>OY856411.1:659522390-661922390 GCA_963693085.1 Alisma plantago-aquatica | reverse complement strand
ATAAAAGAAAATCCTATAATAATTAAAATGAAAAAGAAATAAAAGATAATTGTATGCATATGTGAGAATTGCGTAGAATTCTCTAGAAAGTGATATGGATGACCACTATTGTTTAGTTTTTGGTTCCACTTGGTTTCTAATAAGATAGAAATCAAAATAAAGAAATAGAAGAGAAAGGAAGAGAAAAGTTGAATTTTAAATGCATAATATATGCCTTATAAGTGGATGACTTGCATATGAAGAAAAGTCTCTTTTATTTTTAGGTTTTGGTTCCAAACTTTGCACACAAGTAGTTTAAGTCATTAAAGACTTTCCCTTAAAATTTGGGTGAAAAATGATTAAAGATGAGAGAGTTATGAAGTAAATGGTTTTTCCTAAAGTGAGGAGGATATGGAAATATATGTATTATATGCCACAATTTTTGGATTTGAAAAATATAGGTAAGCGGATGTTCAGTAAAAAATGATATGAAAAAAGAACAAGAGTAAATATTGTTCAGAAGATTATAGTTAGCTAGTTCTTTGCTTGGGTAAAGTTTTGAAATCCTTATTTTGAAAGATATGTGAAAAGATTTTTTTTATCCTTCTTTAAGCTTAGTTGTTGTAGAATTTTATAATTATTTTTGATTATTTGTAAAACCATATGATCTTGTTTGGGATAACAACTCTAGCTACTTAACCTTCCTTAATTGGGGGTTGTCGAAGAGTAGGGTCGTTACAATACACCTTTGAGCCCCACCTCACCCCAATGTTCTAGGAGACATAGTTAATATAACAATAAATTTCATAAAAAAATACATGGTGTTTCCTTATTTCTAAAATATATCTTGACAATTCAAAAATATCAAATGATTATATATTTATCATATGTTTTAATAAGCATACCATGAATCCATACAGTGTACACTTGCCAATGGTTCTATTTAATCCATAACCATAAATTGAGGAAATAAAAAAAAATTCCCAACATTGGTAATTAACAGTACATGGTATGAAAATGTCAAACATTTGCATATCATGTATAATTTAGTTAATATGTTTAATAAAATATTATGGTGCATAGTTCTATGTATATTGTGCTGGTGCTAATGATGTCGGTAGGTCTTTCTTCTTCTATTGCATGTCTAATGCATGGTAGCGGAGGTATAAAACGAATACATAATGATAGTTTTCTAATAGAGCAGAATGTCACGATATGTTTGTTAATAGAATCTAAAAAGCATGAATAGTTTTGGAATTTCTAAAACGTCATGATATAATTGTTAAAATATGAAAAAATCATGTATTATTATAAAATTTACCCTTAAAATAACGCAACGATGAATTTGATAGTGGTTTTATAAATAAGTTAAAAGATGGCGAATTGATTTACATGTTAGACAAACATGAAAAGAACAACGACATTCTCAGCTCACTCGGTATCCTTATTCTGGATTGGAATCGTCTTTGAAACCAACACATGGAGGTGCAAGAATTCGATCAAACCATGTACAGTATCTTTCATTTTGTATACAATCACTGCTAATTATATATGCAATATGTACAATATATGTGCATATCTCCCACTTCACGCCGCAGCGAGCGGCACTTTTCTCTTTCAGATCAACCCCAAAATTTCAAGTCTCGGTCAAAGCACAATGGCATCCCATCTCCTCCTCCAGGCAAGTTCACGTCCCCAAGGAGAAATGGGTTATTTATTTCCATTCCGCTCACAAGTTCGTCCTTGAAGAATCCCATGTCGACGGACATCAATTCATCTCCTCCCAGAATTGCATCCTGAAGCACAGGTTTTTCATTGGAGTAAGAGCAACTATCATCAACCATGCCACTGTCTGCCACGCCCGGCGAAAACAGACGAGGGACGTCAAGAGCAGGTATTGGCTGGGTTTGAACGAAAGCGGGGAGCAGCGGTGGAAGGGGTGCCCCAAGAGGATTGCCTAGGCTGATGCTGCTGGCGGCGGCGTCACCGAGATTGGGAGTTGGGGGTACAATCTGTGTGGCAAGCCCCATGAGGAGCGCGCTCTCTATGGACTTCACCCAATTCCTCACGTAGTCGGATACCTGAGGAGTACAGAAGGGCTGGTGGGTAATAGGGTTGATCCCTTTCAGAACCAACATCTTCCTCAGCTTAGTGTTCCATAAGTTCTTGATCTCGTTATCCGTTCTTCCCGGCAACTGAGATGCAATGATAGACCACCTGGTTGATGAAAAGTTATATGAATTTGTTGCGGGAAGCAAACAGGTTACCACAATCAATGATTATCGTGTAGAAAGATCACGGCATAATTTTCCCTGATAAAACTATTCATCGATTAAATGACTAGAAAAGTATTTAGCATTTACTTTTAAATGTCACAGTACCTTAATATTAGCTTTCACTGATATGAACGATAAACCCCTTAGAAAGAGAGAGAACTAGAGATGGAAAGACCAGCTTTTATTATTTCTGACAGTTTTACTAATATTTGATAAAGTAACATTTGTTTGATACTTATATCCAATTGATGTAAGTCAAATTTTGATAGACATGCATAAGATTAAGCCCATTTCAGATTTTAAATATATCTCACTGTGTGGCGCTATATCTACTTTAAAAACAATAGAAAATTTGAAGGGATGTATCCCAAGTACATTAATTATCCATGCATGTAGTTAAACGTCGATATACATTACCCTCACCCTAAGCCTCTTATTTAAATGAATACATAGCTTTTTTAGGGTAAAAGAAATACATGGCTATATGTTAACGGAAGCACTAAACTTGCAAACCTCATTATTAACATATGTGATCCAATTATAGAGAAAGAAATACAATATATGATGAGTATGCTTTATATAGAGAAACTTTGTGCTGAATCCAAGAAATAGTTATTTTGGTATGGTCCATTAAGAGGCATACTATAAATGTTTATATATAAATCTGATTAACCAGTAAAAAAGAAGTACATGGAAATTCACTAAACTGCTCCAATTTTGTGGTGTTGCCAACAAAGGTTTGCCAAATAGAAGAAGGCTCACAAATGCGGTACTATAGTGGTTGGAGCATGGTGCTACTCGAGAGGTTTTAGGTATAATTCGTGCTGGACTCCTATTATTAGGTGTTTGTATTGTTGTTTAACTGTGCCACCGATGTCTTAGCATTCGATATTACGTGATTCTTTTATCTTCATTGTTGTTTGTTTCGCTAATTTATAAAGCTACTATTTGATTTATCTACCTCTTTACTGTTGGCTTCCCTAGAGTTATGCCACTTAGGGGAGGTCCCTTTGGGCTTCTATACGTTCACTATTTCCTTGCCTAATGCATGTCAACTCAAACAAAACGCCGTCCTACTAGTTTATTCTCCAGTGAGTAATTCGGAGTTCAAGTACCCACAAGTTCCTAATTAATCTTCCACACAGGAACCATGAGCTGTAGACATTATTGATAAAAAGTTTGAAACTTCAACCCGTACCAACAGCCCATATGATCATATCGTGGCAAGGCTGTGGCTTGAGTTTCTTGTCTCTGTCGGCACACGGATTTCTGGAGGAGGGCACGAATAAATTAAAGCCACTGATTGGTTAGATGATGTTTGGTGAGAGTACGAGCGATTCGGCGCATGTAAGCTCCAAATCCATTTGCTCTTGACCTTTCCTATTTGCTTATATGCTATTTAAAATTGATCTATTTGTTTTCGTAATCTTGGTTGTCAGATAAAAGTCAATCTTGAAGCTTGAAACAATATTGTATCGTTGAACACTTAAACTGCATAGAAGTTTATCAATATTCAAAGTTTGGAAATAATATTGGATAAATGATTATTGTCATAATCTTGGTATAGCATGTTTATGAGAATATGATTATCCTTCTTATCTATCTAAAGTATTATATGCAAGTATTTTATGTGCCAAAATAAAAGCAGAAAAGCATGTAAGATTTACTATTTCCAGAAGTAAAGAGGGACAAGATTTCCTTGTGCCATATTTGATGAACTTGTAACTGGATTTCCACCAGGCTTTTATCTATATATACTTCTATGGTTGGGAGTTCAAGAATCAAGCATCTTCAAATACAAGGGCTCGGAATTTTATCATGCATTCAAGCATAAATAATCAAATTGTCAAGACACTCCTATAATAATTACCCTAGTTAAGCCTGAAGTAAGGTTGGTAGAGACTATTATCAGAGTCTACTGGAGCCACGAAGCCGTTATTAATCTTGAAATACGAACGTTGATGACCTATGCTATGTCCAAAGAAAAGTCGTGAATGCTATAGATAAAACTTTGGAAACTATATCCCGTACCAACTACCCATATGGTCGTACCATGACAACGTCGCATAAGTTGTTCAAGCCATTCATTTGTTAGATAATGTTGGAGTCAAAGGGCAATAGTTAAAATCTATTTTCTTATTCGATGTACTTTTTAGCTCCAGATATTTATATTTAATATTTTGTAGAAAACACTTAGCTTGAATGATATATCTCCCTAAAGTTGTAAGAAAAATTGCATCTATAACCCATATGTCAGGTTTATTGTTATATTTTTATTTTTCTTAGATCTATGATCCATACAGAAGTGTCACTTTTGTTTTCTAGTGTGGACGATCATGATTATTGGCAGCTATTCTGCGATAGGGGAGACATTATTCAGAATCGAACTATTCACATGCAACTAATCTAAAAAAAAGGCTTTAGCCAATATTTATTTAGCAAACTACCAGGCATCCAATAAAGTCAGCATTTGAATAGCAATTTTTCCAAGTACGGTGTCCAATAAACTCATAGTTTCCATGGTGACTTAACCTAAAGTTTGCTGCTATCCTAGATAATTTTCGGGTGGTGCTATTTCGTCAATATATTTATACATTTGAAAATCTGTAAATCTGTGTATATTAGGGCTAGGTACTAATCTTTTTTGCTCTTTTTCTTTGATTTTCTACTTCAGGATATATCTAAAATGGGATGAAACATACTGACATGACAAATGATGATTAAATATTTAAAATCAACAAAACGATGTTACAAGATATATTGAGGTATATATCTCCTTCCAACTGATATATTAATTGTAAATCTATATGCTACTATAAAAAGAGCGAGTTCATGCCGCGTTCTCCTTGATTCTCTCTTTTCTCACAATTTTTCTCAATTTTTATTTTATATTTGTTCTATTTATATTTTTTCTTTCATAATAAAATCAGTTGCCACAGTTCTCTCAACTTTTCCGTCACATTCTTTCTTTCAAACGTGCATTTTAGAGTCAATAAATAACACGTTTCTAAATTTTCTACAAAACAATTACGAGAATTACCATTATCGTTTTGCCAAATTTTATTTTTTAAATATTTAATATAAAATAAATATGTTCAATGGGCACGTGTATGTGCAAGTGTGTGTTAACTAGTATACTGAAAATGAAAATGCTGACTGTCATTTAAACAAATTTTTCTTTCATGTGATATATCCATAGCTATATGGATTAAAATTGTCCAGTACCTATTAACAAGCTTTAAGGAACAAGTTGAACATGAGTATGTTTTTTCGTAGATATCTCTTCTAATTATTCTTGCTTCACATTATGAGCTTTATGCTATACATGATAGACAGCCTCTACTGTTGTCAGGCACCAAGGAAGCTGATCAGCGAGAGGGAGAAATAGACATGAGGGACTATACGTACTTGTTGCCCACGGCTTCGTGAAGACGTACAATGAGTTCCTCTTCTTCCGGTGAGAAGTTGCCTCGACGAATGTCCGGCCGAAGGTAGTTCATCCACCGGAGCCTACAGGACTTGCCGCACCGGAGTAGACCTACAGAGCAAATTTGCTGCCAATCAGTCCTTGGGATCACTACAACAAACAGGGGTCGCCCTAGCGAACTTTACCCGCTTTCTGTGGAACAAGGCGCCAGCTTGTGTTTGGGTGGTCGAGGAGGAAGGACTTGAGCATCATGTCCTCCTCGTGCGACCATGGCCCCTTCTTCAGCCCCTCGTGCTCGCCGCTGCAACAAGGTGCACGACCCATATCTTCCTTCCGTGCGGCGTCCCTCTGGCCGAGCGGTAGATAAGCGGCAAGGAGTTGCCCCCTTATCCGTGGCCGTCGGTCCCAGCTCCGCCTAGTCGTAGTTTGTTGCGGCAGCTGTGTGTAAGAGCCAACTGAGCTTGCCGATTACATATACTGAGAGACAATCTTGCACCAGACCGTCACGACAGCACTTCTTCGTTTAAACAATTCTGTCTTGTCTGCCGATTCAATGTTGTTGGTGTAAGCCTCTCAAACGTGGTCACGCAAGGGATTCTTTTCCCCGTGGCAAGGCCTCCCTCGTACAATAACTAACCATGCTCCTTTATAAAATGAAGAACCGTCTGCTCGTAAGTAATATTTCTCATTTGAATTGACAGGATGAACAACACAATAATAACAAGCGAATTCTCCAGGACTGGAAAATTCAAATACCCACCCGAAGAAAGAATCCATAAAACAGCTAGTAGTTGAGCATGGAATGAACCCACAGACAAAACCGAATACGAAACAGCTAATGCCAGAGGTTCATTTGGTTTCTAACCAAGGTCAGTGGAGCATTTCCCCTGGCCGGACATCAATTTTTTTTATATTTGTAACTAGGTCAACCATTAGACCCAAAGCGGCTAATCGTTATCTTTCTATGGGCCCGGCCACCAAATTTTCCAGCCATCGGAATCATCGACTCAACAAGGTTGGTAATCGTCTATATTCAGGACAAAACATCAAAATAAGATCTTCTATGCTAAATATTACCCATCATAGAACAAATTCAACAATGTGAATGATGCATTCAAATCATGAACACACTCACTCCTAATTTTGAATGGGAGACTGAGTACATACATTCTGGATGCGTCCAAAAGTTAGGCACATTCACCCATGTGCATGACTAACACGAACACATTCCCCCAAAAGGTACTTGTTTGTGTACTATTTCTTATAGTTTGGGTGATGTTAGTAAAAAAAGTTGAAATTTTGACTCCCAATATTTATTCATGTAAGTGTCAAAAGATTTATTAAATGGCCACTTTTTTCCTAGAGAAGACACACTTTCAAGTATTATCCGATGTTTTGATAGTATGTAAACTAGTATATATCAGTGACAATCAAGTTACTTGTGAGTTTATAACTAGCTAAACTAGTACACACTCATATTTTTTTAAAACTGGGAATGGAATAAAAGGCTCGTCTAGCCATTTTAACGACTAGGGGTGAGCATTAAGTAATTTTTCAGATGGCAGTTAAATATGTTCAGCTTATTGATCTATTTGTAGTTTCAAAGTTTAACCGAGAGCCTAGTCAAATTAAGAGTAGTTGATTTAATTACACCTAGTTGGTTAACAATTAAATATGTTAGTTAATCTGGCATGTATAACAGAATTCGTTGTAAAACAAAATTGTTTCAACATATTCATAAAATTAGGAACAATTACAATTATTATATATATACAAATTCTAATATTTGTTAAGACTAGACATGATGCAAATGAAGAGGTTTTGTTGAAATCAAGGTACACTTATGTAGGCACATCTGATTCTACTATTGTTATGAGTATTGAGATTGTGGTTGATTGGTGAATTCATTTAAAAAAGAAATTAATATTTTAACTAAGTAATTAATGGATTAAATGAGTAAATGAATAAATTGTCCAAATTTAAAAGGTATCCAAAAAGATAAATCAATAATGTATTAACTATTTGGTTTTCTAGTTGTAACCAAACTCTTCTCACCCCTTCCAACGACCTCTTGTCACAACTTGGGAAAGGGACATGGGTGCCATTCACTGGCCCTCTCTCAATGTCATCTAGGTATACTGTCTACATCCTAAGGGGATGGTCTGATGACATAATTTTGTCAATTTATTTGTGTACTTCAGATAACAATATTATTATTATGGGAGTATTTCTACTAGTGTATTTGGCCTTATATTTTGTTCTAATGAGATTTTTTCCCAATTTATTCTCAACAATAACTCATAAGACCCTAAACCTAGCTTACCCCTAATATTGATACATTATTTCTTCTTTATCATAGTTGAAGGATTAATTAAGAATTTGAATCAGTTGATTAAGTGGAAACCCTAATTTGTCACAGTTTGCACCTTGTTTGCCCTACTTTTTACAATTTCTTGATAATATGAAGAATTAGTTTGAAATCATGTGAAAAATACATAAGACCATGTTTTACTCAGTGTATTTACTTTATTTAATGTGCTCTAGATGCTTTTGGACTTTGGTTGTATTGGATTTCTTACTTGGGGTCTAATCTTAACCCTAATATAGGGTTTATTGGTTGTGGTGCTTGGGCTCAATTGCCTTGTAGCCTAGACCTAGACAGATGTATTATAGGTGAGCCTCAATGGCCTCCCTTAGAAAAACCTTGATGGGCATGACTTAGATGGATCGAAGAATCGATGGTTTGGTTGAAGTGGAACCTAGATGGTTTGGGTGAAGGTGTACCTTGATGGCATGATGAAGTTGGGCCCTCAACGGGTGAGGAGGAGTGGACCCTTGATGGGTGTGGTGAGTGGACCCTTGATGGGCATTGAGGAGTTGACCCTCGATGTGTGAGGCAGTGGCGAGTCTCGATGGTTTGTTGAGTGGAGCCTCGATGGGTGAGGTTTGAGTGCATCTTGATGGGAAAATATGAGAGTACCTCAATGGGTGAAGGAGGTTTGAACCTTGATGGGTGAAGCTCTATGAGTAGGAAGGTGAAGCCTCAATGGGTATCTTCTAAAAGAGGCTAAATGTGGTCACTTAGAAGGGATATTTAAGACTTTGGACTAAAATGACCTATATATACCCCCTACCCATAAAACCTAGCCCCATTTGAAACCCAAGAGGACTACTATTACTATCGACTCAAGGTCAATTTTGACTTAAGGTCTAACTTGACTAAACCCTTGTTTTGATGATGACTAACCATTCCACTTATTTGTGTCTAATGCTTCTACTTGAGTGATTTCAGATTAGGTATAGACACACTTCAAATTCCCTAACTTGCACATCCTAACTTGGAGAAAAGACAAGTCAAAATCAATGCAAGTGAACTTTTGTGGAATATGTTATAAATTCATTAGAATCATATTGTAAATCACTTGTAATGATTATATGACTTCTAATTAAGCTTAGAAAAAACTAGGAGCACTTAAATCGAATATTTAAACATTTTAATGACATTTTTCAAAATTCATTACAAGTTGTTTTTTGATCGAGTTACAAATTCGACCTATCCCTTGATGTATTTTGAGAATGTACAGGTTTGATCGAGTTACAAACTTGACCGATCCGTTCAGCCGAGTTACAAACTCAATCGATCCCTACACTGGACAAAACTGATTTAAGTGATTAGTCAAGTTTCATCCAGCATAAACTCGACCGATTCTTCAAATCTACTTTGTCGAATAGTGTAATCGGTCGAGTTTCGTACACACAAAACTTGATTGATTGCAATGTACGAAAAGTGTAGAAAAAGTATTTGTAGCCGTTGGAGTGTTACAAAACTCGAAAACAAAATTTGTTGCAACACCCCAAACGGATAGTAACTATCCTTAAGTGTCTATACTGGCTAGGAGGCACCCCAACTATAAATAAGACTCCTTTAACTTTATCTCATTGTTAGCCAAGCACTGTGAAGGTTCCTATATTATAGTTGAGTGTATCCTACAACCTCCTCTCTCTCTAATCTTAATCACTTGTTACATCCATTAGAGGGAGTAGGAGTTTTGTAAGAGATATAGTCCTACATGTATATCTTATGAGGCTCTCACTTCCTCCACATCCCAATCTCTCATTTCTTGCATGAAGATGAAGATTCTCTCTCTTGGCTAAGAGAAGTGAAGATTAAGAAGGGAAGGAGTCCCTTGATGAAAGCTTATCCTTGTTGAAGGTGAAGTCAATGGCAGAAGATCCAAGAATAGTGGGTAATATCTCAAAGGAAGAAGACTTGTGCAATAGTGGGTAAGTCCTTGGTGAAGGCAAAAGACTTAGTGCAAAGTGGGTAAGTCCTTGGTGAGGTTGAAGAATCTTGGTTGGATAGGTAAGTCCTTTGGTAGATTGTTGGCTCCCTTCCCCTCAATGAGAAAGCAAGGTATCCTTGACCCAAAAAAAGAAGGTCAAATGTTGTAACTCTTATAAGTGAATATAAGGAGTAGACAAGGTTAAGAAATCCTAGAGGTTGACCTATCTAGGTAGTTGATAACACTCTATTTTACGTACTTTCAGTATATATTTTACACCACTTTTAGTATATCTTTTGTTAGCTTTTCACATAATTTTTCTATCTTTTTGACTAAAGCCTCACTTACATGGTTTCAGGAACATTCACAACCTAGGTTGCGGATTAGGGCCGCGACCGCAGTCCACTTATATCTCAATCGCGATCACAGTTCTAGAGTTCTGAAGAGATCGTGATCATCAGACGACAAGGAGGGATCACAACTAGTTTATAGACTGCGGTCATCGCTCAACCGCGACCTCAAGGATGGTCGTGATCAGAACATGCGCCTCAAGGATAGACTAGTGCTCGCGGTGTGGATACAGACCGTAATCAAGAAGGACTGTGATAATCTTGGAAACTGTGGTCACTGATGAGTTCTTGCAAACCGCAACCGAGTCAGAAGACCTTGACCTCGACCGCCCAGACGCAATGTACAAGCAGAGCTTGATCGCGATCGTCACCAGACTGTGACTAAGCTCAACCGCGGTGAAAGATGAATAAAGAGAGGACCACAACCGCAGTCTGACCCCTCACTTAATCGAGACTGCGACCGCGGTCTAGGTCTAAGTCGATGGAATGTGCCTATAAATAGCACATCCACCTGTCTTGTCAAATCATCGGATCATAGATCAGATCCCGAGGACCACGAAGTGCTGCTGCATTCCAGATTCATCCCAGACCATTCCATCCATCAGTCTTGGATCTCCAAAGGCAGAATCTGAGGAGAGAGAAGATTAAAGACTCCTTCTTTGAGAGAAGAAGACCGTCCACGCCATCCACGTGATAGATCCAGATCTGAAGAAGTACTGTGTCATATCACGTCTCTTCCTTTCTAGATCTATCATTCCATCCCACTGTACTTCCCTCCCCTCTTCGTGGGGCTTCATGGATCTATCTTTATGTAATGCTATTATGCTGTCCGCAAGCATGAGTGGCTAAACACCTTACCTTGGGTTGGGAGTAGCCACTAAGGCTCTCCCAACATGTATATTGTCTCTTTATGTTGAATATACATATTCTTATCAAGATTATCTCCATGCACCTATTTTAATACTTCACTTGTATGATTAGCTACCATCTTGTGATGTTTGATTGTTGATATCTCGAGAGAGTAACATCGCTTTTATCATGTATCATGGAGTAGTGTGAATGCACGATAGTGTTGGAATGCTAAGGCTTTAAACCATATGTTCTAGTGTGAAGTTTACGTGTGGTCATCTCGAGAGAGAGAGAGGCTACCTTTAGATTAAGATCTTTCCTCATTTTGAGAGAGAGTGGAATAGGCGCTTTTGATGGTTGCTTGTAATCTTAGTAAGAGTATGTGAGAGAGAGATGATGTTGCATGTTGGTGAGATGCTTTAGTAGGTGAACCCCAACCCGGGTTTCCTCCCATACTTGTTTCATATTATTTCTTTTGTTTCTTTTATTCTTGATTGTTCTTATTTCTCTTGAACTACTTTAGTTTGTGTGCTACTGTTCCTTATGGAACACTTTTTATATACCCTCTTTGGCTGGAGTATACGAGTGTTAGATTCTGTGTGCTTAACACTGCTAACCTTGTCCCTGTGTTCGACCCCGATCGCTACATCGGACCCCGTTTATCGTTGCGGGGGCCTGAGAGTCGGGTTATCTCTTTAAAAGTCTGACTACTCTGAATCCACTTCCTTTGGACATGCGATTTAGGCCAGTCAACTTTTTGGCACCGTTGCCGTGGACAAGGCAAAATGGCACTGTTAAGAACCCAAGTCCACTTACTATACTCCCGTGCCTCAAGCTTAGCAATAAGCTTGACAACATAATTACTTTAAGTTTGCTAACCTGAGTTTGTGTAGAATAATTCATTTAAACCAGTTCAGTTTGCTAACTTGACTGTACGATCTATTCAGGCACCCAGGAAGAAGAAACTTGTTTGACTTTACTCATTTTTACCATGCTGCCTCGTGTGGACGTTACCCTCTTAGGAGACGAGCGGAATGCAAGTAATGAACACAAACCACCTCCACCAGGAACGGATGAAGATAGAGATGGACGTTACAATGACGATCATCAGTACGAAGAATGAGAATAAGAGAAAGAAGAGCGACATGTAGATGATCGTCGTGAGGATGAACGTCACTATGAGGAACGTCGTCATCGCCGCAGGCACAGAAGAAACCATAACAACCATGAGCGCAACCACAGGGACAATAATAGCGAGGATGATGAGGAGGGGAAGACCCTTCGTGAGTTTGCAGTAACAAGGGCCAATGAGTCAAGATGTCCGATCATTGTACCAAACTTCAACGCAACAAATTTTGAGCTAAAGCTAGCCGTTATATCCATGATCCAGAACAAGCCTTTCCGTGGGAATCCAAGAGAGAATCCGTACCACCATCGTGATGCTTTCAAGAACATATGTGATACCATTAAGATGAGGGGTGTCCCACAAGAAGTGATCTACTGCAAAGGTTTTAATTTCTCTTTAGAAGACAAAGCTCGCTCTTGGTATCTAAATCTCCCCCACCAGTCTATAGATGGGTGGAGACCCCTTGCGGATGCCTTTGTCACCAAGTTTTATCCTACTGAGAGGACCATCCGTAACATGCAGAAGATTACATCTTTTGCAAAAAAGCCAGGGGAAAACCTGCACAAGGCGTGGGAACATTATTAAGAATACCTGAGAGACTACCCACACCACAACTATCATAAGGGGTTCCTTGTGACCACCTTCTATAATGGGCTGACCCATATAGAGAGGACTTCTCTGAATGCTTTCGCATGCAGTGACTACTTGGGGAAAAAGCCAAACAGAACTATGAAGATTATAGAGAACATGGCTGCACTACAAGAAGGAGTAGGTTATGAAAGGAATGACAGAGGCACGTCGAAGAAGATTGGTTCTGAAGGACCATCCATGGAAGGCAAAGCTTTAGAAACAATAACTGCCCAAATCCAGAAAATAGGGACTGAAGTCAAACAACTGAAGGACACTGGAAGCAAGGGAAAGAAGCACACCGAGAAGGTGATGAAGTGTGTCACATGTGGTGAAGGAGGACATGGAGTAGATAACTGTATCTACACCAGACCTAAAGATAGTGTAGACAGTGAAAGCGAAGAAGAGTCTACGCATGATGTTTCCTATGCCAACTTCAAGAGGTTGGATCACCCATGTTTCAGCTATGGGAACAAGGATGCGACCAAGAGTTCACACCAGCTGGGAAATTCGCAAAAGCCACCACCAGGATTTGAGAAGAGGATCAAACAAGCACCGTACACTTGAACAACCAATTACCAGACGAACAAGAATAAATACTCAGCGCAAGGCAGGAACCAAACTCATCAAGGAGAAGATCCAAGTCAAGGCCAAGGTCTAGGACAGGGTCAGGCAAAAGATAACAACCAACCTAACTTAGTATCTCAACTATTCAATTTTGCCAAGAGGCAGGATACTGTGAATGATCAGCTAGCACAAAGTTCCCTAGCCAACTATAGCGTTCTGACTACAATGTAAGTCCAAATGGCAGATATACAGACGCATCAACGCCAGATCGACCAATAGCTCGCACAGTTGGTTGAGCTAGTAAAGAACCCCTCAGGAAAGATCCCATCAAACACCAAGACTGCAAAAATGGCAATCCTTCGATCATGGAGGACTTTGATCAATTCTGGAATATGAAACGACAAAGAAGAAGAAAAAGTTGAGGAACCACAATAGGAGAGGGAAGTTTCTTCCGAGAAGTTTGTTGACAGGGAGAGGCCTACTGAAGAAGACCATGAGAAAAGTGGAGGAGCTAGGGACCCTGATCCTGTTGAAGAAATCTTTATGAAGAAAAGCCCGTATGCACCAAGAATCCCATTTCCTTACAAGCTTATCAAGGCCCACCTGAAGAAAAGATATGAAAAGTTCATGGAGGCAGTAAAAAAACTGCATATAGATATCTCGTTTCTGGATGCTTTGGAGGAAATTCTGACATACGCTAATTTTTTCAAGGACCTTATCACAAAGAGAAGGAGAGGAAATCAAGTCAAAAAGGTACACCTGGAAAACATGTCTGGTGCGTTCGTTCAGGGTGAACTACCTACTAAGAAGAAAGACACATGGGCCTTTAACATCCCTTTTGTGTTGGAAACAATGTCGAAAGGAAGGGACTGGCAGATTTGGAGCCAACATAAGTCTGATGCCCCTAAGCCTTGCATAAAGACTAGGATTGACCGATATGGTCAAGACAAATATGTAGATAGAACTAGTTGATCACACTTTCAAGAGACCAATAGGTATAGTGGAAGACGTTCCAATCCGTGTGGGACGGTTCTTCATACCATGTGATATTGTTGTAATAGATACTGTGGAGGACCCTAAGTGTTCGATAATCTTTGGATGACCTTTTCTAGCCACTGGAAGAGCCCTGATAGATATTGAATAAGGCGTGATAACCACCTGGGTTGGGAGTGACCACATTGACTTCAAGGTAAAGGATGCTATGAAAGGGCCATCTCTCTCCAAGTCAGTCTACATCATGGATAGCTACAACCAGTATTGTGAAGAGATTCAGGAAGAGAAGGCCATCGTCGACCCGCTCATGAGAGCCCTGAATAACCCAAATCCTTTGATGGAAGACCCCGAAGTGGTCGAAAGTCTAGATTACCTTAACCAGGGTGAAGAGAGTCTTAGTGATGAAGAAGAGGTAATAGAAACGGTAAAGTATGCTTCTTTGGAACTGTCAAACGAAGAGTCATAAACTCCAAAGCCAAAGCTAGAACTAAAGCCATTACCAGAAGGGCTGAAGTATGAGTTCCTAGATGATGAAGGGAGGAACCCGGTCATCATCAATGCTAACCTCACCAGAGAACAACAAGAAAGATTGCTGGAAGAATTGAAGGAGCATAGAAGAGCAATTGGAAATTCTGTAGAGGACATCAAGGGACTAAACACGGACCTGTGCATGCACAGAATTAACCTAGAAGAATTGGTGAGGCCTTTGGTGCAACCCCAAAAGAAATTGAACCAAATGCTGAAGGAAGTTGTCAAGAAGGAGATATTAAAACTATGTGATGTGGGAATCATTTACCTAATAAGCGATAGCAATTGGGTAAGCCCCATTCATGTAGTACCCAAGAAAGGTGGAATGACTGTGGTGAAGGGAAATAATGGTGATGAAGTTGCCATGAGAACGGTCACAGGCTGGCAAATATGCATTGACTATAGAAAGATGAATTTGGCAACAAAGAAAGGCCACTTCCCCTTACCATTTATTGATCAAGTCCTAGAAAGACTTGCCCAACATGATTACTTCTACTTTTTAGATGGCTATTTCAGATTCTATCAAGTCCCGATCCACCCCAACGATTAGGAAAAGACGACGTTCACATGGATCTATGGAGCGTATGCCTTCAGACGGATGCCTTTTGGCCTATGCAATGCTCCAACAACTTTTCGACGTTGCATGATTTCCATATTTTTGGACTTTCTAGAAGACATAGTCGAAGTATTTATGGATGACTTCTCGGTTTATGGAACCGACTTCAAATCCTTCTTGGGAAATTTATCTTTAGTTTTGCAACGATGCGAGGAGAAACATCTCGTCCTGAACTGGGAAAAATGCCACTTTATGGTTCAAAGTGGCATCATCCTAGGGCACAAGATCTCCAAGAAAGGTATTGAGGTGGATCTTAGCAAGATCAAGGCCATCTCCAAACTCCCACCACCAAAGTCCGTGACGGGAGTAAGGAGTTTCCTAGGCCATGCTGGGTATTACAGGAGATTCATCAAAGACTTCTCAAAGATATCAAAGCCGCTTTCAAATATGCTGATTTAAGACGCGTTATTTGAGTTCGATGATAAGTGTTTGAAAGCTTTCAAGACCCTAAAAGAGGCCTTGACCTCTTCACCAATTCTACAGCCTCCAGACTGGGAGCTATCGTTTGAAATAATATATGACACAAGTGACTATGCCGTAGGTGCGGTCCTAGGATAGAAGAAAGACTGAGAGCACCACATCATATGTTATGCCAGCCGCACGTTAAATGAAGTCCAAGTGAATTACACCACCACAGAAAAAGAGATGTTGGCAATTGTTTTTGCGTTCGACAAATTCATATCATATCTTATAGGGGCCAAGGTAAAGGTCTATACTGACCATGTGGCTATACACTATCTGATGCCAAAGAAGGACACAAAGCCAAGACTGCTGAGGTGGGCCCTAATGTTATAAGAATTTGATCACAAAATAATTGATAAGAAAGAAAAGAAAATGTGGTCGTAGACCACCTGTTTAGAATAGTTTGCGATGAAGAAATTTAGTTTCCCATAAATGACAACTATGCTGATGAAGCCCTGTTAATGGCTTAGTCCGACGAGCCAAGTCTGCCATGGTTTGCAGATATCTATAACTATCTAGCTTGTGGCAGCTGCCGCCAGACATAACATACAACCAGAAAAAGAAACTCTTCTCCGATGTAAAAAACTATTATTGGGATGACCCACTACTATTTAAGAGATGTTTTGACAATTTGTATAGAAGATGTATACTAGAGGAGAAAGTCCCAATGATCTTGAGAGAATGTCACTCTTCACCGTATGGAGGGCATCATAGTGGGGAAAGAACAACTGCAAAAGTGCTTCATTCAAGGTTTTACTGGCCCTCCATGTTCAAAGATGCGACATCTTTTGTCAAAGCTTGCAAGGAATGCCAACTTACTGGCAATATCAGTAAATGAAGTGACATGCCTATGGACGACTGGGTAGAAGTAGAAATATTTGATGTTTGAGGGATAGACTACATGGGTCCTTTCCTGTCATCAAAAGGTTATGAGTACATTTTAGTGGTTGTTGACTACGTGTCGAGATGGGTAGAGGCTGTAGCAACCCAAACCTACAATTCTAAATATGTGATTAAGCTATTTGAGAAAACCATTTTTTCACACTTCGGAGTGCCTCGCATTGTGATAAGTGATGGGGGATCACATTTTGGAGAGAAGCAGTTTGAGGTGCTATTAAATAAGTATGGGGTAAGGCACAAAGTTGCTACACCCTATCACCCTCAAACCTCTAGACAAGTAGATGTATCTAATAGGAAGATTAAGAAGATTCTAGAAAAGACGGTTATCCGCACTCGAAAGGACTTGTCCATGAAGCTTGACGATGTACTCTGGGCCTATATGATAGCTTATAAGACACCTATAAGCACGACACCATACAAATTAATCTATGGCAAGTCCTGCCATATACCTGGAGCTTGAACATAAGGCCCTTTGGGCGATCAAGTTTCTGAATATGGACCTGGATTAAGGTAGGACAAAAAAGATTTCTGTAGCTACAAGAGCTCAAGGAGATGAGATTACATGCCTACAAGAATGCGAAGATCTACAAACAAAGGGCTAAGGTGTGGCTTGACGCCCACCTAAAGAACAAGGATGTTTGTGAAGGAGACAAAGTACTTCTCTTCAATTCAAGCATTAGGCTCTTCACTGGGAAGCTTAGAACAAGATGGTCATACCCTTTCTCTGTAGTAAAGATTTATCCATTAGGAATGATGGAGATTCAAGGAGAGAAGACTGGAATTTTCAAGGTCAATGGCCACATGGTAAAGAGATTTTATGAAGATGAGGCCTTTGTACGAAGATCTGAGATCAATTTGGAGGAACCAGAGCATCCAAATGAGCAAGGGTATGAAGAGTTGCCACATCCAACTGCAGGACTCAAGGAGTGAAGATTTATGAAGTCTAGATAAGAGACTTTAAAGCAAGTGCTTTTGGGGAGGCAACCCAAGTTTTACCCTTTTTCTTAAGCTTTTTTCTCTCTTCCTTTTTCGATTTGTTTAGTTTTCTCCTCTTTTAAGTGATGTACATATCCATCTTCTTTTGAGTTTTTGATGAATTACCTAAGGAAACAACCTTTGTTTTGATCTGATCGCGGTCTGGACCGCGGTCGCGGTATGACCTTGTATAGCGCAAGATCGCAACCCGCGGTACCCACGACCAGGCAACTCGACCGCAACCTGAGGTCGTCTTTGCGAACAACAGAGGACTGTGACCGCAGTTGTGCTTCTCAGTACACCGCAACTGCAGTCTTTCCTTCTGATCACCGTGACCGCGATCTTTCCCCTTTGATTGTTTGGTCGTGGTTACTCTAGTATATATATCCTTAAACCCTCGCCTCTCAGACTCTTTTCGCTCCCAGTTTCCCCAAGTCTAATATAAACCCTATTCTCTACTCCGACGGTGACCGACGACCTTCCGCCACAGCGAAGAAGATTGCCGCACCCACCGTGTTCGAATTCCACTGTCGCAAACATCAAATAGGTAACAAGAAAACCCCTTTTGCACTTCTATATCACTTAATCACCTTGTCGCCTCCGATTTAATCCCTCACCTGAACCGATTCTTTTTGTTTCGTCTCTCGACTGCCACAAGTCACACCGTCGACGGTTGCCCAAGTTTCCCTGTTACCCTAACCGCCTTATGGAGGCATTTGCAAATAACAATTAAAAACCCTAAAAACAATTATAATGGGACAACTGCCACCATTGAAAATGAAGAACAGATTATCGAATAGAGAGAGGAATCAGAACAGTTGGAAGAAGAAAGACCGCGACTTGCGATCATCATCTCTACAAACACGACCGAGGTGTGCTCGTAAACCCTAACACCGGCCGCAGTGTTTACTCTGACTACCAGTTCCACCATGGGTTGCGGTGTAGAAGAATGATACTCAAGGTCGCGGTCCCCTAAATTGTGACCTACCCAAAACAAGGAGAAGACTGCGACTGCGATCTTAACCGCGACCATGATCCCTTCTAATTACACCGCAACCGCAATCTCCTTCAAAGACAGTGACCACGGTGTCATATGAGTTACCAACAAAATTGCGAGTTGCAGTCCCTATGCACTCTCTTGAACTTGACATTTAATAATTTACTGAATACCTATCCTGTGCAAGAAATACCTTCCCCAGATAATTGCAATAATGGTAATTTTTCTTAAATTCAACTAGAAACTAATTAATTGAAAATTTGCAAAATGTTTTCTCCAACAACCAGCGATCCCCTGTGCCAGAAGGCTACTTCCCTGAAGGAGGTAGAGAAGATAGTAAAAGACCTAACAAAAAAGCTGAAAAGGAATACTTCTCTACCAGTGTCCAAACGTGTGGAAATACAACTGAGGATGGAATAATATAAAAGGATATTGGGGGAACTCCCACAGGAGGACTCCCCACAAGAAACAGAACAAACAGAGCATATAGAGACCTCAGAGTACCAACCAGAAGAGTTAGAGAGCCGAGTATAAGGCAAGAAAAGAAAAACTGCACCCAAAGAAACCAAGGGAAGCAAGAAGGCAAATCCAGTAGATGCCGAAAAACCAAATAAGGAAGAGGTGAGCAAGGCCAAAGAGGTCGTGGGGGAGACATCTGCACAATCTGAAGAACCCCCATTCGTGCCCAAGAACACCGTGCACCAGTCTACCTACAACTAGATGTACCAGCACAAGGAATTCTACCCAACATGTTTCCTGGACGTAGAGGATTTCAAGAAGATGGGAATCTACGATAGGACAATGAAATTCCAGGAAGGTGAAAACTTACACACCTTATGCACACCAGAGGTGAAATCCTACAAGAAGCTAACCACATAATTCATGTCTTCATTAAAGAAGGTCACTACCAGTAGTAAAACACGAAAGGCAAGAGGTGGAGATTATCAGCTACAAGTAAGGCTATGGGGTGACTCTCACATAGTCACGGAGGCAAAATTGTACAAAATACCCACAGAGACAGAGGAACACGCCAAATCCTACTCCCCCGCGCCGAGCGAAAAAGAAGCGGTCACCTATGAGAGCAACCAGATGTGGGAAGAGCTAACTAGGGAGGAGGAGCATAATTCAAAGAACTCTAAGGCCTCGCTAATCACATCGTGCTTTATCTGCACGATGCAGAAAATCACTGCCTATATGATTCATGTGAGGTCAGAAATAGGAACAGTTAGCAAGGGAGATCTGTTCCTGATCTGGTCAATGATAAACAGGAGCTGATTAATATCAGAAAGATACTAATTGAGTGTTTATCAGCAGTAGTAGGCGGGGACGCAAAAAGGAACTCTACATACTGCATGGGTGGCCAGATAACAAAAATTACCGAATACCTAATGGATGAAGAAGAGGTCCTGAAATATAAAGAAATGGAGGGACAACAAAGAATAGATATCAAGTCCCTTTTCAGCACGAGTATTCTGGCGTAGATGGGGGAGAAGCTGTACTTCAAGTAAAGCGGGTCAAAAAGACTACTTCCCCTTCCAGAAATGGTGTTCTATGATGCCCACAAGCTGTGGCCAACCCACGATTACATCGAAAAGATGTGCTCTGGGGAACTGGAGGCTGGCACAAATATAGATCCAGTGATTACAGCTGGAGAAAACAGTGACCCAGCTGATTTAGAAAAGAAGAAGAGCACAAAACCGCGAAAGAAATTAGCAGTAGAGAAAAAGAAGATAGCAGAAATAACTACTCCGCCAACCGCACGGGAGAAAGCCGTAGAACAACCCACCCCCACAACTCCACCTCTAGAAAAGCCAGTGGGGATTACAGAACCCACCCCTCTCGAGCCACACAAAGAAGCACCTACGATGGAGGCAGAAGTAGAGAAAAAGGGAGGCACAAAAACTGACCCGCAACCCGACAAAGAACCAGAGGCAGAGCCAGAAGGACAAGGCTCTTAGGCCATACCAGACACAGAGATCGGTGGAGCGGAGATGAACCCACAAGACAAGCCAGGGGAGAAAGAACAAGGTCAACCACCACCGCCTCCACAACCTACAGCTGCGGTGCCAAGCTCGTCAATGATGCACATGGAGCATCAGCTATACCAACAACATCAACACACACCTTCCTTCAGAGGTGCCCTAGGTATAAGGTTTGATGCAATGTGGGAACACATGCATCAAACCAACACAGTAAATAAAACCATCTCTTCTTCTTTGTCAGCGCTAACCACGCATGTATAGGTTCTTGACGAAAGGACAAGAGCACTCCCTGACTTCTTCCAAGAAGTTATAAGCCATAAATGGATGATGATGGGAATGATGAAGAACATAAAGGACAAGATGGAAGACCTACAGAAGGAGAGGCATGCCATCTGAGCTGACAACGAGCACATGCATCGGGGATACGACGCGACAATGACTAACCTCGAAGAAGAGCACCAACGACTAGAAGAAAACCATCGGAAGCTCAAGAAGGAACGTGAAGAACTTGAGAACCAGTGGAAGAAAAAGAAGACCAAGCACTCAGCAAGCCCGACACACTCCTTAGCCAACCCCTTCAACCAAAACAACAACAACGATGATAACAACATGGGAGGAGCGGGCATGGGAGTGGGCACACCAAAAGAAGGGAGTGCCAACACAAAGGCGACACCTGCAACTGAGCCAAAGAGAAACCAGCCACCATAGCGGTCGAGCTCACACAACGACAATCAAACAAATAAAAATGTGACATTGTCAAGGGAGCTCAACCTAAATTAAAATCATAAAGAGGGACAAGACAGAGTTACTGAAGACGGTGAGAAACTAGCAGAGCATCAATTCTCCCTGCCTAAACATGCAATGATGCTAGAAGAGTAGATTGCTGCTGCACATCATGAAGAATTGGTCACTGAACTCAGCACATCAGGAGCGACATAGCTCGATAGAATGTTAGCTGAGCTGGGGGCCAGACTTGAGGAGAGCAGTGAGTTCCTCATTTTCCAACCACATCATGATCATAACGACTATCTCTATGATGGGAAGATGGAGGCAACCCTGGTAATGATGGCGGAAGCCAAGCTAGGGCAAACTTCTGAGGAGAGTCATGTCAAAGACAACATAGCTACTGAAGCCTCCTCAGAAGTAGATGAACCTGGAGCTACTACACAACCATTGCACAAAATGGCTGAATAAGTGATCAAGGCCATGTTGACAATAGATGAAGCTTCAACACCTTTGACGTAGGAAACAACATCCGACGATGAGGATGGTAGGCTGAATACCTTCTTCACATATGAGCCAACCAGGGAGTAGAGTGCACCGGTTAAAGTAGAAACACTTGGAGAAGCTCTCCCTATGCCTTGCAAGATGAAAGAAATGGACATGGCTACGATATCAAAGATCTCATGCAGAGACGTCCACATCTTGGTAGATGTCCTCAGTGATGATCTACCTGGGTCAGACATACTATACAACGATAAGGGTAGACGTCTGTCCAGAGACCACTTTCGGGGGATATTCATGAAGAAGGTACAAGTACATAAAAGACTATTCAAGGTACTCTGCGCCACCCTCCTAGAAGAATTCCTACACCCGGACAAGCTGCAGGCGGTCTTCAACGGGACAACACATCTAGCCAGCCTCCTCTACAATGAAGACTACAAGGTGGCAGATGTAGCCGAACTGAAGGCAAAAATCTGGCAGAAGGAAACAAGATTCATGGTGCTGCCCTTAAGAAATGTAAAGCATTGGGCACTAATAGTCATCGATTTGTATGAGCAGAAAATGAGTGTGCTCAATTGCTGTGTACCTGAACTGGACAACACCTCGCTGGTTTATAAGAGGAAGGACACCAAAGATGCCTTAAAGATACCACTGTGCCTACAACAAGCAATCAAGGATGCAGAAAACATGTTTCATGGGTCCTGTAAGCTCTTCTCCATTAATAAGAAAGTCCACCAAGAAGAGGCTGGTTTGGGGGATTGTGCCTTTGTAGTACTACGCATGATGGAGGCCATCAACAAGGGCATCCCCCTGGAGGATTTAGACAATGAAGACCTCCATGGACTGTGGGGTATGTATGCTATGGAGGTCATTTATGATCGTCGGTTCTTCAACGACCCAACGATGCCTGTAGAAGCTGTAACCCGGAGGCTTCACATGGATATCCCTTTACCTGAAAAGGTCACCTGGAGGGAACAACTAAGGACCATGTGGGTTGATCCAACTGAACCGGCCAAAGCTGCATCTTGGAAAGAAGGTTGGCATGAAAGCTTTGGAGAAGCTACAAAACACACGTCAGATGATGAGCCAAAGCAGCCTCCAGTGGCAAAAGCTCCTGAAGAGAAGCCTACCAAGGAACAACCTGAGGAGGAAGAGGTCAACGAAGAAGAATTGTTCGATGTAGGGCTAGATGGACTGACATGAGATATTACACATTCTTTTAAGAACTTTGACAGATGGAGCTACCTCAGTCTGTCCTTAGAAGAACTGACAATAATCATGAGTTCCTTGAAAGAAGATGATTCGGTGGGAGATGTCATCTTCGAAAGGGATGGCATTTGTGTGCTAAAAGACGACCTCTGAGAAATGCTAAAAATAGGATGATACCTTTCAGTAAGCACAATGTCAGCCTACCAGGCTCTTCTAGGCGAAGACATGCCAAATGTCCACATGGCATGCTTCTTGCTGGTAGATGACATCATTAAAGACAAAAGATCAAGAAAAAAGGAGCGTATGTAGCAACTTCTAGTGACAACCCCACCAGACTACATCTTCCTACCAATTCTTCATGACAATCATTGGACCTTGCTAGTTGTCACTATCATCAAAAGGACTGTAATCCTCTACAACAGCTCAGACGCAACCTACATACTTAACAAGAAGACCAATATGACAACAACAAAGACCCCAACAAAAGAAAAGGAAAACATACGCACCGAGGCGATTGTTGACATGATAAAACAAAATTGCAGAGGGTACAACCCTACAACAGGCCAGGACTTCAAGAAGATGCAATACTGCCACAGGAGCCCCCAACATGTGCCCCTATCAAATGACTGTGACTTCTTCTACCTAGCCTGTATGGTGGCCTTAGCCACTACTGACGTCAAGGTGGAGAACATGCAATATGAACAATACCATGCGTTACGAGGAGTATATGCAAGAAAGCTTCTTGAGTCCAAGTGGGGCTCCATCAGCAACAACAAAAACAAATAAAGAAATCCCGTTTATACATCTCACTCAAATTTTGACACCCTGAGACGTGGTGCAGGGTAAGTTAGGGGGAGGAGTCATAAATGGGATACAGAGGTACATTTACCATCTTTTTACCTCTAAAAATTCCTCAAAAATTTTGAAAATTTGAATTTTTGCTAAAACTACCTTTTAAATTTAGAAGCTCGCCTCCTCTCTTGCTAAATTTTCTAATTGTAGTGTTTTGACCCTCTTAGAGAGAAATATATGAGCAACATATACATGTATATATGAGTAAAACAATAGTCATAGCAATACTGCTCTACCTCATTCTTGCAATAAGACATTGTAAATGTGGCAACCTTAACTCATGAACCCTCAGAGACTAGAGAACTTCACCTAGTCATACTCCTGACCAACCACCCTCACCGGACACTTTTTGACCAGAAAATCCTTATCTCCATAGAAAGGGAAACAACTACCCTCTTCAAAGCATATCTAAAAGAGGCCTGGCTGCCCAGAAGACCAAGTAAAAATCCCTTGAACCCAAGCCTGAAAGGAGAGGTAAAAAGCCAAAAAGAAATAAAGAAAAAAATGAGAGTTGTGTCCAAAAAGATGCCAAAAGTTTCCGCACGACCGGTATATTGCTGTACTCATGAATGCAGATATGTTGTGCCCATAAGTGGAATCTTGAAGCCAAGCTTACACACCTCCAATCCCAAATGAAAACTCACAAAACCACCTGACTTAAAGCTAGAAGACTGAAAAAGGGAAGCACTGTTCTTATGACAGTTGTGGGTGAGGAGTTCAGGAGAAAGGGGAAAACATCTAAAGCTTTAAGCCTACCCGAACACATTAGCATAGGGTCAACTAAAAAATAAATAATTGGTGTGAAAGCTACCCCTCGATAAAGATCTTGCATTAGTACGATAATTACCTAAGGGAAGGGGTGATAAGTTGAGAAGGAGGAGCCTTTTACAATTGAAGGTAATGGTAGGGAAATGAGGTTATTCTACTCCGGTTGAGGGGGAGGAATGAGACCTAAGGGTTTGAAAACATGCAATAACAGTTTGATGTAAGAATGAGATATTTCAGTCATGTTATGATTTTGTCTTCTAAGATTGTTCATTCTCTCTCTAAGTTCTTGAACCTACACTTAGCCTGAGGACAGTCTTGATTCTAAGTTTGGGGGAGTTGATAACACTCTACTTTACATACTTTATGTATATATTTTACACCACTTTTAGTATATCTTTTGTTAGCTTTTCGCATAATTTTTCTATCTTTTTGACTAAAGCCTCACTTACATGGTTTCAGGAACATTCACAACCTAGGTCGTAGATCAAGGCCGCAACTGCGGTCCACTTATATCTCAACCACGATCGCGATTCCAGAGTTCTCTAGAGATTGCGATCATCAGACAACAAGGAGGGATCACAACTAGTTTATAGACTGCAATCATCGCTCAACCACGACCTCAAGGATGGTTGCGATCGGAACATGTACCTTAAGGATAGACCAATGGTCGCAGTGTGGATATAGACCACGATCAAGAAGGACCGCGATCAGCTTGGAAACCAAAGTCACTGATGAGTTCTTGCAAACCATGACCGAGTGGGAAGACCTCGACCTCGACCGCCCGTACGCAATGTACAAGCAGATCTCGATCGCGATCGTCACCAGACCGCAACTAAGCTCAACCGCGGTGAAAGATGAATAAAGAGCGGACCGGACCACAGTCTCACCCCTCACTTAACTGAGACTGCGACTGTGGTCTAGGTCTAAGTCAGTGGAATGTGCCTACAAATAGCACATCTGCCTGTCTTGTCAAATCATCAGATCATAGATCAGATCCCTAGGACCATAAAGTGCTGCTGCATTCCAGATTTGTCCCATACCATCCCATCCATCAATCTTGGATCTCCAAAGGCAGAATCTGAGGAGAGAGAAGATTGAAGACTCCTTCTTCAAGAGAAGAAGACTGTCCATGCCATCCACGTGATAGATCCAGATCTAAAGAAGTACTGTGTCATATCACGTCTCTTCCTTTCTAGATCTATCATTCCATCTTGCTGTACTTCCCTCCCCTCTTCGTAGGGCTTCATGGATCTATCTTTCTGTAACACCGTTATGTTGTGTACAAGCATGAGTAGCTAAACACCTTACCTTGGGTTGGGAGTAGGCACTAAGGCTCTCCCAACATGTATATTGTCTCTTTCTATTGAATATACATATTCTTATCAAGATTATCTCCATGCACCTATTTTAATGCTTCACTTGTATGATTAGCTACCATATTATGATGTTTGATTATTGATATCTCGAGAGAGTAATATCACTTTTATAATGTGTCATGGAGTAGTGTGAATGCATGAGAGTGTTGGAATGCTAAGGCTTTAAACCATATATTCTGTTACGAAGTTTACATGTGGTCATCTCGAGAGAGAGGCTACCTTTAGACTAAGATCTTTCCTCATCTTGAGAGAGAGTGGAATAGACGCTTTTGATAGTTGCTTGTAATCTTGGTAAGAGTATGCGAGAGAGAGAGAGATGATGTTTCATGTTGGTGAGATGCTTTAGTAGGTGAACCCCAACCCATGTTTCCTCCCATACTTGTTTCATCTTATTTCTTTTGTTTCTTTTGTTCTTGATTGTCTTGAACTTCTTTAGTTTGTGCGCTACCATTCCTTAGGGAACACTTTTTATATACCCTCTTTGGCTGGAGTATATGAGTGTTAGATTCTGTGTGCTTAACACCGCTGACCTTGTCCCTGTGTTCGACCCCGATCGCTACATCGGACCCCGTTTATCATTGCGGGGGGCTGAGAGTCGGGTTATCTCTTTAAAAGTCTGACTACTCTAAATCCACTTCCTTTGGACGTGTGATTTAGGTCGGTCAGTAGTGGACTGACAGTCTCCTAGTTTGGAGATTGGAACCACTCTACATATCTTGTACTCTTTCTCTTGTTTCAATCTCTCTCATCCTAGCTATGTATGTTTAGTTTCACTCAAATTCCATATTAGCAGCCTTATCTTGTTAAATAATTTGAAGGTCTAAAGAATTTCATTTAAGTGCATTCAATTCTATTCACCCCTCTAGAGAAAATAGCCCATCATAGATCCAACAAGTGGTATTAGAGCAGGTCTTCTCCAAGCATACTTCCACAAGTAGGAGAAGATTGACGATTATCAAGGTGGGAGGTACCACATCAAAATTCCAATCTTTGAAGGGAGAAATTTCCTTTATTAGAAAAGAAGGCTACAATTCTACATCAAATGATCCAGTCTTGAGCTATGGCAAATGGTGGACCGTCCATACAAGCTACCAGAGACAAACATAAAAAAATGGGATGAAGCTACTTTGAGGAAAGAAACCTTGAATGTAAGAACCATCAACATTTTCTATGCCTCCATGTCCCCACCGAGTTCAACCATATTTCCTCATGTGAGATGGCCTATGAGATATGGAGAAAGCTGTGTCACTTATGATGGGACAAAGCAAGTGAAGGAAATCAAAGTCTACATGCTCAAAGGGCTTCTTGAGAAATTCAAGATGGGAAAGAAGGAAAGGGTGGCCGAGATGTACTCAAGGCTTAACACCATTGTAAATGGTCTTGCCATCCTAGGTCATACTATGGATAGAGGAGAGATCAACTCAAAGATCCTTAGAACTCTTCCCAAGAGGTGGGAATCCAAGGTGACTTCCATTGAAAAAGTAAAGTCTCCTGGTGTTATCCCTATTAAAGATCTCATAGGAAATCTAAAAGCACATGAAGTCAAACTTGACAAGCAAGATGAAGAATAAAGAGAAGAAGAAAAAAAGCTCAAGAGAATGAAGAAGGATGAAATTAAAGCACATATTGGAGTTATTGTTGGTCAAGTCTCTCCATCCTCTCAAGTTGAAGAAGAGGAAATATACTCTAAGGGTAGAATCTATAAAGGCAAGTCTTCCTCCTCCATCCGATACTTCAAGTGTGGAAAGAAGGGTCACTTCAAGAAAGATTGTCCACAAGGAAAAAAGACCCATCATCAAAAGAGAAGAGAAATAAAAGAAGAATGAGAAATGTCACAAAAGTTCAAGTGACTCCTCTAACTCAAGCTGAAGTGACTCCTCCAATTCAGACTCAAGTGAAGAATCAAGTGGATTATATATCTAAAGCTCTAGTGATGAAGGAGAATGCCACTTTGCTCTCATGGCCTCAATGAGTGAAGACTCAAATGACGTAAATCTAAACTCTTTAAATAAAGAATCTTTAATTGCAATTACTCATGCTACTTGTGCATGTCTTAAGTCTTCTAAAAAGAAAAAGAAAAAGAAAAAGCTCCATAGAATTGTTGATAGTTTACATGTAGAAAAAGATGATCATGAACATGCTAAAATATTTTCTTGCTAGATGAAAACAATGCTTATCTTAGTCATGTAGACTCTATTAAAATTAAAAATGCTTCCTTTCTTTCTAAAATCAATGTTCTTAAAACTTGTTCTAGTTCTACTAGTAGAGAGAATAATGCTGCTGCTCTTCATATTGAGAAAGATTCTGATATGACCAAAGCTCTTTGCTTAGAAACTGATCTTTTGCATGATAGAGATGATATCAATCAATTGTATTCTACTATTACTTCTCTTATTCATGATAATCATAGTTTGAGATCTTATACAAAAATATTCTTAGATGATAAAAAGAATCTTAGTCAAATCCTAGACCATAATACCAAAAAAATGGGTAGAGATGGTCTTAGACGTGATAGTAGCAAAGGAACAACAAAGATAAAGGACCATCAATTTTCAATGAAGAATCCTCTAGTTCCAAGGCCAGGAGATCATGTAACCATTACAATGATATTGGTCATTATTCTACATATTGTCCTTTTAGGAAATCACCTAAGAGAAATAGGACTTGGGCTGCTAAGATAACCCCTTCGGACCCAAAAATATGAAGGGGACCATTTCATCTTTCTTCTTGTAGGTCACTTGCAAATGGATTGACATGAGCTATGGATTTGCAAATTGGTTATCAATCTACATAAAAGAAGAAAGGTGAGATGTGTATGGGGCGGAAACAAGTGGAAAAGAAATGGTAAGCACAAAGGTAATGTTATTCTTGCGCATATCCAATCATAGATTTCTTTTGTCAAGGTAGTATGCACTATACATATGGTTTTTGAGTAAAAAATGACGTAATATGTTTCTTTTCACTTGCTCACAATTTTTTTTTGATGCTTTCATAGTGAATTACTAACTTTCTTACACATTATGGATATGGCTTATATAGCTTATATTTTTAGGAAATATATGTCTTTCTTGATAGCATATGTATCAGTCAAGTTTGACCTGATGAAACTTGATCGATAGGCACCAATGTTAGATCTAGGCTCTGGGGGGGGGTAGTGAATAGGTATTCAAAACTTGCACAAGAATAGTTAAACCTTCAAATTATATCAATTGAAACTAAATGCTAAAAGTGAATTTTAAGTCCTATCCAGACATTCATAGAAAGAATGAGAGAGATTGAAATAAATACTTGGATAAGGTGTTTAGAGTGGTTTCAATCTCCAAACTAGGAGACTGTCAATCCACTACCTAGAGAGGTCAACCTCTAGGACTTTGGAACCCATGTATACTTATATTCCATTATAAGACATACAAGAAGACCAGCTTACACCCAAGGACTTACCTATCCAAGAGCTAGTCTTGTACCTCACAATAGTTCTTACCCACTCTTACAAGCAACTCGATTTCTTCTCCTAGGACATCTCCTCCTTACAACAAGTTTTCAGCCTTGAGGATTTACCCACCAAGCTCCTTGGATCTTCCTCCTTTCCCTTATCTTTCACTTGGAGAAGATATTCACACCTTCTTCAACCTTGAAGACGAACAACAACTCCTCCTTCACTCAAAGAAGATCACTTCAACCTTTGCTCTTTGCGAAAGGGGATTGGGAAGAAGGAAGGATGGAGAGATTTACAAAGTAACAATGAGGTAGATATCTTACAACATGTCTAACTCACTAATAATCACAAAATTCTTTGTAAAAGAGAGAGAGAAAGGGGCTCAAAGGGGTTTAACACACTTAACTATACCAAGGACCAAGGATAGCATGAGTGAGCAACCTTGGAATGAACTCTAAGATATCCTATTTATAGATGAGGGTGATCCTTTAAGTGTGGGATCACTTAAGAATGAGAAATAGCCATTTTACAACTTGCAACAGACATATTTTCAATTCTAACAACTCCTAGTGGTTGGAATTACTTTTTCTACATTTTCCGTACAATGTATTTGGTCGAGTTTCAATAAAGGTAACTTGACCAATCCACTATTCGATAAAGTCAATTTTCAAATGGTCAGTCGAGTTTGTCCTGGGTAACACGATTGATTCACCAAAAATCAACTTTGGACAGAAATTTGGTCGGTCGAGTTCTGTGAGTGTACAACTCGACCGATCCAATCATTTCCAAAAATCCATCACCGATCGGTTGAGATTCAAAGTCGACTGATAAAGTTGCTGTGATGAATTTTCCAAAATGATTTTAATGTGATCAAGCAATGGAATTAAGTGTCCCTGATTTTTTTGCCATCTTAGTTATAAGACATATCATCAATACAAATGATTACAAAAATATTCTCAGGTGGTTTGGAGTGTTTTCCACAAAAGTGCATTTGCATTGCTTTTGAATTGAACTCGGACAAGCTAGGTCTTGGTGAATTTGATCCTTTTCATGTACCTAATACCTAAAATTTATCTCAAAAAACATATTAGATACATATGAATGGAATGGTTAAGTCATTATCAAAATATGGACAATGTATACCTCTCAAGTCAACATTCTCCCCCTTTTTGACAATGACAAACCATTCCTCAACATATTGAAAAGGATGTGTAAAGTTATACCTTATCCTTATGGATTGCAAGGGGATTCACAATTTGAACAATGTAAATTACTCCCCCTCAATTTATGATCACTCTTACTTGCATAGTTAGTCTTTTTACACAATGCTATATAACATGTATACTACATGGTCCTTTAGCAAGTCACATGATAAAACATATACTTAGACAAGAAAAGGATCAGATAAGCAGTAAAAACAATATGGTTGAGCTTCATAACATTGAAATTCTCTCCCCCTTTTGGCATTATCAAAAAGTAAGGAGGGTAGAAGAGCATAAAAACAAGTCTTGTCCAAGCACAACTAAACACATGTAACCACAAGTAGCACAAACCAAAAATAGAAATGAGAACAAAGAGATAGACAATCAACCTATTTCATAATAAAAATATGGAAAAGCATACCAAGAACTCATAAGCACACATAGATTTATGATACATGGAATTTTGATTACAACACATCAGCATGTTCTTAAAACAAGTAAAAACCAGAGATGAAAGCAACATGATGATAGAAATAATACAACTTAGATAATGTGCCCAAATGTCTTTAATAGAAAATAGTATAGAAGGATATATATGATCAACATTTACAGACTAAAAACTAAAAATCTAGACATCTAGGCTATCTATGTCCAAAGGGTAATCAACAACAACATCAACCTTGGGCTTGTAATCCTCATCACTATCTGAAGTTGCAGTAGTGAAAACAACAACTTCATCACCAGAGGCACCAAAAAAGCCATTAGAACCATCAGCAAAGCCATCATCCTCGGTAGCCTCCTCCTCACCAGTAGCAGCTTCCTCATTAGCCTGGTTAGGCATCTCCTCATTGGCAGAAGGATTGAAACCATGACCGGGCCATAGGGCATTCTTTTAAACCAAAGTCATGCCAAGATCCATGGCCTGAGGGAAAGAGGGAGTAGAAGTGCCAAGGCTGGAAAGTAGGGTAGCACCAGCAGGCAGAGGAAGCACTCTAATGGTAGGTGTAGGGGCAGATCCATTAGCAATAGAGGGTGTGGCAGAAGAAGAAGTAGGTGGAGGAGTCGGGTAGAAGTGACTATATGCAGAGGAAACATAGTCATCTCTTAGATAGGGATGGTAGGTAGGGTAAGGATGGGGACAAGACAGGTTCATGGTTGACATGATCTAGCTTAGGTACTGATGCATGTGCTCCTGAACCTGTCGGTTATAGGCCTACTGATGCACCATGAAACCCATGAGGGCTTCATTGGATACATGAAATGAGGCATGGGCAGGTCGAGATGGAGGTTGAGGTGGAGGTACCTGGGTGGAGGTAAAGGCTCCAGGTGTGGTGGAAGAGAATGTAGGAAAAAAGGTTTTCTTGATTGTGGTCTACTGATACAAACTCCTTTTCTAGAGGGTTTGTAATGAAGATCATGAAAAGAGACTTCTCAGTCACAAAGGTGAAGAGACCACAAATCAGGGCTGGGTAGGGTGGGTGGGTGCCTTGGGTATTCTTCTTGGAGTCAAAGTAGGTCATGTGGTGGAGAATGTATCTAGACCACTTGACTCCTATGTTATTCAATGGACCATACATAATCACTGTGATATTCTCTGCAATTTCACTTTGATTCTTTTTGGGATGAATATTGCAGTTGATTACCAGAGTGAGTATGCAATTTTTGAGACCCAAGGAAGAGGATGGTATGATAAACTTCTTCTTATAAGGTGTCTAAGAATTCTTCAAGAACTTATGTTTATCAGGAAGAGTAATACCATAGTGCTTGTAGAAGGACTCAGGGTCAAGCAAGTCAAAATACACAGGATAATCTTTTCTCCATGTGTCAGTGGCCTCTGTACCATTGAGAAAGATGTTCAAGGTATCTTCTAAGATAGTGAATTTCTTACCAACAATCATAGAGGTGATAACTACTTGAGTATTAGGAGGGGGTACAAGAGAGTCATAGTTCCATGAAAGATTGGCATAAAATTCATGGACCGCCTTAGTGCTTGTAATGGAATTATGAAAGCACTGACGTTCGACACTCAGGGCTGCTAGGTGACGGTCGTAAAGCAACTCAACTACCTCATCTATCACCTCTAGTTTATGCGGGAGGGGATCAAACAAGGCACAAAAAGGAAAAGGGTTCCTAGGAACGAGCTCCTTATACCTATTTAGAGATTCAGTTGAAATAAAGAAGGTGTCATGGTAAGGAATGAGGCGTGAGTTGGAGGAAGATGATGGAGCTCTAGAAGGTGCGGCCCTCTTTATTCTATTTGAAGCCATGAAAGAGAGATGGAGAGGATTGAGAGATGACCTAGAGGAAACCACCACTAAAGGTCATCTAACCACCTAGGGAAGATAGGAAAAGGGTGCTATGTAAGTCAAATAGAGGCTGGTTAGGGCTATGAGAAGGATGTTGGGTTTTAGGTGAGGGAGAAGGTAGTGGAAACAAAATTTTTTCTCTCACCACAAAACCATAACCACGGATCGCATCAATGACTATGAAATAGGAAATATGGTTTTAGTGAGATATATCTGATCCTAAGGCTTGCTCAGTGACTATAGCTCACATTAAGTGCAGTCTTCACCCACCTATCTTTGACGACGTCTGTGTAACTCCTGGTCTTGACCTGGACTACAGTTGACAGTCATCCTCCTGAGTGACAGAAGTCTTCTGCCTCTATAGATGTTCCACATGGATCATCGGGAACTCTAGTCATCTTGTCCTATAGGACACTAGAAGGAGTCTTCCCCTTCTTTCAATGTACTAGTTACTGACACACTCTCCCTCAACCAGTTGTTGTCCTACAATTGTCTTTCCTTCACTATTCCTCCTTGGACAAGTAGAACTTGCTTGGGCTCTTTCGGTTACCACAACTAGAGAGGACAACAACTTTGCAGAGCAATGGATGTTCTGAGTTGTGCTATCTGAGAAGCCCCCCAATATCCCTATATATATAGGAGGGGTCAGGGTTAGGGTTTTTAGCCCCAGGCAATGCGGGATTAAAGTGGGAGTAGAAGGGTCTAGAATTTCCACAAACTAATTGCACTGCGACAGCCGAACCGATTGTTTCACAAACGAACTGGTCAGTTGGGAGTGTGAGTCAGTCAGTTTACTTAGTGAACCGGTCAGTTTGCTTCCCAGACTTGCCTCTAATTGACTTTACTTGTTCATTTCTAATTGATACTAAGATCAATTTTTGTCCCAATCAAATTGTACAAGTGAAATGAAATTTTTTTCTCACAAATTGAGACAACCCAACACTGCTCATTTGGATACATGAACCGATTAGTTCACTAGAGTGAACCAGTCATCTCACTAGCCATGAGCCAATCGGTTCACCCAGTGAACTGGTCAGTTGGTGGTCCAGATTGTGTAGAACATAGTTAATGCAGTTCTCAATCAATCTGACACTCAAATCAGTTAGTTCAACACTTGAACTTGATGATTCTGAGTCAAGTCAATTGATTAAATGTTTGATTGAGTAACTAAACATCTTTAGTAATCAATCCAAACATCATTCATGGATAAAATCCTTTTCTAGGTAAATCCTTTGTGTGTGACCCTATAGGTCCCATTTCACGTTGACATTGAATGTCCACAACTAGCTTATGACATCACAAGCAAAGAGTGGTTCCTAGTCACACATCAGTGCTACCCAAGTGAAAAGGAAAGTTGGAGAACAACTTTCAATCCTAGAGTCTGTGATTGGTGTTCCAGTGAATGTATAATTCCTTTGTCTCTCATATCCTAAATGAACTCAAGGCATGGAACTGTCATCCTTTCAATGTTCATTCATGTTCCTTGATCCAAAGCAGACTGTCTGAGATATGTGTGCCATCAATATCACATATTGACTCACACGTGCTTGCACATGCCTTTCTCAGTCTCGCTTATCAAGTGGCCATGAACATCATACTCCCTTAGGAGGGACAAATCCCATATCTATCACTTGTAGTCAAAACCCCATGTGTCAAAGTCACGCAATCATCACCTTTATAAAAATCCATATTTTAGGACCGCATTTGATGATATAAAAGTGTACCCAATGACATGTGATGAGTGCAGTGATTTTAGGTCTAAGAATCACAATCACCACCATCACTGTGAGAGCTATCTATGACTACCATGTCATGGTTCCATGTGTCACTCTCACGGTGGGTCTGTCTGATACACTGTTCTTTAACATGTATCTATGTGCTTAGTTTGATATCACATATCATGACTAATGAGACTCTGTCATTAACCAACACACACTAGTCTTGATGTGTCATTGTTGTCTATCAACCTTCCACAATGACATCTAACTATGGACAAAACAAGAATGTATTAACTCTTATCATCCGCATGATCTCATTGTTTAGGTCCTCAACCTAAAGACATACGTCATTGAGTACTGTCATTCTCTAGACATGTGTGCCATCAATATCACATATTGACTCACACGTGCATGTGTATGCCTTTCTCAATCTCCCTTATCAAGTGTCCATGGACATCATACTCCCTTAGGAGGGACAAATCCCATATCTATCACTTGCATTCAAAACCCCATGTGTCAAAGTCACCCAATCATCGCCTGTATAACAATCCATATTTTAGGACCGCGTTTGATGATGTCAAAGTGTACCCAATGACATGTAATGAGTGCAGTGATTTTAGGTCTAAGAATCACAATCACCACCATCACTGTGAGAGCTGTATGTGACTAACATGCCATGGTTCCATGTGTCACTCTCACGGTGGGTCTGTCCAATTCACTGTTCTTTAACATGTATCTATGTGCTTGGTTTAATATCACATATCGTGACTAATGAGACTTTGTCATCAACCAACACACACTCTAGTCTTGCTATGTCATTGTTGTTTATCAACCTTCCATAAGGACATTTGACTAGGGACAAAACAAAAATGTACAAACTCTTAGCATCTGCATGATCTCATTGTTCAGGTCCTCAACCTGAAGACATACACCATTGAGTATTGTCATTCTCTAGAAATTCATTCTGTTCTATCATTATCTCATAACTGATTGAACCAGAATAAATTGGAACCTTGCCTTCGATGTTTATCAAATAAATCATAATGTATCCCAATACAATCATCATATGATTGGCTCTCAGGGCATACATACAAATAGACTCCCACTTGCATTGTGAGCCAATCACCTTTGAATCATATTCCTAGTGATCTCCAAACATGTCCAACATGTTTCTGCTGCTCTAGTGCTCACGTAGTGAGTTAGCAACACTTTGCTTTAGTCGATATATTGCATGTCTCACATCTCTTTGTTGTATGACATTCATATGAGATGGAGTTGTCGTAATATGTGATATGATATTCCTTGCCTAACGCTTAGCTCCATTGATTGACTCAGTATCACTACTTATCATCAATGGTTGGAATATCTATAAATTCATCTCTATGAACTTCTAGATCCATATATTATCCTCTGTTGTTCACAACAGAAGGATACTCAACATTCCCTTTTAGAATTAAATAGCTTTTAAATTGGAACGTTTCTATTTATCAACTCATTCACTTATATATTTTTTATTTTGTGATCAATTTTTGTCATTTCAGAATCTTGCATCAGTGTAACTATTTGCACCCAACTCTTCCTTATTTTACCATAGAACTAGTACTTCATAAGTACCAAACAAGTTCTTCATGGTATTCTAGTGACCCTCACTGGAAGTAGACAAACATCCAATCGTCACACGCATTAACAAGATGAGCATATCATATTGTCATGTCCAATACATACAATATGATGAATGCATATTTTCTTGTCATGTCTAATACATACAAGATAATGGGATGATTACATACATAATAGATCCATATCTATCTATGTTTTCCTATTCTTTGTAAGAATTTGGGACACTTGGCATCTGAGATACTAACTTCATGTAACACGGATAAGTTTTCTCCCACTGAATATGTACATATTGAACCCTTTAGTACATATTGGCAATGTATGTTCTCTCTTTACCAGGTCAAGAGGTTTCGAGAACCATCTCTATAGATCTCTATTCCTATCACATATGACATTTCTATATCTTCCCTTAAAGAAGGTATTTCCACACCAGTTTCCATTTTAGAACATTTCATTCCTCATCACCATGTGGAATGTGAATACACTCCCACTAAATCTTTGTAATCACAAATTACTTCTTTATTTTGATATATCAGTCAAACCTTTTGACTATATAATCAAAGCAAAGACTTCCAATTCTGAGTTGCTTGTACTTAATCAATCATATTGATTAATCCCTTGTAACTTATAGACTACATTTGCATTATTGGATTCATAAAACCCTTCAAGTTGTGTCACGTACACAACCTTATCTTATTCCTTCCAGGAATGTGGTTTTAATATCCATATGCCAAATTTCATAGTCTTTCAAGTTCCAACATCAAGCATGATCCTTTCTCTAAATGTCATCCATGTCAGTCTTAACTCTTAAGACCCAATTATACTTATGGGTTTTATCCCAATGAGTGCTACCACTAAGGTCTTACCTTATGGCTCACATGGAAGTCATTTTGGATCTTATGGCTTCAAGCCATAACTCAAAATCTAGTTCCTCAACATCATCTAGATTATTGGCTCATCACATGACCAATTCATCACCTAGATATATGAGGTGTATCTATCACATAAGGAATTTGAGAACCCACAACACTTGTGATTCTTAATCTCCTTTATTTAGTGTAAAGCATGTTATTTAGAAGAATTCTAGAAGGTTAATTATTTGATGATCATGCTCTAACTCTTTAGAGTATGATTCCTTCTTTGATTTAGACATCACTATGCCTTAATCATGAATTCTCTATGATACATTATCATAATTACTCACAAGGTCCTCAAACATTTGGTTTAAGTATCCCATTCATTAATCTCATCAAATAATTAATACTTTTACCAAGTTAGTACTTCATTTTTGATATTCTTGAACACTTCAAGATATTCATGTTGGTATTTCACTGAACACCATCTGAAGCATTAGCATTTATTCCAATAGGTATGTATATACATCAATATGTATTATACCTCATAGAATAGTCATTATCCCACTACATCTAGTGAAGATTGACTTGTCATCATTCCCAATAAACAAGACATTCATATCTCTTAATGGTTCATTAACCAAAAGAGTCTAGCCTATCCATCAACATTGAAACTAGAGATGAATTTCTCATTCATAGATGATAATGCTAATTAATTATTTGAGTCATCAATAACTTTTAGGTATCATTTTATCTTATGCATACCAAGTACCACAAGATAAACAAAGCATTGCCATGAAAGATCATATCTTTGAAGGAAACATCAACTTTATTGATAGACATACTTATCATTACAAGATGTAGAAATAAAGTGTTTCTATTTATTAGCAAAATGAAATAGCAGTTCATAACTCTATTACATGCCCTTTGGGCTGAAATAAACTAAAAGGTACTCCAATCTATGGCAGCAACACTTGCTCTAGTGATGAGTGCTCCTTCCTTGGTCCTTTCACAAAGGCCATCACTTATTTTTAGATCCTGCATATCATATATGTCAGATCTATGTCTTGGTATCATATAACTCAGATTAAAGAAGTGTTTCAAGTTTATTTCATGATACCTGTGGTGGAGACTTCAATCCCCTCCTTCTTCTTGTTCTTTTGTTCATCCAGATAGAGAGGGAAATTTCTCCTCCAATGTCCTGGCTCTTGACAATAGTGACATTTGCCTCCCTTGTTCACCCCTCCTTTGGCCTTGAGAGCTGAAGATGACTTAGGCTGCTGGCTAGCATCAAAACCCTTCTTTGCTTTGCCCTTGCTCTTTCCTTTAGACTTACCCTTCTTTCTACTAATCAACACCACATATTTGGGTTTGTCTTTGTTCATCTATGCCTCGAATGTCCTCAACATGCCCAACAACTCTATCAATGGCTTGTCAGAGTTGTTCATGGTGTAGTTCATCACAAATTGACTATAAGATTCTGACAATGATTGTAGTATCACATTAGTATCCAACTCTTGGCTCAAAGGAATCCTAGTCTTGTCAGGTTCTCCACATACCCAATCATCTTGAGTGTGTGAGGACCAACTGGGTCCTTCTATCATGACACACTTGAACAACGGCCTAGAGACATCATATCTCTCTTGCCGTGCTTGGTCTTGATACATGTTCTTGAGATGTTGAACCATCGCAATGATGTCCATGTTCTCATGTTATCTCTGCAACTCATAGTTCATTGAGCACAACATCAAGAACTTCACATCAATGACATCTTCAATATGCTTCTTGTAAGCATCCCTTTTGGTCTTTGGTGCGGTGGGAGCGGGTTCCTCTGGAACTAGTATATCTAGGACATAGAGCTTTTGCTCTTAAGTGAGAATAATTCTCAATGTCCTAAACCAGTTGTGGAAATTAGTCCCATTCAGCTTGTCCTTCTCAAGGACCGATCACAACGAAAAGTGATTATTGTTGACATCCATTTGTTCTACAAAAGGGAAATATGCAATTTTAGGCCAAAACTCTTTTTGAATTAATTTGATTGATTAAAAAAATTTGACGATATAATTAGGTCTTTAATTAATTATCACTCCCACTATTTTGTTCAAATTGATAGCCCTCACTATCTAGTGAGCAAGATCCTGATTTCCTCTCAGCTATGGACCATCTAGGACTGTCACCCACAACTAGAATCTTTTAGGTAGGCAACCTTTGGCAATTGCATCATATGCAACTCTTTATAGATGTCATGCAAACTCCTTTCCATGTTCATCTCTATGCCTCAAGGTGCTTGATTCGATCAAGGTCACCTTGTTAAGTCTGACCCAAATGCCAACACGATGAATATGCACCTTTATAGGACAAACCCACATATTCACCATCACACTTCCACAAGATAGATGGTGCGCCACACTAGGGTGTTCCGACACTTGGTCGATCAAACTTTTCATGTGTGTTGCGTTTGGAAGGCATCTTAAACTTAATATTATATTGAGGGGTTTTAATATGCTTATATATGCATATATGTATCCAATCACCACATATATAGTACGTATGATATACATGCTATATCCCACAATGAAAATATGCAATAAAAATAAAGCGATGATTATGGCCATCCTATTTTAATTCCTTGAGCCACAAGGAATTATGGTCATCTAGGTCTACATCATGCGCAACCTGTTGTTGATGAAGATCTTGTACTTAGGCCATTATGGGTTTGATCAGCTCGTCACACGACTGTTTGGCTCGCCTCCTGGCCGGTCAGTTGGTTGTCTCCAACTGATCATCTGGCTCCTCCAGATGGTCAGTTCATCAGGTTGTCTACTCCTCATCAGGCCTCCAGCTGCACCATCAACCGGTCATCTCGATCCACCAACCAATCAGTTGGCACATCCAGCCGACTATCTCGCACCTCCAACCACTCGTCTGGGCACCCTCCAGTCTTCGACGTAACATGAAATAAACTATCCTATTTTACATATTCCTTTGGGAAACCCCGAGTTACATTTGGGGGGATCAAAGGTAGAAGTGAATCTCGAGTTATCTCAAGTTACATCAAGAAAAGAAGTAGAGGGCTCGGTGCATAGACCGAGATGCAAACAACGACAACCAACCAAGAACACATAGGCCTTTATAGGCCATAACCACACTACACATCCACCATTAAAACCATTTTGAGCGATGCACATCGATTGTATATATATACCATATCATATATGTATACATTAGTTTGGGATTATGTGGTATTAATCAGATATTCACATTTAGCCAGTTAAATATTCACATCGTATGCAATAAACAAAAAGTGGTAAAACCAAAAACTGATCATATCGATTATCTTAGAACACAGTACGTTGACGTGGCTCTGATACCACTGTTGGGTTTTAGGTGAGGGAGAAGGCAGTGGAAACAAAAAATTTATCTCACCACAAAACCATAACCATGGATCGCATCAACGACTATGAAATAGGAAGGATGGTTTTAGTGAGATATACCTAGTCCTAAGGCTTTCTCAGCAACTATACCTCACAGCAAGTGCGGTCTTCACCCACCTATCTTCAACAATGTCTGTGCAACTCCTGCTCTTGACTCGGACTACGGTTGACAGTCATCCTCCTGAGTGCCAGAAGTCTCACGCCTCTATAGGTAGTCCACACAGACCATCGAGAACTCTAGTCGTCCTGTCTTATAGGACACTAGAAGGAGTCATCCCCTTCTATCGGTGTACTAGTCACTGACACACTCTCCCACAACCAGTTGTTGTCCTACAGTTGTCTTTCTTTCGATGTTCCTCTATGGATGGGTAGAACTTGCTTGGGCTCTCTCAGTTACCACAACTAGAGAAGACAACAACTTTGCAGAGCAACTGATGTTCTGAGTTGTGCTATCTGAGAAGCCCCCCAATATCCCTCTATATATAGGAGGGGTTAGGGTCAGGGTTCTTAGCCCTGGGCAATGCGGGATTAAAGTGGGAGTAGAAGGGTCTGGAATTTCCATGAACTGATTGAATTCTAATAGCCGAACCAGTCATTTCACAAACAAATCGGTCGGTTGGGAGTGTGAGCTGGTCGGTTCAATTAGTGAACCATTCAGTTCGCTTCCCAGACTTGCCTCCAATTGACTTTCCTTGTTCGTTTCTAATTGATACTAAGATCAATTCTTGTCCCAATCGAATTGTATAAGTGAAACAAAAACTTTTCTCACAAATTGGGACAACCCAACACTGCTCATTTGGACACATGAACTGATCGGTTCACTAGAGTGAACCGGTCATCTCACTCACCATGAACCGGTCGATTGGTGGTCCAGATTGTGTATAACACAGTCAATGCAGTTCTCAATCAATTTAACACTCAAATTAGTTAGTTCAACACTTGAACTTGATGATTCTGAATCAAGTCAACTGATTGAATGTCTGATTGAGTACCTAAAAACCTTTAGTAATCAAGCAAAACATCATGCATGGATAAACTCCTTTTCCAGGTAAATCCTTTGTATGTGACCCTATAGGTCCCATTTCACGTTGGCAGTGAATGTCCATAACTAGCTTATGACATCACAAGCAAAGAGAGGTGCCTAGTTACACATCAGTGCTACCCAAGTGAAAAGAAAAGTTGGAGAACAACTTTGAATCCTACAGTCTGTGATTGGTATTCCAGTGAATGTAAAATTCCTTTGTCTCTGATATCCTGAATGAACTCAAGGCATGGAACCGTCATCCTTTCAACGTTCATTCATGTTCCTTGATCCAAATTAGACTATTTGAGATATGTGTGCCATCAATATCACATATTGACTCACACGTGCATGGACATGCCTTTCTCAGTCTCACTTATCAAGTGGCCATGGACATCATACTCCCTTAGGAGGGACAAATCCCATATCTATCACTCGCAGTCAAAACCCCATGTATTAAAGTCACCCAATCATCACCTTTATAACAATACCTATTTCATGACCGTGCTTGATGATGTCAAAGTGTACCCAACGACATGTGATGAGTGCAGTGATTTCAAGTATAACAATCAAAATCACCACCATCATTGTGAGAGATAATTATGACTAACATGTCATGGTTCCATGTGTCACTCTCACGGTGGGCCTGTCCGATACACTATTCTTTAACATGTATCTATGTTCTTGGTTTGATATCACATATCATGAGTAATGAGACTCTGTCATCAACCAACACACACTCTAGTATTGTTGTGTCATTGTTGTCTATCAACCTTTTATAATAACATCCGACTAGGGACAAAACAAGAATGTACAAACTCTTAGCATCCGTATGATCTCATTGTTCAAGTTCTCAACCTGAAAACATACATCATTGAGTACTGTCATTCTATAGACATTCATTCTATTCTATCACTATCTCATAACTGATTGAACCATAATAAATTAGAAGCTTGCCTTTGATGTTTGTCAAATCAATCATAATGTATTCCAATCCAATCATCATATGATTGGCTCTCAGGGCATACATACCAACAAAGGAAGGTCGAGGCTAGGGTTGAGGGTTTATGAGAGCTAGAGTAATGACCAGTCAACTTTTCTATAGTTGAGAGGGAGAATAGTCAGTCGAATCCTTTTTAAGATTTGGTCTAGGCTGGCCATCGGTCGAGTTCTGAGAGACAGAAACTTGAACAAATGACTTTTTACGTAAGACCTCAGCCATGAATCGGTCGAATTGGCAACTAGACTGATAAAAGGTCTATCCAAACCTAGAAATTCTATATTCTAGCCATTCAAGTGCTAGTTAAATTTATTTTTCTAGTCCATTTTGCATCTTAGACATATTAGGACACATATTACTCATCATCAGGTACTATTTTGCAATAAACCCAAAACAAGCAAAAATAAGGCATAATAACATGAAAATTTTAGCACTCTAACAAGAAAAGGTGATCAAGACATGAGCAAAGCATATATGATAGATAACAACTAGCTAATGGCATATCAATATCATCCAAAGTAGTTATGAGCATTTTCTATCTAATAAAATAAAATTGATCTTTAGCAAGAGGTTTAGTAAAAATGTCTGCCAATCGATTTTCCATGTCCACATGTGTGATATAAATATCCATTTTGGTAATGTGATCACGAAGAAAATGATGAAGAACCTCTATATGCTTGGATCTATTATGCAATATATGATTGTAAGATAAATTGATTGCACTATTATTGTTAGATAGGAGAAGCACCAAAATAAATGTTAAAGTCTTGGAGAATTTGCTTCATTTATAGAACCGGGGCACAACAACTCCTAGATGCAATGTATTCAACCTTGGTAGTTAATAGAGCCATTGTGCTCTATTTCTTGGAAAACCAAGACACCAAACATGGTCCTAGGAGGAAGCAAGTTCCACTTGTGCACTTTCTATCAATCAAACATCTTGTGTAATCAATATCACTATGAGCAGTAAGAGAAAAAGTACCTTGACTTAGGATACCATAGTCTAAAATTTTGAGTTTCGGCTAACTACCTCAAAATCCTCTTAACAACTATAACATGTGATTTCCTAGGATTTGATTGAAAGTGAGCATACAAGCCAACACTAAACATTATGTCAGGTCTAGAGGCAGTTAAATAAAGTAAACTTCCAATCATACCTCTATAGAGCTTCTCATCCACTTTCTCACCTTCTTCGTCATGGTCCAATTTGGTGGTATTGGATATGGGTGTGTCCATCGACTTAATGTTTTCCATGTCAAAGCGCTTGAGAAGTTCACTTGTGTATTTTCTTTGGTTGATGAAGTTCACATCTTTAGTTTTCTGTATTTGAAATCTAAGGAAGAATGAGCTCACCCATCATGCTCATCTCAAATTCACTCTGCATAAGAGAACTGAACTCCTTGCAAATATCAAGATTAGTTCTACCAAAAATAATATCATCTAGGTATAGAATGATAAGAAAATGTTTCAAAGTGTGTTTAAGGAACAAGTTAGAATCAACTTTCCATGATATAACCATTATCTAACAAAAAGTTCTTTAGTTTCTCACACCAAGATCTAGGTGCTTGTTTGAGTCCATAGAGAGCTTTTTACAATAAATAGACATGATTTGACGAACTATCATATTCAAAGCCTAGAGGTTGAGCAACAAATACTTCCTCCTCAATTATACCGTTAAAAAATGCACTTTTAACATCCATTTTATATAACACGAAATTTTGTAGCTAGCAAAAACAAGTAACATTCTAATAGACTGAAGTCTAGGAACAGGAGCATATGTTTTATCAAAGTCAATATCTTCCTGTTGATTGCAGCCTTGAGCCACTAACCTTGCTTTATGTCTTACCACCTTGCCGCTTTCATCTAGCTTGTTGCGATAGACCCACCTTGTGTGAATGATCTTTCTATCACATGGTCTTGGCACTAGAGTCCACACTTTATTCTTCTTGAATTGCTCCAATTCTTCCTACATGGCTAGGATCCACTCATCATCCCAAAGAGCTTCTTTGACATTGTTTAGCTTGAGTTGTGAGATGAAGGCAATGTCAGCTTGTTCTTTGTTGTAGGCAGACCACGTCTTCACTCTTTCAAATAGGTCACCTATGATTATCTCTTTTGGATGATTCTTTGCAAAGCGGGGGGTTCAGTCCTTCTTTTCTTCATCTATCTCTTCTTCTTGGGAGGACACCTCTTTTCCCTTTTGAATGATGTTGAGTTCTTTTAAGATAGGAATTAATTCATCTACAACATTATCATTAGTAGTATCCTTGGAAATAGAGGGGTTAGTCTCAATAAATTCGACATTAATAGATTCTTATACTTTAGATAAATCAACATTATACAGTCTATAAGCCTTGCTAGTAGTTCTATAGCCAAGAAAGAAAGCCTTGTATGATTTTGGATCAAACTTGTCAAGAGAATCCTTCATGTTCAAAACAAAACAAGGACACCCAAAAACATGAAAATACTCAATAGAAGGCTTCCTACCATGCCATAGATCATAGGGGGTTTTCTTTTAAAAAGGAATGCGTGAAAACTAAGTTTTGCACAAAACATGAAGTACTAACAGCTTTGGCCCAAAATTTCTTTGGAATGTCATATCTAGAAGCATGGTCCTAGCTATTTCCTATAGTGACCTGTTCTTCCTCTCTAAAACCCCATTTTGTTTAAGTGTTCGAGATGAAGAAAAGTTATGTGCATATTCAGACTCTTCACAAAAATGTTCAAAAAGATCATTTTTAAATTCTCCCCCATGATCACTACGGATGGAAACAATGTGGCAAGAAGCTTTGTTCTCAACTCATTTGCAAAAGCTAGAGAAAACATCAAGAGTATCACTCTTCGACATGAGAAAGAAGGTCCAACTATATCGAGAGAAATCATTGACAATAACAAGACAATACTTGGAATCATGAAGGGATTGAGTTCTCATAGATTCAAATCGATAAATATGGAGAAGTTCAAAAGCTCTCTTGGTAGATCCCATTGTCTTCCTTAAGACACTCATATTCTTAAGGTAGATCCCATTCTCAACTTCAACCCCATTGTATTGGAGATCAAGATCAAGAAATTGGCCTTGTAAGGAATCAATGCTCTCAAGATGAATTTCTCATGTTTCTTAAGAATATCAAGCTTAGCAAACAAATCATTAATAATTTTACCCAATCTCTTCTTTTAAGATTTACATTTGGAATGAGAAGAACAAGTAGTATTAAGCATGTCCATAAGAGTTTATTTAGCTAACTCATGCAAACTTGCCTCACTTACCTCACTTACCTCACCAATATCTTCACTTATGGAGGTCATGAGTGCAAGGTGGCATTCTCCATCGTCATCAGAGCTTGAGCCACTAGAGGATGATCCTTCCCATGCAACATGAGCTGCATCTTTGTTCCTCCTCTCCTTCTTGTCCTTCCTCTTGTATTTGCTATCTTTCTTATAGGCTTCCTCCTTCTTGGAGCTTCTCTAGTGGTATGACTTTGTATCCTTAGGACATTTACTCTTATAGTGTCCTTTTTGACCACACTTGTAGTACCTTGGAGTAGATGAGGAAGATTGCTTCCCTTTGAAGTGATTTCTCTTGGAGAAGTTGGCTTCATGCTCGCTAGGGCCATCATCTTCACAAGATGAGGAGGGAGAGGTCCAGAAAGCAAGTTGTTGTTGAAGAATGAGAGCCTCCACTTGAGCTTCAAAAGCACTATCTTTGATCTTCCTTGACTATTTTTCTTCTTGCTTTGTTTCCTCTTCTTTCTTGTAAAGTCTTGGCTCATGAGCTTGTAGATTGCCAATAAGCTCTATGGTTGGAAGATCACCAAGCCTTCTTACATATTCTATGGAGGCCACCTTTCATTCCCATCTCTTTGGAAGAGACCTTAGGATCTTTGTGTTGATTTCTCCTCTATCCAAAGTATGTCCCAAAGAAGCTAGGCCGTTGATGATGATGTTGAGTCTTGAATACATCTCAGCAACTCTTTCTTTCTTTCCCATCTTGAAGTTCCCTTGGAGGCTATTTAACATGTAGATCTTTTCCTACTCCACTTTTTTTGTTCCTTCATAAGTGATGCACAACATGTCCCATATCTCATAGGCTATGTCCCATGAAGAGATGCAGTTGAACTCAGAAGGAGTGAGGGCTGCATAGAGGAAGCTAATTTCTTTGGCATTGAGCTGTGCCACCTTTGGAGAAGCTTCATCCCAAGTACCTATAGCTCTGGTAGACTCCTTGTAGGGTACAATCATCACTTTCCACATTTCAAAATTCATTCATTGAATGTATAACTACATCCATAGCTTCCAATAGAGGAATTTGGTGCCATCAAAGACCAGGGGAAGCATGGAGAAGTCTCCCTCTAGGTTGAGGAAACCAAATAGGTTCTCACCCATCTTCTCATCTCTTACGAGAGTAGTTGGAGAAGACCCTTGCTCTGAAACCACTTGTTGGATCTAGGGCTCTTGAGGGCAGGTGAATATAACTTTTAAACTTTCACAATAATAGTTAGACATTTAAATTATATCAATTGAAACCAAAAGATAAAAGTAAATTTGAAGTCCTATCTAAAAAAACATAGATGAGAGAGATTGAAACAAACATTAGGACAAGGTGTTTAGAGTGGTTCCAATCTCCAAACTAGGAGACCGTCAATCCACTACCTAGAGAGGTCAATCTCTAGGACTTTGCAACCCATCTATGCTTCTATTCCATTATAAGAAATACAAGAACACCACCTTACACCCAATGGCTTCCCTATCCAAGAGCTAGTCTTCTACCTCACAACAAGTCTTACCCATCTTACAAGCAGCTCGATTCATTCTCCTAGGACATATCCTTCTTGCAACAAGTCTTTAGCCTTGGGGATTTATCCACAAAACTCCTTGGATCTTCCGGCTTGTCCTTCTCCTTCACTTTAAGAATATCTTCACACCTTCTTCAGCCCTGAAGAAGAACAACAACTCCTCCTTCACTTGGAGAAGATCACATCAACCTTTACTCTTTGAGGAAGAGGATTGGGAAGAAGGAAGGATGGAGATCTTTACAAAGTAACAATGAGGTATCTATCTTACAACATGCCTAACTCACTCATAATCATGAAATTCTTTGTAAAAGAGAGAGAGATAAAGGGTCTCAAAGGGGTTTGGCACACTCAAATATTGCAAGGACCAAGTGTAGAAAGAATGAGCAACCTTGGAATGAAATCCAAGAGGTCCTAGTTATAGATGGGGGTATTCCTTCCAGTGTAGGATCACATACAAATGAGAAATAACCATTTTTACAATTTGCAACAGACACATTTTTGATTCTAACAACTCTCCAACAGTTGGAATCAAATTTTATGGGTTTTCCATATAGTGTATTCAGTTGAGTTTCAATAAAGGTAACTCGACCGATCCACTATCTTACAAAGCTAATTTTTAAACGATTGGTCGAGTTTGTCCTGGGGTAACTTGATCGATTCACCAAAATCAACTTTGGATAAAAATTCGGCCGGTTGAGTTTTGTGAGTGTACAACTCGACCGATCCAATTATTTCCAAAAATCCATCATTGATCGGTCGAGATTCAAACTCGACCGATAAAGGTGTTGTGATGAATTTTCTAAAATGATTTTAAAGTGATCAAATGATGAAATTGTGTCCCTAATTTTTTCTCATCTTAGTTACAAGTCATTTCATCAATACAAATGATTATAAAAATATTCTAAGGTGGTTTGGTGTGCTTTCCAAAAAAGTGCATTTGCATTGCTTTTGACTTGAAGTTGGACAAGCTAGGGCTTGGTGAATTTGTTCTTCTTCATGTACCTAATACCTAAAATTTATCTCAAACAAACATATTGGATACATATGAATGGAATGGTTAAGTCATTATCAAAATATGGACAATGTATAACTCTCAAGTTAACAACCAGTAGGTGTTTCCAATAGCTCTTGTCAGTCAAGAAGTGTAAAAAACAGAACTCAACCAATAATGATGTGCATAAAATATACAATTGGATTTTTGGATGAGAATTTCCCTTTCAATTAGAATTTCTCAATCAATAGCCTTTTTTTTGTCACTACCCTTGGTACCTTTATATATTCATATTGCCATGCTTTTATTTTCCTATTTTGCATACAACTCAATCTTTCAAATTGCTATATTTTGGTATCCCACAATTGGTATCTTCATATCTTACAATTATCTATCTTGAGTTGTTATGGAGGTTTTGATGATGATCACTTTGGATCTCTTGGTTGTGTCTTAAAATTCTTCCGTTGTTCCATAAATTTTTACATCTATCTAGTTGTATATCTTGTTTTGGTACAACCTTGAGGCTCTTAGTAGTAATCATCTTTTGGTATTGATGCAAAATTGCTAGTGAGTTATATCCTTGCATGCTTCTAAAACTGCATAACTTCTTATTTGGATATATCTCTACATCTTCTCATATCTTACTCTATAACTTGTGCATCTTTTGCTATGGTCTAGATCCTTGTAGTAGTCCTAACTTGTGATATCATCTACTAGTAGTTCTTTTACATGTAGTTCTAGCCTTGTTAAGCTTTTGATCAAGTGGTATTCAACTATATGCTATGCTTGTATCTTGTTTTATACTCAAGCCTGCCCCTTGACTTGCATATCTACTATCTTGAGTTACGTTCTTACATAGCCTAACCTTGATTATATGATAGAATTACATATAGGGTTGTTCAAATGCATGTCTTGATTTGCTTTACGTATTATGCTTGGAGAAGCCTTCTAGTGTTGCTCTACTACTCTCCTTTTTAACTTTTGGTATCTCCTTTGTCTATCATTTTTTATTATAGCTCTTCAAACCCCTACTTTTTTGAAATGACAAAGTGGGAGAAGTCATGTCTTATGTTACATAGGTAGAAGGCATGTGTGAGTAGAAAGCATGTCTTATGTTAAGGGGAGAATACATATATGTAAAACATATATGAGTAGAAGACATAGTTTCTATATATGGATTATGAAAGCTAACCATGTAGGAGAAATATAATCAATTGAGGGGAGGGGCATGAGAACTCCATGAGCATAAATTGAGGGGAATCATATGAACTCCATTCTGTTTGAAACCCCTAGGTTTATCCAAGGTATGATTTTACTTAAATGCTTTCAATACATTTATGGAATGATTTTTCATCTTCAAAAAGGGGGAGAATGTTGACTCAAGGTCAATGTTGACTCAAGGTCTAAATTGACTAAACCCTTGTTTTGATGATGAGTAGCCAACCATTCTACTTATTTGTGTGTCTAATGCTTCTGATTGAGTGATTTTAGATTAGGTATAGACACACTCTAAATTCCCTAACTTGTTCATCCTAACTTAGAGAATAGACAAGTCAAAATCAATGCAAGTGCACTTTTGTGGAATATGATGTAAATACATTAGAATCATGTTGTAAATCACTTGTAATGATTGTATGACTTGTAATTAAACTTACAAAAAATTAGGATCACTTAAATCAAATATTTAAGCACTTTAATGACATTTTCCAAAATTCATTACAGACCATTTTTTGGTCGAGTTACAAACTTGACCGATCCCTTGATGGATTTTAAGGATATCTCGGTTCAGTTGAGTTACAAACTCAACCGATATGTTGCATTGGAAAAAACTAATTTAAGTGACAGGTCGAGTTTCATCCAGGATAAACTCGACAAATTTTTGAAATTTGCTTTGTCAAATAATGCAATCCATCGAGTTTCCTACATACAGAACTCAACCGATCACATTGTACAAAAATTGTAGGAAAGTGTTTCTATCTGTTGGAGTGTTGCAAAACTCAAACAAGTATCCATTACAACACCCCAAATGGCTAGTACTCATCCTTAAGTATCTCTACTGGCTAGGAGGCATCCCCAACTATAAATAGGACCCCTTGGGCTTCATTCCATGGTTATCCAAACACTGTGAAGGTCCCTATACTATAGTTCAGTGCATCCTAAAACCACCTCTCTCTCTCTAAGCTTAATCACTTGATACATCTATTAGAGTGAGTAGGAGATTTGTAAGAGATCTAGTCCTACACATATATCTTGTGAGGCTCTCACTTCCTCCACCTCCCAGTCTCTCATTTCTACCATGAAGATGAAGATTCTCTCTCTTGGCTATGAGAGTTGAAGATCAAGAAGGGAAGGAGTCCCTTAGTTAAATCTTCTCCTTGGTGAAGGAGAAGTCAAAGGAGGAAGATCCAAGAAGAGTAGGTAATCCCTTAAAGGCAGAATACTTGTGTGAGAATTGGTAAGTCCTTGGTGAAAGCCGAAGACTTGGTGCAAAGTGGATAAGTCCTTGGTGAGGTAGAAGACTCTTGGTTGGATAGGTAAGTACTTTGGTAGGTTGTTAGATCCATTCCCCTAAAAGGAAAAGATAGGTATCCTTGACCCATAAAAGGAGGGTCATATGGTGTAACTCTTACAAGTGAATATAAGGAGTAGACATGGTTAAGATTTCCTAGAGGTTGACCTCTCTAAGTAGTGGAATGACCATCTTCTAGTTTGGAGATTGGAACCACTATAAATAGCTTGTGCTCTTATGCTAGTTTCAATCTCTCTCATCCTTGCGATGTATGTTTAGTTTCACTCAAATTCCATAATAGCAACCTTATCTTGTTCAATAATTTGAAGGTCTAATGAATTTGGTTTAAGTGCATTCAAATATGTTCATCCCCCCTCTACATAAAACAACCCATCCTAGATCCAATGGTAACATGGAGGAGAAGTCAATGAGGCTCTTGCATATGCATGAAAATTGAAGATCTTGCTCTCTTTGGTGGATATAAGGCCAAATAGCTTCATTATGGGCTTCGAATATGTAAGATATTCCTTATGCTCTCTCTTTTCTTGATGTTCTCCCTCTATTATCTCTTATTGGATGGCATCCATGGAACACTGTTATAGTTTCATCTTCCTAAAGCTAAAGAATATCCCGTTCTCTCTCTTTTAACCCTTGTTGAGGCTAGATCTAGCTAGAAGGACTTCTAGTGGAACACTTGGGGGTTGTTGGTGATGTTTTAAGGCTGATTTAAATGTGATCTTAAAGAGTGTACTTTGTTTCAAATTTTTCCAAGTGGTTTCTTATTCCTTCCTTTACCAAATATGCATGGATGGATAAAACTAAAGAAAAATGCTAAAGATATTTGCTTAACATGCCTAAAAATAAAGTTTTAAAACTTCTTTTACCTAGAAAATATATTTATGAAATTCCATACTTCCTATACCTTATAATGATGATTCATGATGGTATGTTATACCCTTTTAAGATTATAAGGATTAAAATTCTGAAAAGAAATGTTTTTATCCTAAATATGTCGTTTTATGATGTTCTAATACCATTTTGATATGCATGGAATTATTAAGCTTTCTTGATGTTTGGATTATATTCTAAGATGAAAATAATATGTTTCCACAACTTTATGATGTTGTAATTTTGTGGAACCCATGTTTCATACATAAGGATAGCTATTTTATACCTAAAGTGGCATATTTATGCATAATGTTTCCCTAAATATAATTCTCTCAAACTTAGGAGTTTAATTAAAAAAAATTTGGGTTGGTGTTTCATTATTGAATTGTGATAATTGGTACACACTTTGATTTAAATGTTGAATCTTTAGGAATATGTGGCCTTGTTATTGCTAGAGATGAAATTTGTAGTAAAATTAATATGCAAATGGTATGGGAATAAATGCTCATAGATAACTTGAGCTAAATGATGGTCTTCACTAAATATTGAATTTAGAAGAATATATACCTACGGTTTGGTCTGATGATGGGATCAAACTAACAAAGTAAGAATGTGATTTTTGGGAAAATGTAATTCAAATGTGAACTTATATATAGATATCAGATGGTAGCTTTATATGGAAGAGGATTCATGACGGGATATTTCATCTCCTCAAATAAAAAGTTGTGCTATCTTATCAACTATTCATATAATATTCATAGAATTGGTTAAGTGTGATATTAATCTAGGAACAATAAAATGTATCTTGGATTATGTTACATACATGTAGGCTTGATGACTTATGGTTGATGCCCTAAGTTGATCCCTCAAGGACAATGGTAATGGTTCAATCACTAGGATGGCATCAAGGACCCATGGCTAAGTTTGCATTGATGTTTTGATATGAATAAAATCTAAAATGATGGAAAAAGTTGTGAAATGGTTAGGGTTAAAATTATGTCATCTCATGTGTTTGATAAACTTGCCTTTTAATGGGATCATAACCTTAATAATATTGTAGGGTCTAGGAGGGAGATATAATGATGACTAACTACATTGAAGTGAATGTCTATGAAAAGTAATATAATGTGATGACCCTCCATGACAATGCTTACACTTAAGTTAGTGATGGTTAATCTTGTTACCTAATTATGCCTGATTCTAAATTATGATTCTTAGAATTCTTAGACATGGTATAATGGCCTATCTTATGTGTTTCCTATATGAATTTTGAATTTTAATAATGGAAAGGGAAACAAATTATGTTGATTCCTTGTATAAGGATGATGTTCAATATATGTACAATAAAGGGGCATTAGCCCATATGTTAGGCTCATGGGATAGATCTAGGTGAGCAAAGTAACGATTAAATACATGTGACCTATTTGCAATGAAAATGAATATGAAATGATGTGTGCTATTTTTATAATATAGTTCTTTCCATTTCATATTCGTATTACATACAGATTCATCTGACTGTTATTTATATATTACTTTTTCATGTTAAGGATAAGAGGAACGTTTTCAATGAGTAACACTACACAAGATAATTATTAATGAAAGAAATGGATATAAAAGATGAGTAAATGAATTAAGTAATAAAGTGAAACTTTAACCATATAAGTATAACCTAACACCAAATGTCAATCCCAGTGTTCAAACATGTAGGATAGTAAATGGGTATCCTTGTAGCAACTTGAGGGTTGTGATAAGGTACTTGAAGTCATATACAATTGAATATACATGGATGATTGATTCTTGCTTTCTTGGAATTCTAATATTTGAGTATGTGATATGAGTTTGGTCAAGATTGAACCTCCTGTGATATGTGATAATGTAAATGAGATGTGATTACATCATGATATAGATCTATATACCTAATGTGATAGGTGTCATGACCTCTATATCCAGGATGTACTTGAAGTTGTAGATTGGCCTTTTAGCCTCTGTAGTATGGTTAACTAATGTGCCCACCACATATTATACTCATACTAACCAAGGCATAGAAAGATCCTTGTGTGACTGAATCCTTCTTGGTTCCTCTATGGTTGGTTTAGGGTTAGGGACTTTGTAGTCATAATCTTATAATTTTAATGGTATACTAGAAATTATTCAGAGCAATTGTCTTATATATCTGAGTAGGTTAGAAATGATAATGCTAATAGTGATATTTGTAGGATGTTCAAAATGGTTGTCTAAAGCACAATAATTGACATTATTCCCTTTTACTTAAGATGGTTGGGGTACGTGAATACTTCTATAGTAATATGAAATGCTTCATATCTTGTGCTAAAGATAACTTGTTCTCATTTGTAATATTGAGTTAATAATTCAAAATTGAACTGAATGATAGTACTTTGGCTTCTTATCATAGTTCATTTAATATGATGTCAAACATGTTTATATCTTAGAGAGAGTAATGGTCTTTTTACAACTTTTTATGAGTCTCATATAGTTCTCACATGACGCTTTAGGTATGATGTTTCAACAGAGAGGACACAAAACCAAGATTCAACAAGAGACATCATAGATATGCCTAGAGTGTTCAAGTATTCTCACTTTACAAATTTTGTGTGTGTAAGGGCTAATAATATTGTATATTGTTCCATTAGTGTTTCCTATTGATCAAAAGATGTGACTTGGGTTGGAATTTATAATGATGTTGTATCTTCATAAATATTAATCTTGTCTATATGTGGGATTCATAAAGAGGTTTAGTTCATTTCTCTATCATAGTTTCCCTTTTTACAATTCTAATAACAAGTAGTAAGCTTCTAAATGACGTGATAAGAGGTTTTATGGCATATGTTTGTATTCAAGATTTCATGGAGATTACCTTTTTGGATTTTTTTTTGACTCAATTTTCATGGCTTCTAGTTTTGAGTTGGTTTTTGTTTGGAGATTTGTCTTGATAATCATTTAGGGTTTGATCTATTGGATGGTCCTCACATAACTGGTCTCTCTAAATTTCTTCAATTTAATATATGATGATAACTTATATATTGTTGTACTGGAAGCCACATCTATGTCTACAACCTCCTAAATTTTGCAATCTTTTATATCTAGCGACATTGTTAGTATGAAAAACTCCCTTAAGGAAGGCTATATAAAAGATAATTTTATATTAGAGCGCATGCTAAAGTGTTGTTTCTTTTTTCATTTTTTTTCTTTAAAAGATGATCTGGCTAGAGTTGTAGTAACTTAAATGTATGTTTTTTGTGTCAAGTGTGATGTTTCATAAATTTCTTAATTGGCCTTTAAAAATTAAAGAGTCCCACTTATATTAATCTTGGAATCAAAGAAATAGTATTTGAACCATATGTCAGAATATGCACGACTTGAACAATACATGAAGTAGTTGCATCTTGCCATATATAAAGATCACATTAATTGAATGTCTAATAGTAATGTCATCTATTTAAAGAATTCTTCATAGAATATCTAACTTCACTTAACTTGGTCACCTATTTTTTATTTTTTAGACACAGTGGACTTTAATTTTTTTTTAATGTTACTATTTAGTAAAGGGGAATACATATTTGTCTGTGAATAACATATTACATTGACATTTGGATGAGGCGGGGAGTGACAAAATGTGATGGCATGTATTTGATCATATACATGTAAAGGAGATAATATAAGGTAAGTTTTCTAATGTGAAATTGTGGAGCATTGGATCTTCAACTATAAATGCCTTGGAGACAACAAGAATATTGGCTCTTTCACTATAGATGCATTAATGGTAGTAGTAAGAAGAAAGTTAATTTTTATGGTAGGTACAAAACTAAATGGATTATTAGAGGATATAAATAATAATGGAGATGGAAAACAATATCAAATATGTAGTACATGTATCGATTAAAAGTGAAATTATGTGAGGATTTGGTGCGTCAAGCCAGAGGTGCGCACACTAGCCAACAAGTGGTGATCTCTCAAAATTTATAAAAACCCTAACAAGACTCGATCACAACACTAAATACATCACCCACAAGCACACGAGGTACTATTGTAGTATAGGTGATATGCAAGAGTAGGGGTCGATCCTTAGGGATAGAGGAGGAACTAGAACTAAGTTAGCGTTGGCTACGTTCCTAGAGCAGAGACTAGGGTTGAAGGGTTGATTGGTTGCTTTGATTGTTAAACTAAGTGAACAGACAAGTAAAGGCAATATTAAGTTATTGCAAACCCTAAGTTATCCTAAGCAAGCAAGTCTAAGGAACTAGATTAAGCAATTAGCTAAATAGGAGCAAAGGTTAGCTATATGACACTAGTAGAGAAATTAGCAACTAAGAGCTAAGTTAACACTAAAACATGCAAAGATCTAGATTAACCCTAACTAGCAATACTAATCAATTAACTAGAAGAAACAAAGACAATTAAGCTACACCAGCATCAACAAGTAAGAAGATTAAGATGGGTTTCAAGCAATGGATTAGGTAGTTGGGCCGTTTGGGAATATGATTTGATATTAGTTGGGGGGTTTCAACATGGCATGCAATTATTACAATTTAATCTAGATTACCAAACCAAACAACAAGGCAAGTTCTATTAGAATGTACCCTATACAACTAGTTAGAGAACCAGGGTTAGGTGTAATTCTAGTAGGACTTGTCAAGTCTAGGTATCTAGTGATATTAGGGTACTTGAGAGCCAAGGGTAGGAATGGGAGTAGAGATGAGGGTTTTTCACCTCATGCTACTGGCCATCTAGCCTTTATAAAGCTCTAGGCAATTGCACTAATCACACTTACACTAGTCACTTAGATCTCACACTCACTTGTAGGGAGAGGGATATATATGTAGGAACAAAGGGGGCTTTGTAGGGATCCACTGATTGGACCTAGGAGCCATTCCTAAGATTGCTACATACACTCCAATTCCTCCTAGAAGCTAAGTGTCATCAAACATCACAAAGCAAGCAATTTAAGTTTAAGACCAAAATCACATGCAACATAATGGGAAATGAGATAGAAGCAAAGGAAATCATCATAGAATGAAATTATATTCATTACAAATATTCTCCCCCAACATGGTATCAAAGTCCCATTTTCACCCCAAACAACCCACCACTAGGGGCTTAGCTAGACATAATAAAAGAAAAGGCAAATGAAAGGGGAAGAAGGGGATAGGACTCCATGGAGCTTGAAGTAGATCTTCCTTCTTCACGTCCTAGCTTCTTGGGGATGACCTCTCTCCTCCAATGGTGCAGATGGGCATAAGAATGGAGGAGATTATGGAGGAAAACCTAGAAATCTAGGTTTCCAAGGTAAAAATGGTAGAGGAAGAGCTTAAATGCAAGGGAAGTGCAATGAATGCTCAAGGAGTGGGTGGAGAAGAGTAATGGTAGTTGGGGGAGGGTGTAACCTTTGTGCCCCAACCTCCACCTTTGTATATATAGGTGGTGGGGAAGCACTAGGGTAAGTACGGGTAAAATAGGAAAATCACTGTAGAAAATGGGTAGGGTTAGTTGGTCACCAGGCCGTGTTGAGGTGCCACGACCGTGGTGGGGGTTTCATGGCATAGTTGTGGGGGTGTGGACATGAACAAGGTGTGAAAGGGAATGAAAAGGCTAAGTATAGGTGGTGGTCACGGTCGTGGCGGGGAGCCACAGTAATGCTGGGTAAGGAGTACCGTAGTCATGTTGAGGTACCACGACCATGTTAGAGGAGGAGGTCATGGGCGTGGGGTGCTCCACGGGCGAGGAGGTCTTCAAGGGCCATGGCCGTGGTGAATGGCCACGACCGTGGTCATTCACGTAAAAAATGGGCCACGTCTTTGTTGATTTGGGGGGGGGCATTGTGCATAATTACAATGGCCTTTACATGAGGCCACAACCGTGATGTCTTTTACTAGCCACGACTGTGCTGATGGCCATGGCCGTGGTGTCTTCAATGGGCCACTGCCACATTGATGGCCCTGAACATGGTGCATTTGGTGCAAAAACACTAACTTCCCTATTGATTATTGGCTATAATTCACATGACCGTGGTGGATGCCCACGGCCGTACTGGGGTCTTCAATGGCTAAATTAACTTTAGTCTTCATCATTAATGGACTTCTTTGCTTGATGTCGAATCTTGGCCATTAGGGGCAGGTTGAGGGAGCTTTGGGGCCTTCTTTGAACCCCTCCATGTGTGGAGGAACCCTAGAACTCCTTCCTTATCTCTCATCCATCCAAATCATGGTCCAAGTGCCTGAAAATAATGTAAGGAACGTCTATAAGTGCATTGATAGTAATACTCATATTGGGGGTTTTAACTTATATTCTACTATGTTTAAATGTGAATAAAGTACAAAATGGCACAAGATGGAGCCCTAAAATAGGGCTGCATCATTCCTCAAGTATGCTCCAACTCAATCTCTCTGTAATTTTTCTACAATCAAGAAATGAAAAATGCAATGCAAAGGAGGATTATTACTGAATGGGATCAAAATTGATTAAGTACATGCATTCCACCTCTCTCCTCTCTTTCTTTCACAAACTAATCATGAAAAGAAAACAAAGCATATTAATTTCAAACATAGTGCATAAAACACACAAGCTATCCATATTTCTTTCATGTGGTTCTGGGTAGACCGTTTCATGATGGCCTTAATCAAGGATGACTAGGAGTGTTGTTTCACCTTCATGCTTTCAACCTTATGTTTCAAATCACACCAAATGACCCACGTGGCTGCAGAAAAGGGAAAAATGAGCTAGGTTTAATGTTTCCTAGCTCAATGGGTATGAAAATGGAAGAAAGGGTTGTGGTAAGATATTGGAGTGCTATTACATAGAGCACTCATATTTTCTTTATTTAAATGCTCTTAAATAGGAGTATCTTTTATTTTCTTTTTGCTTTTTTTTTTCTTTACCCTTGGAGTAGATAGGGTGTATGGTGATGAGACTGAAGCGGTGAGATGTAGGTGTGGTCACCCCAAGCTTTTGAAGGTGGCCACGACTGATATGTGCACTTTGGCATCCTTTCATGAGGCAGAGGGATGAGAAGATGGTGAGTGAATAGTCGGGTCAAAGAGGGGTCACTAACGTGATTCTCAACATAAAGTAACTTGCATGAAAATTAATCCAACACTTCATCCAACAATATCACACCACTTGAATGAACAACTTGAAATTAATACTTCTATCAAGTGATTTCATAGGCACTAATCGCTCATAGCTTGCTCAAGTCACAATTCAACCAAAACATTCACAAAACCAAGAGAGGTGATGCACATGTACAAAGTCAAGAATTGATACCATTTAGCAATAAACAATAATAATTCACTTGTATTTGTTAAAGGTCATCATTTTTAATCCAAAAAAAAGAGATTGGGTTGAAACACACTTTTAGATAAGAAATCTCAAATTTGGGAAAAATTGGCCAAAATGGTGCCAAGTTGCCTTCAATCACATCTAAGCCTATATTATTGATCTTAAAATAGTAAACAAGGAAATCCTAGCTAAAACATGCAAAAATTACCAAAAATCTACATGATATGCAATGCATGGAAAAAAGAGCAAAACTTTTGAAAATTATGCAAAAATGCATGAAAGTAACTACATGCTATGCATGGATGCAAGAAAAAATAAGAATAAGAAAAACTAAGCTAAATACTCATGGCATGGCATAGGTGGAACAAAAATCACAAAGAGATAGTGATAGGGTGGTGCATACCGCCCTAACCACCCCAAACTTTAGAATCTTACTATCCTTAACATGAAACTATAGCTTAGGGTAGATAGGGGAAGTGTCATGGCTGCTGTGGCTGCTGGTTGGATTAATGAGGATGATCCTGATCCTAAGGAGGAGATGAGCCTAAAGGAGGAATGGATCTTGAGGGAGGATGCTGGTAGTAGTGCCCCCAGTAGTTGTCTTGGAGTGGAGGGAACGCCTCTAAATATCCCGCAATACCACCCCAGAAATCTCCACCCCATTTAGGATTTCTTACTGCTTGGGCATGGTGGTAATGGTACATGTGATTGACCTGGTGGTTCATCTGTTGTTGGTCTTGCCACATGTACTGCTGGATCAACTGTATGTCGATCTGTGTCTTATGAATGTTCTCAAGCTGTGCTTGGATGGCAGACATATCATATGCATTTGTTGAGGGCTGCTGTAGCTGGGATGTTCCTTCATCCCTTCTTCTTGACTTTAGGGACTGCCTTTCTCTTTCATCTTCTTGCTCCCACCCTTGCACATTGGACTCAGAAATTGCTTCCTGTGCGGTAGTGGCTCCCCTAGTATATGTATCCCTTGGGTTGTTCTGTTGCCATTCCTGCAATTTGGCCTCCAGTTTATGGGGGATTCCCAACACAGAGAGAAGAGGCACAACATGGTATGGCATCTCAAGTTCAAACTTTGACACACTACTTGCATGATACATCATTATTTGGTTCTTGATTGTGATAGTGTAGGAGCGAATGAGATAGTTCATGTCAACAAATTGAGCTTCATCTGTGTCTTCTAACCCAGAAATGTCATACCCCAAAGCTAGTGCAATTGAGGTTAGAAACCCTCCCATGACAAAATGTGTTTTACTTTTGGAGGATATGGACCTCATATGATCAATCAAATGCACTCCAAGGTAAATATTCCATTTGTGGTGCATTACCATTAAGACGAACATGTCTTTCTAAAAAATTGTGCCTTGATTATAATATTGGCCAACAACGGTGTTGGCCAAAACCTTCTGCACATAACGGAATAGGGGATTGCTTATAGCTAAAGTTTTTGACCTCCCTGCATAGTAGTCCTTGCTTCCTGTCAAGAGGTACCAGAAATGTACATAATTGAAATCCACCTCTCTTTCAAGTAGACCGTCATCCATTTTCTTGGCCTTTTTGGAATTGGCATCAAATATGCAATTCAATTCAGCTGCTGTGAGAATGTGCATTTTTCCCATCATGGCAAATTTGATTGCTTCATCACCTCTCACCTTTGTCTTTTCACGCGTGGTGAAGAACTCTTGAGTCAACATGGTATAAGTTGGTTGGGGTGTGAAAAGAACATTCCATAACCCAATTTTCTTCAAACCACTCTCCACAACCACCTTTATTCCAAGCTCATCAATGACCTTCTCACATCCATACATGTTGGAGATGACTCTCCTTGTCATTCATTTGGGATATGTGAGGGCAATTTTCCTTTTCCCGTGTCCTCTTCCGAAGGACACTCCAACGGGGGCCTTTCCCAAGGCCTTTAATCTGTCATCCTCCAGTTGTTTCCAGAATATCCTCTGCCTCAGCCAACAGTTCCATCTCCTCATCTTCACTGTCTTCCTCTTCTTCATCCAACATGTATGATTGGGACCCATAACTTGTACTAAGATTGAGTGACACCCACTGTTCGGGATACCACTGTGCAAGTTGCTCTTCTTTTGGATGCAATTGCCGCCTTGCTTGCGGCTGCTGCTCCTTCCCCTTTGCCATGGAAGATGTTGAATGGTGGGCTGGAGTGGGATTCAGTGGATGCTTTGATGAGGATGGGGATGATTTGGATCTTTGGATTCTTTTTGCAACCACCAGCTCGACCTCATCGATCAAGTCGTCGATGTTCTCGTCGGATGCCTCCTCCTCCTCTCCCCAATATGTTTCGTCATTAATGTGGTGACTGTCGGATGACCGTGTATAGGATGCACTCACAGACATCGAGTGAGGAGGCGATTGGGTAATGAAATTTGATGGTGAAGGGGTGTGTGAAGGCATGGAGGCCTGGGAGGAGGCTTTCTTGGTTCGCACCTTGCCTCCAGTGATCACATCAAGGCTCTTTTGAGTCCCTTTCTTCATTGCATTAGTGATCCCCTTAAATTTTTGGATGTGGAGGAGGTGGTATGGATGTGAAATTCGGATTTGTGGATAGAGGACGAGATGGAGGTGGATTAAGGGGTGGAATGGAAGGATATGGAGGTTTAGATGGTGGGTGAATGGTTAGTTTTTGGTTTGGATGAGAAATGGAGGTTTTGGGTAGGGATTGCTGTAGGACGAAATGGAGGAGAAAGTGGTGGTGGAGGGTGGATTGATGGATGATTTGGTGTGGAAATGGAAGGGGAATGGTAGAGGGATGGTTAGGGAGTGATTGGTGGTGGTTTGGAATTAATTTGGGGGTTTAGAGGTGGAGCTTTGAGGTGCTGGAGGTTGGGGAGTGCCGCCACAACCATGCTTTTGTGAATGAGAGTGATAGAATGAGGGGAGGGGAGGGTTAGAAAGCTTGGTGCGTCAAGCCAGAGGTGCGCACACTAGAAAACAAGAGGTGACTAGATGCACTCCACGGGACTTGAACGCATGTGATCTGTCGAAATTTATAAAAACCCTAACAAGACTACATCACAACACTAAATAGGTCACCCGCAAGCGCACAAGGTACTATTGTAGTATAAGTGATAGGCAAGAGTAGGGGTCAATCCTCAAGGATAGAGGGGTAACTAGATCTGAGTTAGAGTTGGGTACGCTCCTAGAGTGAAGGCTAGGGTTGAAGGATTGATTGGTTGCATTGATTGTTAAACTAAGTGAACAGGAAAGTAAAGGCAATATGAAATCTAAGTTATTGCAAACCCTAAGTTATCCTAAGAAAGAAAGTCTAAGGAACTAGATTAAGCAATTAGCTAAACATGAGCAAAGGTTAGCAACACTACACTAGTAGAGAAATTAGAAACTAAGAGATAAGTTAACCACTAAAGCAAGCAAAGATCTAGATTAACCCTACCTAGAAAGACTAAGCAATTAACTAGAAAAAACAAAGACAATTAAGCTATACTAGCATCAACAAGTAAGAAGATTAAGATGGGTTTCAAGCAATGGATTAGGTAGGTGGGCCTTTGGAAATATGATTCGATATTAGTTGGGGGGCAACATGGCATGCAATTATCACAAATCAATCTAGATTACCAAACCAAACAACAAGGCAAGTGCTATTAGAATGTACCCCATACTACTAGTTAGAGAACTAGGGTTAGGTGTAATTCTAGTAGGACTTGTCAAGTCTAGGTTTCTAGAATAAGTGGTATTAGGGGAATTGAGAGCCAAGGGTAGGAATAGGAGTAGAGATGAGGGGTTTTCACCTCATGCTACTAGCCATCTAACATTTAGAAAGCTCTAGGCAATTGTACCAATCACACTTACACTAGTCACTTAGATCCCACACTCACTTGTAGGGGGGGATATGTATGTAGGAACAAAGGGGGATACCTAGGGATCCACTAATTGGACCTAGGAGACATTCCTAAGATTGCTACATACACTCCAATTCCTCCTAGAAGCTAAGTGTCATCAAACATCATAAAGCAAGCAATTTCAATTTAAGAGCAAAAAGCACATGCAAGATAATGGGAAATGAGATATAAGTAAAGGCAATAATCATGGAATGAAATTATGTTCATTACAAATTAATCTCCCCCAACATGGTATCAAAGTTACATTTTCACCCCCAAACAACCCACCTCTAGGGCTTAGCTAGACATAATCAAAGAAAAGGCAAAAGAAAGCAGAAGAAGGGGATAAGACTCCATGGATCTTGAAGTAGATCTTCCTTCTTCACCTCCTAGATACTTGGGGATGGCCTGTCTCCTCCAATGGTGTAGATGGGCATGATAATGGAGGGGATTATGGAGGAAAACCTAGAAATCTAGGTTTCCAAGGTGGAAATGGTGGGTGGTGAGCATAAATGCACGGGAAGTGCAATGAATGCTCAAGAAGTGGGTGGAGAGGAGTAATGGCAGCTAGGGGGGTGTAACCTTCGTGCCCCAGTCACCAACTATGTATATATAGGTGGCGGGGAAGCACTAGTAGTATAGAAAATGGGTAGGGTTAGTTGGTCACCACAGCCGTGTTGAGGTGCCATGGCTGTGGTGGGGGTTGCATGGAACGGTCTTGGGGGTGTGGACATGGCCAAGGTTTGAAAGGGAATGAAAAGGCTAAGTATAGGTAGTGGTCATGGCCGTGGTGGGCACCCACAATTTTGGTGGGTAAGGGGTGCTACTGCCGTGTTGAGATACCATGGCCATGTTGGAGGAGGTCATGGGTGTGGGGTGCGCCACGGGTGAGGTGGTCTTCAAGGGCCACAAACGTGGTGAATGGCCACGATTGTGGTCATTAACGTGAAAAATGGGCCACCTCTCTATTGATTTGGGGGGGGGGGCATTGTGCATTAATTATAACGGTCATTGTGGGATGCCATGGTCGTGATGGTTTTTACTGGCCACAACCATGCTGGTGTCTTCAATGGGCCATGGCTGTACTGATGGCCACAAACGTGGTGCGTTTGGTGCAAAAACACTGACTTCCTTCTTGATTCTTGGCTATAATTCACACAAACATGGTGGATGCCCACGGCCGTGTTGGGGTCTTTAGTGTCTAAATTAACTTCGATCTACATCATCAATGGACTTCTTTGCTTGATGTTAAATCTTGGCCATTAGGGGTAGGTTGAGGGAGCTTTGGGGCCTTCTTTGAACCCATCTATGAGCGGAGGAACCCTAGAACTCCTTCCTTCTCTCTCATACATCCAAAGCATGGTCCAAGTACCTGAAAATAATGCAAAAAATGTCCATAAGTGCATTTGATAGTAATACTCATATTGGGGGATTTAACCTGCATTCTACTATGTTTAGATGTGAATAAAGTACAAAATGGAACAAAATGGAGGCCTAAAATAGGGATGCATCAGGATAATTAATGATAAGTCACTAAAAGATGAAGTTGTGAAGATCTCTTAGTTTTTAATAGGTCTATAGAATGAAGTTTGTTATTTGGGTAATAATTAACAATTTATATATTAGTTATGCCTAAAGTCAACCTTAAAGATCAACAAGGGAATTTTATATAACAAAGACTTCTTGATCTAAGAAATACTCATAAAGCAAAAGGGCATTGTTGTAGATAATTTAACTACCATGATTAAAGTATTAATTATGACTCTTAGAGATGAATGATGATTTTCCATTTATTAGTACGAATGGTAGATGTTAGTTAATGTTGGATACTAAATTCACTTTTTCTGTTATATAATAATAAAACTTAACTATACCAATCAATCACCATAATAAACCATCATGCATGATCATCAAAATATGTATACCATTGACCCCAAAGTCAAATATATTTTTATATTCTGAGTGAAATCATGTGGAAACACATAGCACACAATGAAATATTCATAAAGCAAGTATAAAATCAAATGAATCACAACAACCTCATATATAAGCATCCTTATTTATACATCATTTTAAGCCCCCATAATACATAGTATAAGACACCTATACTAGATATACAACTAGTCTCTATGAGGATCATAATACTTGTCATCGTCAATTCACTTATGGGTATGGTAAACATGACACTCATTATCATAATCAACAACATTGACATTCAATTCATTATTATTAACCTCTTCTTCTTTTTATTCTTCTTCTTCACTTTCAACCATTTCCTCATCTTCTCCTGGCACACTTTTATTGGGCCATCTATCATTTATCATACTCCAATCCATGAAGCCATGATCATCAAGTACTTGAGCTTCCGCATATGCAACAGAAAACTCCTAGTTAAAACTAGAGTGCTCATGTGGAATTGGAACTTAAGCAAGTAAACAAGTCACTATATTTGGGGATGGAGATGTATAACAAGGTGGCAATTCACCAAATTGTTTCTTTTAAAAATGATAATACAAATTGAATGAGTAGGATGCATGATGATTGGAGGAAAAATCACTTGTAGGATCCATGCCTCTAAGGTAGATGATGGGTGCATTGATAGATGAGAAACCATGGTTCATGCATTCAATAATATATGATATGTTACCATTGATATGTTTTTGAGTTTGGTATAGGGAGTATATGACCTAGAAAAAATAGGATTGCTGCTCATGATGTATCCCAACGTATTTTCATTGGATACATTGAGGTCTTCTTGGTCGAAGTAGGGGATCAAAAGGTGGAACTTGGGAGGAGCTAAGCTCGATTCCAATGATAGAAGTAAAGGAAGGGAGGGATCTAGATTGGGATATCTTCATGGAGGTGACATTTTTCATGCTAACCTTTCTTTTATGCTTGTAGACAAGCTCAATTTATTAATATACCAATGGAATGCTAAAAGTAACCACATATGAGGTCGGGAAAGGGAGGTTGGTACCATTTGTGTTTTGCTCAATGTCAAAGTAGGTAAAGTGGTGCAAGATTCATCCAAACCACTTCACGGGTGCAAGATGTATCTAAACTACTTCACCCAAAATTTATGGGGTAGATGATAAAAAATAACAATAATGTTATCAAATATGCAAGATTACTTTTTTTCACGGTGAAGGTTTTAGTTTACAACCAAGGCTATGTTGCACTAAGTGTGAGGGTAAGGAAAGGTATGAGAGGGGTGTGAATTCTATAATAGGAGGTTGAATACTCATAACACCATCATGCACAAATGAAAGATTGATGAAGTGAGAAGTTGTTAATTTGAGGTATATGTCATAATTGCACCCAACTAGTCAAATTTGTGTGAGTAATAATGTTCATAAATGAATAAAAAGATTTGTATATAATAGAAAATTACCCAAATAAAGTAATATGAGAACTAGACTCACCTCAATTTGCATAATTTAAAACTTGAATTCCATTTTCAAAAATAAAATGCCCATTCTTAGAGTGAAAAAGTTATGTTATACATGAGACATATGTGCAAATAATAATATGTGTTTTCTTCTTTCAATATAAGCTCAAAAAAATTAACCTAATTTTTAATTCTCTAATCAATATAGGAAGGATAATATTTATAATAAGGAGAAAGCATTACCATAACCTTATGCATGCCTTGACAAAGACAATGAGCCCATGCTTAGTTCTAGAAGTGCCCTAGAGTGACATCTTCATTATATTGACATGGTAGGAAAGAAATGGAGAAAAAATTAGAGGGAAAAACAAAGATAGAGGGAATTGAGGCGTGTAATAACATAATGATGAAGCCACATATTGGTACAATACCCAAGACAAATGGATAAAAAACTTTTCAATATATCATGGATGTTCTTTAAAAAATCATAAAGTTCAAAATTGGAGTTTGAAAATCTAGGTGTAAAACATGATGACTATCCATCAAAATTCCTTAGTGAGGTTGGAGCATCACTGAAATGGTTCAAAGATGGTAGTTACAAGCTATCATGGATTTGAGGTTGGGAATATTAGTTAGACTAAATGGCTTTAAGCAATGGGGAAAGAATCAATAAGGCTTGGGATACTTTCCACATGTGAAATTAATAGCGATGGATGGAACATCTTGACTAGTCACTATATATGCACTTTTGTTTCATGATACCTTTCTAGGAGAATTTAAATCCAATTAGCACTAAGGGGAAGTCCCTGAGGTTGTAGAGAAGATTTTGGAATGGTTCATAGTGGTGGAAAATAGGTTCAGAAATTGCTTTGGTACTTTTCATATAATAGGGAAAGAAATCAATATGTAGACGTTTACATATAGTTAATGGTAGGTGATATGTAGTGGATCAGATTGTTCAAAATTATATGATTTAGAATTTTCCACAAATAAGCATATCTAAGTGAATAAAATTCAACATGTATTTTATACAAATGACAAGGCCAGTACCAACAAATAGAAGATGCTCATAATGGATGTTTTGGATCATGATTAACCAAGGAGGGAGAAAGGGGTGAGAGGAGACCATCAATTCTCTTGCCTATTTGTTCACCCCTGACATGAGTGGTCAATTAAGAAATCACCCTATGATCTTGATCCAAGGGTTCATGTAATTCTATGTCACAACAACTAGAAAAGTAAAGAGAAGGGTGGTCTGGAAAATTTGTGTCACTGCATTTTGGTTATTTTCTAGAGATAACACATTGTTTTTTATTATTTTCTTACTAATTTTATTTCTGGGTCAAATTAGGTCCAAACGACCTTGAAGAAAATTATATGTATGCAAATGAGATCACTTCTTAGACAATGCACCATTTCTATATATAGGAGAGGGGTAGACTTAAAAGAAGGAAAACTAAATATCTAATTTGATAAGTATACTTGGCCCCATATACATAATAAAATAATAAATCTAATAACCCCTTAACATTGGAGAATGGGTGAAATAGATATCCAACTTTCTTACATGAGTAAGATAAAATATCCCATACTAGAAATGATCTCCCATGCCTAGAAATGGTCTCCCATTGAATCTTGAAATGTTGTAGAACTCCCTTTAAAGAATATTAAATCAAAACACATAGACACTCCCATTGAAGAACAATAATCAAAACCCTTAGACACCCCCATGAAGAAGATAACATGTATAAAGTAACAATACAATTTCTCCTGTTGACAAAGAGATCAGCAAGGTAGAAGCAATATTTGTTGATGAAGATCCACCTGAAATGATGATTGCCAGACCAATATAAGAAATCATGAATAAACATCAAATTATATAGCAAGAATCCAAGGGAGATGATGGTAGGAGATATTTGTATAGAAGTTAATTAAGTTGTCATTTTTTCAAGGTAATTCTGCACAAGAAGAACCAAAATTGGAATAATGCACAAATTTGGGACGAGAGTAGTGTTATAGGAATAATGCACTATAGAGGTTGGAATGTGTTTGAGATACACTAAAATAGGAAATATGTTCTCTAACATGTGTCAAAAAAGCATATATAAATATGTGGGAAAAATAAAAATACACATAAATGATCTTCTTTTCCTTCTATATATCTCCCACTCATACAAACCACAAAGAATGAAAGACAATGCCAATCATGATGCTGGAAAATAAGGGAGGATGGAATGATGACACAAGTCAATATGCAACATGACCCGATTAGACACATATGGGTAAATAACTAAATGGATCTTTGTGTGATACAAAATGGCAAATTTGTTTGGCCATTAAGATTATGGATTAGGTCAATAATTATATATGATTAAGGATTTCTTAGTAAAAGGTATAGTGTGTATGGGGACAATCACAAAAAAAATTAAGGAGATACAATATGAGGGGCAATTGAAAAAATAGAGACATGAGATGCATGAATCAATGATGGGTGGCTAGGTGGACTCGAGGATGATAAGATCGACAATGTTTTGACAAATGAGCTCAAAGTTTGGGTTGCAACTAGCTGTGTTGGTCATTGTTGTATTTAGTTCCCGATCGATGCAATTGTATTCACATATGTTGCATGATATACTAGCTAGTGTGAAGAACATGACAAAAGTAGTGCCACTTGTTTTCTCAATAGGGAAACCAAATAGTCTCATCATAAGAAACATGGAAAGGCCCTACAATAAGATAGGAGACCAAGTTATCTTGGAACCACCCTACGATAAGATCATCAACATTGGTAAGGTCTAGAAAAAATATAAGAGACACAACTGCTAACACGATTCTCTTCAATATTTTAGAGAGGGGTCCAAGGGCAAGAACTTGGAAGGTGAGTATGGAGAGAAGATGAAAAAACATGGTTAGCTTCAAAATTGGGCAGCACCATAGGGGTGTCTTCTCAAATCAGTGTCTGTCTACATGATGATTGTTTTCATAGAATTGCCTCTATGACCAGAATGGGAGTGTCCTTTCTAGATAGATATTGAAAATTTGAGGAAAGGTTTAGTCCAATATAGATTCCACCCCAGGTGGAAGAAGGGTGTTGTGGTTGTTGCACACACCTAGATCTCCTGTGTTTGGGTGTTTTTGCTAACATTATGACTTGACAACTTGGTCAAGGATAGAGAAACATTGGTGGTCATGCTTAGAGTAGCATATGTGGAGTAGAGATAGAAGGGTCAAGAGGGTTAAGATGATGCCTAGAGGGAAACCAATTCCAGATGAGATGGCAATAACCTACATGTGAAGCTATATCTTCTTCTCCCTAGGATTAGGATCAATGTACTAATACCATGTTGAAAATAAGTTATAGGGAGATTATTTGTTATATAAAACCCACTTTTATATGTATGAGAGGGGAACACTTAGATATTTGTGGAATAAAACCCTAATGGGACAAGTATACTTGGGCCATATACATAATAAACTAATAACTACAAGAACCTAAAATGCCAAAAATCTTAGTTGAGGAATCTAGATAATCATCATGAGGTTTGTTGGATCTAAAACGGGACATAGAGGGGGAGGGTGAATAGAGATAAAACAACTTAAACAAAATCAATTAGACCTAAAAAATATTTCTAAGATAATATTGAAAGTATGAACTTTGAGTGCAACTAAAAATATATAGAAAGGGAGAGAGAGATTGAATAAGCTCCAAATAACACAAGTTAATTATAGTGGTTCTAACCTAGAAGCTAGGAAATGTACATACACTACCTAGGGGGGTAAATCTCTAGGATTATCAACCTTGACACACTCCTTATATTCCATTATAAGGGTTACAACATAAGACCACCCTTTTCAAGGTCAAGGGTACCTAGCCTTACCTTTAAGGACAAGGGAGCTGACAACCTTACAAAGGACTTACCTATCCATGACCAAGAATCTTCTACCTTATTGAGGACTTACATACTCTTGCAATGAGTCTTCCACCTTCTCCAATGACTTACTCACTCATAAAACAAGTCTTCCGCCTTCAAGGGTTTGCCCACTTTTGACTTGGATCTTCCACCTTTCACTTCACCTTCACTAAGGAGAAGCTTTCACTAAGGAACTTCTTCCCTTCTTGTACACCTCTCTTAGCCAAGAGATATAATCTTCATATTCATGGTAGAAGGAAATATAAAGAGGTGGAGGAAGTAAGATCCTCACAAGATATACATGTATGTCTATCTCTCTTATAAATCTCTTACACACTCTAATTGATTTAGAAAGTGATTAAGCTCATGAGAGTGGACAGAGTCTCTTGAGAGGCAATTATCTCTCAACTGTAATATAGGGACCTTCCTAGTGTTTGACTAACCATGGGATGAAGCCCAATGGGTCCTATTTATAGTTGAGGTCGCCTAATATCTATTAGAGACACTTAAGATATAATTCTAGCCATTTTGCGTGTTCCTATGGACATATTTTTGAGTTTTGAAACACTCCAATGTCTAGAACACTTTTATGTACTTTATCGTAAAATGTTGTCGGTTGAGTTATCGTTTGTTACTATATAACAAGACAAAGTGTAGGGTTTTGATTGAGTTGTCACCATGACAAACTCGACCGATTCTAGGTATAACGAAGAGCCAGGTTAGGCTTTCGGGAAAGTTGGCACTAGGACAAACTCATTCGACAAGCTAGTCAGTGACGGCTAATGAAAAATGCCCTAAAAGTGCTCATAATGCATCCTAATAGACTCTAGTACACATATGAGCTTAAATACAAGTCATACAATGATTACAAGTGATTTACAATAAAGATAGAAGCAGAAAAACTATCTTTTCTTCAATATTGATCTTTATGCATGTATGAATTCATTTCTCCAAGTTAGGATGTGTAAGTTTAGGCATTTGGAGCGTGTTTATCTAACAAAAAATTACTCTAGTAGAAGCATTATACATAGATAAGTGGAATATTTTAGTCATCATCAAAACTAGGGATTAGTCAATTTAGACCCTGAGTCAACATTCTCCTCCTTTTTAAGGATGACAAACATTTCCATAAATATATTGAAGGATTTCTAAATAAGATAAGTAAAACCATACCTTTAGAGAATCCTAGGGTTTGAACTAGTTGAGTACATTTGCTCCCTCTCAATTTGTGCCAATTGATTTCTTATACTCCCCCAAAATTTGTGTTATTTCTCTTGCAAGGTTAGCTTTCATAAAATTTATAGATAATGTGTCTTCTAAGCATATATGTCTTATTCCATTTACATAATACATATCTTATCCCCCTTTTCCATTGCAAAAAGTGAGGGGGTTGAAGAGATAAAACACAACTTGTTAGAAAAGGGAGTGTAGACGAGAAAACTAAGGGCTTGTCCAAGCAATTTATATAAAGAAAATTAGGACATGCATTTGAACAACCTAGAATGCAGTTCTAGAAAACAATCAAGGTTAGTCTATGCACACAAGTAATTCAATATAGTAGATATGCAAGTCAAGGAACAATCTTGAGTATGTATGAAACAAGATACAAGTATAGCATATAATTTGATACCAATTAATGTGTTAGATATGAATTGATGAACAAGACTAGAATTACATGTAAATGGATTACTAGTAGATGATATCACAAGTTATAGATACTAGTAGGGTCAAGATAATACCAAAATATGCATAAGTTAAAGAACAATCTACGAGTAGATGTAGAAAAATATTCAATCAAAGTAATATGCAATTTCAGAAGCATGAAAGGATATAACTCACTAGAAAATGTGCATCACTACCAAAATATGAATACCACTAAGAAACTCAAGGTTGCATCATAAAATATACAACTAGATAGATGTAGCAAGTTAGAGAACAACGAAAGCAAGTTAATCACTACCCTAGGTTTCAAAGATATTATCATCTAAACATGGATAACAACTCAAGACGAGTAATTACAAGATATATAGACACCAATTTATATAAATTAAAAAGATAGAGTTGTATGCAAGATAGGAAATTTAAAGTATGGAAATATGCATATCATATAGAGGTACCAAGGGGAGTTCTAATAGAATAAGACTATTTGTTGAGATAGTCTAGTTGAGAGGGACATTCTCATCCAAAAATCCATCTGCATTTTTAGTGCACAGTGTTGTCGATCAAGTTTTTGGGTTGAACTTCTCAATTGACAACAACTATTGAAAAAATCCATTGGTGCCTGTCTATTGAATTTATCAGGACAAACTCAACTCGAAACTACTGCTGTCAAAAAGCAAATATATTTTATAAAAAAATATCTAGAGACATAATACAAATATAATCAATATCCAAACATGTATAAGCAAATTAGTAATGCACTATGAAAGATTCAGGGATAGTTTTTGAACAAGAAAGTGATTAGAATCACAATATACCAATTTTGACTAAAAAACCATATGTGAAATGCATACAAACATGAAAAAAAAAGAAACAATGGGCAAGGACACCATTAGCTTTGATGTTACCATTTATTTTCCTCTTGTTGCAAACCCATACACATATCACCTTTCTTCTTTTATGTATACTAAGAAACCAATTTGTAAATCAATAGCTGACGTCATTATGTTAGCAAGTGACCTACAAGAAGAAAGATGAAATGGTCCACAATCATATTTTTGGGTCTAGAGGGGTTATTTTAGCAACCCAAGTCCTATTTTTTGGGTGCTTTCCTAAAAGGGCAATATGTAGAATAATGACCAATTTTATTGCTATAGTTAAAAGTGCCATTAGCCTTGGAACTAGAAGATTCTTCATGAAAGATTGGAGGTCCTTTATCTTTTTATTCCTTTGATTACAATAATACCCTATACCATGTCTACCAATTTGTTTAGTATTATGGTGTAGGATATCATTATGATTCTTTTTAGCATCTAAGAATCTTTGCGAAATGGATCTCAAACTATGATTTTCACGCACAAGAGAAGTAGTAGCGGAAGACAATTGATTCATATCATCTCTAGCATGCAAAAGACTGGTTTTTAAGAAAATAAGTTTGTTAATATAAGAATAATTTCAATATGAAGAGCATCAACATTATTTTCTCTATTTGTAGAAATAGAATAGATTCAAGGACATTGATTTTAGCACACATGGAAGCATTTTCTATTCCAAGAAAAAGTAATCTTAGAAATATAGACACTATTTTCTGATTCTATTTCTTGCATAACAAAGTCTTTGTCCTCTTTTTCAGTTCTAAGAAAATTAATATCAAGCATGGGAGAATTCATGATTTTAGTAAGCCCTTCATTAGAACTAGGAATAAGAGTTTGAGATTCTAAAAATATGATCTTATCAAACAAGATAGTAATCAACATCTAATTGCATAAGATAAGCATTGTTTTCTCTCTCAAAACCATTGAATTTTAATTCAAGTTTTAGAAAAATCTTTTGGAGATCATTAAATCATCTTGCAAGAAAATGTTAGCATGTTCAAGATCATCATTTTCTTCATGCAAGCTATTAACAATCTTAGAAAGATTTTTTTTATGCTTAGTAGACTTAGGAGATACATAAATAGCAAGAAAAATGGCAACTAAGAATTCTTTATCTAAAGATTTTAGTGTTACCTCATTTGAATCTTCATTTGAACTTTCCATGAGAACAAAGTGGCATTATCCAATTTCACTAGATCTTGATCTAGAGCTTTCTCTAGAATCTTCACTTGAGATCCAATTGGATCAGTCATTATAGCTTTTGTGCCCATTCTCCTTCTTCTTGAATCCATCTTTAAGATCATTTGAATAGCCATATTCATTTGAGGAAGGAGAGGATTGACTAATGACTTGTGTTACACAATATCTTCAACTTGGGGTTTGATTGCAGCCTTCTTCTTTCTCATAGACTCTCTCTCTTCTTCCACTTTCTTCTTCCTCTTTCTTGTCAAGTCTGACTTCAAAGAATTGTAGATTTCCTATGAGCTCTTTAGTAGGAATGTGAGAGACAGACTTTGTTTCTTCTATGGTAGTCACCTTTATTTGCCATCATTTGGGAAGAGTACAAAGGATCTTAGACTTCATTTTCCTCGATCCATGGTATAGCCTAGGATGGAAATACTATTTACAATTGGTTGATCCTTGAGAACATTTCAATCATACTCTCCTCCTTTCTCATAGTGAAGTTTTAGAGAAGGCCATTGAGCATATAGACTCCAGTTTCTTTCACTTTCTTTGTCCACTCATAAGTGGCACATAGTTTTATCCATATCTCATAGGCCGTATCACATGAAGAAATTTGATTGAACTCGGTGTGGGAAAGAAAGGAATAGAGGATGTTGATGTCTCTTGCATTCAAAGTGGCTTTCTTCAAAGTAGCATCATACCATTATTCTACCTTTCCCTTTGGTTGCTTGTATGGAAGGTCCACCATTCTTCATAGCTCAAGACTTGATTCTTGGATGTAGAACTGTGTTATTCTCTTCCAACACTACAAAAAATTTGGCCTTTATTGAAGAACAATTGTGAGGAACCAAAAATCGTGAATAATGATGTCTATTTGTGAGGGATCATCCTTCAAACATGGGACCAAATCCCTCAAACGTGTTTTTTACATCCTTAGACCTTTTATGTGAACACTAATCCCTCACAAATAAATTACTCACTAATCACCCCATGAAAACTGTAATGGCAAATATTTCCCTCCATCTCATAACCTTCCCTCCATTCTAAAACACAACATTTTCAAATCAAAAATAAAAAAAATAAACCCTCCCCTCTCACGCCGTGCTCCCTCCCGCACCGTGCGTGTCCTGGTTCATTTTGGAGAGGGTCGCGGTAGAGAGGCTAGATGATGGATCAGTTCTTCTAATCTTCCGCTGGGCCGCTCCCTCTAAGCCTTGCGTTCACCGTCCGCCTCCAGGTGCCTCCGCTAGGTCTGACCCCGACGAGGTCTCTACCGAGCTCCAAGCTTCGATGGTCTAGGATAAAGGTTTGTCGAAGCACGAAGCTCCTTCTCGGTGGTGACTGATGCTGCGTTGGGGCTGTGCCTCCCGACCACATCACTGGCTTCTACCACCGTGGTGAAGATGAAGGGGAAAAGCGGCCCCCTTTCTCTGTTTCACGCCATAGCCACCGCTAGCACAAACTCGCCCACGAGCAAAGGTGCGAGCTTTCAGGAGCAAAGTGGTCTTCATTTTCTGGAATGAGCATGTTCGTCCTTGTTCAATTTTACTAATATCTCATTTGGATGTTTAGCTAATATTCTTTTATATTGGCTTATATTCTTGGACCTGGACTTCAGTTTTTCCAGCTCTATGTGGGTTAAACGATTTTGCTAGAATTCAGAGCTTTGTAAACTAAATGTGGAAGCTCATTCACCTGTAAATTTCCAGGTATACAAGGATAGAAATGTTGTTGCTCAACTAGTTAGAAGGGCAGAGGCGGCTGGCTTTAAGGCAATTGCTCTTACTATTGACACTCCAAGGTTGGGTCGCAGGGAGGCAGACATAAAAAATAGGTACGAAAGTATTTGACTCGGATACTTCTGGTATTGAATTGGAAGATGAGTAAACCACAAAATCTGCAATATAAAGATTAATTACACTGTTACAAATATTAGGAATGTGAGCATCAATTTGTCGAATTCCTATGAGCTGTAATATACCTGCATCGATTGGATTATACTAAATAAAAAACTGCTATGAAATTCTGGGGGGGGGTCAATAATGACATCTCAATGGCAGATCATTTTGTCTTTCTTGTTTGCAAAACAATAAAACTCATAATTAATCATCTATAGTATCTAGGTTCCGCCCTCGTATTCTTATTGATGTAAGCAAGATTGACATGAGCACCACTGTTCTGGGTTTCAATATCTCCATGCCTATCATGGTTGCTCCAACTGCCTTTCAGAAAATGGCTCACCCTAAAGGTATATAGTGTATTGTCCCTGAGCTTTTGCTTATTGTTTTTCTGTAAAGTATATAATTGATGGACAATTGGACTCAACTTTGGGCTTTTGAGATTCAGGGGAATATTCTATAGCAAGAGCAGCATCAGCAGCAAACACAACCATGGTTAGAAACTATATTTTTTGTCATATAGTGAAGTTCAAATGTAGTTTGAGAATACTTCAATAGCTACACCATATATCAATCACGTGCATCATTTACATGCATTCCATATAGTAGCCTACAAGAAACTGCTTTAATCTCATCCATAAGCTCCCTGCCAAGAAAACTAGCTCTGGATCCAGTTTATCTTTGAAATGTCATTTTGACTTTTGAAACTGCAAAAAACAAAAAAAGAAAATGTGGCACCTATGTAATTGGGTACATTTTCTTTATTTCGACCAAAAAAATAGTACCACTTTTTGTATGCATGATCCATCTCCATAGCATGTAGATAGTACACACTTCATGTGATACAAAGTTTGACGTAAATACTTCCCTTCAAGCTAAAGTAGTAACTACTGACTTGCATTTACTAAACTACGTTTAGTAAATTCTAAACGTTGTTGTAAGGATAATGGAATAGCCATATTTTAGTTTGTAAATCACCAATACATTTTGGCCCTGCGTGAATTTTGTATCTATACAGTTACAGATTTCCTTACCAGAGTTTTACTCGAATAATATCACATATAACTATCAATAGCATTCATGTGGATATGGGTATTTGCAATGCTTATGATGCCGGAGCGGAGTGCCTGATCTTGATTGAAGAAGATGCATAAGTATTTTTTTTGGGTAATTTGATGATAATTCACTAACCATAAATTCTTCAAAAAATGTGGCCATGGAACTGCCAATGAGATGGAAACAAGTCAAGGGTATTAGGTAGACATCATTGCCCTTAAATAAAATGTCTCGAGCTCTATTTGATCTTCATTATGATGCCAATGATAACCAGTCACCTCTACTTTCTTCTTCAAAAGAGGTAGCACTAAAGTCATCAGCCAAGTTATGGAAGCATCAATAGCTTCTTCGTATTGATTGAGCCCTTGACCTTCTCCTTAGTCCTTAGATAGTTGATTTCAGCATTAATTCTTCTGAATTTGTGCCTCCTTCAGATACCAACTTTTTGGGAAGGTGTGTTATCCTCAGTGATGGTATTCCAATAAGTCATGACTTGTGTTTTAATCTGTCAAGATCCATGCACACTAGCAGCTAGCAAAATTATATTTCATCTAAAGTATCAGTGGTTTTATACACTGCAATGATGTTAGACTCTGGATGGTTACCAATTTCGTAGGTTACAATTTGGTTGGATGGTATTTCACAGTGGTGATGTACTACAAATTTGTAAACAATGACTAAGTTGGATATTATTTTGAATCAGACCTAAACCATCTCTAGGACACATGTTTATGACACAAGATTAACCATGTTTCTCTTCTTAGTCATTGTGAAATGAATGTGAACTTTGGGTCTTAGTCATTCTGTAAATTACTGAAGAAGGTGTTTTAGTTCCTATGGTTAGTGCAGGATCAACACTAGCTCTATAGAAAAGGATGCTGCTTTTGTGAAAAACACTAAGGTACTGATTACTCTTTAGAACTAGGAGATACAAGTTCATCCAGATCCCATCATTCTTCAGCATTAAAATGGAAGATCTAATCCCATATCAAGCTGAATTAACAATCTGAAAATTCAAAATTTTAGTATTATCCTTTTTCCATTGAATTTTACTTATAATACTACAAGGTGGTGGAATCATATCACACAAAGAGCAGGAGATTAAACTCATGAATAATAATGCATCATCTACTTTAGCCTTTTCTTATAGTCTATCCCTATATTCTGATGTTTCCATCTATTTTTGCATACCAGGAAGATGACCATTCCTCTAGGAAGTTAAATGAAGTCCATGATAAGGTCCGGGTAGGTATTGAGAGGCTCATGGAGGAAGGTATGAAATGGTTACGATGATATTCATTTTGTGGCTTGCTTTATTCATTACTCATTAATCTTTTTTCTTCTATGATGAAAACATAGTTAGTGGGTAGGGTTTTTTCAGGGAAGCAAGATTTTGTTAAGGTATGATTTGTTCTAACTGATAAATTGCTGTGACTTACTTGGAATTGAAGTCATCCACTGATAACATTGACATAAATTAATCTTTTATTGGGTGTAGCTGGGATTATTGATGATTAGTTAGGAGAAAGGCCATGTGATCCTGGTTATGTATAAAAGTTTAGCCATTATTTTTATATGTAATACTATTACATACCAATTCATATTTTATTCTGCAAACTAGCATCTTGCAAATTTTGTTTCATGTAAAACGTCATGCAAACTGTTGTCTGATTGACATGCAATAAGATACAGATTTCAGGGTACTCTGACTTTTCAATGTAGGAAAGTCACCAGAGAGGTTCAAACAAGCATCAATGGGGTCTGGTTGCTGCTGATTTAATGTATTTTTAGGTCTGGTTCTAGGTGCTGACAATGAGCTATACTCATGAAGTGAAATTTACCATCATGTTCATACTAATTAATGAAACTCTCTTATTAATTTCTTTGACATGATTGAATTCTTCTACTGTCCATGCCTATGACATGAAAGGAAATAATGTGTTCATGTTTCATACTGGTAAGTAAATATCATTGTGAATGAGAAAATAAGCCCTTCCTGACTCTATTTCATTCAGCCTACTTACTTGCAATAGCTATACTCTATGACGGTGAACGCACTCAAGGTGGAAACCATAGTGTGATTTATAATACTTTATCGGCCCTACAAGTTCACACACAATATTTAGCAAACCTGGTAGTAATGAATTGTTATTTGAACAAGGCTCCAACAAAAAGTTAGCGAGTTTGCATCGTATTATATCCATGATGGATGTCTTAAGTTCGATCTAGGATTTTCTTCTATAGAATGTTATGTTTTGAAGATTGTTATTCACTATTCTCATTTTCTTGAGGATGCTCATAACAGAGCTTAGAATACACATAGTGTTGAAGATGTTTTTTGCTACCAAACATTTATTTTATGGTCAATCTTGTTGAGACTTACTTGAAACCTGACCTACATACCAAGGAGAATGGAAGAACATTGTACAAGAAAGGCGAATATGTATGGGCCCTGGAGTAGGCTATACACGTCTTGCCACACAACTAGAACAAGCATATATGCAAGAAAGAGAGGTTAGTGCACTAGCCTTATAGGTGATTGATTTAACAAAAAAGAGGACTGTATCTGATTATTATAGAACTACATTTTTGTCATATCTTCCTCCTGTAAGTAATTCATTTCAGCTTATCTACATTTTAGCCATATTCTTATTACTTTTCATTGCCTTCTAAGATATTGAAGTTAACCTTTTTTTTAAAAAAAAGTGGCTAATGAAACTAAGTACATTCCACTTATATGTACATAGTAGTGTTACTGATTTGACTTACAACTGAAATGAGATGTATTTTGTTATTTTATATTAATGTTTGAATGTATAGATGTGGAAGGAGATGGACTGGTTAATCTCTTCCAGGAACTTATAGATGTGGAAGGAGATGGAATAGCTGACATGGCATTTCATTGTATTCAAGAGATGGACATTGATAATAGGATGATGGTAAGCATCAATATTATTTTCTTGTTAAAAATATTATCAAACCTGCTCTCCTTTACGATTATTATAATTCTCTTCATACTTTATCGAGTTCATTATCTCACAAGTCACTGATGCTAGAATGGTAGATAGTTTTCCAGTATTAGAACGCCAAACTTACAGTACATGTAGTTGGGATTTTCGGAGGTCATCAATGGGGTTCAGGACCTTTGGGTTTGTGCCATGAACCCCAGTTGTCCTGCTTCTTTCCCCCAAAGGCAAATGTCTCTGGAGCCGGTCATGAGGAGTGAACCTCATTGAATATGGTGTTCTCAAGAATATTGTGTATTGCGCATCATGGTTGTGGTATAGGGAGAGAGGGGAGCTCTCACTGGTAATTGAGACTCATGGTGAAGATTATGTCTTCAGTGGCTTTCCTTCCTGCTGATGTTGTCTCTTTTGTGGGGTCAAGTTTTAGGGGAGGTGGTTTCAACAGGATGGAGCAGTGTCAAAGATCCTTCAAAGGCGAAAAGGGTAGGGAGGTGGCGGCAAGCTCCTCGTCCTTGGGAGGTTGGGATTATGTGCCATCTATGAGGGGTGATGATATATTGAGGGTATCTTCTTGGGGTCCAAGGTTATCATTATGGAGCAAAAATCATTGAAGATCATTTGTTTGAGGATTGATGGTTCTATTGTTCTGTATATGCATCTCTTTCTTGGTTGAGGGTCCCCTGGAGCATCGTTTCGTTGGAACAGCCACAGGGGCTTAAGTCTTTAATTTTTTTCCCACATTGTAAGCAATTGTTAGCCCTTTTTCTTAGTTTTTTGATGGGGTTTATCATAAGAAAATCACATGGATACCAGGTATATAGTCGATGTAAATGTTTTTCTTGAAATAGAAGAGTTTTTCTGGAGCATCAGTCATTTTTTGGTTGTAAGGGAATGTCATCCTAATCACATATAGGAGGGCCAGTTATTTGTTTAAAAATAAGCAGTTTGCGGGTACTTGTTCTTACCTTTGTTACAAGTAACTTACCATCCGTATAATAGCTTAGCTGCAATGAATTTCACTTGTATTATGGAGAAAATAACGTTAGTGTTTTACACTGTCCACTCTTCACATTTCTCCAACATTTCGTTCTCATATAGAGAGAATATTTTTTTTCCAGCTCTATCAGCATATTGTGCTAAGCGGAGGAAGCACTATGTATCTTGGATTGCCAAGTCGGTAATTACTTTACTTCGTTGTTGGAAGCAAACCATTCATAACATCTGGCTTTAGCTATATGTATAACAGTTATATCACTTTCTTGTGCGTTAATCCCTTTGGTAGGTAAACTTCTTTACAGAAGTTATAATATGAACTTTTCCCGAAATATATCAGCTAGTCCTTGTAGTACATCCTAAATACAAAGAGCTAAAAGGAATTACCATTTTATACTTTTATGCCATCTACAGCTAGTCCATGTAAAACCAGCTAGGCATTATTCAAATTGCAATTTATGGCATTTGATTCAAAGGCAGATAATTTTGATTAAGAAATGATTGAATCAATCATAATAAATAAGCAAACACCAGTTATCATTAGTGGCAAGAATTGTCAAACTCTAATGCATCTGTGTTTTTATCTTAAGATATCTTTTGAAAGTGTGCTAAGATCATTTATTCACCCATGCTAAAAGGCTTAAGGCAACTCTAGAGAATCACTTAATGATTTCTATCACTCTTTTAGTATGGTTTTGATTTCAAGAGTGTGTTCATGCTCAATTTTCAAAGGTTGTATTACTCTGTATTACAATTAATATATCATGTTCTTAAATAGATTAGAAAAGGAGATTCTGGATCACTGTCTTGATGTGGTGTTAATGGGAAATAAGGATGGGTTGAAGGTATCAATTTATTAAATACACTATTTTTTTCCGTTGCTTTCGGTAATCACGATATTCTTACATATCCATCACAGTTTGTATGATGTGTCATATTATGCAACCCCCGATAGGATCTTTTTGTTAGGCTTCCAAAAGTGAAATTTACTTGATTCCAGGCTGACTTACTGAACTGTAAGGCTTCCTACTCAACACATACACCTAAAAAAAATAGACCATAAAACCCCATCAGTACTCGGTGGAACACAACCCATGCCATAGAGAAATTTAAAATATTCATCTACTGCAAGTTCAACACTTGGGCTAGTTTTATCAGTTCAGCTTTAATGTGCTATTTTCAGAAATTGCGTCTACGTATCGAGGATCCTCCCAGAAGAAAGCATATGGTGTACCTAGGAGGCGCTGTTCTTGCTGGATTAATGAAGGTTTTGTTGTTACCAACTACTTTCAATAGCTAAAATAAGCTTCTCCATTCGAAATGGATACCCAAATATCTCGGGTTACTGTTACATAAATTCTTCTTTTCTCTTTTCACAGTAATAAAATATTTTGACTGTCTGCTTCTGTAATTAGGATGCTATATTCAGATAAGTTGATTAATTAAGTCATTGGCATGTCTAGTTTAGTTATAGAACTAGAGTTGATGCTAGAAATCCTCTTTGCATTTGTAGGTTTAATGTATAATCTACCATTATGCATGTAACTAAGGGAAATATTTGTATTAACCTTAACATTTAACCCAATGATTAGAATCTGTCACACCGTACTGTGGTTGGTTAAATCTGTGAATTTGGCATTGGCCTTATTCCTGAAGCCTGCCCCTCTTTCTGCTTTCACAAAATATATTTTACTGAATACTATTGCTGGTTATTTTACTGATTACTGTTGCTGGTTATTACAATAGTATTTGAGTAATACAGAGTAAATGAGATGCTGTCAGTTTTTATTGCTGTATCCTCAAATGTGAGGATATTCAATGGATAACCACGTGCTGTATCCTCAAATATGAGGATATGTGTCCGGGAAGTGTCCACGTACAAAAAGTGCTGTATCTTATAAACATGTGGGGGCTAAAAATTATCTCCCTCAGTGGTGTATATAATAAGTGGTGATGTCTCTCATAACTGTTGCTATACAAAAGATAAGTGGTGATGTCTCCCTCAGTGGTGTATTTATTGTTTATACTGAACATCTAGGAGGCCTCTGTCAAGTATACACGTGTTATAGTGTAAGCCTTTCCACCACAATGGTAATTTACCAGTCTAATATAGCTACTTATAGCAGACAAAACCATTCTTTCAGCAGCTGATCTCTTGTAGTTTAAATGTAAATCAAAATACATGCTTTCATTTTTTACAGTATGCTTTCTCTACTATAGGCTACAGAGTTTTAGATTAATAGATATCATTTAATGTTATGCAGAAGAACTTCTCATTTTCTGTAAGAGATTCATTGATCAATGTTGGTCCATTAAAGGATTTCTCCTACGGCTTGAGGATAAATGCTGATCCAAATGCTACTGGTGTCGCCAAACAGAGTAACTATGAACTGGTTAATCTCTTTTTAAATTTCTTTTCGTTCTATTTATGCTTGATTTCTGCGATTCTGTTATGTTCTTTCATATTTCCATTATTGAACTCAAAGAGTCTCAGACTAGGCACAAAGGCAACATTTCTAGATTTCTGTATATGAATTGGATTGAAATGGTATAATGCTTTCACCATGCTTGTTAAAGAAGCAAGGCGGCAGGGCTGAGTGCCTTACAAAATCATAAATTTGCAGGGTATTCAACATATGGTTAATAATTATTATTTGTTATGTAAATTACTTGTATGGTTTTCTGTAGGCCTAGTAACAAAATTCTTAAGTTCTTGGAAGAAGTCACAGACTGCTTAATATTCTACAGCAGTCTTGCTCTGAGTGCAGTTTCCTTTTGCTCTGAGAGGTAACATGTAGAAGAATTACTACAGCAGTGCAGAAAATGCAATAGGATCTAAAATGCAATAGCATCTATATATCAGCCATAATTGTCGCCCCCAGTATCACCTCTCTACCATAATGTTGGATATCTGTTTGATATCTGTTTGTATTAGGGTGATTATGCCATCCCTAGTTACAGCAGCAAGCAGGGCCGTTGCAATGGTTAGCTGTTGGCCTATAGAGTTGTCAGTAGCTATGCCTGTGATGGGATCGCTTGTATCATTTTAGTTTCCAGTTGTTGCTTGATCATTTGCTTGCCTTGTTGATGTATATATCACAGCTACTTCTTACTTTATCGTTGCTTATCTAAATATGTACTTAGTTGTTGATATGTACCTGAGATATTTACATCATTGTCTATATTGGTTCCTCATATTGTAAGCCCAATACAACTGAACAAGCTACACGTGTAATTTTCAGTGCTAATTATTGCATTTGTTCGTTTTCTGAATTAGCCCAACACAACTGAATTAGCTGAATTAGCAACGCAGCTGAATTAGCTGAACAATCTACACGTGCAATAATATGTCTGCCATTTAGTTGTAATAGGAGATGATTGGTTGAATATATTGTTCAATACCTTTTTGAGTCTGTAAAAAAGGTGCATATAACCCACTGATTTTTTTTATAATTATGTACTATTTACTGAGTTCAACCATAATTTTAATTTACGGGTGCATGTTGCTGCTATGTTGGTTCACTTATATTTATCTCTACTTCGCACTCACTCTGATTCTTTTTTGTATTTATATTGATAGGGTAGAATTACTTTTAATGATGGATTTCGACCGACAATGCACTTTGGAGTAGAACAAAATCAGAATATAAGGGTAAGTTGTTTGTTGTACTATGATTTATGTATAAACTTTAAATTCTATTAATATAATGATTTTTCATTTTTAGGAGAAGAATACTCAAGTACCTAACCGTATGAGGCCTGACATTGATGAAGAGCACCACACCATTTGAAAGAATATGGAGACATTATAGATCTTAAGAGTTTCTAGCATGATATGTTGATTGTCATCAATCTCAAATTTTAGAACCATATGTATTCTTTATTTATATCAACTTTGAGCACACAATGTATGGATAATATTTTGCTTCAATAATAGAAATTGGTTTTGAGGTGATTTAACAATTTTATGTGTCATTTCGGTGTTGAATCTTCTTATGATGTCATGTGAATATTATAAAAATATTGCTTGAGGTTATATACACAAAGTTTATATTTAAAATTTGATATCCATTATAGTAACAATTAATTAACATTCAATAAATCAATCAATAATCAATAACCAAATCATTTACTATAGTCCCTCATAAATATATTGATGAAGGTCTTTAGTCCCTCAAAAATGTAGTGTTGAGATCCAGATTGACCATCAAAATTGCATTGATGACGACCACATAGCCCCTAAAAAATAATATTAATGAAGGCATTAGCCCTTCAAAAATATATTCTACAGGACCATCAAGTCCCTCAAAAATGTATTTATGAGAACTAAACATGCCCTCAATAATGTTTTTATGAAGGCTAAATAGTCCCTCAAAAATGTATTTATGAAGGCTAAATAGTCCCTCAAAAATGTATTTATGAAGGCTAAATAGTCCCTCAATATAACATTCTTGAGGGTCAGTTGGTCCGTGACAATTATATTCATGAGGGCCACTGGTATTTGTCATGTGAGTTCTCTTCACAGACCATTTGTGAGGGCCAGACCCACAACCGTCCCTATTTGTGAGGGCCTGTAGAGAGGGGTTTGTGACAGGACTCACTCGTGAATAATGGCCCAATTTTTACTAGTGCAATATAGTAAGTTTCTCCCATCAAAGATCATAATGTTGATGTAGTATCTCCAACCTTGATGATCTTCCATATTCTCCTAGTTGTAGACATATTTCTTGTTGGATGAAGGGATCTAGAGGGGGGTGAATAGAGCTTCAAAATTCTCATAAACCGGATTAGACCACCAAATTATATTAAGTACAGAAACTTAAACAAAAAGAAAATTTGATATCTTAGCTAGCAAGCACAACAAGGATGAGAGATTAGAAAGAGCAAGCACTTGGATAGGTGGTTTAGAGTGGTTCCACGTCCTAACTAGGAGCAATGTCATTCAACTACCTAGAGGTGGTTAATCTCTAGGATTTTCAATCTTGGTACTCTTATATTCCATCATAAGATTACAAGACATAACAACCACACATACAAGGGCTTAGTACCTCAAGCAAAGATCTTTAACCTATAGAAGGAGCTTACCCACTTGAACCATGGAGTCTTCAGCCATCAACATGGACTTACCCACTCCTTCTTCAAGTCTTCAGCCTTCAAGGGATTACCTATCTTTCTTGAGTGCTTGCCTTGACTATCTCCTTCACTTGGAGATATGGAACACCTTGCCTTCTTCAACCTTGAAGAATAGAAAACTCTTCTCCTTCACTCGGAGAAGATCTTTAACCTTTTCTTTGATGGGAAAGAGGGTAGGAAGATGGTAGAGGAGATATTTACATCAATACATGGAGCACTCTCTTACAAAGGAACCTATCTCACTCATACTCACAAATTTGACTTGAAGGTAGAGAGAGAAAGGGGCTCAAAGGGTTAGAACACTCTCAACTCGGCTAGGACCACACTTGCAATGAATGAGCAACCTTGGAATGAACTCCAAGAGGCCCTATTTATAGTTGAGGGTACCCCTTAAAGTTGTTGGACACTTAGATATGAAAATAGCCATTTTGTTTCTCAAAGCAACGACTCTAGTTTCATTCAAAACACACACCAACAGTCACAATCACTTTTTCTACAAATTCCATATAGTGCAATCGGCTGAGTTTCAATAAAGGTAACTCGACTGATAGAGTAAAAGACAAAGTTGATATTTAAATCATCGATCGAGTTTGTCTTGAGGAAACTTGACTGACCAATGAAGATTGATTTGGCCAGGTACTCGATTAGTCGTGTTCTATGAAAACACAACTCGACTGATGCTATCTTCAAAAACTTGATCCAAGAGGATCGTTCGAGTTTGCAACTCGAGCGATTGACTGCCTGTGGTCAATTTTCTAAAGTGCATCTAAAGTGATTAAAATGTGTTGTTTAGTGTCCCAATCAATTTTCTCAACTAAGTTACAAGTCAATTCATCATTACAAGTGATTACAAAATTGTTCTAAGGTCATTTACATAGAATTCCAAAATTGCACACTTGTAGCTCTTTTGACTTGAACTTGAGCCAATCTAGGGCTTTTGATTTTGGATCCTTTTCATGTACCTAATACCTGAATTAGATCTTTAATACACATATTAAATACATATGAATGGGACGGTTAAGTCATTATCGAAATATGGACAATGTATAACCTCTAGGTCAACATTCTCCCCCTTTTTGACAATGACAAACCATTCCTCAAACATATTAAAAAGGATATAGAAGTTATACCTTTACCTTGTGAATTAAGGGGATTCAAGATGTGAACAATGTGAATTGCTCCCCCTCAATCTATGCTTCCTCTAACTTGCATGGTTAGTCTAATTACACACAGCAATAACAATATGCATGTAATATGTAGTCCTTTGCAAGTCACATGTTAAAATAGTGAATGAACAAGAAAGGGATCTCATAAGCAATAAGTGATAGTATAACAAAGAATAACAATATGATTGAGTTTCAAACCATTGAAATATCTCTCCCCCTTTTGATATTATCAAAAAGTAGGGGGGGGTAGAAGAGCATATATCTAGGTCTTCTCCAAAACACAATCAAATAGATATACATACAAGCAATCTCATATCATGTGGCAAACAGAGATGAAAGCAACATACAATCACACTCATAATAAAAATATGGTAAAAGATGGCACCAATGCATAAGATATATCAGAGTAAATATCAAGAGTACACATCACATATATTACAACCCAGATGCATGTTCTCAAGAAAACAACTACCAGCAAGAAGCGATGAAAACAAAGATAAAATAGTACAACTCAGATAAATGTGCCTAGATGTTTCTTATACAAAATAGCCTAGAAAGATGTATATGATTAGCATGCTAGACTAAAAAATAAGAAACAAGCTAAACATCTAAACTATCTATATCAACAACATCCTCATCAGCTCCTGGCTCGTAGTCCTCGTCTCCGTCAGAGGGTGAAGTAGTAGTGCCTTCATCACCAGATCCAGCACCATCACCATCACCATCACCATCACCATCGTTAGAAGTGTCCTCACCATCACCATCGTCATCATCATCAACCTCGACATTGTCACCCTGGCCAGGCATCTCCTCATCAGCTGGAGGACCGAACACATGACTGGGCCAATGGGCATTCTACTCAGCCCACGACATACCAAGAGCGTGAAGCTCACTGGCCTATGGATAGGTCAGAGTAGAGTCACCAAGGCTAGCAAGCAAGGTGGCCAGGGGGCCAGTAGGGAACTGGAGGTAGGAAGGAGCAGAGCTACCAACATCAAAGGGTGGAGGTGGAGGAGCAGCAGCGGAAGGATCGGGAGTAGGGTAGTAATGATTGTATGCATATGAAGCATAATCACTACCTGGGTATGGATGGTAGGTGGGGTAGGGGTGAGGACATGATAGGTTCATGGTAGACATGATAGAACACAAATCCTAATGCAGGTGGTCCTGAACCTGTTGGTTGTATGCTTGTTGGTGCATCATGTAGCCCATAAGAGTTTCATTAGATACACGGAATGAAGCACAACTAGGTCTAAGAGGAGGCTGAGGTGGTAGAGCACGGGCGGAGGAGGTAGGGGCTGCAAAAGATGAGGTAGAGGGAGAAGCACCAGGGGAAGAAGAGGCATACACAAACACATATTTTTGAATTGTGGTTTCACTGATACAAACACCCTTTTTGGCTACTTTGTAATGAAAGTTAGAAAAGAGGGATTTCTCAGTAGTGAATTGGAATAAACCACAAATCAAAGCTGGGTAGGGAGGGTGGGTGCCTTGGGTGTTCTTACCAGTGTCAAAGCAGGTCATGTGGTGTAGAATATATTTGGCCCACTTGACACCGATGTTCTCTAAGAGGCAATACATAATGACGACAATATTCTCTGTAATATCCGTTTGATTTCTCTTCAGATGAATATTGCAGTTGATCACTAATGCCAAAATGCACTTCCTAAGGTCAAGGGAGGATGAAGTAAGGGTGCTCTTCTTCTTGTAGGGAACGTTCGGTTTCTTCAAGTAACGATGAATATCAGGGAGAGTCAATTCATTTTTCTTGTAGAAACCTTTTGGGTCCAAAAGGTCGAAATACTCGCCATAATCCTTACGCCAGGTATCGTTCATCTCTAGAAAAGAAAACATTTAATATATCCTCGGAGATTTGGAAACGCTTTCCCGCGATCATCGATGTGATGATTACTTGAGTATTTGGCGAGGGTACGAGGGAGTCGTAGTTCCAACGTAAATTAGCGTAGAAACTATGAACTACTTTGGTGCTAGACATGAAATTATTAAAGCAATCACGTTCGATGGCCAAGGTGGAAAGGTGATGAATGGCAAGCAACCTAATGACTTGATCTATAACCGCTTGATGCCTAGGGGATGGATCAATCAAGGTGCGAAAAGGAAAAGGACTCATAGGAAGAAGTTCCTTGTACCGATTAACAACCTCTATTGACAAAAAAGAGGTATCATCAAAAGGAATCAAGCGATTAGAAGACGAAGATGAAGGTGCATTTCTTGTAGAAGGTCGTTTTCTCCTTTGGGAGGCCATGGGGGCAAAATAGAGAAAGAAAACGAACAAACAAACAAAGCAAACCTCAAACATCGTCCAAAAACCACCAAGGAGCTCCCGGGAGGGTCTAGGTTGAGCTGTCTAGGTCGAACTAGGGCTAGGAGAGGGATGTTAAGGGCTGGGGGTGAGAGCTTAGGGATAGAAGAAGAGGAATCAATCGTCTATTCTCTAGTTGAGAGGGAGAATAGTCAGACGGTCCTAACTTAAAGTGACTTCAGCCCGCGGATCGGTCGAATTCTGAGAGTCGAAAACTTGACCGATTGGTCCTCTGAAGAACAACTCTCAGCTCCTGATCGGTCGAGTTTGTCCTGGGGGAAACTCGACCGATGGTCAACCTGACCTAAAACCATCAAACATAATTTCTAGCCATATACATGCTAATTAAATTCATTTTTTGAGTCTATTATGTACATTGAACATACTTAGACACATATCACTCATCATTGGGTACTATTTTGCGATAAATCCAAGAAATAGAGAAAAACCCAAAAAAAGTAAAAACCAAGCATGTCAACAAGCGAGTTCAACACATTTTAAGCATATATAGGCAAGCAAGGTGAGGAATAACATGAGAAAAATATATAGGAGAGAAGCAACTAGCTAGATCACATATCAACATCATCCAAAGCAACAATGAGCAGTTTAGATCAAATAAAATTAAATTGCTCTCTCGCTAGAGGTTTAGTGAAAATGTCCGCCAACTGATTTTCTGTGTCCACATGCGTGATATAAATATCCTTCTTGGCAATGTGATCACAAAGAAAGTGATGGCAAATCTCTATATGTTTAGCTCTACTATGCAATATAGGATTGTAATAAAGATTCATTGCACTAGTATTATCACAATAGATAGAAGAAGCATCAAAATGTATGTTAAAGTCTTGGAGCATTTGCTTCATCCATAGGACCTGGGCACAACAACTCCCAGATGCAATGTATTCAGCCTCGGTAGTTGATAATGCCATGATGCTCTATTTCTTGGAAAACCAAGACACCAAGCATGGTCCTAGAAGGAAGCAAGTGCCACTTATGCACTTTCTATCAACCAAAAACCCCACATAATTCACATCACTATATGACACAAGAGTAAAATCCCTTGATTTAGGATACCAAAATCCAAAATTTTGAGTTTTGGCTAAGTACCTCAAAATCCTCTTGACAGAAATAAGATGTGATTTCCTAGGGCTAGATTGAAAGCGAGTACACAAGCCAACACTAAACATAATATCAAGTCTAGAGGTAGTTAAATAAAGTAAACTTCCAATCATACCTCTATAGAGCTTCTCATCTACCTTCTCACCTTCTTCATTTCTATCAAGTTTGGTGGTGTTGGACATGGGTGTATCCATCAGCTTCATGTTCTCCATCCCAAAGCGTTTGAGTAGTTCATTTGTATACTTGCCTTGGTTGATGAAGTTTCCTTCTTTTGTTTTCTTGATTTGAAAGCTGAGGAAGAAAGTCAACTCACCCATCATGCTCATTTCAAACTCACTGTGCATAAGAGAACTAAACGCCTTGCAAAGATCAAGACCAGACCCACCAAAAATGATATCAAAAACATACATTTGAATTATAAGAAAATTGCTAGAAGTGTGTTTTAGAAACAATGTAGAATCAACTTTACCCATGACATACCCATTATCTAACAAAAAGTTCTTTAATTTCTCATAGCAAGCTCGAGGTACTTGTTTGAGTCCATAGAGAGCTTTTTGCAAGAAATAAAGATGATTGGGTAACTTGTCATTTTCAAAGCCTAGAGGTTGAGCAACAAATACTTCCTCCTCAATTGTACCATTCAAAAACACACTTTTAACATCCATTTGATATAACAAGAAATTTTTATAACAAGAAATTTTTGTAACTAGCAAAGGCAAGTAGCATTCTAATAGATTCTAATCTAGCAACAGGAGCATAAGTTTCATCAAAGTCAATACCTTCATGTTGATTGTAACCTTGTGCTACTAACCTTGCCTTGTTCCTTACAACTTTTCCTTGCTCATCTAGCTTGTTGCAGTAGACCCACTTGGTGCCAATGATTTTTCTATCACTTGGTCTTGGCACTAGAGTCCACATGCGATTCTTCTCAAATTTCTCCAATTCCTCTTGCATGGCTAGGATCCACTCATCATCACCAAGAGATTCTTTGATGTTCTTTGGATCCAGCTTTGAGATGAATGCATTGTATGCTTGTTCTTTGTTGTAGGTAGCTCGTGTCTTCACTCTCTCAAATGGGTTTCCAATGATCATCTCTTTGGGATGATTCTTTGCAAAACGAGGCGTGGGATCCTTCTTTTCTTCATCTTCTGCTTCTATCACCTGCTTACCTTTGTTGTCGATGTTGAGGTCTTTCAAGATAGGAATTTAGTCATCTACAACATCATTATCAACAAAATGCTTTCCAACAATAGGGTTAATTTCAATAAACTTAACATTAATAGATTCTTCAATTTTAGACAATTCAATGTTGAAGACTCTATAAGCCCTGCTTGTAGTGCTATAGACTAGGAAGAAAGCCTTATGAGATTTCAGATCAAACTTGTCAGGAGAATGCTTTGTGTTCAAAACTTTCTACCACGCCACAGCTCATATGGGGTTTTCTTCAAAGAAGAGTGTGTAAAAACCCAGTTCTGCACAAAATAGGCAGTGCTAATGGCTTCGGCCCAAAAATTCTTAGGATTGTCATATTCAAGAAGCATTGTCCTTGCCATCTCTTGAAGCGACATGTTCTTCGTCTCTACTACCCCATTTTTTTGAGGCATACGAGGAGAAGAGAAATTGTGCGAGTAACTCGATTTTTCACAAAAAATGCTCAAAAAGATAATTTTCAAATTCTCCCCCAAGGTCACTGCGGATAGAAACGATCCGACAAGAAGCTTCATTTTTAACCCATTTGCAAAAGCTCAAGAAAAAATATCGAGAGTATCACTTTTTGAAATGAGAAAGAAGGTCCAAGTATATCAAGAGAAATCATCAACAATAACAAGACAATACTTGGAACCAGTGTTTTAAAAATCGGACTATGCGACTGCATAAGCGGCCGCATACAAGGTGCGGACCTCCAAAAAAAGCATAATAGAAATCCCTCCAAAAAGCGGACCAAGCCGCATAATCGGTTGTAGGGCCGCATACAAGGCCGATTACACCCCGATTTTTAGTTAGAGATATTCTGATTTCTTCTTTTATACATTTATATTCATCTATATTTGTTTAAATATAGATTATAGTGCATGTTTGTATTTATTTAAGTTGTGATGATTGCATATTTTCAGAATTGCATCCATTATTCTTGTAATTGTACTATTTAGATACACAATTGCACAAATTCAATATGTAAATCATGATTTATATATATATATATATATATAATTAATTAAAAAAATCCAAAACCTCATATAATTCCGCATATACTCCCGCATACCGCATATACTCTACAAGGTGACCTCTCCGAACGCATAACGCATACCGCCTTTTGAAACACTACTTGGAACCACGAAGCGTTTGCGTTCTCATTGGTCTGAATAGATCAATATGAAGAATCTCAAGAGCTCTTTTGGTACTCATGACTCCTTTGGATTTGAAGGAGGACTTGGTTTGCTTGCCTTGTGTACAAGGTTGACATTCCTCATCCTTTTCAAAATCCAATTTGGGAAGTCCTCGAACCAAATCCTTTTTGCCCAACTTCTTCATTTGATGCATATTCACATGACCCAAATGATGATGCCAAAGAGAAATATCATTTTTATCCACGACCAAGCATTTATCAAGAATGAGCTTAAGAGCATCAAGAACAATAATATAAAGATTACCATTTCTAGTTCCCTTATACATGATATTGTAAGTGAGGGAATCTAGAAGCAAACATTCTAAAGATGTAAACAACACAAGATATCCATTATCACATAGTTGGTTTACACTAATCAAGTTGTGATGTAAGCCATCAACAAGTAAAACATTCTTGATACATAGATCATTGCCTACATCACCCTCACCTATGACCTTACCTTTCTTATTGTCCCCGAAGGTTACCGATCCTCCTTTCTTCTTCATGAATTTGTTGAAGTGGTTGATTTCACCCGTCATGTTCTTAGAACATCCACTATCAACAATCTATCTCTTTTTAGCCTGCAAGAAAGAAGGATGTCGAAACCCAACTCAAACTTTGGGATCCGGGGTTAGCTTAGGGACCCATTTCATCTTTGGGTTGGTCCCCTTGGGCTTGTAAGGACAATAAGTAGAGTAATGATCATCACATTTACAATGAACACATACCATAGGGTTCTTAGAGATGGTAGTCTCTCCATGGAAGATAGGAGGTTCCACACTCTTATTCTTACCCTTGTTCTTACTCTTGATCTTACCTTTGGGAGCAATCCTATCATATACCAAACCACTAGTACCAATTTGTTTGGTAGAGTGTTCTAAGACATCATTGAGAGATTTCTTTCCCGTAAGAAACTTTTACAAAGAAGATCTTAAATTAGCATTATCATCACTAAGGTTAATAACAGTAATAGATAGACGAGCAAGATCATATCTAGCATGCAATAGATCAACCTCTAAACAGAGGGCTTTAATATGAAAGGAATCTCATTCTAAAGCTATGCTAGCAACTTCATTACTTTGCAAAATAGGTCTAGAAGATAAATCATTAACTTGAGCAAGTAACTTGGCATTTTCAAATTTAAGCAACAAAATTTCCTTTTGATAAACATGAATCTCTTGCTTCCTAACATCATCAATGAGAGTTAGTTCTACATTTTTAGTTTTAAGAATATCTAACTCATCTTGGCATTTTTTATTGTCTTCCTTAAGATCTGCAATAGTCTTAAGATAGACCCCATTCTCAACCTCTACTCCATTATGTTGAAGCTCAAGGTCAAGAAATTGTCCTTGCAAAGAATCTATGCTATCAAAGAGTAGTTTTTCATTTTTATCAAGAATCTCAATTTTAGCATAAAGATCATCTACTATATTGCCTAATATTTTCCTTTTAGATTTGCATTTAGTAAAGGATGATTGGCAATCATTTAGCATTTCAATAAGAGTTTCCTTAGATAGCTCATGCAAATTGACATTGCTTACCTCACTTACCTCACCAACATCTTCACTAGTAGAGGCCATGAGGGCAAGGTGGCTTTCTCCATCTTCGGAGCTTGAGGAGCTTGAGGAAGACTCCTCCCAAGTTGCATGAGCTACATCTTTGGATCTTCTTTCTTTCTTGTCTTTCCTCTTGTACTTGCCTTCTCTCTTGTAATCCTTGTCTTTCTTGTGGCTGCTCTTGTGATGGCTCTTCTTCGCCTTTGGATAGTCACTCTTGTAATGGCCGTTTTTGGCCACACTCATAGCATCTCGGAGTTGATGAAGAAGGCTTCCCCTTGAAGTGCATGCCCTTGGAGTAATTTGCTTTATGCTCATTAGGGCCTTCATCTTCACTTGAGGAAGGAGCAGGGGACTTTAGAGCTAGTTGTTGTTGCCGCATCATCTCTTCTATTTGGGCTTTGAAGGATGTGTCCTTTATCTTCTTGGACTCCTTCTCTTCTCTTTTCTCTTCCTCTTATTGCTTATCAAACCTAGGTTCATGGGCTTGAATGTTACCAACCAACTCCTCGGTTGACAACTCATTTAGCTTGTACACCTCTTCAATGGATGTAACCTTGGGCTCCCATCTCTTAGGAAGAGATCTCAAGATCTTAGAGTTGATAGTGCCTTTGTCCATCAAACTCCCAAGGGCTTCCAATCCATTGATGATCACATTGAGCCTAGTGTACATATCAGCCACTCTCCCATTCTTACCCATCTTGAAGTTCTGAAGTAGCCCACCGGGCATGTAGATCTTGGCTTCCTTTACTTGCTACGTACCTTCATAGGTGACACATAGCTTGTTCCAAATTTCATGTGCAGTGTCCCAAGAAGATATTCGGTTGAACTCAGATGGAGTGAGGGATGCATAGATGATGCTCACTGCCTTTGCATTGAGTTGAGCTTGCTTCATTTGTGCTTCAGTCCAAGTGGCGATTTCCCCCTTTGGGTCTTCATACTTGAGGTGCACCACCTTCCACATCTCATAGATCACACCTTGAAGGTAGAACTGTATTCTTCTCTTCCAATATAGGAAGTTGGTGCCGTCAAAGACTGGAGGTCTCATGGAGAATCTCCCTTCTAGGTTGAGGGATCCAAGAGGTAAATTGCCCATCTTCTCCTACTTGTTGAAGTAGCTTGGAGAAGACCTGCTCTGATACCACTTATTGGATCAAGGGCTTTAGAGGGGGGTAAATAGAGCTTCACAATTCTCACAAAATGGATTAGACCACCAAATTATATTAAGTACAAAAACTTAAAAAAACAACAAATTTGATGTCTTAGCTATCAAGCACAACAAGGATAAGAGACAAGGAAGAGCAAGCACTTGGACAAGTGGTTTAGAGTGGTTCCACGTCCTAACTAGGAGCAATGTCAGTCCACTACCTAGAGGTGGTTAATCTCTAGGATTTGCAATCTTAATACTCTGATATTCCATCATATGATTACAAGATACAACAACTACACATCAAAAGGGCTTAGTACCTCAAGCAAATATCTTCAACCTATAGAAGGAGCTTACCCACTTGAACCATGGAGTCTTCAGCCATACATGGACTTACCCACTCCTTCTTCAAGTCTTCAGCCTTTAAGGGATTACCTATATTTCTTGAGCACTTGCCTTGACTATCTCCTTCACTTGGAGATCTGGAACACCTTGCCTTATTCAACCTTGAAGAACAACAACCTCTTCTCCTTCACTCAGACAAGATCTTCAACCTTTTCTTTGATAGGAAAGAGGGTAGGAAGATGGTAGAGGAGATCTTTACATCAATACATGGAACATCTCTCTTACAAAGGAACCTATCTGACTCATACTCACAAATTTGACTTGAAGGTAGAGAGAGAAAGGGGCTCAAAGGGCTAGAACAATCTTAACTAGGCTAGGACCAAGCTTGCAATGAATGAGCAACCTTGGAATGAACTCCAAGAGGTCCTATTTATAGTTGAGGGTGCCCCTTTAAGTTGTGGGACACTTAGATTTGAAAATAGCCACTTTTTTCTCAAAGCAACGACTCTATTTTCGCTCAAAACACACACCAATGGACACAATCATTTTTTTTGCAAATTCCGTACAGTGTAATCGGTCGAGTTTCAATAAAGGTAACTTGACTGATAGAGTAAAAGATAAAGCCGATATTCAAATCATCGGTCACGTTTTTCCTAGGGAAACTCTACTGACCAATGAAGATCGATTTGGTTAGGTACTCGATCGGTCGATTTCTGTGAAAACACAACTTGACCGATGCTATCTTCAAAAACTTGATCCAGGAGGATCGGTCGAGTGTGCAACTCAACCGATTGACTGCCTGTGGTCAATTTTCTAAAGTGCATCTAAAGTGATTAAAACTTGGTGTTTAGTGTCCCAGTTATTTTTCTCAACTAAGTTACAAGTCAATTCATCATTACAAGTGATTACAAAATTGTTCTAAGGTCATTTACATAGAATTCCAAAATTGCACACTTGTAGATCTTTTGACTTGAACTTGAACCAATCTAGGGCTTTTTATTTTGGATCCTTTTCATGTACCTTATACCTGAATTCAATCTTTAATACACATATTAGATACATATGAATGGAATGGTTAAGTCATTATCAACATATGGAGAATGTGTAACCTCGAGGTCAACATTTCTTGGAGATAACCCGCTTTGATACCAATTATTTGATCGAAAATGGGATCTATAGGGGGGATTATAGAGATACAACTACTTAAAAAAGTTCCCTAGACCTTCAATATATTTCCAAGATAATATTGCAAGTATGAACTTTGAGTGCAACTAAACATACCATAGCATGGGACAGAGAGATTGAACAACAACCAAATAGCACAAGTTATTTATAGTGGTTTCAACCTCCAAACTAAGAGATGTACATCCACTACCTAGAGAGGGAATCTATATGATGTTCAACCATGTCTCATTGCTTATATTCCATTATAAGAGTTACAACATGAGACCATCCTTTTCAAGGTCATGGTACCTAAGCTTCCCACTAAGGACAAGGGAGCCAACAACCTTACATAGGACTTACCTATCCATGAAGAAGAGTCTTATACCTCACTATGACTTACCTAATCTTGCAACAAGTCTTCTTCCTTATCCAAGGACTTACCTACTCTTACAACAATTCTTCCTCCTTCAAGGGTTTACCCACTCTTGACATGGATCTTCTTCCATTGACTTCACCTTCACAAAGGAGAAGCTTTCACAAAGGGACTTCTTCTCTTCTTCTTATTAACCTCTCTTAGATAAGAGGGATAATCTTAATCTTCATGGGGGAAAGAGAGATTGGGAGATGGAGGAAGTGAGATCCTCATAAGATATACATGTAGGACTAGCTCTCTTACAAATATCCTACTCACTCTAATGGATGTAGCAAGTTATTAAGCTTATGAGGGTAGATGGAGGTTGTTTGGGAAATGAATCTCTATCAACTATAGATAGTCACCTTCATAGTATGTTTCTAACCATGGGATGAAGCCTAAGGGGTTCTATTTATAGTTGAGGTTGTCTACTACCCAATAGAGACACATATGTGTGGTCTATCTATTTTAGGTGTTCCAACAGATATGTTTTCAAGTTTTGCAACACTCCAATGGCTAGAAACACTTTTTTTGTACTTTACGATATAGTTGTTAGGTGATTTATCATTTGGGATACTTGACCGACAACACTATATGAAAAGTCAAAATATAGGGCGTTGATCAGTTGCCACTAGGACAAACTCAACCAACCCTAGGTATTGCCAAGAGCTAGGTTAGGCTGTTGGCTGACTTGCCACTAGGATAAACTCAGTCAAAAAGTTAGTATCTGATGGCTAATGACAAATGCCCAAAAGGTGCTCATAATTCATTGTAATTGACCTTATTACACATATGAGCTTAATTGCAAGTCCTTCAATCATTACAAGTGATTTACATCAAAGGCCTAAGGAGAAAACTATCTATTCTTCAATCTTGATCTTTATACATGTATGACTTCATTTATCCATGTTAGGATGTACAAGTTTAGGCATATGGTGTGTGTTTATATAGTCTAAAATCACTCAAGTAGAAACATTAGAAAGAAATAAGTGGAATGGTTTAGTCATAATCAAAATAAGGAATTAGTCATTTTGGACCTCGAGTCAACAAATTTATATCCTATACTTGACCATTCACCATTCAAGAGTATATTAACATTATGTTACTATTTTTTTAATATTTATTAATACAAAATCTTGCATTGATACAGTTATGGTAGCATAATTTAGAACTCCTCATTCCACCTATGCATTAATTGTAGGATAAAAGGTTGTTTTTTGGATCATATTTTCTTTTATAGAATTATAGAGGGGAGAGAAGGATTAATTAATGTATTTATAAATTAAGGTCAATGTGACTATCTTGTTGATTTTTTAATGGTTGAGGTGATTGATTCATTTATCGCTCATCTTGTGACCATAAGTTCTAGGTTTTTATGCCATTTTGGTAGTATTAATTGTCTTCCACGTGAGACGTTAAAATATGAAAGAAGAAATGAAGATTTTTATATCACTTTTTGGTCAAATAAATCATGGATTTGTTTCTCTATTTACTAGTTCTTATTTAGAAAACAAAGATATAGAGAAAAGGGATTTGGTTAAGGGGAACAATTACTATTTGATAATGTGTGCATATTTGACAATTATTTATTTATTTAGACATTAGAGTTTCATGGAATATTAATATAGATCCTTTTATTTTAATTAACTATAACTCTTATAACCCATTATAATTTCTCCTAGAGTCCACGGGTAAGGTACACCAAAACATGGTACTCTATTTTTGTAGTCATACATATATATATGTATATATATAAAAAAAGTCTTTGATGACTAAAATGGTAATGGAGTTTCTTGGAAAAAGGTTCAACATTACAAATTATTCACATGTTAGAAATCATAATGGAGTCTTTAGGAGAAGAGGGGGGTGATACGATGGTGGGGGGCATCGGGGAGAGGGGTGGAGACCAAGGGAGGGGGCATCATCACCATGGCAAGTAGGTCACTGACTGGGTAGAAGACATTAGAAAGGAAAATATAGATTCAAAAGGTGGAGAAGGTGACATCATAAGGTTACGGTTCCACAAGAAGGCGTATCTTTCTAATTTCAGCGGGATGCAGGGATAACCATATGAACCATCTATGTGGGTAGATGGGGATGGGGAAGTGAGTACAATCTTGTCAATAGGAATCAAACATCTGAGGGAACTAACGACACCTCATCACGTAGGGAGATCCATCCTAAAAGCTCAAACCCTAATCTGGGGGGAGAAGGAGGATGGACAGTCGATGGACAAGGATACCAAACCATCTATTAGTAAGGTTGATGTCATGGAGAACTACATGGAAACCAATCCATAAGCCATTGCCCTTCAATTATTATATGAAAGAAAATTAGATCTTATAGATATTAGTTTTGAGCGTACAACATGAAACCATATCCTTTCAATTAGTGGATAAGAAAAAGAGAATCTAACACGACCATGGAGGTATGCAAAGATCATATGATTAATAGGAGCAGATGTGGGCTACAAGACAATGGGAGAGAGGATAAAGCCACTGTGGAGCATCACTAGATGCTTTAATGTGTTCAAACTCAATTTGGGACATTATGTAGTCCATCTGTCCCATCAGTGTGACTATAACATGGCCATGACTGGAGGGCCTCGGAAAATCTTTGGTTTCTGACTGGTGTTTTGGGACTAGTATCCGAGGTTTCAATCCATAATCTATTTGCCACTAAAAATCATTACATTTGTCTAGGTTATGAACCTACCCCTCAATATGTACGTTGACACCATGTTCAAATATATAGTTTTAGTGCTAGGAGGCCCATTTAAAGTGGATGGACACACTTTGAGGAGGACGTGTAGTAGGTTTTCCATACTGGAGTAGAGATGGACATGAGGAAGGAACCAATTAACACAATTATCATCAACAATGAGGAATATAGGGTGGTTTATAAGGTTTTCCCAAAAACATGTGCGAGCTGTGGGAAACTAGGACATTCTACGAAGTTGTGCCACACCTGAAAACCTCATCAAAACTACAAAGATAGAAGAGGAGAAGGTCTCGATAACACACAAAAGAAGACCTAGGAAGTGAATGGCAGCAGACACAAAAAGGCAAAGCCAAAAATAGAAGATGTGGAAAACCTCCTCCAAGAGCAGACAAATAGCCTGACACATAGATAAGTAACAATAGGTTTGCAAACCCACCCGGAGTGGAGAAGACAAACTAGTTGAAAGAGGATACTAATAAGAAAGAAACACCCCCCTAACCCGAAAGACAACAATGTGAAACAAGGAAAGATTTGGAAAAAGAAGAAGACCAACCAAGTTGAGACAAAGACTATAGATGACAAAAGGGTTGTGCTGATAAACATCTCAAATTATGTTATGGAATAAGAGAAGGAGAAGGACCAGACAAACAAAAATGGCAACAAGAGCATAAAATTATATCAGTCAAAGAATATCTTGAAAGACAAAGAAGATGAGGAAGTAGCAGAAGTGCACACTATGGTCGATTAGTATGTAAATGAAGTCATCACTGAAATAACAAAAATTAAAGAAACAAATCCTGACACCACAAAAGACACAAACATGAATGAAGATAATAGTCCCACAAAGGGAGAAAAAGTAATCATACTAAACCCACTCGCACCCACAAGAAGGAACATAAATAGAAAAAATCAAAGGCGAAGACACCAAAAATAGTCCCTCGTGTGCAACACATAAAGAGCCCAAGACTCATTCAAGAAGGGAAAGAAGAGTCTGAAGTAGAAGCACTGATGGACCGGGAGCAATTTTCTTCATGTTAAGGTCCATATATTGATAGTGGGGTATAGAGGTTCCATACTACACTACACTTCTTACACATTTGTTTATGCTTTACTAGAATGCCAGAGGAATATGCAATGAGGATATAATAGAGTCTTGAAAAAACATATGATACTTCATAAACCTAAACTTGGGGTATAGAGGTTCCATACTATACTACACTTCTTACACATTTGTTTATGCTTTGCCTTAGATGCTATCTGATCATTGGTCTTCTCAAACTCACACAAAGTTGAAGCAAGGGCTTCTCAAGGTAAGTCCTACTGTGTTGGAAAGCCAATGACAACAAAAATGAAATCGTGAATAGTCATAGACAATTGTCACATGCAGGGTCAATGGTAGAATCTTAATCATTGTGTTTTATGCTAATCCTCACATCACTATAAAAAAGATCCTCTTGACACATCTTTTCTCCATGGATCCTTGGATTACCACATGAGATTTTCAACACCACTCTCAGTCCCAATGAGAAGACTGGAGGTAAGACTTATAGCTATGCGAAAGAAAACATATGCTACAACACTTCACTTGATGCAAGATAGAGGGATCTTGACTTCTCGGTCATGAATTATACATACAAACACAGATTGTTGCAGGACCATTTTGATAGAGAAGTCACAAATATTGCCTTCATCAACAAACATGTAGATTTCTTAGTAACACATATACCGCAAGTATGTTTTGACTGCTGCCCTCTCTTAGTGAAGTCCAAATGAAAGAAATACACTAATATAAGATTCGCTACCAAAGCTAGCTAGAAGAAAAACAAGGATTACAAAGACATGTTTAATTCACTGAATCAGATCTATTGACTTCAACAATGTGCTTATATAGGCCCAATACCCTATTGTTCCATGGGACTTACACCATGTGAAACAACATTGGTGGACAAGGACATTCTATTGAGGATCATTAAGATGCTCCCAACCAAATTGGCATAGCAGTTTAATACAATTACAATTGGATATGTGTAATTCTACAAATTGAAATGGAGCAAGTTCTTTGAGAGGAAGAGGAGGAATGGAAGCTGAAAAGTAATGTTACTTGGCTTAACAATGGAAAAAACAACACAATATTTGATCAGGCTTATGTCAAACAAAGAAGAAGAGCGACCTCTATTGAAACTCTATTAAACAAGGAGGGTGATTTGGTTAGTGAAAATGTGGAAATGTAAAACCTAGAATTAGAACACTTCAAGAATACCTTCATGACATTTTCACACCACTGTATGGGTGATTCTAGATGAATACATGTGAGATTTGTTCCTATCTCTGATGAGGAGAAGTGAAAGATGGCAACCGACCCAATGCCAGATAAAATTCTAAAGATCTGTAAAGCCTCAAACCCCTACAAAGCTGTTGGTCCATATGGGACCACCAACCTCTTTATGATAAAGAACTGGGAGATGATACAACCCTCTATATTGCTGATAGCTACTAAGTCCATCAAAGGTGAACCCCTTCTTGAAGCTTTGTGAAATTCCTCCATAGTCCTAACTCCTAAAGTCTCTAAACCCAAAATATGCAATCAACTTAGACGCATCTCAATTAATAATTTGGGCCTAACACTTTGATTGAAGGTTGTTCTAGAAAGGTTGAAGAACATCATCCCGCAATGGGTGTCACACGAGAGAAGTAGTTATGTCCAAGGGAGATGAATCCATGATAATATCATTTTAATTCAAAAAGTGATACACAACACAAGAAGGAGGATTGCAGACAAGACAATGGTGATCAAAATAGACCTACCCAAGGCCTATGACATGGTGTCATACGGCATCTAGAAACCAATCAAGCTCATAGTCAAAGGTTCACAGCTAGTATACATGTTCTTCATGCACAACCTTATTCTCTTTACAAAAACCAGTAGGAACAAAATGAAGGTAATACAAGAGTGCTTTCAAAAGTTTGGGAAAGTGTCAAGACAATCAACGTCTATCAAAAAAATCCACATCTTATTCACTAAGGCATGTTTGGATTGTAGGAAATGATTAAGATGGGACTTTTCAAGAGGATGGGATAGGAATGTATAGGTGAATGATGGGATATTGGTTGATCCCATTCTATGTTTGGATTCCAAGTAGGATAGGATTCATAGTGACACTAACTAAATTAGTTCTAATTGTTGATCAAATCATGTATTATGCTTTTACACTCATTTACATTCCTAAATATTACCAAATTATTAATTTTGTAATTATAAATTACAAATATGCATAAAACAAGAATTATACAAAATTACCCCCATAATAATATTTCAAAAATAATTATTACTTATGAAATACAGTGATCCTAATAACAAACAGTTGGGATCTCAAAATCCATCACATATCATCACATCATAAATTATATAAAAGAAGATAACAAATCATTAAAATGATCTTTGGGAGTCTCACCTACAAAAATGTAACATCCATGCAAAATTTAAATTAGTAGGTATTCTAACACTTCTAGATACAACTTCAAGTGTATCTCTTATTTATCAAGTTCTTCAGAAATAATTCGTGATCTTCTTCGAGAAACTAAAAAAATGCATGACATAAAGATTCACTTCCACTTAGTTGGACTATAGCATCAATCTTCTCATCCTTTGTGATATTGTTTAGTTTCCCAATTTCATCACCAATTCTTTCTTTTTCCTTCTCAAATTTTGTCATCAAAGAGTCACTCATTTTCTTAGCTGCTACTCTAATGTCTTCCCCAAGAATCTTTTCCTCATTAGACAACACATCTACAAAATTGCTTTCACTTCCCCTCTTCCTTTGCCTCCAATGATAGATCTCTTTACCTATAGCAGGCCTACCTATTGGGAAAAATTGTTGTCCATTATCACTCTCATCTAAATCTTCAACATTTACATTGTCCCCATTTTGTTGTTGGTTGTCCATATATGTTGTCATCTCCTCAGCATCCCGGGTGTTACTTCTGATTGCTCAATCCTTTCCAAAGACAATAGAAAGGTGATTGAAATGTGGAAACTTTTTATTTTTCCAAGACCCCACCTCAGGAAGACTCTGCCATTAGAAAATAGTAAAATTTAACACTAATGCGGTACAAGAAAAAAAATAAAATATGATCTTACTTACCATTATGTAATTGTCCCAAACACTCTTCTTAACTTCCACTGAAAGAGTAGAATTATTGAATCCAAACCCACTTGTGCTCCCATGCAACATATCATAAAGTACATTAAATTCTCTCTTCAACACCTTTATCTTTGATTCAATATGTGGCTTAGAATTTAATCCACAATTTGGTAGCTTTTGATCAAGGTCCTTATCTAATGCAATAAAAAATCCAGGCTTAAAACCATTCTCAGTTTTATATTTTCCAGAAATAACCATTTCTACTAGTACCTCGATCAAATTTTCCTCCTCTTCAAGTGTCCAAGTTCTCTTTTGCTTCTTCTTTGGTCTCCCTCCCTCTGGTACTAGAACTTGTTCATGTTGTTGTGTGACAGGTGGTCGATGGCTACTAACAAGAATTTGGTGGCGAGCTTGCTCAATGTTATCCATCACCAAATCATATTAATTGCAGAATTATGATTTCAAACAAGGTCATTGAAATGTACCAACACATAGAATAGGCATATTACAAATATCAAATTTATAAGAAACAATCATATACTTTCAATAGAACAATAAAAAAATCTTTTATCCAAAAAACATGATGTCATAGGTTGAAAATGATGTGATACATTGAAATGTTCAAGATTGAAATGAAAGAATAAATAAATACAACAAATTTTACTTATAAGTAGATATATATTTCAAATATATCTACATTAAAGACTAAATAAGTTCATTTCATGTTGGTCCATTCAAAAAACATCTGTTCTGATAAATTATCTCTCCAATTAGACAATTCATCACTTTGTTCTATAGTTTGGACATTGTCATCTTGATATCCTTCATTTGTGACTACTTTAGGGAATTCTACCTCCATCGAGTCATTAGACATTTCTTGTCTAATAAATTTGTGTAGTGAACAACAAGAAAGTATAATTTTGTAGCAGTTTTGACTAGTAAAAGGATGGACTTCTCAATATTGCCCATCTTTGTTTTAGTATACCAAATGCTCTTTCAATAACTTTTCATGCAGAAGCATGTCTCAAGTTGAAAAGCTCCTTGGCCGTAGAAGGTTGCTGACTAATTCTCCACTCATTGAGATGATACCTTTTCCCTCTATATGGTCCTAAAAATCCTTCTCCATTAATATAGCCAACATCTACCAAGTAGTAGTTCCCTACATTCATATCCATGAAAGTAATCAGTCATTATTATAAAATGTCAAAAAAATGTAATTATTAAAATTCATAAATTATACCATGATGAACACAAAACCTAATTGGCCTAGTCATAGCATCTCTGAGAACTCCCATGTCTGACGCAGAACCCTCCCATCCTGGTAACACATAGATAAACTACATATCTTTATCACAAACTCCAAGCACATTAGTTGCAATAAAGCCTTTTCTATTCCTATGTATTGGTCTTTCCATCTCTAGTACACACGTTTCATTTCCAAGACAATCCTATATAATGAATATTAATTAGAATATACTTGTATTAGTAGGTTATATAGAAAAATAAAGTTATCTTACTTACTTTAAACCATTTCTAATGGCGATCGTTTGAATTTTTAGGTATTTCCTTTGGAGTTTGGTACAACTCTTGATGTGATCTAACGACAACATGTAACACCTCATGAAAATATCTACTCACTGTCTCACCGGATCTAAAAAATTCATCTTGAATGATCCTATTCTTTGAATGGTGAGATAGGATATAGAGAAAAATTGCAACCATCTCATCTATGGTTGCATGCCTACTACATGCCAGCTTTCCAATTGATGTAAGCAATGTACACAAACATCTAAATGTTTGGCAATCCATTATAAGCTTGTTAATACATTTCTTGTCACTTTTGTAGACCAACTTATCAATAAGGATATTCCTATTCTCATTATGATCCACTAGACTATATCTTGATCTAACACCTTGCGCTCATAAGACCATATAACAATGATGACGGTGAGCGTCAAAAAAAGAATTTCTTGATGTATAACATGCATAAAAAATTTCTATTCCTTGTAACTCTTTCTCGTCTTGACAAACGTGCCAATACTGTGATGTACAAACAACACACATAATTAAAAATCATAGACAAGCTTACAAACAACACACATGTTCACTCATTTGTATTCAATAATATTAGCAAAATATGTATTTTTATTGCAAGTTTATAGACAAAACTATAGATTGTAGACATCTTGATTTCAAATTTCATACAAAATAGAGACTTTGAATCAATTAAAAATATTGAACCTAGCAGTTTACTTGTTGGGTTCCACTTGTTTTGTATTTTCAAGAGAACCAACATCATAGATGATTAGAAGTCTAGAGATAATATTACTCTTTATTTTTTTAAAGTTGAAGAACACACGACGTGATCAATTGGTAATTGGTCTTAACAAACATTTAACAATTTTAATACTATATACTACTGATCCAAAATAGAATGTGTCTTATATATCAATGAAAATAATTGATTTCGTGTTGTGTTTGTGAGAGTTCATTGATGGAAATTGATACAAGGATGAAGAAAAAACATTTGTTACCTATTTTTGAAATTTAATAGATGCAAAGTGATGCAAGGAAAAAGAAAGCTAGTACCTTTTTGGCTAACAAGGTCGTACTAGTTTGTTGATAGATGACGAGAGCAAAAAAATAAAAAAAGTAAAAAACTTCTTTGGTCTCTTGATCATAGTTCCGGAAAAAAAATCTAATATCTTGTGTTCAGCCACTGTAGAGAACAATAGGTGACAAGGCTTGCCGTTGATGGACAATATTGCATTGACAGATGTGCAATTTATTTAAAAGAACCAACTTGCCTTTGTCGGCAAGGACAATAGCGGAAGAATGAATTATCTTTCTTGTTAGTTGCGACGCAATGAAGAACTGATCAAGTACGCAACTTATTCACCAGAACTGGAAGCGTAACAATGAATCAGATAATTCGAGGCTGCAAGGAGAGTAATGAATCAGATAATTTCAGGCTGCGAGGAGATATGGAGATGGAAGACAATCAAGTACGCAACATATTCACCGGAACCAGAAGCGTAGCAATGAAGTAGAGAATTCCAGGCTGCGAGGAGATACAGAGACGAAAGATAATGGAAATCGGGGCAGACGATAGACTGCCGGCGAACAAGAACGACAAGGAAGACGCACTGTAGAAAAAGTATCACGTCGGAGTCGGGGGTACGAGGCTTCTTTATACCGCCCAATACCTAAGAGGAGTGCGGAATTCAAAAGTCCTTCTAGGATGAGATCCCTATTTCTAATAGATTAGAATCCTTGTGTCATTTTTACACAACTAAACATAGGATTTGAAATTTTAATGGGATTATAATATTATAATACCGCAAATCAAACATGTCATAACAGTGTTAAGTAAAGAATGAGGAAGGAAGTTTGCCGTGTCAGGAAATACATAGAAACAAATGACCTAGGTAAGTATGTTGAAGTGCCTCTTCTACATAGAAGGGTGGGCAAGGATACCTATGCGAAAGCTCTCAATAAGATCTCAGCTAGGATTTCCTCTTGATCTTCCAGGATCCTATCAATTGCTGGTACAGTTTGCCTGGAGAAGGTGACATTATCGGCCATTCCTACATATCTAATGCAGACAACACTGTTGCCAGTGGGTTTATGTGATCACATATATGTTAAAATTTGATTTATTTGAGGAGGAGGCCATTAACAACACCCAATGTCACTAGTCACCCGAGACAAAGTGACCAACAACCAACGGAAATGGAGGTCTAGGCATCAAGGGAATGAGAGATTGGAACCAGACTCTCCTCTGGATTAATTTGTGGGAAGTTTGCACCAATAGGGGCATGATTTGGTGTAAACTAATGAAGAGGTGGTACAACGATTACACAAAAAAAGTTATCTAATCTTTCAAGGCAATGAAGAGCAACAATGGAAGGAAGGCAACTGATTACAACCAACTCTTTCGTCGGGCCAACTGATGGCATGAACACCAAGTTCTGGCATGACATATGGTGGAAGAATGACGTCTACCTTCATGATGTTTCTCTAAGGTTTATACCAGATGAAATCAGAGACCTTGTAGTGCATGACCTAATACTTGATGATGGCTATTAGGATAATTTTTTTTTCTACTAAGTTGGCTACCTAAGAACCTAGTTGATACAATCTTAATTTCCAACCACCTGAATACAAGGAGGAGAGAATACCAGAGTATGGACCCACACCAATACATGCAGGTTCTCAAAAAATATTGTATGCAAACTTATTAGAGAAGATAAGGAGAACAACATGAAAGGGAAATGGGTGTCCATATAAAAGACTAGGGTGACGGTAAGAGTCAAGATGTTTATGTGGCTAGTTAGTCAGAATGCTATCCTTACTAACAAGAGAAAGGCTGAGCACTAGTTGACTATGGATCTTCTATGTAGGCATTCTAACCAAGAGGAGGAAGACTGTCTCCTCGCATTAAATGATTTTAGAAAAGCCAAGGAAGTTTGGAAGAAGCTCTCCAAGGACAATTTCCCTATGAACTTCCTAAATAACATCAATCTTGATAAATTGATTCATTCCAATCTCAGAGACAAGGAAAATAGCATCATATTCATGTACAAATGTTGGTATATCTGGAAGTGTTGTGATATTCAACATTCTGAAGGTAAGGATATACTTGCAAGTCATCAAGATAATTACATCCACAAGAAAGCAGCTCTCACTAACATAGCTTGGAAGCATGAAGCTAATAACAACAAGGAGGAAAGGCAACATAATTGACAACAACTAGAACCATAATCATTGAAATTTAATGTTGATTTGGCTATGAAAAGGAAGCATGCAAGTGTATTGGAAGTGGCAAGGGACAAAGAGGGAAACATCATTGGAAGGGGAGACATGAAAATAGTCAATGATATTCTTGAAGGAGAGCTACCGGCGATTGTTTTAACAGTTGATATACCTCTAGAGATGAATCTTGAGAGGGTAACAGTTGAATCTAATTACAAGCCAGCTATCAACATTTTGCAAGGGGACGTCAGCAGTAGCCAAGGTTTGCTAGCCAGATCATTCAATTTAGGAAGATGATGATGAGGAACTAGAAAAACACCTATAATAATAGGGAAAGAAATAAAGTGGCAAAAAAAATGAATAAGTACCACCTAAACTATCACAATGGTGTTCATCACTATGTTAGACCCCCTGAGTAGTTGGTTAATTTTCTCTCAAAGGATTGTAATGGTAGTAGTACTATTAGGTTTATTTCTAAAAGTTATATTATATCTTGTAATTATTTAGATGATTTTCTCACAAGATGAGGACGAGATGACTAAAACACATCCTGACTCCTCCTAAAAAATGAAAAGAAAATTTCATCCATCATATATATAAGGGTTGAAGAAATCTAGGTATTTATGTAACATTTTCTGTTACATATTTATTGTTGCATCATAATTTTTTTGGTTTCTTGAAAGTAGTTTAACCAACTCAACATCTAAATTCTTTAGCCTCTTGGTCTAGGAGTACATAATTGTCAATGATACATCATTGTGCAACATATTCATTCACATCTCCATAGTTTCATGAACCAGTACATCCAAATGATATTTGATGTATAGTATCAACAATGAAGCTTTAAAAACATTATGAATATGCTCACATATGAGGACAAGAATATCTTGTAACCACTATACAAAACTTTGTTAAGAACCTTAAGTGGATTTAACTTCCATTCACTCTAGATCTGGTCGTACATATAATATGAATGACTTTTAAGAAATTGTGATATCTGACTTTGGATTACCTATCACATCTATGTGCATCTACATATTGTTTCCATCTATCTTAAGTTTCCTTAATTCTTTTTCTAACCTCATATGTACAAATATGTTGATCATCACTCCTTATTAGATTCTTTTCTCCACCTTCATTCCATAATAGTTGGCATCCTAAATTACCTACCGTACAAGGCCTCATAAGGATCCATACCTAAGCTAGTTAAAAAACTATTATAAGAAAACCGCACAAGATAAACAATTTCTCACAAATATTTGTATGGAGGGTATGAGTAATAAACATATTCTCCATTTGGACTGAATATCATTCTGAGGATGGAAAGATATTTCAAAATATAAGGAAGTCGATGTCTCCTCATGTACTAGTCTCTAGAACCTTATTGTGAATTTGAATGTTACTCTAAAGCTACAGAGACTAGATCTTCTGAATATAAATCTTGGTCATGTTTGATAATGTAGCTATAGTCTTGAAATCTAGGAAATAAATGCTCATGATCAAACAGATGATCCCTATCCTAATTAAATCTGTCCTTTTTGAGTCTTTGATAAATCCATCATAAAGTCTATTACAATCCTTTCCCACTAATATAAAAATATGTAGAGGCTCGACATCCCCCATGACTTTGATGTTCTTCTTTGACTTGTATACATGTGAAACACTTGGACACATACTCCAAAATGTACTTTCTCATACCGTGGTGGATGATATACATTTACCCATGTGCTTCAAACTGAATTCTATTCCTAATTCATCAACATGAACTGGCATTCTATTATTAAACATGATTCCTCCATCCTTCTTGTCAGACGACCTTGCTTGGCCTCTTTGCATCAACTGTAGCCTATGAGGTACCTTAGGGTTGTTCACATGTTCTTGGATATCTTTAGACATGTAGTATGAAATGATGATCATGTGTTCCATATTCATTTAAACCTTGGAAAACTATGAGACACATTAGGCAAGGTTCTCCATCAATATCCAATACTAAACTGAGATTAATGCAAAAACCATCTACTTATTCATACTAGTCATATCACACACTACATTTTCCTTTATTGGGTGATATGAATTAGCACAATCATAATCTTTTATAAACTCGATCTACTTCCTATACACTAACTATATATCTGGTTATGTCAAAAATATTTGAGTCCTTTATGGTATGCAAAAAATTCAAACTTCATGGCATATAGATAACGCCTTTAAATATTCAAATTATGCACAATGACTCTAACTCCAAGTCATGGGTGGGGCAATTCCCCCGTGACTCTTTAACTATCTAGAGGCATAGAAGGTCACCATGTCCTTTTGCATCAAGACACATCAGACCCATATGTGATGTTATAGTGAATTCAATGAATCCATTTTTTCCAATGGTAGCATCAATATGTGTTCATATGTCATCCTCCCCTTCATATTTTGGACCCTTTTCTCAAAAAATTTCTCTACACAAACTTTACAATTCGTCCACAACAATGATAGAGAAGCCATAGATGAATTATTGGTCAAACCATTCAAACCTAAGAAGCTCCTTATGTCATAGGGTGACTTGGGAGTGGCCCAATATAGAACAAATTCTTCGTGCAATGTCCATAATGATACAACCATCAAATATGATGTGGAACAAAATATGACTTTTGGAATTAAGAATTCACATTGGAAGAAATGTTCTTACAATTGATGTTATTAAAGTGTTTCCAATGTAATGTAAAGGTTATCCTTGTAATTCTTGTCCACATTAGAGAAGATTTATATCATGAATGATGATATAATGAAACAGTCTAGAGAAGTACAAAAGATTCAATTCATTACATCCATATATATCACATGGTTATTAGTAAGGACAACATGTATAACTAGGAATTCAAAATCCCATATCTTGTTTCTAGAAAAATTTCCAATATCATAAAATTTGATCTTCAATTGGTGGCATTTAATCTTCAAATAGATGTTTGAGAAGACTTGACTTATCTTGATCCAATCAAACATATCATCAATGTGTGATAAAGGTTATCAATTCTTAATACTGACAAGGTTGAACATCCTATAGTTGATGCTTATCCTCATGTACCCATTTGTCTTCTTTATGGAGATGATTGGGGCTCCCCACAATAATGCACTGAAACATACTAAACCTGATTGAAGCTATTCTTGAATATGTTTCTTGGGCTCATCAATATAAATTGCTTCCACCATATTTGGTGCTTTAGACATTGGCATTATTCCATCCTACAATTTAATGGATAACACGGTCTTATGATTTGATGGGTAGGCTAGAACAAACTTTACTATAAATTTTGATGAAGTCCCTTGCAATGTAGATACCAAAACTAGTCCATTTCTTCACAACGACCATGGATATAATAAAATATATGCATCTCTTCCTCCTTTAAACATATAAGAAAAAATGGTCCTTGATATATATCTTCTTGCCATTGATGGCTAGGAGTCCAATCCCTAAATAATAAATAGTCAGCATTCTTCTTTTGCAATATAAGAGAAAAACAAATCATTATCCCAAATATTGAATTATAGTTAGTCAATGACATAACCATTATGTTATTAGGATAAATGCACGATCCTACTATCGAAGGATCTAGTAGAATATAGGGAATGATGACTAGCCCCACACACCTCACTAGCCTCAGATGTGTCCTTTCTCTGCACTCATACATAACTCAAGTCCAACTTCCCAATAAGTCACCATACTCAAACTATATTGGGTCGAGAACCCTTAACCATAAAGTACCTATTGATGACATACCTGGAAAGGACATACACTATGGTTATATGGGTAACCAATAAATACTATTAAAATCATTTAATCTAGTGTATCACAACCTAAGATGTTACAATTTCTCCCTCCTAGACTCTTGAAGCCCTTGACAACACTCAAGTACATGTCATCATAATCACTTCCCAATTTTAGTGCAAACCCTGAATGACCCATGCACAACCAATTCCTATCCACTACTACTAGTGCAAGGGTGACTCCATCTCACCTCAAGGGATAACCCTTTCTACATGGATGTACAACATGACTCAAGAATGCAGTGCCACATATACATGTGCGCTCCACCTATTGAAGGGGAACTAGGTCTATTACCATTTATAGTGGCCATGACCATCCCCCAAGCCTCTAGTAGAGTTACATAATTGATGATTGGTCACATAGATCTGTAAGATTCTAGAGAGTGAAAGTGTGATAGGTGCAATAGAAGTAGTAAACAATGAAATTTTGTCTTTCCACATATCCATCTATGAATATTGTGAATAATGATATTAAGGGAAGGAAGGTTTGTGATATTATACCTTTGTCACATAGTAGATCTGATCACAAAGCTCACAAGAACAAATAAGGAAGATGATGTGAAAAATGGTCTCCCAACACACCTACAAACTGGTCTACATCTCTATATTGTCCACATGGATGATAGGGAAATCCATGTTGTGCTCTAATAGCTGATGTGGAAGGAGTTGCTTTTCTGTTGGCAACATTCTAGCATTGGACAACCTCTCCTCCCCTATTCTTTCCTTAATAGTAATGACAACTGGTAAAAGGGCTCTTAAAAGGTGCCTCCTTTTATCTCAAAAAAGTCATCACACAAGTTTGTTAGGAATTTTCATACGACCCTGACGTCATGATCATATATATAGGAAAGGAAGGGAAGTAATGTTTCCAATAAACGTTGGGAAAAAAAACACAACCACCATTTTTCAATAGTCCACCCCACATAAATTCCATTTGGGCCATTGGAACTAGATCAATTGAACCGTTGGAACCAGTTTGGCCCTGCCATTTGACACAATCCAATTGTGCCCATTAGACTGGGTCAATCCAACACTATTTAATCCATTACGTAAACTTTTTAGCAACCAATTTTTCATATGCCCATGATTATTCTCCCAATCCCTGTGCACCCTCTGTGTGTGACCCTATAGGCTTCAAATTACATTGTCAATAGTGTAATAGTCATATTATAAATTCACAAACAATGATTGGAATCCATCTAGACTTCATTGCCACCTTAATAATTGGAGAAGTTGGAGAGAAAATTCAACCTGGTATTCTGACTAGTGTTACAATGATAGAATAATCCCTTTTCTCCCAATATCTAAATGGAATATGAGGCATGGAAACATCATCCTCTTTAAGTTCAATAATTGTTTCTTGATATAGAGAAGAATATTTGAGATATATCAAAGTTCAACATCACATGTTGACTAAAATGAGAATGGCCATGCAACTATAGTCTTATTCATCATGTGGCCAAGGATATCACTCCAATAGGATGAAAAAATTCCATATACATTCCTCACAATAATCCACATATATCTCAGTGTACCAATGAACTACTTGTATGGCAACCCTTATTCAAGGTCAAGTTGGGAAGTATTAGAGTATACCAAACAATATGTGATGTTTTTAGTGACTTTAGGTCTAAGCACCAAAATTACCACTATCACATAGAGATATGATTTTGATTGTAATTCATATCTTCCATGTATCATGCTCAAAGTGGGTCTTTCCAGTATAATTTGTTCTCTAACAAGTACCCACGTATTCGAGTTGATATTCACTATCTTGGATAAAGAGGCATAATCATCATTCATCACACATACTAGTCCAATTAATTATTTTGACCCTATAATACCCACAACAATAACTTCCAGGGACGTAACAAGAATTTGTACCCTTAATTGTACATATGATCTCAGGAATATTCCCTAATCCCAAACAAAATGTTATTGAGTCAAGATATTCTTAGGATATTATTATACCTATTCATTATCTCAATATTGAAGTAAACATAAAAATTAGAATTTCCTTGATTAAGAATCAAATCAATTACAAAGCCTGCTGCTACAATCATTATATGATTGGATCTCAGGACATACTAGGAATAATAACCCACTTACACTATATCCAATCACTCTTGAACCTAAGTCCAAGTGAACTAACATGACCAACGGGCTTTTGCAGTGAAATTTCTTTAGTCAAGGGATCAACAACATTTCTTTCAGTTGATACTTCATAAATTTTCACATCTCCTCTTTGTATGATCTCTTGTATGCGATGGTGGGACTGTAATACATATACTTGGAAATTTGATGTGATCTAGGTTCTTTAACTTGTGCTATAGCTCCATTATTGTTGCAGTATAGCTCTACTTCATTGTCATTGGATGGAACTACTCCTAGTTCACCAATGAAATTATTTATCCACACAACCTCCTTTGCTACACTAGAGGCAACAATGTACTCAACCTCAATTGTATACTTGGCCATTGTCTCTTGGATTGGAACTTTTCCAGAACAAAACTCTGGCATTTAGGAAAAACACCAAATCAGATTGTGATCAATATTCATCCTTATCTGTCTAGAATCTTACTTCAGTGTAACCTCGTACAACCAATTATTCATCACCACTATAAATAAGGGATTGATTGTTGGTTCTTCTCAAGTACTTTAGGATGTTCTTTACATCAGTCTAACAATATTCACCATGATCTTACTAGTACCTACTCATCATGCTCAAAGCATAGAAGGTGTCATGATGTGTTCATAGCATTGCATACATGATAGATCCATTTGTAGATACATATCTAATCTTAACCATATTTACCCTCTCTACAAAAGAACTGGGACATTGAGCACTAGAGAGACTTATTCCATGAATCTTGGGTAAGTTTCGTCTCCTAGAATGTTACATGATGAACCTATTCAACACTTATCAATGCATGTATTTGACTTAGAGAAACAAACCATCTACATCTATCTATATAGATCTCGACTCCTGGTATATAGGATGCTTCCCCTAAGTCCTTTTGTGGAGAAGGTATTTCCCAACCATGTATTTACCAATTGTAGAGTGGGGATGTCAACCATATACAGTATGTCATTGAAATAGACTATGAGGAATGAAATTATGCTTCCACTAATCCTCTTGTAACACAAGGTTTTTCTTTGTCTTTAACAAGGACAAAATTTTTTATTGTCCCATCAAAATGAAGATTCCATCTCCAAGATACTTACTTCAATCAATAGATTGACCTTTATATCTTACTCTCCTTCTCGACTTCATTTGGATCCATAATACCTTTGGGGTGCGTCATTAACACATTCTCAATGTAGATTCCCATTAAGGAACACATATTCAACATCCATTTACCAGATTTCATATTCATGACAAGTTGCAATTACAAGCGTGATCCTGATGGAGTTGACCATGGAACCTGGTGAAAAGTCTCATAATAGTCAACACCTTGAGCTTGTTTGAATCCTTTTTCTACCAATCGACCATTGTGGGTTTTTACATTACATCCATGTCAATCTTCTTCTTGAAGGCCTACTTGCAACCTATGGTTTCAACCCCTCAGGTGGATCCACCAAGGTCCATACCTTGGTAACATACATGGAGTCTGTCTCAGATTTCATGGCTTCAATATATTTATCAAAATCTGGTCCCTCAATACCCTCATTATATGTTTTTGGTTCACCATAATCATTGACCAACTTATCATCTTGTTGAATCACAAGAAATTGATATCTCTCTAGCTCAAGACGTGTCCTGCTAGACCTTAAAGGTTCTTGTGTTAGAATAGGAACTTGAGATTACATAATAGTTTGTGGTCCCTCTTGTTCCTTATTACCTATAAAGGTTTTTTGTTATCTTGTCGGATTCAAAATTCTTCAAGTTCTATTTCCCTCCCACTGGTTCCTCTAAAAATAATTTTTTTATAAAGGAATACAATAGGTCTTGCAACAATTACTTCATTGTCAATTGGAATAAAGAAGTAATGTCTCCTAGTTTCCTTAGGATATCCTACAAAATGATACTCATCACATTTGGTCCAAGATTTTTAGAAAATTGTTTCTTGACATAAGCTTCCCATTCCCAAATATTCATAAAAGACACATTGGGACGTTTCCTAGTAAATATGACATGTGGTGTCTTTTGAACCAATTTAGAAGGTATGTGGCTAAGTGTAAACACTATAGTTTCTAGAGAATATCCCTAGAAGGAAGTTGGAATACTATAAGATCTCATCATAGATAGTACCATGTCCAACGAGGTGTAATTCGTTCTTTCTGATACACCATCATGTTGTGGTGTTACAGGTGGAGTCCATTGTAATAATGTACCACAATTTGTTAGAAGGGCCTCAAACTCTTGGCTTAAGTATTCACCACCTCAATATGACCAAAGTTCCATAATTCTTTTGCCAAGATAGTTTTGTACTTCATATTGAATTCCTTGATTTTTTTCCAATGGATTATGACTTATGTTTCATTAGATACACATAGCTATCTATATCTACTAGGGCATTAGTAAATATCATGAAAGATTGATACCTACCTCTGGCACTTGTGCTAAAAGGTCCACACTTATCAGTATGTATGAGTTCTAATAAGCCACCTACCCTTTCCGTTCTAGTAAATGGTACTTTTCACCATCTTTCCCAATAAACCAGTTCACATGTCCCAGTTAATTCAAAATCAAACAAATCTAGATAACCATTTTATGGAGTCTAGATATGCATTTATCATTATGTTCCCTATAGGACATTAATATCCACCTCTGACATTTGTGCTTAAAGGTCTAAATATATCAGGATGTATGAGTCCTAATAAGTCACTTGTTGATTCCTTTCTAGTAAATGATACTTTCACCATCTTTCCCAATAAACCTGATTCACATGTCAGTTGATACAAAATTGAATGAATCTAGATAACCATCTTTATGGAGTCTAGATATGGATTTCTCATTTATGTTCCCTAGAGGTCAGTGCCATAGGTAAGTTTTCTTTCAATCACCTATCTTTAATATCATGGTGTTTATGTCATATACATGTGTCTCAAAGTTCAGATAAATATAGACCAAACGATATTGGGGCACTGTCATAGAACATATCATGTCTTGAAATAGAAATTCAATGATTCTTTATCTAAAATTCAAAACCATTATTATCCAAATAAGATGCCTAGATACTATTTCTATGTATGGTAGGTATAGAATAGAAGTTCTCTAACTCCATTACAAGCCCACTAGGCAGAGATAAATAATAGGTGCCTGCAATGGTGGCTACAAGTCTTACTCCATTTGGCACACGTAGTTCCACCTCCCCTTTCTTCAAGGGTCTATCTCTTTTTAGATCATACATATTTGAGAAAATGTGAGATCGACATCTGGTATCTAATACCCATGCCATAGAAGTGGATAAGTTTATCTATATAACATATATACCTGAAGTAAAGATTTCTAACCCTTCTTCTTGTTCTTTAGTTGCACTAGGAAGAGAGGGGAATTTCTCTCCCAATGTTCATCCTAGTGACAATGGCGTCAATTGCCTCCCTTACCCACTCCTCTTTTTTCCTTAAGTGAAAATGTGACAAAGTGGGTTTTCTGGCTTAATTCCGAGGACGGAATTTCTTCTAAGGTGTGTAGGATGTGATGGAGTGGACTTTTGGAATCCTAAATGTCCAATGACATAAGTGAAGTTATGCATATTGAGTTGTTTGGGAGTCCTAAGTGTCACAATTCTTGAGTGTTGTTTGATGTTGACATCATCATTATGATCCATAAGGTTATGCCCTTTTAAAGTACATAGTTGTTTTGTTAAATAGCTCAATTTTAGAACTGATGGGATGTGGCTTGGGTGATGATAAACCTATGGTCCTCATTTCATGATTAATTGAGGTTCCTAGTCAAAGTTATCTAAGTTTCGAATATGATGAAGAAGTAGGTATTTTCAGGTCTAAGGTTTTAATTAGTCTTAGCCTTAAGCTTGACGTCACCCTTGTCATGCGCCCTTGTGGCTTGCGAGCCACGGATCGGCCTAGCGGTCCCCCTAATCCTGTGCGTCTGATATGATCAGATGACTACAAACATACATCTAGGTAGTCCACGCCATATCTATCCTTCGTAAAAGAGATCGAGAGTTAGACGTGGGATGACTGCGGTCTCACTCGCAAAGCCACGATCACTATGGACGTGTGTCGAGGGAACGTGCAATTAGTTGTCTCGCCTCCTGAATGGCTTGATAACCTCTTAGTGGGTGAGTAACTAGAGAGAACCAAGCCAGGCATCACCCTGACCTCTTCATCTGCTGTAACAGAGTTGGATCAAGAGGGGCTCTAGCGAGCCTGAGCTCTAGTGTCCACCAAGGTCGGGGTGATGCTCACCGGTGGTGGCGAATCCGTTATGATGAGAACGTGAGTAAGAATGGGGTGAGGCCAAGCCTCACGGCGGCAGTGTGGGATCACAATAGCACAACGTCTAGCATGGTCGCCAGAGAGGAGAAGGAGCTCTACTCTGTTGATTGGTCGCCGACACGAATCCTTGGAGGTAGCGCTCCCCTTTAGCTCGGTGGCATCGTTCTAGGTCAAGCGAGAGGAGCCAATGCGGCTGGCAGAGAATAGAAATGTGAGCGGCAGCCTTGCCGCAGGAAAGACCACTGTGATGCAGCTAGCGGACCGAGGAGGAGGATAGAGGAGCCGATCCCTCGCTGGAGCTCTGCTCCACGGCGGCGGCCTTGGGCGGAATCTCACGCCAGCGAGCCAGTGCCGAGATCATGAGGAATCATGAGAGAGGTGGGGCTGGCAGTGCATGTTTGCTTGCCGGAGCTCGTAGCAGCGACAGCGGGTCTGGAGCAGGAGCACGGGCTCCTACGGACATAGAGTGGCACCAAGAACAGATGCAACACCTAGGCAGTTGCCCTCGGCGTGAAGAAGTTCTAAGGAGGAGGAGATGGGTGCCTATTGCTCACCGAAACAGAGCGGCGGCGGCCCTCATTCCCACCAAGAACGGAGCCTCCTCAAGCGGACGCTAGGCGGAGAACCTAATCGTGTGATGCCGAGAAAGAAAGGAAGAGAGGAGAGCGTGCAAACTGCTAGGATAAACCCTAAACCGGATGACTCAAGCAAAGGAGCAACGAGCCCCCTAGAAGCCACGTGTCGGCACATAATTGGCCCATAAAGGTAAAATGCTCAGCTCGTATATAAATCACAATAATTAGTATGAATATCAGAAAAATACAAATAAGGTACCAAAATGGTCAAAAAAATGAATAGAACACAGTAGAATCATAATATCAGCCTTTTTATGCTTTAATCTCAGTGATATCATGTAAGATGTGTAATGCTTGTTTAATGGATAATAAATAGAAAACAATGACATAAAATTATGGAAAAATGTCAGTAAGTCCATAAGCATGTTTAAAATGCATATGATGCCAGATATGGCCATGTAGATGTACGAAATCATGTAATTTGCTCCATATGGATAATTAGGGCTAATAACCCTAAACAAAATGTAATAAATACATATATGATCAATAAATGATGAAATTTACAGAGTAAGCTCATACCAGTATCTGGAACTTTACATTTAAATATGAGATCAGGATGATGCATAGAATCCATGTTATATGAAGATGAACCTTAATACATGCTATGAAACCCTAATTTAGGTTAATGCATGTAACCTAAGGTTAATAGGTTCACATAATGATGGAAAACATGATTATCCAGTTGATGAACTATAATCTGGAATATAACATAAGTAAGATAATTCTAAGACTAGAATACAAGTAACGATGCACATATCCTAATGAGTTAAGTAAACCCTAAAATGGATATAACTAGGGTTAAAGATGATGAGAACCTGATGGTGATATATGATCTTGTCTTAATCAGGGTTTGACCAAGATATAGATGACATGAGGAATATGTGATTAGAATGATCTATCTCTTTGGAAGGTACGCCATTACCTCTTACTTGGCTTATTATACAATATGCTTGTGTTATATGTGTAGTAAAATACTTGGCATATGATATTGGATGAAATGATTGTTCTTGTATGATATGTTGCATGATTTTCCATACTTATTTCTATGAACACATGAAACATAATATATTTGTTCCATTATATCTAAGCACTTCAACTCTTTGGTAGTAAAGTGCTGGAAAATAAGTACTTCAACTCTTTGGTAGTAAAGTACTTGGAAGTGATCCAACTCTTTGGTAGTAGATCACATTGTGAAATGATCCAACTCTTTGGTAGTAGATCATAAAGGCCTTAATGCATTCAACTCTTAGGTAGTAAATGCATGGATGATATAATGGAAATTATGCTTAAAATATGTGTTCTCTTTTGTTAATGAACATCTTTGTGCAAGTATACGATTTCCTTATATTCTTCTGTTACTGCCAAGTATTAGTTTTATCTTATTGCCAAGATATGATGAGAGGTATAGAAAAGACACGTAGGCATACTCAATACAATATTCTTGAATATTGTGCTGACGTGTACCACATGCAATCTTTTGTTTAGGTTGTGGTTATGCTCTTGGAGATCCAGGATAGTGAGAGTTGTGTGGCAAGCTGATGTACAGGTGGACCTGTTGTCTTAAGATCTTGTTGTTTAGATGTAGTACATGTATATGTATAAGTTTGTTGTTCAATATGTAATATCAAATGTTGTAACAATTCATGTTGTAATTATATGTTGAATGGTGAACATATGTTGTATGGTTTTATTATTGTTCATGTGCATGTGCTGCTGATTGTTTCCTTCTGACTCCCTCAATTTTCTTCTTCTTAGCCTAGTGTGTGGTGTTTAAATTGGGATTCTCGATGAGGTGAGGGTTTCAATTTGGACGTCACACATCAGATTAAGTTTTAGAAAATCTGGGGACGTCACAGAAATGTGTTTTGGACATCCAAAGAATATTTTTGGCTTTGACTTTACCCTTGGACTTCCCTTTTTCTTTATGGATAATCAACACAGAGTTGGGCTTGTCCTCCATTTTCCCCTTAGCTATTCACAACATTCCAAGTAGTTCTATCAATTGATTAACAAAATTGTTGATGTTTTAGTTCATGACAAATTGTTTATAGGAATCTAGTAATGTTTGTAAAATCAAATATGTGTCCAAATCTTATCCTATAGACAATCCAAGTCTAGCCATAATTTCCACATATCTAGTTAACCTAAGTACATGGGGTCCAACTGGATCACCTACCGTTATCTTGTACTTAAATAATGCCTTGGAGACACCATACCTCTTGTGCCTTGCTTGTACTTGGTAGGTGTTTCTGATATTTTTTATCATCTCAATAAAATCCATATTCTCATTTTGCTTTTGAAGATCATGAATCATGGAGCACAACATGAGGAACTTGATCTCCATGGCATCCTCGATATGCTTCCTATAAGAATTCCTTTTTGCCCTAGGAACATTCATTGTTGGTTCATTTGGTGTTGGTCTATCCAAGACATATAACTTATGATCAAGTGTGAGAACAATTCTCAATATCTTGAACCTACTGTTAAAGTTGTTCCCATTCAGTTTTTCTTTCTCAAGACCGGTTGTAATGAAAAGGGGTTTTTAGTTGTGGCTTCCATTTGATCTACAAAAGGTATTTGTAAAGTTAATATTTGATTTTTAAAGGTTTTATGTATATTAATCTAGACTTTAATTAGGTATCACTCCAACTATTTATTTTAAATTGATAGCTCTCACTATTTATTTAGAAAATTTTCATTGTTCAATCTTTTAGTGAGACAAGATCCGTATTTAACCAAATCACGAGTCATCTTTATGTGATCGCCCACAACTTGAATATTTACGTAGGAAACGTTTTCCCATTGCATCTAATGCAAATCTTGATAGATGGATGCACACTACTTTTTCATAACCATATATATGTGTCTAGGTGTTTAATCCTATTAAGATCACCTAGTTATCCAAGACAAAGGTCAATACAATAGAATATGCACACTGCCACTTCCATGAGATAGATAGTGTATCACACTTTGGCATGCCCACAATTTTTTGAACAATCTTTTCATGTGTATTGTAGATCAAAATTAATCTTGGACTTAACATTATATTATAGGGGTTATATACACATATATATGCACCAGTTACTTATAATATTTATCATATACACATCATATAAACAATCTACAATCACAATACACAATTAAACAACATTGGTTATGGTCATACTAATATAATCCTTTAGGGCCACAAAGGATTACTTTCCACCTAAGATATATAACATCATATGCATCATTCAACCTATTAAATTGGATATATGTTGCACAATAATCAATGACTCCATGGACACTCCTTTGATCTTCATGGTTTCCTCTTCATGCCAAGTCCTCTAATACTAGTTCTATTCCTATCTCTATTACATGATATGTAGAAACCTTGAGTTACATTCGAGAATAAGAAGGAATAGAAACTAATATATGTGGATTAAAGAGGATGAGGGTCAACATGAAAGTTGAACACTTGTCAACCAAAAAGGCTTTGCATAAACATTGATATCATGCATACACAAAAGAGTTTTTTTCCCATAACCATGTACAAATCCACCAAATAATACATTTTTGATAGCGACGTATATGATTTATATATATAGTACATCCTAATATATATTAAAGATTGCATCTTTTCACATGGGACAATCCCCATGAAATGATTTTGATGTCCATGCTAATTATACATAGTTCTTACTTCCTTCCACTAAGAATAATCATATTTTTCTTAGTTTCCATATCAAAAATCCATGTTGTAACACATGTGATATTTACATGTTATGCATTTTAATAGTTAATCATTCACATCACATGCAACTAAAAAAAATTATATAAAGAAAATATGATCATAACAATAATAAATATTGATATATTGTAGATTAATGTGGCTCTTATACAACTATAGGAATCCACAAAGAGAGACTGGTAGGTGCAGAGGAAGCAGTAAACAATAAAATTTTGTGGTGGTTCTTTTCAACAATGATATAGTGGGAAGGAAGGTTTGTGAGATTATATATTTGCCGCAACATAGATCTAGAAATAAATATCACAAGAATAGAGAAGGAAGATGATGTCAAAGATAACCTCCCAAAATATCCACTAATGCATCCATGACTCTATATCATTCACAAGATGATAAGAAACTCCACGTTTCACTCCATGAGCTAATGTGGAAGGAGTTTGATTTCTGTTGGCAACGTGCTACCATTTCACAACCTCTCCTCTCCCCTTATTTACATAATTATGATTGGTTGAAGACCTCTCAAAAGGTGCCTCCTATTGTCTCGCAAAAGTTGTTAAAAAAATGTCTCAAGAGTTGTCATACAACCTTAGTCGTCATGACCCTATACATATAACATGTAGGGAAGTAGGATTTCTGATAAACCCTGGGAAATAAAAAAGGAATCAACCATTTTTCAATAGCCTGCCCCACAGACTATCCACTCAGGACATTGGACCTAGTTCAGTTGGGTGACTGGAACCAGTCCAGTAGGCCCATTAGACCCAGTCCAATTGGACAACTGAACTTGTTAATCCATCAATGTTTTAATTAGTTACCTAAACCTTTTAGAAACTAATTAAACATATGCCCTTTTGTATACTACTCTACCTTATGCATCATGTGTATGTAACCCTATAGGCTCCATATATGTTGGCACTGATGTCCATAATCATATAATAACTTCACAAACAATGAATGGCATCTAGAAGTAATTCATTTCCACCCAAATAATTGGAGAGATGGATAAAAATTACAGCCAAGTATTACGGCTAGTGTTACAATGATCGTATAATCCCTTTGTCTCCCATATCCATATTGAACATGAAGCATGAAATATCTTCCTCTTTGAGGTCAATCTTTTTTTCTTGATCTGTATTAGACTATTTGAGATACAATCTCAACATCACATGTTGACTTACATGAGCATGGCCACGCATTTATGGTCTCATTCATCAAGTGTCTAGGGATATAACTCTAACATGAGGAAAAATTCCATCTACATCACTCAAAATAATACAAATATGTCGCAATTCACTTAATCACTATCTATATGGAAACTCTTATTCAAGGTCAATTGGGAAGTGCTAAAGTACACTAAACACCATGTGATAATTGTAACGATATGTATCTATCTTCTAATAATGGATTCCATGTATCATACTCAAAATAGGGTTGTCTAGTACAACTTAATCTCTAACATGTACCTATGGATTTGAGTTGATATACAATATCATGACTAAAGAGACATAGTCATCACTCAACATGCATACTAGTCTTATGTTTTATAGTTGTACAATAATACACATAACAACAATTGTTCAGGTACATAACAAGAATGTATTCTCTTAATTACACATATGATCTCATGTTTATGTCCTCAACCCAAACCATATGTTTTCAAGTGAAGAAATTTTTAGGATATTATAATATATATTCATTATCTCAATATTAAATTATACATAATAAGTGAATTAACTTTATAAATAATAAAAAATTTACAATGTCTACCATTTTATTCATCTTATGATTGCCTCTCAGGGCATACTAACAACAATGTTACCCATCCCAGTATTACTCTGGGTTGAGCACACTTAACCACAAAGTACTTATTGATGAGCTACTTGAAAAGGTAGTTATCTATGATGATATGGGTAGTCCAGCCATTCCTTTTATGGTCATTTTATTTGAGGTATCAAATCCTATGATGCTAAAATTTCTCCCACTTAGACTCTAGACATCTTCATTATGGCCCAAGTAAATGGCCACATAATCACTTTCCCGTTGCAGTGCAAACCTCAAATGGCTCATGCACACCCAACTAACATTCACAGATACCTGTGCAAGGGTGGCTCCATGTCACAATAGTAGATAGTCAATTCCTCATGCCTAGGTTGCAACACTCAAGACTAAAATGCATAGTCCATGAGGGCCTCACCTATTGAAGTGGAATTACATTTGATAGCACTTGTAATGATTGCACACACCACCCAAGGATATCACAGTGTTCTAAGAATGATTTCTTGGCCCATTTACCACACTAGCCTTGAATTTGTACTTGTTCATCACTTACTCACATCTTGGGTTCAATCCAGATAGGTTAGCTATCCTAGTACTACTCTGAGTCAAGCACTCTTAACCAAAGAGTAGATATTGAAGGATAATTGAAAATGAGTTGCACCTTGGTGACTTGGATAGTTCAACCATACCTCTTAAGATTGTTTTGTCTAAGGTATCAAATCCTCGGACATAACAAATATAGTCTACCCTATAAGGTAAAACTTACGGTAGAAACCAATATACTGGGTCCGTGTACAAGTTTACTAGGGTTTTTATGATTAGTTCATAATCCAAATATTCATCAAATAGTCCAAGAATAGATACTAAAGTAGTGTAAATACATGTGATTATCCTGAGTCAAATATCACCGTAACATACTGATCAACAATGTATATTGTACCTTTAAATATTTGGTTATACTCTACACTCTCAATGGTCATATAGAAGACCCCCACTTATCTGTTTAAGCTGGGTCATAATAGTTTACCCCTTTGGTTCATCTCAGTATGAAAACCTCTTGATATGGACATTATCCCTGAAATGGTAGTATAATTCCATCCCATAATAATGTTCTCCAATTTGGTTTTTCCACACTTGGGCACATGGGTTATAAAGGCTTTGGATATCCTACTATTAGAGATCCTCTTCTCAGACTTCTTCCTCCTAGATGTTTCCCTCTTTCCATGGTTCCTTGACCTGGATGTTGCCTCTTGGACGTCCTACTCCTAGGTACCCTTTTGGTACCTTCCTCTTAAAGTTATATGGTCCCTCATCTTGGTAACATTGTTGTGGTTAGTAATGGTAGTGGATGATGTTGTGAGGGGTAGGTTTCTTTCAAACCCTACTTGGTGGTCCTCTAGTTTTAGTGAAGTGGTAAGGGATGACTACAGGGATGTGATGTTGCATTGTAATGTAATGATGTATATTACTATATATATACTACTAATAATTTTTTTTCTCATAGAATCTCAGTCTAACTATGACTGTACTTCTATAAGAACTAGAACCTCATTGCATGTTATGTGTCCATCATGCCACCAGTTTTCTTATAACCCATTTTTACTTGTACACAAATTGTGATAGACTTTATAAGGGTGTTGAGGGTTCTACCACTGATTCCTAGGATATTCATATAGGGATCTAAGCCCTTCATAACTTTATCTCACATGCTTACTGACTCATTCATGTGCACAAACTCAACCTATGGTTGCTCCAACCACCTCTAGATATTTCACAAAGATGATTTCTTTCCTCAGATTAAGATGTTTTCTCTATTAAAAATTCTATCACTATACCTTATGCAAGAATCAGTGTCAACTATAATAAATGATACCTTGATAGAATACATGTTAACTGAGTTTATATAGGGGGAAAATGATGTTTGAAGAGGAGAATGAATATAGGATGATTGAAATTATGAAGAGTAGATTGGATATACAAAATTGTATATTTCTTGCATGTCATGTCCTTAACAGCAAAATGCGTGTTATTCTATGTATGGTCTCAAAAGACCTACTCGAGTATATGAAAACATCATGAAAAATAAAGAAACGATTTTCCATGAATTGGGAGAGATTCTTAGTGTTTCTTAGGGAGAAGTACATCACATTTGATGCATTAAAGAATTAAGAAGATGTAGTTTTTTGTCCTATGAAAAATATATATGACTACGATTGAGTGTGTATAAGAACTCGTTCTAGATAAGGATATGTGAAGGATTTGATTGAGGCAGAGAATGTCCACATTATCCTGTAGGGACTGAAAAACAACATCAAATGTCATATGATACCCTAGATATTGTTGATTTTTTAGTAGCACCATAGAATTACATTCATGTGATTAACATATGGCTCAAAATTTTAAGATTCCTATAGTAGAAAATGAAAGGTTTATATACATGATACATAAAAAACTACATACCCACATGGATTATCCTCCTGCATCCTATTTGATTAAGAAAAGAAACAATTTGCATGTGACGTGCCACCATTATAGGAATCATGGACACATCAAACCTAGGTTCCCTAATCCTCATGAAGGACATGTCCTAGTATAAAAACCACAACACAAAGCACCTTTCAAGAACAATACAAAATAAAAAAATAGTGGAGGGTTACTTACTGATATATGTGATTGAAGTGCCTATGTCATTGATTGTCAATAGCTTTAAGAGGAGAACTAAAAGGAAACCTTTATCCTTTTTTTGACCTACATGTGCATTTGTTTTTTATCTAGTTGTTGTTTCCCATTATGAAGAACAAGGAAGTGATAAAAGTAGTGGCTTATGGGACATTGGTATTGTGACTCATTTTTTCCTTTGATTTTTGATACTTTTCATGTTTTCTATCATGCACTTCTTTTCATAAGTTTTGTTTTTCATTTTACCATAGTTTTATAGATTTTTGTCGATATCTTGAACCATGCCACAAATAATGAAGCATGAAGTTATATAGGAACCATGTAGAGGAGAGAAAAAAGAGTATCTATACTGATATATATAACACAATTTTGTGTATGGAGTGATGGTGGATGTTGCATAACCATTACACCTCTAAAGTTGTTTAACTTAACTAACAAGGGTGACCCTTTAGGGGATGGCATATAGTTTCCTGATATTACATGAATATGCTAATTTTGAGGAAGAAATCTTGTTATAAGGGTAGGGTTCTGTAACATACCTAAACATCCTATCCTATTTCTTAAAACACTGATTCCATGAATGGAATGCCAATAGGAAGGATTCTTTATGGATCACCATATGATGTGTACAATATATCCTAATAGACAAATGAGCTTATCTTGGGTGGTATTGGTTCAAGCCCTAGATATCCTTACCTATGACCTTTAACATCCATATATCTATAAAACATGCATTGATAATGATTCTATATCTCTAGAACCTAACTCTAGACCTACAATATGTTTATCAAAGTGCATCTGCTGAATATTGATGGTTATACCTAAACTCTAGTTTATTGTTGACTAACATTAACATGTAATTGCATGGTACCATATTTAGTGGAATGCTTAATCTACCTATTTTACTACCTTAGCATAGATAAACACATACCTAGATGGATTGTATTCATTATGTGACCATATTTGCAGGTTTGGGTTCATAAATTGGTAAAACTTGTCACATTTTTCATTAAAACTTGCACCATTTATGTGGGATTAAAAATAAAAGTGCATAACTAATTAGTGCAAGATGAAATATGTTTAAAACATGTAAAATAGTGATAATGGGATATTTTATGTAAGTTTCAATTATTAAAAGTTTCCATTTTCTATGTTAATATCGGTGTAAATGCACTTAATGACTTAAATAAGTAACATATTAGATATCATGGATTGTCATGAATATAACTCTCTCCTAGATAAGATAAGGTAGGTATATGCCTAGTACGTGAATGTTGAAGATTAAGGAGAAGTATAATTAAACATATCTAGAGGGTGATTACAAATCCTAATATGATGGATAAGTTGTAAAATTCTCAAAATCTAGATCTATGTTTAAGAATGATTATGTATATAGGATAAGGAATCGATCAATTTTGAATTTTTGTGGAGATTAGGAACCAATTTTGATGTGGTGACTTATGAACTTAAGCCAAAATAATTGGTTAAGTAATTATATCTTGATGTTTTATTACAAATATCATTGTATGAGTATGTACTATAATTTTCTTAGTTGGGACAACCCTCAAAGATGAACAAGACTGCTAAAGTGGATATCTTAACGACTCTCAAGAATCTGTATTTCACTGGGCCTAATATGGTAGTTGTATTAACTTTGCCTCCAATTTAAATTTTAGATCTACGCGTTCTACATTGTAACTATGATGTTATGTAGGATATTTGATTTTATATCTATAGAACATTGGTTCCTACATAGTTATAGTTTAGAAAACTAGATACACTAGAATTAAACACTGAATTAATCATGTAAATTAGATAAGAACACCCAATACACTTAAACATGCCAAACCACTTCAAGAATTCAACCTTGAACATACAAACAAACAATCAAACTACACACACACTCCCCAAACCCTCCAGCCAATTCCTCAAATAATGACAAACAATCTCTAATGAACATGTAAATAACCAAATCACTTCAAAAAACCATGATTCCACACAATCATGATCATTATAAATGACAAACCAACTACAAACGTTGGTAACTTTTCTCTCAAAAAATAAAAAAAATTCAATACGTACCATACAACAAATGAGCATAACATGCTCTACACAAAGAAAAGCACATACACCATGATTTTTGAAGAAAACATGCATTCCAACTAAAAAATTTAACTTGTTCAACATTCATTTGTGTTGGAACAACTATCTAGGGTGATCATTATAAATTATAAAAAAGGCAAAATTTGAGATGTTAATATAAAGCTCCTCCTTTGACTGACTAGAAGTCACTTCAACACTTGTACTCCCCCATTGTTTTTAATATTCCCCTTTCACCTATGGTTATTAGGTTCGCACTCACAAAGTTTGAAAGAATATTATACTAAGTTAGAAAGAATATTATACTTGTTGAAATTAACTACAGGGATATGATATCATCAATATTAATTGCAATGAAATCCGAAATGGACAAGCAAATTGGAGATATGGGATGAAATTGGAAATCATGTCAAATGGAAACAACTATGAGATTTATATATCCTATCCCATCTACAAACGCTGATAGAAAAGTTTTCTATTTGCACATAGATCACGTGTTGGCCATATCAACCTATATGTTTGATTTCATTTATACATCAAATTTAGTTGGAAAATTAACAAATAAACATATAACACATGACGATCAATCCTTTGATATATAGCTTGACATCATAGAACTAGACTAACATATAACATAACTAGTGAATGAACATTCAACATCTCTACGTGATTAAAACATAGAATGATCAAAACATAGAAATGAAGCATCATGTAACATAGATATTGAAGGTGAATCAACACTAGGAACTAGGATTCATTTGTACTAGACCTGATGGCATGAAACAATTAAAAAAACTAGAAGACGATATTGCAACAACTTTCTACATGTGAATGACATGAATACAGAGAAAATTGGACAAAATGGATATTAGACATGCATTATGATTTTGGTCCATGCATGCGTCTAGACAAGAACTGCCATTGCATAGTATGTAATCCACATAAGGATTGAATCAACACTAGGCCCAAGAGGATGTGTGGTTAAAAGAGACAACAAACATATGATAATATGTATTCTACACAAGGAATGCATCAATACTAGGCCTCAGATCATGGAAGGAGCAAAACAAATATCAAACATATCATAATATGTGTCTAGTGACATCCCTATATGGAATTTGCTTTGGTAGAGTTTTTTTAAATATTGAACATGTCTTGCCATAAATGACTAATTGTTATAATATTGAGTGTGTATGGTCTAAGTTACAATATACATATGATGTAAGTTATAATAAAATCAAGAAATGAATGTATGGGTACAATATTACATGTAAGACATTCCATTCTTCATCCTCAATAAATAATAATAATATTTGATTCTTCTTTGCAATTCACTAACATGTTGTGGATAAGAAATGGATATTGGTAGGTTAATAAGGCCCAAATCTCCTAAGGCAGTAAGACGTGGAGGTTGATTTTTATAATTCTTTGATTGTAATTCATTGGGGATATTTACCTTAAGGTAATAAAAATTAAGTATATCGCAAGAAAACATGCAAAATTTTAAATAATGAGGTGTTAGTAAGCTAAAGGGACTCTGGAAATGTTGAAAGAAAATAAATGACCAAAGCCACACACGAGGGTACTGCCAAATAACACACATAATTGAGTAAGATAATTTGATGAGTAAGACAAAAGAGGAAAAAGAGAAGAAAAAACTCAGATTAGAACTAAGTGAGAATGACATGAATGATCTTATGGATAACATCAAGGATGTAACTTATTAATGGAGGAGAAACCTAAAACTAGTTAATTTGCATGATTACTAAATATTTTGTTTATTAGTTATGATATCTTGGTACCCTATTTGCATAAATGAACTAGTGTGAATGAATAAAAGACATTGAACCCTAATTTTATATACCTTATTTGGCATATGCATACATGATAATAGAACACAAAATCTAAAAAAGTTTTGGTTTTTTTGCATTCATATAGGTGTATGATGAGAAAAAAGAACTTTGATTTCATGTGACGATTGTAAAAGAAAGGGTAACATAAATAGTTCATAATATGATCAAAACTAATGAATATGATAATATAATGATTCAAGAAGAGTATATAAATGAATTAAGAATAAACATAGAGTTTAGAAATCATTACGTGGTGTTCTAGAAATTGAAGTTTGACCTTTTGAAGTCAAGGTGGTAAGTTGTTTGACTTCTCCAAAGGTTAAATCGACCTTTGGGGTCAACATTATTGCTTTGAGAACAACACTATGAAGTTGGTCAACTTGATGAGAATTTGGTTCAAATGGTCAGACAAACTTCACATAAGTCTGACCATTTTACAACCTCATAATTGATACCGATCCTAGACTTGTTTGATTGAACTCCATTAACCTCAGAAGTTTTATCAATCCCTAGAAGTTCTAACAACATGTGTTTCTATCAAATATTACATATACAATAGATAATGAAATTAGAAAGTACATTTATACATTATGTGTCAACACTATTGAGCCATAGGATGTTATATGCTCCATTCATCACCATGTATACAACTCTTCCATGAATTTCACCATTGAAGGAGGAATTAAGGTGTGTTTTGACAAAATTTTGGAGATTGTAGTTCAAGTATCTTTCCTAGATCATTGGTGGTAGAATTTTAATGCTTTGTTCTTTCATTGTCCATCCGTTGTACTTCTTTCTCCTCTCTTATTCCATATGTCATTCTTCTCAACATATAGATCAATAACTTATGGCATTTATATCTTTATTTTCCCAATCTCCCTTTTTTAGTTATTTTTGTGATATAGAATTAAATTTATTAAACGATTGGTGGATTGATGAGCTTTATCTAAAATGTGGAAGAGGATCACGAATTTTCTCCTAATAACTACAAAAAGGTGAGAGATATTGAATCAATCAAGAACAAATTAACCTTCCTATACCCTATTTAACTTAAAATTCTAACCATAGAAAGGAAATGAAAGGAGATCTTTTGTATATTGGTTTGGTTCCGAATTTTACTATTGAGAATGAATATAGACATATCACCTTCAATGCATAAAAATAAAAGAAAAATGAATAAAGGTAGCACTATAGTTTGGACTTATGAATGATAATAGGAAAGAAAACTATTATAGAACAATACAATATTAGTATATGATATGAAATATTGTTCATATCAACACCTACATTTTTATCATCCTTATGTCTTATAATATGAATCATTTCACTATGCACCTTGGAATTTATATCTCTATCTATCCGTAAGTACAAATGGAGGATCCATGAAAGCTAGTTGTGTGTTATTTTAACTAATTTTACATTAATAAGTATTATACATATAGTTTACTTATGTTTCATTGTCTAGAAATATTGTTTTGAATTAAAGTTTTAATTTACCCTAGCTTTCTGATGATCGAGGGAAATAAATGAGGTTTTCGTAATGTATAGAAATGAAATGAAGTTAGCCATGTGATGCTCCTTTATAAACATAATCTTAACATACATGTTAAATACTTGAGGATAGTTTAGTGGTAGTTGTATTATATTTGCATTAGATATTTTAAACAATATAGACTTGTGTAGAAATCAAAAGTTTGGATGGATAATGTTAGTGTCTATGTGATTTCCTAGGATAGAGAGCATTCCAAAACAATATGAAATGAAATGGATATGCATTGAACCAGACAAATTGTAGGTGTATGCTATATAATATAATTTATATGTTGTTACAAAGATATCTTGGCATATCACACTTTTTTTTTATATTACATTGGTTGTAATATAGTTTGCGCAAAAGAACTGACATTTAAAGTCGTAAGATATGCTAAATGGACCCTAATTCCATAAAAGTGAATCAAATGTCAACCTATCTAAGTGATAGCTTGTGAATCTTAGTTAGATGCCCTAGACACTATAATCCTTCCCCTATGTCAATGGTAGGGTGGAAGTATGGGACTCCTTGAAGTGGACAATGGACCACGGGAAAGGGTCTTAGAGATAGGTAAGAATAAGAGTACTAAGTAGGGAAATTAGGGTGGCCAATTTTCTTGGAAAAAAGGTGTGAAAAGAACTAGGGGGACTCACATATGTGAGATAGGGAACACAATCTCATGATTTGTGAAATGAGAAATGTAAATATGTTAAAGAATTTTGGTACAACGCATATTCAATCCAAGGTGTGGAATTGAAGGTAGAAAAGATATATGATCTTACCTATCCTTGTGGTGTACATGAGCTAAGTTAGTTATGTTAAAGTAGAGGGCTAAAACATAAGACATGGATGGTGAATAGTAAACTAGACCTACAATGAAAATTTCTACTTGATTAGGTACATAACAAATGATTTTAGAGAAAACCAAAATGGAAAAGATGATAGTTGTGTAAGTTGATTATTACTCATACAACTTTCCTATTCCTACATGATATCTTGACTACCAAGTAGATTCTATATTGGATAGTTTCCTATATATAGATTATATTTAAATCCACCTGTTATAAATATTTAAGTGAAAAAGAAATTGTCGATCTTGTTCTTATGTAATATTAGATAACCTAGAAAATGTCTAACCATATATAAATTTTTATCTATAAGCTAGTAATAATCTAGTTGGATGTAATACATGAATAAAGTGAAAACTATTCCTAAAGAGAAGACATTTAAAGGAGAATGTTTACTAGAGTTCTTACTATACAAAATGGCTTGGGGAGAGAGAACATTTTGTTAATTTTAAGTACTTAATGGTGTACTTGTAAATATTTTGTTACGCATATCCTTTCTTAGAGAAGACATGCGATTGGTTCTAGTATTATATAGGTTTTAGAGACTTTTTAGTGATTGACAATGAGACCAATCAAGCATGCTTTTGTTTGCTAAAAATACATGAGTGCTAAAAGTTTAAATGGTGAGTTTGGTACTTAGGTACACTTTCTCAATATTTAATCATAATAACCTAGTTATTGAGGACAATTCATAGTGGGTCCCACCACCTAAAGTCCAAATATGGGAATCAACAAGGGAATGAATCTATTAGTATTTTATAATTTCTCATAAAAAGAGGTCAAATAAATAATGGATACACTTGAAAAAAAGTGGGGTGTCATAACAGTGCTTTAAGCTTTAAATGTTGTAACTCCACCACCAAGTAGCCTTTCATACATATATTTCTTAACCTTGAGAAGTACCTTGTATTGAAAACAAAATATCTAACACCATATTTTCAATCCAAAAAGTAAATAGCTCCTTTTCGAAAAGTTTCTATGAATATACACCAAGATACTACCTACCCTTACTAGGGACCACCTATGCTACACATTCCTTCGCCAAGGAAGATCTTGAATCAAATTCAATAGATTGGAAGATGGATATTACAATTTCATGAATGACAATTAGGTCTGGCTCTATAAAAGTGTTTCAAATCAATATAACTAAAATAAGAAATTCATAAAGCCCAAGGGAACAATTAGGGACCCTATGAAGCAAATCTCAATCCTCTGGCATGTATCCCAATGTGTAAATTTTGGAAAGATCCCAAGTGACCCACATTAATAGTTGTTGTTTCCAGCTTCTAGTAACTTGATTGATATTAATTATACCCATTTTGGGGGATTAGGTAGGGTTCTAATGGATATATTTGACCTTTTATCACCAAGTCAAATGTATATTGAGAATACCGAAAACAATACAACCAAATCATGGCCAAGCAAAGATTCATGAACTCTTTAGCGAACACATATTCGTTAGACTCATGCCTTAAGTAGTTTAGTTGAATATCGACTTTTCTATATTTAGTTGACCTAACTTCATTTGGAAAAGACAATTTTGTTAGGTAAAAATAATATTCAACTAGTGCATAATTTTGTGCATATAAAAATAATATTCAATGACTGAAAAACATATAAGACCCTTCAAAAAATGACATTTTTTTCCTCAAATGGATTTTGTGTTTGGATGAATATCTATAGATACCCTTCAATGTATGTAAGTACACCAATAAGAACCTATAATTTTCACTTTTTGAGTGATCTTGAGAAATCTTCAAGTAACTCACATATCAAACTAGGGCTTTTTGTAGTCTAGTGTGAATGTTTCACCTATGGGAAGATGTCTGATAAAGAATTTCAAGCTATATTTGTAAACTCTGTTGTTTACAACTCTATGTTGGGAATCAAGCCAAGGGGAAATCATGGTCCTTTTGTCGAGTAAAGAAATCAAAATGAGGTATTTGCTCACATTCCTGTCATTATTGATCCAATTAAAGTTGATATTTTTGGTGGAATATTTTTATTTATTCTGTGCCCTATGGAAAGAATCAAACTTCACAGAGTCATTACAGAAGGGAATACAAGACTGCAATCCATTACATAAAGTATTTTGATTTAACAGATGTAAACCTAATGGAGCATTCTTATACATCATAGAAGATAAATTACTGCTTGCTTTTAATTTTGTGATGAAGTCTGCCTCTATGTTCATAGAACGATGAACCTTGAAGATTTGCACAATCCACAGTCGAGTTTTGGGGGAGCATATTGTAAATATCCAAGCATTGAATGCATGAAATTGACATTTATTATCCTCTATCATTGAAACAACTTGGCTACTACCAAATTATATAGTAATTCTCTCCTACTCTTGTAGCCACACATGTTTAAGTGCAAAGATGACAACATCTCCACATGTAAAACAATGAAAGAATTAACTTTAAATGATTTTGACTGAGCCCAACACCAAGCCTCATAATGAAATCTTGCAACTGCTACCACTGAAAATCTAGCATTTCTGGTAGAAGAACCGATGTTGATCATAATCCAACCCCAGGGAGGATGTGACCATAAAAAGTTATGCATTGATATAGATGTAGCAGTAAGAATAACAAACTTTGAAGAAACTTCAAAGGGAATATGTACTCGTGCAATTTCATACCCAAATTTTCCGAAACATTAACTTGGTAGATATTTTGTTGAGCCTAGAAGACAAAGCCATTTATGTTGAGCTAGATCTTATAACAAGCTACAAACAATAGTATAGAAAGTGGAGAATGCATATTAAGGCCATGATGAATCCAACCTTGGAATGATAAGCCAAAAAAAATTGGTAAATGATCCTCCATATGTAGACTGACCCAAATGACCCTAGCAATAGTACAATCCATCAAAGCATGGATCACAGTTTTAGAGTTTGTTATGCTATAGGGACAAGATGAAACTTCAGTAAAATGCCTTTGAGTACTCCTCACATTCATCATCATTGCCTCATTTATAACAAGCCATAGAAATTGTTTATACTTATAAGGTAGATGTAGGCTCCAAAGCTTCTTCCAAGACATTTAATTGCAATACATATATTGAATTTTGTTTGTACATAAAAAATATGAAGAGAAATCTGTCTATTTATTGGTGAATTAGCTTTTATGTATATCTTTGATTTGATCTCTGATTATGGGGTTTTGCAATTTAGGCAGTTGGAATATGTTCAATCATATGAAATATCTTCAATAGATTCATTAAAAATAAAATTGAATGGTTAAGTCATTATAAAATAATGGCATTTGGAAATGTAACCTTGGGCTCAACAAAGTAGTGTGATTTTGTTCATATTTATGAACCATGTTGCATGAGTGGATTTGATGAGGGAAAGTTTCATATTCGTTACTTTCTTATGCTACTTGGGGACATTTCCATGTTGTGGTCAAGGTAGGTTTAACTCCAAGAAATCATGGTCTAGTCATACTTTGTATGGTTGTTTCATGCCCTCTAAATGAATTCCATAAGGTGACCATCCAACGTTTGAAATGGATCTATTGCTTCCAATGGTCAACTAAAAGTGTTATTACACTCTCGCACAACCTTTAAGCATAGCTTCTCATCTGAAAAGCACGTTGTGAGAATGTGAATAACAAACTAAAATGGTGAACAAATATTGATGAACAACTAGAGAATAAGTACAAGAGCTTATAAATGGCGTATGTATATTATAGAGATACGCTTTTGTCATTGATGTTATTTTTGTACTTTCTTCTTTTTGTTGATATTCATTTTCCTTATTTGTAATGAATCTTTTATACTTACTGAAAATGATTAGTTTTCTATTGAAGGGTTGGGGCTATTGATCATCATATATAACTTCCATGATGAGATTATCGTTGTCATTTAACAATTAGTTGGACTAAACTCTAGAATGTTGACTATTATTGGATTTATGTTGCTTATAGATAAACACAAAATTTATATAAAGTACCGAGACATCGAGTACATAACCAAGAATAGGAACTAAACATTGTATGATGTGTTGTCAAAAAGTGATTATCATACTCAATATACCTTATGTATTAAATTAATGCCATCATGACGTAGGAATGTGGGAGTCACCAATACTTGGAGTTGAGCTTGTACCCATGATTTGGAATGGATCTGATTATCTTGATATATTTTCATCTAACTACGTGGTGAATGAGTTCACTTTGTTGCATATTGTTTGGTACTAGTTCATCGTCGTTTAACTCATCCCTATGATTTATGGATTGTTATCTACTTCAATTTTGTATATATCTTAGTTTAGGTTAAAGTTAAAAAAATCTAAAATAAATCTTAATTCTTGATCATTACAAATCCATAATTAATCTTTTAGGGTGCACGCAGTTCATCGCAAGGAGGTTCTATGTTTCAATATAGGTATGATCTTGTTAGGGATGTTTTGTTTGAATCAAACATGCGACTATTGTTGAAGTTATGAAAGAAACACCTGCCAACTTATTGACAAATTTATAAAAGATAATCAACATTTAGATTTGCCGATATCTTGGCCTTTATCTAGAACTGAAGGAAACATGCATGTGTGTATCTTATATGAGTTCCGTCACAAGTGAGATTGAGGAGTAGGGTTTTGTAGTGCAATGTGTTGTCCTATGTCTCAACCAAACTATTCAAGCATGGGAAGGTCTGTATTGAAGATCTACATGCTTTTTGTGGGGGGGGGGGGTCTACATGTTTTTTTTGGGTGCAAATAGGGTGGGGTGCCTCTTTACTAAAACAAAATAAGGTAGTTACAGGGTACATAACCACCGGAAGAACCGGAAAGGAAAGTTGTACAAACTATGTAAACTATCCCTATCTGTACATATGTATCTATAAGAAACTACTCTCCCTATTGCAGACGAACCAGAAATGATCTAGTTCCATACGAACATCTTCAAAAATCCTTCTATTCCTCTCCAACCACATCATATAGATGATGCAAATGGTGAGAGTCTTTTGTTCACCTCTTAGAACCACCAGATAATCTTGACACCTGATACGAATATTTGTCTTCTTAGAAAATAGCTCCCAAAGACCCTTTGTAAAGTCACAAACAAAGAAAATATGTAGAATGTTCTCTTCATGCTTCTCACACAAACAACATCTAGAAGCAAGGTTAAAGCCAATCTTTTTCAAAAAGTCTATAGTGAGAAGCTTTCCCAGAAACAGCTTCCAAAGAAACATAGACCATCTTCTAGGGATACCAACAGACCATATCCATAACCCCCATGCCACTGGCTCCCATTTAGTTCTCGAAATGGCCCAACCATCTTTCATAGAAAAGAAAGACCCTCCTCTAAAAAGGATCATATCTTCAGTATTCTGGAAAATGGGTTGTTTTCTCAACACTTCAATCAAAGCTTCTACTCCTCTAAAACGAGGAATGATCTAGCTGCCATTATCAATAAAAGAATCCACTTTACAAAATCTACCTTTACCCAGACGGAAAGTCAATTGGGGATCAACCAACTCGATCAGTTTTTCACCATCACTGACCCAAGGGTCGAGCCAAAAGAGAAGAGACTTCCCATTTCCAAGACTGAAGCAAATGTGATTCAAAAGAGTTCTTCTTTGTTATAGTAACTTCTTCCAAACCCAAGATGAACTAGCTTTGGCCTCAACAAACCATAAAGATCCTTCTTTAATGTACTTCTCGTGGACCCATTTGACCCACATGTTGTCCTTCTTAGTGGCAATAGACCAAAGATTTTTGAGAAGTCCTCCAGCAGACCAGTCCACAATAGATCTCACTCCAAGCCCCCCTTCATTTTTCAGCCTACAGATCAACTTCCAAGAGACAATATGAATATGGCTTCTTTCCTCATGGTCGTTCCAAATAAAGTCTCTCATAGACTTCTCAATAGATTTTATCATAGATTTCGTAAGAGGAAAAGCTGTTGTCCAGAATATACTAAATGAAGAGAGAGTAGATAACACTAACTCAATTCTTCCAGCTTGAGAGAGGAGACGACCCTTCCAAGAATCCAATCTATGATTAATTTTATCAATAATAGGGTTGGAGAGGCCTTTCGTGAGTCTACCAATAAATAAAGGCAGACTGAGGTATCTCACAGGAAGAGAGCAGACCTTTATATCAAGGATATTATCAATGTTTTCTTCATCAGCTCACCTGCTCAAGAAAATCTAACTCTTATCATTATTGAGTCTCAAACCAGAGACTTTGTGAAAAATATCAAGAATGGATTTTAAACACCAAGCATCTTTGTCATCAGCTCTATAAAAAAGCAAAAGATCATCAACAAAAGTGATATGGGATACAGACATAACATCCAAAATAGCAATAGGTTTGAGGTTCCCTTTTCTAACTTCAGCATTAATGATAGAAGAAAGACCCTGCATAGCAATAACAAAAAGGAAAGGGGCAAGGGGGTCCCCTTGTCTAACACCATTAGATGCATAGAATTTCTTAGTAGGAGAACCATTAAAATGAACTTTGTAGGAAGCAGATTGAAAACTTTCATTAACCCAATTGAGCCAGCAATCATGAAAACCTCATCTTCTCCATCAAGAATAAGATGTAATCATATCTAACACTGCCGTAAGCCTTTGCTAGGTCTGCCTTAATGCACATAATCTTTTGCGAGCCCACAAACATACCAAGCACATCATTTGCCAGAAGGAAAGCATCACCAATTCTTCTACTATGTATGAAAGCAAACTGATTGGGATCGATAATGGTGGGAAGGATGAATTTAACTCTATTAGCCATTATCTTCGTAATGATCTTGTAAATAACATTACATAAGGAAATGGGCCTGAAGTCCTTAAGATCTGTAGCTCCAACCTTCTTAGGAATGAGGGTGATTAGAGTGCTATTGCATTCTTTGAGCAGCTTACTAGAACTGAAAAAACTTTAGACAGCCCTAATGATATCATCACCAATAATATCCCATGCCGATTTGAAGAACACAACATTAAAGCCATCTGGTCCATGTGCCTTTTCATCTTTCATCTTCTTCATGACATCAACAATCTCCTCCTTAGTGACAACCCTTCATAGTTCATCATGTTGGTTTTTAGAGATTTTAGGAATGTGCCAATCTTCATCCCAATGAACCACCTCATTAGAGGTTCCATTAAATAGATTGTCATAGAACCCTCTAATGGTGTTCTTGATTTGACCACTATCATAGATCTTACCTCCAAGATGATCATCAAGAACAGTGATATTGTTTTTGAGTCTTCTAGATTTCATGGAAGCATAGAAAAAGGCCGAGTTCCTATCTCCCAACTTGAGCCACTGAATTCTACTCTTTTGTTTTAAGAAACTTTCTTCATCCATAAGAGCTTGATAGGCCTCTTACCTAAGAACAGAAAGCTGAGCATGCTTATCTTCATTATTAGGATCCACATCTACAAACTCTTGCATGGCCTTAGCCCGGGCCTCAATTTCCTTAGCTTTAGATAGGTAATTTCCCACGCAATCCCTATTCCACCTCCTCAGAGCACTGATAACAACATGGAGTTTCTGATATACTCTAAACATAGGGGAACCAGAACATACAGTACCATTCCAAGCATTTTCCACAATATTTCTATAGGAGCTCTTACTGGTCCAAGAGTTAATAAAGCGGAAAGGAGTAACACCCCTCTTCCCTCTGTCTAATCCCAGGGCTATAGGTATGTGATCACTAATAATAGAAGAGATGACTTCACCCCACCAAAAAGGAAACCCTGAAAGAAAGCTAACATCACAGAAAATGCGATCAATTCTAGAAAGAGTACTTTTGCCTTTCTTACTATGATTGTCCCAAGTGAAGAATTGACCTTTAGTAGGTACTTCAAGTAGCTCAGAATCACTGATGGCATGATTAAACTCTCTCATACTTCTTCTAGAAGGGGGGTGTTTCCCCAACCTTTCACCAGCCAGCCTAACTGCATTGAAATCACCTAAAACACACGATCTTTGAGGCTTCATTTTGTGAACAAAGCTGATAGAATCCCATAGAAGAACTCTATCCCCATCATCATTGGCACCATAAGCATCCGACATATCAAAAGAAAGGGGACATTTCTTAATTTTACAGTGGATGATCTGTTCATTAACCAAGCACTTGTCCATAACAATATCAACGTCCATCCAGATGATGATGATTCTAGTATACGAATAGAAATCTGAGTTATCAATCAAACGAGCACCCTGCCAAATAGAATTAACAAACCCCTGTACATCTTCCTTCTTGATTCTTGATTCTAGGATAATATAGATATCAACCTTATTACTCCTAAGCTCCTTCTAAATGTGAGGTATTTTATTCGATGCACCCCTCACATTCCAAGAAATAATAGTAAGGGAGCTATCCATTGGGAGGAAGGTTGGTAGTATCATCCTTCTCCTCAAAGTTTGAAAGTAAGGAATACTTGTTCAAAGATGAGGGGATACCTCTGTTAACAACTATCTTAGGGGCCATGTGTGGAGAGGATTTAGACTTCCTACCTCTCATCTCCAACACCCCTTTAGGGGAAGTGCAAGGTGTGACTGTAACGGTAGATATCTCTTTCCCTCCCAGAACTCCAATGCCAGTTCTCTGAGACAAGGGGTAGGAAGAGCTAGAAGCAACTGAAGCAGAGATTACCTCCTTCTCCTTCAAACCTCCATCTGTCGCATCCTTCTGTTTATCATGATTCAGAACAGTGACATCGCGTTCGGCAGAGGAAATCACAGTATCTTGAATAGCTTCGACAACATCTTCATTAATCTCACCCTCTTCAGTTCTATTGGTATTTGACGTAGCTTTAGGGACCCATACCTTCTTCCTTGTATTGTTGCTCTTCTGTTTATTAGACTCTAAAGCCTGCAATTTTGTCATTGCATCACATAGGCTGGACTCATGGCCAAAGAGACCACAGATCAAACACCTGGTAGGCTCCCATTCATACTCAAATGTAATTGTCTCTAATTGTCCATCATCACTCACAATCTGTAGTCCCTTTGGAAAAGAGAAGTCAAGCGAGATTAGAACCTGAAGTCAGGCATACTCTAATCGAAGGAACTCATTGGTGAACCTATCCGGTTGAAGAGGAACTCCCAAGTAGGAGCCTATCTTATTGAACATCTCTACATCCCAAAGCTCAAGCGGAAGGTTGAAAACTTTAAGCCAAATCAGAACTTCTGTGAGCTTCAACTTCTCTAGTGGCTCACCCCTCTCCCATCTCTTGATAATCAATGGTTTGCCCGCGACAAACCATGGTCCTCCATCGATCGCCGTGGATAGATCTTCTTCTTCTGAGAATAGCACGATGAAGTATCCCCTACCACGCGATATTACTTCAATAGATCCTTTAGCTTTCTAAATCTGAGCAAAATGGCGAGCAAGTGTAGGCCAATTTGGCTTCAATCCAACAACGTACCCCGCTGCTGCCTTACTCCATCTTGCCAGGTTCCTTTCTGCGATGGCCGTTGAGTAGACAAGCTTCCCATTCTGCATTTCGATGTTCGTTTTCTTCAAGCAGACGAGACCATTACTTCATTTTTCTTTAAACATATCTGCCCATGACTTGCTCTCCTTAGCCACCGAGACACTACCAGTCCCCTTAATCCTCCCATCACCCAGATCTGGAGGATTGGCTGAGGTTGACGGCGCATCCTTCATCGCCTCCTCGTTCGCCATTTTGTTCGTAAACCTCTTCAATTCTATCTAAAGGCACGCATCCTCACCTTACCATCCCCCATCCCCATTGCTTGTGTCGTATATCAACTCATGGATCCTTGACCATTGGGGAGAACCAGCGCATACCACTGCCACCACTCTTCTTTCCTAACTAGATCTACATGCTTTTATTTCTTATGAATTTGATAATTTTGAATTTTTAACACCAGAGGTACTGGAGATTCTCAAGAGGGTCTAAAAAGTTATGAATAGTAGAGTTATGACTCTCTTGGATGTTGTGTTTTAAAAGATTTATTTTTACATCCACAAAAGACTTGCATCGCAGTTTGTCTTCTACTTCAATGTAAGTCTTATATTGAAAAAAAAATTAACCCGTCTTTAGTAGTGAAACTAGTGAACGCACACGTGCACATGCACGTGACATATAAAATTTATTGAAAATGTGCGGGGAGATGACTCGTCCGTGAAAGGGTCCCTACGGTAAAAGATATTTGTGTTGGTTGTTTGAAATGAGAGAATCAAGGAACCGTTTCTGTGGGATGGAGAGAGAAATACAGAATTAAAGATAATAAAAATTAATAGGAAAGTATGAAAATAAATATTTATAGAAGTAAAATTCCTTGAAAAAAGAAGAGAAGAGAGTGAATCAAGGAGAACGCAATATCAAACTTGCTCTTTTTATAGTAGTATAGATATGAAGTCCATGCAAAAATTTTTTTTGTTTCATTTGAAGCTGATGCCCTCAAATACACGAACGAACCTAACGGCTTGTAACACAAGCCATACTGTTTCAAATGAGTCGTCGAAGAAATTCGTAGAAAACAAATGGCAGCGCATCCACTTCACGTGAAGAGGATGTTTTTCACTCTCAAAAATAATATGGAACAGAGAACGTCTGGACAGGCCCCTTGCAGTATTATTCTATCCTTCAATTCAGATCCCAGCTAGATTCTTCTTTTTGGTCTGATATTCCCAACTGGATTCTCTATTAACGAACAGCTAGATATTGATATTCGTAGGTTCTTCCTACAAATGGCAATGAGAAAATTCTTTCTTGGGCAACCTTCTTTCTTAAAAGTATTGAGAGTTAATAAGTACTTCTTCTGTTTCCAATAATGGAACGTAGATACAAGCGTCTCACAGTTGAATATGTTGCTTATCCATAGTGATCACCTCATTACATAAAACGATTGAAATATTAGAAGACTAACGGCAGCCGGTTTTGCCAAATCATAACAGGGGAGAGAAGGCACGAAGTGATACCACTGTAACGCTGCTGACGCTACTTTAATTCAAAGAATCCTTGAATAATGTCAATATTAGCAAGAACCGTTGTTTGCTATATTCATTGTCGTAGACTTTGGTCCAGAGTGAAGTCTGATTTTTCCTTCCTGAAGACAAATTCTATCTTGAGTCGCTTGTCCACCAATTATTTCAACAGCGACGAAAATAAGATCTGCTGGGTAGAGCAAGAGAATCAACAAAACAGTGAAAGAGCCAAAGGCACCTCAACCGGAAAGGGTGCTTGATCAAGTCATGGGGTGCCCCTTAATACACACCCCAGGGGAGATGAACATGCAGACAACCAACCAAAAAACCAGAAACACTTACCGTGGCATCATTATACATGGATATAAGGATACTGGAAACACATCATCCTAACGTGCAAAAAGAGGGTAGCCGTAGGGTTTGTCTCGTTGGGCAAAGGAGTGAACAATAGACGAGCGCACCTGATCACATGGGGCGATTAAGGGCACGTTTGCTTTCCTGTATATTGCCTTAATGGATTGCATTCGGATTTCCAACAGCAAAAATTTTATGTTTGTTTCATGGGAAATGGAAAATGAAAGGAATCCTGTAATTTTCTTACATACAGTGCCTGCTGTATTTATTTCTCCATCTCAGATCGGCAGGACGCCGAGATACAGTGCAGGAGCCGTTGTCTGCGGCCCTCATTTACCTGCTGATATACGCTAGCTGGTGAATAGCCGTGGACTCGGCAACGGCAACACGGCCGCTGGTCGCCACAACGCAGAGAAGGCATCCAATAAAACCAAACAAAAAATGATATATTGCTGGATTGTCGAAAATCAGCAATCAGCGTATCCTGGGATCGACGAAATTCAGTATTCTTTGAAATCCTGCGACATCCTACAAAACAAACTTGCCCTAAGACGTCGCGGAACGAACATCTGTTATAACAAAAAAAAAAGAGGTTTGCTATGTAGATCCATTTTGAAACCCATAACAGAATTTCACTCATTCTCCACCACATATTTGAGGGCATAACAAATAAAATACATATTTTATGCTCTCAAACATGTGGTGGAGAATGAATAGGGTTTTATTTTGGGTTCCAAAATGGTATCCACCTATCATATTTCAAACAATAAAGGAGTGGCTTTAAAATGAATAATAAAATGAGCAAACACAATAATCAATGTGCATCAAACTGACAAGCTCGTTACGAGTAAATGAAGCATCGCCGATAATTTTTTCTTACCTTATCAAACACAGGCAAGCAAAGACGAAAATGAATATATAAGAAGTGTTGTAGTTGGCTTTACGATTGAGAACCTTTCACATTTGCAGTAATGAACATTTTTCTATTTGGTAACAAGAGGGTGGGAGGACGTACAAGATGAGCCCATATATATATATATATATATATATATATATATATATATATATATATATATATATATATATATATATGTGAGAGAGAGAGAGAGAGTCAGGCTAGAATACACTCGAGTGTATCCGAAGCGGAATACACTCAAGTAGTTTTCATGATGTAATATTTTTTTTGAAAATCTAATCCATTGATCTTATTAAACATCTCGTGAACAACTCATACGCAAAATTTGAGCACATTTGGATATATATAGCTCATGTTATGAAGACCGCAAAAATCATACATTTCAAATTAGTTTCGCACGTCGATTTTGTTTCCCTTGGATGAGTGACTTACACTCATCCAAATGGGCTTAAAATTTGTATGTAGCCTAGTTATAGTATGACGGTGAAGATCAATGGTTTACATTTTGTAAAAAATAGTCTTGATATGAAAACACACTTGAGTGTATTTGTGCGATCCATACACTCGAGTGTATTCTAGCCTGACTCTCTTTCTCTCTCTCTCTCTCTCTCTCTCTCTCTCTCTCTCTCTCTCTCTCTCTATATATATATATATATATATATATATATATATATATATATATATATATATATATATATATATATATATATATATAGTCAGGCTAGAATACACTCGAGTGTACAGATCGCACGAATACACTCAAGTGTGTTTGCATATCAAGACTATTTTTTGCAAAATGTAAACTGTTGATCTTCACCGTCATACTATAACTAGGCTACATACAAATTTTGAGCCCATTTGGATGAGTGTAAGTCACTCATCCAAGGGCAACAAAATCGACGCGCGAAACTAAGTTGAAATGCATAATTTTTGTGGTCTTCATAACATGATCTATACATATCCAAATGAGGTCAAATTTTGCGTATGAGTTGTTCACGAGATGTTCAAGAAGATCAACGGATTAGATTTAAAAAAAAATATTGCATCATGAAAAACTACTTCAGTATATTCTGCTCCGGATACACTCGAGTGTATTCTAGCCTGACTATATATATATATATATATATATATATATATATATATATATATATACTAGTAAATGCACATGCTTTGCACATGACTTCTATGAATAGTTTAAAGTAGAAAGAAAAAAAATGCATGTGTGAATGAGTAGATTCTAACCATGACTTGTAAAATAATAAGGTGGAGTATTAACCAATGGGATGTTTTGTTTTAGATTGTACTACTGTAGTATAAAATCATTATATGGTGACTAAACTCAAGTATTGAAAATGATTGACTATTACAATAGTAAGAAAATTATAATATCTATTGAACTCTGATAATGAATTTGATATACTACCATTCTTTTCAATATGGTGCTAATGGTATTCCTTGTTCATTTCCCTTTACAGATGCTTTTCATTATTTTCACAAATAAGCTATTTGCTTTCATAAGTGAATGATACATGTCATCTCTTCAGTATGATATATTTTATTCAAGACACTGTCCTATATCTTGCCTAGTGCTTAATTTTTCTTCTAATTGTTCTTGGAAGAATAAATAACTCATCATCAAATATATGATCAACAAAATAGGACTACCAAACATCTTTTCCCTTTCTATATGCTAACTTTACCAACAAACAACCTCAAAATATATATCAAGTTTTGTATTAGTATATAGATGAATACGATGGATCGAACAAAGTAGGCTTTGATTATTCTAAAGTCATCACAAGTATATTGATCTTTCTTATAATCTTATCAAAACCTGACATGAAACAATCACACATTGTACTACCACATAGAAGTATAATTGAAAGGCTATAGTAATTATTCTAAATATATTAGAAATCATTTAACATAAATTTTTAATGGTCTTTCAACAACAAACATTGAGATTCTATTCAACATTTAAGAATTCCACTCATCCCCAATCCTCTTATGCAATTCAATATCAATTCATCTAATACCATATAGAGATATAAACATATTGAATGCAATTATTTTGACATATATATATATAGCATAATTTTTTGACATATCCAAATACACATATTTAAGTTTCAACTTATTTTTTGTGTGACTTTGAATAGTTTTATGCTCTAATATGTCAACTGAGATATTCTTTAAATTCCATAACTTGTTCTTACTATGTTTTTGAAGGTTAATCATCCCCATGGTGTACTTTTTCTTTGTTAACTACACAATTATATGGTAGATTCTTAATGATAGAGTTTGTTAACGTATATATGAGTGTTGTTACAAAATTACATTGGAAGTCTTAAATACATGCATGGCATAATTGTCTATATATATATATATATATATATATTTGCCTCAGTAGAATCACATTATGAGTTTCAACTTCCATACATTTTTGAAAAGAAAAACATGTAAGATGTATATATCAACCTTTGGGTCTTATATTTTTGGCATTTATGTATGTGGTCTTGACATAATATTTATATACCCTCCCAAAATTTTTCTATCATGGTTATATACATAATTTATTTATCTTTAAGGGAACCAATAGCAAAAATATTCTTTAACTCTTTATTACTGTTGTATTTTAATCTTTGTTTTTTTATATATGCACTTTTGTAGAGAAATTTGAAGGCCATTATACATATTGAACTCCTCTTGCAAAAAATAATTTGGTGGGAGTGTCAATTATTGATAGACACTCTCTACACCATGGGGAAAATTGAATTAATAGGGTCTCCTATATACATGATACCTACTTCATATTTTATGTTGGTACGTGTCTAATACTTATTGCCCTATATGATAAATTTTATCAAACTATGCTTGGCATCTTTCACCTTGCAATATAATTGATCTTTCTCTCCATGCAACAAAACATGGTCAATGTTTTATTCTCTGACCTTGTCCGTTGTGGAGCTATCTATTTTGATTATCGAAGCGTTGAATCCAAAATTTTGAAATAATTTCACATTGTATAAGTTGATACTGGTGATAGATGCCTATACATTGAAACAAATTATGTGGATCATGAGTGTATAAATTTGTATTTTTCTATGTATGCACATACGTGTGCACATGCACACACCTTAGATATATATATATATATAGTGTACATGCAAAACTTCAAAGGTTTTTTATGTTTTCCAACATAGTGGGATGGACTTTTATAAAGTATTTTCTATACTTTGTATAATTTTCTAGCATAACTCAGTCTTGCTAGAATATATACCTTCACTGTAATTTCTAATATGTTAATTGGCATTATGGTCACAATTATTATTATTTGTTCTTTTTTTGTGTTTTAGTATGCTAACGTATGGGTGTGTATCCATATGAATATATGCATGAATGTTTCTGGTTATGACTCGTTGTTATGTATTACACCAATGCAATTATGCTCAAATGAAAATAATTGACATATAGTTTGATCTCTAATCACATCTAGAAATAGTAATACTATATTATATAATTCTTCAAATGTTAATTAGATATAAACACCCACTATCACTATAACAATTACCTTTTTGTAATAATTTTATTATTATAATTAAGTGTGAATAACACTACAACATAGAGAAGAAGACCATTAATTTAGTCAGTGTCAATTGTGTGATCTAAATGACATCTGAAACTAATATATGGTAAAATTTTATTAGCCATAGTTTCTTGGGTCTTAAATTTTACAAACATGCCTAAATTTATCTCAATTGAATATATTGGTGATGGATTTTCTTATTTCCTATAAAGATTTTCTTATATTTTGTTTACATATTATATATTTGTTATTGTAACATTCAATTAGTTTCCTTCTCAAATATTTTTTTCATCATATAGTGCATTTATATCTTATTTGTTATTTATATACTGAATATTTTTATTTATATTGGAAATCTAGTCTTATAAACAATGTATTTATACCATACTTGATGAAATCCTACTCATTTTTGTTCTAATCATCAACATTCTGTCATATATATTTTTTGTTCACGGTGTAATCGTTATTGTGCATAATTACATGTCACAGAAAAAAAATTAAAATTTTAATAATAATAATCATGAACTTCATGTCTTGAAAATGATTGGAACAATTATATTAAATACATTTTTCTCAAAAAAACTTATATAACCTATTTCACCTTTTTATACTTTGACCAGTATGAGATTAGGTTGACCAAGTCTATATTTCTCAAATGTCTCCATATATCATATCACATAATATGTGTTGTGATATATTGATATCGGATTTAGATGAAGATAATAACTTACATATTTTAAATTACCATGTCATTTATAAGAATATATAATGAGTAAGATTTAGCATGGAATGCATGACTTGTTAATCATCTACTACAAATATCTTCATAGTAAACCGTTCAATGTATTGCCCAATTTCAAGTATATTTTTTTAAGATACGAAACTAAAGGGTTTGTATTGTTTCAAATAGGTTTCTAGATATGAAGTAAAATGTTGAATATGTTCTCAGTGGCGGAGCCAGAATTTCCAAATGGGTGAGTCACAACTGTAAAATGGCAATCTTATTCAAACAACTAAAGGCACAATAAGTAAACTAGTAAATTAGGTAAGCGCTAAAACTGGAAATTAATTAATAAAAGAATGCACATATGGCGATCAATATTCCAAACTTGTTAGAAAACTATGTGACTTTTGATACTCCTAAGAAGAGTTGTTGAATAACAATGAATATTGAAAGAATATCAACCAATTATTCACATGTGCCCGTTTACAGTTACAAATTTGTCTCCTGTTTCAAGAAAATGTGGCAACTCTTATATATAATTATACACAAACTCTAGTCATCTTCTTTTTCTAATGATTCTGTATTTTAGTAATAATCAAGTTAATAACAAATACATTATAATTGACATTATAAACAAGAAAAGAAGAATCAATTGTCCAGATCAAATTCGTGGAAGATGAAAATAAAAAAATATAAATAAAGATTAGTAAAGAGGCGAAATATGCTTGATCAGTAGGCAAAAATGAAAATAAAGCATATGAAGCATGCTTAAGCGGCAGATCTCTTTGATATGCAAACAAAGACAAACCAGATGACAATGCTTGGCAAGTTTTAAGAAAATATAAATACAAGTCATTAGATGAGAAGGCTATAAACAAGCAGATATATTGAACCGAAACCGTCGTTGCCTTGTGTGAAATCTCCAGAAAAAACTCCGTCAACAAGTCAAAATGGGCCAAGTAACGTTTTTTTTAGTAACTAGTGAACGCACACGTGCACATGCACGTGACATATAAAATTTGTTGGAAATGTGCGGGGAGAGGACTCGTCCATGAAATGGTCCCTACGGTAAAAGATATTTGTGTTGATTGTTTGAAAGGAGAGAATTAAAGAACCGTTTTCCTGGGATAGAGAGAGAAATACAAAATTAAAGATTATAAAATTTAATAGGAGAGTGTGAGAATAAATATTTGTAGGAGCAAAATTCCTTAAAAAAATAAGGGAAGAGAGTGAATCAAGGAGAACACATCATCAAACTCGCTCTTTTTATAGTAGTATAGATTATATATATCATTAGCACCTCTATAGCCGTTTCAGCTTGGTGACCGGTGCTGGAGACTCTGTCCAAGACATAACGGTAACTGCATATTCACATAAACGGATTCAGAAACTTCCTTTCATATTTGTTAAGCCCGCTACTGCAACGATTAACTCTTCAAATTTGAATACATTTATTTTAATAAGAGGGTGAGGCACGTGCCTCAGGGTGCCTCTGAGTGGCTCTGCCATTGTATGTTCTTATCTTTAAATCAATGATATTTTAATAGAACGAATTCACATTTTACATAATAATCTATTCAAAGTTGTACCTTATTTTACTATTTAGCAACTATATATGTTATATATGTGCTACATAAGAGTGTGTTATATTTTATAAAAAATCATCAACATGAGCAATTCACGCAAAATAATGAGTTATCTAATCGTATGTAGCTCCGAATGTAATAGTCAATTCATACTAACTATTATTGGCTCCTATGATCTTGGAATTTGTTACGTCAATATCACTCCTAATTTTTTGACATATACTTCTTATCTCATGGTGAAGAAAACTACATAAATGTCAATGTATATATTTATGAGAGTATCATTCACTAAAATATTAGAGGTCTATGAACCGCCTTTTATCGCCCCATCTCTGAGTTGATTGTGCCTTTTGTGGTTTTGATGATTATATTAACAATGTATTGAATTCCAATGAGTTGAATAGACCATGTTTGGTTGCATAACATGGACTGAAGGTTCCTGAATAATAAAGGGATGATTAATAAAGGGATGGTTAATAAAGGTGTGCCTATTCTTGGAGCAGTGAGACAATGTGGAGCAACTTAGTAAAACAGAGATGACAAAATGATCCAAGGAATGGTTCCTAGAATATACTGTATCCATTCTTTTTTCGACATTTTTCATGACCAACATAAATATCTTAGCAAACATCATAATGATGAGTAATAAGACCAAGTGGAAGTAATCAGTAGGTAATGATTGGAAACATAAATTAAAGGCTATCTGCGATCGCAATAAATAATAAACAATAAACTAACAAAAAGTAACAATATGACTGCATGTAGTTGGGAAAAATGGATGAAAGTTGTTATGGGTTAAAGTAATCAGTTTCTCGTCAATCTAGTTGGCATTATTAAAACGTGACTTGGTTTAGAAAACACATAAGAAAAAGATTAAAATCTTATTTGATGCGATCAACGTGGCAATAGAATAGCATGCACATCCTTCTCCCTCTCTACCGTTGATGTTGTATGCTTGACACCAATGGTAAGTCGTGCACAAGGCTGTGCCCACAAAACTGAATACATTTCAACATACCTCTGGTACCCTTGCTTGCACACATTGTTATTAGCTATCTTCAAGATCTTGTGGAGAACCAACATACCAACTTGAGTCCAGCAGTGGTTGCAGCCCAAATAGTTTGGAACTCTAAGAGGATGACCGTGAACCCAGCTGGAGTACCATGAGGCATTTAAGGTTAGTTGTGAGACATGAAGAACACCTAGGCATTAGCGATGACAACTCTACAGAAATATTAGGTGCTGATGTACGAGATGAAGAAGTGATCAGGATCATGATTTGCTAGGCTACACCCATACTTTGTTGGCAGGATAACTTGTCCTAATGTTCTCGCTGAACAATTGTCAGCGCGGGACCGTCAAACTGCGGTTTGCATGATTGGGGTAGGGATTTGTATTGGCTTGTCAGTGCAACTGGTCTCTCCATGCACGGTGATGGATTCTGGTCTGCGGATCAGAGAGAGCAAATCGTGAACATGTTATGCAGCTAGACCATGAGCCTAAAGCAGTATGACTATGACCGTAGAAATCGTAGTGTAGGAATCTTTCGGGATATCATATGTACGAAAACATTATAATTAGGTGGGATCTGAACACTAATTTCAACGCAGTAGATCTGGCTATTCTTTAGCTTTGACCACAGTGTCGATTCCTCCACGACGATGTACATAGGTGTCGGTAAGTCGACATTCGCTCTTGGCAGTATAAAACCACAAACTCATCTGGACTGTCGTCCGACGATTATGTAGAAACACTTACGATTCCACAAAGAAGAAATGAAAGTGGCAGAGTCAAACAGCTTCATGGCGGCAGGCATGCTTAGGAGAACTAACATCTAGTCGTTCGGTAATCAAGGAACATGTTAGGGTTTGTGCCGAATAGTCTAAGATCGTGTAGAGAGGCTCCATCATACATTGTTGATTGTGCGCCATACTTATCTGAAGCATCCAGTACGGAGAAAATACGAAGAGTCCGTCGAAATCTAGAAAGCACCAGGTCAGAACCAATTTCTTTAAAATGTTCGGAAGGAAATATGAAGAGTCCGTCGAAATCTAGAAAGCACCAGGTCAGAACCAATTTCTTTAAAATATTCGAAAGGAAAATCTGAAGTGTCCGATGGGATTAGGAGACTGAGAAGACGAGATGAGGAGTCCAATTACGGATAGGAAGAGTGGAGGACGGAGACGAGTCGTGATACTTAGTATGATAAAATAGTATATATATATATATATATATATATATATATATATAAAATATATATATAGTATATATATATATATATATAATAGTATATATATATATATATATATATATATATATATATATATATATATATATATATATATATATATATATATATATATATATATATATATATATATAACCAAAAGGATGGACATGTATGTAAGGTTGTACTTCATCATTCCAACATAGTTGAAATGTGTGTGGCACAAACAAATGACCTTGTGAAAGATTCCCTCCAAAACAGTAACTTATCGTGATCGTGTGTGCCTATTCGAAATAAATGCTTAGGAGCATGCAATACATTTATAGAATAAACTATTTGAAGAGAACAGTTGCATTTGTTTCAACTCAAGATCTTTGCCTGATTGTCGTAGAAGTTTTCACCCTATTTGCACTTGTGATTAGTGTTTGTCGTGTCGATGGAAGGTCGAGAGATATGAGGTTGTTGATATAAAAAGTATGCTTGAGTTAGAAAATACCTTGTACATGTGGCGTGACCGTTTTGTAGGGCTGTAAATGGGTAGGGTATTATCCATTTACTGACCACCCATACCCTATAGGATAGGGCAAGGACAATTATATTTTTACTCATTGCCCATTCCTTCTACCTGCTTTACCTATACCTGAAAAAGGTAGGATAAAGGGAGAATTTGTATCCTACCCGTTTTATCCATTTAGCCACTAGTATAAGGTTCGGTTACCAATTTGGTGTTCGAACACATCTACAAATTCCTACCAAAAACCCCTATAAACCTCATCACAACTTTCTTTATTTTTGTTATTATTTGATTCCAAGAATTTCTTAAATTCTTAGAATGTCAAAGGTTTTATAATAATATATTAGAGAAGAAAAGGAATTCTTCAATAAAAACAAATACATAAAAGTCCAACCTAGTATTTCAAAATAAATGTTGAGTATATACTAGTACTTTGGGTGTATATGACCGAAAACATAACGTGCTAATATATAAAGTTGATTTTAGGAGTATCTTGTGCTTAATCTAGGGAATATCCTACAAGATGGTTGTTGTAAGTATTGTATTTCTATCTTTGTATTATTTTAACCATTTCACGGTTACTTGACTCATTTACCTTTTGGGTAAATGGTTGTAGGTAAGGGTAAGGTAAAGGTTTTTGGGAAAGGATAACGATCCTATCCATTATCTGTAGCCTTGACGTGGGTAAGGGTTTGAATAAGGGTTTGGATAAGCCTTTATCCTGTCGTACCCTACTCTTTCCTATTACACCTCTATCACGAAGTGTGTATAAGCTTGTGGACCCTAGGATGGGCCATGTTGTGGGTTTTCTAGGCACTTCTGGTTTAAATAATGGTGTTTAAACTTTTATCTATTAAACTATTTGAAACTTCCAAAATATAATGTTAGCATGATTGTCTGTTGATGAGTTTTGAAAAGGGGAAGATTTCAACTCACTAATTACCCGCAAGTATACGGAAATCAATGTAGTCAAGTGTCGAACATGAGGAGCTAGGCTAGTCAAGCATAAACCTGTTAACTTTCACTAATCTAACTCAGATTGCAAAAGATTAATTATTTATAGTCCTAAGAAAAGGAAAACAAGGCAAATGTTTTAAACAACAAAGTTGAATCAAATGATTAGGAACTTGAGCATAAGGTTTCACTACCATTACCATTATATCACATGAATGTAAGAAACAAGATCGTTGTTTAACAAGCAAGGAGGTTGTCATCGTCATGCATTTCCTAATGCCATGAGATGGTTCTCAACTTCACATAACGCTCCCGCATCTATTTTTAGCATCAAACACAACCGGAACTCTCAATAGTCTCTAGCCACTCTCGTGGTCAAGAGAATATTGTCATAGATCCTACTCCATACTTCCTAATGCATTCTTCCGAAGCACAAGGCAAGCATAAAACATGTATAAAAGGTACGCCAACCTAGCATACAAGCAAGAAAATACCATAGGCATCCATGGAAGAAAGCAAATTAAACAACAATAAGCATAAAATTTGAGTTCACATGATCAATGGCATGGGAGTTACTCTCCCATACTCAAGAAAAGAGCTCTACTCATCCATAGTGAAGATATGCAGATATATGACAGTAATTTTGGAGTTTTGCATGCTTAAGAGAAGGAAAAGCTAGAAAAACTATAGATGCAAGCTAAGGGGAGAGAACTCCAGCTAGAGGATGAAGTTCCACCACTAGAAAGCTTCAACTCAGACCAACTTCCCTCCTGAGAAGCTAGAATGAAGAGAGTAGCTCTGTTGCACCTTAGAGAAGAAAAACAGAGAAGAAATGAAGTAAAATGAGGCTTCTTCTCCAAGAAACCACTTTCTTCTACCCCAAAATCGCCCTCCTCTGCTCTGGAACTTCTCTTGGGAGTAAAACACTTCAAAATGACCGAGCACAACCACCTCATGGGCTCCCATTTTCTTTTAAAATGAGAGGCAATCATTTTTTATTTTTGCAGAAACTGACAATGACACAACGTGTCTTTTGTTGAACAGACTGTGTCATGTCATTTGTGTTTGCTCAGTGTTTTCACTGCATTGAGGTACACGACATGTTTGAATAAGACACGCCGTGTTTCTATCTTCAGAGAGTGAATCAAATGAAGGGAACACGGCATGTCTGAATAAACACACGTTGTGTTCTTTGGCAGAAAGGTGCAGATGGTCTTCATGTACCAGGAACACGCTGTGTTTGATTAAGGACATGTCGTGTTACCTCTTTTCTTTGATCTGGACTAGAATCTGCTGGAGACTCACATGGCATGTGTTTAATAACACATGACGTGTTCTTTGTCCTGAGAGACTGTCTGTAAGTAAACACACTGTGTTCTTAGTAGAACACGCCGTGTCTTCTACCATTTCTTCAGAAATTTGTTTTGGATGAACATAAAAAGTTGGAGAAGTCCCATTGAGGTTGGATCTGAGTTAGGTTATCTCCAATATGACCTTTTTAATACATATCTATAATCAACATCATGTGATAAGCAAAGAGACTAAAAAATGTGGCAAAATGGATATAAATAGAGGCCAATTTGGGACATAATGAGCTGAAACTGTGTGTGAAGAAATGTAAAAAGTTGATATAAAACACACACAACATTGTTTGGGAGTAAATAGGTACATATATGCTTTAATATGTATGCTGAAATAGTTGAATAATCAGGTATGTATATTTTCATTGCAACAAAATCATATTATATTACTTTTCAAAACAAGTATAGACAATGTGGTTTTCATTTAGAAATATAACATACATTTTCTCTCATAGAATGTACCATGTGTTATTCCACCCATCTGTATGCTCTGTCTTGTGATTTGGCTCTCATGGCCTACATGTTCACACCCGTCAAAACATCTTCTCAAGAAGTAAACAAATGAAGGACCTTTTGTGATAGAAACTAAGGTAGCATGGAGGGAGATGTAATATTGAAACTTTTTCCATAGTAAATCTTCCTACAAGAGAGAGATGATGTCTCATAATCATTTAATACTCAAATTCAAATTCCAAATGACTAGGAAGTTAATGGGTGAAGGACCAGAGCATTCGTCCCTAGCATGGTAATATCAAAACTCAGATACAAAAGCTTACAAGCTTAGATAATATGAACAAATAAAAAGATAAAGACACCAATATAATCTCAACATTTAACAAGTATATTATACAACATCATTTATGATAAAATCCCAAATACAAGTGTAAGACACAAATATACAAGTCTAATCACGTACTCTACATACAACTTACAAAAAGAAGACCTAAACAAATGCTTTGTAAAATCCTCCAAGTGTAATCTACATATATACAATATGGAAGCATGGACCATAAAGATTACACTCGAAGAATTTCACAAATATCTTATATCATTCATTACAATATAAAAATAACTTTAAATATATATGATTATATTAATTCTCATATTCACATTCTTTTTACAAGCTTACAACAAAAAATATAATACATGATAAAACTGGTAAACTAGTTAAGCCTCCTTAGATCTTGTAGATGGCACCCTACCAGTTCTTGAACTCATATGCTGATCCTTTAGCTAGTCCTTGCACATCACATGAATTTATCCTCTACGATTGCTATTTGTGTGTTGACATCATGCCCCCAACCATGCATTCAACAAGTCGACTGTAAGTGGTTGGGTTTTAGTAATAATATAAACATAATTTAACATAAAGATTAAAAACTAATATGAACATACTTAAACATACTTACACTGGATCGGCGCATGTCTGTCTACCCTCATCCCATGGGCTATATGGCGGGCTAGGTGTAGAGCGCAATATGATAATAGGTGGCCATCACAGATGTCAGAGTGGCATAATATTATCTCCATCATTAACTAGAAGTTAAAGGGTGTTTCTTTTAGGCGTAGTGAAGCACCAAGCTTTTATGCTTCTCTTGCGGCTAGTGACATCGTGACCCCCAAATCAATACTACAAAAGGTTTCTTTGTTCAGATGGGATCCACCAGATATGGCTAATGTTGGGTTTTAGGGGAGACAGAGAAGGCAGCGGAAACAAAAAATTTCTTCTCCCAAACCCTGAATAAAGGAATCACGTCAACGTCTATACAATAGGAATGATGGTTTGTAGAGGCATACCTTGTCCCGAGGCTTGCTCAGCAACGTTACCTCATGACATGTGCGGTCTTCACCTCCGGTCTTGAATGGTGTCTATGCAGCTCCTGGTCTCACTGGGACTGTCGGGATTGACAGCTGTCCTCCGAGCGGCAGAAGTCTCCCGCCTCTATAGTCGTCCACACGGACTTCCTGGAACTCCGATCTCCTTGTCCCACAAAGAATCAGAAGGAGTCACACCCTCCTATTGGCGTACTAGTCACCGACACACTCTCTTGAAACCAGTTGCCTTTCTGCAGATGTCTTTCTCTTATTGTGCCTCCCTTATCGGGTAGCACTTTCTCGGGCTCTCTCTCGATTTCCAAAACTAGAGAGAATGACAACTTTGCAGAGCAACTGTTGTTCTAAGTTATACTTTGAGAAGCCCCCAATACCCCTATATATAGGAGGGTCATGGGACATGGTTCTCTACCCCGGGCAATGCGGGACTAAATAGGAGTACAAGGGTTCGAGATTTTCCACAAAACAACCAACTGCGTCACCTGAACCGATCGTTTCAACCTTGAAACGGTCGATTGGTGGTCTGATCCGATCGGTTCACACCTGAACCGATCGTTTGGAGCACCTGAGCCGATCGGTTCGTGGTCCTGGTCCAACTCAAATTGACTTTCATATTTGTTTCTAATTAATCAAATATTAATCCTTGTCCAAATTGAATTTTTACAAGTGAAACAAACTGTATTTGCAAAATTGACTTTCCAAACGAACTCCGTTGGTCACATGAGCCGATCGGTTCAACAATTGAGCTGATCAGTTCACCAACCTGAGCCGATCAATTCATCTCATGAGCCGATCGGTTGGAAGTGCAGATTGTGCAAAATCAGTCAATCACAGTTTCAATCAATCTGATACTCTAATAAATTGGTCCAAAACCTTGAACACTATGATTTTGAGCTATCAATCAACTGAGTGTTTAATTGAACTACTAAACTCCTTTAGTAATCAATCTAAACATAATTTGTGGAAAACCTCCTCTTCCAGGTTAAATCCTATGTGTGTGACCTTGCATGTCCATTTCACGTTGGCAGTAAAAGTCCATAACACTTATGACTTCACACGCAAAGAGCAGTGCCTAGTCACACATCTGTGCTACCCAAGTGAAATAGAAAGTTGGAGAACAACTTTCAATCCTACAATCCGTGAATGGTGTTACAGTGAATGTATAATTCCTTTGTCACTAATGTCCTAAATGAACTCAAGGCATGGTACAGTCATCCTTTCAACGTTCATCCATTTCCTTGATCTCAAAGCAGACCGGGTGAGATGTGTGCGACATCAATATCACATATTGATTCACACATGCATGCACATGCCTTTGTCAAACCTACTCATCAAGTGGCCATGGACATTAAACTCCCTTAGGAGGGACAAATCCCATATCTATCACTCACCCCTCAAAGGCCCCATGTGTCAAAGTCACCCAATCATCACCTTTATAGCAACCCATGTTTCAAGACTGCGTTTGATGATGTCAAAGTGTACCCAACGACCACTACTACAGAAATGTCTTAGAAAGTCACTTTTCAAGGTGTCGGTTGTATACAAAAACCGACACATAAACCCTACTGTGTCGGTTTGGAACAGAAACCGACATCCAATCTGTGAAGGTCGACCAGACACGGGTACCGCTTTTATTAAGTGTCGGTTAATTAATAAAAAACCGACACCTAAAATCAACCGCCAAACCCAAAATTCCAGCGAAAAAATTGGCTCCAATATTTTACATATTGCGTCGGTTCGTAACTAAATAACCGACGACTAAAGGGTATTCGTGAGATAGGAATAGTTGTCGGTTGTTGTTTAATCAAAAACCGACGACTATATTCTAGTATAGTTGTCGGTTTGTGGCAAAGAACCGACACTGTTGGTTTAGTTGTCGGTTTTTTAAAGAACCGACACGTATTTTCAACTTAATAGCTCACCCTGCCCGAACGATTCTTCCCATTTCCCTATTTCGTTCCCGATTTCCCTAGCTTCGACGATTTCCCTTGCTTCCTGCCGCCGCCGCCGCCGCTCCTTCCTCCGTGCTCGCCGCTCGTCGTCGTCGAGCGAGAAGCAGTCGGCCTCCCTCTCCACCCGCCCGCCGGCCTCCCTCTCCGCCTGCCGGCCTCTCCTCCGCCGTCGGCCTCTTCTCCGCCCGTCGGCCTCTTCTCCGCCCGCCGACCTCTTCTCCGCCGTCGCCGGTAGCAGCTAGGTCTACTAGCCTCACCACCCTCTCCGCCGCTCCTCTCTTCGCCACCGGAAGCTGCTAGGACTTTGCCTCGGCCGCTGCTCCTCTTCCCTCAAGGTGCCCGCCTTGCCTTCTTCTTCTTCTTCCTCTGCTCGTCTTCCCTCAAGGTGCCACCCTGCTGCTGGGCATTTTTTTTTAAATTTATTTACTTCTTATGAGAATCAATTTTAATTAGGGCTCATACACATATTGATGTCTAACACCTAAATGAATATCTAGTTAGTGTATTTTCTTAGTATCGTGAAAGATTCTCAATCGTGTGTATCAAATGGGATTCTTATATATATTCAGGTCTTAATGTTATAAATGGAAGACTCGAATGTTATAAAATCCCATCAAAGTAGGTAGAAACAACTTATATATATTCAGATCTTAATAATTCCATGAAGTGCACATTATCTTACTCAGGAAAAGTATGTGTATAATGTAGGATTAGTTCCATATAATGGTTCTATTTTAGTAAGCACCTAGAAACCCGTCCAAGATTTACTCATTAGGAGCATTTCCTCATTTGTTCTCTAAGTACATTTGTAGACTTCTTTTCAAGCTATCATGTCTACCACAATAAAGTTGGTTATGACAAGCAATAAAAGGTTAACTGATGTTATACAATTTTTTCTGAAAATATATAACATCGTTATATGTACTTACACTTTGTTAATACTAATATTGTGCAGTCTCTGTCCACCCATAACAGTCACTATGAACTGGGCCTCTATGTCAATGTTAACGTTCCCTATTGAAGAACAATTGGACATCATCCTAGATGATCGTTCCTTAAACCAATTGGTCATACGCAAACATTGGCATTTTCTAAAAGGAAGACACTACATGCCTGGTAAAGTGACCCTAAGTTTTGGTAATTATTCACATGTTATCAAGGTTGAGTATGATTTGGCGGGAAATCTTGTATCAAAATCTGGTTGGCGTGATTGGATTGGAGAGCTGCATGTGGTCCGTTGGAACAAGCTTTTTCTCCGTCCAGTTGGCGATAATTCCATCAAAGTTTGGATAACCAACAACAACTGCGAGACCCCCGATCATCTTCTGCGGTATGAGCGCACGGCGTCGCATATCAGCTCGGATAAATCTGAATCTGAGGCCCCTGTCAGTTCATATTCGTCTAAATATAGTGAGGATCTTCGTGACACAACTTCATCATCAAAAAGAAGTTACTGATGCATGCGGGACCATGTTGGTGTAGTATTTAGTTGTCTATCTATCTAGACTTGTCTGTAGTAATAGTTTTTTTAATTATGCGCATGTTTAGGGGTACACCAACCCCTTTGTTTAGTTATTGTTATAACTGAAGTGTGTGTTTCCATGAATGGAACTGAAAGTTGCTACATGAATGCTTATAACTGAAGTGTGTGTTCCCATGAATGTTCCCATTTGCATGATTACACTACTATTTTCTCATATTGTTTAGTCTATTTTAATATGACATACTTGCTTATATCTTGCTTAATGATGAACTGTAATGCACACATGTGACATGCTTGGAATGTAAATGATGAACTTTTCCCTAAATTGCCAATCATGCTTTTAAAGACATCAATAATCACCCTAAATTGAAGAACTAGGATTTTAGGTATAAGAATGACAATACATTATTTGTTGGCCTAGAAACCCGTCCAAGATTTACTCATTAGGAGTAAATCTTGGATAGTCCCCGGTTTGGGACTGTTCTTGAATACCTAATCTCGCTTAGGATGTAAGTGTATAATGTGTATTGGGTTTTCAAGAAAATTTTGGCAGCATTTCCCCGTTTGTTCTCTAAGTACATATGTACTTGGAAAACAGCGGGGAAATGCTGCCGAAATTTTCTTGAAAACCCAATACACATTATACACTTACTAGTGAGATTAGGTGTTCAAGAATGGATAGGTGGTACACATTTATTATATATAATAATGACATCACATGTATTTGTTAACCCTAGACCCTAATCTTGTCCTAATATATACTTGTTTTCTCTTTGATCATAGAATGGATAGATCATGGATGTCCATTCGCAATCGCTGCACCCCAGAGTTTATTTCTGGTCTTCACCAGTTCATTAAATTTGCCGAGGAACATAGGAAACAACCTGGAGATAGGTTCTACTGTCCATGTAGACATTGCGGTAACAACTTCAAAGTCAACACTGGTGACGAAATCATGACTCATGTCATGTGCAACGGGATTATACAAGGCTATACATAATGGCACTAGCATGGAGAGATTTCAAACCCGAAACCAGTGGATGTCGATAGCAGTGCTTGTATGGAAGAAGAAATTGCCTACGATGACGTAGATGTGAATGAACCAGTTCCAGTAGACATCGTTGATGCGATGCTGGATAGTTGTGGGGTAAAGCACACCGATCCACCTCCCATTTTTAGAAACATTGTGCATGATGCTGAGATGTCGTTATACACAGGTTGTACTAAGTTTACGAAGCTTAACGCTGTGTTGAGATTGTATAAGTTGAAAGCTAACAATAGATGGAGCGACAAAAGCTTCATGTCATTGCTGTCTTTGTTGAAAGAAATGCTTCCTGAAGGAAACGAGCTGCCAATCTCAACATACCAGGTAAAGAAATTGTTGTGCCCAATGGGAATGGATGCCAAGAAGATACACGCATGCCCAAATGATTGTGTATTATTTCAAAAGGACTATACAGATTTGAAAGATTGTCCAAAATGTGGTGCGTCACGGTATAAATTGACGACTTCGGGGGAGTCCAAAACTGGTTCTCCTGCCAAGGTGATGTGGTATCTACCTATAATATCACGGTTTCAATGCTTGTTTGCCAATCCGATAGATGCGAAGAATTTGAGGTGGCATGCAGATGTTAAGAAAATTAATGATGGGATCCTACGACATGCGTCTGATTCCCCACAGTGGAAGAAGATTGATGTATTGTACCCTGAATTTGGTGAAGAAGTCAGGAATCTAAGACTTGGGCTTTGTACAGACGGGATGAATCCGTACGGGACATTGAGCAGCCAACATAGCACTTGGCCAGTCATGCTTGTTATATACAATCTTCCTCCCTGGCTGTGTATGAAAAATAAGTACGTAATGCTGTTGTTGTTGATATCGGGCCCTAAACAACCTGGAAATGACATCGATGTTTATCTTGAACCTCTGATTGATGACTTAAAGAAACTCTGGGGTGAAGGTGTGATGACCTATGATGCTTCACGAAGAGAGACATTTCGTTTGTATGCTATGTTGTTTTGCACTATTAATGACTTTCCAGCATATGGGAATTTGTCTGGATATAGTGTCAAAGGAGCTAAAGTGTGTCCTATATGTGAAGAGAACACTGATTCAACAAGACTAAAACATGGCGGTAAGAATGTATATCTCGGTCATCGAAGGTTTCTTCCAAAATTCCATCTGTATCGTAGGAAGCGCAAAGCATTCAATGGATTGAATGAGGAACGCAGTGCACCTAAACCAATACCAGGGGAGGTTGTTTATGAAAGAATAAAAGACTTTGTCAATGAATTTGGTAAGAGATCACAAGCTACTACACGGAGTGATAATTCTTCATTCAAGAAGAAGTCAATATTTTGGGATCTTCCTTATTGGAGTTCTTTGACAGTCAGACATTGTATCGATGTAATGCACGTTGAGAAAAATGTCTGCGATAGAATCATTGGTACTCTGTTAAATATACCAGGTAAGACTAAAGATGGGATAAAATCCAGACTGGACCTACGTGAAATGGGAATAAGGTCAGAATTAACAGAAATACGTGAAATGGGTAGTAAAAGAACATACTTACCTCCCGCATGTTACACGTTGTCTAGAAAAGAGAAGAAAGCTTTTTGTGAATGCTTGATAAATGTTAAGGTGCCAAATGGTTACTCATCCAACATCCGTAGATTGGTATCAATAAAGATCTGAAGTTGATAGGACTTAAATCTCATGATTGTCACACTCTAATGCAACAAATATTGCCCATGGCAATTCGATCTATATTGCCGAAGCATGTAAGGTTTGCAATCACCAGACTTTGTTTCTTTTTCAATAGTCTCTGCAGCAAAGTTATTGACCCTGAGACTCTCGATAATTTGCAAAGAGAAGTGGTTGTTACCCTATGTCAGCTTGAGATGTATTTCCCTCCTTCGTTCTTTGATATCATGGTACATCTTGTTGTCCACTTGACTAGGAAAGTGAAAATCTTGGGCCCGATTTTCTTGCATTGGATGTATCCCTTTGAACGATACATGAGCGTTTTTAAAGGTGATGTTCGAAACCGTTATCGGCCTGAAGGGAGTATTATTGAAGTTTATGTGGCGAGAGAGGTTATGGATTTCTGCAATGTCTTTCTCAGTGGTAATGACACTCCTGATAATGACAAGAATATTGACGAGCTATTTGGCAAAGGAATTTTGGGATCACGTGTGAAAGTAATCATCCGTGAGCAGTTGGAACAAGGTCATTTGTATATTTTATACAACATGGACTAAGTGAACGTTTATATCGAGGAACATACCAATTTCATCAAAAGACAATATCCTTGAGCCAATACAATGTGGCTTGCTAGAGAGCATAACAAGACTTTTATTAAGTGGTTTGAAGATAAAGTCTTACATCAACTATCTCAAACACCAGATGATATTACTGAAACTATCAAATGCCTCACCTTTAAACCAAAGTTGACTGTTATGTCTTATGAAGGGTATGACATTAATGGATTCACATATTACACAAAGCGCCAAGATGATAAGAGTGTCATCCAAAACAGTGGGGTCACCCTTCAAGCATCGACTGTGTTTTTTGTAAGTGCAAAGGATAAGAGTCCACGTGAAGCTAAAATGTCATATTACAGTGTCATTGAAGAGATATGGGAATTTGACTACATAGATTTCAGAATTCCGCTCTTCAAATGTAATTGGGTTGATAACACCAAAGGAGTTATAGTGGATGAATTGGGTTTCACTTTAGTGAACTTTGAAAAGATTGGCGAGAAGGCTGAACCATTCATATTGGCATCACAGGCGAAATAAGTATTTTATATCGATGATCCTGCAAATGATAAATGGTCAGTTGTTCTTCATGGTAAAAGATAGTTCATTGAAGATCCTATAGATGAAGAAGAGTACTATGATAAATATGATGACTCCAGTCCATTCTCAGTTGGGTTGCCAACTCCAGAAAATATTGAAGCTAATGATGACTTATATGTGCGCGGAGATCACAATGAAGGATTGTTAATTGATAAAAGATCACAATTTTAGAGGCATGCATGTTTATATTTTTTTATTGAAGCTAAATGTTTACTTTTTTAATATCAATATCATTTTATGATTTGATGTTTCATTATCTTCTAGTTAATACAAATGCTAAACATTGTGGGAGGGTGCTAAAGAACTATAGGACCAATCTCACCCGAGATTACATACGCGATGCTGAGAGTAGGTTCTTGATCTATTCCAATTCTAGACATTGATCAGTATTTCACTAACTCTACACTAATAATTTTTGTTTGTATTCTCTTTGAAAAACAAATATAGGAAGAAGGCTATGCAGGACGGACATGACATAGCTATGCAGGATATGCAGGAAGAAGCCCCAATGAAGAGAAGCAGGATACAGATACAATACATAAAGTGCAGCACACACAAGTGGTTCAGATTCATATAACAACATGACAGACTAACACATATATAGTGCATAACAACAGCAGCTCCGAATTTACATACAACACTAACTTAGTACATATATAGTGGACTAAGGTGACGATACCACATGCTAAAACAGGTTACCGACGACATGTTACGACTGGGAGGTCGTGATTCAGCAATGTATGCATTAGCACGAGGACAAGAGATCACCATATGAAGACAAACATATGGTGATATGTTTGTCCTCCTGCTAATGCATACTGTTGCTGAATCACGACCTCCCAGTCGTAACATGTAGTTGTCGGTAACATGTTTTACCAGGTGGGATCGTCACCTTATAAGTCCCACTATATATGTACTAAGCTAGTGTTGTATGTAAATTCGACGCTGCTCTTGTTATGTACTATATATGTGTTAGTCTGTCATGTTGTATGGACATCGATTGTATTGCTCAGGTATTATATAGTCTCATTAGATAATATGAAATATATCAATCTTATTTATAGCTCATTAATTATATATATACATCATTCTCTTTACAGGTGTTTAAAGCTGACCCCACTACAGGAACGGACTTACCAGATGTACATGCTCCCTATACGATGGGAGAATTAAATGAAGAATGGGCAAAAACCATACAAATAGTGGGGATTTTGTAAATGAATTTCTGAATTATAATATGTGTGAATGTTTCTACATGTCTAGATGTTTCTACATGTGTCTGAGTGAAAATGAATGAAAGTGTTGGTTACTATATGAATGTTTCTACATGTGTGAATGTGAATGAATGGAACTACAGATTGCTAGCTACATGAATGTTTCAAAATGTGTGAAAATAAAATGGAACTGCAGGTTGTATTGCTAAATGCATGTGTGAATATTTTTGTTGTTAAATTTGCAGGTTTGTGGCCTGTTGTTGGCTGATATCAATGGATGTCGTAAAACCTGCAGTTCAGTTAACTGAACTGCAGGTTTCTCATCCTGTGACCAGCCACAGCAGGTCTGCAGGTCTGTAAAAAAAAAAACCAATAGGCGTCGGTTATTTAGATATAACCGGCGCCTATTTCCTGTGGCGCGAACATATATGGTGTCAGTTTCTTAATACAAACCGACACTGATAGTGCCCAAGCCGGCGCCAATAACAGGCGTCGGTAATTATAAACAACTGACACATAACTTTATAGTGTCGGTTATTTAAATGTAACCGACACATATTCTTTTGGCGCGAAGACATATTTCGTCGGTTGTTGGCTTATAACCGACACTTATAGCGCCCAAGATGGCGCCCTTTCTGTGGCACCAAGGGTTTGGGCGTCGGTTTCTTATCTAATAACCGACGCCTATAGTCCCCTGATGGTGCGTTTTTGGTCGCGCGCGAAGAGTTTGGGTGTCGGTTCTGGAACCGACGCGTAATGGGTGACCTTTTAGTGTCGCCCACATAGGGGTCGCTCGGAAACCGACACTAAAGGCCATAAATAACCGACACTAAAGGTAGGTTCTGTAGTAGTGGACATATGTTGAGTGTAGTGATTTTAGGTCAAAGAATCACATTCACCACCATCATTGTGAGAGCTGACTGTGACTACCAAATCATGGTTCCATGTGTCACTCTCACGACGTGTCTGTCCAGTACACTTGTTCTCTAACAAGTACCTATGTGCTTGGTTTGATATCACTATATCATGACTAATGAGATTCTATCATCAAACAACACACAATCTAGTCTTTAGTGTTATTGATGTCTATGGTTATTTCCACAATAACAACCGACTAGGGACTAAACAAGAATGTATACTCTTAAAATCCGTATGATCTCATCGTTTAGGTCCTTAACCTAAAAGCATATGTCATTGAGTAAAACAATTCTTTGGACATCTATCATGTTACACTATCATCTCAGAAATAGTCAAAACATATAGATCGGAAATTGCCTTTATTATTATTCAAATCATTTACAAAGTATCCCATTACAATCATCACAGGACTTTCTCTATGGGCATACATACCAACAGACTCCCACTTGCACTTAGAGCCAGTCACCTAGGAACCTCAGTCCTTGTGACCTAGCATGACCATCATGCTTCTGCTGAGAAAGGGCCTTAGTTAGTGGATTAGCTATGTTGTTTTCAGTTGGTACTTTGCAAATCTTCACATCTCCTCATTGTACGATCTCTCGTATGAGATGGAAGCGCCGCAGTATGTGCTTGGACCACTAATGTGAACTGGGCTCCTTAGCTTGAGCAATAGCTCCATTGTTGTCACAATAAAGCTCAATTGCATCACAGCTATTGGGAACTACACAAAGTTCAGAGATGAACTTCCTGATCCACACAACCTCCTTTGTTGCATGTGAAGCGTCAATATACTTGGCCTTTGTAGTGGAATTGACAACTGTTTCTTGCTTGGAACTCTTCCAGCTCACAGCTCCATTGTTTAGGCAAAATACAAATCCTGATTGCGATCTGAATCATCTTTATCAGTTTGGAAGCTCGCATCGATGTAACCCTTTACAACCAGTTCTTCCTCACTGCCATATACAAGAAACTGATCCTTAGTCCTTCACAAGTACTTGAGGATGTTCTTTACAGTTGACTAGTGAGCATCCCCGGGATATGACTGGTACCTGCTCATCATGCTGAGGGAATATGAGACATCTGGGCGTCTGCACAACGTAGCGTACATGATGGATCTGATGGCTGATGCATATGGGATCCCATTCATACACTCCCTCCCTTCACAAGATTGGGGACATTGAGCTCTAGAGACAGTGACTCCATGTAGCATGGGGATGTTGCCTCTCTTTGAGTTCTCCATGTTGAACCGCTTCAGTACTTTGTCAATATACGTGCTTTGACTTAGTCCGAGAAGCCTTTTAGATCTATCTCTATAGATCTTAATTCCTTAAATGTAGGATGCTTCTCCTAAGTCCTTCATTGAGAAAGTATTTCCAAGCCAAGTCTTTACCTTCTCTAAGGCTGAGACATCATTCCCCATCAACAGTATGTCATCCACATATAATATGAGGAATGTGATCATGCTCCCACTAACCTTCTTGTGCACACAAGGTTCATCTTCATTTTGAATAAAGCCAAACACTTTGACTTCCTCATCAAATCGAAGATTCCAACTCCGAGATGCTTGATTCAATCCATAGATTGACCTTTGTAGCTTACATACTTTATTCTCATTCTTTGGATCTATAAAACCTCCAGGTTGTGTCATGTACACATCCTCATTTATATTCCCATTAAGGAATGTAGTTTTAACATCCATTTGTCAAATCTCATAGTCATAGTAAGCCGCAATAGCAAGCATAATCCTAATGGACTTAATCATGGCAACTGGAGAAAAAGTTTTGTCATAGTCAACACCTTGAACTTGTCGAAAACCCTTTGCAACCAATCTGCCTTTATAAGTTTGTACATTGCCATCCATGTCGGTCTTTTTCTTGAAGACCCACTGGCACCCTATGGGTTTTACCCCTTCAGGTGGTTCCACCAAAGTCCATACTTTGTTGGAGTACATAAATTCCATCTCGGATTTCATTACCTCAAGCCACTTCTTAGAATTTGGTCCCTCCATAGCCTCTAGATTGGTAGTTGGATCATCATCTATGATCAACTCTCCACCTTCCTAAGTCATAAGGTATCCAAACCTCTCAGGTTCAAGGCATGTCCTACTAGATCTACGAGGTCCTTGTGTTACTTGAGGAGACTGAGATTCCACAACACCTTGTGAATCTCTATGTTCCTCTTATACATCTACATGTTCAATGTTTTCTTGTTGGGCTTGAACCTCTTCAAGCTCTATTTTCCTCCCACTATTTCCTCTGGAAATAAATTCCTTTTCTAGGAACACATCATCCCTAGAAACAAACACTTTGTTATCAATTGGGTGGTATAAATAGTATCCCCTCGTTTCCTTGGGGTGTCCAACAAAATAACATTTATCAGACTTGAGTCCAAGCTGATCAGGAAACATTTTTCTGACGTAAGCCTCACACCCCCAAATCTTCATAAAAGACAAATTGGGACGCTTCCCAATCCATATCTCATATGTTGTCTTTTGAACCATTTTAGATGGTACTCGGTTAAGTGTCAATGCGGTGGTATCAAGAGCATGACCCCGGAAGGAAATCAGAAGATCAACAAAACTCATCATTGATCGCACCATATCCAGTAAAGTGTGATTCCTTCTTTCAGACACACCATTATGCTGTGGTGTTCCAGGCGGAGTCCATTGTGATGCAATACCACAGGCTCGCAGAAGGTCCTCAAACTCTTGGCTCAAGTATTCTCCACCTTGATCGGATCGAAGTGCTTTAATACTTTTACCAAGTTGGTTATGTACTTCATTCATGAAATCCTTGAACCTTTCAAGGGTTTCTGACTTATGTTTCATCAGGTACACATAGCCATACCTACTGAAGTCATCAGTGAAGGTAATGAAGTACTGATACCCATTTTTGGCATTTGTTCTAAAAGGCCCACATACATAAGTATGTATGAGTCCTAATAGATCACTAGCTCTCTCACCTTTACCTTAAAAGGGAGTCTTGGTCATCTTGCCCAACAAACAAGATTCACATGTCTCAATTGATTCATAATCAAAAGAGTCTAGATAACCATCTTTATGGAGTCTCGAAATGCGCTTCTCATTTATGTGCCCTAGACGACAATGCCAAAGATACGTCTTGTTTGAGTTGTTGAGTTTTTTCCTTTTGGTGTTTACGTTGTATACACTTGTCTCTAGATCTATCAAGTATAGACCATAAGACATTGGGGCACTGCCATAAAAGATCCCATATTTTGAAATGGAACACTTTCTGTTCTTAATAAGAAATTCAAAACCATCCTTGTCCAAACAAGAGACGGAAATGATATTCCTATTTATGGTAGGTACATAATAGCCGTTCTTTAACTCTATTATTAGCCCACTAGGTAGAGTTAACTCATAGGTTTCTACGGAATTGGCGGAAACTCTTGCCCCATTAGCAACACGTAGTTCAACCTCGCCTTTCCCCAAAGGCCTACTTCTTTTAAGATCCTTCACATTTGAACAAATGTGAGATCCACATCCGGTATCAAGTACCCATGATAAAGAAGTAGTAAAGTTAATCTCTATCACGTATATACCAGAAGTAGAGATCTCTATCTCTTGCTTCTTTTTCCATCATTCCCTCCATCATCTCCATGTTTTCAGCGCAGAAGATTCTGACATTGGTTTGGCAAGAGAACCCTTCTCTCCCTCATCTTTATCATTAGACTTTGTTCCATTTATCTCCATCAATGAACCATCCATCTTCTTAAGTGCACACAGAGTGGACTCAAAGGCTACCGGTGTATCTAGATTGTGCAGAACACTTCTCACAATCCTCAACCAGTTATGGTATTTATTCTCAATTAATTTGCCCATTTTAAAAGATGATTCTTTTGCCATTCTACAAGAGAAAATTGCATTTTTCAAAACTCCTTTTGATTTGATTTGAATAAAATTTGACAGTAGTTAATTAGGCCTTTAATTAATTACCTCTCCCACTATTTTGATTCAAATTGACAACCCTCACCATCAATTCATAAGATTACAACGTACAATCTCCTAGTGGGTCAAGATCCATATTTCATCAAGTCATGAGTCAGCTTTCGCTGATCACCCATAACTTGACTATTTAGGTAGGCCATCATGCCAATTGCATCATATGCAACTCTTGATGAATGAACATGTGCAACACCTTGCCATGAACATTCCTTGCCTCTAGGCTTAGATGCTCGAAGAATCACCAGTTAAGTCTAACCCAAAAGCCGACACGGTAAACATGCACCCTGCTTTGGCTGAACCTACATGTTTACCCTTCACACTTCTGCGAGATAGACGTCGCACCATGCTTTGGCGTAACCTACGCTTGGTCGATCATATTTTTCGTGTGTGTCGCTAATGGAAGGTGTGAAAGACTTAATATTTAGATGAGGGATTTGATTTTTATAGGTACATATACATATCCAATCACCACAATATAGTAAGTATCATATACATGCTATATCCCACAGAGAACATGCGAAACGATAAAAATAATGATTATGGCCATCCTAATGTGATTCCTCGAGCTAAGAGGAATCACAATCATCTAGGTCCACATTAAATGCAACTTGTACAAGATGAACTCTGTGCATTTCCTTTCTGGGTTTGATCAACTCATCTCCATGATTGATCGGCTCGCCATCAGGCTGGTTGGTTGGGTGCCACCAGCCGATCGACTGGCGCCTCTAGCCGATCGGTTCACTGGTCATCATGCATCTCCTCAGGTTGCCACCCGCTTGTCTCTCTCCTCGAACTGGTCATCAAAATGTTCACCGTTCTTTGACATAACAAGAAATAAAAAATCTATCCTATTTTACATATGTAAAGGGAAACCCCGAGTTACATTCGGGGGGAGCAAAGATAGGAAATAAATCTCGAGTTATCTTGAGCTACATTAGGAATAGGAGATAGGGAATCGGTGCGCAGACCGAGATGCAAGCAACCAAATACAACCAAACACACATACATAGGGTTTATTGGCCATAACCATGCTATACACCCACCACAAAACTCATTTAAGGGCGACGTGTATTGAGTGCATTCATATTACATATCATATATGTATATTGGGATTTGTGGATTTAGGATTGGACATGCATAAAGCCAATTTTATTCGTATCATATGCAATAAATAAAGGTGACAAACCAAAATCGATCATATCGATAATCCTAAAGCATAGAGTAGTTGATGTGGCTCTGATACCACTGTTGGATTTTAGGGGAGACAGAAAAGGCAGCGGAAACAAAAAATTTCTTCTCCCAAACCCAGAATAAAGGAATCGCGTCAACGTTTATACAATAGGAAGGATGGTTTGTAGAGGCGTACCTTGTCTTAAGGCTTGCTCAGAGTCGTTACCTCACAACTTATGTGGTCTTCACCTCTGGTCTTGGACGGTGTCTGTGCAGCTCCTGGTCTCACGGGGACTGTCGGGATTAGGCATGGCAGAAAAACCCTACCCGATCTGACCCGACCCGACCCTACCCGACCCGACCCACAAAATTTGGATTTTATTTGGGTTTGCGGGTTTTGCGGGTTGACACTCGTGAGTACTATGTTGGACGCGGGTGCTATAGGTGAAAATAAGCGGGCACCCGCACCCGCACTCACTCACGAAGAAAGAAAGCAACAGAGCCGGACGGGGCAAGGACTATCCCCTGTTCCTTGCCATCTTCTCCCGATTATTGCGGATCTCTCTAATAAGTAAGAAAATTGATCGAACGTGGATGGGAGCATGGTGGCAGTGGCAGCAACAGTAGCCATGGCCGCACAACAGGAGATATTCCTACATTCGTTATTGTTTCTTAAATGGTTATATGTCCATCATGTGCTTGTTTCCAGTTCCAGGTTTCCGGCAGCTAACGTCGTCGACACCAACAACACCTACCCTACGGTCACCACCTCCGCCCCGGTGTTCATCACTCCCGGATCCAACACGATCGCTGTCGCCACGATGCCACTTCCCCAAGGACCCCAACCTTCCCCTCATCCGCAGCAGTTCTTGAACCCTTGTTCGACGCTCCCTACGACATGCGTAGCCCCCTCACCTCTGTCCCCCTCAAAAAGGAAGCGCGTCGGAGATGCTACCGAGGCTGTTCCTGTCGTGATGACCAAAGGTGTCGGCAGCCTTCTTACGAGCCAATACCTGGATGCCGACATCGACGCTCTCCTGCTTCAGCATCACACCAGTCTCCGCGCAAGTCTGTAGCGTTCCGCGAGATGCCACTACAGGGACCTCGTGATGGCATTCGCCCACCGACCACGGTCGCGGATCAAGGCCAGGACGCCGAGCTAGAAGCTGCGTCCAGGCGCAACGCCAAGCTTGAAGCACGTGTCAAGAAGCTATCGGCGAGTAGCAGGCGTGGCTCACCGTCGCCAGGGACAACCCTATTGCTTTCTTTCTCTCTACGATTAGCAGGATACCTAACCGTTGTAAAAACAAATCTGCGGGTATTTACGGGTTTATTAATGTCCGGACAGATTTTTTTGGGTCGGGTCCTTAGCGGATTTTTTGAGTTAGTATTTTTTTGGGTTCGGGTCAGATCGGGTTTTGCTAAGAACGGGTCGGGTCGGGTTTGGATCAGGTTCTCAAAACCCGACCCGTTGCCATGCCTAGTCGGGATTGACAGTTGTCCTCCGAGCGGCAGAAGTCTCGCGCCTCTGTAGTTGTCCACACGGACTGCCTGGAACTCCGATCTCCTTGTCCCACAAGGAATCGGAAGGAGTTGCACCATCCTGTCAGCGTACTAGTCACCGGCACACTCTCCTGCAACCAGTTGCCTTTCTGCAGTTGTCTTTCCCTTGTTGTGCCTCCCTTATCAGGTAGCACTTGCTCGTGCTCTCTCTCGGTTACCAAAACCAGAGAGAACGACAACTTTGCAGAGCAACTGGTGTTCTAAGTTGTACTTTGAGAAGCCCCCAATACCCCTATATATAAGAGGGTCATGGGATAGGGTTCTCTTCCCCGGGAAATGTGGGACTAAATAGGAGTAGACGGGTTCGAGATTTTCCACAAAACAACCAACTGCATCACCTGAACCGATCGTTTCAACATTGAAACGGTCGGTTGGTGGTCTGAGCCGATCAGTTCACACATGAACCGATCGTTTGGATCACCTGAGCTGATCGGTTCACTTTTGAGCTGATCAATTCGTGGTCCTGGTCCAACTCAAATTGACTTTCATATTTGTTTCTGATTAATCAAATATTAATCCTTGTCCAAATCGAATTTGTACAAGTGAAATAAATTATATTTGCAAAATCTAATTTCCAAACGATCTCCGTTGGTCACATGAGCTGATCGGTTCAACAATTGAGTCGATCGGTTCACCAACCTGAGTCGATCGGTTCATCTCATGAGCCGATCGGTTGGAAGTGCAGATTGTGCAAAATTAGTCAATCGCAGTTTCAATAAATCTGATACTCTAATCAATTAGTCCAACACCTCGAACACTATGATTTTGAGCTATCAATCAACTGAGTGTTTAATTGAACTACTAAACTCCTTTAGTAATCAATCTAAACATCGTTTATGGAAAAACTCCTCTTCCAGGTTAAATCCTATGTGTGTGACCCTGCAGGTCCATTTCACGTTGGCAGTGAAAGTCCATAACACTTATGACTTCACAAGCAAAGAGCGGTGCCTAGTCATACATCAGTGCTACCCAAGTGAAATAGAAAGTTGGAGAACAACTTTCAATCCTACAATCCGTGAATGGTGTTACATCGAATGTATAATTCCTTTGTCACTAATGTCCTAAATGAACTCAAGGCACGGTACAATCATCCTTTCAACGTTCATCCATTTCCTTGATCTCAGAGTAGACTGGGTGAGATGTGTGCGACATCAATATCACATATTGATTCACACATGCATGTGCTTGCCTTTATCAATCCTACTCATCAAGTGTCCATGGACATTAAACTCCCTTAGGAGGGACAAATTCCATATCTATCACTCACCCCTCAAAAGCCCCATGTGTCAAAGTCACCCAATCATCACCTTTATAACAACCCATGTTTCATGATTGCATTTGATGATGTCAAAGTGTACCCAACGACATGTGTTGAGTGTAGTGATTTCAGGTCGAAGAATCACATTCACCACCATCACTGTGAGAGCTGACTGTGACTACCAAATCATGGTTACATGTGTCACTCTCACGGTGGGTCTGTCCAGTACACTTGTTCTCTAACAAGTACATATGTGCTTGGTTTGATATCACTATATCATGACTAATGAGATTCTGTCATCATCCAACACACAATCTAGTCTTTAGTGTTATTGACGTGTATTTTACTACGCGCTAAAAACGCAAGTGTACGCGTCGAGTAATATAGGCCTTGTGAGGCCCGAGTCGAACTCAGGGATACGTGAATTATTGGAGACTTCTACTAACTAATCGCAATCAGCTAGACCGATTTACAAAGTAGGGTTTTGTTGTTCAAATTGAAAGAAAATAAAAATCAAACAAAGAAAACAATCGATTAAAGGTTAATTTAATAAATTAAAAGGGATATCTTTAGGATGGCGGTTTCACCGCGGGTCAACATTGTATTAGATTTCATATAATTCCTCACACTTCTCTCTCTATCCGGGTAGTGGCCTGAAATGAGAATTACCCACTGTCGTGGTGTAATCCACTACTTAGATTTAGGTTGATTCCATCGTCATAGTAATCATTCCCCTAAACTAAGCGCATTAAGATCGGTCCCTCAGTTCCCACCATTAATTTTACAACTCCTTTGTCAAGGGTTTTATTAATTAATGTAGAATTCATCTCTTTTCAACCGTTAATCCTTCTGTCGAAGTGATTAAGGGCATTAATTTATTATTATGGTGATCAAGCATAACAATAGCAATAGAGAAAACGAATTTATACCACGGATATGAGAGAAAAATATGAATTATCAATCTAAAATCATCATACAATGTATCCCCGGGCTACTCCCGGTCCTAAAGATTGAGGGTTTTAGCCTCTCATGTTCATCTTACACGAATACATGGTAGAAATTGGGGAATTCATAAGAAAAACGTGAAATAGATGGGAAAAACCCCTGAACGGAGAAGAACCGGTGGATCCTTGGCGTAGAACACAAACTTTCCCCGCCTTTCGGTGGTGGAAATTGTCTTCGGCAGCGTCCGAATCAACCGGGATGAGCTTCTCGGCCTCCGTTCTCCTTTCTCTCCTCCTCGGCACTCGTGCAATCCAAAAATGAGATCATGATCACGTCTGGGCGGCCGTCATTAGGTATAAGTCCCTAATTAGGTCGTCAAATAACAACAGCCGTCCGATCGAAATCAAAACAAATCCAACGCATATCTGCCGGCGTCGATACCATCGACGCGGGTCGATGGTATCGACCCAGCGGATTAGCGGCAGCTTTCCTTTCTTTTATTCTGGGCGCCTGTGGTGATCTCGATACCATCGACTTGGGTGTCGATGGTATCGACTCCTTTAGCGTCGGTTGTTGTCGTTTAGCGACGCTGTAGCTCTCCTTGTGTCGATGGTATCGACTTGTGTCGATGGTATCGACTTCATCCTCGCCAGCAGCCTGGAAACATCTCGATGCCATCGACTTGGGTGTCGATGGTATCGACTCTGTATTGCTCTTCTCGGCTGACAACCTATGGCTTGGTCGATGGTATCGACATCCGTCGATGGTATCGACGGATGCAGATACTTGTTCTTCCTGAAATTGCACAACAAGACCAAGTAAATCCACACGATTTATGATAAGATGATCAATAATGCTTAAAATAATAAAACGAAGGGGATTTGATATAAAATGATGACAAAAGACCAAATAAAGTGAATTATGCAATAATATCCATGAAAATGAGTAAATAAGGCACAAAACACATATGAAATAGGTCACTAAATGCGACTCAAAATCATCGCATCAAACTCCCCTAAGCTTAAACATTGCTCGCCCTCAAGCAACTAATCCTTAGAATAGAATTGCGAATGTCAACTAACAATCAAAATACCAACCCACATCACAAATGACTCCCACTGGACGTTCTCAAACCGGCCTTTCCCAATCACAGAACAGTAATTACCCTGTAGGCGACAATAATCATCAATAAAAGAAATTATCCTTCAAACCGATGAACACTATCACATAGGGCAGTTAACATAATAAAGTTCGCCGATTCAGCCATGGTGCATCTTGTGATCACCTAAACTACGTTGCTCGTCCTAACTACCATCTACATGGAAGCAGTCCTCCTTATAATCATGAGTGAGGAGAATATCACGGTGGACTACCAATCCGAGCAACGGGTGGATGGAATGGGTGGTTCATGGAAGAATTTGGAAGCATTACACAGTTTCAGTATGCATATAACAAAATGCCCTAAATGATGCAAATGCACATTAAGAATGCCCTACTGCCTAAAAGTGGGTGGAATGATGCATGCACTAACCTTCTACCTCAAAATGAGATAGAAATCTACTCAAGCCACATCATGTACTCAATTCCCCTATTATACAAGTGATATCATTCCTTTCTCCCTCTTATTCCTTTTCTTTCCAACTCTCCCTTTTTTTTTCTTTTTTTTTCTTTGCCCATATATCCATAATTGTTTAGAGATACATGTATAAGGCCATTTTCTTTCCAATTGGAGATCTTTGCTTTATTTCGAGGGTATGGAACAAATTAGATCACCTATTTAGGAAAATTGAGATACATGGTGTGCTTATGCATGAAAATCATGAAATTGTGAGTGCAACTACATGACATGCACCTAAGGGTAATGTGCATGTATCACTATATATTTTTTTCTCATTCTATGCAAAAACATGGAAATAACAATGCAAAACCTATCTACATGCCATGCACGCAAAAGAAATTGAAACTGCACTTTACTTCCAATTCTTGGGTGGATTATAGGAAATGGGGTGGAATGATCACAAGATTAAGTGACTGAACCTTAGAAGAAAATTATGTGTCCCTCCTTACTGACATGTGTAGTAGTTCAAAGGGTTCTTTCTCTTACATCTGATTAAGGTCTCATTACCATTTGATTAGGTTAGATTCAAACAACCGTTACTATCCACTTTTCATGAGTCAAAGGGGTGTGGGTATGACATATTGCTTCAAAGTTGACATAATCAATCATTTTCATAGAACAAGTTCCCCAAGGACAACCAAGTAAAGCTATCCAAATGACACAGAAAATTTTTTCAATTCCCTTAATTTCCCCATGAAAACAGTAAGATGACAATTTTTACGACATCCACTATTACACTAGATAGATGTGGATCCTAAATAAAAACTTAAAATTGCAAAAACAAATAACAAAGCAGAAACTAAAAACAACTAAAGAAAAGATAAAAGATAGAGCTGTTCCAGCCACCCCCTAAGCTTGAATCCGACTATGGCCTCATAGTCAAAAACCAACTTAAGGGTGGAACAGTGATACCCTGATCAATCTTGCGGAGGCGGTGGTGGGTATTGTGGTGCCGTAGGATCCCAATACGGGTACTCCCCCTGGAAGCTTGGATCATATTGGGTCCTCGGCGGAGGCTGTGGATAACCTCCAAAGTAGTCTCGACTCCAGTAGTGGTCGAAGAAGGGCTCCTGCTGCGTCTCTATCCGCTGCAACCGGTTGTGCATTTGTTCTTGGTTGGCGAGGATGAGCCGCTCGTTCTCGAACATAGCCCTTTGATTATCAAGCAACCGGCCCGTTGTCTCATGGATGCCAGTATACAAAGTCATATGCTGGTGCTGCGTCTGCTGGATGTCCTGCAGCATGGTATACATCCCTTGCATGGAGTAGGGATCCGCAGCTGGCTGCTCTTGCTGTGGTGATGGCGGCGGGGGCTGAGATGATGAAGATGCACCCGGGTGCATCCTAGGACGCTTCCGTGGTGCCACGCGTGCTCGAAGAGGTGTGAAAGCCTCCTCGTCTTCCTCGGCCTCGCCTTCTTGGTCTTCACCTCCGCATTCTTCTTCCGAGGACTCGATGGCTATGATGGGCCATCGAAAATGCTGCTTGCCCTCGATGTGGAAGACGTCGTCCGGCAGGGATGCCTCCTGGTAAGCTTGGTTGACGTGGCAATGAGCGTACGCCAACCCGTCCCGGATAAGAATGAGGTTTGAATGGTGCAAGTGTTGCACGTTCACCTTACTTCGCGTAGAAATCGGAGTCATGGACTGAAAGTTCAGCCCCAAGTAAAGCGCCAACCCGGTGACCAAACCACCAAAATGAATTGGAGCCTTCCTTGTGCTCCGCTTCACCGCCATGACGCGCTGTAACCAGAATGCTCCCCAGTTGCACTCTTGACGTTTCAGGAGGGCGTATAGAAAGAACAAGTCGCTCTCCTAAAACTTGCTCAAAGCAAGATCGCTCCGCCCGAAGAAGGTCAAGCTAAGCATCCTATGCAATACCCAGACGAACGGGTGCTCAAAATCAGCTACCGCGGCATTGTGGTAGCTCACGGTCCTCCCTGCCGGCACTGTAACTAGCTCGGCGAAGATTTTGTCGTAGTCGGTGCGGGCGTCGGGGCGTCGGTGATCGTGGCGGCTGTGGTTCCAGTTGAAGATGGCGTTGAACTGCTTCAACGTGATGTTGTAATTGTTGTTGAAGAGTCGGAAGGACACCCTTCCCTGGATCCACGTCTGGTTCGATGGAACCACGTCATTTGGTACGACGCAGATATCAAGAGACGCCATGAACTCGGCCACCAGTTCCTTGTATGTGGGCCATTCGCCAAAGAACGGCTGCCCATCCGCATGACAGTCCATCTCATATATGCGACCGGTGTGCCGCGCTTGCCCGGCCAACACATAGGCCAAGTCGGCCTCGAATCCCAGGTCCCTGATCATTCCCCGGTCCACATACCGGGTGGCCTCAAAATTCCGCTTCATTATCTCCTCGTATACCTTCCTTACATCCTTGTTGGCATGAATGAGGCGTGGACGAGAGATGGAAGCGGTTGGAGGAGGAACAAACTCCTCGATCTCCCTGGGGTGCGCGCTTGATGAAGATGCTCCACCCGTATGCACCATGATTGCGAGAAGAATGAGATTGGGAGAAAAGAGCTCGGTGAAGATGGAGAGAAATTCTCCGCTCGGTGAAGATCTTCGCTCGATGACGCTTCTCCGCAGGTGTAGAGGGCTCGGGGGAGTGCTCGACGCAATGGGAGATACTTGCTCTGAGGGTGTGATGTCATATGACGTTGCAAGTCCCCTTAAATAGACTTGATCGGCGCCCCTGTTGACCCGTCGATACCATCGACGCGGGTCGATGGTATCGACATGTCTCGCGGGTAGCCGCATCTGTCGCTGGTATCGACGGCTGACGTTTGCTGGATCGAGAAACCCGGATCGCTGACGGGTCGATACCATCGACATAAGTCGATGGTATCGACGCAGCACCCGGATCGCTGACGTGGCTGTTGCGATCGTCGTCGATGTCTTCATGCGGATCGGTGACATGTCCGTCGACGCCATCGACGGGTGTCGATGGTATCGACTTGCTTTTATTGCGACACCTCCGTTTATTGCATTCAACCTGTGATGATGTCGATACCATCGACGAGGCCGTCGATGGTATCGAGTTGACTGAGCAAAATTCGTCTGAATATCTCCAGAGATCTCGATGGTATCGACTGGGGTGTCGATACCATCGACACTTTTATTTCGACCTGACTGTGACCATGTCGATGCCATCGACGGGGCCGTCGATGGTATCGACGCAGTGCGATTTCTGCTGGTGTCAACCTGAACCCATGTCGATACCATCGACTGATGTGTCAATGGTATCGACCCTGCCTGTTCCTGCACATTTAACAAACGGATCAAGGTATCATTTTTAAACTAAAAAGTAAACAAAATAAAAGCAAACTACACCTAACATTAAACTATCCTAATGTACCAATGGTTGGGTTGCCTCCCACCAAGCGCCCTTCTTTAACGTCTTAGGCTAGACGTATGACAGTCATCATCTTTTCACCTTGGGGACCGCACTTAGAGGATCATGTGGTAATTTGAATTCAACACGATCTCCTCCAATACCCAAGGACAAAGTCCCTCTGCCTAAGGCAGTCACGACATCCGCCGTTGCTTGAAACGGTCTTCCTAAGAGAATTTCGCAGCTTTGGAGTGGTGGCATGTCCATGACGACAAAGTCCACCGGGAATACGAATTTGTCAACCTTAACCAGCACATCTTCACATACTCCATAGGGTCTCACTGTCGACCCATCTGCCAATTCAATTGTCACAGCCAACTTCTTGATCTCTTTTAACCCTAGCTTCTGAAAAGTAGCCAAAGGCATGAGATTGATACTAGCGCCAGAATCACATTGCACTCTAGAAACATGTTGACCACCTATTGAACACGGAATGTAAAAGCCTCCTGGGTCCTTTCTCTTCCTTGGTGAACTCCCATGAATCATCGAGCTCACCGTCTCATTCAACCAATAAATTTTATCATCATTTATCCGCCTCTTCTTGTTGATGATCTCTTTAATGAACCTCCCGTAGGCGGGCACTTTCTCAATCATCTCCACCAGCGGAATGTTGATATGCAGCTTGCGGAATATCTCCAGGAATTTTTTAAAGCGACGATGCTCTTTCTTTGACTTCGAATTTACCGGATCTGAAACATCAGTTGCATCAACACGCCTGTGAGGTGGCACATAAGAGCTTTTCAGGGGTACCTCCCCTAAGCTTGCTTCAATTATTCCCTCGGACGTGGGCTTTGGCGAGACATCATCAATAGTAGCAGCTTGTTGTGGTTCCTCTCTCGCCTCAGATGTCTCCACATGTGCACAAACAACCTGCACCTGCTCCTCTTGCCTAGATGGAGATACCATACTCACAACTCTCTCTGATTTTCTGAAGAAATGGTTTCCGCCCGGCAATCTATAGTAGGTGCGTGGAAATGGTATTGCCGGTATTGCATTCACATTGAACGTCATTCTCTTTTCCTCTGCAACTTCTTGCACCTGAGATTTTTCTTCATTACTCACCACAAAAATGTATTTGACCTGATGGTGCGCTTGAACCACATTCGCGTTCTCGACTGGTTTCTGTTGATTGGCGTGCTTGATAGCCGCCACCTCACTTGAAATCTGTGCCACGGTGGTCTCCAATGCCCGCATTTGCGCTCCATGGCTTTGCAGCGTCTGCCCAAATTTGGTTAGAATATCACCTTGAGATTGCAGTTGTTTTCCAAACATGGCCATCATCTCTTGATTTTGCTGGACCATTTGGCTTAGCAATTCAGTATTTTTATCTTCATCTCTCGGTTGTGGCTTTGCATCCGGATCTTGTAGAAAGTTATTCGGATCCTTCCAAGAAAACTTTTTATCCTTTCTCCATGAATAGTCATTGTTTCTATAGCCCTGTTGTTGCATGAATTTCACTTGGGCTTCCTCATCCTTAGATGCATCCTCCTTAGTTAACACCTTCTTGGCTAGAAGATCTAACTTATCATTCAGCTCCCTCACTATTCTGGATTCACCAGCAGCCTTGACATGTTCCACGGCACCTCTGTCACCCCATGACTGTTTCCTAGCCATGTTCTTTAATATCTCCCAGCATCTTGTATCTGTGTTGTTCAAGAAAAATCCTGAACCGGCCGAGTCCAAATTGCTTCTATCATGCTCGGAGAGAGCAAAGTAGAAGATCTTCACTTGGGTTTCCTTGTCCAGTCCATGGTGTGGACATCTCCTCAACATGACTTGGAATCGCTCCCAAGTCTCAGAATAGGTTTCACCCGCCTGTTGGGTGAAATTGTGGATCTTCCGGATCATATCATTGGTCTTCTCAGGAGGAAAGAACCTCTCGAAGAAAACCTCCACCATGTGATCCCATGATTCAACAAACTCGTCGTCGAGGTTATGAAGCCACTCTCTTGCTACTCCAGCCAAGGAACTTGGGAATAACTTGAGATACAACGCATCTTGCGGGAACCTGTCGATCTTCACCATATCGCAATTTTCAACAAATTGACTAATGTGTGCCACTGGATCTTCATTTTTCAGCCTGTGAAATGCGTTAGATTTGACCAAGTTAATCAGTGCCGGGTCGATCTTGTATGTCGGTATGTTGATCGCCTGCTTCTTTATGGGCCCCTTTGATGTTGAGGAAGAAGACGCCTTGATCTTCTCCCATATTGTCTGTGCTTCAGCCATTACTTCTTCTTGTTCTGGCTCAGATTCAGAATGTATATCCCTGTGGTGTTCCTCCTCGTAGTAGTCCTCGTCCTCTGGTCCCGCAGATGGAACCTCAGGTGTGCGATTCACGTAGTCTCGACTACGTGTGTGCACCATGCAAAGTACCTGAAATATGGAAATAGGGGTTCAGTACAATGCTTTGAACGAGTCAACACAATTATAGAGAAATAAAGGAATTTTTTTAAAATTGTTTTAAAATAAATAAAAAAAATGTGGCCTAGAATGGCCGCTCTTAGCACTCAAAGTGCCAATAATTCGCCGTATCCCCGGCAACGGCGCCAAAAACTTGACGTGTATTTTACTACGCGCTAAAAACGCAAGTGTACGCGTCGAGTAATATAGGCCTTGTGAGGCCCGAGTCAAACTCAGGGATACGTGAATTATTGGAGACTTCTACTAACTAATCGCAATCAGCTAGACCGATTTACAAAGTAGGGTTTTGTTGTTCAAATTGAAAGAAAATAAAAATCAAACAAAGAAAACAATCGATTAAAGGTTAATTTAATCAATTAAAAGGGATATCTTTAGGATGGCGGTTTCACCGCGGGTCAACATTGTATTAGATTTCATATAATTCCTCACACTTCTCTCTCTATCCGGGTAGTGGCCTGAAATGAGAATTACCCACTGTCGTGGTGTAATCCACTACTTAGATTTAGGTTGATTCCATCGTCATAGTAATCATTCCCCTAAACTAAGCGCATTAAGATCGGTCCCTCAGTTCCCACCATTAATTTTACAACTCCTTTGTCAAGGGTTTTATTAATTAATGTAGAATTCGTCTCTTTTCAACCGTTAATCCTTCTGTCGAAGTGATTAAGGGCATTAATTTATTATTATGGTGATCAAGCATAACAATAGCAATAGAGAAAACGAATTTATACCACGGATATGAGAGAAAAATATGAATTATCAATCTAAAATCATCATACAATGTATCCCCGGGCTACTCCCGGTCCTAAAGATTGAGGGTTTTAGCCTCTCATGTTCATCTTACACGAATACATGGTAGAAATTGGGGAATTCATAAGAAAAACGTGAAACAGATGGGAAAAACCCCTGAACGGAGAAGAACCTGTGGATCCTTGGCGTAGAACACAAACTTTCCCCACCTGTCGGTGGTGGAAATTGTCTTCGGCAGCGTCCGAATCAACCGGGATGAGCTTCTCGGCCTCTGTTCTCTTTTCTCTCCTCCTCGGCACTCGTGCAATCCAAAAATGAGATCATGATCACGTCTGGGCGGCCGTTATTAGGTATAAGTCCCTAATTAGGTCGTCAAATAACAACATCCGTCCGATCGAAATCAAAACAAATCCAACGCATATCTGCCGGCGTCGATACCATCGACGCGGGTCGATGGTATCAACCCAGCGGATTAGCGGCACCTTTCCTTTCTTTTATTCTGGGCGCCTGTGGTGATCTCGATACCATCGACTTGGGTGTCGATGGTATCGACTCCTTTAGCGTCGGTTGTTGTCGTTTAGCGACGCTGTAGCTCTCCTTGTGTCGATGGTATCGACTTGTGTCGATGGTATCGACTTCATCCTCGCCAGCAGCCTGGAAACATCTCGATGCCATCGACTTGGGTGTCGATGGTATCGACTCTGTATTGCTCTTCTCGGCTGACAACCTGTGGCTTGGTCGATGGTATCGACATCCGTCGATGGTATCGACGGATGCAGATACTTGTTCTTCCTGAAATTGCACAACAAGACCAAGTAAATCCACACGATTTATGATAAGATGATCAATAATGCTTAAAATAATAAAACGAAGGGGATTTGATATAAAATGATGACAAAAGACCAAATAAAGTGAATTATGCAATAATATCCATGAAAATGAGTAATTAAGGCACAAAACACATATGAAATAGGTCACTAAATGCGACTCAAAATCATCGCATCAGATGTCTATGGTTATTTCCACAATAACAACCGACTAGGGACTAAACAAGAATGTATACTCTTAACATCTGTATGATCTCATCGTTTAGGTCCTTAACCTAAAAGCATACGTCATTGAGTAAAACAATTCTTTGGACATCAATCATGTTACACTATCATCTCAAAAATAGTTAAAACATATAGATCGGAAATTGCCTTTATTATTATTCAAATCATTTACAAAGTGTCCCATTACAATCATCACATGACTTGCTCTATGGGCATACATACCGACAACTAATATCAAGCTTAACATTACCATTGGTTGGTCGACGTGTGAAGATGATGGTAGGCACACGAGGTGGGAAGCGGGTATTTTTCGGAACTGCCATGGGTATGTTAGATTGGCTTTTCACTACTGCATAAAGGAGGAGGACTTCCATGAAGCATACATCTCGGCTTTCCTTATCGCCCTAAAAGTAGCTGATGATGCGAACATCTGCCTCTCTATTATTGAAATGGATAAGCAGCGGGTCGTGGACATTCTATGGGGGGTTGGTAGACCACCATGGTGTAAGGCTACCATCACTGAGGAGGTCAGGCAGACACTTGAGGAGTTTGTAATTATCATATTTTATGTACACAAGGTCATTAACTCCACGGCTAGGGAACTCGGTAACACCACTGGACTAGGCGACAACCTTACCCTTTTTTTTTAACTTCATCAGTTACCCTTATGAGTCAGAGGGTTAATCAACATGGAAAGTAGAGGCACACCCTACATCACCAAGTCTTGGGTCCATGTTGATTGATGAACTGTTCCCCCCTCTTATTTTCTACCACTTATACATTGCGGTTATTTGCGGTGCCTACACTGGGGCTGGGATGAATAGATATCCCCCTATACTTTATTACCAAAAAAACATATTAATGATTTCAAGATGTATTACTAACTTGATTAAGATTTCTTATTAAGGAACCTACTGAAATAACCTTAGTTGATCTCATCTCACAACACACACTAGGTGTGAAGTCTTCTAAATATACTAAAAGTGAACAAGATTCCAGACACACTAAAGTGAACATGATTGGGCATCAAACTAATAAAATAAACATCACTAAACACACTAAAGTGATCAGGCTTAGGATTGAACCTATAAAGTTAGGGGGGGCTCATGAAGCACCAACCTTGTATAAACTGTTCATGTGTAGGGCCGGATTATTTATTTCTTATTCTGATCTGATATGATCTTGCTTAGGGTTTTCACCCATAATTGCATTGCTGATCTAAAACATGAAGAAGTATATTCTTATTTGATATGATATTAACATGAATCTTGGTGTAAATCTTGATAATATGTGCATATATAAATACCTCTTCAAACTCTAAGGTGCTCACATGATAGCATATATAACATGAACTTCAAATAGGATTATGTGAGAGATACTAAGTGATGAAGTATATTGAAACCCAAGGCATGGACCACTTACTTACTACAGTAGGAACTATCACTCCTAGATGCTTGTTCCCAAAATTTTAGTCTTCCTATAAGTATAAACCAAATCCCTAACTGTTATCTCATAACCCTAATTAGTTTAAGTCTTGAAATCTAAGAAACCAGATTCAGAATCATGACTCCTAACCTAGTTCAATGGCTAGATCTAATAAAATGATCAAAAACTATATATTACTCCACCCCATTGGATATACAAATAGAAAGATATGCAAAACCAATTATTAGATAATCAAAATCTAGATAAACCCATTTTATCCTTTTCCTGAATCAGATAAATGAAAAAATCAAAAGACGAGAAAGCCCTTTGATTATATTATGGACTTAGAGTGTGACAGGGAGCATGTTGATAATATCTTCTTCATCTAATACTACACATTAGATGATGAGAAAACAACCTAAGACCTAAGTTTATTAATGTCACATGTGACATATGAAGAAACAGATAGGGAATTCAGGCCCCTTCTTCCTCCTTTCCCCTAATTGTAGGTATTGGCACAACCAACCATGGCACAACCAATCATACATGGAGCATGGAGCTTTGTCATGACCCACTCACAACAAGGTAGAGCATCCCCAAGGTGGCCCACACATGGACTAATGCACACACTGATAGTCCATGAGGAAAATAGGGCGTGAATTAGAGCACCAATAACCATGTCCCAGTTCCTCCATGTCTGGAAAATAGAGCTACAAAGCTTGGATTTGGCCTTCAGTAAAATAGTGATGGGACTCTGAACGGGTAACAACAATGTTTTCATCAAGGTCAAATGAGGTGGGGATCAATATTTACAAACATCAAAAACTTCCAAGGAAGTCAAAGGATAGACGTTGGCGGTGATCAGAAGTGAGATAAAGAGGTAAAACATGTGGTTCCATCGAGCGACAAACTACTAACGAAAAAAGGAAGGCCTTGGTTTAAGGAAGCTTATATGCAAATCTATTTGGAAGCGATCACCGGAAGCATCAAGTTCTGGCCGAAGTCATCAGAAGGGAAACTCAAGTTTAATTAAGGGATATCTTGGAGGTGACTAGTCCAAAATCAGAGATTGAGGTGGATTGTATATGGTCCAAAAAAGTTGTAGGGACCTTCTTGAGACACTACAATGACCAACCTCCAATATGTCATTGGTGTCGATGAGAAGAAGAAATGATTGTTTTTGGGATTTCACACAGAGAGAGAGGGTTAGGGTTCAAATCTAGGTATATATAGGCTTGATTCAATGTTAGGAAGCCATTGGTATACTTATCCCAGTCCCAATCAGATTGGAGATGGATCAAATTGCATCATTTTTAGATTTAATAGGACACACAAAGTCCAGAGGTTGAAGGTAACCTCTATACAACACTGATTTTCAGTGTCCACTTATCCCCCATCCGACTTCCTAGAGCCAGTTTGGGCTCAAAACAATTTTTTGACATTTAAATCAACCAGGAAACCTAGGTGTGACAACCAAATATACATTGACCATTTAATGAAATTCACAAATTTGTGAATAATGTCAACATGACATTGAATAAATCACTATCCCTATGAAATCGATCTATTTGAATTGAAAATCATGGTTAGCTATGTCTTAACTATATAGAAACTTCTAAAAATTATTTGAGGGGTCAAACAAGGTCAAAAAGCTCCCAAATTTTAACCATATCTCCTCATTAACATGTAGGATATTATTGTGGGTTTGGACTATTAAAGTTTCTGAACTAGAAGGTCCTAGGTAGCTTAATTAGGTTCAAACCATCATAAATCCAACTAAATCATAGGAATAACATTATCTTGCCAAAACTGGCCATGGTTCTCATTTCATCATTCTCTTTAAGATAAACTTTATTTTATCACTTATATAATGTTAAAATTCATAAATAACACCTTAGGCATTCTGATCTAATTAAAAGCTGTAAATATCCAACAATTCAAATGACATACCCAATAAATTGAGGATGTGACAGACCTCCCTTATAAAAGTTTTGTGCTTGAAATTTTGGAAATTAAAAAGTTCTAGTTACTTTTTACATAAAATCCATCAAACTAGATTCTTATTTTTGCATTACATAATTTAGAGGACAAACTCTAGGGACTAATCCAAAAAGGCTAATAACTAATTCTAGCACCCTATAATCCAAAACTTCTACATGCTTAATTGTATTCAAGCATGCGAAGGACTCCAACTTGTTCATAATTTACCATATGTCTAATAAGACGACTGTATTTATCATGAAATGTTACCTTAAAGTCATTTAAAACAAATATTTTAAGTTTAAAGTAACCATTATAACCCTCCACGTTGCCAAGATTTCCTTATTTATATAAAAATTGCTCACCGTTATTAACCCTAACATTACTTGTGATACTAATTCTGAAGTGAATCATCATTTTCTTCACCTAATATGCAACATGCATGTAGAAGTATAGTATCCATAAATACAATGCTTAGTTTTAGGATTACAAGACATTCTATCAATTAGGATCACCACTTAGCACTAAGTTGCATTGTACCTATTTCATGAACTTGTATATTGTCTCAAATCATTCACACTCTAGCCTTGTATCAAAATATCCATGGAAGGCCTCGACAATAAAAGGATTCATCTAATTTCATATGTTCCTATACTCAAATCCTTCAGACTTTCTTCTCTTCTGATCATATAGTACAATGACTTAAGTTATAAGTGGCCTTTCTGTGTGATTAGAACCGATATCTTTTCTCAGGTGGTAAGAATCATTGACCATTTTTTAGGGGTGTCTAACTTTGCTAACAATATAGTGAGGACCCTATATTATCCTTCCTTTCATGTAATTGAGCTAGGGTTCCACCTAAAATTTAAGTGCTAGAGTATTAAGATTTAGAGTGTATGAAATTGACTTTTTGAATTAGAATGCACATTAATATTTTTTAATGATTAATTGTTATTAGCATGACCTTATTATTGGTAATTAATGAATAAAAAAAGTGATTTCTCCAAATAAACTTGCATCAAAGTGTTCGTTGCTCCTAAGAGCTCATCGCACCGAAGTTCTCGTTGCACCTACGTGCTCATTAACCTTGAAGAATCACTAAATTAAATTCATTTTCTTAACATTACTCTAAATAACTTTATCCAATCTTGCCATGGTTCCCTTATCTAGATAAGTCTAAGGTATTTGTGGTTATCATATTACTAAAAAACATTGTTATCCTTAGGAATACTAAATGAAACATTAACAAAAACACATTTCCTAGGATCTATTTGATATCAACATCATGTACAAACTGATTATGGTGATCTCAAACCAAAGATCTACAACAACCACATAACTTAGACCACTACCTATTAGGTATCATCAATTTAAAATAATATTTTTTGTGTTTAACCTTAGAAGGTACTATGTATATTCCCAGTTATCGACATAGTATCCCATTCATCATCATCATCATCATCATCATCATCATCATCATCATCACCATCATCATCATCTAAGCCTCAGTCCCAACTATTTTGGGGTCAGCTACATGGATCCTGAAAAAACTAGAGGGAGGGTGAATAGGGTTTTATGATAATTTAAAAATTATTCAAGCAAACAACCACAAAAAGATTTGAGAAGGAGACAAAGGTGTTTAGAGTGGTTCTACCCTTAGCAAATACTAAGGGAGTCACCTAAGGGAGTCAATCCACTACCCAATTGTTTCCAATTGGGATTTTGAAAGAACTTGTATTTTATTACCTTTTTGAGGATGTTACATAAGATACAAGTACCTTCCCAGACCTTAGGATAGCCTTCACCTAGAAGTATTCTCACCAACCCTGAAGCAGTCTTCCTCTTGAAGTAACTTCAAGCTCCCCCTTGAAGTAGCCTTCCTCTTAAAGTAGATTCCCATTGAGACACCCTTATTGAAGTAATCCTAAGTCCGCCAAGCTACCTTCTCCACCTGAAGAAGCTTCTACAACCTCCTTTCTGTAGCCTCCAACCTAGGAGTAGAAAAGGAGAATACAAAACAATAAGAAGGAATAAGAAAAAAGAAGGAAAGATACACTTTACCACTTTAGCACGAGGCTTGAATCCTATATCAAGCGTTTTGATCTCCTGTCCAATGTGTATGAATGTGAAAGTGTAGTGGGTAGGAGATGCTAGCCTATAGGATACGAAATATCAACTTATGGAAATGATTTTCAAGTGAAGGATTGCTCAATTTCTCACAAGAATTGATTCTCAATTGCAAGTATGTGTACTCAAGTGGTTTGGGTGTCCTAAGACATGTCCTATTTATAGGAATGGCTTACAAGGGTCTAGGGACGTTCTAGACACTTTCTAGGATGTTCTTAGTGCTCAACTAGCCGTTAGGTATCCACTAATTATATTGTAATGGCTAGTTAATTAATTCTGAACAGTGCAGTCAAAACCTTTCTCAGTCGAGAAGTTTGTCAACTGAGTGTCTCTCGGTCGAGAACTTTGTTGACTAAGGGAAAGTATGGAGTGAGTGTATTGCAACATTCAACTCAACTCCCAACCACTTTTTCCCACCAAGTTTAATGGCTATAGAACTTGCTCAAAGGATAGACTCAGGTGATTCTCGGTCGAGAAGATGTTCGACCGAGTGTGTCTCAGTCGAGAAGTAGTTCGACCAAGGGAGTCCCTATTTTAGTGTATCTAGACATATACTAAGTGTATGTATCAAAGTGCCATTGTGATTCTATCATAGGGGATGACCGATCTAAGTGTTGTGAGTGGATAGGGAAGATCTAAACACTTGATTTACATGATGTCTAAGTACTTGTAGATTATATATTTGTACAAGTTTACATTTGATTACCATCATGAAAACATAAGGCAGTTTGAGCATATAGATCTTACAAGCTTAGCTATCCACCACCTTGAATTCTTGTTCCTGAAATACTCAAGTAGCACGTTAGATCCACAAGAATGAAATATTTGTCATTTTCAAAACAAAGGGATTTTAATGATGTCCATTTAGCCAACAATCTCTCCCTTTTTGAAGATGACAAACATTTCTAAATATATAAATCAAATAAGCTTAAATCATATTGAGTTTCATACCTGAAGTTTACCTTGTGTATACCTTCTCTTGTTTATGGAATATGTGCTTATTATTCCCAAAGAAGTGTGGAACATAAAATCCAACTCTTTAGGGAATATAGCAACATTTGATGTGAAGCCAAGAGAGTATGTATGAAACTTAGTGATTGAGTATTTAAGATTTATATTATTTCTCCCCCTTTGTCATTTTAAAAAGATAACTGTTAAAAACATGTTTTAAGACTCCCCCTTAATTAGTGTTTCCCTACAATATGATAATTAAAAGAGCTAAAAGATGTCCATTTTCAGCCAAAATGTAAGGATCGCAGAAACAAATCAATTTTAAGAAGGAGAAGCACAAATGTCAAAGAAAACATCTTATAAAGGAGTGATAAGTAATTTCTTTCTTATGTTATTAAATTGATCAAATGGAAGTGGTTTTGTGAAAATATTAGCCAATTGATCTTCCGTATCAATATGATGAAGGGATATATGTTTTTTAGAAATATGATCCCTTAGAAAATGATGGCGGATTTCAATATGTTTTGCATGGCTGTGTAGAATAGGATTATGTGCCAAGTTTATAGCACTTGTATTATCACAATATATAGGCGTAGATGAAAATATAAAACTATAATAATTTAAAACTTGTTGCATATAAAGCACTTGAGCACAATAAGACCCAACTGCCATATATTCAGCTTCAGTGGTAGAAAGGGCAACCATGTTTTGTTTCTTGCTAAACCATGATACTGAAGCTTGTCCTAATAAGAAACAACTTCCGCTTGTTCTCTTTTGGTCAAGTCGACAACCAGCGTAATTGGCATCAATATAAGCTTTCAAATCCAAAGATTGTCTTTTAGGATACCATAAACCATAGTTTGTAGTGTCGGCTAAGTATCTTAGAATCCTTTTGACAGTTTGAAAATGAGTTTACATGGGTTTTGATTGAAATCTAGTACAAAGTCCAACTTAAAACATGATATCCGGTCTAGAAGTGGTTAAGTAAAGCAAACTACCAATCATGGTCCTATACAAAGAATCATCAATGGGTTCCCCGTTTTCATCTTTCTCAATTTTAGTAGAAGTGGCCATTGGTGTGGTAGCATGTTTGCAATGTTCCATTCCAAAATGTTTTAAAAGTTCATTTGTATACTTCTCTTGGATTATAAAAATCCCAGTAGGTGTTTGCTTTATTTGAAAACCAAGAAAGAAAGTCAATTCTCCCATGAGACTCATTTCAAATTCCTTTTACATAATATCACTAAATTGTTTACATAAGAATTCATTTGATGCACCAAAGATAATATCATCAACATAAATTTGAACTACTAGAAAGTTGGATTCATATGTTTTGAAAAATAAGGTCGAATCTGAATTTCCAATTGAAAAACTATTATCAAAGAGATAATTTTTGAGCCTTTCATACCAATTTCTAGGTGCTTGTTTTAACTCATAAAGTGCTTTCTTAAGTTTATATATGTGATCATCTTTACCAAGAATTTCAAAACCAGGTGGTTGGGCAACATATACTTCCTCTTGTATTATTCCATTTAGAAATGCACTATTTACATCCATTTGGAATAGTTTGATGTCTTTTTGGGCAGCTATAGATAGTAACATTCTAATAGCTTCAAGTCTTGCCACAAGTGCATAAGTTTCATCAAAGTCTATTCCTTCTTGTTTATTGTACCCTTGTGCTACCAACCTAGCTTTATTTCTTACTACTTCCCCGACTTCATTCAATTTATTACGAAAAACCCACTTGGTTTCAATAATGGTTTTATCTTGAGGTTTAGGAACTAAGTCCCATACATCATTTTTAATAAATTGATTTAATTCTTATTGCATGGCCATTATCCAATAATCATATTTTAGAGCTTCAGTTACCTTTTTAGGTTTAATTATAGGTACAAATGCCATATTTGCAACATCTCTAAAGGAGGAACGAGTTTTTACTTTATCACTAGGATTCCCAATGATTAGTTCTTGAGGATGATCTTTAATTAGTCTAGGAATGGATTGTTGTGTCTCAATTTGTTGATCATTATCAACATTTTGATCATCTTTAGTTGATATGGTAAGATATTCAATTTGATGAGTAATATCAACTATGTCATTGTTTTGTTTTAGTTCTTCATGAAAAGTAATGTGAATGGATTCTTCAACTTTTCTAGAGATGGTGTTGTAAATTCTAAAAGCTTTGCTAGAAGATGAATATCCCAAGAAAAAGGCTTTTTGTGATTTAGAGTCAAATTTGTCTCTATTATCTTTTGTGTTTAAGATATAGCAAGTTGAGCCAAAAGTGTGAAAATAATCAACCCTTAGTTTCTTGTTAAAAATCAGTTCATATGGTGTTTTCTTAAAATGAGAGTGTATGGTTACTCTATTTAGCACATAACAAGCTATGTTTACGGTTTCAGCCCAAAAAGTTTTAGATGTATCATGTTCAAGCATCATAATCCTAGCCATTTCTTGTAAGGATCTATTCATTCTTTCAACTATTCCATTATGTTGTGGAGTGCGTGGAGCTAAAAAATTGTGAGTGTAACCTTGAGATGTGCATAATTCTTCAAATGTATGATTCTCAAAATCTCCACCATGATCACTCCTAATTGTACATATTTTATTTTGTAGTTGATTTTCAATCTTTAAGCAGAATTGTATGAACACTTGAATAGTATCATCTTTATTTGCAAGAAAATGAACCCATGTATATCTACTAAAGTCATCAACAATAACAAAGTAATATCTTTTTCCACCAATAGATTGAGTTCTCATAGGACCAAACAAATCCATGTGAATAAGTTCTAATGATCTAGTAGTGGTAAGCATTGTTTTTTATTTGAAGGAATTTTTTCTTTGCTTTCCTAGAGTACAAGGTTCACAGTTTTCAGTTTTATCAAAAGATATTTTAGGTAAACCACGTACAAGATCATATTTAATCAACTTTTTGATAACATGGGAACTTGCATGACCTAATTTTCTATGCCATAGTTGTAGAGATTTGTCTATTGCAAGAAGGCATTTTCCAATAATAGCTTGCATCAAATTAGGCCTAAGCATATACAAATTTCCAATTCTTTTTCCTTCATAAACATTTTCATTAGTGTTTTCAATCAATAGTTTACAACAATTTTTATTGAATAAGACATCATAGACACTATCACATAGTTTACTAACACTAATTAAATTATGATGCAGGCCATCAACAAGTAAAACATTTTTTATTTGAAGATTTGTACCAATGTTACCTATTCCAACAATCTTTCCTTTTCCATTGTCTCCAAAAGTGACTGTTTTTCTTTTCTTTTCTTCAAATGGTTGAAAGGCCTTTTTGTTGCCAGTCATATGCTTAGAACATCCACTATCAACCGCCCAATCCTACAAAAGAGATATATTTTGGTACCCATGTGATGGTCCTTTTTGCTTAGAGTCATTTAATAACAAAGCTGAATATGATTACATAATTGAACAATTGAATGTTTTAAGTTGAACATAACTACATTCAGTCGACAAATACTTCGACCAAAGAGTGTATCGGTCGAACATTTTGTCGATCGAGAGCGTTTCTATTTTAATGGTTGAAATAGGAGATTTCTTGGTCGACAATTTTCTCGACCGATGTTGTCTTGATCAAAGATTTGCTCGATGGGGATTATTACTATTTTTACAGTAGATTTCAGATTTGATATAGGTATTCCTTCAGTCGAATAATTTCTCAACCAAGGCGAGTCTCGGTCGAACTATTTGTCGACCGAGGTTGTTTCTATTTGTTTTCAACAATTTGTTTATGTCAGTTTGAGCTAAAATCGTTGTAACATGCTAAGGTAGCATTATGTTTAGTTGAGATAAGACATTAAGATATTCAAATGAGGTTTTAGGTCAAATCTAAACTTAATCATATTAAATTTGCTAAGTTTGGGGTCTTGGAACCCATACTAACTCAACATCCTTTTTCTTGTAAGGACATGTGAAGGAATAATGTCCAAGACGCAAGCAATAATGACAACAAATGGAGTCAATTTCATTTCTCTTTCTAAGATTTTGAGTTGTGTTCTTGGGTACAAATATGATCTTGGTCTTGGGTGCTTGAGTTCTCATAGGTTTAGGTTGATAAGAGTTTTCTTTTGGAACATATCCTAAACCTCTTCTTCCAATATAACCAGAAGAATTCTTTGAGATCTTATCAAGAATACCATTATTTCTCAAGCTACTAACTTCTTTTTGTAACTTAGCAACCTCATCCATTTTCTTTTTGATATCTAACTTTGCTTGATCTAGATCAGATGATAAAGCATCTCTTTCTTTAACAATAGCATCATAATCTAGATGAGTACATAGGATAGGTTGAGTCTAAAAATTATTTAGTTTTGCAAGTAATTCAACCTTTTCTTGAGAAAGAATATCATAGTTTATTTCTAAAGTAAGCAACTTCATATCACAATCATTTAAAGATGATTTCAAGGTAAAGTTTTCAGAAATAATACTTTCCTTTTCAAAAGCAAGATTATTTAATTTAGCATACAAATCCTCATTAGTTTTAATAATTTCTTTAGTTTCTTTTTGCAATCAACATAGTTGTCATGTGTATCTTGAAGACTAGAGATTAGATCTTATTTTGGAAAATAAAAAAGGCTTACCTCTTGAGAATCATCACTATCATCTTCTTTGGCCATGAGACACTCCATGTTCTCTTCTCCACTCTCACTATCACTTGACTCATCCCATGCAACTTTGTATGCTTTTTCTCCCTTCTTCTTGGATGAGTTTTTCTTCCTTTTCTTGGCTTTAGGACATTCATTCTTAAGATGTCCCTTCTTTCCACATTCAAAACACCTAGGAGAGGAAGAAGAATAGGAACCAATAACTTTGTTAGATTTAAATCTTCTATATTTCTTACCATTTACAATTAGAGTTTCTTCTCCCTCATTTCCATCACTTGTCTCATCACTTTCTTGAGTGATGACCATTGTAGCCTTTAGAGCCATGTCCTTCTTTCTTCCTTGTTGAAGTTCACACTCCCATCTTTCTTCCTCCTCCAAGGTTGCTTCATGTGCTTCTAAGTTGCAAATGAGTTGCTCCATCCTTAGTCGGGTAAGGTCATTGGCTTCTTCAATTGCAGTCACCTTAGGCTTATACTTGGGAGGAAGAGACCTACGAATTTTAGACACTGGATCCTCTTCACTAATAGATTTACCTAATGCATTCAAACCATTAACAATAGAAAAAACTTTGCATACATTTCACTAATAGACTCATTAGGTTCCATACGAAATTGTTCAAACTTTTGTTTAAGCATACCAATTTTGGAGTTCTTTACTTAAACAGTTCCTTCATAAGTAATAGAGAGTCTATGCCATATTTCATATGCAGTTTCACAATTTGATATTCTATTGAACTCACCTATGGAAATTGAATAATAAAGGATACTTACAGCTTTTGCATTCAATTGGGCTAATTTTACCGTATTTGCATTCCATGTAGCATACTCCTTTTAAGGAAGAGTGTAGGTATTTGAAACCATTCTCCAAAGATCCCAGCTGATCCCTTGAAAGTAGAATTGCATCCTCCTCTTCCAATAGTTGTAGTTGGTTCCATCAAATGGTGGAGGTCGGGCTACAAGTGTTCCTTCCAAGTTGAGGTTGTTTAGTACTCCATCACCCATTTTCTTCAAGACTTGTTAAAGTTCCTTGAAGCCTGCTCTGATACCAATTGAAAAACACTAGAGTGGGAATAGGGTTTTATGATAATTTAAAAATTATTTAATCAAACAACCACAAAAAGATTTGAGAATGAGACAAAGGCGTTTAGAGTGCCCCACCCTTAGCAAAAAGTAAGGGAGTCAGTCCACTACCCAATTGTTTCCAATTGGGATTTTGAAAGCACTTGTATTTTATTAACTATTTGAGGATGTTACATAAGATACATGTACCTTCCCATACCTTAGGATAGCCTTCACCTAGAAGTAGTCTCACCAAACCTGAAGCAGCCTTCCTCTTGAGGTAACTTCAAGCTCCCCCTTGAAGTAGCCTTCCTCTTGAAGCATCTTCCCGTTGAGACACCCTTCTTGAAGTAATCCTAAGTCCACCAACCTACCTTCTCCACCTGAAGAAGCTTCTACAACCTCCTTTCCACAGCCTCCCACTTAGGAGTAGCAAAGGAGAATACAAAACAATAAGAAGGAACAAGAAAGAAGAAGGAAATATACACTTTACCACTTTAGCACAAGGCTTGAATCCTATACCAAGCATTTTGATCTCCTGTCCAATGTGTATGAATGTGAAAGTGTAGTGGGTAGGAGATGCTAGCCTATAGGACACGAAATCTCATCTTATGGAAATGATTTGTAAGTGAAGGTTGCTCAATTGCTCACAAGAATTGATTTTCAATTGCAAGTATGTGTACTCAAGTGGTTTGGGTGTCCTAAGGCATGTCCTAATTATAGGAATGGCTTACAAGGGTCTAGGGATGTTCTAGACACTTTCTAGGATGTTCTTAGTGCTCAACTAGCCATTAGGTATCCACTAATTACATTGTAACGACTAATTAATTAATTCTGAACAGTGCAGTCAGAACCTTTCTCGGTCGAGAAGTTTGTCAACCGAGTGTCTCTCAGTCGAGAACTTTGTCGACTGAGAGAAAGTCTGGAGTAAGTGTATTGCAACATTCAACTCAACTCCCAACCACTTTTTCCCACCAAGTCTAATGGCTATAGAACTTGCTCGAAGGATAGACTTAGGTGATTGTCGGTCGAGAATATGTTTGACCGAGTGTGTCTCGGTCGAGAAGTAGTTCGAGTGAAAAAGTCCCTATTTTAGTGTATCTAGACATGTACTAAGTGTATGTATCAAAGTGCCATTGAGATGATATCATAGGGGATGACCTATCTAAGTGTTGTGAGTGGATAGGGAAGATCTAAATCCTTGATTTACATGATATCTAAGTACTTGTACATTATATATTTGTACAAGTTTACATTTGATTACAATCATGAAAACATAAGACAATTTGGGCATATAGATCTTCCAAGCTTAGCTATCCACCACCTTGAATTCTTGTTCCTGAAATACTCAAGTAGCATGTTAGATCCACAAGAATGAAATGTTTGTCATTTTTAGAACAAAGGGATTTTAATGATGTCCATTTAGCCAAAAGATCCTTCATTTCCATTTAGCTCCATCATGGGCCATATTTTGGTTAAGATGTAGAGATTCAAAATCACTTTTTACACATTTAAATTCATATAACATGATTCAGACTGTCCTCAAATACTTCAAACAAAAAGAGAAATTGTGATTCAATCTCATGACAAATATTCCTCATTGGAACCAAAGTTCAAACACATTGTGGTTTCCCTAATCTTCACCATACCTAATAAGACTTGATTTACCTCAAATCATTAAAGCGCAACAAACCAACAAGGATGAGATAGTCTCCTTCACATGTCTAAAATATTGGAATGCTTTATATGTCCTCGCTTCTCATGAAACATCTCTGACCATGACCTATTAACCATATTTCCTCATTACTTAATCATTACATGAATTATATGTGTAGACATCTACACCTAGAACTGATCTAATACACAACACGATGCACATAATCATAGGTTTGTCTCCATCATGTGATGTGAGACACGTTAAGCATAAGTTTCTATTACCCAGTACATGATGTCAATGGCTACAAAGACCAAGCCCCACCATGTAGTTCAGTCATTGAAATCTAGGGTAGTCTTGCATATAATTTTTTTCATTTACATAGACATTAGGATTTTCATCTACATATGTATTTATGTTGATAACACATGATGTAGCCGCATGCTACATCTATCTGATTTTAAACTTTGAATATGTGCACGAGCATGTTTAACTGAAAACATCCATTTACTACAGAGGTTAATTACTTTCACATGTACCATGATAGGTGTATGCCTATTTTGCATAAGAAAGAAACATAATCTTATTTGAACTTAAGTCAACATTGAAATTGGGATTTTCATAGTCCTTTCCACACCTTGGATCTCCATACATAAAAGTATTAGGGTGTTCCACCTTAATAAAATATTATAACCTTTATTTTGAGGTTAGGCTTCCTATGTATCAACAATAAGTCATCAAAATACTTGTGAATGTCATAGCTTAACATCTCATTTAATAAGAAACCACTGGGATAGATATGATTGTTTATCACCCTTATAGATATTCCTTAGCTTTCAAATGAAATATATTTCTACGCATTTTTTTAATTACTTAATTCTCAACAATCCTCCTCCATTTCTAGATAACCTAGAGCATGCATGACTAGATGAACATATACACTAAGGAGTCTTACCATTTCAACTTTGGAGTATCCTTAACACATAAGCTATTACTCTAAGCCCATTATTCTATTCTTTATGCCAAAGAATCTACTATAAACCATGACTTGTGGACTTCTATGTAACTCTGGTACCATCAGGTTTAAGTGACCATAAGTATGGGTTCCTAGCATCAACTCTTTATGTAATATCTTAACACATGCTCACAAATATACATATATAGAGATGATACATCATATTATACTCATCTACAATATCTCATAGTACAAGTGTTCCATACCACAAGCAATAGGAGGGAGGAAACTAGTATAATAAGATTATGCGTCTCATAGTATATCCTCTAAGGTTCTAGATTTATCTACATCCCATATCACAAACCATTGAGAAAGAAAGAAGACATGCTATGAGCTATCAAGTTATTACTCAGAACCCATAGAAAAAAGCCACTTATACTCAAATCTAAACTTACTTATCCCTCTTTGGCTCTTGCATTCTATATGTAACAACTTTGATTTCTTGAAACATGAAATCCTAACAAAACATTTCTTTTGTTCCTTCTTTCAAAGAGTTTGAGAATTGAAAACCTCAAGAAAATTCAGATACTTTATGATATAATAACTATAGGAATTTTTCTTTCTTTCTTTATGATCAAAACAAACGAGCTCAAGAGAAATCCTAAAACTACAATGAAATGTGGATCCAAAATAATTGTTCAGGAAAAAATAAATTGATAGTTGTATATTAATGCTAGCCATGTATCAAAGGTGAGTGGTTTTACATAAACAAAAAGATATATTCCTCATCAAGTAATTCATAGTTCATTATAATAAAAGCTAACTTATATGAGGTTTCATCCTACTTGATATACACTTGATTATATTCTCAGAAATGTTGACCTATAGTCTAGGGTATAACAACCCCACACGATAGAACATCTTGTATCCACAAACTTCTGTGATTCGTTAATCTTAGGATCATGTTAACACACCTCCATCTTAGCAAGAATCTAATCAACACTACTTGGCATGACTTTCCTTTAATCTTAGGAATCACCTAATAGGTGACTACTATAAGAATGTGATACTCTTTCCTGATGGCCATCTATAATATTGCTCTGATACCACTTTTGTAGCATCCCCAAGTAAAATCTATATATTTATACAATATGGAAGCATGGACCATAAAGACGACACTTGTGGAATGTCATAAACAACTTATGTAAGTCATTGAATAATAAAATAACTTTACATAAGATACGATTCTATGTTTTCTCATATACACATTCTTGTCACAAGCTTACAACATAAAACATAATATATGATACAAATGGTAAACTAGTTATATCTTCTTGAATCCTATAGATGGAACCCCACTAGGTCTTAAACTCATACATAGATCTTTGAGCTAGTCCTTGCATGCGTGATCTCTTTATCGTCTATGCTTGCTCCTTACCTGTGGGAATCACACTCCCATCCATGCATTCGACAACCCAATTGTAAGTGGTTGTGCTTTAGTAATAATATGAACATAACTTAACATAAAACTTAAAAACTAATGTGAACATACTTAAACATTATTAATGTCTTCAAGATGCATTATTAACTTCATTAATATTTCTTATTACAATACCTACTCAACGAACCTTATCTGATATGATCTCATAACACACACAAGGTGTGAAGACTTCTGAACACACTAATAGTGAACAAATTCTAAACACATTGAAAGTGAACATGATTGGGCTTGAACCCAATAACATAAACATCACTAAACACACTGAAAGTGAATAGGATTGGGCTTGAACCTATAAAGTGAAGGCGGCTCTTGAGGCACCAACCTTCCATAAAATGTTCATGAGTAGGTATTAACTAATTATTTCTTATTCTGATCTAATCTCATATTACTTAGGGTTTTCACCCATAATTGCATTCTTGATCTTAAACATGCAGAGGTATATTCTTTTAATTCATCTAATCTTAGCATGAATCTTAATGCAGTAAATCTTGATAAGATGTGCATATATAAATACCTATTAAAACATTAAGGTGATCACATGATAACAAATAGAACATGAACTTTAAGCATGATTAAGTGAGAAAAATTGAATGATGCAGTATATTGAAACCCAAGGCATGGACCATTTAGTTAATCTAGTATGAACTATCACTCCTAGATTTCAAATCTCAAAAATTTAGTCTTCCTGTAAGTATAAACCCAAGCCGTAATTATTATTTGATAAACCCTAATTAGGTTCATTCTTGAAATCTAAGAAACCAAAGTTAGAATCCTGACTACTAACCTACCCTAATAGCTAGAACTCAAAAAAATAATTAAAAACCATATATTACTCAAACCCATTGGACATATAAACAAAAAGATATGCAAAACAAAGTATCAACCAATAAGAATCAAGATAAACCACTTTTATCCTTTTCTTGGATCTGATAAACAAAAAACAAAAGACAAGAAAACCCTTCGATTGTATGACAGACTTAGAGCATGATAGCTAGCATTTTGATAATATCAACTTCATCTAATACTACACATAATATGATGAGAAATAAACCTAAGACCTAAGTTTATTAATGTCACACATGACATATGAATAAACACACAGGGACTTCAGACACCTTCGTCCTCCTTGCTTCTTATTCCAAGAACTAGTACAGTGAGCCATGACACAACCAATAAAACCTAGAGAATGGAACTCCATCACGACCCACTCCCAACATGGTAGAGTGTCCCCAACTGTCCATACCATGTCCAAATGCACATATTGATAGTTTGTAAGGAAAATAGGGCACAAACAAAGCACAAAAAACCATGTACCAATTCCTCTATGGCTAAAAAATAGAGCTACAAAGCTTGGACATGGCCTTCGATAAAATGGTGATGGGACTCTAAAAGAGAAATGACAATGTTTTCTTAAAGGTCAGATGAGGAAGGGATCATTATTCACAAACATATAAGACCACAAAAAGGAAGGCATTGGTTTGAGGAAGCTTACCCACAAATCTTTTAGAAGCAATTGTGAGAAGCATCATGTTCAAGCCAAAAGTCATCATAAGGGAAACTCGAGTTTGTAGGCTATCTCAGAGGTGACTAGTCCAAAATTAGAGACCAAGGTGGATTGCCTGTGGGGAAACGAAGATGTAGGGACCATTTTGAGCCACTACGATGGCCAACTTCTAGTTTATCCTTGGATCTAGTGAGCAAAAGAAATGATTGTTTTGGGTGTTTCATAGAGAGAGAGAGTTAGGATTCAAATATAGGTATATATAGGCTCAATTCAATGTCAGGAAGCCATTTTTCAACTTATCCCATTTCCAACTGGACTCAAGATGGAGCAAATTGTAAGATATTCGGGGTGACTAGGACTCATATACTCTAGAGGTTGATGACAACCTCTAGACGATGCTGATTGCCACATCCACTTATCCCCCATACGACGACCCAAAGCCAGTCCATACTCATAACAAATTTGTGATATTTAAATGAACCAAGAAGCCTAGGTGTGTTAGCCAAATATATATCAAACTTCAGGTAAAACTCAAAAATTTGCAAATGATGTCAACATGACATCAAATAAATCACTAACCTTATGAAATCAATTTGATTAAACTAAAAATCAAGGTTATTTAGGTCCTAACTATACAGAACCATCCAAAATCATTTGAGGGGTAAAAAAGAGGTCAAAAATTGTAAAATTTTAACGATATCTCCTCGTTAACATGTAGGAAATTTTTGTGGGCTTAGATTCCCAGATATCTCAACTAAAAGTTCTTAAGTAATTGGAATAGGTTTAAACCTTAATAAATCCTACTAAATAATTGGAATAACATTATCTAGCCAAAATTGGCCATGATGCTATTTCATCATTGTTTTTAACATAAACTTAGTGTCATCACTTATTATACCCTAGAAAGGCATAAATAACACCTTAGGAATTTTGACATAATAAAGAGGTGTAAATATGTAACAATTCAAATTACATACCTATAAAATTGAGGATGTGACATGCTCATATGTCTTCAACTTGCCACACTATCTCTGAACCTAAAATATAAGTAAGACTAGTGGGTCAACACACTAGGTTTTAAGTAAAGGGAAGCAGATACATACATATAGGCCTTGCACAACATGAATAAATTTACAAAAGCGAACAAGAATAAACAAGTTAAGTATTCACTAAAATGAGGACCTGTGTTTTTTCCCCATTTTAATCCAATTATACTAACAACATCATATATCACACGACTTTTGACTATCTTCCCATTAGATGAGTATTTAAGGCTAAACACCATTAGCAAATCCTATTTATCGACTAGTCTACCCTATCTTGACAAATCAAGCAGGATGCCCAACTTTTTGTCCTTACCCTGATAATATAGGTAAGTGTGCTAGGTTTGTATATTGAATTTTTATATTATGTGTTCAAGCTACAAAAACAACAAGGTAAAGCATCGAGTAAGATATTACAATGTGATGTGGCAATACGTGAGTAAGTAAACAAGTATATATACATATCAGGTTGTAAACAAGAAATCCATAATTATGTAATTATTATATCTTTTACCTAATTTAGAGATCCATAACCTAACTTATCCTTAATCATTTAGCCATATGCCACACCTGATTAAGAGAAATATTACATGTAACCATTAGATTCTCATCATGAATCCTACTCGATTTCATTTTCAGGGTTTTGTGTAAGTTATGTTCCAAGTTTCTAATTACACTAGTACATAACCGGCCTTTAGTGTCGGTTTTTAAGCGACACCTATGTGGGCGCCGCTAAAAGCCCAACCGTTACGCGTCAGTTCTCAAACTGACGCCACAACCCTTCGTGCGCCACCAAAAACATGCCAGCAGGGGGGTATAGGCGTCGGTTATTAGCTTAGAAACCGACATCATATACCTTTGTGCCACAAAAAGGGCGCCATCTGGGGCACTATCAGCGTCAGTTTATTAGTGATAACTGACGCCATCTAACCCACTGTCACGGCCGTGCTGACCAGCATGGCCGTGGTGTCTGGTCCGCTGCCACGGCCGTGCTGGCCAGCACGGCCGTGGTGTCTGGCCTCATTAGGGAAATCGACGTCGGTTACTAGTAGGGCAACCGACACTATAACAATATGTCATTGGTTTTATACAAATAACTGATGCCTATTTTATGTCTGGTCCGCTGCCACGGCCGTGCTGGCCAGCACGACCGTGGTGTCTGGCCTCATTAGGGAAATCGACGTCGGTTACTAGTAGGGCAACGACACTGTAACCATATGTCGTCGGTTTTATACAAATAACCAATGCCTATTTTATGTTTTTTCTTCTGTCAGTCTGCAGACCTACTGTGGCTAGTCGCATGATGAGAAACCTGCAGTTCAGTTATGAATAGAAGGTTTTACGACATCCATTGATATCAGCCAACAACAGGCCACAAACCTGTAAAATTAACATGATGGACAATATTATATATATGTGATTCACACTCATGTATAAGAACATTTAATTAATATTATTTTTTCATCACATGCATGTAGAAACCAGTAGCAACCTACAGTACCATTTATTTCATCTCTTTTCACATTCAGACACATATAGAAACATTCATGTATTGATGATTTTCACACACATATGACAATTCATAAAAATTCATTCACATTCACACAAAATTAATTATGAGAAAAAAGTTATTCTTTATTCATCATTGTCATGATTGTCAGCAAAATTATATTTAAAAATTCCCACTCTTTGTAGGGCTTTTGCCCAATCTTCTCTTACAACATCTAATTCATCTCTCATATAGGGAGAATGTACATCGAAATGCTTTGCACCTGTGTTGAAGTCCTTAGTTTTAAAGACCTACAAAGAGAATGACGTATATACATAATTATAATAATATATAATAAGATTCATATATTTCATATTATCTAACGAGAGTATGTATAATACTTGTTGTATGTTATCGATTTCCAATATGGCATGTTTGATGATTAGGTCCATAAATCACATCACATAGTAGGCACATGCCTAGCCGTTGTCTTGTGTAGCACACTATAAATTGAAACATATAAAATATTCAAAAATACAAATAAGCACAGTTCACATAAATAATATATACATTGTTGTCAGGAAATTACTTTCACATTCTCCCAAATGAGTGTTAGATTTTTTTTCCTGGGGACCTTTCCTCCAGCTTTTTGTACTCTTGTAAAGCCCTATATATGTTAATGTAAAAAATTAAATTGCATAATTAAATAGTAATGCAGTAACAGATGTTAACAGATATAAAAACATAAAATATTTCTCATGAGAATAATGGCCTTTTAATTGCATGTCCATATAATACATCCAACTCACGCCCCACAGGATCTAGATAATAGACGGCGAATGTCTTGGGGACAATAACTAATAACTCCCAATGCTTAGCACTACAGGTAAGAAAGTAGAAAATTAATAACTCAATATCCGCAATAAAAATATAATTTGCTTAAGTCCAAATTACAAGCAAAGTAAACTTGCTCGACATTGAATGGAGCTATTATCACCGTCTTATTATTTTTACCAAAATATTCAAAAGTATCACAACAGTATGAAATAACTGAATACGGGTCTCTATCTACAAGACTAATCAAAGATGGAACCAAAAATCCCACATGGGAAAACCCAAAATCTGTACATGTCTTGTGTAAGTGGCTGCAAAATATGTATTACGTATGCATTAATATATAAGAAACCAGATTGCCATATATAAAACAAGGTATATGGATGTATAAACCAGATTGCCGTATGCATTAATCTCACCATATCCACAGCTCTATCATAGATGTGTTCAACCATTCATAACTAAATAAATCCAAAATATCTTGAATAAATATGTTGTTTCCGAATGTTTGACATGCATTAATACGTATCCAGAACTTCTATTACGTATGCATTAATACGTATGCTAAACTTGTATAAATAGATTGTTATCGTATGATTTACCTGCAGCATTCTCCAGAATAGTAACATTTATAGGGCAATTTGGATTATGTTCGCCGATCCATACTGCCACACTCCTACAATTAGGACCTATCGAGGCGTGTAGGTCCCCCGGAAGCCAACTTGGTAGTCGAGGAGGTGGAGGCCGAGATGTAGCGGGTCTCATCTTTTTGACCTGTATATATAATTTCATATCAATTGAGTCATATATATACACACACTAATAAATTAAAGTAATGAAAATTTATCATACAATATCAGTATAGAGGACATCCGCTTCGAGCCATAGTATCACTCTGCCTACTGTCTCACCAAGTGTTTCAACATCTGTGTGTGCATGAGGCAGTGCAAGATTCGTCCAGCCAGTGAGTATATGTATCGGGCTCACACATACCATGCCATCTGGTACTGGACTCCCATGAAACATGCACCCTTTAAGGGGTGGGTAAGCCAATGCCTCTGCAATGATATATCCTTCACTTTTTAGTCAGCATGGCTTCAACCCCTACAAATTTACGTAAAGAATGTTATATGCATATATACACAAACATATCATCTTGAACAGACTAGCTATTATATATGCCATAAAAATACTTACAGAGGACGTGCTAGGTTGTGGGTCTATAGGATTACCCCCAACCTCTGCAATACGAGCACTAGGAGAAGAGAGGTCTGCCACAGGTACTGTCTGAGTGGCAGTATGAGACGCCTGCCACTTGTTAATTCCTTCCTAGAGTCTTTTATCAACTACTTCCTCGACTCTCCTATCAATTAAGGAATCTACCTATACATGGATAAAAGAAATGCTAGTTTCTGATTATTGAATTCCCTTTCCCAATAACATTCTAAAATAAGAATAAGTTACCTCAACTTGTGAAAGTCCCACTTTTGGGACAGGTTTGCGCTGGGATGGCCCAAAGAACGCTTTGATGCCCACACCAGCACCTACACCCCTTACACGTACAAGATGCTCTAGGTTACCCAGAGCAACTATCAGTTCATCCCTTGTGCCCTGAGGGATGAACTTGCCTTCCTTCCTCTGCTCGTGCAAATCCCGCTAATCACCATCAACAAAAATTCGTAAGTAAACATAACAATAATCAATATCAATAGATTTCTCTAAGAGTTGATTTTTACCATTTTTACAGTCGCCTCAGCGGTTGCGGGCTTCAGTATCTCTCCCTTCTTGTTTTGCCTCCCAGCTATCCACATAGCATGGTGAGGCAGAGGTGCAGGAGCAGCAGTAGAGGACTTTGCAGTCTCCTGAGTAGCAGTAGGCTGAGTAGACTCAGCCTGTAGTCTTTGGCGAACGCCTGCATATCCTCTTGGACCCATTGTGTGGTCGTGCACATTCAGTGCACGCCTTGCTCGTTGAGCATCGCTGATAGCCTAGTTAGTTAGCACATTGATTTGGTTAGTAACACTAAAGGTTAATCTTGAATAGGTGAATACATAAAAATGTATATTAATTAAATTGGGAGTGACACTTAATACCTTGAATTCATCTGTTTTTCTTTGGATAACAAACTCCTCCCAGTCTTTGGGTTCCAAGTAGTTCCATTGTTGTGTGGCTTCCTTCTTCCTATATTTATTTTTCAAAAAGAATACAAACAAAAATTATTAGTGTAGAGTTAGTGAAATACTGATCAATGTCTAGAATTGGAATCAATCAAGAACCTATTCTCAGCATCGTGTATGCAATCTCGGGTGAGATTGGTCCTTTAGTTCCTTAGGACCCTCCCACAATGTTGCATCACACAATTACGATGCAGCTTTTCATCCAGATCAAATATGCTCTGCAAATTAAATAGAATTGCTATTAACTAGTATCCTAAAAATTAGTAATCTACACAAATAGAATTACAAATAATAATAACTCACGCATAGTTCCTTCCATACGTAGTCTTTCTTCCCCTTAGGAACTTTTTGCCATGATTCTAGGATAGGACTGCAATGGCTGCGAGTAAGAACCTCAAGATATGAAACAAATGAGTTGTGGTTCACTCCATATGGATTTCCTGCCTTATCGAAATCCACAGCCAATTTGGGTCCATTGCCCCTTTGATGTATTAACTTGTTCATCATTGTGATGCCCCTCACTTTCTCAATTTTCTTTTGCTGCTCATCAAGTGTTGTAATTTCTTCAGGGGGTATATCACCAACCTAAAATTTGATAAAAAAACACACTTACATAATATAATTATAAATGAACATATAGATAGAAACCTCAGGGATATATTATTAAAACTTACATTGTCAGGCGGTGCAAGCACGTCCTCACCCTCACGGTGATCATCAGCACGGTCATCATGGGAATGCTCAGCCATCTGAAAATTCACATTCAAATTATAAATTTCACATTGTAAAGTAACACTAATTGTAAAGTTCACATTGTAAAGTACACATTCACATTGTAAAGTTCACATTCACATTGTAAAGTTCACATTCACATTGTAAAGTAATTCGCATTGTAAAGTCCACATTCACATTGTAAAGTTCACATTCAGAAAAAAAAAAATATAATAAAAATATAAACATCCATGCCTCTAATATTGTGATATTTTATCAATTAACAATCCTTCATTATGATCCCCGCGAACATACAAGTCATTGTGATCCCCAGCTTCAATGTTTGGTGGTGTTGGCAACCCAACTGAGAATGGACTAGATTCATCATACTTATCATAGTACTCTTCTTCATGTATAGGTTCTTCAATGAACTGTCTTTTACCATGAAGAACAACCGACCATTTATCATTTGCAGGATCATCGATATAAAATACTTGTTTCACATGTGATGCCAATATGAATGGTTCACCCTTCTCGCCAATCTTTTCAAAGTTCACTAATGTGAAACCCAATTCATCCACTATAACTCCTTTGTTGTTGTCAACCCAATTACATTTAAAGAGCGGAATTCTGAAATCTACATAGTCAAACTCCCATATGTCTTCAATGACACTGTAATATGACATTTTAGCTTCACGTGGACTTTTATCCTTTGCACTTGCAAAAAACAATGAAGACGTTTGAAGGGTGACCCCGCTATTTTGGATGACACTCTTATCATCTTGACACTTTGTGTAATATGAGAAACCATTTATGTCAAACCCTTCATAAGACATAACATTCTATTTTGGTTTAAAGGTGAGGCATTTGATGGTTTCAGTAAGATTATCTGGTGTTTGAGATAGTTGATGTAAGACTTTATCTTCAAACCACTTAATAAATGTCTTGTTATGCTCTCTAGCAAGCCACATTGTATTGGCTTGAGGATATTATCTCTTGATGAAATTGGTATGTTCCTTGATATAAACACTCACTTCATCCATGTTGTGTAAAATATACAAGTGACCTTACTTCAACTGCTCACGGCTGATTACTTTCACCCGTGATCCCAAAACTCCTTTGCCAAAATGCTCCTCAATATTCTTTTCATTCACGGGAGCGTCATTACCACTCAGAAAGTCATTGCAAAAATCCATAACCTCTCTCAACACATAACCCTCAATAATACTCCATTCATGCCGATAACGGTTTCAAACATCACCTTTAAAAATGCTCATGTATCGTTCAAAGGGATACATCCAATGCAAGAAATCTGGTCCCAACATTTTCACTTCCCTAGTCAAGTGGACAACAAGATGTACCATGATATCAAAGAACGACAGAGGAAAATACATCTCAAGTTGACTTAGGGTAACAACCACTTATCTTTGCAAATTATCGAGAGTATTAGGGTCAATAACTTTGCTGCACAGACTGTTGAGAAAGAAACAAAGTCTGGTGATTGCAAACCTTACATGCTTCGACAATATAGATCTAATTGCCATAGGCAATATTTGTTGCATTAGAGTGTGCCAATCATGAGATTTAAGACCTATCAACTTCAGATCTTTCATTGATACCAATGTACGGATGTTGGATGAGTAACCCTGTGGCACCTTAACATTTACCAAGCATTCACAAAATGCTTTCTTCTCCTTTCTAGACAACGTGTAACAAGCGGGAGGTAAGTATGTTCTCCGATTGCTACTAACTACTTCTATTAATTTTGTCCGTATTCCCATTTCACGTAGGTCCATTCTGGATTTTATCCCATCTTTAGTCTTACCTGGTATATTCAACAGAGTACCGATGATGATATCACATACATTTTTCTCAACGTGCATGACGTCGATACAATGCCTGACTGTCAAAGAACTCCAATAAGGAAGATCCCAAAATATCGACTTCTTCTTGAATAAAGACTTGTCACTCCTTGTGGCCATCGTATATTGTGATCTCTTACCAAATTCATTGGTGATGTCTTTCACTCTTTCATAAACATCCTCCCCTGATATAGGTTTAGGTGCACTACGTTCCTCATTCTGTCCATTCAATGATTTGCGCAACCTATGATACGGATGAAATTTTGGAAGAAACCTTCGATGATCAAGATATACAGTCTTGCCGCCATGTTTTAGTCGTATTGAATCAGTGTTCTCTTCACATATAGGACACGCTTTAGATCCTTTGACACTATATCAAGACAAATTCCCATATGCTGGAAAGTCATTCACAGTGAAAAACAACATAGCGTGCAAACAAAATATCTCTCTTCGTGAAGCATCACAGGTCATCACACCTTCACCCCAGAGCTTCTTCAAGTCATCAATCATAGGTTCAAGATAAACATTGATATCATTTCCAAGTTGTTTAGGGCCTGATATCAAAGACGACAACATAACATACTTATTTTTCATACAAAACCAGGGAGGAAGATTGTATATAACAAGCATAACTGGCCAAGTGTTATGTTGGTTGCTCAATGTCCCGTACGGATTCATCCCATCTATACAAAGCCCAAGTCTTAGATTCCTATCCTCTTCACCGAATTCCAGGTACAATAAATCAATCTTCTTCCACTGTGGGGAATCAGACGCATGTCGTAGGATCCCATCATTATTTTTCTTAACATCTGCATGCCACCTCAAATTCTTCACATCTATAGGATTGGCAAACAAGCGTTGAAACCGTGGTATTATAGGTAGATACCACATCACCTTGGCGGGAGAACCAGTTTTGGACTCCCCCGAAGTCGTCAATTTATACATTGACGCACCACATTTCAGACAATCTTTCAAATCCACATAGTCCTTTTGAAATAATACACAATCATTCTTGCATGCGTGTATCTTCTTGGCCTCCATTCCCATTGGTCACAACAATTTCTTTAACCGGTATGTTGAGATCGGCATCTCGTTCACTTCAGGAAGAATTTCTTTCAACAAAGACAACAATGACGTGAAGCTTTTGTCGCTCCATCGATTGTTAGCTTTCAGTTTATACAATCTCAACACAGCGCTAAGCTTCGTAAACTCACAACCCGTGTATAACGGTATCTCAACATCATGCACAATGTTTCTAAACATGGGAGGTGGATCAGTTTTGGTGTGCTCTACCCCACAACTATCCAACATCGCATCAACGATGTCTACTGGAACTGATTCGTTCACATCTACGTCATCGAAGGCAATTTCTTCTTCCACACAAGCACTGCTATCGACATCCACTGGTTTTGGGTTTGAAATCTCTCCATGCCAGTGCCATTCTATATAGCCTTGTATAATCCCACTGTACATGAAATGACTTATGATTTCGTCACCAGTACTGACTTTCAAGTTGTTACCGCAATGCCTACATGGACAGTAGAACCTATCTCCAGGTTGTTTCCTATGTTCCTCGGCAAATCTAATAAACTGATCAAGATCAGAAATAAACTCTGGGGTGCAACGATTGCAAATGGACATCCATGATCTATCCATTCTATGATCAAAGAGAAAATAAGTATATATTACAACAAGATTAGGGTCGAGGGTAAAAAGATTAGAGTTTATGGTTAAAACTTTAGGGTTTATACATGTGATGTCATTCTTATATATAATAAATGTGTACCACCTATCCCATTCTTAAACACCTAATCTCACTAGTAAGTGTATAATGTGTATTGGGTTTTCAAGAAAATTTCGGCAGCATTTCCCCGCTGTTCTCCAAGTACATATGTACTTAGAAAACAAACGGGGCAATGCTACTGGAATTTTCTTGAAAACCAAATACACATTATACACTTACATCCTAAGTGAGATTAGGTGTTCAAGAACAGTCCCAAACTGGGGACTATCCAAGATTTACTCCTAATGAGTAAATCTTGGATGAGTTTCTAGGCCAACAAATACATCTATATATGTTGTCATTCCAAAACCTACAATCCTAGTTTCATAATTCATATCCTAGGTTTCATGTAACATTATTTAATCTAGGTATCATATTCTATTACATTGATTTCAACATTTTGAGTGTCCATGCATGTTCATCGTCAAGATAAAGACACACATAATTAAACAGTAAGAAGAAATATATGCAAATCAACAACAAGTCAATAGCAAGTCAATGTATCTTTAACACACATGTTTCAAGGTTCAAAACACATAATCAAATCAAATTATGATGCTAGAATGGACAAGTTTAATATAAGTAAATACAAATAAGTAGATAAGTAAATACAAATCAGTAGATAAGTAAATACAATTCAGTAGATATATAAATTCAATTCAATAGATAAGTAAATACAAATCAGTAGAAGTAAATATGAATCAGTAGATAAGTAAATACAAATCAGTAGATAAAAAATACTAATCAGTTGATCGAAATCAGCAAATTAGGACAAAGTACATCACTTAGCAGAGGGGGTTGACCTTGGGCGGCGGAGGGCAGGGAGCAGACAGAGAAGGATGGACAGGGAGCAGGTGGAGAGGACAGTTGCGAGCCGGTGAGCACAGAGGGCTGGCAAGAACGGAGCGCCGACAACCAGAGAGGGAGAAGGCCTACGAGCAGAGAGCTTCCAGTGATCACAATGCCGCCGACGAGCACAGAGGGCCGACGAGAAGAGAGGGAGAGCGGCGGAGTCGGTACCACGGAGCAGCGGTGCGAGCACGGCCTGTAGGGAGCGACGCGCCGGCAGAGCACAGAGCAGCGGAGGCGCAAGCACAGAGAAGCGGCGGGCGGCAGAGCATGGAGCAAATCGCCAGACCTATTTTTGCGGGAATGAAACAGAGAAAGGGGAACAGTCGGCTTCGCGCGGGACTATAAAGTTAACAATAAGCGTCAGTTATTTAAAAAAATTGGCGCTAATAACAATAGTAGTCGGTTACCATAGAAAAACCGACGCCACAGGGGGTGTAAAAATTTCCGTGCGGACATCGTGGGAAAACCCATAAGCATCGGTCACTGTTGTAAAATCGACGACCAAAATGTGCCCAATTTTTGTCTCGCAAATAACCTTTAGTCGTCGGTTTATTAGTTAATAACCGACGCCATATGTTAAATTTTGGAGGAATTTTTTTCGCTGGAAATTTTGGATTTGGCGGTTAATTTTAGGCATCGGTTTGTTATTAAGGAACCGACACTGAATAAAAGCTATACCCGTGTCTGGTCACCCTTCACAGATTGATGTCAGTTTATTTTATAAACTGACGCTGTATTGTTTAGGTGGCAGTGTATTTATACAACCGACACCTTTAAAAGTGATGTTATAAGCCATTTCTGTAGTAGTGTTAGTATATTCAATGATATTTTACTGATATAGGGTGCATCCTATAGTTCTAGTTTCATATCATTTCATTATTCCATCTATTTTATTAGACTATTTCAAGGTTCATGTCACTTATGTACATTTAAGGGACAAAAGACTCATAATAGGTCAAACAAGGCAAGGTCTCAATAAACATATGAGTTTAGATCAACAAGTTAGGGATATATTAGCATATCTCAAAAGATGGGTGGATGTCCCCTAGAGTATAGGCATCAAAGTCCATACTTGGTGTCATCATATCAAAATACATTCAAATGCAACATATATGACTTATATCATTAGGGTCCATCACATGACCTAGGTGGAAAATCCACTTTAAAATGGGTTAAGAATTATAGGAAAACTATGATTTCAAAGATAAAGGCATTATAATATGATCTACATCAAGATTAGGGTGTATGCAAGACAAGTACCCAACATAATCCATATTATTCCCAAAAATGGAGTTTTGAGTCACATATATCATCATAACACAACAATAGGAAGATCATAACCACTAGCATCTTCTAAAGGCATGAAGTTACTGATTCAATAATATAAAGTAGATTGAGACCCTAGATAGGTCAAACGTGACATTTTAATCAAGTATATTCAAGCATCAACATCAAGGGGTAACTCTCAAAGAATCTCAAGTCATATAGACAAAAATTGTAAATATGGGATTAGGGGCTAATATTATTTATATAAAGGGGTACATAATACATATTTCAAAGTTAGATTGAGGTTGGATGACATAAAGATGCACGATTTCCATTTTGATCAAGGTTCATCATTAATATCCAACAAAGGTTAAAATCACGCATTCGAGTTAACCATTGAGAAAGAAGTGGGAATTATGGGTTCCCTAGTGTCCAAAAGCACTAAAAAATTAGTGATTTGATTATTAGGAGGTAGGTTAATAAAGTTACAAGATTTAAAATAATATATCATCGACTATTAAGTTTGATGTCGTATGAGCAGTGGAGAGACAAACTCGAGACAGTGATCATAGCTGAGGTATGTGTAGTACTTTGAAAATTGTATTATATTGTGCATCTGTACTTTAGCTGACTTTGATTCTTTCTTTTTCCTATGTCTATTTTAGGATCTTCTTTGGGTTCTCGCATGGTGAGGTGGCCACATTTTGTGCAACATTCTTTGAGGCTTTGTCTCTGGTTTCTTGCCAAATCTATTTTGAGTCTCCGTCTGGGATTTTTCTATATATGGGTGAGCATGTTTCTCATTAGTGGGATGGTGTCTAGCACACCCCTTTCAACCCTCTTCCCGAGTTGGTCCCTTCTGGACTTAGGATTTGTTAGACTACTCGAGAGATGATGTATTGGAAGAGAAGACACGACGAGTACCTGAGGTGGTACTTTGTGCATGGCCAGCATGTTTTCTTTTCTAGAGAGGCATATGACCGACTCCAAAATCCTCCATTGGTGAGTGCATGAGTTTGATAATATTTTTATTTGTTCGCATTATCTTTGACATTCACTTTCTTACAGGATATTGATTATGATTTGGCTAAGGAGCAGGATCATCAGGGGTATGAGTTTCATCGTCCACCCCCTCTTGAGGTAGTTTCTTTTCCTGAGACTCCACCTTCTACAATAGTTTATGCTCACAACTTTGATCATCCCCTGGGTTGCGTACCCATCAATGTTTTTCGTTGGAGGCTCGTATCACTTCCCAGTGGCTTTGGTTGGACCTTCTTCTTTGTGGAGATGGATTAGATTTCAGATATGGTAGGTGGACTCTTTGACTTGATTGGCCCGCTGGGCTATGGGCATAGCCAACATTTTGAAGGATCTTCTAGTGTAGGTGAATTTTCCTCAATGTCCCCTTTCAGAGTGCAGACCCTCCTTGAGCTGGTGTAGGGGGCATCTCCTCTCAGTGTAGAGATACTGCCTTGGTAGCTGAGGTGACTTCCTGGAGTTCCATTTTTGGCCATCAATGATATACCTATGATATTTACTCTGATACGAGTGGTGGGCATTGTTCTTCAGGGTCTTCTTTAATTTATCATCAACCTTTATCCAAGTGCATTGTCAGATGGATGAAAAGGAAGTGAAAGAAACAATTGTTTATCGTTAGCATTTTAATGATGTATTTTCCATTTCTACAAGAAAAATCATGTAATAATCATGCTAGTATATGTAAACTTTTTTAATTTTGAATTAAAATTTGAGTTCGAGCATAGAAATTATTATGAGGATTTTTAATCTTTGATTTAACATCAAATTTTAGAGTTTGATCTTAAAATATGTCCAACAGATCAATAAATTGCCTCAATCTGTGCGTTGATCCATGCTGGCGGATTGCCGTGATCCACATCCCTAGACTCAGATTCCTACTTACCTCAGAATGCAAGTTAACATTGGTGGTGGATGTCATGTGATTCAATTAGGGAAAAGGATTCTGAATCCCCTTCCCTCTAGAAATGAGTTGCCCTAGTTAAGACCTATAAAAAGGGTTGTACCCCTCATCTTTTCAACACAATTTGCCTCTCATGACTTAGGGTCATCGAAGAAAAGGAGATATGGGAGATCTCACTCTTATGATGTCCTCCCATTAACTTGTTTTTGTTATGATGTTTCGTCACTAATCTTTATGAGATAGAATAAGTTTCCCTAGTTAAGACCTATAAAAAGGGTTGTACCCCTCGTCTTTTCAACACAATTTGCCTCTCATGACTTAGGGTCATCGAAGAAAAGGAGATATGGGAGATCTCACTTTTATGATGTCCTCCCATTAACTTGTTTTTGTTATGATGTTTCATCACTAATCTTTATGAGATAGAATAAGTTGAGATCGAAAGCTTTAGCGCGGCCTGTCATTTTCATCATCAGGCATATATCCCTATGGAAAGGGAGTTTATGTCGACAATCCTCTTCTAGGATCCATTGAGTCAGTTCTATTTTGGCGACATCAATCTGAATCCCATCTTGGAGTATGTGGCTAAGATCACACAACTTCCTCTACATTACCACCAGACGATGGTTTCAAGGAAGTCAAGCTAGGATGCTCAGTTGGGGAGTCAATTCTCAAGCTCTTGGTGGTTGACTAGTCATTTTTCTTCATTTAGATGTCCTCTGTGTGGGATTTGTTTAAGAGTGAGGCAGACTATGGCATTGATGCCCCTAATATGCCTTGTGTACGGTGGATACATTGATCATCATGGTAGAGCTATTCTTGAGAGAATCTATTGGGTGAGTGAAGACTGCTGCTTTTAGAGTTGTAGTCGGTCTCTAATGATCCTTTGATTCTGGTCAAGCTGTATGAGTGCTTGGATGAAGCACAACTAATTGGAAAGATAAGGGGACCCTTCCAGGTTCTATAAATTTATATGGGAATGCACATAGGTCTTGCCATATTGATAGAGTCGTCAGACCCTCATCATAGTGTGGCAAAGGAGTTTCTATCAAAGTGCATTTAGGTAGTTGAGCCTCTTCAGTTGTATGGAGATCTGGCTTGATGACTCACATGTCTAAAGTCTACATATATGCATTGGGGATGGATGGAACCCTACCTTGATAACTTTCCTAGTGGTTAGATATTTAGTGGCTAATCATCTTGCCTAGTCTAACGGTTTATGTTGCATAGTACCTGGTGTCAATGTTGCACCAGTTCAATCCTCGGTAGTGCGTGTATCAAGTTGAAGATCTCGTCCTTTCTTCAAGAAGGTGGTGCTAGATTATCAAAAACATCATGAGAAGGATGTAGATATGTGGTTTAATTAGAAGAGGTTTACCCATGATTCCTTCCCTATAGGTTGAGACAGCTCTCCGGAGTATTTGTAGTGGCTTGCATTGAAACCTTTAGCAACAATTACTTGTCATTCTTCTGGGGAACCATTATGATGTCTTTTTTGGTTTTTGTTTGTTTGTTTTTTGGAACTATAGGTATAGTTTTGTAACAATTTTATTTATGGAATAAATATTTTTTATTCATGAAATATTTCATTTGTTGTGGGTACTCCCTCCATGATACATGGAAATGTGCATTGGACTCGGGTTCCTGAGGTTCATATGACTATGAGCTCCCTTTAGGAAAATTGTTGGATCAATGACAATCTAAAGCTCTTGTCTATGCATTTTTGTGGACTCTAGAGATAGTTGTAGGTCTATTATATGTCAAGGTCACATACTTCTCGTCCACCTCCTTGCATGAAGTTGGAAGGTTGAAACCCCAAGTACTTTAAGTTTTCTCTCATCCTAATTTAATGATAGATGTGTCCTCCCTCTAAATGGGTTTGTGGCATGTTCTATTATGAGGAGGGCCCTCATACTAGGGGTAATATGGAAGAATATCTACTAGATGTGGGTCTCATGCTAAGAGATAAAGCTATGTCATATAGCGGGTGCATTAGCGGTAGTTCCCTACCTAGTTCAGACAAGGTGCCATATGTCGAAGACTTCCTCATAGGATTTAATCTTGACATCTCTTAGAGTATCAATTCACAAAAAATATGTTTCTTCCTATTTTTACGGCTTTCTAATTATTTATTTCTTTTTGTAAAGTGCCTACTATCCCCGAGTCTTTTCAAAAAACCTTTTTGATTTGACATTGATGCTCATGCCCTTAGTATTAGCTCCAAGGGTTCCATGGGGAGTGAATGGGGTTTTCATAGTGAGGGTTTCCCACCTTATGACTCCTGGGTTAGCTCATATAGAGTTTGGTCAGAACTCTCTTTGAGACAAGACAAGAGTAGCTGCAAGAAGTTTTGTCCTTCATCATTCTCTCAATGGTCCTTCCCTTTTTGGTTGACTCTGATAGATAAAAAGGTAATGGAATCTCCCTGGGTACATATGTCAAGATTTTGATTGTGAAGATCAAATATGACTTTCCTATGGGGACTCTTAGACTCTGACATCCTTTTGTTCGGTCATGGGGCTTTTCCTAGATTTATCCACAATCATGAACATCGGAATGTGTTTTGTTAGGATAGGCCTAATTTTAGGAGCTATATTAGATTTGATAACTTTTGGGGCCTTTGGATAAAGACCATGCTCTTTTTGTCCTAGGCCCAAGGTTCTATTTTCACCTTCCTTCTTTAGGGTGCACGGGGGTATGTGGTCTGATGTTTAACTAGATTTTAATCTTTTTGGTAGGGTGGGAGTTTTTTACTGCTTTACATCATTTTTTGCTCATCATTGTAGTCTCATCATCAGAAGTATCATTTGATGAGGCTAGAATTTGTGCAATGAAGATGAACATCTCCATCTATGTCTTTTAGGCAGAGGCCATCCCAATTGTGTGTGTCATGAATGATGTAGATTCCTTCCCATTTGGGGTTGAACTTGGCCTTAGAGTCATCATTCTGGATGAATCGTAATGCTAGGTCACCCTTCTAGAAACTGTGTAGCTGAAACTTCTTATTGAATGCTCTAGTTGTTCTTGCTTGATAACACTATTCATCATGCAAGGCTTTTTCCTGTCATTTTTCAAGAGTTTTGAGGTAGTAAACACGGTCTTGAAGACATTTGGTCTCTAGAATATATGCTTCTTATAATATGTCGAGTGAAGGGATCTACATTTCTACTAGGAATATTGCTTACACCCCATATACTAGAGAGTATGGTGTGACTCTGATGAAAATTCTGATGGAAGTGAGGTAGGCCCACAAAGCCATAAGAATATCTTCTTCAAAATCTTTATCAAATTTTTGTTTGTGGCTTCTATAGCTATGTTCATCTGAGGTTGATAGGGTGATATTCGATGATGTTTGTTCCCCACCCTTCTGAGTTGAGGAAGAGCATGTCACTAGAGAAAGACATCAAGGAAGGATGGTGGTATATTGGGTGTAAGAAAGGTGATGTAGGGGTGTTCCTAGACTCCTCAATTGTGAGGGTGGCTACGAATTGCAACGTGGTAAGGTCCATTGCCGTTGTAGAGGTTTAGCGGCAATGGATGGAGATGAAAAAGGGAAGAAGTGGGTAGGGATGGATCCCAAGAAATTGAGGGTAGAGGATGACTAAAGGGAGAGTGGCAGAGGTGATGGGGGTCTTAAATAGATATGAGGGGTCGAGGGTGAAGAAGCTCTAAATGCTCTAACACCACCAGTTAGAGATGTGGTTGGAGGGGAATTCATTTTCCCAGATTTGGGGTTTAGGGAGTACGTGTATGTAATTGGTAGGTTTGGCTTCACGAGAGAAGTCCTATACCTCCAAAATTGTAAGAGAGGGAAAAATGTGTGTTATCTCTCAGGCTAGGTGGATGGGATGTTGGGAGCAAGGACCGCATCTATCAAGAGGTTGAATACAAATACTCCCCTATTGGATCCTTGATGACAACTAGGATTTAAAGGCATATATGTTGCCCTATGAGCACATGATCATAACTGCACTTGACACATAATGTTTCAATTTCAATCACCCAACTTTGTTCTAATCATCTAATAAGTGAAATATACCTTAAAAACAAATGGCCATAAATTTTAATTGGTACACCCAATCATTATTAAATTTTTGGGGGCATTATGTGGTAGTTGTAAAAATATAATAAAAAATTGAGATATAAATTCGAGTGTTGACTATTATAATTTCATTAGGTTGGTAATACACATGAATCACCGTACTATGCTTCTTAGATTTTTATTGTTTCAAAATTTTGTGTATCCTCATGGTCAAAACTAAAACTTGAAAAACAAGTATATTTCATTGTATATGTGTTACAAGGCATATGTCTCTTTATACGGGGGAGGAAACTCTCTCTACAATTGTAAATACAATGAATGTGTGAGAGTAATTGACAATCAACAACATAAATATAGTCGGTGGTCAACAATATAAATACAGTCAATGTTAACCTTAGTTGACAATCAATCAATAGATTTATTGATAATTAAGTAGTATTGACATCATACAAAAATGGAAATTAACATGCCCTCACAACCTCAAGATGGATCAAACACCTTGAGTTTGGAAATGAGAATGTTATGTCTAGGTGATGGAAGTGACTTTGTAAAGACATCACCAATTTAATCTGTTGAAGATATATGAGGTAAAGGGTTGACATTGTCCTACAACTTTTCTCATATGAAGTGACAATCCTCTTCAATCTCCTTTGTTCTATCATGAAATACTGGAGTTGTTGCAATATAAGTGGCACTATTATTATCATAAAAGAGTGGACCACTATTATTCATAACAACACCCATGTCAAAAAAAACCATCTCAAGTGAATGATCTCAGCTATTGTTTTATAAATATCTCTATATTCTTTCTCACAACTTGATCTTACAGTGACATCTTTCTTCCTACTACGCCAAGAAATTAGTAATGGTCCCAAAGAATATACAAAAACTTGTCCTAGAGTGTCATGTGGTTGGGCGTCCAACCCAATCTACATCTAAATATGTTCTAAGAGTGAGATCTAAAGTTCTACACATCATAAGTGATCTTTGTATTGTTCCTTTGATATAATGAAGAATTCACAAAATATTTGAATACTGAGATTGTCAAGGAGCACTCATGAGCTGACTAACAGTGCTCTCATCATAAGAAATACCAGGTTTAGTAATTGTTAGGTAGATGAGTTGACCAACCAATTTCCTATACTGTGTACCATTCACTAAAGGTGTCTTGTCATTAGAAATGATCTTTCCATTCAAATCCATTGGTGTCTCAACTACCTTATCATCTGAAATGATTCTACTATATAAAAATACCAAGATTAATTTCTTGAATCTCAAGACCCAAGAAATAAAGAAGAACTCACTAAGAACTTTTTTAGCTTAGTGATACCTATAGTGTCATCTCCACTATTGATCATGTCATCAACATGGAGAAGAAGAATGACACACCCTCCTATTGATGTCTTAACAAACATTAAGTGATCATGACTACTATGTATATAACATGCTTGTTTCATAGCTTGATGAAAGCACTGAAACCATGTTGTATGAGCCTGCTTAAGCCAATAGATAGCTCATCAAAGATGAGATACATGTCTTGGAGGAATTGTTAGACATGGTGGAGGTTGCACGTATACTATTTCTACAATCTCATCATGTAGATAGGCATTATTTATATCCATATGAAAAAGATACCAACTGCGAGAAGCTGCAACAACTAAAAGAGAACACATTGTAGGCATATGAGAAATTTGAGAAAAAGTTTCTTCATAATATATGTCATGCTCTTGTGAAAATCCATGAGCAATAAGACGAGCCTTGTATTTGTCAATTGCACCATCTGGACACTGCTTGATTTTATACATCCATTTACATGTAATTGGTTTAATTGAGGAGGGCAAAGGAACAACCTCCCATGTACATGTATTCTCAAAAGCCTGAAACTCCTCAACCATGGCCTATTGCCATTTTGGCTGACTTGCTGCTTCTTGATAAGTATACGACTCAGTTTCCGCATATAAAGCAATCATAAAAGTTGCAAACTTGACACTAGTATGATCAAAAGTCTCAATGTCATCTTCATATTCATACCTTTGTGTGGCTCGTCTAATGTGTGCAGAGCGCCTAGGACCCAAAATATCTGCATTAGTGGAGATTCATGTGGCTGGTATCAAAAACATGATTATCAATATGAAATGATATCTTAGAAGAGAGGATGTTAATAGGTGGGAACACCACTTTAAGTTTTAATAAAGAATTCAAACTCATTGTTGTGAGCCTTTCATGTGTGCCATGCACTGGTATTGTAAGGAGAGGGATCCCAGAGGGGAACCATTACCTACTAAAATAAAAAGGCAACATCTGAAACAACACACCAACATAAACTTTTTCTCAAAGGGGATGGAACCAATTTATTCAACATGATTGAATCATAACACAAAGTAGCAGTGGAATTTAATGATGCATCTAACCATTACAAAGTTTCTTATCATTACTAGTCTTTCACCACACAGGGTGATATCAAAGAAAAACTAACTACATAAAGCACTAGTTGAGGATCACCTAACAACTTCAAGCAAAGTCTCCCACGAGGTCAACTACACTTCTTGTGGTCCAGGTCCTCCTTGATTTCCTTATCCTAGTCCAACACTTGGGGTTGGAAGCGTACCCCACAAAGCAAAAGAAAAGAGAATATCAGCAAAGGGTCGGTATGTTCATACTATAATAAAGTTGAGCAGTTTATGGAATAGAAAGGTCATCAAGTAAAAAGGCTTCCCATAGAAAATATAAGGACTACCCAAAAAGGGCATAAGAGGAAAGAATCACTATCATATGATAAATGAAATACTTGCCATAAAATGAATAGTAAAAGTGGTCCCACAAAAGAACATATTTTTTTAGTACAAAGCCCATAACTACCTGCATGTAGATGAGATAAACATAACACTAGAACAACAAAAATAACAAGGGCGTCCAAGCCTCATAAACTTGAAACCTCATAGAGATTGGCACATAACCAAACTCCCAATAAATATAAATGTGGGACAAACCTCATAAATTTGAAACTCGGGTATGGGGCACATAACCTTCATCTCAAAAATAAATAAGGTCACATAACCCAAAAACCAATGTAGTTATATTACTCTAGGGCTATTGGGTCGCACAACATGCTTAATAGAGAGGCAACTAAAAGTATAGTTGAAATAACAAGATTTGTCACCACATAAATGATAATATAAGTAATCACCACAAAAGTGGTTAAAAATATATTATAGGTCACCATATCATAAAAAAAAGTGTAAGAAAAGACCAAAAGAATGTCCAAAGATCAATAACAAATGCAATCAATGTGACAAAAATGTGATCAATGATCAAACTAGGAAGAGAGGAAAGTTGCAATGGAGCTAGGGAAGCAGTGGGCATAGGTATTTATAGATGGAGAGGTAGGATATTAGGGTTTTCCAACTTGGCTGAGATGCCTTGGGAGGTAAGAATTGGGGTTTTCCACAATTCTGAATTATTCAGCATGATTAATGGCTCAAAAGAATTGCAATAAAAAATGGAAACCACTGGCGAAGAAATCTCAAAGATTAATCAATTGTGGAAGGAGAAATTTGAGTTTGAAAATCGCAATATTAGGCGGCACCTTCCTATTTGGGTGCAAGGTTACCGATGACTTTTGGGTCGTTAGATCCTCGATCCAACAGTTAGAAACCATCCACACATCTAAGGGGCGTGTGACACATAGATTTCATTCCAAATCTTAATTGGATTAAAGTGACATGCATAATTATTTAACATTTTCTCTCTCCTCATTTAAGGGTGCAAACAAACTCCAAAATTAATGAAATTTGGCAGCCAACCGATTTTTGACATGGGGAATCTGAATATGCAATTAGTTTTTCCTTTTGGGGACTTTTAATGTGTTAAATAAATCAAGTCTTATTTTCTCTTTCCTCATTCATTAATTGTTATAATATTATCCAAATTTGATGAAACTTCACCCACAAGTCACATTAAGTGCCTTGATATGAATTTTCTATCAATTTTACATGTTGAAGTTATTTGTTCATTTATTAAATTTTTGGAAGGTTTTACACTCTCTCTCCTAATTTCACCTTTTAATCAAACTTTCTCCAAATTGAGTGAAAATTCACCCAAAGGCATATTGTAGTGTGTAGATTACGAATCTAAGATTAATTTCCTCTTTTAGAGTCACTAAGTATTTACTTTCATATTTTAAAGGAAAAACAACTTTTCTTTTCTAAATAAATTAGATGTGATCATTATTATCCTAAATTGGTGAAACTTGGACTCCAAGCTAAAACATATCCAAAGAAAATGAATCTGAGGTTATTCTTATACAATTATTTCCTCCTTTATTGATTTTAACCCATTATCCATTATTTCCATTATTTCTCTTATTAAATAATTCAATATCACATTACCTTGCTTATAGTTTTTTAATCTTTTTCTCTCTTCCTTGTTCTAAAAATCTAAGGAAAGATCTAGAACGAATCTATTCTATCATTATCTCATATAAGTTTATTTATTTCATATTTCAGTTTAATTATGTATCATTATTCTCAATTATGGACACCTTCTCTCATTATGTACATTATTACCTCATGTGACATATTTTGTGTACTCTTCCTTGATCTGATTATTAATATGAAAGTATCATGTCATCTTTGTGTATATATCTACATGTTAGGATGATTTATTTATGCATTAACATACTTAGGGTCACTAAAGAGCATACCCTTATCCTTTTTTGGCTAAGCCCATAGACTAAGGTTTCTATCCTCTTAACCCTAGAATAAGATTAGGTTCTAGGTTTCGGTATGTTACATGTACTCATTCAAGAACCAACTCTTCCAAACTAACTAACAAGGGAGTGCCATTTGAAGGTGTTTGAAGAAGACATATGTGTATAGAAACTATAAATCATGAGGCTCAGAAGAAAGATAAGGAGTGTCTTCAATAAATGCGACAAGTCTAGATGTAAACATACATCTATTAGGAGGGTGATAATAATGATATCCCTTGTTCTATGGAGTATATCTAAGAAAAAAACAACAAACATACTTGGGTGATAGTTTGTCTCTCTCGTGTCCAGGAAGAAGGACAAAATTTGTGGACCCTAAAACTAACATAAAGGAGTAATCTGGATTTAGAGAAAAAAAATGCTCGAAGGGATAAATGACATTCAAAATATGAGTGGACATCCCATTGATAACATGAACAACTGCAACAACAACCTCTTTCCAATATGATTGAGGGGATGAAGCCCCCGAAAGAAAGGATCTAGCTATTTTAAGAATGTGACAATGGTTCCTATCTACCACACCATTACGGTGATGAGTGTGTGGGCAAGAGTCATGTCACTGAGTGCCATGCTCCTCTAACATGGAGCACATGACTGAAGAAGTGCATTCACATGCATTATCAGTTTAAAAAACATTGATATGCTTATGATATAAGAAATAAATCCAAATGGTAAAAATGGAATATTTTGAAGGTAATTCTAAGTGATTATTCATTAAGTATATAAAGGTATACCTTGAATAGTCATAAAAAAATTACATAGTACCAAAAACCACTATGAGATCTTGAAGGTAACTCTGAGTGATTTTTCATTAAGTATATAAAGGTATACCAATGGAGTGGTCCTAAGGATTGTAATCTCCATGGTTGTGTGATGGCATTTGCGATTGAACGGTAAACAAGTCAATGAGATCTTGAAGTCTTCTGCTCTGCTCAACATCCTTTTCATGAAGCTGTTGGACTTGAGCATCAATGCTTTCAAGATTCGTTGATTCTGCCATGCACTTATGTTGGAAACCTACTGTATCAGACTGATGCACTTGGATGAATCCTTGTTCAACAGTTTGAATTATACTTCTACTACGGTCTGCGATCTCAGTGGCTACTTGGGGCTGATGATCTTGCTTTTCTAGTAGATGTTGGAGCGGATCAACATGTTCTTGGATATGAGGAGCTGAGGAGGAGGTGAGTTCTTTGACACTTTCTTCAACTAGCTCCACTGCTCTAATCAACTCTTGATCCCACATCAACACAAAAGTCGAGGGAAGATCTGCCATCTCCTTTGTTGGAATTTCAACATACGATGACAGTGGAGGCGAGTATAGCTCGACTAGGTATAGAGCACATCCTTCAACTAATTACCAGCAGTCGGCACTACGAAAAAACTCAGAAGGATAGGTGGACAATATAACTTGTCTTGCTGAAGCAAAATCCATGGCTGAAAGTGTATAAGAAGAAGGAAAGCTATTCTGTATATATGAACAAGTTTATGTGAAACAAAAGAAAATTATGCATATATACAAGCTTAAGGATGATAGAACAAAATCTTTGGATGTAAAAATGTGGAAACCCATGTCCCCAGCAATTGTGCCAAAAATTTGATGCCGCCTAATTTGTGCATCTGAAAGGAGGCAGACTCAGAAGGATCGAACTTTAAATTTATAACCTGAAACCTTCGAGGACCTCCACAACTTTTTTACGGGGTTGAAAAAGATATACTGGGTCGAACACAGGGACATGGGGATGCTTAGGATGCTTAAGATCTTGCTCTTAAGTCAGATATGCCAATCTGATAGTCGATAAAAGTATGGAGCTAGAACTAGTCTAGCAGATTGTCATGAAATAAAACAAAACAAAAACAGAGTCTATATGATTCTACTAATAAGAGAGGAGTTCCTAGCTATGTAACCACAAGTTGGGAAGTCTATGCACCCATTCTCGAGTGTAGACAACCCTCGAACACCCAAGAAAGCAACCTACATCCAAACATGATATGTACTGTGGTGTCTATTCCTATAGGGTCATCCCACTCACTTTCGTGTAGCGTGACTAAAACCCATCAATGATATGAATCCTCTCTCAAGGATGACAAATCAACATCCTAGAACATTCTAGATACCCTCTCAAGTCTAGAACATTCTGAGATGTCAGGAACAAATGCAATCCATGCATAACCAGGTAGTGGGCTCAGCCCTAAGTCTACAATTCTACACAGATCACCTTGAACCATCCTCCTTTCAAATTCCGATCCAAATTATCTTCTCTTGTCTATTCCTACAAACAATCTCTCGATATAGGTAGAAATAGCAATTCAAGCAAGAAAGAGATCAACCAAACCAACAATCATAACTAGAAAGAGGAGATAGAACATAAAACGTACTAGATCTGAAATAATACTACTTGCCTAAGGTAAAAGTACATAAACATGCCCAAAATGGGCTACATAGACAAGAAGGATCTCAACTAGCCATGTACAAGCATAGTTGGCACTGAACAAAGATGGAAGAACAACGTTTGTATAGAAATAAAGGAGCACAATAGAAGAAAGGAGAAGAAGAAGATATTTAGCCCATAGAGGAGAGGTGGACCTCGCTCCTTAGCCTCCGCATAGGTTGTATCTCATCCCTTGGGTCATCCTCCTTGATCTTCTGGACTCGTTGGCCTCCTTTCTCTCTAGATCTGCCCCAAAGAACAACTTGGTGAGTGGATGGAGGTGGAAAATGGTAGTGGATGATAGGAAATGGGAGGAAGATGATGGTGGAAAAATGGTGGAGGATGGAAGCACGCTAAAGAGAAGGGTGTAGGGTGAGCACTTTGGCCTTCTCAGACATATGGACCCTCCCACGGGGCTCTAGGAACCTCCAAATGTCGGAACCACCAGGTGGAATTGCCAAAATTTGGAACCCTCTTCTTCAGGTGGAGAGGGGGGTATTTATAGACGAAATTGTCGAGGTGCTGATCCAGGTAGTGGTCCACTCCGCGGTCGCAGTGGATCCCTCCGCGGTCATGCTGGATCCTACGATCATGGTCCACTCTGTGATCTTGGGTGAGCCTGCGGTTGCAGTCCACTCCGCAGTCATGGTGGATCCTACAGTCGCGGTGGTGGTGTTGCCTTCTCGACCGTGATCGTGGTAGATGGAACCCTAAATGGTGCAAAAACATTATGTTGGGGAGAAATCTTGGAGAATAAATGTCTCTTCAGGTTTGATGCCTACAAGTCCCAAAATTATCTAGTTTAGAAACTTTATCTATGAAAATATATAAATTACTAAAGAATCTAGGGTTATTTTGGGCATATTAAGGCTATAATCACACAAAACCATAAATAAATTCTTAGCATAGATGTCTAAATTTGGGTGTTATCAACCACCACAAGCTCAAACCCTTGCTTGTCCTCAAGCATGTCTGTTCTCAAAGAACAAAAATATAACATCCAAATTAATCTTGGCGATAATTGTTAAGGTTAAGAAAAATAATTTAAAGCATCAATTCTCTTGACCCATGTCGTTTCAGAGCAAACCCCGACCAATTGAGCACAATACTGCTAAAGTAGGATCAAAGAGTGTCCAGGCAATATTAAGCGAATTCACCGCAACCTCTCGATACTTATGAGGGTTTGAATCATAATTATAAAACATAAGAGAAATGTCACATGGCGATCACGTGGGTGATGAGCAATGAGCCATCATCATGCATTCATGTAGACCGATTGGGAACAACACACCTCCCACTTATTCAGGTCCTAAAAGGTAACAAAAGAAAAAAGACTCTAATGACTTCTGAGGACCTTGATCTGCATCAGGTTGGTCCATGTAATGAGTAATAGTCCCTGTAGTCTGATCCAATTGGCCCAAAGCAGTGAGAAGAACTCTTGATACTATGCTCAAACCAACTGTGCTACTGGGATGATCTCATTGGTCTCCTAGAGGTTCCTATTCACTCTCTAATGAGCTTTAGGGTGGCACTACTAGGCACGACATACCCGCGTTCATGAGTGCATTTATACACCACCTGGGCACCATCCTTAACTCTCATAAAAGAGAAAATGACACTCATATTTTTATTCACACTCAGGCTTTTATTCTCTGCATTCTAATTTCATAATCTTGGGTGAGAACTATTTTGATATTTTTAGGATTTTGTGGGCGACCAAGCCTCTTTTGCAAATTTTTAATTCTTCATCTTTTTGACTCAATCTAAGGTGAGAGGACGCACAGACCATCAATGAAAAACACTTCAACTTGATTATAGCTCAAAACTCATCATTATCCGCTTGAGAGCTGTGTGAAAAGATAGTAATTATAATTCAAGGATCCTTAGAGTAGAGGTAAGTTTGTGAAAAACATAGCTTGGAGTTTTGATCACACTCTAGCTTCTTTCCAACGGTCCTATATCCTAGATTTGTCATTCACAATATAAATCAAGGGAACAACATTTTAAACTATGAAAAAGGCACATAACCTTAGATTTATTACCAAACTTAAGGAAAGAGTCAAAGAACAAGTCAAGCAGTTTAAGATGAAAATTGTGCATTTAGGCATAAAGATAAGCATTTAGTTCTAAGATTTGCATCATGTAGCCTTAATTGTGATGCTACAAATTACTAAACCAAGTCTTACAAAGTTGAAAATTTATGCTAAAAGTAAGGAACATAGAAAATAAACATGCATGCATGCAAAGAAATAAAAGGGAAAAGCAGAAGATAGATGGTGGAACACCCTGCCACCACCCCAATCTTAAAATGTTTGCTCATCCTCAAGCAAATCTCAAGATCTGGAGGGCACAGAAAACAACAACTACTGGTAGTCACTGTTTATATACTGGTTCAGATCATCGATGCCGCCTGGTGGATTCTCATAGTCCTAGTGTATTCCTTGCTGAAAGTGGAATGACTGTTCGAAGTCCTTGGTCAGCTAGTAGAAAGGTTGGCGGGGTTGATGAAATGGCTGCTAAAAGGTTGGTGGAGGCGGTGGAGGGAAGGCTGTGTCGAACCTCTATCTGAGGTACTGCACTGCCTGCTCCACCATATCAAACCATCTACCAGTGTCATCCCTGAAACATGTCATAAACTCATATAGATTCCCTGAGTTGAGATTTGGGGTGTAATACTCCTGCTGAGGAGACTGCTGGTAATCTGTTGTAGGCATCTCTGTGTAGGGCCCTCCCTGATATGGTATGTCATGGAAGATTACCCATGTCTGTTGTCTGGCCTCCTGAGTATTTGGCACTGGTGGTGCTGAAGTAGATGCTCCTGTAGTTCTGCCCGATTGATGAATGTTTCCCTGGGCGTCCAATAGAGAGACGTCAACGAGTGTTGTCCGACATGCAAACTCTACATTTTCTGGCAACATTACTCTATGTTTGTTGTTACCAAAGATTTAAAGGTATCTTGTGCTACACTGCTTGATTACCCCTACATGAATCAAGTGTCTACGTCCAACCTGGACCACTCATCCCTTTCCTACATAAGTGCCATTTGTCCATCGCCAATTCCAAGATGACGTGCTATGAAGGTGATAATGCCTGACATCGGGCATGAATTGGACATGTTTCTTGAAAGAGTTGTGAAAGTGGCGGATGATGAAGTTCCCCACATTCACTTTTCTTCCTATTGTTGCACACCACAAAATGTAGAGGTCTGCTGAACTGAGCACCCCTTGACTGTCTTGCTTTTCCAAGACGCAGTTCACGTTCACCCGATGCAGATAACAAAGTGTCGGGTTGTGGATGTGCAAAGCCTTGGAGCTTCTAACAACATATTTATCTTCCACTGTAAGCATCTTCCATGCTTGAGCAATGTTAAAGTTGTGGTCCCCTATCTCCAGCTGGACCCTAGACATCTCAGAGTAGTCCTTAATAGAGCATGACAACCAGCTATTGAGGTGATCCTCAGTCACTGCTAGGTCTGGTTCACGGGGAGCAAATGAATGACAGTGTGCTAGTAGTCCTTTGGGGTCTCGAGCGTAGCATAAAACACACAGGTGATTCTATTATAAACATTGTACTGCATATATGCTAGGACGTCTAGGCCAACAACTGCAAGATACCTATCGACTTGTGCCTGTATACCAAGCCTAATGAGTGTTATAGGGTTGACATACCTTGGGCCTACCAGTCTGCGCTTGTCTCTAATTAAAGCATCAAATTGCTACTTTTGCTTCATACTTCTAAATAGGGGAGAGGGAGGGAGCTTTGGCTAACACCTTCAGGAGTGGGGTGGTGTCTGCTCCCCTAAACTAAATCACGTGATGAAGTTGACCGGCGTAAAGACATTGACCATTCTGTTGACTGTCGTTGTTGATCCCCTACAGATAAGGCTCTATGCAACACTGACAGGCTCTCCTGATGGCCATTGAAGTATGGAGCTCAGTGTCGCGGTGTACTCTCGATCTTCTCTCACTAGATACTTCCTGCAACGAATCACGACTGTAGGTGTCCATCAGAGTGGTGGAAATGTGGTGGTAGTCTGAATCGGTCTCCTACAACCTGAACCCTACTGAAGCAGAAAGCATAGTCTCATATTCATATACCGGGTTTGTGATTCATGTGTCGTGGTGTGGATATCGGGTCCCATGCTCTAATAGTGATGAGGAGCTTCCTTCCCCTTTCTTTTGTGACATAGACTTCTTGAGCTTCTTTAAGCTATTTCTCATTGCGTCCATGGTGCCGATTTTCTAGTGCTGGTCTAGTAGGTGCGATCGTGGTGAGGGTTGGCACTATCACGCCAAGACACCTCAACCTCGACCGTGATGCTAAACGTGGCTACTAAGGTGGCCTCGACCACCGCAACCGAGGTGACTGTGACTGTGGTGACCACGATCGGGAGGGCCGTGACTGAGGTGACCGTGACCAAGGTGACTACGACTGCGGCTTGTATCCTGGTCACGACTACAGTCGTGGGTTCTGGTGTAGTTGGTTGTAGACAGTCGAGGCGCTGGAGTAGCGACTTGTGGTCGCGGGCGGGGGGGGGGGGGTTTCAGGGCGGCTGTTTCTACAGTTGCCTCTACGCCCACTTCAATCCTACTAGCCAGCGAAGGAAGAGGGAAACGGGTTGAGGACAACATGGAAGAGGGAAGAACTCAAGGGGTGGGTTTTGGGGAAGAATGGCTCAGCCCGGGGGTATTTACAGGTCGGGCACATCATCTCACCCGGGGCCCAACCATGGTAGCCCGGTGCCTAGATGGTAGAAAAATCAGGTAAGTCGCACAAAAACCCTATCGAAAGAGAAGGGCTAGTAAAAAAGATGAAATATTCAGTCAAAAGTGCTATAGTCGGTCAAAACATCAGAGACAAACTGACATACTAGTCAGTCAAGCCGACCCAGGTCCTACATAGGCAGGCATGCGGTTGTGGTTGTGGATACCCGTGGTCGCGGTCTAGGCAAGCTCGTGGTCGTAGTCTCATTGTTGGGCCGTGGTCATGGTCTAGGCTTGTCAGACCGCAGTCGCAGTCCTTCCACTTCCAAGCAAAAAAGATCTAATTAAATACCTTTCAGCGCCATGAGCAGATAAAATGAGGGTGGAAGGTGTTGAAAACAACTTCAGAATCAAGCACTGCGGGAGAGCAACAAATAACATCTTACAAAAAGATAGACCAAAAGTACCTGCCAAGGCGTAAAAGGAGGAAATGTAAGAATTAAAGAGTAAAAGAAATCTAGATGATGCAAAGGAAACTAAATTTGAATAGTTAGAGGAAAGGTAAAAATTTAATCAACTTTATTATGCTAAATTTAAATCTTAAAATTAAAGAGAAATTGTATAGGTAATAGGGGTGGCTGCCCTACAACTCCTACACTTGGATCCCAAATCTGTAGTTTTGGGGTCCCTGTTACCTGTGTCTCATCGATCAGACCCACCATGTAGGAGAAGAATAGGCAGAGAGGTGGGCCCTTCTGAGTCTGGAGAAGAGGAATAGAATTCACTGACTCAGTGAAGTCATCTCTGTGCTGGAATATACTTGAACTGCACTGAAATGAATTCTTCGATAGAACATCCTCAAGGTACCCATCGATGTATGAATCTAAATAGGAAGGTGCTAGGATGTTGAAAAAAGAGGAAATGGAGTGCAGAGGTTGAAAGTCTTGTAGAGGGATCCTCGATTCTCTCTCCTCCCCTAAACTTGAGGTTGGATGCTCAAATAAACTTTTCTGTACAATCTAAGTCATCCAATCAACATCCGAACAAGAAGTATCCCCAGGTAAATCTATTTGGGGTTCTACCACCCCAAGCTTATCAAATTCTATGGGGTTTGGGGTGTCTTCATGCTTAGTAACCATGTTGTAGTGGATGGTCCATACTGCTCCCTTGATGTCAACTCTCCCTTAAAAAGGGATTGTAGACAATGTCACCTCATACTAGTCCAGTTCGTCATCATCAGTATACACGCTCCACTGAAAGGAGTTGTCATCATCACTTTCATCGAAAAAATTGTTACAAACCATGAATGGCTGACTTCTCAAAGTGAAGTGACAAGTCTCAATATGAGACATATCACTCTGGTCTAGATCAACGTCTGATTTAGGTTCTTCAAATTGACCTTCATGTTGTGAGGTTGTTTGATTACCCTGATCATCATCATCGTAGAACCATTCATGCATGTGGATTAAATCTTCCATTGGTTGAGTAGTTGAATCATATGGATAGAATGAAGGGCTTCTATAGGTGGGTTGGTCTTCATAGAAAAAATTGGGTAAATCCAGTTGATGGTCTACTAGGCTGGTGAAGCAAGCTCCAATTCAGGCCCAATGGAGTGGTCCTGAGGATTGTAATCTTCATGGTTGTGTGATGGCATTTATGATTGAACGGTAAACAAATCAATGAGATCTTGAAGTCTCCTTCTCTGCTCAACATCCTTTTCATGAAGTTGTTGGACTTGAGCATCAATGCTTTCAAGATTTGTTGATTCTGCCATGCACTTATGTTGGAAACCCATTGTATTAGACTGATGCACTTGGACGAATCCTTGTTCAACAATTTAAAGTATACTTCTACTGCGGTCTGCGATCTCAGTGGCTACTTGGAGCTAATGATCTTGCTTTTTTAGTATCTACTGGAGTGGATCGACGTGTTCTTAGAGATGAGGAGCTGAGGAGGAGGTGAGTGATTTGACACTTTCTTCAGCTAGCTCCACTGCCCTAATCAACTCTTTATCCCATGACAACATGGAAGTCGAGGGCATATCTGCCATCTCCTCTGTCGGAATTTCAACATACAATGATGGTAGAGGTGAGTATAGCTGGACTAGATATAGAGTGCCCCTTCAACTAATTGCCAGCAGTCAGCACTACAAAAATACTCAGAAGGACAACTAGATAATATAACTTGTCTTGTTGAAGCAAGATCCATGGCTGAAAGTATATAAGAAAAAGGAAAGCTATTCAGTATATATTAACAAGTTTGTGTGAAACAAAAGAAAACTATGCATATATACAACATTAAGGATGACATAACAAAATCTTTGGGTGTAAAAATGTGGAAAACCATGTCCCCGACAACGGTGCCAAAAGTTGATGCCACCTAATTCGCATGTCCGAAAGGAGGCGGACTCAGAAGGATGGAACTTTAAATTTATAACAAGAAACCTTCAAGGAACCCCGTAACTTTTTTACAGGGTCGAAGTAGATATACATGGTCTAACATAGGGATGTGGGGACACATAGGACACTTAATATCTTGATCTTAAGTCAGATAAGCCAATCCAATAGTCGATAAAAGTATGGAGCTAGAACTAGTCTAATAGATTGTCATGAAATAAAACAAAACAAAAACAGAGTCTGTAGGATTCTACTAATAAAAGATAAGGAGTTCCTGACTATGTAATCACAAGTTGGGTAGTCTATGCACCCGTTCTCGAGCATAGATAACCCTCGAACACCTAAGCAAGCAACCTACATCCAAACATGGTACATACTGTGGTGTCTGTTCTTGTTGGGTCATCCCACTCACTTTTGTGTAGCGTGACTAAAACCCATAGATGATATGAAACCTCTCTCAAGGATGACAAATCAACATCCTAGAACATTCTAGATACCCTCTTAGGTCTAGAACATTCTAAGATGTCAGGAATAGATGCAATCCATGCAGAACCAGGTAGTGGGCTCACCCCGGGTCTACGATTTTGCACAGATCACCTTGAACCGTCCTCCTTTCAAATTACAATCCAAACTATCTTCTCTTATCTGTTCCTACAACAAATCTCTCGATATAGGTAGAAATAGTAGTTCAAGCAAGAAAGAGATCAACCAAACCAACAATCATAACTAGAAAGAGGAGATAGAACATAAAATGTACTAGATCTAAAATAATACTACTTGGTTAAGGGAAAAGTACACAAACATGCCCAAAATGGGCTACATAGCCAAGAAGGAGCTTAACTATCCATGGACAAGCATAGTTGGCACCGAACAAAGATGGAAGAACAATGTTTGTACAGAAACAAAGGAGCACAGTAGAAGAAAGGAGAAGAAGAAGAGTTTTAGCCCGTTGAAGAGAGGTGGATCTCGCTCCTTAGCCTACGCATAGGACGTATCTCGTCCTCTTTGATCTTCTGGACTCCTTGGCCTCCTTTCTCTCTAGATACACCCCAAACAACATCTTGGTGAGTGCATGGAGGTGGAAAATGGTAGTGGACGATAGGAAATGGGCGGAAATGGGTGGATGATGATGGATAAATGGTGGAAGCACGCTAAAGAGACGGGCATAGGGTGAGCACTTCGGCCTTCTTGGACCTCTGGACCCTCCCATAGGGCTCTGGGAAACTTCAAATGTCAGAACCACCAGGTGGAACTGCCAAAATTTGGAACCCCCTTCTTCAGGTGGAGAGGGGCGGGTATTTATGAGAGAGATGGTCAAGGTAATGATCCAGGACGCAATCCACTCTACGATTACTGTGGATCCCGCCGCGGTTGTACTGGATCCTACGGCCGCGGTCCACTCCGCGACTGTGGGATCCACTACAACTATGGGCGAGCGGTGGATCCCGCCACGGTCGCATTGGATCTTGCAGTCGTGGTCCACTCTGTGGTCATGGTGGATCCCATAGTTGTGGTGGTGGTGTTGCCTTCTCAACCGCGGTCGTGGTAGATGGAAGCCTAGCCGCTGCAAAAATCATGTGTTGGGGAGAAATCTTAGAGAATAGATGTCTCTTCAAGTTTGGTGCCTACAAGTACCAAAATTGGCTAGTTTAGAAACTTTATCTATGAAAAGATATAAATTACTAAAAGATAAGAATCTAGGGTTATTTTGGGCATATTAAGGCTATAATGACACAAAACCATAAATAAATTCTTAGCCTAGATGCCTAAATTTGGGTGTTATCAATGGATTAAAATGGTCCTCCACCAGAAGAGGATAACATCTTCATACGTGTCTCAGTAGATATGATCTCCACCAATAAATCATTGAGACATGGAACTGGATCACAGGCAATTAATTGTTGTGCTAAAGTTTAGAATTCTAAACGAAGACCAATGGTGAATTCATGTAACTACGACCAAACCATTCACAATGCTTGATGGTGCAAAGAATACAACTTTTTATGTGAAGTAAAGAGAAGGATGCATGGACTCCGTAGCCCTTCAAATCTCCATCATTGTTGTATGAAATTAACGTATAGTCCATTATGCTTGAGATGCAACTATAATATCACAACAAAGTTCAAATTTATAGGAATAGTTTTTCTCAAGAAAATTTTGAGAAATGTTGCTCCATATCGAGCGACTTCTCTATCCTAGTAATTATGTTGGATGGCATGGTGAATTGAGTTCACAATATATTATCTAACACATCGATCATGAAGTTACCATTTAATATATGTTGGTTTGGTTTTCTCCATTTGACTTATTGTTGTCACTTTCTTTATTTATGCATCAAGAATAGCTGGTACAATCTCCACAATTGTGGTGTTGGCTATTTTGTTTGCCCAAAAATATGGTCCTCTAAGTTGATTCCAAATAATGTGGTTTTGATTGTCAAACACCATACATTCCATAGGGAAGAATTTTCTAATAATATGTTGCATGAAGGGATAATGTCCCTCTAACATTCCATATCACTTTCCATAAGATTAATAGGAAAGTCAGAGAATAAAGGATAAAGATCAATGGGTGTATAAAAATATGTACAAAAAAAAGAATATTTGTCCTTATTTGTAAGGCTTTGATGCCATGAAACTTGAAAACAAGTATACTTCATTGTATATGTGTTGCAAGGAGTATGTCCTTTATATAGGGGATGAGACTCTCTTTACAATCATAAATACAATGAATGTGTGAAAGTAACCGACAATCAAAAATATAAATATAGTCAATGGTTAATAATATAAATACAATCAATGCTAACATTAATTGATAATCAATTAATAGATTAATTGATAATTAATCAATTTTAACATTCTACGAACTAATAGAAATATTAGAGTGAAAGATTGTGGGCATTTAGGAAATTGATTTAATAAGGTTAATAATATCATTAAATTTTCAAGAGAGGGAAATAATAATGTAAAAACTCAATTTATTACATTCTCTCCTCCTTTTAAGAATTTTTCCCTCAGAATTCAAGCAGCTTCAAAGAGGTGTGGACATTTTTGCTTGATCTTGGACTTGTGCTCCTAGGTAGCATCAGTGTGATCATGGTGGATCCAGATAACTTTCATCATAACAATGCACCAGTTACTGCGAAGCTCCTTTGTTTTAGAATAAAAAATTGTGATGGGAGATTCATCATAAGATGGATTATCTTTCACCTCCGGAGGCTCATGGTTCATAACATGACTAGAATCTTTGACATAAGGCTTCATATTAGATACATGAAACACATTATACATCACACTATATAGAGGCGGAAGAGCAAGACATAAACACATTCACCAATCCTTTCTAGGATTTGAAAGGGTCCCATGAAACAAGGACTGCTTTCCTTTATTCTTAAATAAGGATCAAATAGGCTTGATCTTTAGGAAAACATGATCACCTTCTTTGAATTGACATTCCTATCGGTAAGCATCTACATAAGGTCTTTTCCTGTCTTGAGCCCACTTCATCTTCTACTTTATCCGTGCAATGTTTTCTGTGTAAAGCTGCATCTCCTCAAATTTCATCAAGGTATGTTCCCTGATATCATTCCAATGTAGTAGAGATCTACTTGGTATGCCATAGAGGGCTTCATAGGGAGGCATTCTGATACTATGTTTATAGCTATTATTATATGAGAACTTAGCTAAGGAAAATAATGGTCCCAAGAGACTTCTTCATCAACCACACAATCTCATAGCAGATCTTCCAAGATTTGCACTGTGCGCTTGGGCTGCCCATTGGTTTGCAGATGATATGTTATGTTGAAGTTCAATTTTGTACCCAGTTCCCCTTGAACCTATTTCAACAGCTTATGGATCCCATATTGGGTCTTAGTATTGTGTAGTCATTCCCATTATTCACATAAAATGTTTCATATGTTCAAGCTATTACCTAATAAATCATCTTTATTGGTAAATGCACGTATGGATGATTTTTACATGTTCTACAAATAATTTTTATTTCTACTTGATGGAAGGAGGAGAGGAAGGTGATTCATATAACTCCGCCACGCATGAAGGATCCTAAGGAGTCACTAAATCCAAATCCAACCTTCACCAAGAATCCAAGAAACATTGAAGCAAAAATCTTCAACTATACATGAAGTACCCCCCCATAGATGGTTGTTCTACATCAAGAATTGCCAGTCAAAATAAAATTAAATACCAAACTCTCTCAAAATCTTCCAAATATGAGATTAACCACCCCTATGTCATGAGACAATTGTTCTACACCTAGAACAATCGTGCTTGAACATACAAAATCCTTCATTCCCTATCATTTTATTTTTAAACCACCCAAAAAACCAAAATTTCACCTATTTCGTTCCCAAAAATTTAAAATGATCATTCTTAAATAGCCAGAACAACAATTCTAGCCAGAATGACCTTTTTGGCCCAATAACCCAAAATGTTCCCAAAAATTAAGCACATCCATGCTAGTCTTAGAATAACCACTATGAATGGCCTTTTTACTGAGTTCCTATTCAAGTGTACCACTACTCATCTAACTATCCAAAACCATGGCTAGAATAGATTTGGTGATGCCGAAATAGTCGTTCTCCCATTCAAAACTATTGCTTCCCAAACACAATACCTAAACTACCCCCAATTAATCCTAGCTACCCTATATAATACTTAGTGGTAGCTCGGGAGGATACGTTAGATCCCTTGGGCACTGATTTTATCCACGAACCTCATACCTACCCCATTATCTCGACCATTCATCACCTTCCACCCTAAAATTCTAATTTGCTTGGGTGCTGGCCATTCCACTTTAACTTTGCATGCACATCACTTTCTTCGAGGATGCGCCCAAGCGAGTTGCTACTGGAGCTAAAGGAGTACACATTTCCATCATATCTCTTCATATTATCCTCTTGTTTTGTTCTTTCTTTTATAATGTGTAGCTAAGTCCCCTTGACGGGTTGTTTTCAGGACTAAATGTGACTTTGATACAATGTTAGGGAAATATCAATGTAAACACTTTGATTTCATTTGGAAATGTTATATTCATGCTTGTTTCTCATTTGCCATATCTTTCTATGGTGATTGGTATTTGAAACCACCTAGGTATAGAGAGAAGGGTGAATATGTGGCAAAGTGAGGAAAAGCTCGCAAGTCCAAGTAGGGAATCTTAGCTAGCTACCTTGGTTCCTAAATATCCCTCCACTATACTAGACTCAAAAGTGAGATTTAAGTGGCAAATTGTGCCTCACTTTATATACTTAACAAAAAGCATGTAAAGAGGATGGATGGGGGTAATAGAAGGAGAAATACCCTTCTCATACACTCCATACCACCTCTTTCCACTATGTACATTAGGAAAATAACTCAAAATATTTAGAATAGTGTAACCTTGTTCAAACTCTACCTATTCACTAGTCAACTGAGCCTCATATGGATGAGTAGGGGTGATAGGGTTCAGTTCCCCTATGCACAACCTATAAAACATGAACAATTTGTAGAGTAGGATTATCCACCATCATCACACTTAGTTATTTGGTTTAATAACATATTTGGTTGTTCATGTTTCATGACATGAACCAAGCTAGGTTGACAACCACATTACCCCCAAAGAGCCTACTTTTCTAGTCTTTTGTTAAAAGCTTAACTTACCTTAGTTCTAGCTAATATCCCTTGCTTTCTTAGTTTAATTTCTTCCTAATGTTAGTTATTTCTTGTATGTGATTAGATAGTTAATTAGTTAGCTTAGTGTTAGATTCTTTTCTTAGTGTTAGTTAGTTCTATATGTTTCCTTTCTTAGTTATTAACTGGGGTAGTCATTTCTTACTAGTGTTAGTTTCTCTCTTTTCTTACATATTTAGCCTTTATTCTATAGGGTTATTATATGTTTACTTCTTTCACTTCTAATTTCTTGCACCCATACTTTGATAAAAAAAACCAATTAATCCTTGAAAACTTACACTCCATATTAGGAACCTAGCTAAAATAAACTCAGCTCTAGTGCCACCACACTCTCTGTGGATACAACCCCATACTTGCCACTAATATACTACATCCAGAGCCTATTTTCTTGAAGCTTTCATGTTGAAGAGTGTTCCTCAGTCGAGACTTTGTTGGCCCAATGTTCCCTAGGCGTATCAATTGTCAAACATAGATCATACATTTCATTCTTACCAAGTCCATGTACGTTTCTTTGAGGTGGTTAAACTATGGACATCCCATTTTATGTCCCCATATTTGTCATTGTGTGTTGGTGTTAGTATATTTTATATCCTCTATTTAACCTAGGAAACCATTGGACATATATTATTATCCATTGTCTACCAAAACACACTAAAATATGTACATGTTTGATGAAATTCTTTTATAAATATTTGGCCAAGAGAAAATAGGTTTACTTATTCTAAGAGAAAGTGTTAAAAGAGAGTGGTCCAAGTAGATCCCATGATATTAAGCTTGTTTAGGCTCCAACATTTCCTTAGTTCACATAAAATTATGTCATGGACCAATGCCCAAACAATATATGAACACCAACCATCATTAAAAGTGGGAATTTTCAATTTTGTTTCAATTGGAAGAAAAAAATAATTCGTTAGCCTAAAGTCAAATGGAACCTTTGTTCTTTCCTTATATCAAACCTAGGGTCTCAAATAAATATAAATATTCTTAAAATCTACCACATCAAAAGCATATCAGTAATAATTTAGAGCTTGACTAATAGTCATGCTTGGACAATAGTAAGAGAATTTAGGTGTTTGGAGAAAAAAAAACTATTTTCTTTATCATTTGTGCTTATGCTGTTCAAACTCATATGAATTGCAATTGAAGAATCTAGGTCCAAAAGGGAATCCTCCCTTCTTCTTCCATCTAATTGGGACTCCATTCTTTGTGATCACTGATATATGCCAATATGTTTCATAAAGAGTTTTAGTAAGAGGGTCAACACCACCCTCTCTAAATATTACATTCTTGTTACATAACGGACAATATGTTTTATAATGAGTTTCACTAAGAGGTTCTACACCACCCTCTCTCAATATTACATTCTTGTTCTTTATTTATTAAAATTTCTCATTTGCTACATTAGGTTCTTATATACATTTCTTTGATTAGAAATTTAGCATACTTATTCATTGTCTCAACCCTTTTGTTTCCTTTCTTCTTTATCATATTGTTAAGCATGCTACTCATTTTAATTCAATGCCAAAAATATGAGTAACTACTATTGGGATAACCATCCAAAACCAACATTACATGTACATGCATATATTTTAGAAACCATGTGTAATTTCAAACCAAGCACTCTTCATTTTAGATTTATCATCAAACTTGGTCCAATTCCATGCACTCCACATATAGTATAAAATAATAACAATAAAAAGGTAATACTTTTCATTCCAAGGAGAGAAGAATTTCATCACATCAATTTGGGATATGTAGCAATGTTGGTCTATATATTTCTAAAAACTATCATGATAAAACAAAACTCCAAGTAGCATGGGAACTAGTTTCCATTTTCTTTCACAAAGTCAACACCTGAAGACAAGGTTACATCTACACCTCTTATGCACATAATTGGTAGATAACTTCCATAAAGTGGTTTTCCATCCATTGATAAGGAAACATTTCATTGTACCTATCTACAACATACACTTCTTCTAAGATAGAATGGGATTAGCATTTGACATGAATCCCAAGCTCCCTTAATGATGAATTCAAGTTGAGTGAACATTGAAGCGGTCCCTAACCTAGAAGGAATACATTGGAAAATATGTATGTACAAACATAATGCTTCAAGTATTGACAAGTTACCAACATGGATGATAGATATTTTCTTATCTTAAATATCGAAGCATGTTTTCAACTTCAAGCTTCACTAAATTATATTATCTAGATATTTTTCCTCCATCATGCCAAAGATTTTTTTTTCCTTTCCTCGCTAGGAAATGAGAAATGAGATTGTTCACTTCCCTCTAGTTTAGAAGGTTGTGCCCTATGTAGCTATGGTTTTCCCTTCATATGTTGCTACGATTTGCTAAATTCTAACAAACTTGAGTCATATTACTATTTTACCCTCAAATACCTTCATGTTGATCTCATTTGAAGTCTCCCACAAGACATTTCCAAAAATGCATTAGCAAATAGACATACACACACTCCCAGTCAAAGAAATGAATCACATCTAGATCTAAAAGAAAGGAGAACCAACATACATCTCTTCTATTCCCTGAGCTTTTGCTAAATAAACAACCAATGAGTAAAAGAAGAACACCTAGACCCGCAAGGTTGCATATAATGGATCACTGACATCTCACCGCTCACCCTCATGAAAGAATGTGTACCTCATCTGAGTAAACTTGACATCATACCTAGAGGCCATCTATTAAAAATAAGTACCCTTTTCCCCGTATTGATGATGACCTCTTTGATCAACTACGTGATGCTAATGTCTGCTCCAAAACTGACCAATGTTATTGTTATCATCAACTCAAAGGCAAAGATAGTGATATTTCTAAAACTGTATTTAAAACTCGTTATAGGCATTATGAATTTCTAGTTATGCCATTCAGGTTAATCGAAGTACTTGGCGTCTTTAAGAATATTATAAACACGATCTTCCAACCCTATCTTGATGAGCTTGTGGTCATTTTTATCACTGATATTCTGATCTATTTTGATTCTATTGGAAAACATCATGATCACTTGAAGGAAGTACTAGAAGTCCTTCAACCTCAAAAGTTTTATAGGAAATTGTCCAAGTGTGAATTCTAGATCGATAAAGTCATGTTGTTGGTCATGTCATTTCTGTGGGTAGTATATATGTTGATCTTTCTAACATCTTTTTATTTGATTGGATAGGTGACAAGCACATATGATCTCATTGGATTCTCTCCCCTGACAACTGTTCTTACAAGTAACTTTAAAGTAGACCAGACAATTTGTGATGCTTTTGCACAAAAGGTACAAAAGTATGTAGCAGCTTGTATGGTAAATCACTATCATTTTTTTTCTTTTTGCGTTTGATACCTTTAGAGTACTTGTTGACGACTCAACATCTTTTATGAAGGGCCTTCAACACAACCAACAGGAACCTTATGATGCGTTCATCTACATCTTATAATTGTATTTTAGATGTATAGAGTTTTAATTAAGAAAGGATTGGCAACCCAGTTTGTTGCAAGCATTTCTATGAAGGAACGTCTATAACAAAATTAAAAAAAAAATTAAGGCTATACTACTATAAAAAGAGTGTTAAAAGAAATTGAAATAGTTGCACCATACTTGAGTCTTTAGTTAATTTTAAAGATAATGGTTCCTATTTTTGTACTTGAACATGGACAAGTCTATCATGCATTTCACTACATTGTGTGATTCCTTATATATCTTATAATATGTGCACAAGTTAACACTCCACTTCCCCAACACCACCCCCCCACCCAAAAAAAAAAAACCCAGTGTTGAACGTGTGAAATACCTTGCCATGTAACCAGTGGCGGAGCCACTTGAGGGCACGGGAGGGCAAGTGCCCTACCCTGGGCTGGTCAAAGATTTATAATCTTGCGTGCAAGATGTTCTAACCGTTCAGTGAATAAAGGCAACGTCAGAATGTGCCCTACTCCTATCTACTTTTGTGGGTTCCGACTGAAATACGCACACCCAATTCACTTCTATCTCAGTTGGATTGGTTCAGTTGAAACAAAGATGTCGTGTACCTTCTCATTGATCTATTACGTTGTCAGCTTATATTCGAATTTGAGACTGGCAGACCATTATTCAATAAAGCTACGATGATTATCCCCTATATGGTGAGTACTTGTCTCTCCCGATCCATCGTATATCCCAAATACTATCTTATATTGATTGATTGTGCGTTCAACAAAACATAAAATGACGATCAGACATAGTTGATTACAAGAAAGTTAAATGCTTTTCCAACTAGCAAGTTAAATGCCTTTTCAATTATATACGCCTTTACTGATAATATTATTATATGTATAAATCTCTCCTGCAGCAGTGGATAATATACCGATTTTTTCCCACCACAACTAACCATTGCGATGGTTAATCAAGTGTTCAGTAGACTGCCACAGTGCTACATAACTTAAATGTTGGTCAATACCTGCTTAATTCTGCTTTGTTCATCAAGAACATCTTTATTTATTCCTCAGAACCAATACAATTAACCTGATGGCAACCAAAGAACTGGCTGCAAAAATCCTGATGGGACCATTGTATTGGGCTGTAGTAGTAGCAAAAATTCTTCAACTATTACGCCATCATGTTATGGAACAAAAGTTTTTGGTTTGAAAAAATAAAGGTGAACTTTTTCTACGCATATAACCCATATACAATGGTCTCAAGAAAATTACCAAAATAGTTTCAATAGATCATGTTTTCTTACAAGTTTATTTAAATTTTATTCGACATTGACTCATGGAGTAAGCATTTCTTTTATAGAATACAGTATTTTGTATACTAAATGTTCTTTTCAAATGAAAATTTTCAATGTTATAGCTTATTTTAACTAGTATTGTGTGGTGCCCACCCTCACAAAAATTTCTGACTTCGCCACTGCATGTAACCTTTGCTCTGACCGTAACACAAACAACATTCATGGTCACACAATGCGCCACCTACCAACCCACCCTGCCCTACTCTACATTTGGTGTGCATGTGTTTGCTGAATGTATAAGTGCTTAACTTAGTTTACGATTCACTCAAATGCAAGAAACGTCTTACAGTTATAACTCGATTTAACTAATTGGATTAAGTGGGAAAATATATGATTAGTGTCAACGATTATAGACTCATTACAACTCATTTTATCCTGTAAAAGACGTTTATGTTATACTTCGTATGCACGTTCTCTGTTCTTTTTTTTCTTCCATTTAATGGATTTTAGGTCGTTCCTTAAGCCGCCGCGCTTTAGTTGTTGCAGCACGGCCACACGGGTGGGCTCCACGGAAGATCTCTTCATTTGGTAAAGAGCTTTGCTGTGCAGGAGCTTGACGTTTTCGCGATTATTGACGAACGCTGGCACCAAAGCTACGCTGTGCATGAGCTGACTTCCCGCCCACTAGATTTCGTTGCACCCTATCTCAGCACGTTGGGGTTATTGGTAACCTAATATGGCAGTCGCAAACAAAGAAAACAAAGATACTCAACCGAGTACATGGTTTTGCCTCTTTTTGTTTTGTGGTTAATATTTGCAAACGACTACCTACCCAATATAGTATTTCATTTCAAATATGGTTTTCATCTCGATTTGAACTGTTCTACGGTGTGGCTGCTTAATGCATGTCACCATGCGATTACTTCCTAGCCCCTCACGATTCGAAGTTCCCAATATTATACAAAGTAGCTATTACGTGTAAACAAAAAAACAGCCTACTCGTCCAAAATCAGGAGCACCAAATCATTTTCCCTTGCTAGATGTATAGCTTTGCCCACAATACGTGCATTAGTATGACTTTCACTAAGGGCTTGTTTGCTTTCCCGTATATTCCCGGGTTGGATTGCATTCGTAGATCCATCAAAGTAAATTTTACGTTTGATTAGCTGCATTTGTAAAAAGTAAGAAATGCAGGGTTTTTAGTAATCAAAGGACTGCAGGATTAAGAGTTTCATTTCAACGCCGCTATCCAGCTAGGCGCCCGGCTTATCTCGGGTTCTCTGAATTTCTGAAATTCTGAAGAAGCAGGATCCCGCACTTGATTAGTACCAGTTCAATCCCGGAAAGATGTTGTCGCATCACTTTTGTTAGACGTGCTTAGTGGGACGACGCCACCTCCTTATATTCATGTCGTTGGTTAACCGATGAGTGATTAAAACTTGCAGCACAACCAGGCGCATGCCTAGCATTCCAGAGCCGAGTCTAAGATATATATATATATAGTCCGTTAGCAAAATGTATATTGACGATATAAGTAAGGGCATACTGGTAATTTAGACATTCGCCTTTACTGGAGATCCAATTTGAGAAGGAAAAATCTAGAAAACATCTGCTATATACCTTTACATCTCATAACACACGGATACTGAAAGCATGCAACTTACATAGAAAAGTATAAAAAACATACAAAATATCAAATAAAGTATAATAAAAAATTGTAACCTCAAAAAACATTAATGTGTTATAATCCAACAGTTAGCTCGTTATGGGACATAACTTTGTAAAGATAAGTATACCAAATATATACGATCAGTACCTAAATCATTCAAAAAGTACGCAACAAATTTGGACCATTGGAGACCGTTGTAATGGATAGTTGAATATTAACTCAGTTGAATATTAAATATTAAGTAAAGTATTTATTTTTGAAAGATATCGATGTGTAAGGTGAACAAAGCTAATTAACTTTTATTTAATTCAAAACACAAAGACGTTAAATAAAAATTGCTTAACGGATAATGCAACTATAAAAAGGTAAGTAAGTAATTGACAAAAGAAGTCACTACAAAAGGCCCAAAGGTTATAGGGGTTGACCCTTACAATGTCATACCTCCACTATTTAGTTGCTACCAACTATGATTTTTCCATATGTATTGATTTCTTTTACATTTGATAAAAATTATAGTGAGTTGTTCCTCTTGTAGATGAAGCCATCCTCCTTTGTAATTTTTGCGTTCTTTGTGAGATGTTGAAAGACCACCCCTTTAGAGAAGATTACAATCTAAGTCCTTTACTTTTGGATGCAACCTTCTCGTGAGAAGTAGCTAAGAAACTCTTTAATGTATCTTTCTTTAAAGAAGCAACAACAAAGTAATGAACTAAACAAAGAACAAGATAGAGGAAGAAAAATTACAACAATCACAAAGATAAAAATGTAAAGCGCTATAGAACCATTAATGAACAATTTCATGAGGATTTCGTAATGCTATATTTGGTAATGTAGGACACTACAGTTAAGTTTAGGCTTAGACTTTCCTGGAAGTACTTGGAGATGGTAAACCAAAGTCTTTTTAAGAATTAAGACATATTATGTAGAGGTAATGCTAAAGTGTACTTTGGTGATTCTTTTGACACCCCTATATATGAGAAATACACATGAATAACTAAGATACCTTAATATTAATAGTATGGACTTTTATTCTCTAATTTGAAAATTAATAATTTTTATATAAATAATTTTAGGAAATGGATAATGGAATGTTTTTAGGTAAATGTGTTATTGTTTTCATGATTATAGTGTACATGGATTCCATTGATATCAATAATAGCTAGATTGAACCGGTCATTTTCACCACCCATGGTTTTCCCCATTCAAACCACGGTCGCGTCACCAACATTTGTGTCCCCTTTTTTCAGTCCATGTGTTTTGCACCACCATTTCACGCTCTCCCATGTTTTCAAAGACAGTGTTTTGTTCCACCAGAATGAAACTGGGTTGGTTTTGCACTTACCATGCCCCATTAGCGACAATCTCTGCCTTCATGTTTCAACCACATTGTCAGTGTTTTTTTTTGTAGGGTCTAGAGATAATTAATTCATCCCGCTCTCTAGTATAGGACAAAGAAGTTCTAAGGTAACATGGATGTCTACTCGAAGCCAAGCAGGCTTATTTGAAACACAATTACATGGAATAAAACTGCGAAGGGTGTGTTTTGCTATACCATCAGCCACAAGGTTCAGATTCCTTGGTACATAGAGTACAAGGATCTGATATATTGTGGACTTGAGGTGTTGGAATTTTCTCTAGTGGGGAAGGAGCATTTCCAAAGGGGGCGATTCATTGTTCAGCAGTGCAACCGCTTGTTTGGAGTCAGATAGAAGGAGAGCATTATTAAAGTTCATGTCCTTACTCGGTTTGCATGTAGCGAGGAGGGCATGTATCTCTGCCTCGAGCACTGAAGTGGACTGGAGTGGGATGCCTTCCCCATGGAGACATTGTCCCAAGTTGTCTACAACATGGATCCCAATAGAAGCTTTGTGAGAGATGGCGTTGAAAGCAACATCTACGAAGATGGGCACCTCAAAGTTGATGACAGTTGTAGACTTAGATGTATACCTTGATGCAACGCTGGCACACAGGGTTGGAAGGCTATGAATTGACCTCGTGCGCTCCTTAATGAAAGCAATGCAAGATTGTGAATTCAGTCTATGGTTATTATGCACCCTAGTATTGCAGATCTACCAGATGTACCAGCATGCAACAGCTAAGTGTATATTGTCCTCCAAGTTACTACATGCCAGGATAAGGTTCTTGATCCATTCATCCTCATTAAGGTCGTTGAAATGTGTTGGGGTGGTGAGGCCATCCCAGATTGGTCGAACATGATGTCAATCGCAAATCCAATGCAGGAGGGTCTCCAGACCGTTATTACATTACAGACATGTAGTGTCAACATTCAAATGTCGATGTAGCTTCTCCACATTGGTGAGCAAAGCATGGTGTTGGAGCATCCAGACAGATGTAGAGACATTCTGGTAGTCTAAGTTTCCAGATGTGGGACCACTCATTAGGGATAGACAGAGATTTGCCAACTCTAGCCAGAGCATAGGAAGATTTTACATTGAAGATTCCATCGCCTTCATATGGCTAGGACCATGTATCTGGGGTAGGAGAGGCAACATGCGCCAGGATGAACTGAATTAAATGCCAGACCGCAGGGGGTAGGTACAAGTGAATGAAGCTCATATCCCACTCACCATCATCCAGCTGCATTAGCTGACTGTGAGGTCAGTAAGCTCAGTGGGTGTACTCTAGGATGGGTCAAATTCAAGAATTGATTTGCCAAGTATCCATTTGTCTGTCCAGACGTTAGTGATAGAGCTAGAGTTAATGGTTCTATCGTAAGATTTCATAAGGTTGTGAATGTTTCTTTTGATAAAAGCCCAGGCAGAAGAGCAAGACCTTTTGTTTAGTCGATCACTAGTCATATATTTAGCCTTCATCACCTGGACCCAGAGAGATGAGCTGTGATTAATGAAGGACCAAACATTCTTGAGCATTAAGGAGGTATTCTGGTCACGTGCATCTTTGATCCCCAGCCCGCCTTCTTCCTTGGTTGTCGTGATTTTTTTCTAGGACACCAAGGAGAGTTTCTGCTGGTCTATTCCGCTTGAGCAAACAAAGTTCTTGACATGTCTATTAATGTCTTCACATAGGGAGGGCAACAGTCGAACAGTTTGCATGGCATATGAGGGGATTGCTTGCAGTGTAGACTTTGCAAGCGTGATTCTTCCTGCAAGCGAGAGGTGCCGAGCAGACCATCTCATCATGCGATCCTTAATAGTTGTAGAGATTTGCAGGTGAGTAGATTTATTAACACGATGATGGAGTATCAACACTCCAAGGTATCGGCCCATGCCATCAGTATGATCAATGTCGATACATCTACAGAAAGCACGCCTGTCATCCCATGTGATGTTAGCTTAGAAGAAGCACCTGGATTTGGTTTTGGAGACAACTTGCCCAGACGCAACAACAAAGTTGTTGAGAACCTTTAAGATAGCATTGGCTTGGAATATATCCGCTTCTGCCATGAGAAGGAGGTTGTCTGCGAACATGATGTGAGACAGTGGAGTTCCTCCTCAGGTGAAAATAATAGGTTTCCAAGTTGAAGTTTGGACAACATGATTGATGGTCTGCGCAAGGCATTCCATACACATGACAAAGAGGTATGGACTTAAGGGATCACCTTGGTGCACACCCTGGGTTGACTTGAAGGAATCAAGAGGGGTACCTTTCCAAAGGATGGAGGTGCTACCCCTTGAGATAATTTGCATAATGAGCTTGATGGTGATTTTTGGGAGAACCAGTTTGATTAGGGTGTCCTGGATAAATGGCCATTGCATCCTATCAAAAGTTTTAGATAGGTCCAATTTGACACATACCCATTTCTTCCGACCAGTTTTGTATTTCTTAGAGTGGATGACTTCTTGGACCAGTAGAATGTTGTCGTTGATCCTCTACCTAGGATGAAGCTTATCTATGTCTCTGAGATCCATTTGTTGAGGTGTGGCTTAAGACACTCAACAAGGATTTTATAGACTAGTTTAAAGAAGCCATTTTTGAGGTATATTCGCCTTAGTTCAGAGCAGCGATGGGGCTGTCGTGACTTCAGGATAAGAACCATATATGAATCTGCTAGCTTGTCATCAATGTGCCCAGTGTTGAAGGAGTGTTGTACAATTTTGATAACTGAGTTCCCCATTGTATTCCAGTGCATTTGCAAGAATTCATTATAGATACCATCAGGTCTGGGCAGTTTGTATGGCACCATCAGAGGAATAGTATCGAACACCTCCTTTGGGCTTGGTGTGTGGGCGAGGAAGTTCAGCTGTTGGGGCTTGATTCGGTGGAAATGACCAATGTAGTATTCAATAGAGCCTGATGTAGTAGGAAGTTTTCCCTCAGTAGTCATGAGATCGCTGAAGAAGTTCTGAACAAGCTTTTTGAGTGCGGCTGGGTCATCCACCCATTCACCTTCGTCATCGTGGAGTCTGCTGATTCATGTGAAGTGTCACCGAGACTTGATGTAGCATTGAAAAAATTTGGTGTTCGCATCACCAAATTGCAACCATTGAATATGGGATTTCTAGTGCCAATCTTGTTCCTCTCAAAGAAGTAGCTGGCCATATTGTTCTTGCAAGGATATGGCGAGCAAGTCAATTAGCAATACTAGGATTGGAAGCACTTTGGAAATGTGGAAGAGCTTCAGTGAATGATAGGTTACCATCCCAATGTGGAAGTAGAGACTCACAGAAGCTATGATTGGAGGCCCATCTAGCTTTTGTTCTAAAGACAACTTTCTTGACATTGTGCTGGTTAGAGCTGGACAGGAGGAATGGATTGTGATCTGAGTAAAGTTGAGGCAACACAGTGGACTTGTACCCGCCATTAGTTGATAGCCAATCATCATTAGCAATGAATCTATCTAGTTTCTCAGGGAGGTTGAGCTTGTTGAAAGTGTAGAAATGACCATGCATACGAACCTTGGATAGTCCAGTGTCAATGAGGAACTCTTTCAACAAGACACTATTACGGTGGTCAAAGTGTTTTCCCACTTTCTTCTCGGAGATGTCCAACATTGTGTTGAAATCTCCCACTAATGCTAAGGCACTTTGGACTGTGGGAGCAATCTCTAGGAGGCGCTACCACAAAAGACGATGCTTAATTGGGCTCGGACTGGCATAGATGAAAGTTATGTGCCAGACATTATTTATTTTACAATGAATGAATTGGCGGTGATTATAGATAATATCAATAGAGAAGCGACCATCATCCCAGAGGGTCTAGATACCCCTTGAGAACCCAAGAGCCTCGACTCTGTGGGATGTAGAATAGCCAAGCTTTTTTGTTATAGTATCAGTAGAACGACCACTACATATAGTTTCAATCAACACCAGAATATGTAGCTTATGAAGACACTTGTATTCAGAGAGAAGACAGAGTTTGTCCTTGGAGCAAGCTCCTTGGACGTTCTAACACATGATGTTTATCATTAATATACAAGAGTGGATGTGATAAGCTTCTATCAATGGATAGCCGTGTAAAGGCCCAAGGCCTGGCTGCTACCATCTGTTTCTACACTGGGTGGGGCATTGGTGCAGTCTACATCTTCCATGACTTCATTGTCATTGCCAAAATTCAATTTCTTCTTCGATTGAGAGGTGTTCAAACTCCCTACCAAGTGAGCTAGCTTGCCTTTCTTCCTCTCTCTTCCTGGGCTAACCATTACATTTTGGTAAATAACCTTCCTATTGCGTAGGATGACACCATGTCCTGCATCATTGCTGTAACATCCAAGGATTTGAGGCCTCGGATAACATGATCATAAAAGGAATGATTGGACTACCCATATCACCAAGGTACACCTCCTTTTCAGGGAGCCCATCTCTAAAGAACTCCATAGTTAAGCGTGTTCAGCTTGGAGTAGTACTAGGATGGGTGACCAATCGGGAAGTTGATCTTGGCTTACGCGTCAGTGTGGACAAAGTGCACAGTTAAGGCTAGTGGTGGTATGTGGGGCCATTCGTCATTCCTGAAACTCTACTAGAGCCTTGGGCAGTGGGCCCAGGCGTTACAAATGATATCAGAGCATAATGAACTACGAATTGATGATAAATGAGCACAATGATTTTATCATGGGTTAAAGAGGATAAAAATGGTAGCTTTAATGAAAAGAGGCTTAATAGACTTATTTAATGGTTAATTATGCCTTAAATCTGAAACTGAGGATTTGATGTTGGGATAATTAGGGTTTGTGATCAATTGTGTTAAACTAGGGTTTAAAATAGTAAAAGATGAAGGGAAACCCTAATTGCAATGGAAACCCTAAAAGTGGACTAGAAACCCTAGGAAGCGAGCTAGATTTAATAGATCTTAATGACATGAGTAATAAAATAAAATTGTATAATTGTTTTAGGATCTTATTGAATGCTTGCTTGCCTATTGGTTGATTGGATTATTTCTATCTCACATCAACTTGACATGTATGTGGTTACGCTTATGATTATCCCGCATTAGTTTTCGGAGGATTTTATCGATGTTTATATCATGGCTTGAATTAATTGTTGGATGAATTTAATTCATGCAAATTATAATGTGAATATGACTATCACATAAGAAATGTGCCTACTAGCTCAGATCCTAGTCCCCTTTGTAGCTTTATAGATTGACCTAGTACATGGCTACTGATGGTGTAGGTCCATCAGGTCATTGAACGACTTAGTACATGGCTACCAATGGGGTAGGGCCATCAAGTCATCATGAGTCAGATATTGGACTACCTTTGGGTAGGGCCATGCGACTCCATAACCCTAGGTATTGGCCACCTGTATGGTAGGGCCATGGGGGTAATGATCTACCATATGAGAGAGGTAGTATCCATGTCCACTGCAGGGACAACACAGAGATAGGGGATATGCAAGAATTAAGTTGTATTTCTTAAAACATAATCTTGGATGTTAAATGATATTTGGATGACTACGTTGTTAATAATTGTTTCCCCCACATACCAGCTTCTTGCTGACCGATGTTTTGTTTGTCGGCATTTTAGGTACAAATGAAAAGAACAAACAGTAAAGTGGCATATGTGGAATTCAATAAGAATTAACGTGCACAGGAGGATTAGTTAGATTAGTATCTTCATGGATACTAGTTTAGAAATCCCAGTTTTTAAAAGGTAAGCAAAGTTTTATTTTATATTTAGTTTAGTTGGTAAAGTTTATTAATTGTTATTGATTATTTGTCGAACCTTTGATCCGGGTTATTGGTTAACGGCTCTGACCTTTCGATCTCCCTTAATTGGGGGTTATCGGGAGGCGGGGTCGTTACAATTGGTATCAGAGCATTTGTAATGCCTGGGCCCACTGCCCAAGGCTCTAGTAGAGTTTCAGGAATGATGACTGGCCCCACAGACCACCACTAGCCTTAACTGCGCACTTTGTCCACACTAACGCGCAAGCCAGGATCAACTTCCCGACAGGTCACCCATCCTGGTACTACTCCAAGCTGAGCACGCTTAACTATGGAGTTCTTTAGAGATGGGATCCCTAAAAAGGAGATGCACCTTGGTGATATGGGTAGTCCAATCATTCCTTTTAAGATCATGTTATCCGAGGCCTCAAATCCTAGGATGTTACAATCTCCCCCACTTAGACTCTTGACGTCCTTGTTAAGGCTCAACTATAAGGCCTCATAATCTCTTCCCCATTTCAGTAAGACCCAGAATGGCCCATGGACACCCAGCTCCCGATCACGGAATACCAGCACAAGGGTGGCTACGTCAACCATGGACAACCCTTTCCTACATGCCTGGACCGCATGGCATGCCATGCCCATGTGGGCCCCACCTACTGGAGGGGAATTGGCTCTGATATCATTTGTAACAACCCTGCCTCCTGGTAACCCTCAATTAAGGGAGACTAAAAGGTCAGTGTCGTTATCTCAATTAACAGGATCAAAGGTTCGACAAATAATCAATAATAATTATAACATTCTACCAAATTATAGTTTAGTTACTAGAATTTCATAATTATTATTGATTATTTGTCGAACATTTGATCATATTAATTGAGATAATGGCACCAACCTTTTGGTCTCCCTTAATTGGGGGTTACCGAGAGGCGGGGTTGTTACAATTGCTTCCCCACTGGAAGTTGTTGGTGGGGATCGGGGTTTGCTGCTGGCGGGACACCTTGGAAGCAGAAGATGTTGTCATCATTTGGAACAGACTGTCTACCCTCCGATACTTGATTATCATAGAGGGTCAGAGTTGAGTCCTTCCCAGCATTGGGACTGGTTGTAGTACTCTCTTTGGACGTATGGGTCTTCTTTTTTATCTTACGGCTCACAACTATCTCCCACCCGGAGTCATCTCCTCCAACGTCAGTGATAGTCATGGCCTTGTCATGCTTCCGGACCTCCTCACCTGCCTGTTTGCCCTGTTTGTTCACTGTAGGGCCCTTAGTAGGTGGGGGTGTATCTTTCTTAAGATATGTGTGCCTTACAAGTTTCAGTGTGTGTATCGCCTCTGTGTATGTTAGAGGTGCATGAGGTACAACGTTGGATGTCGAGGGTTCTTGGGGAACAAAGGGTTTGATATACGTACAGTCAGCCTCCGCATGCCCAAGTCAACCACACCGCATGCAAATGGTAGGTATATTTTCATATTCAAGGCAATAGTGCTCGCCGTTCAAGAAGATAGTCAGAAGTAGTGGGACAGTGGTGTCAACCTCCACTACCAGTGGGGTGAATTTCCCTCGATCTCCTATTGTGGTGGTTGATTCAATCTTTATGGTTTTGTCAACTAGATTTTTGATGCTTGCGAGAAGCTGATTCTGGTAGAGGAAGACGGGGAGGTCAACAACTCTTAGCCATACCACAATCTTACGTGGGATCAGGTTGGAAGGGCGGAAGTCAAGCGACCAGGACTGCACCGATAGGTAGTTTCTAAAGATGGCCCAGGGTCCTCCCGTTATAGCCTTGATGAAGTCTTCCTGATTTCCAAGTTGTATGATATAGTAACCTTTCTCTAGATATATGGCTCTAAAAGTATCAGTTGGTGACCAGAGAATCGAGAGTCGGTTGACTAGGGTTTGGAAGCCAATGTTGCCTCCTAGAAGCTTGAAAATGACATCATGTTTCCACGGCTCAAGCAGAAGTGGAAGGGAAGCATGGTTGATTGTGATGGTGGGTAGGGAGCCACTCCTATCAATAACAATATCAGCGGCTGTCAGTGTTTCTGGAGAGACTGTGGTGACAAGGTCGGATACTTTCCTCCCGATCATGACATCCTTAAAGCTGCGAACGGTTGGTTGTGGTGAATCTGCCTTAGTAGCAGGCTCATTATTGTCAGATAGAACAGGGGGTGACCATGCTGGCTGTCTTTGGCTCCTGACAATCCATGCCCATGACTACCTCTTCCTCCTCCACACCCTCTGTGGCCATGGGATGTGCCGCCGCCACGAGGAAACCCTAGCAGAGTGTCCATCCTCCGCACCCCCATGTTGGTATAGACAAATTGATTATTAACCATTGTTAGTGTGGTCTTCTATCATTGTTGTTGTTAGAATGCCATAGGCAACACCAGTTCACTGAAAATCACACCATTTTGTTCCTTTGTGCTACAAACCACCTTCTGTGCCATGCACTATTCTCCCACTCTATCGGTACCCCAACCAATATTAGTAGGCCCACTTCACCAATGCACGAGGGTGATATACTGACTCTCACAGTCTATAGGAAACTGACCACGGTTCTCTTAACCCAACCCAATTACTTTGTTCATCACTACCTATAGCATACAACCTCTACTTCATTGAAATATGATGTGCCACCATCACTAACCTCCAAAACTGATACACGTTTTCTTAATGCGACCCAACTTTGACATTTATAGTTTTTCTCCACTCTAGAGTCAGTCTCCATCCATGGCCGTCAACGCCAAGGTACTAAAATCCATTTCACAAACCAAACTAGGTTTTATTCTACACCTGCCATCCTCCTTCACAACACCCTCATCACTAAAATTCACCTGGTTCCCTAATGGCTATACAAAAAGAAATTAGAGCATTTTGAAGGATGAGAAGGGAAATATTATGGAAAAAGGGGGAATGATCTTCAATGGGAAGCCGATCCATAATAGAATATGAGAGGAATGACACCCAAAATTGAGAGAAATAGAGTACACGTCTATTCACCACTGGAGAGGTATACCTATCTATTGTATCATGATGAGTATCAACACTCACCGTCCCAAGGGTCCATTTCCCATGTCTCTGACCCCAATTATCAATGCACATAATACTCCCCCACGGGCAGTGCTAGTGGGCCATCAAACCTTTACAACTTTGATGAAGAGCTAGAAGAGATTTAGACTAGTGATTTTGAGCATCTTTTATGGGACTTTGACCTCAAAGTCTCAAGTGGGCATCAAACACACCCTTCACATGATATGCTACATCACATAACTTTGGCAAAGTAAAACTGTTAGCAGAGAAGAAACAAGCATCTATGGAGAGAGTAAAATCCATGCAATGATCTCTTCTTCATGCCACTTTGCATGCCACCTCTTATCATAGGGACCAACCATTATACCTCCTCTCGATCTTCATAAATGAGAGCATATTAGGAAGCATGATGAGGTCAACTAAAGGTGTCATTGTGCTAATTACCTTGATCCTACTGCCCTCCACTCCATGGGACTATGGGTATATGTTGATCACTTTTTAGAGGAAACAAATTTAGTCATTACTACATAATCTAATTTTGACATGTACAACAAATCATAGTTGAATTCTTCATTACACTATAGAAGATGAAGGTCACAAAACATGACCATCTACACTTTTGATTGTTGGACATACAATTGGATGTTATTGTGTACCAACTCAATGGATAGCTCACACGATCCACAAAGGACTACAATGAAGTATCCCAAGGCCAACTGACAATGGAGACTTCAAATTTAACATTGATGATGCATGGCCGAATGCTCACGGATGAGAGGAAATTCCTTACTAGTCGAGACAAGTTAACTTTGACTTAGAACCAAGTTGTCCTTGCTACATACATCACATTATAGTGAGCTCGATTTTGGCAAAGCATGGCATCTAGGGCACTATCATCCAAGATGATCTTTACCTCCAATGGAGTGTTATTACTAATAAGAAGGTAAATATGGGAAACTTTACCAGCTATTGTGATACATTATGGTAGAAACAACACTTCATCACGATGGGAGGAGTAATTACACAATTTTGTTATCACATTGGAGTCAAAGACAACTTACTTGCATAAGTTATGGTTCAAATTCATCACTAGTGAGTAGACATGGAGCATCTCATCCACTCATGTATGATCAAGGTATAGAGAAGAGGCTACAAATTTCTTTTCATCAAAGATCCATATATACTTCTGCTTCCCAATGCATATTTTGCATGTTGAGGTTGCTGGTGGACATTACTCTCATAGACAAAAAAGTGGCAACTCATTATGTGTATGTAGGGATGAGGGGAAGTCTACTCATGCCACACCAGTTATAAATACTCCAGATGTTGAGAACAACATGGGATCTACTTTCAAGACATTCAATCACTAATATGTGCCCTCTACTGAGCTTACTCAACATTACTATCAATGACCAAAACCTCCATCAGGACCAAAACCTTCATCATTTGACATGGGTGGTCTGTACCAGAAGCTCACTGGTATGTGGAAGGACTTCTAGTTATTCCAAGAAGATATTAGGCTTCGATAGAATCAACTTAAAGGCATCCAACAAGAAGTCCCATTTCCACAACATATCTTTGAAATTCATCGGGGAGGCACCAAATGGATGCAACAAGATGTCAAATACATCTGAATCTAGTTTGACATAGTCTAACACTTCAATAACCAACGACCTAATGTCTTAAGAAGTAGAAACCTACAAGAAAAATTGATACTTTTACTACACAAGCCGATGTAGCACCCCTAGAGAAATAAGTGTTCAGTGATCCCCTCTATACCCTATCACTGCATCAGCAAACTCAGTTCATCTATGACCGTGGGACCCAATGAGAATAGACTTCCCATTATCATATGTATTCCACTTCACCCCAAGAGAAAGTTGGTAACTCAATGATTTCTTAATCTCCCATGGGTTACAACAACTGGATGAGAATTTTATTACCGATCATGCTCTTAATAGGTACTCATGATTTGACCTCAACTTTCCATCTAATGACCAAATGTAGCTGACACATCCTCTCCATCCCTACTATCTTAAGTTTAGTTTATGCTTGAGAATGAGGAAATATTTTAATTTGGGGTGGTATTGCTATTTTCCCTTCTATCTTCTCATGTTCATCTTATTTTCCCTTCTTTACTTACATGCATGCATGTTTCATCTTACTTGTTCCGCATCTAGAGTATTTTTTTTCAAAATAAATCATTAGTGCTCTCTTCCTATTTTCTATCATAACTTATATTGTCTAGTAGGACCTTGTTTCTTAATTTGTATATTTGGCAAGTAATACTACAATTGAGAAAGTCCAATGGTTAATTCTTGTCTACACTTCTAATCACCCAATATTTATTTGTTGGAGCTCTAGATTCATTCATCTCTTTGAATTGTTCCTACAAGTTTGTAGATGGATTCTAGGGTTATGTGACATTTCAAAGTTTGAAACCGCTTATTTTCCTATTATATGACGTGAATGACGAACCCAAGGTTTGAACCTAATTGGTTAGAGATGGTGCATGATCAAATTTTAAGTGGTGTACTCACAAATTCAAATAAATCCTAAGGAATCTTGAACCATATCAAGGATTTTCTTAAAGGAATTAAGCAAAATATGATGGATTTTGAGTTTTAACCGAGTTGGATAATTTTCCTTTGATGATTTACCTTCCTTCTCACACTGGATTGAGTAAAAAAACAAACACTTTCATAAGAGACTTGGCCACCCAAAAATCCCCAAAAAAGATCGAAGTAGCTCAACGAGATAGAAGATCCTAGAAATACTTAACATACATGCCTAAAAATTAGAATGCAAAGGTTAAAACCTTGAGTGTGAATAAAACTATGCGAGTTTTGTTTCTCTTTTGAGAGAGTTGAGGATAGTGCCTAGTGGGTTGAGGATTGTACTCACAAATGGGGGTATGTTATTCCTAGAAGTAACACCCTAAAATATCATTATAGAGTCTTTAGGCTACCCTAGGAAACCTACGAGATCATCCCAATAGCAGGGTTTTTCTGAGAATGGTACGACAATTTCATCCTACTAATTTGAACCAACTTGATTAGTCTACATGAACCTTAGATCATTACATCAACTAGCCTAATGCAGATCTGGATCCTTATAATTCATTATAGTCCTTCCATTTTTCTTCTACTTTCAGACCTGAATGAATGGGAGACACATTATTCGTGACCAGTTTACATGAATAAACATAGTAGTCATCGTCATCGCCTGCCTGATTCCCTAAGTTAATGTATTTTAACACTCATATATATGGTTCAAGCTCCCAAGAATCATTTGATTGTAGTGATTTTACCTAAACATACCCAATTTCCTTAATCTTGCATCAACAAGTTTAGTCTGAATGATAGAGATTTCCTCTAGTGTAATATGTCTTTGGATATATAATTATATTTTCAACTATTTTTCTAACCTTAGAATCTATTTCCAAGATTAAGTTGAATGATTTTTTTGTCCTTTGATACTATATCTTCCTTGGAGATAAGAAAAAGATTAAGCTTGGGGTGGTTGATAACACCCAAAATAATAGGAATTAATGCTAAGTAAATAACTATAGTTTTGTGCATATAAAAACCCTGATATGCCCAAATAACTCTATATACTTATATTTCCATATTGACCTCTCCATTTGTAGATATAGTCATTCAACTAGGACATTTTAAAACTTGCAAGCATCAAATTGAGAAGACATCAACTTGTTCAATTCTCGAGATGAAGATTGGAAATATTCACACTAAATCACTAGTTGGACCTAATGAAAATGGCCTATATTAATCCAACTTGACCCGGTTTCAGCCCAATGTAGCATTATCATCCACCATCATCATCAAATTTATTTGTTCCAGGTTGATGAAACAAAACCAACCAGGTTTGTCTATACCAGTCCAAGTTCAATCAATCCTTCATTGATGTCCTTTATCAGATGGCATATAATATATTCTAAGCAATGTGGCACTAACAATGAAACATTGACTGATGTTGCTCATTGATGGTGTCCACTAACAAACTGCTTCATTCAATTCCATGTTCACTCGATAAGTAAACAACTAATGGAGATAAAAAAAACCCCATTCATCCAAAGTAATCCAATTTCATATTGATCAGGCCACATTATTGGTTAAGTCATCAGTGGGCATCAACTGATGACACCAACAAATAGTGTGCATCAATTTAACCAACTGATGAACCCACTGACTGATAGAAATAGCTTATATATAAATACCATGAAATTGACCTTGGTTCATCCAACCAGGATCAATTTCACTATTGCACCTCCATGACACACAGATCTAAATCTACTTGGGTTCATCCAAACTGGGCTAGGTTTGCTCCCACTTACTAATATATGACTTATCACTATAGATCCCCTTCCTAACTAGGGATGTCAATGGGGAGGGTATGGGGAGGGTAAGGGTCTACCCTTACCCTCTTCCCCACTGAGTAAATAGCAAGGGTAAAGGGTAAACATGTAATGTAATGAAACTATATTTTTAACACATTGTGTGCTGCTATTTGAAATTTAAACTAGCATTTGTATCATTCTAGGCATAGGAAAGGATAATATAGAACATTATATTTGCTCAACAATTATGAAAGAAAGTTAATTAACAATTGTAACACATGCTTTCTTGACAATCAACACACAAATACAAAGTTAATTAGGATAGATTTAGTTTTATTGGAATGTAAAATAATATAGTAAAAAATGAACAAGTTCAAGATTTTATTAACAACTCCACTAATCCATGGATCTTGCTCATGGTTCACGTAAACAAATCATAGTGGAGAAAATAGAAGTGTGAGTGAATATTCAAAAAGTGAAAGAATTATTGTCAACAACTGGGGATAACCTTGAAATGGAAAGAAAAGTTACTAATGTGTGTGGGATTCCTCTCCACATCCTTACAAGAAAATCACTAAAGTGTGTGAGTTTGAGCCCCACACCCTTATTGATGAAACAAAAAACTTAACAAATCCACATTATTGTTTGCGAGGTGGAAGAAGAGACACATGAAGCAGCTACAAAGAGAAATAAGTAATGGAGGAGTCTGGTGGCCATGCTACAATATGGAACGGAGGAACAATATGAGGGAAACAATTTTCAGATCAACAAATAGGTGTTGGGGGCTATGAAACCCTATCATAGGTTTTGAGTAGGGAAGCCAGTCTCTATTGTCTCTGAAGAGCATGATCACCTGGACGCTATCATAGTAGTGGTTATCATTGACGAGCCTAATCGACATGGAAGGATTGTATCTGGAGTCCTAAACTCCTAAGGGAGATAAAAGTGTCTGGATACCTAGAGTTAGGAGGCACCAAGGATGGAGGTTGACCCAAAGCTTGAGCAGACTGTTGGTCGTTGCCGAGCAGTGTGGTTACTATTGATATTGAGGGAATCACATCCTTTCTTTCATGAATCATAGGTGTGTGATAGGGTAACGAATGCTGGGGTGTTGAGACTAAATAACCTAATCACAAAGAGAAATAACAAAATGGGGACATTGTTTTGTTTTAGATCTTTTTGCTTTAGGGTGGGTAATTTACTTCAAAACTCTATACTATTATTAGTTTTTTACTACTAGTGGATAAATAGATAAAAGGGTATATATAATATCTATACATTATACTCCCCTATTAAATAAGTGGGTAAAGGGTAAAGGGTAAAAGGGTAATAGAAAGACTCACCCTTACCCTTACCCACAAAGGTATGGATAAAGGGTAAAAGAGTATACCCTTACACATGAAAACCCTATTCTTGACCTCCATGCCAAGGGTTACACAATTTTGTTCCCAAACCTATAACTTAGAGCTTCAAGGTCAAATAGGGCTAATGATCCCACCCTACACCTATTCCCATGGATTTGTTTCCATTTCCAGCAATTCACATCATTTTTCATTGACCACCTCCATCCTTTGTTGATTTATATTAGTTTCCATCCATTACCCATCCACCCACTAGAAAAAACCAACCTTCTTTCATCCAACTAGGTTTCATCTCCATCCCTCCACCCAAGTTACCATTTGGGATATAATCAAATAAGGAGGATAAGGAATCAAAAAGACCAAGGAGGATGATGTAAAGGATGATATCTGACCCTTTTAGAGGATAAGGAATGAGTGAAACCCCTCTTCCATGAGATAGTCTCTTCATCTTCCACTTTTGTTCTACTATTATCCTTTGTTTTTATATAAATGATGCATTTCCATCTATGATTGATGCCAAATTTACTTATTTATTTCTAGTTGAGCTCCTTCCTATCAATGTAGAACATTATGGTATATTCATGTGTAACATCATAGGATTTCATGCCTCAATTAAAATGATCTTAGAAAGAATGACTGGACCACCTATATCACCAAGGTGCACCTACATTTTAGGGAGCCCATCACCAAAGAACTTTGTGGTTAAGCATGCTCAGCCCAGAGTAATACTAGGATGGGTGACCAGTCAGTAAGTTAATCCTAGTTTACACGTGAGTGAGGAAAAGGCACACCGTTAATGCTAGTGGTGATTTGTGGGGTCAGTCACCATTCCTTAAACTCTACTAAAACCTTGGGTAGTGAGTCGGAGTGTTATGAATGGTATCAAGGAAAAAAAAACCTCCAGTAGGTAGGGCCCACATGGACATGTGGCATGCCAGTCTTGAATCGTGTAGCCTAGGATTATTGGAAAGGGTTGTTCATAGTGATGTAGCCACCCTTGTGTTGGTAGCCATGATCGGGAGTTGAGTGCCCATGGGCCATTAGGGGTCTTCATTGAAATGGCGAAATATTATAAGGGCATATAATTGTGCCTTTATGAGGACGTCAAGATTCTAAGTGGGGGAGATTATACCATCCCAGGATTTGAGGCCTCGAATAAAATGATCTTAAAAAGAATGATTGGACTATCTATATCACCAAGGTGCATCTCTTTTTAGGAGACCCACCACTAAAGAACTCATTGGTTAAGCGTGCTCGACCCAAAGTAGTACTATGATAGGTGATAAGTTGGGAAGTTGATCTTGACTTGTGCATGAGTGAGGACAAAGTGTGCAGTTAAGGCTAATGGTGATATGTCGGGCCAATCATAATTTTTAAAACTCTACTAGAACCTTGCATAGTGAGCTCAGGTGTTATGTTATGTTCTTTGACTCTAAGTAAGTAGTTAATATATTGATATAGCATGCTACTACTGTACCTTCTCTATTTGGTTATGATTGTTGGAATGATCAATCTATTTCTCTCATGAACTTCCATCGTTACTTACCATTAACTGTTAGTGGTAAGAAAAACTAGAGAAGGTTGTTTTGATCTAACTTTAAGAGAACAAGTTCTAAGGGAAGGTCTTCCCGAAATTCAAGGTTATAGAAGTCTGAGCCAACAATACAAAAGTAACCATGGTTTATCTGACCATGTATGAGTTTGTTGTTGTTATGATTCTTGGAAGATCTTTTGACACTTGTAATGCCTCTAATTACTTTGTACCTTACATGTAATTTAGGACAATCATGGGTTTTTGTCCATGATTATCAAGACATGTAATCTTTAGTTTATGGGTTGTAGTCACACTATGCTACGATGAGTGGAATGACCCCTACATGGGTAGATTGATCGTGCATTTTGGGTTAAGATGTTAGTTACCATATAGGTTGTTTAAGGGTAGTCTATTCCTAAAAATGAGGCACATAAACATTCCGATTTTTGGCTATATAGTCCTAAACACCTTCTCTCAATTAGTATTCTTTGATGGAATCTTCCTTCTTTAATTCATTTTGTTTTCTTGACTTGTTTTAGGTTTATGCATATATCTACCCATCCCTTTTTATCAAAGTACGAACTAATTCTTAGGTGACTAAAAATCCCACATCCTTGTGTTTGACCCATTAACAACATCTGACCTCGTATATTGTTGTGGGTTCCCAATATTGGGTGATTAACTTAAAGTATATGATCCTTAAGGGGTCATTTTCATTAGACACACGTTGCGATGGTGGTCAACCATACACACTTATACAAATTAGATAAGTAGGCACCAAGAGGAACATGCCCCATATATAATTTTGATAAATTGTGTATATTAATCAATATTTGGCTCCATTTACCTTCCCACTATCACTACATTACTTCAAAGACACCTTTATCTCTTCTTGATTTTCCAATAGAGGGAAAGTTTAAATTCATAGGGAAACTAGATGGATTAGTGTTTCACTATTTTATTGGTTCATTTTTCACTAAAATTTCATTCAGTAAAAAGGTTGAATTCAGATTTCATACAATAATTTGAACAATTATTGCAACATATAAACAAAACCATAATTTTATATAACGTGTACAAGCATTGCACAAATTTTATTAGTCATGATAGAATGTATATGATATAATAATTAGTGCTTAAATCCACATTTATTTACTTTACTATCATATGATAAAAACAACGAACCATTTTCAATAATTTCATTATGAATTCCATCATATGGGCTCAATGTGTCTAAGAAGATCATAGTTTTTGTTTCATAACAACAAGTAACATGAAATAAGGAGATAATCCAGAATTTCCCAAAGTTTTATTCTAAAACCTACTAAAAAGTCTATCATTTGCTAGTTGTTATGTATTTATTGATGTTTGCTGACTATATGAAATAATTGCATCATAAAGGTCACTAAGAGTAGTATAAATCAAAATATTAGGTGAAAACACATCTGTATAAATGAGCCACAATTAAAGCCCTCTCCAAGCCGAATGACCCACAATTAATGCATTGACTGATCCAATCGATTGATGGAACCTATGAGGTACTGTAACATCCAAAATTTGAAATAAAATAAGTTTACTGTCTTAATTACAAATTTCCAATGAAAAATTTAAACATAGGATTTGATGCAAAGTTACCCCTAATTATGAATACTTTATAGGAATAAAACAAATATGTTTCCTTTATTTTCTTTATGATTAAATGAGCTCAAATTCATTATTCTCTCTCTTTCTCTCTCTGTCATAAATCTACAATCCTACATAGTGGAGAAAGCCCTAATTAATACAAATATACTTCGAGATAAGTGTAGATATGGAATTTATTGCTCATTTATTTAATTGGAAACCCGTTATCTAATTTAAAGAAAATTAATCAATCAATAATGAATATTCAGGTAAAGTTTCACTAATTCATCAAAAAATTGGGAATTAAATGTCTAAGAATGTTCTTGACCCTTTTATGAACCTATCATTAAAATTTGAGGTTATTTTGACCTTATTTGATCCCATAAACCTAATTTGAAAGGATTCCATATAAATATTAAGTAAATTTAATTGAATCATCTTTGATTTGTCTATCTATTCTAAGGTTCCAAACCAAAATGTTGTTGCACGACTCCTTCAGGGTGTGTCTGGGTCAGACTTAGGGACACATACCCATCCACAAGCGAGGAGATCATCATCCTCACCCGAGTCTTGGGTCTTTGGGACTCTACAATCTACAGTTTCCTCTGCCATCCCTACCTGTCTCATTGATCAAGCCCGTCATCAACTAAGGAGATTTTTGCCATTACTGAATCTTCTAGAATCTTTTGATCCTAAACATGATGGGATTTCATAAGCCCTAGCCCTCGATCGACAATAACTCTTACCCCTTTCTCCTGTTTCTTCCTTCGCAAGCAAATCTATCTCCCTTAGGTCTTGAAACCTATATATCAGACCCTGAAAATGATCCCCAAACTTTAAGGAACCAAAGATGAGCCCCATTTTGGTTTCGTTTGCCCTGCAACCCTATCTTTGACCTTAACTTCTCCCTCTACCCTAGTGGCATCTTGAGGAAAAAGCACAGGGCACCCGAACCTTATAGGGGCAATGTTGTGATTCAACAAACCCTCACAGACCTTTCCTTGCCTCCAATTCATCCCAAATAAAGGTATTTCATAGTTACCCCCTTTTGGTTTCATTGTTATTGTGTTGTAGTTGTGAACTTGTCTCCCTACATTTCATCCTTCCTCCAACATTGTTCGGCCTTCAACACTTTCATGAAGGTACCGTAGATCCACCTACATTGCTGGTTTTCCACATAGATTGCTTAGTTTTTCTGCTCTAATCTTGACTTGCTTCGGCCTTAGCAAGACTAGATTTTTGGTTCCATGACCACCATCCAGCCCAAGTCTGGGTTTGCCGTCTTCGACAGGGAAAGATGAACTTATGTCTGCCCCTTGTTTCTCACCCAATTTCCATCTCAAGGAATTGGATAGCATGATTTTGTGTCGCTTGCTAATCATATTTTGCAGATTGAATAAGAAGATGTATGGCATGGATTTCCAATTTCACCCCTCAGCCTTTGATGTACTAGTCATGCCCATATGGGAATTTCAGTAACTTAGTCACCATAGATATGTTCGTCAATGTGTTTTGGTTGGATGGGGTCCCGATCACATGCATCTCAGAGTAAAATCCATCTCCCTTTTTGGAGTAGTTACCTACATGGATTTTTCTCATATTATCATTGGTCTACCTATAATAAATTGTAGAAAATAATTTATAGATCAGATGGGGTCGATCCTTGCATGAGTTTTGTTCAATTTTTTTATATCTAGATGATGGAATCATTTTCAAATCGTATTTTCATTCTAAGGTTACCTATAGCATCAAAGAACCATAAAACCTTAGAAATTAAGGTGAATATTATTATTAATGAATGTTAATTGGTTTAATAGGACAATTAGGATTTCTTAACCCCAAGTATGTGACCAGAGTTTTACCAACCTAGGAAAAATAATCAGGTTTTCTCCAATAAAGGTAAGTGAGTCCATGCACTTTGAGTACTTAGTATGCGTTTTCAATCGCTTTAAGATTATTGTATCATGGTGATCAAGTTAAATTATATGCATAGCTTTGTATTTAATTTTTAGACATTCTTTAACTAATGTTCCCCAAAAGTTATTATATGATGCTTATTCTTCAAAGTTCTATTTCAAGAATCCATGTCATGTTGATGTGAAATCCAAGTAAAGAATTATTAAGTTTATGATCAATAATGTAATTGATTGTATTATTTTGTCCTCATCATATTAATGTTGATCCCTCAGGCCTTATGAGTTCAAATGGAACATAGTGGCACATATGTGCAAATCATGAGCTCAAGTGGAGCATAAGGAATGTCACTCAGGTGCAATCATGAGTTCAAGTGGAACGTTAGTTGAGCCTACAGGCCTTATGAGAACAGTAGGTTCATAAGAGTAGAGGACATTATAATCAACCACTAAGAGCATATTATGTGAATTTAAGATTTTTTGTTTAATTAATTGTAGGTTTCCTTATTTCCAAGTTATTATTTTGTTATAACAATACTCAATGTCGCTTACTCTAACATGTTTTGCATTCTGAATGCATGGATGGGGATGTGATGTCCGTAAGAGGGAAGTATTAGGGAGGAGCTTGGCTAAGGAGCATACAACTAAAGGACAAGGTAAGAGTTTAGACCTAGTGGGGAGCCAACTATCCTATTGCATATAGTTCAGTTTTTCAATTAATATCAGCACTATGTACTAGTTTAGTTGAGTTCAATGTTTGAGTTTTATGTTGTCGAACTTGAGACATGAGATATGCAATTATTTTTCCCCGATTTGGTTGAATGAAATTATATTTTTACACAATGATTATCATTTTTGTGACATCCAAATGTGAATTAAGCTTCAACCGTTGATGTACATGTTTTCAAAAATTGGGGTTTTACAATATGGTATCAGAGCTAAAAAATATAGTTGGCCACCGAGCTTTTCTCAAAATCTCATATAGTTTGTGTTCCCTTTTGTAGATGGATCCCAAGAGGAAATCAAATAAGGGAAAGGAGCATGTATATTAAGAGGGAAGCTCTTCCAATGGGGGAAGTGATCATAGTGCTTCTAGAGGGGCTAACCCTAACGGAAACCCTAATGCACCTCTATAAGTGCTCATCAAAGCTCTTACTGATGCCCTGACTGGTCAACATGGAAGACCACATCAATCAAGGAACCAAGAGTTGACCTTAGTAGACTTTCTAAATATTAAGATAGAAACCTTCTTTGAAGAAGCTAAGATCAATGTAGGTGGTCGTGCTGAAGAGTGGATACTCAATGTCGAGCATTTCTTTCATGATTTAGGATGTCACGAGCCTTCTAAAGTTCACTTTGGGACACATATGTTGAAGAGTGCGGCCCACACTTGGTGGGAGAACTTCACCAATGCTCGAGGACCCAATGCTGAGTCGTTGACCTGGGAAGATTTCACTACTGCCTTCTGGAACCATTACATCTCAGAAGCTATGATCGAGAAGAAGGAGATGGAGTTCAAGAACCTGAAGCAGTAACTCAACTGTCACCCAGTATGCTATGAGGTTTTGTATGTTACAGAAGTACGGATATGGCTTGGATGAGACACGTCTGGCAAAGAAGTTCATGTGTTGCCTGAAGCCTAACTTCGGCTATGCTCTGACTGGACATAGCATCAAGATAGTGCAGGAGGCACTCGAGTCTGCCCTGGAGTTGGAGGACCACGCTGGACAATACTGGAAGAATGGGGGATCCTCAGGAAGCAAGAATGAGCACAAAAGCCATAATGACAACAAGAGGAAAGCTCTAGAAGAACAACATTCTGAGGACCCTTGTGCAACTTGTGGTAGACTTCTTAGTGGACCATGCAGGCAAGGACTAGGAGTTTGATACTATTATGGAGACCCAAATCATAAGAAGCCTGAATGTCCCAAGCTTAAAGAAAAGATTGATGTCGAGAAAAACCCTAACTTAGAGCAACGAGAAAACATGTGAGCAAGGATCTTCACAATGATTGATGATGAGGAGGAAGAAGGTAAATAAGAAGGTACGACCTAGATCTAAACCTACTTTTAGTTTTATGGATAAATATGTTGAGTTTTTACAAACTAGGCATAATAAAAGCCCTATGGTGGGTAGTTGTCAAAGAAAATTATGAGGACAAAATTTATTTAAGGTGGTAGAATTGTAACATCCCAAATTTTAAAATCAAATAATTTTAGGGTCTTAATTGCAAAAATTTTCTAAAAAATTTAAAAGTTGGTCTTTGATGCAAAGTTACCCCAAATATTGAATACTTTATAGGAAGAAAACAAATGTGTTTCATTTATTTTTTATGATTAAATGAGCTCAAATTCATCATTCACTCTCTTCCTCTCTCCGTCATAAATCAACAACCATACATAGTGGAGAAAGGCCTCACTAATATAAGTTTACTTTGAGATAAGTGCATATATGGAATTTATCGTTCATTTATTTATTAGGAAACCCAATATCTGGTTTAAAGAACATTAATCAACCAATAATGAATATTTAGGTAAATGTTCACTAATCCATCAACACAATTGGGAATTAACTATCTAACAATGTTCTTGACCCATTTATGAAACTATGGTTTAAATTTGAGGTCATTTTAGCCTTATTTGACCCCTTAAACCTAATTTGAAAGGATTCCATATAGTTCTTAAGTGAATTTAATTGAATTGTCTTTTGCTTGTCTATTTAACCTAAGGTTCCAAACTAAAATGTTGTCACACAGCTCCTTCAGGATGTGTCCGAGTCAGACTCGAGGACACGGACCCATTCGTGAGAGAGAAGATCATCATCCTCACCCAAGGTTTAGGTATTTGGGACTCTATAGTTTGCAGTTTCCTCCTCCATCCCTACCTCCCTCACTGATCAATGCTAGCATCAACTAAGGAGAATTTCACCATCACCTAATCTTCTAGATTCTTTTTATCCCAAATGTTATGGGATTTCATGAGCCCTAGCCCTCGGTTTACAAGAACTCTTCCCCCTTTTCCCTATTTCCTCCTTCGTAAGAAAATCTATCTCCCTTGGGTCTCAAAACCTATATATTGGACCCTGAAAATGATCCCCAAACTTCAAGGAACCAAATCCTATCCCTGTTTTGGTCTCGTTTACCCTGCAACCTTGTCTCCAACCACCGGTTCTCCCTCTACCCTAGTGGTGGCATGAGGAGAGAGCACATGACACCCCAAACCTTATTGGCGCAATGTTTTGATTCAGCAAACGCTCATAGAGCTTTCCCTGCCTTCAATTCATCCCAACTAAAGGTATTTCATAGTCCCCCCTTTTGGTTTCATTGTTATTGTATTGTAGTCATGAATTTGTTTCACAGCTTTTTGGCCTTCCTCCAATGTTGTCCGGTCTTCAGCACTTTTTTGAAGGTACTAAAGATCCACCTACATCATTGGCTTTTCTCATGGATTGCTTAGTTTTCCTGCTCTAATATTTACTTGCTTCAGCATTGGCAAGACTAGCTTTTTGGTTCCCTGACCCCCATCCAGCCCAAGTCTGGTTTCTGACTTTAACAGAGCAAGACAAACTTATGACTGACCCTTGTTTCTCACCTAGTTTTCATTTCAAGGAATTGTATAACATGATTTTGTGTCATTGTGTTGATTGGATTTAGCAAATCAAAGAAGAAGTTGTATGGAATAGATTTCTAGTTTCGCCCCTCAACCTTTGATGTATTGGTCATGCCCATATGGACATATTAGTAATTTAGTCATCACAGATAGGTTCATCATCATGTTTAGGTTGGATGGGGTCCCAGTCACATGGGCAATGATGATTGGGCAATCTCAGAGTAAAGCCCATTGCCCTTTTTAGATTATTTACCTACGTGGATTTTTCTCATATTATCATTGGTCTACCTATAATAAATTCCCATCTGATCCTTATATGAGTTTTGTTCAATTTTTTATATCTAGATGATGGAATCAGTTCAAATCCTATTTTTATTCTGAGTTTACCTATATTAGTGAAGAATCATGAAACCCTAGAAACTAAGGTGAATACTATTATTAATGAATGATAATTGGTTTAACATGATACTTCGGGTTTCTTAACCCCAAATACGTGACTAGGGTTTTACCAACCTAGGAAAAACAATCAGGTTTTCTCCAACAAAGGTAAGAGGGTCAAATGCACTTTGAGTATTTAGTATGAGTTTTCAATCACTTTAAGATTATTGTATCATGATGATCAAGTTAAATTAAATGCATAACTACGTATTTAATTTTAAAAAATTCTTGAATTAATGTTCACCAAAAGTTATTATATGACGCTTATGCTTTCAAGTTCTATTTCAAGAATCCATGTCATGTTCATGTTAAATCCAAGTAAAGAATTATTATAAGTTAATGATGAATCATGTAATTGGTTGCATTATTTTGTCCTCATCATGTTAATGTGGAGCCCTCAGACCTTATGAGTTCAAATGGAACATAGTGACACATATGTACAAATCATGTGCTCAAGTGGAGCATTATTAATGGAACTAAGGTGCAAATAATGAGCTCAACTAAAGCATAGCTAATGGCACTCAGGTGCAAATCATGAGTTCAAGTGCAACATCAGTTGAGCTTATAGGCCTTATGAGCATAGTCAGTGCATAAGAGTAGAGGACATTATAATACCCCACTAAGAGAACATTATGTGAATTTAATATTTATTGTTTAATTAATTGTAGGTTTCCTTATTTCCAAGTTATTATTCAGCTATAACAATACTCAATGTCGCGTACTCTATCATGTTTTCCATTTTGAATGCATGGTGGGGGATGTCATGTTTGCAGGAGGGAAGTATTAGGGAGGATCTTGGCTAAGGAGCATACAACTGAAGGACAGGCTAAGAGTTTAGACCTAGTGGGGTGTCAACTATCCTATGGAATATAGTTTAGTGTTTTAATTAATATCAAGACTATGTACTAGTTTAGTTTATTTCAAAGTTTGAGTTTTATGTTATGGTATTTGAGTCATGAGAATTTGAATTATTTTTCCCTGAGTTGGTTAAATGAAATTATATTTTTGTGCAATGATTATCATTTGTTTGACATCCAAATGCAAATTAAGCTTTGGCTCATTGATGGACATGTTTTAGAAAATTGAGGTGTTACATATACAATTATTTTAAATCTTGAACTTACAAAATTTCATAAAACTAGATTCTTATCACATCTTCTCTAGAAAATTTGCAAATACATGTTCATTATACATAACATGATATCGAATATTTACATTACAATCATGTAACACATAATAAGAAATAGGAATCATGCCGTTGAGGCAAATAATCTGTGATAAAGAAAAGAAAGGTATAGCGTCTCAGGACTCACCCCTTCTAATTGGATTTTGCCTGCAATATCATTAAATAAAGTCAAATACAACCAAAACATTTCCCTCAAACTCCCAAGTAGCCTCTTAAAACTGTGGTGGCACTACATCACCTTCATTTATAGTACATCATTCATTCTCATCTTATATATACAACAATCAATCTGAATAGATCCATCCTCATATCTAATATCATCACTCAACTAAAATTTGAATAGGTTTTATTATATGCATTGTATTATTATGGAATTTATTCAAAACAGAATTGAGGTAAGCATTATGAAATATGAACAACTCTAGTTTAAACTCATGTTTTTAATCCACTCTATCACTATATTTTGTGGTACAATAAGGCGTATGAACATACAATCTTTTTATACTTAAATACTCCCTTCCAGGGTGAAACCTTCAGATAAAAATGGTCCCCAACCTAGGACTTGAATAATATCCGATGATTTTAAGTGTATGACTTATATCTAAATTGTGAATCTTTGAACTATTTTTTGATAATCAATATCCTTTAGTTTTATGTTATACTAATTATTGATAAAAATATCAAATACACATCTATCGTTTTGAAATACATGTTATTTATAATGCCTACCATAAAAAATTTCATATGGTACTATGTTTAGGATCCTATGATAGTTTTTTGTAGTTAACTCTATTAAACTCAAGTTTATATCCCAACTACCAAGGAGATAAAGTGAACATGATCATGAAATATAGTCAACCATCTAAATTGTCTTCTAACAATCACTATATGAGCCGAAATCTTTATTCATCTCCAGTTTTGTACACAAAATTCATGTATAAGGTACCAAAACATACTTGTGAATAGCAATCCTTTGTCTAACAAAATATTTCATGTTATTTCTTGTAGACAATTTATATCATATAAATATATCTTACATAACTTATCCACTAAGTAGGTAGTTTAGGTTGGTATAAATTGGGCAGAATTTTCCAACGAATAAAAAACTACCACAGTTGACTTATATTGATTGGAAATACTAGGCATAGATACTTTGAAGTCCATAGTAAAATTATTACATATAGAGTCAGGGATAGGACCAAACTATGACAACTCCATACTGTTTTGATAATCCTCCTTGATATTTGAAATACATGGTACTCCCCCACAAAATCTGACACATCATGCTTCATCTATGGTACAAATACACATATTTTAGAATCTTGTACATATTGGTATAGTGATGATGCATAGGGTACAATAGGTATGTGCTATTGCTACAAAATATATGTCAAACCTACTTCCTTAGAACTACTCAACCATCCATTGAAGAAAAGTAATCATCATATGTTTCATATATGGAAACCACTCACTACATCACTAAAATATGATCGTGTTTTATATATCACTATATCAATATTGTAAGAATCTCAATCTTGTTGGTCCAAGATCATCTATATCTAAAACTTATCTAAAAAACCTCTCAATAATAAAAATTCCATGATAACAGCATGTCACCTTTTCTACAAGCCATCGATCTATCACTTCCTTTAGAAGATGAAAAAAATGACTTCCTACTCAACATATCATCCGCAACATTTAGCTTCCCATAATGATAATAATGTATATATTTCATCCTTGATCAACTCTATCCATCTCCTTTTTCTTGATACTCACCTTATTATGTGTAAAACAAGATTACTTGATGCTCTTGTGGTCCATGAAGATTGGGTAATTCTCTAGATAGAAGTAGTTCCTCCACACCTTAAAAGCCAAAAAAACCAAACTCCATATCATGTATGGGAGACTTCTTCTCATGCTTGTTGGGATTTTAAGAAGTATAGAAGATCAATTCTTATCATGAATCAACTAATAACCCATAACTCTCCTCGAGGTATCATAGAAGATTACGCATTGTTTCTTATTCTCTATAAGAACTAGGACATGTGTTTATGTCGACTTCTCCTTCAATAATTGCAAAGAATATTGATGCTCCTAATTTAAGTTGAAAGGTACTCCCATCTTGGTTACTCTAGTCAACAGCCTAGTTACAAAGATGAAGTTCCATATGAACCATCAATAGTAACAACCTAAACAATAAAAAAATTCAAAGCTCTTTAGGTGTCTTCAGTTTGTCCAACTATGAAACTAACTCAGTCTTCTTGGTATCAACATAAATCCCATACCTATATATGACATGACCAAAGGAAGCTAATTTATGTAGACAAATTTCTCACTTACTAAATGTGGCAACACATCCCACTATCACACAGACAGCGAGGTGTTACGTGAAAACGTGCGGAAATCACCATAACCACAAATTACCAAAAACACGGGTTAATTAAAACCGGTTGCGGAAATGGATAAACTGTGAAACTATTACATATGGGTCCTCGTCCTGCAGAAAAACATGTTATATAAACATATACAAGCCTTGATATTTGTCCACGGCTTAGAGGAACAGTTGTCTATCCATCACATGAGCTCACCACCTGTTCATACATACATAAAGGCCCACATCCGGCCAACAGCAGGATATACAAAACACCAACGATCACGCATCCTGAAACAACGTCAAAACACCTCCAAGGACCTGAGAGTACAGGGATGACTCTAGACTCTATAACAAAACACCAAAACAGTAGCATGTCCATCTCTTGCCTTCTACTTCTCTTCTTGCTGCTCGGCCGCAACCCCGCGACCACCACCACGTCTAGCTCGACCACCTAAAAAGGTTGTAAACCAGCGGGGTGAGACACACAGTCCCAGTGAGAAACATAACTCCCCGCTGCAACTACAGAACCTCAGAAAGCTAAAGCTATAACAACAATTAACTGATAAGAGGTATAACAAGAGAAATTATGTAAAGTAAAGCTATTCTTACCGACAAGCTTACCATATATATGGAAGGCATATCACCAATTCTTTTATGAGACATGATTAACAAGATAAGATATATTGCCACATAACATGAGGAACATAGAAGTAACTGCAAGATATAACAGATTAACTATGCAAACAAGGCCTCAACCAATGTTTCGTGTTTTGCCTTAAACAATAAATACTATACGACTTGATAACGTATTATTATGCCCTGAGGAAGTGAACCGTACCGTTCAAATCCAACCTTTGGCTGCGAAGCCCATAGCCGGTGCCATACAAGGTTAATGGAAGAGTCGGACTCCAAAACCTTCCCCCTCGTGGTCAGTGCACGAGAACCAATGCAGGACCGCAGTCTCGTCCCCAAGTGGCCTCAGCCATAGGATCAGCTCCACAGACTACTCTTCCTCTAGCCCGCCTCGGTACAGGTCACGGCGCTAGTATATCTGAGCCACGAGCTTGATCACCGTGCTCTGAGCCATTAACGCATTCATTCTCTTCATATCACATATCCGGAGCCATGGGCCTGTTCACCATGCTCTACACATATCCTGAGTATGCAACCGTGGCTGCACTCGAATCCTCACTATTTTAGGCTAGGAGAAACCTCGCATATTCAACAATATGCGCTCCGGGTTAACCCGTAGGAGAACCCGTTTCACCATCACCAGCTCCTGACGATGATGGATCTATGGCCAGGGCAAACTACATGATATATTCCACTATGATTAATTAGTGTCTTTTATATGGATTGTAAGATTCAACCAAGTTGTATAACATGCAAATTATAATAAGAAATAAACAACATAAAACTCAACATTATGCTTTTCTTGTAATCACCTCAACCTAATCCATCTCAAGGATCCAATCATCACATGTTATCACTTGGCCTCTTGCCAATCATCCAGATCCATCTCAAGGATCATCACATACCATGGGATCTCAATCCCTCATCACATAGTGCCACTGCCTCTCAAGGCTTACATCATCATCATGGAACAAACACCTCATCAAGAGTAATTCTCAAAGTGATGTTACTCATCACATATATCTCATAGCCTTATCATGGCTAAGTATCACCTGCATGGTTAGTGTACTCAATATTCGTAGGCTTAGAAAGACCATGCTTATCACTATAGGGTGACATCAATGATTAGATATACTATCTACATCATGCATCAACTTATGATCATATGCATATGGTACATTATTAAGCAACCATTAGATACTTACCATTATTCTTCTTAGAATTAACAGATAATCAAGATGATCTCATTCATGTGTATAGCCAGGCTAAAATGAATACACTTTATTATAACGGGCACTATTAATCATGCAAGGGTTTACCAACATTTTAAACAAGGACATATACAACAAAGCTGTTTTCATGATACAAGGAACCCTCACAAAAGGCACCACGAATCCTCACAAAAAGGATGTATCGGGCAACCTGCCCTCACCCAAGATCACACACAACAGCCCATAGCGCTGTGTTGCCACTAAGGAAACCAAGCATGCAACGCGCAACGCATGTCAGGGGAGGGGGTATCGGGCACTCCTCACATACCGGGCAACGTCCGTCACAGCTCACGTTATCAGCCGATACCAAGGCACCTATCGGGCACGTGACGCCCATCACAGCTGGCCCAGCAATGCCCGTCACAGAGCCTATATCGGCCAGGTCACCACAAGAAGCTAACGTCCAAGAGAGAGAACTCATCCCACATATCGTGCAACCAACTGATCAGGGCCTAACGGCCGTCACCAAGCAAAGAAAGAAGTTGTGATGCCCGTCACGGGTTAGGGTATAACGCCCGTCACACAGCCCATCGCCCATCACTCACTCATGGCCTATCGTCCACCTCCCACTTGTATCGTGTAAGGCTAGATAAAAGGGCTGTCGGGCAACACCTTCCCAAGCCTATATCGTATAAGGTTCACTCACACAAGGTCATCTTCTACCTCATGTACAAGGCACCCAAAACCCTAGAGGGTCAAGAGCACAAGCTCACCAAGAAACCCTAAACCATAAGGAGGATCGGCCAACATGGATACTTAAGCACGGTACTAAACTAGCAACAACACATAATCAAGATCAAAGAAAAGGAGATAAAGTAGCTAGGGTTAGGAGTTATGCAACCCCCCTTAAGCAAGCTCCAAGCTCCAAGCAAAGAAGAAGAGACTCCAAGGGATATCGACCACCAGGTTTGCTCCTTCAAGGGGGGGGTATCATCCACCAAGCTGCTAGGAAGGGAGTGTGTCATGCACACCAAGGTGGAGAAGAAAACTAAAGGACCAAAGGGACTCAAAGCAAGGAAGGGAACCACATATATAGGAGGAAAGGGAGGAGAAAACAAGGCAAAGCCAAGCAAGGTGTCGCCCACCTAAGGACACTTGTCCTAGGGCACGAGCCACCACTCTAGCAAGCCCTAAACACATGTCCACGGCCTTGGCCACATGCAAGAACCATGCACCAAGTGTCCACTAGAGGTGACACAAACGAGGTCAAATCTAGGTCAAACATCATGGGCGACACAACACCCAACACCATGGGCGACACACTCTACCACCATGGGCAACACACACACACACCTTGGCCGATACACTCACCACTTGGGCGATACAAGGCTCAACCAAGCCAAAGCAAGGCACCACAAGGCCCAAACAAGCTCAACCAGGCCCAAAAGAACTCAGGCAATGAGCCCAGGCCTTCCTCTCTACACGAGAGGAAGCAAAGAGAGAGAGAGGAACACCTCACAAGGTGGCAAACTTGCCCACAAAACCCTAGACTTGGGTTAAATGCAAGTATCCCCTCCAACTCTCAACAAAGCACAACCAAACCCTAATCACCACTAAAGGTGATTAGCAAGCACCAAAGCATCAAGGTTAAGCAAAACAAACAGGGTAAACCCTAAACGAAGGTCAGGTTCCTTACAAGCTAACCCCCTTCAAGGGATTTCGTCCCCAAAATCCGAAGAGAAAAGCGAGGGATACTTCCTCCTCGTCTCTTCCTCAAGCTCCCACGTGGCTTCCTCAACGCCATGGTGATGCCAAAGAACCTTCACAAGAACCAGGTCCTTCCTCTTCAGCTTCTTAACCCTTTTGTCAAGGATCGCCACAGGACCTTCCTCGTAGGTCACATTTTCTTCACGCTCAACCTCAACTGGCTGAATCACTGTTCCCAAATCTGGATGACTTTTCTTCATCATACTGACATGGAACACTGGATGTAACCTGTGCAACTCTGGAGGCAACTCTAACTCGTAAGCTACTTTGCCAACACGTGTTATGACTGAGTAAGGCCCCATATACCTGCCACTTTCAACTGTTGTTGTATCACTTTGATCTTTGCTGTTGTCTTCTGTACTAACTCAGGACCCAAAAGCTGATACTCACCAGACTCATACCAACACAGAGGGGATCTGCACTTCCTTCCATACAAAGCCTCATAAGGAGCCATGTCAATGCTCCGCTGATAACTATTGTTGTAGGCAAACTCTATCAAACTAAGGTGTACATCCCAGTTTCCTAGAAACTACAAAACACAAGCTCGAATGAGATCTTCCAAAGTCTGAATAGTCCTCTCAGACTGTCCATCTGTCTGCGGATGGAAGGTGGTACTGAACCTCAACTGCGTTCCCAACACTTTGTGCAACTGTTCCCAAAAATGACTCGTGAACTGAGGACCTCTGTCAGAAACTATCGTTACTGGCACACCATGCAAACGTACTATCTCATCCACATATACTTGAGCGAGCTTCTCGGTTGTATACATTGTCTTCACCGGTAGGAATTGGCCAGACTTCGTCAATCTGTCCACTATCACCCAAATGGAATCATGATTCCTAGTTGTCTGGGGTAGACCAACTACGAAATATATAGCTATATGATCCCATTTCCACTAAGGTATCGACAAAGGTTGCAACGTACATGCCGACTTCTGATGTTCAGCCTTCACTTGCTGGAAAACCGCACATCTCACCACAAACTCAGCTACATCTTTCTTCAAGCCGAGCCACCAATACAAGTCCTTCAGACTATGATACATCTGGTGACACCTAGATGCATAGCATACATTAACGTGTGTGCTTCCTCAAGCACTAACTTCCTTAGATCATCAACATCTGGAACCACCATCCTATCACGATAGCAAACTAGTCCATCCTCGGACTCATGGAACCCATCATGCTTTTCACTACCGAACTCGGATCTGATCAACTGTACTGCCTCATTTGTCTGTTGTCCATCTTTGATCTGCTGTCTCAGCGTAGGCTTGACTTGCATCTTTGCTAAAAGTCCAGCTAGCAAGGAAACTTCCATCTGCACATTCATCTGCCGCAGAGAAACAAACATGTCTCGCCTATGGCATACCAGAGAACTCAGCCGTGCCTTCTTTGGAGAAAGAGAAGAAGGCTTTCTGCTAAGCGCATCATCTACCACAGTTGCTTTACCAGGATGATACTCGATAGTGCAGTCGTAGTCATTGATCAACTCCATCCATCGACGTTGTTGCATGTTCAATTCATGCTGTGAAAAGATGTACTTCAGATTCTTGTGATCTGTAAAGATTTGACACACTTCCCCATAAAGATAGTGTCTCCAAATTTTTAACGCATGAACCACTGCTACCAACTCCAAGTCATGAGTAGGATAATTCTCCTCATGTTTCTTGAGCTGTCGCGAAGCAAAAGAAACCACATGGTCTTCCTACATCAGCACACAACCTAAACCTTCCTTGGAAGCATCACAGAAAACAACATAGCCTTTTCTAGACTTTGGCAGTATCAACACTGGAGCACTGGTCAGCTTCTCCTTCAAACTCTGGAAAGCTTGCTGACATCGATCATCCCAGACAAAAGGTACATCCTTTCTAGTCAACTTTGTCATCGGCAACGCGATCACACTAAAATCCTTGATAAACCTCCGATAGTATCCTGCTAAACCAAGGAAACTACAAACTTCTATCGGCGTCTTTGGTTGTTCCCATTCTGCAACGGATTCCACCTTCTTTGGATCTACCTTGACTCCTTCAGCAGATATCAAATGACCTAAGAAGGTCACTTCTTCCAACCAGAACTCACACAAACTGAACTTGGCATACAACTGATGTTGGCGAAGAAGAGTCAATGCTAGACGAAGATGTCGCTCATGCTCTTGCTTATCCCGACTATAGATCAAAATTTCATCTATAAAGACTACAACAAACTGATCTAAGAACGGACGGAACACTCTGTTCATCAGGTCCATGAAGGCAGCAGGTGCATTGGTTAGTCCGAACGACATAACCACGAACTCAAAGTGACCATACCTCGTCCTGAAGGCTAACTTTGGTATGTCATCCGCCTTAATCCTCAACTGATGATATCCAGACCGTAGATCGATCTTCGAGAACACCGTAGCACCACGCAACTGATCGAACAGATCAACTATCCTCGGAAACGGGTACTTGTTCTTGATCGTGACTTTGTTCAACTGTCGGTAATCTATACATAACCGCATCGATCCATACTTTTTCTTGAAAAACAACACTGGAGCACCCCAAGGCGACGTACTCGGTCGGATAAAACCTTTCTCCAACAACTCTTGCAACTACTTCTTAAGATCTTCCATCTCCACTAGAGCCATTCTATACAGTGTTTGGGCAACTGGCTGTGTTCCTGGAACCAGATTGATCTCGAAATCAATCTCTCGGGGTGGAGGAACACCAGGAAACTCCTCAGGAAACACGTCTACAAACTCTCGGACAACTGACACCTCTTCGAGACTAGGACCTTTCACCTTGCTAACCACAATGGTGTCCACTACGTGAGCTAAGAATGGCTCACATCCTTGCCATAGAAACTTTTCTGCCACCATAGATGATACTAAGCACGTTGAAAGAATCTTCCTATCCCCTTGGAAGATCCACTTCTCTCCGGCATCATCAAACACGGCCTGCTTGGAACCACAGTCCAAGACAACCTTATACTTCTCTAAGGTATCCATCCCAAGGATAACATCGAAACTATGCATATCAAGCGGTATAAGATCCACTCGTATACAGAGTCCCAAGAAAGACAAAACACAAGATGGACACTCTTCTCGAAGCAACGAGGAACCATCAAGAGGGGTTTCTAACAACAAGCTATCCTTCTTACAGCTAACAGGTAAACGACAGCTTTCAAGCATACTATAGGCGATAAAAGAGTGTGTAGCACCCGGATCAACCAGAACAGATATAAAGCAAGAAGAAGACATATCAGAATGAAATAACTCCATCTGACCTGTCACCACTCGCGGGTTGACTATCGCCTCTGGATGATTCATAGCGTAGAATCGAGCTGTTGCTTGTTGTCCACGTCCTCTGCTTCCTTGAGAAGACGATCCAGCTTGAGATGCTTGACCGTGTCCTCGACCTCTGCTACCACCGGGCTGCTATCTATCGGATCCCTGTTGATTCTACCTTGACTGTTGCGTCACTTCAACATCTATATTCGGGCAATGCAACTTGAGATGCCCGGTCTGACCACAAAGATAGCATGCCCTATCTTCAAACTGTGGCCTAGATGGCCATGTCACTGCCACCGAAGCTATACTAGGTGCCTTAGACGGTGAAGAAACATAACCTCTTCCCTTACTCGGAGACCACTGCGAAGGTACACCAGAACCTCTCATCACTGAAGGTGGTGAAAACTTGGGCTTCTTGAAGCCACTAAACCTCTGTCCCTGAAACTGAGCAGGTCTTTTGTGAGACATGGACTCTCTCTTCTCCCTTACTGACCTCTCAATCCTCCGGACAGATTCCACAAATGTAGCAAACTGCTCTTGATTCTCCAACGTAGAAACAGGTGTTGTCAGTTCAGAACTCAAACCTTTCTCAAAATGTTTGATTCGCTCTTCATATGTTGCTGCCGTGTGAGGACAAAACCTCAACAGGTCCATGAACTTAGCCTCATACTCGGTGATGTTCATCGTTCCTTGTCGCAACTGCTCAAACTGACTGATCTTCTCATCCAGATACGTCTTCGGGAAGTATCTGCTGATGAGCTCGCATCGGAACACTTCCCAACAGATGGTCGCTTCTCTTCCTCGATGGTCCACCAGTGACCAGCACTACCTTTCAGAAGGTAGACAGCGTACTTTACTTTGTCTGCTTCGGGGATGTCAAGGATCCGAAAACCCTTCTCAAGACTTGTCAGCCACAGATCTGCATCCACTAGATCAGCCGTTCCAGCATAATCTGAAGCTCTGACTCGGCGAAGCCGCTCAAAGGTCTTCCCAATACCCGACGCTTCTCCATGGGGAGCCTGTGCTCTCGGAGGAGGCACTGGCAATCGCTCAACCATGAGATTCATCGTAGCCATCATCTGCCCCATAAGCTGTTCATAGGTAGGATGTTCAAGTATGGCTGGGTTAGGTTGGGGGACCTCAGGCACCCGATCTCCATGTGCATGTCCTTCAGCTGAAGCAGCATCGCTATACTCAGCTGAGTGTTCTTCATGGTTTCCAGACATCTTGACTGTTCTTCCGCTGAGGGCAGAAGACGATTGTAAGAAGATCTAGACAACACACAAGAACAGATGACCTAGTCCTAAATCCCTATAGACTCAGCAAACCTAAAGCTCTGATACCAAACCTTGTGGCAACACATCCCACTATCACACAGATAGCGAGGTGTTACACGAAAACGTGCGGAAATCACCATAACCACGGATTACCAAAAACATGGGTTAATTAAAATCGGTTGCAAAAATGGATAAACTGTGAAACTATTACATATGGGTCCTCATCCTGTAGAAAAACATGTTATATAAACATATACAAGCCTTGATATTTGTCCACGGCTTAGAGGAACAACTGTCTATCCATCACATGAGTTCACCACATGTTCATACATACATAAAGGCCCATATCCAGCCAATAGTAGGATATACAAAACACCAACGATCACACATCGTGAAACAACGTCAAAACACCTCCAAGGACCTGAGAGTACAGGGATGACTCTAGACTCTACAACAAAACACCAAAACAGCAGCATGTCCATCTCTTGCCTTCTACTGCTCTTCTTGCTGCTCGGCCGCAACCCCGCGACCACCACCACGTCTAGCTCGACCACCTAAAAATGTTGTAAACCAGTGGGGTGAGACACACAGTCCCAGCGAGAAACATAACTCCCCGCCGCAACTACAGAACCTCAGAAAGATAAAGCTATAACAACAATTAACTAATAAGAGGTATAACAAGAGAAATTATGTAAAGTAAAGCTATTCTTACCGACAAGCTTACCATATATACAGAAGGCATATCACCAATTCTTTTATGAGACATGATTAATAAGATAAGATATATTGCCACATAACATGAGGAACATAGAAGTAACTACAAGATATAACAGATTAACTACACAAACAAGGCCTCAACCAATGTTCCGTGTTTTGCCTTAAACAATAAATACTATACGGCTTGATTACGTATTATTATGCCCTGAGGAAGTGAACTGTACCGTTCAAATCCAACCTTCGGCTGCGAAGCCCATAGCCGGTGCCATACAAGGTTAATGGAAGAGCCAGACTCCACAACCCTCCCCCTCATGGTCAGTGCACGAGAACCAATGCAGGACCACAGTCTCGTGCTCAAGTGGCCTCAGCCACAGGGTCAGCTCCACAGGCTACCCTTCCTCTAGCCCACCTCGGTACAGGTCACGGCGCTAGTATATCTAAGCCACGGGCCTGATCACCGTGCTCTGAGCCATGAACGCATTCATGCTCTTCATATCACATATCTGGAGCCATGGGCCTGTTCACCATGCTCTACACATATCCCAAGTCTGCAACCGTGGCTGCACTCAAATCCTCACTATTTTAGACTAGGAGAAACCTTGCATATTCAACAATATGCGCTCCGGGTTAACCCGTAGGAGAACCCGTTTCACCATCACCAGCTCCTGACGATGATGGATCTATGGCCAGGGAAAACTACATGATATATTCCACTATGATTAATTAGTGTCTTTTATATGGATTGTAAGATTCAACCAAGTTGTATAACATGCAAATTATAATAAGAAATAAACAACATAAAACTCAACATTATGCTTTTCTTGTAATTACCTCAACCTGATCTATCTCAAGGATCCAATCATCACATGTTATCACTTGGCCTCTTGCCAATCATCCAGATCCATCTCAAGGATCATCACATACCATGGGATCTCAATCCCTCATCACATAGTTCCACTGCCTCTCAAGGCTTACATCATCATCATGGAACAAACACCTCATCAAGAGTAATTCTCAAAGTGATGTTACTCATCACATATATCTCATAGCCTTATCATGGCTAAGTATCACCTGCATGGTTAGTGTACTCAATATTCGTAGGCTTAGAAAGACCATGCTTATCACTATAGGGTGACATCAATGATTAGATATACTATCTACATCATGCATCAACTTATGATCATATGCATAAGGTACATTATTAAGCAATCATTATATACTTACCATTATTCTTCTTAGCATTAACAGATAATCAAGATGATCTCATTCATGTGTATAGCCAGGCTAAAATGAATATGCTTTATTATAACAGGTACTATTAATCATGCAAGGGGTTACCAACATTTTAAACAAGGACATATACAACAAAGCTATTTTCATGATACAAGGAACCCTCACAAAAGGCACCACGAATCCTCACAAAAAGGCTATATCGGGCAACCTGCCCTCACCCAAGATCACACACAACAGCCCGCAGTGCTGCGTTGCCACTAAGGCAACCAAGCGTGCAACGCGCAACGTGCGTCAGGGGAGGGGGTATCGGGCACTCCTCACGTACCGGGCAACGTCCGTCACAACTCATGTTATCGGCCGATACCAAGGCACCTATCGGGCATGTGACGCCTGTCATAGATGGCCTAGCAATGCCCATCACAGAGCCTATATCGTCCAGGTAACCACAAGAAGCTAACGTCCAAGAGAGAGAACTCATCCCACATATCGTGCAACCAACTGATCAGGGCCTAACGGCCGTCACCAAGCAAAGAAAGAAGTTGTGATGCCCGTCACGGGTTAGGGTATAACGCCCGTCACACAGCCCATCGCCCATCACTCACTCATGGCCTATCGTCCACCTCCCACTTGTATCGTGTAAGGCTAGATAAAAGGGCTGTCGGGCAACACCTTCCCAAGCCTATATCGTATAAGGTTCACTCACACAAGGTCATCTTCTACCTCATGTACAAGGCACCCAAAACCCTAGAGGGTCAAGAGCACAAGCTCACCAAGAAACCCTAAACCATAAGGAGGATCGGCCAACATGGATACTTAAGCACGGTACTAAACTAGCAACAACACATAAGCAAGATCAAAGAAAAGGAGATAAAGTAGCTAGGGTTAGGAGTTATGCAACCCCCCTTAAGCAAGCTCCAAGCTCCAAGCAAAGAAGAAGAGACTCCAAGGGATATCGACCACCAGGCTTGCTCCTTCAAGGGGGGGGTATCATCCACCAAGCTGCTAGGAAGGGAGTGTGTCATGCACACCAAGGTGGAGAAGAAAACTAAAGGACCAAAGGGACTCAAAGCAAGGAAGGGAACCGCATATATAGGAGGAAAGGGAGGAGAAAACAAGGCAAAGCCAAGCAAGGTGTCGCCCACCTAAGGACACTTGTCCTAGGGCACGAGCCACCACTCTAGCAAGCCCTAAACACATGTCCATGGCCTTGGCCACATGCAAGAACCATGCACTAAGTGTCCACTAGAGGTGACACAAACGAGGTCAAAGCTAGGTCAAACATCATGGGCGACACAACACCCAATACCATGGGCGACACACTCTACCCCCATGGGCGACACACACACACCTTGGCCGATACACTCACCTCTTGGGCGATACAAGGATCAACCAAGCCAAAGAAAGGCACCACAAGGCCCAAACAAGCTCAACCAGGCCCAAAAGAACTCAGGCAATGAGCCCAGGCCTTCCTCTCTATACAAGAGGAAGCAAAGAGAGAGAGGAACACCTCACAAGGTGGCAAACTTTCCCACAAAACCCTAGACTTGGGTTAAATGCAAGTAGCCCCTCCAACTCTCAACAAAGCACAACCAAACCCTAATCACCACTAAAGGTGATTAGCAAGCACCAAAGCATCAAGGTTAAGCAAAACAAACAGGGTAAACCCTAAACGAAGGTCAGGGTCTTTACACTAAACATGTAAAACAATAGATGTTGCCTAAACTAATAATAAACTAAGAAAATATGATAACCATGTTGATCTGATCACTAGGGTGTATCAAGATATAATCTATAAATACTACCTATTTGGATAGTCTATTATACATATTCATGAAAAATATATTTACATGGGTTGGTCCAATTGACATAACCACAAACTCATAGTGCCCATATATACTCAAAGAATTTTCTCAGGTATGGCATTCACCTAATTACTGTACTCTTTGTATCCTAATCTCAGATATATCTTAGAAAACACTACATCATGCTTAAACTTGTCTACAATATCATCTATACGTGGTAAGGGGTACTTGTCCTTTATTTTCACTATATTCAATTTGTCATTTATTTTCACTATGTTTAATTTCTTGTAATCTCTGCATAAACTGGTATATCCATCCTTCTTCAAAAAATAATATTGGAGCACAGAAGGTGACTTTATCTACTGTATGAACCACTTATTTAACAATCCTTTAATGTGTCATTAACTCCCTCATCTATGTTGGATCCATCCTATGCAACATTTGATCTATAGGATGAGTACGAGGTACTAGAGTGATCTCAAAATCAATCTCTCTAGGTGGTGGAGGACCTAAAACTCCTTGAAAAACACATCCTCAATCTGACACACCATAAGAACATTCTCTATCTAGGTCTCACTGCCTTATAATCCATAAAATACACTATAAAGTTTGCACATCCGTCCTCCACATCCTCCCTAGTATAATTTTAAGACCAAAAGGTTAGGAAACATCTTCCTGTGTACTTGAAAAAATACAAGAGGTCATTGTCTGAAAGCTCATGTGCATTGGACCTAAAATCTAAAATCACTTTATACTTTTCTAGTCTATTCATCCCTATATTTACATAAAACATATGCATTTCATGTGGTTATAGATCTACTTCAATGATTTCCCCCAAGAAACAATTGACACAAGATTAACACACCTACATTAGCTCTATTGAACCCACTAATAGATTCTCTAGTAAAATCCCATTGGACATACTAATAAAATGCAAACCATAGAGATATCATCTTCTAGTGATAAATGAGTATGTCTCACTAGGTCAATGAAAATTGATACACAAGACAAAGAAATTATGTTAGAATAAAATATTTTCATCTAACTATAGTGACCATCGGGGATACGACCCCTTCTATTTAGTAATGGTGTAGACTTGTCCCATTTCCTGAGGGTGGACACATATCTAACTCTTGGTGACTGATACAGATGACCCTGTGCATAATGTTTGGCCTTGCCCTATCCTAGATCCATTGTGTTGCTATGAAATATACATTTGTTGTGTCACTTCTTATCCAGATTGGACTACCCATATCATTGTGGTGCACATAACAATTCAATATTTCATTGAAAGGTACTTCACAATTTAGCATTCTCATTTTAGAGTGGTTCTAGAATGGGTAACACACTGGGGGTTTATCTCAGCTGTGTGTGAGTGATGACAAAGCACACAATTGAGGCTAATGTTGATCATGGATCCAGACATCATTTGTGAAAAATTACAGGATCATGTGAATGCGGTCCCGAGCACTATAATTGTTAATCAATTATTATGCATAAGTCTGAACCAATTCTTTTGAATTAAAAAAACAAAGTATTTTTTCATGGATAGTGATAATATTTGATGTGACTTAATTCATACCCAAATTCATTATAAATATAAACCTACTATTATATCAGCTAATGGACAAGAAAAATCACTTACAAGAAGAAAAATCTTATCACGATATGATTAGCAATCAAACCCCAAGGGACAAATTTATTAAGGATTAAATGAACTAACAAATTAATTTAAAATATGTTTAAGAGGAATGGTTTATATTATTTTATAAATTAAACATATAGCAAAGGATAATATTGAGTATTATAACTAATTTATCAAATGGATTAAAATACTAAGGTAATGATTTCACTACTCACTACTTTTACAATATATCTCTCACTCTTGTTAAAACCCACAAGAACTAGTAATGTAGAGAAATTGGTTGATATATAATCATTAGAACCCAACATTTATTAAAGATGAATATCACTCCCATCAAACATATGTAATGTTTGATGTTAAATAGTCATCAGAGTAGGAAAAGATCATTTGTGATAGCATGCAACCTAGAAAGCCAAATTCAACTGTGCTATTGGGTACTCTCATTTGGTGATGGTTTGAAATACTCAATGGAACATAACAAATACTACTAAAACAATTGTGATAGAAATTTCACTAGTGAATTCACACAAAATAATTGTTCATATAATATCTAAAATGCAATACCAAATAGAGCAACATGGCATTTTGTTGTTCTTTACAATACTCCTATAGAGGAACTTTTCCCTATGCGCGACTAAGATAAGGAAAGTACAAAAAAGACGGGAAGAATTTATGTTTACTAAAAACATGGAGAAGGAGGTCATCGTGGTTTATAGTAACTTCCTTCAAGTGATCATATAGTCTATGATGATCAATCCTCGCAACTCACTTAGAATTTTTAACATCTGGTAGGTTCCCTACATGATATTTCAATCTCTTATGCATTTAGATTATTTCATAAATAGGTTAAAAGATAACATGAAGCAAGGGTATTACTTTTATATGGTGGGCAATGGTACTACAATGTGCCAACAAAAATGGTAGTACTTGTTTGTTTTCTATGCACTAGGAATTAATAGACTAGAAATTCTAGTCAATTGACTAGCCTTCTTGAGCGACTCTTTGTTTCATTTCCTTTCATTTAAATTTCTTGGGGTAGACAATTGAGTAGTTCTACATGGGTGACTTACTATATATTTTATAGTTGATCAACTATCACTGCTAGTTGATATTCCATTATATATGTTTAGCTTACTATAACTCCTCTAGTTTATCGATTGGTTGTGTTCATCAATCAACTAGCATGAAGAAATTCCACTATGTGCTTTTCCCAAATATCTAATAGTTAGAGTAAATGATCAACAAGTGGCTCAATGAAAATTTCCAAGACTTTTATCATGTCTAGTGGGTTGACTAGTCTAAGTAGATGATTGGCATATGAGTTTAATTGAACTATATTGCTTGTTTTCTATGAAGTATTCAAACAACTAGATGGTCTATTCAATCCTCTAGTTGTTAGGCCTATTTCTATATTCATGACGGAGTTTAGAAAATTGACAAGTAAGACTAGTCCGTCAATTAACCTTCTCAAATGTTGGATCTCATCTTGAATTGCCACAACGATTCCTAAGTTTAATACTCCAATTTTTTGGGTGAAGAATGATGAATTTGGATTTGACATCTATGCATGGATCACTTCTGTGGGTTTCACTATCTCTCCTCCCTCACTTTTATCATCCTACAGATAAAACATAAAAATATCTAAATTCCAAATGAAAATTTAAATACCTAAAATATAAAACAAGAAAAACCATAAGTAAAATGCAATATAATACAAAACGAAGCATGGAATGCAATCAAAAGTATTATGTATATCACTCATATGTTAGACCATTGAATTCACAAGTTCTAGTTTCAATTGATTTTTTTTATGTAAGATTTTATGTCAATATCATTACAAGACTTCTGAAGTTGTTTCGCTTACACAGAAGCAAAGTATATATAGTTTCCATCAATAATTATAGTAATAATCATAATAAGACAAGTTTTCCTTTTATAGAATCATAACTAGCATACCCAAACCTTCCATGTCAAACATTTAATAATTCAAGATTCAAAGTAAAATTTATTATCATTTAATAAAAAATACAAACAAGTTCAATTTATTTACTATAGAGATATTACATAGAAAAAACCACCACAACAAACCACCACAAAGAACAAGCCACTAAAACTTCATTACATTTAATGTTTACTATCAAACCATTCATAATATTTATAGGCCACTAAGAATATTTTTCCTGATCATGGTGTATGTTTCACTCTATGAAGAGTTAACTACCAAAGCTACTTTTAGTCCTCATGGCATCTGATGTTGACTACATTGGTGTATTGATCTCCAAAGGTCATTAACCTATCATTGATAGTTTGCTTGAACACAATCATGGACTTGCTAGTAGAAACATGCAAATTTATCCTACCATCAACAATCCACTACAAATTTTCAAATATATTAAGTATTTCAAAATTAAGAAATACACACTCACCGTTGATGTCAAAAGTGTTGTTCCTCATGTTGATAACTTATACATCAATGGTTATGGATTTCATAGACTTCTTGGAGAGGCTCTTTTAGGTCAATAACTAGACAAAGTGCATATCAAACAAGGTCTACTTTTGTTCTGTCTTGGATGTTGCCTCTTTTTTTTACCTTTTTTTTCCCCTAATGACTTGTCTTGCCTTCTTCCTACCATAAGAATAACCTCATGAGTAATTTCTACCATCAAGATCTGCTTATGCATTCAATTTGGTCATGTTATTTCTATGTCTGTCATTAAATAGCATTAATGACATATTCCCTTATTATGATCAAGATCTATTTTTTGATAGTAAATGCTTAGAGCTCCTCTTTATTATGGTATGAACCAAGGTTCGTAATATTTACAAGTCTTCATGAGACATCAACAAGAAAATAGGAATGTAAAGTTAAAGAATTACTTCCTATACAAAAGAATGAGATCCCTTTCTATAGAAGACCAACAAGTCTTCACATTTCCCTCCTTATTCAAGAATAACCTTTTGTTTCTCTCCTTCCAAACATGATAAAAGGTTGTAGGATAAGTCAAGTGAGATTTTTTCTTCTTGATCATGTTACTGAAGTCACACCAAGACTCAGGAGCATGCGACGTCAAGTTCATCTTCACAGCTTCATTCCAGATAGCTTGTATAAAATTAGATTACAAAAATAAGTGTGTGCTATCTTCATAGGCTATGCCATATAGTGAGCATCTGGAAAGAATACAATGGCCAAATCTACAAACAACATCGGGAGTGGCAGCTCTATCTAAAAGAATTTTCCAACCCAGAACACTAAATCTCTTACGAATGCCTATTTTCTAGATCAAATTGCCCCAAGGTACAACATCGTCCATGGATCTAACATATTCCTAGAAGTCTATGAGTTTAGGCTCCTTCAGGCCTTTTAAAGGGATCCTATCACATATTTTAAAGGACACATTCAAATTAGAACAACATTTTCTAAAATCATTATAGCTTCTCTTCATAGGAATGTTCCACATTCCATCGGAAATAAAATTTCCCAACCTGCCAAAGAGTTCTACTCCAAGTTTGAGGACATTTCAAGGATTAAGAATATCCATTAGAAATTTACCTTTAGGCAATCAAGGATCCCTCTATATCTTTAAGGACTCCCCATTACGAATATCATATTTGATATGGGGCAAAATGATAACTATATGATTCGAGAGATTCTGCCACATCCATGATCCATTAGGATTATCTTTAGGTGACCATAAAGAATCCTCGTTTATGTATTTCCCATTAATCCATCTAACCCATAGAGAGTCTTTTTTATAAGAAATGTTCCATGTAATCCAAATAATACCAGCTAGATTCATGTCTCTAATGCTTCTAACATTCAAGACTCCTTCAACCTTAGGTTTGTAGGTTTTGGCCCAATTGACATAATGTATCTTCTTTTCCATCTCAACTCCTCCCCAGATAAATTTTCTATAAACTCTCTCAATCTTATCCATAATAGAGGCTGGTAAAGGAAATGTGGAGGACCAAAATAGATGAAGAGACATAAGAGTCAAAATAGTTAATTCCACTCTACCTCTAAAAGAAAGAGTCTTATGCTTCCACCCTTCTAGTTTGCTCTTAGCTTTGTCAATAAGAGGAAAATAATAAGATTTCTTGAGCTTTCCACAAAATAAAGGAAGTCCAAGGTATCTCATAGGAAGATTACCAAAAGGAATGTTAAGGATATTAGAGATTTCAGACTTATTAGCATCACAATTAAAGAATATATGACTCTTATTAGAGCTTATAGTCAATCCAGAAAGCTTCCCATACTCATTGAGAATATCTTTCATAGACATTGCATTAGCATTGTCAATTTCCAAAAAAAAAAACATAACATCATCCGCAAAGAGAAAATGAGAAACATTCAAGTCAACTGTGCCAATATGTTTGATACTCGTGTCATATATTGCCTAATTCATCATAGCAGTCAAACCCTCCATAGCTGGAACAAAAATATATGGAGCAATTGGATTGCCTTGGCTAATCCCATTGGAAGGATAAATAGCTTCAGACGAATGTCCATCAATCATAATATGATAGCTACTGGTGGGCATAATGGCATGCAACCAGTTAATCCAACAAATAGGAAACTTCATTTTAGAAAGAACATTGAAGATAAAATCCCAACGAATTGCATTATAAGCCTTGACAAGCTATTCCTTTATGAACATTTTAGGATTGGTGTTATTTTTGTTGAAATCATAGATCAGCTCATTAGCAAGCAACAATGCATCAGAAATACTACTCCCCTTAATAAAAGTCACATGGTTTAAACTGATGAAATCATTCAGGATAGGTTGCATTCTGTTGGCAATAACATTGGTAATGATCTTTAGAAGAAATTCGCACAATGAAATGGGCCTCCATTCTTTAATATTGAGAACATTTTTAACTTTAGGTATGATGGTAATGTAGGACTTATTCAGTTCATAAATCATCTTCCCACTTTTAAAGAAAGTTTGGATAGCACGAATCACCTCAGGACCTATAGTACACCAAACAGACACCAGACAGTTTTATAGAAATGTCTGTTGAAACCATCAGGACCAGGGGCTTTTTCCCCATCCACTTCTTTAACAACTCTTTCAATATCTTTCTTAGTGATCAAAGAACTAAGATTAACAATATTTTGCTCAATAAGCATAGATAAGGTCAATTTGTATTCCCAGTAAAAGTTGTTAGACGGCTCATCTTTATACTATTTGAAGAGGGAGCTACAATATGAAGAAATATCATGCTTAATGTCATCATCATAAACCATATTACCACTTATCATAAGTCCTTTTATACAAATATCTTTAGTTAAGTACTCGCAAGATTAAGGAAATTTTCAAAGATGGATAAAATATTTATCATGATGTAGATGCATATCAATCTCCCACAAATCACGAATAAGAAGAATAAGCGCTCTCGCAGTTTTTTCTACTTTCTACCATTCCCTCCATCATCTAAAGATGTTGGTTTTATATTTTGAATCTAAATCTTCCCATCATTCCTTAGTAGTTCTGGTGGTAGAAAAATTGTATACATCAAAGAGAATATAAACAACAACTATAATATACAACATCAACACATTTTATCGATTAGTTTTATCTAAAATTATATGATATGATTCATGGGCATTCTAAGATTGTAGAGTTAATTAATCTTATCTTGATAACCTAAGTATTCATCTATTGTTGTCAATAAATGAATCGAAAGCAAAGAAAAATCTTCTGCATATAAGGCATGTCAATCTAAATTCAGATTACGGAACCCAGTATATTAAAATAGTCTATACTATTTGCTAAAAAATATTTGAAAGACGGACTAAACATGGATATATAGGAGCATTGCAACAAGGATAGTTAACATATCAATTTCAAACCACAAAATTCAAACAAAAACTACATAACAAATGTAGTAGGATCAAAAGAAAGACAAATTAGATAAGTGCAACAATTTTATTTTACACATGCGGTCTGCGATGACTTGCCTTACTGAAAATAACGCCTGACTACTGGTTCAAGTATGTTTTGATACTTTCTCTGATAATATAGAATATTCACACACTTTGTCCATAATGAAACTCAATCATGCCTCAATTGTCGGGAGTGGATCGATGCATATAAAACTAACAACCGTCGAGCATAGTAGTATGACAAGGAGAAGTAGTTCTGTTCAGATCGCATCCATGGATGCGTAGTAAAAGTGGGCTTAACAAGAAGTGTATTCCCCAGAACTACAAAAGCTAGTATTCCCCACAAGCACTACAAAAGCTTAGTTAAAAAGCAGGCATAATTATTTCTTTATGTCTAACATATTTCTATATTTTTGAATGAGAAATGTTGATAAAATTTAATTGTGCTTTTATCGACATCGGACTGAATTGAAATAGTTATTTTTGATCGAATAGAGTTTGTCGAAGACATGGAGTTCACATATATGTCAATGGATTTATGTCCCACTTACAACTAAGCACAAGACTCTTCCGACCATATGACTCTTCCGACCACAGATATGATCGAGTTCGCAACATATCAGATCATATACTTAAACATACTCGACTAGAGAAGCTTTAAACTTATGTGAGCAATAAAAATAATATTTTTCTGGATAACAAATGTATTGGGTCAAATATATTTCTAACTGGCTAAAAGAATCATCTAATATTTGTAAGTGTAAAATAAACCATAGACCATTCTCTTAGCTCGGCGCAATGTACGCCCTTGTATGCATGCGCACCCGCGGGCTGTTATGCCCTCTTCAAGTACTTCTTCTGAGCAAATGTCCACTAGCCATCTCATATATACGGTCTGGCTCCAACTCTGAGGTAGGCTCGCTCAGAAACACTACACAATACTTGCACTACAATGTGGTTGATACTTTTAGACAAACTAGTGAACGCACACGTGCACATGCACGTGATATTAAAATCTGTTGCAAATGTGCGGGGAGAGAACTCGTCCGTGAAAAGGTTGCTACGGTAAAAGATATTTGTGTTGGTTGTTTGAAATGAGAGAATTAAGGAACCGTTTCCGTAGGATGGAGAGAGAAATACAGAATTATAGGTAATAAAAGTTAATAGGAGAGTGTGGGAATAAATATTTGTAGGAGAAAAATTCCTTGAAAAAAGGAGAGAAGAGAGTGAATCAAGGAGAGCGCAGTATCAAACTCGCTCTTTTTATAGTAGTATAGATTACATAGTTTATATCTCAAAAAATATACGAATAAAAGGAATTTCTGTTGATGATCGTACCAACTTTCTCTCGGCCATGAAAAATGCCCCAAATTCATCATGTTACGAGACAGCTTTCTTTCTCTATGCTTACCAACACAATGGTCATCATATCTTACTTCAATTCAAATAAATTGTACACAATTCAAAACAAGAGAATTTATTCTAACGAGAGTTAAACGTATCCAATACCCCAATTGATCCCGGTAGAGAATCCAAGCCAGTTCAAAAATTGTATCCATTTAGCAGAACGTGTTGCACAATATAAGCCCACAGTTTCAGTTTTCTCCTCTTTTGTAGTTATGCAAAGTTCACACTGTTTTAACTCAACCCGTGGAGCTTCAATCACCAAATGGAGCTTTATTCTAATATCTAAAGAATATTGATCTTTGACTAAAGCAGGTGATTATGATTAGCATATTAGGGATGGATCCTAAACGAAGTAGCAAATGAATGGAAATTGATTCTCAAAAGCAACCAAACCTTTATGGTAATTTAACCTACCATGGGTATATCACTAGTGGACTCCGGCAAGATTGATATAATTCAGGGGTATAGAAAACAAAATGGCAAGTTGCCAGTCTGTGGGCGAAACACAAGACAACTAGCGAACGCCCAGTGGAAATTATTTATTGTCATATATAATAACTCTCCCAATCTTCTAGGAATATATTGTCGACAAATTGAACAATTTCTAGCACAACTAATCTCTTACGTCTTGCACAATATATCAAGGCAGACGTGATTCGCAGCTTCGGACCCAACAAGGTAGAAGAATAATGTATACTTTGCTTAAAGGCATATCTTTGCCACATGCACTAGAATAGTGTTTTTCGCAGTCAAACTAGTTAGGCAACTTACTCATTTAACTATTTGCCATTTGAGGTGCCGTCGGTTTCCATACAGTTGTTAGTGATCCTTTGTTTCAGTGGAAGCATTGCCTGAGTTCAACTGTAGCGAACAAGATGAATACGGTAGCGTTATGAAGTGGTTGCCCTTTAATCAAAGGTGCGGTTTGAAAAAAATAGGTTTCACAGTTTTGAAAGCAAAACGTATCAATAAAATAATGATAGTACATCAAAGAATAGTTCCCTGAGACGGTGGAGTATCGTGTCATATAATCCTTATTTTTTTAGGGACGATAGAAGATAGTGCTATATCAATCTGACATTGCATGCTGGATATAGGGACACATTTGAGATCACTTTTTTTTTAACACGAGAAGATGCTGAAAAAATATATGCATAACGCATGTATCCCCTCCTGCGGTCTAATATTATGTGCGGAAAAGTGTTTATTCTCTACCCCACATTCCTAGACCTCAACGTCTGGGCAGGGGCGACACCACATAAGGGCACCACGAGGTATGCATGTGACCTACTTGTTGCTTGACAAAGATCTATAATTTTGCATAAAAAATGTTCTATCCGTCCACTGTCCACTGAATAAACGCAATGGTCAAAATGTGCTCTACTTCACTTACTTTTGTGAGTTTCCGATTGAAATACACACACCTAATGTTGTTAATTTTAATTATATCACTACATACAACAGTAACATATATAATTAGATTAACATATTCATGCGATCCAGATAAGAAGGAGAAGATTAAATAGTATAGAAGAAGATAAAAAATGAAGTTAGAAACTCATACTAAATCGTTCATTGAAAAGAAAACATGTTATACTTAAAGAAATCAACGACACACAACATTTTTGAATAGACGTCGTTCTTCTAGTCGACCTAGTCACAAACATGTAGAAGAGCTCGTCTCGCTCGTGCTGATGACGAACGATATAGACGAGGGACGACTTGCACTACCAGTGCAGCCCAACGACCATATGAACCACCGCCTGACAGAACGCGTCTCAGTAGAGAGGAAGGAAGAACTCACTATGCTCAGGAGAAAATCTCCACGCAACAATTCGAAAGCGACGACAGAAAGCTCTCCTTCAAGGATTGCAAAACATGAATGAAACGGCTGACGACTGATGTTCATTTGAGATTTGTTTAATCCTAATGATTGGAGGCTTATTTATAGCCTTACACGATCAAAATCATATTCTCATTAAGAAACGATCACTCGATCTCTCTTGTACATATTGTGAAAAAATCTGTAAAAGAAAAATAATTTTTATTTAGGCTTAATAAATTTGTTTCAAAAAGAAATAATTAAACAACCGAATAATTAATTAATTATGTAGTTGTATCCTATTGCAAAAACAACATGGAAGAGAGAAGACGATTCTCACAACCCACAACCCATAAGCCCAATCTCGTGCCCGGCTAGGCCAGACGAGGCGTGACGTGGCTTGGCGCACGTGCGCGTGCGTGTGTGTTGTGGTCACCATACCCACCAAGGGGTGAGCATACTCTTCCCTAGGACACTAGTGTCACATGTGATCCTACATATAAGGACTACGAAAGTTCTAGGAGTGAATAATGTGGGATAAAACTTATTTATTATTTCTACTAGATACAAAACTATATTTCTTCCATGTATTAGCTACAATACATTGGGCTTAACCCATGCTAAATAGATGGCTAGCTACATATACCTAACAATCCCCCACAAAGTCCAATGTATAGTGTGCTCTACCAATCAATCATTCATACTGCATTTTTAATAGATACCTTTCGATTTGAGCCTACCTGACTTATCCAACTGTGACCTCCGTAGGACATAGGTGAAAAAAAGTCTTGAACTTGGATTTTGGGTGCAAGAATATATGTTGGTAACAACATGATAAAGACACAATAGAAAAGAAATCCAATGCATTAAGGTCATGCATCCAAAAAATATATCATGATTCAAATTAGGGAACAACCTAATTCCCATGTTGCCGTCTACATAGCATCAATTATTTAGTTGGAGTATCCAAAGATGTATTGCTAACATCATTTCCTAAGACTTGACACCATTCATAGACAAATCTCTTACTAGCAGTCATGACACTACCAAATTTTTGAGGGGATAGACACACAGATGCAAGAAGTATCAAAGAATTATATAATGTCATATAATTCACCCAACGACTTGTTATAACCATATTGAACCCCATTTGTGTGATCTCCACTCTTTTGGGTTGGGTTGCTACTGCCTGTGAATCTAAAGGAGTTTTAGTCCCATCCCCAACCTAGATTTCTTCACTAAATCTAGGATAAGTCCTTTAGTGAAAGGATGAATTGTATTATCTTTGTTACCGACGTAGTCCACTATCACAACCTCATTAGTCACTAACTCCCTAACAAACATGAGTCTGACTTGGATCTGTCAACATTATTTTTTATTTTACTTCAAACTATTTATCGTACCAATAGTTGTAGTGCTATCACAGTGAACTGAAATTATAGGAAGTCGCTTCTTTACCATAGGTAAATTGGAGATAAGTCTAAGTAGCCATTCAAATTCCAATCTAGTTTCATCTAAAGCACAAAACTCTTCCTCAAACATAGACCGAGACAATGTGGTATGTTTCTTAGACATCTAGGAAACAACTCCTCCTCCCAACAAGAATACATATCCTGAGACACCATTACTCCTAAAGTCTAGGGAAATCCAGCTTGCATCACTATATCCTTTGACTATAGAAGGATATTTGTCATAGTGCAGTCTAAGGGAACTAGTTCCCTTGATATATCTCAAAACTCTGTCAAGAGCTTTTCAATGAGCCTTATCGGGATGAGTGGCGCATCTAGTTAACTTGTTCACGACAAACGCAATGGCTGGACATGTGTAGTTCATAAGATACATCAAACTTCCGATAATATGAGAGTATCATAATTGAGACACTAAAACTCAAGTCTCATTCTTGAACAAGGCATTAGATGAATCATATGGAGTCTTAATAAGTTTACGTGATGTGTACTCACACCTCTCCAGTATCTTCTCAATATAGTGACTCTGAGAGAGAATTATACCATTAGTAGACCTTATGATTTTAAGCCCTAAAATCACATCAATGACACTCATATACTTCATCTCAAATTTTCTACATAAGAATGACTTTGTCTCATATAATACTTTCATATAAGAACCAAAAAAGTAATATTATCGACATACAAGCATAACAAAATGAATCCATTGTTGATGATTTTACTGTAGAGACACTTAACGAATTCATCAGAAGCAAAGTCAAACGATGATATCACAGAATCAAACTTCTTTTACCATTGCTTGGGGGCTTGTTTCAACCCATATGTGACTTAACAAGTTTACACACTTTGGACTCATTCCCAAGACCCATAAATCCCTCAAGTTGTTCCAAATATATCTCTTTTTGATCATCATGTAAGACTGTGGTCTTCACATCCATCTAATGGATACAAAGATTTTAAATGGAAGCCAATGGTATAAACACTTGGATTGTGATCATATAGGATACAGAAGAATAGGTACCAAAATAATCTATTCCTTCCCTCTAAGTGTTATCCTTAGCAACTAACCTAGCTTTATACTTATTGATTGTCTCGTATGCATTAAGTTTCTTCTTAAAGATCCATTTACATCCAATTATAGAACAACCAGGAGGAAAATCTACCAATTCCCAAGTTCCATTCATGTCAATTAATTAGATTTCATCATTAACTACTTCTTTCTAAAACTTAGCTTCTAAAGATTCTATAGCTTGTTTGAAAGTTAGAGGATCATCCTTAATATTGTAAGTGAGAAAGTCACTTTCGAAATCTTTAGATGTCCTAGGACATTTACTAAAGTCACTTTCAAAATCTTTAGATGCCCTAGGACATTTACTTCTCCTTGGTTCAACCATTTCTTCATAATTATGAGATTCAAAAATAGTTTGTTCTGATTTACCCCCTCATTTGTCATCTTTTCCACTTTCTTAGGAATGTGGAACCTGTGGTGAATGAATCCTCTTGAGATACTTCATTGGGCACACCAAATTTCATGGGAAACACATCTCAAAGAATGTAGCATCACGTAATTCAATAATTGTATTGACATCAATGCCTAAGATATCATATTTTACAATCAAGAATCTACAAGCATAACTTGTCTCTACATAACCCAAGAAGATGGCATCAACTATTTTTGATCTCATTTTTTTCATTTTGTGGTCAAAGACAAGTACCTTAGAAAGGCAATCCTACACTTAAAGATATTTGAGACTCAGGTTTTTCCTCTCCATAACTCAAACAGACTACTTTCTACATGTTTATGGAAAACTCTGGTCAGAATATGGCAAACTATATTTAAAGTTTCTCCCCACATAAAGTTGGGTGGACCTGAAGTTTGAAGTAAAGAATTAACCATATCTGTAAGGGTTCAGTTTTTATATTCTGCACTCCCATTATACTGTGATGAATAAGGAGAAATAATCTCACGAACTATACCATGGAATTGACAAAAATTCCAAAACAATTTCGAGGATATTCTCCTCCTCTATCATACCTTTATCACTTAAGTACTTTAGTAGTTTGATTTTCAACTTCATTCTTATAAAATTTAAATTTATCCAATGCCTCGTCTTTACTTTTAAGTAAACAGATATAACAATATCTACTAAAACTGTCACTAAAAATTACAAAATAATGCTTTTGATCCCTGGTAGCAATCCTATTGAATTCACATATATTAGTATGCACTAAATCTAATATTTCTAAATTCCTATTCACAAAATGAAAAGGTTTCCTAGGAAATTTAGCTTGCACATAGATTTCACATTTATTATTGCTAATTTCAGAGTTAGGGATTAAATTTAGATTCATCATACGTTTCATTGAGCCAACATTAACATGTTACAAATGTGAATGCCAACATCAAATGATAAAAGATTCAAGCATACATATATTATCATTCAAATATAAAATTGGATTTGTAATAGGTTGAACAAGAATCTTAAATAATGTAAGGACCCTGACCTCTGTTTAGGGCTTATCCTGTTTGCTTTGCTTAACCATGTTGCTTAGTTGCTTGCTAATCACCTTTGGTGGTGATTAGGGTTTGTTGGTGCTTTGTTGAGAGTTGGAGGTGCCACTTGCAATTAACCCAAGTTTAGGGTTTGTGGGCAAGTTTGCCACCTTATGAGGTGTTCCTCCCTCTCTTTTCTTCCTCTAGTGTTGAGAGGAAGGTTTGGGCTCGTTGCTTGAGTTCCTTTGGGCTTGGTTGAGCTTGTTGGGCCTTGTGGAGCGTTGCCTTTGTATCTTTGGACCTTATGTCGGGCAAGAATGCCCTGTGTCGGCCTGTGCTTGTATCGGTCGGTGGTGTGTCACCCAGGGTGTGTGTCGGCCAGTGGTGTGGGTGTGTCGGCCATGGTGTGGAGGTGTGTCGCCCATGGACCCTTTGACCCTCTTTGACCTCGTTTGTGTCACCACTAGTGGACACTTGGCGCTTGATGCTTGCATGTGCCAATGACCTTGGACATGTGTTTAGGGCATGTTTTGAGTGGTGGCTTTGCCCATGGACAAGTGTCCCTAGGTGGGAGACACGTTGCCTTGTCGTTCCTTGGTTTCTCCTCCATCCCCCCCTATATATGTGTTTCCTTTCCCTTGCTAAGGATCCCTTTAGTCCTTAGTTTTCCCTCTCCCTTGGTGCATGACACCCTCTTCTTTTGCAAGCTTGGTGGTCAAACCTTAGGGTGCCTTGCTCTTCTTCTTGTGGTGGTGCTTGGAGCTAGGAGCTTGGAGCTTGCTTAAGGTGGGTTACATAACTAATAACCCTAACTACACTACCTTCTTTTATGTTCTTATATGTTGCTTATGATCATATCGGCTATGTATGTTGCTAGTTTAGTTTCTTGCCTAGTTGCTTCTTATTGGCCGAACCTATGTTCTAGGGTTTCTTGTTGAGCAACATCCCTTTCTCTGCTTAGTCTAGAGGAGTGAGCTTGAGTTCTAGTAATATGGGCAATACCCCTCTCTCATTTAAGTTGAGAGGTGAGCTTGTGTTCTAGTGACTTGAGCAACACCCTCCTCTCACCATGGACTTGAAAGGTGAGCTATGTGGTGGTTGTGGACCTTTGTTGGAGTTGAACCTGGTGTTGCCCGATTGGTGTTAAGAAGCTTGGCAAGACCCCTCTCTCTTGATAGTTGAGAGGTGAGTCATCTTCTTGATCCTTTAGGGTTTTGGATACCCTTGTGCTTGACGTTGGTGGTGACCCTGTCGGGGTGCACCTTGGCCGATATGGCTTGGGGTTGGTGTTGCCTGATACCTCTCTTGACCTAGAGCTTTGGACGTTATGATGTGGTGTTGTGTCGGGCGTCACATACTTGGTTCCTGCCTTGTTGTGTCGGGAGTCACACCATGATAAGTACCCTGCCCGACACCCTTCACCTCGTTATACCCTTATGTTGTGGAAACTTGTTAGCTGGTTCTGTGGTGGGCGTCATCCCTTGACCCTATCCTAGTGTGTTGGCTGATAGATGTAGCTAGCTTTGTGTTGAGCGTTATGTTTTCTTTGCTGCACGAGTTGCACCTTTGGGCGTTATGCATTGTGGTTTGGTGCTGCCTGATACACCTTGTGAGCGACGTGTCGTTGCATGATATGTGAGGTGCGTGACACCTAGGGTTTCCTAATATACCCTGAGGTAGCCTGACGCCCTTGCTGGTTGCTTGGTCGATAGGAAGTTAGTGTGCTTGGCCGATATGTTGTTGGTTGCCTGATCGTTATGTAGTTTGAGCGTTGGGTGATAGGGGAGAGTACCCTGCCTGATACTACCTTTGGTGAGGATAGTGGGTGTTTCTAGTGAGGGTCTTGTTCCTTATAGGGATAACATATATGCTAGATCTTGTTTATGCATCACGTTTGGTTGACAATAGTAACCCTTGATATGCTTGATGGTAGTTGCTATAGTAAGTGCACATCTATGTAACTTGACAAGACATCTTATGTATTTATGATCACTGCAATTATCTGCTTAATGCTGAATAAATGATAAGCATATAAGATGTTTTGTCTATAGTCACAGGTTGAGGCATGAATGATAAAGTATAAAATCATCAATATTGCCCTATGTTTGATAATACGCTCTTTCTGTACTAACCACGCATGTGATGCATAGCCAGCTAAAGGGCTATGAGGTATATATGTTGAGTAACATTGCTTTAATGATTACTCTTGATGATGAGATAACATGCATGATGTGTTTTGGTCTAAGGACCTGAGTTTGGCTAAAGTGCTGGGATTGTTATCTTATGGTGATGATGTAATCCTTGAGAGGCGTGACACTATGTGATGAGGGATTGAGATCCCATGGCACTGCGATGATCCTTGATATGGATCTAGATGATTGGCAAGAGGCCAAGTGGTAAAATGTATTGATGGATCCTTGTGATGGATCAAGATGATGTTGATTACAGTAAAAGTATGATATTGAATTTCATGTTGTTTATTCTTGTTATAAGTTGTATGTTATACAACTTGGTTGAATCTTGCAATCCATTTAAAATACATTAAATAATCACAGTGGAACATATCATATAGTTTGCCCTGGCCATAGATCCATCATCGTCAGGAGCTGGTGATGGTGAAACGGGTTCTCCTATGGGTTAACCCAGAGTGCATATTGTTGAGTATGCGAGGTTTCTCCTAGCCTAAAGTGAGGAGGTAAGAGTGCAACTTCGGTTGTAGACTCCAGAGTGTGGATTCAGGCCCATAGCTCAATATGTGAAGAGCATGGTAAACAAGCCCATGGCTCAGGATATGTGATATGGGAGCGTGAATGCGTTCATGGCTCAAAGCACAATGAACAGGCCTGTGGCTCAGTTTCACAAGCGCCGATACCTGTACCGAGGTGGGCTAGGCAGAGGGTAGCCTGACCCTGTGGCTGAGGCAACTTAAGCATGAGACTGCGGTCCTACTTGTGTTGTACTCGTGCACTGACCACGAGGTGGGAGGTCATGGAGTTCGGCTCTTCCATTAACCTTGTATGGCACCGGTTCTGGGTTTCACAGCCGTCGGTTGGATCTGAGTCGTACGACTCACTTCCTCAGGGCATAATAATACGTAATTTGGCTGAATAGTATTTATTGCTTAAAGCAAAACACAGAACATTGGTTGAGGCCTTGCTTGCGTAGTTAATCTTGTTATACTTGAAGTTACTTATACGTTCCTTATGTTATGAGGTAAGATATTTATAAACCATTATCTTGTTAATCATGTTCCATAGCGAAATACTTGGTTATCTGCCTTCTGTGCAGCTTGGTAAGCTTGATGGTATGAATAGCTTTACTTTATAAACTGCTCTTGTTATACCTCTTATCAGTTATCTATTATTGTTGCTCTTATCTTTTTGAGGTTTTGTAGTTTCGGCGGGGAGTTATGTTTCTCACTGGGACTGTGTGTCTCACCCCGCCGGTTTATAACCTTTTTAGGTGCTCGACCTAGATGGGGTGGTGGTCGCGGAGTTGCGGCCGAGCAGCAAGACGAGCAGTAGAAGGCAAGCAATGGACATGCTGCTATTTTGGTCATTTGTAGTAGAGTCCTAGAGTCATCCCTGTACACTTAGGTTCTTGGGGGTGTTTTGACATTGTTTCACAATGTATAGCTGATGACGTTTTGTATATCCTGCTGCTGGCTGGATGTGGAGCGCTATGTATGTATAAACAGGTGATGAACTCATGTGATGACAAGACAGCTGATCTCCTAGGCTGTGGACACGTATCAAGGCTTGTATATGTTTATATAACCCGTTTCCTTGCAGGATGAGGACCTAAATGTAATAGTTTCTCAGTTATTCCGCTTTCTACAAATCGGTTTTAATTAACCCGTGTTTTTGGTAATTTGTGGTTTATGGTGTTTTCCGCACGTTTTCACGTAACACCTCGCTGTCTATGTGATAGTGGGATGTGTTTCCACAAGTTTGGTATCAGAGCCCTAGGTTCGCTGAGTCTATAGGGATTTAGGACTAGGTTGTGTCTATTCTTATTGAGTTTTCCAGATTTTCTTACAATCATCTTCTGCCCTCAACGGAAGAAAAGCCAAGATGTCTGGAAACCATGAAGAACATGCTGCTGAGAATAGCGATGCTACATCAGTTGATGGAGCTATAGGGCAGGCACATGAAGATCGGGTGCCTGAGGTTCCCCAACCTGACCCAGCCATTCTTGAACACCCTGCCTATCAACAGCTTATGGGGCAGATGATGGCTACGATGAATCTCATGGTAGAAAGATTGCCAGTGTCTCCGTCGAGAGCACAATCTCCCCATGGTGAAACATCGGGTATTGGGAAGACCTTTGAGCGGCTTTGCCGAGTCGGAGCTTCGGATTATGCTGGAACGGCTGATCCAGCGGATGCAGATCTATGGCTGACAAGTCTTGAGAAGGCTTTCTGGATCCTCAACATCCCCGAAGTAGACAAAGTCAAGCACGCTGTCTACCTCCTGAAGAGTAGTGCTGGTCACTGGTGGACCATCGAGGAAGAGAAGCGACCTGGTGAGGTGATCGGTTGGGAGGTTTTCCGGCGTGAGTTTGTCAACAGATACTTTCCGAAGACGTATCTGGATGAGAAGATCAGTCAGTTTGAGAGCATGTGCCAAGGAACGATGAACATCACCAAGTATGAATCCAAGTTCATGGATCTATTAAGGTTTTGTCCTCACATGGCAGCAACAGATGAGGAGCAGATCAGACGCTTTGAGAAAGGTCTGAGTGCTGAACTGACAACACCTGCTTCTGCATTGGTGAACCGAGAGAGGTTCGCTACGTTTGTGGAATCTGTCCAGAGGATTGAACGATCAGTTAGGGAGAAAAGGGAATCCATGTCTAAAAAGAGGCCTGCTCAGTTCCAGGGATAGAGGTTTGGTGGCTTCAAGAAGCCCAGGTTTGCAGCACTGTCAGTGATGAGAGGTTCCAATGCACCGTCACAGTGGTCTCCAAGTAAGTAAATAGGATATGTTTCTTCACCGTCAAAGGCACATAGTACAACTTCAGTGGCAGTGATAGGTCCATCTAGGCCACGGTTTGAAGATAGGTCATGCCATCTGTGTGGTCAGATCGGGCATTTCAAGTTAAATTGCCAGAATAGAGATGTTGAAGTGACGCAGCAGCCAAGGCAGAATCAACAAGGGTCAGATAGATAGCAGCCCAGTGGTAGTAGAGGGCGAGGATGCAGTCAAGCGTCACAAGCGGGATCGTCTACTCAAGGAAGCAGAGGACATGGACAGCAAGCAACGGCTCGATTCTATGCTATGAGTCAGCCAAAGGCGATAGTCAACCCGCGAGTGATGATAGGTCAGATGGAGTTATTTCATTTTGATATGTCTTCTTCTTGCTTTATATATGTTCTGGTTGACCCGGGTGCTACACACTCTTTTATCGCATATAGTATGCTTGAGAACTGTCGTTTACCTGTTAGCTGTAAGAAAGATAGCTTGTTGTTAGAAACCCCTCTTGATGGTTCCTCGATGCTTCGAGAAGAGTGTCCATCTTGTGTCTTATCTTTCTCGGGGCACATTATACAAGTGGATCTTATACCACTTGATATGCATGGTTTCGATGTGATCCTTGGGATGGATACTTTAGAGAAGTATAAGGTTGTTTTGGACTGTGGTTCCAAACAAGCTGTGTTTGATGATGGAGAGAAGTCGATCTTCCAAGGATATAGGAAGATTCTTCCGACGTGTCTGGTATCAGCTATGGTGGTAGAGAAGTTGCTACGGAAAGGATGTGAGGCGTTCTTAGCTCACGTTGTGGATACCATTGTGGATACTAAGGCAAAAGGTCCTAGCCTTGAGGAAGTGTCAGTTGTCTGAGAGTTTGCGGATGTATTTCCTGATGAGTTCCCTGGTGTTCCTCCACCCCGAGAGATTGATTTCGAGATCAATTTGGTTCCAGGAACGCAACCAGTTGCACAGACACCGTATAGGATGGCTCCAGTGGAGATGGTAGAGCTTAAGAAGCAGTTGCAAGAATTGTTGGAGAAAGGTTTCATCTGACTGAGTACGTTGCCTTGGGGTGCTCCAGTGTTATTCATTAAGAAGAAGGATGGATCGATGTGGTTATGTATAGATTACCGACAGTTGAACAAGGTCACGATCAAGAACAAGTACCCATTACCGAGTATAGATGATCTGTTCGATCAGTTGCGTGGAGCTACCGTGTTTTCAAAGATCGATCTATGGTCCGGATATCATCAGTTGAGGATTAAGGCGGATGACATACCAAAGTAAGCTTTTAGGACGAGGTATGGTCACTTCGAGTTTGTGGTTATGCCGTTTGGGCTAACCAATGTGCCTGCTGCTTTCATGGATTTGATGAATCGAGTGTTCCGTGCTTTTCTAGATCAGTTTGTTGTAGTCTTTATAGACGACATTTTGATCTATAGTCAGGATAGGCAAGAGCATGAGCGACATCTTTGACTAGCGTTGACTCTTCTTCGCCAACATCAGTTGTATGCCAAGTTCAGTAAGTGTGAGTTCTGGTTGGAAGAAATGACTTTCTTGGGTCATGTGATATCTGCGAAAGGAGTCAAAGTGGACCCGAAGAAGGCGGAGTCTGTTGCAGAGTGGGAACAACCGAAGACGCCGACAGAAGTTCATAGTTTCCTGGGTTTGGCAGGATACTACCGGAAGTTTATCAAGGACTTCAGTACAATTGTGTTGCCGATGACAAAGTTGACCAGAAAGGATGTACCTTTTGTCTGGGATGATCGTTGTCAGCAAGCTTTCCAAAGTTTGAAGGAGAAGCTGACCAGTGTTGTAGTGTTAATCTTGCCAGATCCTAGAAAGGGCTATATTGTTTTCTGCGATGCTTCTAAGAAAGGTTTAGGTTGAGTGCTGATGCAGGGAGATCATGTGGTTTCTTTTGTTTCGCGACAGCTTAAGAAACACGAGGAGAACTATCCGACTCATGATTTGGAGTTGGCAACAGTGGTTCATGCGTTAAAGATTTGGAGACACTATCTTTACGGGGAAGTGTGTCAGATCTTTACGGATAATAAGAATCTAAAGTACATCTTTTCACAGCATGAGTTAAACATGTGACAGCATCGATGGATGGAGTTAATCAATGATTACGACTGCACCATTGAGTATCATCCTAGTAAGGCGAATGTGGTAGTTGATGCGCTTAGCCGAAAGTCTTCTTCTCTCTCTACAAAGAAGGCACAGTTGAGTTCCCTGGTATGCCATAGACGGGATATGTTTGTCTCCTTGCGACAGATGAATATGCAGATCGAAGTTTCCTTATTAGCTAGACTTTTAGCACAGATGCAAGTCAAGCCTATGATGAGACAGCAGATCAAAGATGCACAACAAACAGATGATACAATGTAGATGATCAAGTCAGAGTTTGGTAGTGAAAAGTGTGATGGGTTCCATGAGTCCGAGGATGGACTAGTTTGCTATCGTGATAGGATGGTGGTCCCTGATGCTGATGATCTGAGTAAGTTAGTGCTTGAGGAAGCACACACATCGATGTATGCTATGCATCCAGGAGTCACCAAGATGTATCATAGTCTGAAAGACTTGTATTGGTGGCCCATCTTGAAGAAAGATGTAGCCGAGTTCATGGCTCGGTGTGCGGTATGCCAGCAAGTCAAGGCAGAACATCAAAATTTGGCAGGTACGTTACAACCCCTTCCGATACCGTAGTGTAAATGGGATCATATAACCATGGATTTCATAGTCGGTCTACCCACGACAACTAGAAATCATGATTCCATTTGGGTAATAGTGGACAGATTGACAACTTCTGCCCATTTCCTACCTGTAAAGACAACATATACAACCGAAACGCTCACTCGAGTATATGTGGATGAGATAGTACATTTACACGGTGTGCGAGCGACAATAGTTTCTGACAGAGGTCCTCAGTTCACGAGTCGTTTTTGGGAACAGTTGCACAAGGCGTTGGGAACACAGTTGAGGTTCAGTACCACCTTCCACCCGCAGACAGATGGACAGTCTGAGAGGACTATTCAGACTTTGGAGGATCTCCTTTGAGCTTGTGTTTTTCAGTTCCTAGGTTGTTGGGACATGCATCTCAGTTTGATAGAGTTTGCTTACAACAAAAGTTATCAACGGAGCATTGACATGGCTCCTTATGAGGCCTTATATGGCAGGAAGTGAAGATCTCCGTTGTGTTGGTATGAGTCTGGTGAATATCAGCTTTTGGGTCTAGAGTTAGTACAGCAGACAACAGAAAAGATCAAGGTGATACAACAACAGTTGAAAGTGGCACAGGACAGGCAGAAGTCTTACGCAGACAATCACCGACGACCTTTGGAGTTCTAGGTAGGAGACAAAGTGTATCTTAAAGTCTTGCCATGGAAAGGTGTGCTAAGGTTTGGCCGGAAAGGTAAGCTAGAACCTAGATATATGGGGCCATACCCGGTCATAGCACGAGTTGCCAAAGTAGCTTATGAGTTAGAGCTGCCGCCAGAATTGCACAGGTTACACCCAGTGTTCCATGTCAGTATGCTGAAGAAAAGTCACCCGGATACAGGGACAGTGCTACAGCCAGACGAAGTTGAGCTTGATGAAGATGTGACCTACACGGAGGGTCCTGTGATGACCCTTGACAGCAGAGTTAAGAAGCTGAATAAGAAGGACCTGGTTCTGGTGAAGGTTCTTTGGTATCATCATGGCGTTGAGGAAGCCACGTGGGAGCTTGAGGAAGAGATGAGGAGGAAGTATCCCTCGCTTTTCTCTTTGGATTTTGGGGGCGAAATCCCTTTGAAGGGGGTTAGCTTGTAAGGACCCTAATGAAACGACCGACAATCAAATCGTTACTTATTAAGTGGAATTCAAACATAAACAATAGATTAACAAAAATCACTAAAAATTAAAACCAAATTGCAAAGAGATCCATTTCTAGGAAAACTCTTTAAGGCAGAACCAAAACATTATGTACATCATTGCTCACATTGTACATACACTTTACCATCTTTTCTCGAGGATAACATATATCAGTTGCTTTACCAAACTATACATGAGAAACATAAAACTTTGAGGCGCGTAAACCAAAATCTCTTATTGATCATAAAACCAGTACGAACCAACTCCAAGGACCTGAGAGTACAGAGACGACACATAGGACTCATATCTACAAGACATGACAGAAAGTACACTCAACCGGAGCTGTCACTGCTGCCTCAGCTGTTGTTCTTCCTCTGCAAAAAGGTCTTCACCTCCTCGTGCACGTTCACCTAAAAAATTTTGGGCCCCACGGGGGTGAGACAATTGAAAATTGCCCCAGCGAGAGATATAACTCTCCGCTGACCATATTATTATCACAGTTAATCATTTATAAACTGAGCAGAGGTTCTTATTATATTAACAGGCAGGATTAATCATTGTATGAACATAATGAAGTAGTCTCCTTCCTTTAAGGAGAACATTGCATCTATCCATGGTAGAATTAATAATTAACTACTTGCTTTGCAAGGAATGTAAAGAAACATAAATCACATCTATCCACTAAGGATGCATAAAAGAAATGTAACATCAGCCAAATGATTTCTGTATTTAAGAAAACATGCTAGGCGCCTAATTACATTTTACAATCACACTTATTCCCTGAGGAGATGAGGTATACCGCTCATACTCCAACCGACCACTGCGAAGTCAAAATCGGTACCATACATAGGTCATCTAACAGAGCCGGCTGCTATGACCTCCCACGTCTCGGTCAGTGCGAGACCACAAGCAGGACTATGTCAACTGCTTATCGTAGCTTACCAGGGTATACTGGCAACTGCTACAGAGTTATAGCGTCAGCTGCCTCTCTTCGGAATCAAGATATTTGATGTTTATCTCCACATCATTCGGCATTCATCATCGGAATCAAGAGATTTTATGTTTATCTCCACATCATCCGGCATTCATCATCATCGGGAGATTCGTGATACATCCATCCCGGTCTTTATAATGAAGGATTGAGAGATCTCGTGTTTATCTCATGTCAATCCCACATCAGGGCGTAAGGTATTCGCGCCCATCACCCCCACATATTCAACAATATGCGTTCATCAGGAGATCCCGTAGGAAAACCTATTTCACCATCACCAACTACTGACGATGATGGATCTATGGTCAGGGCACTACATGATAAGATTCCACTTGATTAATTAGGTGCATTTCCATATCCTTTTAGCATCAATCAAGTTTCAGACAAGAATTATTATAACAGATGCTAAAAAGAAAGGTGTACAACATCTATCAAGTAATTTATAATCTTGAAAACACATGTTACTTGGGATCTCAGTCCCTTATCACATTACTAGGAATTATCATCCCTTCACATTATCATCATCATGATTATGGATATGGGTATTCAAACTCTGAGTTCATCACAGAACATTGTTAATACCTCTAGGTACTCAGACCAAGGTATACATGATACTTGTTGCACAAGCATCTCACATGGCTCACAAGGCCCATTTGAATATCTTGTCACCTCTCACTAGGAAACAAATCATCACATGGCTCACAAGGCCATCACACATCTTGTCACCTCTCACTAGGAAACAACTTATTCACATGGCTCACAAGGCCATTGATCATTATACTTTTTATTCAAGTATTTAGCATGCCTTACAAGGCTTATGCAATAAGAGAAGTACAACCTTCCCATCATTAGGGTTAGGGTTTCCCTTTCTTATCGATTAGGGTTTCTCTTACATATCATCACCCTTCATTAGGGTTAGGGTTTTCCATTAATAACCATTTAGGTTTTCAAGATCATGTTATCAATAATCAAACCCTAATTCATTACTCCACACATCTAGGAGAAAACATTGATATCATAAGTATTCAATCATACTTATTCATTCTCATTATTTATTATTAAATGAATCATCAACACAAGGTATGAGTTCCCCTCTCATCCTTACCAGAGAATGATTACATCATACTTCATTAACTTGGCTTAACCCTTTTTCAAGGTATATTAGCCTACACTTATCAAAGTGCATTAAACTCATTACATCTCAATGTAACAATTGACATAACACTATTCATGTGTTACTCATCCACGTATATTGGATTTAAGGTGTATCAAGGTACATCAACCTTAAAGTGCTGGATGTGATATCTATCATGTCTTGATGTATCACTTCCCTCATCACTTTTAACATACTTAAGTTCATCAACTTATCTTGTATTAGGGTATGTCCCATCCTAATACTTTATGCACTAGCTCATCACATTTATCATGTAATGTATTGGTCATAAGTCACACAATTGAATTATTCAACCATCATTAATGATATGAACTCATCTCGGGTTAAGGCATTATTGATATAGGATTAACCATTATCAACCACTCTAGATGTTTCACCTATCAAGGTATTATCCACACCATTACTTGGTGTTACACTCATCACTCCTAAGAGTGTCTTGTCCTTACCTTTAAAAGGTGTATAGGGTTAAATCATGTGCATATGTTCACCATATCGGGTTGTAGGTGTATAGACACTCACCATATCGGGCTAGCATTTGCACTTGTCTCCATATCGGGCATGAGGTACCTTCTTGACCTTATATCGGGCACAAGATATATGTATGTAACTCCCATGATACTTTATGAGGTAGCAACCCATCACCATGTCGGGCTAGAAGTACATTCAATCACCCTATCGGGCTAATCACCATCTAGGTTAGCCATGATAGATTAGGGTTTGCCATATCGGGCTCAACCCCATATACAAGTTATTTGGAGTGTAGGGCACTAGACCATATTGGTATACACCATCAAACGTTAGGTTGCATCACCCATGTCGGGTTAGGGTTGGCTGTGTCGGGCACATGGTACATATATGTGTCGCCCATGATGCTTAAGAGGTATCAACTCATCACCATGTCGGGCTTCCATGTTGTCTAGGGTTGTGTATCGTGCAACCCTATCGTTCAACTTATCATGCAACCATGTCATACAAGGTCATGTAGGCATCATGATACTAAGTACCAATGATGTATTATATGATCATATCGTGCAATAGCACTTGTTACTCTTCACTTTTATCAGGTTACCCAAATTAGGGTTTCTTGTCAACTTACAAGTATACAATTGACATTGTATTGTGCATGGAATCTATACTTGACTCCCTATCGTTCAAGAGGTGTATACTACACCACCATATCATTCAATAAGGTTTACAAACCTATTCCTATTGTTTTAGTGAAGTAAGTGCATCATCATATCGGGTTAGGGTTTCTTGCTTATGTGCTTGCACCTGATATTACTTTTATAAATTGATACCATCATCTTCAAGCTCTAGACCTTAGTTCTAACTGTTATAGTTCATGGCAATAGGTCTAAGCAACTACTAAAACTCATAATTTCATCAACTATTTCAGGAAACTTTGGAATTAAAAGTACTTCACTAATTATAGCAATTTAGGTGAAGAATAATAACATGGTTAAGTTCAAGTTATATAACCCGCCTTAAGAACCACTTCAAAGCTTCAAGCTCCAAAGCTCCATGTTCCTAAGGTTGAATATGACTTATGAATGTCCAAGGCTCGTTCATAATCCCTTCATAAACAAGGAATCACCATGGATAAGCAATTGGTGAAGAAGAAAAGAAAGGAAGATCAAAACCCTAAATTCATGCTTCAATCCAAGGTTGAAGATGATCTTTTCCTCACCTTAGGGTCAAGTTTTGAGTTCCTTAGCTCCTTGGCCGACACCCTACCACTCTTGGGCGATATGGACTTCCTCTTGAACGACACAACTTTGCTTGTGGCCGATACCCCCTCACTTGTGGCCAAAATCACTTCAATTGGCCGATATCAACTTGCTATGGGCAAAATCAACATGGTTTGGCCGATATACTTGCTATGGCCGATATCCAAAGCCCATGCACGATACCCTTGTGCTCTTGCACGATATGACACCCCTCTTGGACGATATGACACTCAATTGGACGATATGGTACTCACTTGGGATCAAAACACTTCACTCTATGGCCGATATCACCCAATATGACCAAAATCACCTACTTGGGCGATATGATCATGTCATGGGCGATATCCCATGACCCATGCACGATACCATAGCCTCCCTTCACGATATGGGAGCTATGTGCACGATACCACAAGGTAGGAGGGTGGTAAGGGTCGTAAAATTGCCCCAAGGGGTGAAACTAGGGGTATATATACTTGCTGATCATAAAGGAGAGCAAACAATGAGGTGTCAACATTTTGAGCTAGTAGGTGCCACGTGTCATGCATGGGTGACACGTTTACATGCATGCATCAACATTTATGTTGACATGCAAAAAGGTTGAGGATCATCTAGAGATGCAAATTCATCCATCACTTACCCGTTTGGATAGGATATATCAATTAAATCATCATTTTAAGTCAAGCCGATACACTTTGTCTAAGGAAACTTGTTGGCCAGCACACCTCACCTCCTTGAGGTGCTTTGCACGATATGAACCTTGCCAAGAGTTCACAAAACGATATGGAACACCTCCTTGGGCTCCATGGCCGATAGGCACTCATATATAAGCTTTTCAAGTTGATACAACTCAAGTTAAGCCTTCAAATTCAACCCTCTTTCTTGGTCATTTCATCACCAACATTACCATCACTATTAAGTGTTTCAAACATGGTGTCTCATTCATTCTCTCTCCTCTAAATAATACATAAAGGAAGTAGGAACACTCTAGAGGTGGTAATTTGCATATCAACCCCACAGTTTGGGTAAATTACAATTTGTACCAAAATTGGTGCACAATGCCCCAGCATTGTTCAAACAAGTTCAAACTTGGAATTTAGGCTTTCCACAAGCCACCATTTAGCATCATTCTCTCTCTTATGATGCTAAAACATATTAGGCACATTCAACATGTGACATTTTGCATTATAGCCCCTCAATTTGGGCAAATTGCACTTTGGTCCAAAACAAAGGAAAATTGCTCAAACAACATTCAATCGGGACCAAAATTGAAACATAAATGTGTCACATGATAACAAAGCACCTTAGAGGATTATGTTAAAGTTATAAGCAACTTTATTAGCCAAAACAAATAGGGTTACCTCATAACCCAGGTCAGGGTTGTTACAAGTTATAAACCCCTAACAAGGATTTCGTCCCCGAAATCCTAGGTAAAGGGAAACATATATTATTCATTCATCATATCATCAAGTCTCCGTATAACATCTTAATGTTATGGAGATGCCATAGAACTTTGATCAACACAAAGTTCTTTTACACAAAAATCCCATGGAATCAAACACATAGGATACATGCTTCACTATCTTTTTATTATCGACTGTGTAGTTAATTCTGGGTCAGGTAACACTTTTCTCACTCAGATAGAGGTTGTTTGTTAATCTCATTTGACAAACTTTTATTGTAATATTTTTACAATTATTCCTTCAATTAAATCATTCTCATCAATGTTATGTTTATGCAGAGCATAAACCCCTAACATATGATGTCCATACTATTTCATGTAACTAGACTGATTTCACAGTTGGCCATCCCAGGCAACCAACATAAATCATCTGATTAGGAGTTTATGTTTTCAGCTTCTCATACTACCTGACACTTCTTAGATACCAGGATTCCTTACTTTAATATCTATCACATGTGTCAAAAACTCATCACATCCTCATCTTTCTTTCATCTTGGGACATTACTTGTTACACATATCTTTATCTTGGGACCAAAGTCCAAGACAAATGGATACTTTTTCTAAGTATCCATCAATTGAACACTTTTAACTTATACACATCAAGCGTCATAAGACCCGCTTGATTTCCATGTCCCTAAAAAGAAAGAACACTAAGGAACATATTCCTATTATCACCCCATCATCATCTAGGGTTGTTTATCAAGGAGAAGAGATTAGCATCTCTTTTGATTATTACATGAACTTTCAACTATTCATGAGTCATTTACTCATGTTTCATCCTAGGTTTCTTGCCATCAGCATAGGAATTATAAGGATGATTACATGCCATTATTCCTTTCTTTGTTATTGTCTAACATGTTCATGAGCATTTTGTGATTTTATCACATTTCCCATTTCCACATCATGGGGAAAGGATCTTTACTATTCACACATGCTTTATCTGACAGGGATCATCTCCCTTGTTCTCATTCTCTTGTCATGAGGATTATACTTTTCATTTCCTCATACATACAGATTGATCTGAGATCATCTCAAATTCCACTTTATTACACTTAGGATGTGATATACATGTCCATACCATATTTCCAGTTTCATTATGCTCACTAGATTGTCTCAGAATGACTACTTGATCAGAGTAATCAGAAAGATAACAATCTAAGAGTTCCATACTCACATTATCTCTAATAATTATATACCTGGCCAGGGTATACAAGTACTGAGATTAAGTAGTATGCACTTTATTTACTATCGTATTCCTTACTTTTCGTATAATAACCAACACATGATTTAACATTCCTGGATTTTCTCCAGGCATCTCTTCTATACCTCATCCTTTTTCACACAGATAAGAGCAATTATAGAGTATTTAAAAGAATATTGAACATAATATAAATTCTAGTTCTCATCATTTCTTCCCTATGTCCCCATAGGACAATCAATAGGGAAGTCCATAACAGCAATACTTTTTAGGATTATCAGGTAACATCAAAAGAAGGCATATCAAAATGAAAAAGCTCTATCTAATTGTTACCCCTCGCGGTCATCGACCGCTTTAGGTTGACTCAACCCATAGAGTCTAGCTGTTTCATGTTGTTACTTTTGGCATTTTAGAACAACTAGGAAAATGTCTCTGGAATTGTAATGATATTTCCTTAATTCTCATCTTATTGCCCCTTCTTGGGCACTTCCATCATAGATATACTATCTGTCTAAACTTATGGCAGGGTCTATTTTCTTGCCATATGCTAATCCTTCCCACATTTTCCACTGTTCCAACATGACTATGTCATTCAAGAACCCTTTCAAAGCCCATAGTTTCTATATTTAGGACTGGTAACCTAGGTTGTAATGCTACTATCCAGTCTACTATATGCATCACTGTTATCCTAACTTGCCCAACAAGAGCATAAACATAGGATTCTCTATCCTGATCGGGTCATGATGGGAATTCTCAGGCACTCATTCTTCTCTTGCCTGATCCCTTGTACCCTTTCCTGGTGCAACAACATTGCTCTCAGCAATGTATTCCTCATGTTCCCCAGTCATTTATAAACTTCACCCTTTCTTCTGCACAAGCAGAAGTCACTATAGGGTATACTGGAGGACACTAACACAGACTCAACACCTTAGTCCTATGTCTCTGTAGACTCAGCGAACCTTAAGCTCTGATACCAAACTTGAAACGACCGACAATCAAATCGTTACTTATTAAGCAGAATTCAAACATAAACAACAGATTAACAAAAATCACTAAAAATTAAAACCAAATTGCAAAGAGATCCATTTCTAGGAAAACTCTTTAAGGCAGAACCAAAACTTTATGTACATCATTGCTCACATTGTACATACACTTTACCATCTTTTCTCGAGGATAATATATATCAGTTGCTTTACCAAACTATACATGAGCAACATAAAACCTCGAGGCGCGTAAACCAAAATCTCTTATTGATCATAAAACCAGTACGAACCAACTCCAAGGACCTGAGAGTACAGAGACGACACATAGGACTCATATCTACAAGACATGACAGAAAGTACACTCAACCGGAGCTGTCACTGCTGCCTCAGCTGTTGTTCTTCCTCTGCAAAAAGGTCTTCACCTCCTCGTGCACGTTCACCTAAAAAAATTTGGGCCCCACAGGGGTGAGACAATTGAAAATTGCCCCAGCGAGAGATATAACTCTCCGCTGACCATATTATTATCACAGTTAATCATTTATAAACTGAGCAGAGGTTCTTATTATATTAACAGGCATGATTAATCATTGTATGAACATAATGAAGTAGTCTCCTTCCTTTAAGGAGAACATTGCATCTATCCATGGTAGAATTAATAATTAACTACTTGCTTTGCAAGGAATGTAAAGAAACATAAATCACATCTATCCACTAAGGATGCATAAAAGAAATGTAACATCAGCCAAATGATTTCCGTATTTAAGCAAACATGCTAGGTGGCTGATTACATTTTACAATCACACTTATGCCCTGAGGAGATGAGGTATACCGCTCATACTCCAACCGACCACTGCGAAGTCGAAATCGGTACCATACATAGGTCATCTAACAGAGCCGGCTGCTATGACCTCCCACGTCTCGGTCAGTGTGAGACCACAAGCAGGACTATGTCAACTGCTTATCGTAGCTTACCAGGGTATACTGGCAACTGCTACAGAGTTACAGCGTCAGCTGCCTCTCTTCGGAATCAAGAGATTTGATGTTTATCTCCACATCATCCGGCATTCATCATCGGAATCAAGAGATTTTATGTTTATCTCCACATCATCCGGCATTCATCATCATCGGGAGATTCGTGATACATCCATCCCGGTCTTTATAATGAAGGATTGAGAGATCTCGTGTTTATCTCACGTCAATCCCACATCAGGGCGTAAGGTATTCGCGCCCATCACCCCCACATATTCAACAATATGCGTTCATCAGGAGATCCCGTAGGAAAACCTGTTTCACCATCACCAACTACTGACGATGATGGATCTATGGTCAGGGCACTACATGATAAGATTCCACTTGATTAATTAGGTGCATTTCCATATCCTTTTAGCATCAATCAAGTTTCAGACAAGAATTATTATAACAGATGCTAAAAAGAAAGGTGTACAACATCTATCAAGTAATTTCAAATCTTTAAAACACATGTTACTTGGGATCTCAGTCCCTTATCACATTACTAGGAATTATCATCCCTTCACATTATCATCATCATGATTATGGATATGGGTATTCAAACTCTGAGTTCATCACAGAACATTGTTAATACCTCTAGGTACTCAGACCAAGGTATACATGATACTTGTTGCACAAGCATCTCACATGGCTCACAAGGCCCATTTGAATATCTTGTCACCTCTCACTAGGCAACAAATCATCACATGGCTCACAAGGCCATCACACATCTTGTCACCTCTCACTAGGAAACAACTTATTCACATGGCTCATAAGTCCATTGATCATTATACTTTTTATTCAAGTATTTAGCATGCCTTACAAGGCTTATGCAATAAGAGAAGTACAACCTTCCCATCATTAGGGTTAGGGTTTCCCTTTCTTATCTATTAGGGTTTCTCTTACATATCATCACCCTTCATTAGGGTTAGGGTTTTCCATTAATAACCATTTAGGTTTTCAAGATCATGTTATCAATAATCAAACCCTAATTCATTACTCCACACATCTAGGAGAAAACATTGATATCATAAGTATTCAATCATACTTATTCATTCTCATTATTTATTATTAAATGAATCATCAACACAAGGTATGAGTTCCCCTCTCATCCTTACTAGAGAATGATTACATCATACTTCATTAACTTGGCTTAACCCTTTTTCAAGGTATATTAGCCTACACTTATCAAAGTGCATTAAACTCATTACATCTCAATGTAACAATTGACATAACACTATTCATGTGTTACTCATCCAAGTATATTGGATTTAAGGTGTATTAAGGTACATCAACCTTAAAGTGCTGGATGTGATATCTATCATGTCTTGATGTATCACTTCCCTCATCACTTTTAACATACTTAAGTTCATCAACTTATCTTGTATTAGGGTATGTCCCATCCTAATACTTTATGCACTAGCTCATCACATTTATCATGTAATGTATTGGTCATAAGTCACACAATTGAATTATTCAACCATCATTAATGATATGAACTCATCTCGGGTTAAGGCATTATTGATATAGGATTAACCATTATCAACCACTCTAGATGTTTCACCTATCAAGGTATTATCCACACCATTACTTGGTGTTACACTCATCACTCCTAAGAGTGTCTTGCCCTTACCTTTAAAAGGTGTATAGGGTTAAATCATGTGCATATGTTCACCATATCGGGTTGTAGGTGTATAGACACTCACCATATCGGGCTAGCATTTGCACTTGTCTCCATATCGGGCATGAGGTACCTTCTTGACCTTATATCGGGCACAAGATATATGTATGAAACTCCCATGATACTTTATGAGGTATCAACCCATCACCATGTCGGGCTAGAAGTACATTCAATCACCCTATCGGGCTAATCACCATCTAGGTTAGCCATGATAGATTAGGGTTTGCCATATCGGGCTCAACCCCATATACCAGTTATTTGGAGTGTAGGGCACCAGACCATATTGGTATACACCATCAAACGTTAGGTTGCATCACCCATGTCGGGTTAGGGTTGGCTGTGTCGGGCACATGGTACATATATGTGTCGCCCATGATGCTTAAGAGGTATCAACTCATCACCATGTCGGGCTTCCATGTTGTCTAGGGTTGTGTATCGTGCAACCCTATCGTTCAACTTATCATGCAACCATGTCGTACAAGATCATGTAGGCATCATGATACTAAGTACCAATGATGTATTATATGATCATATCGTGCAATAGCACTTGTTACTCTTCACTTTTATCAGGTTACCCAAATTAGGGTTTCTTGTCAACTTACAAGTATACAATTGACCTTGTATCGTGCATGGAATCTATACTTGACTCCCTATCGTTCAAGAGGTGTATACTACACCACCATATCATTCAATAAGGTTTACAAACCTATTCCTATTGTTTTAGTGAAGTAAGTGCATCATCATATCGGGTTAGGGTTGCTTGCTTATGTGCTTGCACCCGATATTACTTTTATAAATTGATACCATCATCTTCAAGCTCTAGACCTTAGTTCTAACTGTTATAGTTCATGGAAATAGGTCTAAGCAACTACTAAAACTCATAATTTCATCAACTATTTAAGGAAACTTTGAAATTCAAAGTACTTCACTAATTATAGCAATTTAGGTGAAGAATAATAACATGGTTAAGTTCAAGTTATATAACCCGCCTTAAGAACCACTTCAAAGCTTCAAGCTCCAAATCTCCATGTTCCTAAGGTTGAAGATGACTTATGAAGGTCCAAGTCTCGTTCATAATCCCTTCATAAACAAGGAATCACCATGGATAAGCAATTGGTGAAGAAGAAAAGAAAGGAAGATCAAAACCCTAAATTCATGCTTCAATCCAAGGTTGAAGATGATCTTTTCCTCACCTTAGGGTCAAGTTTTGAGTTCCTTAGCTCCTTGGCCGACACCCTACCACTCTTGGGCGATATGGACTTCCTCTTGGACGACACAACTTTGCTTGTGGCCGATACCCCCTCACTTGTGGCCAAAATCACTTCAATTGGCCGATATCAACTTGCTATGGGCAAAATCAACATGGTATGGCCGATATACTTGCTATGGCCGATATCCAAAGCCCATGCACGATACCCTTGTGCTCTTGCACGATATGCCACCCCTCTTGGACTATATGACACTCACTTGGACGATATGGTACTCACTTGGGATCAAAACACTTCACTCTATGGCCGATATCACCCAATATGACCAAAATCACCTACTTGGGCGATATGATCATGTCATGGGCGATATCCCATGACCCATGCACGATACCATAGCCTCCCTTCACGATATGGGAGCTATGTGCACGATACCACAAGGTAGGAGGGTGGTAAGCGTCGTAAAATTTCCCCAAGGGGTGAAACTAGGGGTATATATACTTGCTGATCATAAAGGAGAGCAAACAATGAGGTGTCAACATTTTGAGCTAGTAGGTGCCACGTGTCATGCATGGGTGACATGTGTACATGCATGCATCAACATTTATGTTGACATGCAAAAAGGTTGAGGATCATCTAGAGATGCAAATTCGTCCATCACTTACCCGTTTGGATAGGATATATCAATTAAATCATCATTTTAAGTCAAGCCGATACACTTTGTCTAAGGAAACTTGTTGGCTGTCACACCTCACCTCCTTGAGGTGCTTTGCACGATATGAACCTTGCCAAGAGTTCAAAAAACGATATGGAACACCTCCTTGGGATCCATGGCCGATAGGCACTCATATATAAGCTTTTCAAGTTGATACAACTCAAGTTAAGCCTTCAAATTCAACCCTCTTTCTTGGTCATTTCATCACCAACATTACCATCACTATTAAGTGTTTCAAACATGGTGTCTAATTAATTCTCTCTCCTCTAAATAATACATAGAGGAAGTAGGAACACTCTAGATGTGGTAATTTGCATATCAACCCCACATTTTGGGTAAATTACAATTTGTACCAAAATTGGTGCACAATGCCCCAGCATTGTTCAAACAAGTTCAAACTTGGAATTTAGGCTTTCCAAAAGCCACCATTTAGCATCATTCTCTCTATTATGATGCTAAAACATATTAGGCACATTCAACATGTGACATTTTGCATTATAGCCCCTCAATTTGGGCAAATTGCACTTTGGTCCAAAACAAAGGAAAATTGCTCAAACAACATTCAATCGGGACCAAAATTGAAACATAAATGTGTCACATGATAACAAAGCACCTTAGAGGATTATATTAAAGTTCTAAGAAACTTTATTATCCAAAACAAATAGGGTTACCTCATAACCCAGGTCAGGGTTGTTACACCTAACTTCCGTTTAGGGCTTATCCTATTTGCTTTGCTTAACCATGTTGCTTAGTTGCTTGCTAATCACCTTTGGTGGTGATTAGGGTTTGTTGGTTCTTTGTTGAGAGCTGGAGGTGCCACTTGCAATTAACCCAAGTTTAGGGTTTGTGGCAAGTTTTCCACCTTGTGAGGTGTTCCTCCCTCTCCTTGCTTCCTCTAGTGTTGAGAGGAAGGTTTGGGCTCGTTGCTTGAGTTCGTTTGGGCTTGGTTGAGCTTGTTGGGCCTTGTGGAGCGTTGTCTTTGTCTCTTTGGACCTTATGTCGGGCAAGAATGCCCTATGTCGGCCTGTGCTTGTATCGGCCAGTGGTGTGTCGCCCAAGGTGTGTGTCGGCCAGTGGTGTGGGTGTGTCGGCCATGGTGTGGAGGTGTATCGCCCATGGACCCTTTGACCCTCTTTGACCTCGTTTGTGTCATCACTAGTGGACACTTGGCGCTTGATGCTTGCATGTGGCAATGACCTTGGACATGTGTTTAGGGCATGTTTTGAGTGGTGGCTTTGCCCATGGACAAGTGTCCCTAGGTGGGCGACACCTTGCCTTGTATTTCCTTGGTTTCTCCTCCATCCCCCCCTATATATGTTTCCTTTCCCTTGCTAAGGATCCCTTTAGTTCCTTAGTTTTCCCTCTCCCTTGGTGCACGACACCCTCTTCTTTTGCAAGCTTGGTGGCCGAACCTTAGGGTGCCTTGCTCTTCTTCTTGTGGTGGTGCTTGGAGCTAGGAGCTTGGAGCTTGCTTAAGGCAGGTTACATAACTCCTAACCCTAACTACACTACCTTCTTTTATGTTCATATATGTTGCATATGATCATATCGGCTATGTATGTTGCTAGTTTAGTTTCTTGCCTAGTTGCTTCTTGTTGGCCGAACCTATGTTCTAGGGTTTCTTGTTGAGCAACACCCCTTTCTGTCCTTGGTCTAGAGGAGTGAGCTTGAGTTCTAGTAATATGGGCAATACCCCTCTCTCGTTTAAGTTGAGAGGTGAGCTTGTGTTCTAGTGACTTGAGCAACACCCTCCTCTCACTATGGACTTGAAAGGTGAGCTATGTGGTGGTTGTGGACCTTTGTTGGAGTTGAACCTGGTGTTGCTCGATTGGTGTTAAGAAGCTTGGCAAGACCCCTCTCTCTTGATAGTTGAGAGGTGAGCCATATTCTTGATCATTTAGGGTTTTGGGTACCCTTGTGCTTGACGTTGGTGGTGACCCTGTCGGGGTGCACCTTGGCCGATATGGCTTGGGGTTGGTGTTGCCCGATACCCCTCTTGACCTAGAGCTTTGGATGTTATGATGTGGTGTTGTGTCGGGCGTCACATACCTGGTTCATGCCTTGTTGTATCGGGCGTCACACCATGATTAGTACCCTGCCCGACACCCTTCACCTCGTTATACCCTTATGTTGTGGAAACTTGTTAGCTGGTTCTGTGGTAGGCGTCATCCCTTGACCCTATCCTTGTGTGTCAGCCGATAGATGTGGCTAGCTTTGTGCTGAGCATTATGTTTTCTTTGTTGCACGCATTGCACCTTTGGGCGTTATGCCTTGCGTTTTGGTGCTGCCCGATACACCTTGTGCGCGACGTGTCGTTGCACGATAAGTGAGGTGTGCGACACCTAGGGTTTCCCGATATACCCTGAGGTATCCTGATGCCCTTGCTGGTTGCTTGGCCGATAGGAAGTTAGTGTGCTTGGCCGATATGTTGTTGGTTGCCTGACCATTATGTAGTATGAGCGTTGGGCGATAGGGGTTCTTGTGAGGATAGTGGCTGGTTCTTGTGAGGGTCTTGTTCCTTATAGGGATAACATATATACTAGATCTTATTTATGCATCATGTTTGGTTGACAATAGTAACCCTTGATATGCTTGATGGTAGTTGCTATAGTAAGTGCACATCTATGTAACTTGACAAGACATCTTATGTATTTATGATCACCCGGAATTATCTACTTAATGCTGAATAAATGATAAGCATATAAGATGCTTTGTCTATAGTCACAGGTTGAGGCATGAATGATAAAGTATAAAATCATCAATATTGCCCTATGTTTGATAATACGATCTTTCTGTACTAACCATGCAGGTGATGCATAGCCAGGTAAAGGGATATGAGGTATATATGTTGAGTAACATTGCTTTAATGATTACTCTTGATGATGAGATAACATGCATGATGTGTTTTGGTCTAAGGACCTGAGTTTGGATAAAGTGCTGGGATTGTTATCCCATGGTGATGATGTAAGCCTTGAGAGGCATGACACTATGTGATGAGGGATTGAGATCCCATGGCACTGCGATGATCCTTGAGATGGATCTAGATGATTGGCAAGAGGCCAAGTGGTAACATGTAATGATGGATCCTTGTGATGGATCAAGATGATGTTGATTACAGTAAAAGTATGATATTGAATTTCATGTTGTTTATTCTTGTTATAAGTTGCATGTTATACAACTTTGTTGAATCTTGCAATCCACTTAAAATACATTAAATAATCACAGTGGAACATATCATATAGTTTGCCCTGGCCATAGATCCATCATTGTCAGGAGCTGGTGATGGTGAAACGGGTTCTCCTGTGGGTTAACCCGGAGCGCATATTGTTGAGTATGCGAGGTTTCTCCTAGCCTAAAATGAGGAGGTAAGAGTGCAACTTCAGTTGTAGACTCCAGAGTGCGGATTCAGGCCCGTAGCTCAATATGTGAAGAGAATGGTGAACAAGCTCATGGCTCAGGATATGTGATATGAGAGCATGAATGCGTTCATGGCTCAGAGCACGGTGAATAGGCCCGTGGCTCAGTTTCACTAGCGTCGATACATGTACTGAGGCGGGCTAGGCAGATGGTAGCCTTACCCTATGGCTGAGGCCACTTAACTATGAGACTGCGGTCCTGCTTGTGTTGTACTCATGCACTGACCACGAGGTGGGAGGTCGTGGAGTCCGACTCTTCCATTGACCTTGTATGGCACCAACTCCGGGTTTCGCAGTCGTCGGTTGGATCTGAGCGGTACGGCTCATTTCCTCAGGGAATAATAATACGTAATTTAGCCGAATAGTATTTATTACTTAAAGCAAAACACGGAACATTGGTTGAGGCCTTACTTGCGTAGTTAATCTTGTTATACTTGTAGTTACTTATACGTTCCTTATGTTATGAGGTAAGATCTTTATAAACCATTATCTTGTTAATCATGTTCCATAGAGAAATACTTGGTTATCTGCCTTCAGTGCAGCTTGGTAAGCTTGATGGTATGAATAGCTTTACTTTATAAACTGCTCTTGTTATACCTCTTATCAGTTATCTGTTGTTGTTGCTCTTATCTTTTTGAGGTTTTGTAGTTTCGGCGGGGAGTTATGTTTCTCGCTGGGACTGTGTGTCTCACCCCGCTGGTTTATAACCTTTTTAGGTTTCCTTGTAGGATGAGGACCTGAATGTAATAGTTTCTCAGTTATTTCGCTTTCTGCAAATCGGTTTTAATTAACCCGTGTTTTTGGTAATTTGTGGTTTATGGTGTTTTCCGCACATTTTCGCGTAACACCTCGCTGTCTATGTGATAGTGGGATGTGTTGCCACAAATAAGTTCTCCATATTACATTGAATTCTCTTACCAAAAAATAAAAAACAATGAAGGTGAGTAATAATAGCTTTGGTACATCTGCAGTCTATTCGAAAAACATCTCTAACAAAAATTGTGTCACTAAGAATATTGTGTCGAATCGATGGAACATGTCTGACTCTTTGGAGTGTCAGAACCTTTTCTGAAGGAAACTTCAAGTCCACCCATCCTTTGCGTTTGACTTCTACAACGCTGGAATCGTCCAAATTCACTAATCGACCTTTAGAGGCCTAGTAAGACACAAATAGAAACTTGTCAGTACACACATGTACCCAATGTCTATTATTCAATATAGTGGTTCAAAAATAGAAATAACTTCAGGTCTAATAGACACATACCCAACATTGAGTTTCAAGGATGCAATCATCATGTTGGCTACAACCTCCTCAGTTAAAGACACGACAACATTCTTTGCCTTCTTTGAAGAAGAATCCTTTTTCCAGTGGCAACTTGTCCACAAGTCCAATAAGGTTTGTTCTTCGATTTCTTCTGGATCATGGCCTTTGGTTTATGTGTATTGTTTATTTTCTTATCTTTGGTTTTAGCAGTAGTAAAATTGACATAGGATTTGCATCAGTAGGTACCATGTAAACTTCTATTTTAAGTGTTCTAATCATATGTTAATATCCCTCATTAGATCATTTATTGATAAGTCTCCTTTTTTATGCTTAAGAATCACACCAAACGATTTCTAGGACTTGGAGAACATTTTTATGATGGACATAACAACTAACTTCTCAGGCAATTCCATCTTTGCATATGAGAGTTCATGACACAAGAGATAAAAGTCGTGTGTTTGATTAAAAACAGACTTACCCTCAACCATATAACATTTTAGAAATTTAGACACAATACTTTTCAACACCCTAGTTTTCAGTATTAATATTGTCTACTAGTGCCTACAACAAAACTTTAGAAGTAGTAACATACGGCTTCAAGTATGAATCATATAATTTATTATTTAAAGCAAAAAAAAAAATCATTTGACATGTCTCATCACCCTTCTTCTAATTTGTAATTATATTTGCATTATCAAGGTGAGACTCATCAGATTTAGGTTCATCCTCTTATATGTACTGATTGTAACCAACCATATTTAGCCAAATTTACATCCGGCTCTATGAACAAGAAAAGTTGGTATCAGTAAACTTCTCAGACATATTAATAGTAACAATTTTATTTACAGAACCAACATGATCGGCCATTGTTAATTAACAATAAATAGTTATTTCTTTAATATTGTTGTTAATTTTTAATTACATCGTTACATGCAATAAAAAAATGTATAATTAAATTGTCACGTTCAGGCCAGATTCAGATAAGAAGCAGAAGAATAAATAGTGTAGGAGAAAATAAAAAATAAAGTTTGGAACTCAGACCATCATTCTTTAAAAACGAACATGTTATACTTAAAGAAACCAACGACCCCAACCCTTTTGGATATGCATTGTTCTTCTAGTCGACCCGATCACTAACTTGCAGAAGAGATCGTCTCACTCATATTGGTGACGAACGATGTAGATGAGGAATGACTTGCACTATCAGTGCAGCTCAGCGACTGCAAGCGCCACCCCCTAACAGACGTCTCAGAAGAGAGGAAGGAAGAACTCGCTACGCTCAGGAGAAGATCTCCACACAACAACTCAGAAGCGATGGCAAAAAGCTCTCCTTTATAGATTGTAAAGTATGAACGAAACAACTGAGGGCTGATGTTCGCTTAAGATGTGTTTAACCCTAATGACCGGAGACTTATTTATAGTCTTACACACACCTAAATCATATTCCCATTAAGACTCGATCATACGATTGCTCTTGTACACATTGCCGAAAAATCCACAAGGAAAAGACATTCCGATTAGGATTGATAAATCTGTTTCATAAGAATTAATTAACTAAATTAATAATTAATTAATTATATAGCTGCATTCTATTACAAAAAGAAGACAAAAGACAATTTTCACAACATACAAGCTTGAGCCAAAGCCCAAGCCCGTGCCCGGCTAGGTGAGGCATGGCATGTGTGTTTGTTATGGTCACCATACCCACCAAGGAGGTGAGCATACTCTCTTCTAGAATCCTTTGGATACTAGTGTCACATGTGATTCTATATATAAGGACTACAAAAGTTTTAGGAGAGAACAATGTGGGATAAAACTTCTTCCCCTTTTACACTAGACACAAAACTATATTTTCTACATGTACTAGTTGCACTACCTTGGGCAAAGCCATGATAAATAGATGGCTAACTGCCATACATCTAACACCTAGTTCCTTTTCCTAGCAGTTGCATAATTCATTTGAAACAAAGATCTTTTGCAAATGCGTTGTGAGTGATTCGGATTTGGTAGCCGATTATTCCATGAAGCTAACGCAATCCTACTACAGAGATTATCCCCACTGAGTACTCGTCTCTCGCAAACCATCGTATATCCCAAATACCGTATTGTGTATATTGAGTGTTTGTGCGTTCAGGAACACATTAAATGGAGAGTAAGACATAGTTGGATGATAACGGCCAGCAAGTTACATGTTTTTCCAGTTATATACACCTTTACTGATCGATTCATAATATGTATATCTCTCCTGCATTAGTGAGTAGCGGAGCAGATTTATTCTACCACAACCAACCATTGTGATGGTTAATCAAGTCTTGAGCAGACTGCGATTGGTTCACTACCATAACTGAAATGGTGGTTCATTCCTGCTTCATTTTGCTTTGACATCAAGAATATCTTTGTCCATTCCAAAGAACCAATACAATTAACTGGACGGCAACCAAGGAACTGGCAGCAATCGCGGCTATCTGATTCTAAATAATGTATCGGTGCAAACATTGGATTGTAGTACTAGCAAAAACTCCTTATACTTAGTACGCAATAGTATCATGCTATGGCACATAAACTTCTTTCTGGTCACGGCTAAAAAAGCGTGGACTTGGTGTTGCATTTGGTCCCACATACAATGGTACCACCTCAAGAAATTGATCAAAAGCATGTTTCTTTTTTTATTTTGTATTAAGTTTTACTCAATATTCATTCATAAAGTATGCAGTTTTTCATTAGAATAGTGTATTTCATCTATGGAATGTTCTTTTCAAATAAAAAATTCATCGCTATAGCCTATTTTAACTAATACTGGGTAGTCCCCACCCTCACAAAAATTCCTACCTTGGCCATTACATTTGGGTCTACTATGAAGATGTCGATTGAAACAATGGACATTGATCCATAAATCTAGAGTTAACTATCATATTGATATAGTAAAACGCCTTCAAAATATTTACTTCCAACATCAAAGATGTTTCACAATCAAGGATCAGCTATGAATAAGGCTTTTGTTCCACTCCTGCAACCTATTAAGGTTTTACTTTTGCTTCCAATGTAAAGGCTTAGTTGGTGTATGGGATTTTTTAAGAGACAGAGAGCACTTTGATCAACATTGAGGCCCCATCCGAATTATTTTTATTGGAAACATCATCTCTGTAAAACATCATTGCCTTGGGTTTTCAAATCTCATCCCTTCACTCAAATATTAGTCTCCCCATAGAAATACACCTGAACACTGGTTAATTACAACTTTTGGCCCAAGGACATTACGTAAACCAATTTTAATGACTGATATATATTTTCTATTATGTTGTTTCTACCTATATTATTAAGTGTTTTCAAGAAAATATGAGTTAGAACAATGAAAATGGACTTAACATGTAAGAAAAAAAAATGTACATAATTTTTATCAAAGAATTAAAAATTGTGTATATAATCCATTTATTCAATACTATTTTAAAAGGATTAATGTTGTGGAAGTTATTAATTATTTATCTTATTCAAGTTTGTATGAAACCACAAAAATTGATCTCTTTCACTATTTAGGTGTCTAGAGCTGAAAACCGCTTTATGTGACTTTTTAGGTTAGTAGAATTTTGTTCAAATTAAAAGTTCTACTTAGATGGCGTTGATGGAACCCTTCGTTCATCTGGGAGACTTCACAAAAGAAAATATGCTTGTGAATGTTTGTTGGTTGAAATCTCAATTTGGATGAGCTCTATCTTGGTTGAACTCTAGTTTGACAGATTTGTAGTAAAAATAAGTTTATTTAAATTTTATATTTGTTGTGTAGAATTGAGAGCATTCCTACAAACTTAGTTTGAAGTATAGTTTAACTGAGGCTCAGCTAAATCACAATTAGTATCAAAACTTACTTGGGCTCAACCCAATGTCTCTATTGACTAAGGATGATTGTAACATTTCAAATTGCTTTCCTCAGAGAAAACTACTCTATTCATATATATGGACCATATTTGATCCATTTGACATACATTTGATCCATGTAATTTATTTTGAGAAATTTTTTTATTCATAATGTTCTTTAGGGACTCACACTATTCTCAAGTAGAACTTCTCTATTCTTGAAGTATTTCTATTATTTCTCATCAGTAAAAAAATGTTGTGATTTATTATGTATTTCTTTCTTCCATTCAGTTTCCATTGTGAATTGGTCTCTATATGTGATGCAAGGTGAGTAAAGTGGAAACATGTTTATAAGAAATGGTGGTCCTCTTTCATCCTGGTAAAGATGACATACATAGTACCTTCCTTTGGCCATAAGTTAAATTTCCCTAAGGCCCTACAAAGGAAGAAGTGGTGATCTTCCATGGTCAATATGTAAAGAAGATAGTGAATATAGTTTGATTATTATTTTCAAATGTTTGATACATAAATATATATTATATATCCTATGAACTATCAATAAATATAGTTTTCACTAGTCAAGTGGTTGGAAGGACAACTAGGCTTGGATTTAGAATCTTTGTAGTTTCTAAACCGTATCATATAACCTTTCATATATTGGTTCTTTTTCCTTCTTATACACATTGGTTGTTTTATTGTAATTTTTTTCCATTTATGTTTTATTGTTGAAAAAATATAAATTAAGAGTCTATTAACTTCCCATTTAGATCCAAAGTTTCAACTGGAACAAAAGCTAGAAGTATGGAAGACAATGTTGTAGGAATGTACAACTTGGAAGGAGTTCCCAAACACTACACAATGCCTCCTCTCCCCGAAGGAACCAAGTATTTATAATGAAAGAGAAGCATATAATTATTGATGCAAGGGATAAAAAATGATCTATGGGTGATGCTAGAAATAAAATAAATCTCCTACAACACCAATTAGTGAATAGTATTCAGATACGAAAGACTGTGCCACACTGAATCCAGGGTGATAAGTATTATTTATTCATGACTTATTTTTTATGAAAATATTAGAATATCATCTTGTGTTTCTACATATATAATTTTGAGAAAATTGTATGATACCCATGTGAAACCAACCAAGTAAAGATAAATATGCTTATTCATAAGTTAGAAATATTTTAGATAGAATGATAGAATGCAATATCCAAATACACTCAAAAAAATGTGGCCTTATTAATGGTCTAACATTTATTAGAAAAGAAGTTACAAAACGATTATAGGATACCTCGATCTTGAGATATCTCACTCCTAGATTTGAAAAGAAGGCAATGATAATTGAAGATTCTAGTGATTTTGACGTCTTGAAGATCATAGAGTTCATTGGAAATCTTGAAACATATGAAGTCAAGCTAATAGATCAATCTGATATAGAAGGAGAAGTTCAACCCATGATCAACATTAGTGATTTCAACTCTTTAAAATCATCATGTCAAAAATCCTGCGATGAATTTTATGTTGAGGATAAGAATTTTTTTTAACAAAATCTACTTGCCTCCTTCTTACATGTTCTACAAGTGTGTGAGAACATGACATCTTATAAATGAGTTCCCAAACCTTATGAATGAATGAAAGAAGGTTTAAAAGTAAAAAGAATAAGAAATCACATAAAGAAGCTTCGAACTCAACCAAAAAAAGTAGCTCAAGTGATGAAGAAGACTAGAATCTTTGCAACATGGTTGTTGAAGGCCTTCTAACAAGGAAAAAGTCATAAAGAAAACTAAAGGTGTCATGTCATATAAACAAATAGGAAAAATGATTCTCAACTCAAGATGGAGAAGAATATACTAATATAACTTTCTACATAGAAAATACAAGCGAAGGAGACTCTAATGAGGTAAAATTTTGATATCTTTATAGACCAAAACATATTTATATACTCTCATTTACTAGAACTAAAATGCTAGTTTGTATAAGTAGTTATATGAGACTAAATAACCCATTGACAATCTACACGAGAAAATTCATGGACTTACATTTGAATTTATGATCTCAAATCTTATCCCTCCACTATTCATGATATTTCTTCTTCAAATTCCAAGGTAGATGATAAGAAAGTTATAATTCTTGCTTTTCTAGACACAATACTTCTCTTGAAGATACACTACATGCTTACCAATCTTAATCATAACCCTCAAAGAAGAGATTCATGGAAACTTTTTTACTGTAACCACTCATCCAAAAGACAAACTCATTTCTTCCTTGTGTAATCCTTGTGGACATATTGCCTATCAATGCAACTATAGGAAGGGAGATCTCAGAAAGCTTATTTGGACCACAAAAATCTACACCTATTTGAACCATTCATTCTTGATGTCAAAGTTGTGATGTAATCATATGCTTCATGTGACCTTATATATGTAAATTTATCTTATTGTAAATATACTTATGTACTTTGCATGATTGACATACATTCAAGTTATTATATATTTTTTAAAATACACAATACCCATGTTGGTCAAACTTAAAGTACAACAAAACTATAGTAACTCCAATTTCTAATGTGAACTACCTTTACGGAGACAAGTGATAGATTGTCCCTCATTATAAGAGCCTCAAGAACATATTTACGCACAAAGATGGATGTAGTTGATAAAGGAAATGACTTTACCATGGATTACCATACACAAAAGGATAATATTGTGGTAGATGCATTGAGAATAAAGTTAGCTTTTTTGTCTTTATCAATAGACAATGTGTAGTTGCACCCTTGGCTTGTAGTAAGAGAGACATATTAGTGTTGCTTTTCAAGATGAATGCTTGATTGGATTGTTGGTATAGCTTCATATCAATCAAACCATGGTATAATAGATCATTTATGCTTGGATAACATATACATTGGTGTTGGATATACAACCAAAGCATTGAGATGGTTCAATTTTCATCCCTGAAACGTTCTATGTAGGTAGGTGGCTTGATGAATATGGTGTTAGAAGAGGTGCATTCCTCAATGTACGTTATGCATCTTGGGAGTACCAAAATGTATAAGAATCTAATGGATCTATATTGGTAGCCATTGATTAATCTTGATATCTTTGAGTTGTTGGCTAAGTGTCTAACTTTTTAGTAGGTGAAGGAAGAGCTTCAAAATCCTAGATGATTTTGTAGTTTCCCACCCATGGTTAGAAATTGGATCATGTCACCACAAAATTGGTGCTTTGAATCTTTAATACAAACGAAGGATATGATTCCATTTGAGATGTTTTTTTTATTTTCTTACTAATTCAACATACTTTCTAACATTCAAACCATCCTACTTAAAAGATTAGAAGTTGTCTCAAACTAGTACAAATGAGATAGTTTGGATTCTTGGGATACCGTCAAGTATCATATGAGATAGATTACCTTAGTTTACGAGTATGATTTGGGACTATCTACATAAAGCTTTGGGAAGACAGTTTAATTTTAGCACAACCTTTCACATATAGTTTGATATATAGTAAGAGAGAATGATCCAGACTCCAAAATATCATTTGTGATCTTATGAGATTCATTTACTTGGTAGCTAGAATATTCACCTCAGTTTGATATTGTTTAAACCACTATGTTGGACACTTTGATTCCTCAAAGTGTTTGACATGTTCCTAGGCTAGGTTGATGTGGATTGTATGCATCGTTGAATCCACTTCAGGTTGATGCGGGTCAAGAGTTAATCGATGTGTGATGAGCAATTACTGAAGTGGATATATTTGGGAAAATATGAATAGTTTTTGTGGTTGATGCATGTAAAAGAGGTTTGAGGCATGTTTATAGAGTTTAAAGTGGGTGGTTTTAAGTACTTTAGTAGGTATTTTGAGGTCAAAGCAGACCTTTTAGGGCAATGTAGAGGTTGAAGTGTCTTATATATGGAAAAAATGCAATTTTTCCACTTGTGCCTATATAGAGTGTGTTTGAATTTAAAATTATAGATTTATATGGAAAAAGTTATTATTGAAGGTAAAACATTTTTGTGTTTATGATGTCTCAAGCTTTTTCAAGATCAGTGCTTTGAATTGCATTCTCAAGCTAGTTTAGCTAGAATCCATAGAAGTGTCTACTAAGTTTCTTCTCATCCTTTTTATTATTTTATCCCCTATCTATGCTATTGTGTTAACTTCTTAGAAATCTATGATGAAAATAAGGTTATTTCTCCTAAAATATCTTCTTTTAACCTTCTTGGTCAAGTTGGATCTAGAGCTTACTTGGCTGGGCATGCTAGGAGCTACTAGTGGTTCTTAGAGCTAGGGGTTCATGAATTCACTTTCTAGAAGCACATTTCACCTAATTGAAGTTCTTTATACTTTGTTTAGTTATCTTTATGACACAATTCATATGTATATAACAACCAATATTTTTTACAACATGAATTACTAGTCAAAGATGGGAGTATTTTCTTAATGAATGGGGACTTCGGGATCTTGAGACTCTTTAATATTACTTTTATTCAAGAACTAAAATGATAATCATTTTGATATTTTTTTGTGTGGGTACATATCATAAAATTTACACTCTATCTCTAAGGATTTTATCTTGCAACAGAATATTCCTCAACTCCACAGGGCACACAGATGTAGTATATGAATCTTGAGGTTATTTGAGGCTCCATTTTCTACAATAATGGTCGATGTTTTATAAGACATTTGGATTGTTTAGTGAGATACATGATCGCTAGCAAGGAGTTTGAATGAACCTCACATATGCAACAATCTGATCGCTTTGACACCTACAATCCCCTCATGATTGCTAATAGTTTAGATTCAAGAGGATCATCTTCTGGATGTTTATAGAAATAACCCAACAACCAATCACCATTATGAATTCTGAGAATGGCACTTGTTGAGGTAGTTTGATTCACATAGAATAGAGATGCATCTACATTGATTCAGTTTATGTCCTAATGAGGTGGACTCCACTTTGTGTGTTTAGTATTCATGTGTTGAACCCCAATTGTTGTCGTCTTGTCCCAACTTTTAATGATGTTCCTCATTGTGGTCTAGATATTCAAGTTTTTCTCCCTGGTGTTAATTGAAGTGGAATAGAAAATGTAATGGTTTCTTGTTTTCCAAATGTGCCACCATGTCACCATGAAGCATATGTTCCAATTGTTGATACTAATATTTAGATTGTGCATGGTTCAACCTTGTACATCAGTTGTTTGAAAATGCAATCAATGACTTCAGGGTTGACCATGAGCCATGTCTCCTTTGCCTTGGGGCAGTCACAAAATTCATGTAATGTACTCCCACCTTTCTAAAGACATATTTCACATAGATTTTTATTAATCATGCTCCCAGACTTCCTCAATGCATTCGTGAGAAAAAGGTCATGATTGAAGAGCCAAACAAAGGTTCTTATGCACACTGAGACATTTTTATTCCAAATGGTTTTCCACTGGCCCGGTGTCAATATGGTCTTGGGTTCAGTAAGATCTTAATATATCCATTTAACCTCCAAACCACCATGATCATGTTTTATCCAACACATTTTTTCTTCCCATGTGTTTATATCTAGTGTGGGCATCAAACATATTATGCTAACACTATCATTGTAAAAATATTGTTGAGGAAATCATCAACCCAAGTGCCCTCCTTTATCACCAAGCTAACCACCTTAAGATATGTGAGATCCTTAGGAATTAATAAATTATTCCTTAATATTTTTGTCCTTGCTCCTCTGAACCATTTCTCTTACCAAGCATTGGTATCGAGCCCATTTCCAACGATAGTTGCATGTTGGTTTTTCAACTGAGGTAATTGTGAGTTGAAAACTTTCCGTAGGGTAGAATCTTAATCATTTAGGATCCCTTTCCTTTCATATTTAGCTTGCATTATTCCTTCAAGATTGGAGTTTTCTTCTCCATGAATTTAGAAGTGATCATCACGAGTAAAGCTTCATTGGTCTCCTTTGCTGCTCTGATATAAATTATGTCCTCCTCCGTGGGGGCTAGAAGTTTTTTCCACAATAGAAGATGAGTGATTCTCCTCCTTGTGCATCCACTCCATTTAAAATTCCTAGTAATCTGGTCCAGTCTTTCACATGTTAAAATTGGTAATTTTTCTTCTTGCATAACATGATATGTCATTGTTGTTAGTGATGCTCTTGCTAGAGTGATTCTTCCTATTAGCGATAAGTTTCTATTAGCCTAGTAGTTGATTTTGGTTTTATAAAATTTCACTAGATCCAATAAATGGCCTTTGAGTTTCTGATGTGTGCTATCAGAATAACCAAATGCTTACCAATGTCCCCGAGTTGGGGTATTTTAAATTTTGTTCTGACAGCTCTGCAAATTGAAATGGGTGTGGATTTGGAGAAGAAAACTAAGGATTTGCCTTGAGCCACTTGTTGTCCTAATGCTGCTTCGAATTTATGCTGAGTTTTAATAATTCATGTTTCTTGATTAATGCTAGCCTCCCCAAAGAGTACGGCATCGTCTGCAAAACATAGATGTGAGAATGCTATCTTTTTGTTTGTGAAAGTTGTAGGTTTCCATCTATTCAGTTTGACCTCCTCTTGGATGAATTGGCACAAATGGTCTATACAAAGTACAAAGATGTTTGGGAAAAGGGGGTCCCCCTGTTTGACACCCTTTGTAGGTTTGATGGGTGGAATTTCTCGTCATTCCAGATAATGGATGACATCCCTATGGTAATGATCTGCATCACTACGTTGATGATATGCATTTGTATAGTAGTTCTGCATAAGGTGTCATAGATAAAATCTCAACTTAGCTATCATATGCTTTCGAGATGTCAACTTTTAGTGCCATTTTATGTTGTTTTGTTCTTGCCTTCTCTATCGAGTGTATAATTTCTTGCAACAGAATGACATTATCATGAAGGTTTCTTCTAGGAATGAAACTAAGTTGTGCTGGTGAGATCCATTCATCCAGGTAAGGCTTGATGCGATTGACCACAAGCTTGGACAACACCTTAACAAAGATGTTATTAAGTGAAATAGGGCACAATTCATTGCAACTTGTCAGCTTCTTAGATTTTGAGATCTAAATAATTGAAGAGTCTATAGTTGTTGTTTCTAGTGGTTCCATGAGAAAGGATTTCTGAATGAAATCAATTAAACTAGTCTTTATGCTTTGCCATTTATGATGATGGAAGTCAACATCTATCCCATCTGGTCTCGAGGCTTTTCCAGGTGCCATGGAGAAGAGGTTGTTTCTAATCTCATCATCTTGTGGGTTATTGACATGGAACTTTTTTCTTCTATGGTTTCAGCATTGGAAACTAACCACCATATCTTAAAACATTTTGCATTTGTGCCCCCAGAGTACGATCTATAAAAAAAGCAAGGAAGTGGTCATTAAGTAATTGATTTTACGCACCACTTTCCTTCACCCATTGGTCATTTATATCTTTCAGTTTGGTAACCTTATTTCTCCAAGACGAGCCTTAATGATGGTGTGAAAATATTTGTTGATTCCATCACCTAGTTGAAGCCACTCACGATGTGATTTCTATTTCCGTTCAAATTCTTCAATTCTCATTATCTCCATTATTTCATTTTGTAGGTCGATGATTAAGTTTTCCACCTCTGGATTATAACCCTCGCATAATTATTTTTTCACACAAACAAGTCTAACTTGTGTAGTATTCATTCTCCTCTTTCTTTGAGTATGGGTTTTCATGTCCCATTTCGATACTTCTTGGTTGAAATGCGTAGTTGTTTTCATAAATACTCCACTACTCTTCCAATGTATTTTAAGCATATTAGGGAAATGTTTGACCTCATGCCAATGAGCATAAATGCACTTGAGATTAGTGAGATATTTTCTACCATTATTATAGGATATCAAAATGGGAGAGTGATCTAATTTGATCTGCTCTACAATTTGAACTGAGTAATTGCTGCATTTATCAAGACAAAGTAAATTCCCCATCACTTTATCCAATCAGATTTGGAGAAAACCTCTTTTAAAGCTCATTGCCAAACCACTTCCACCTAAGTCTTCTAGAGAACAATTTTTCATTCTTGTACAAACTCTCTGCAACTTCATGAGTTGACAGTTTTACCTCCCACCTTTTCATGCGGTAGAATATGCGCATTGTAGTCTCAAATAGAAAACTAAGATATCACACACTTCATCATGATAGCTTTAAGATGATTGCATAGGAGTCTCCTTCCTGAGACCAACAAACATGCATAGATGATAGTTGCCTCTATCTTTCCATCTATCTAACAGTGAATGAATTATTTGTGAGATAAGATTATCTCAATCTGGGGAGCTTCCTCCTTCCAGAGTAACCAAATACCACAGGAGAATCCTTGTACCTCCACTCTATGTGAACAGGAGAACCCAAGAGTATTATGATGTTTGACGCCCTGAGCCTAGTACATCTCAGTTTTAGGATCACAAGAACAGTCACCTTGTACTTGTCAACCATGTTTTGCAGCTCTAGGTATCATCTTCATAAAAACCTTGTATATTCCATGTTAATATATTCATCAGTTCACCAGAGCTTGGGTTCCCACCTATTCAACATATGCTCATTCTTCATCCTTTTGTTCATGTTGATGTGTCTACTTCCTTGAATTTGTCCTTTTGGGATATGGTGGAATGACCTTCTTTCTGTTTCTCAAGTGTACCCCCACTTATTTGTTGCTGGATCGATATTCGACATTGATTGTTGCAAACTGACAACACACACATGAAACTAATCCTAAATGGAATGTCCTTATTTCTATTTTTTGAGTGTACCCCTATCGCTGAGGTCTAATATTCTAAAATAGATTAGGTGGTACTTAACCCCCATTAAAGGCCTCATCTCCATTTAGGATTAGCATCATGTGTGTGTTGTTAGTTTGCACCCCTTATGCTACACCTCCCTCTAGGTTGATCACCTTACTTCTCCTTGTGATTACTTGTCTGGTATTGTTTCTTGGAACTCACTTGATTTCTCTGGTTGGCTTTGGGTTTAGGTTCTTTTTCCTCTCTCTCAGGTTGATATGTGTATCCTATTCTCCTCGTGATGCATAATTGTCCTTAACTATTTCCTCCACATCTTCCTCATCCTATGAATTCTGCAAGTCCTAGAATTGATTTTTGTGATACCTAGTTGCACCTTCAACCTGTTGTTTCTTCCTTCATGGCTTTTTGAATATTGGTTTGGCATGGATTTCATCTGAGAATTGTTGCTACCTTGTTCCTTTGACCCTTGATCTTGTTGTTATTCATGCAATCCTTCATTGTCTAGATTCCTCAGCGAACACTCTTTGTCTATATGTCCTATCTAGCCACATTTTAAACATATGTAGGGGATGTTTTCATACTAGATCTGATATTTTAGACCTTCAATTGACTCAAAGGGCGTCAGAGGTTTTCCCACTGAAACTTCAACTGCCATTTGTGTGAATATACCTCATCTCTACATTGTCGTGTTGATGTCTACCTTGATTGTTTTTCCATGTTGATTACCTACAACTGTCAGGAAGGTATCATGGTATAAGTTTATTGGTAAGTTAGGTATCCTGACCTAGACTATGATCTTGTCCGGATGGGTATTATCAGTGAGAATAGTGTGTGCCATTATTGAACGGACATATAAGAGCCAAATAATGTCCATGGGTCTCCTATAAGCACATGAATATAATCCTCCTCAATCTATAGTTGAACTAAGAAGTTGTCATTTTCCAAATCTATTTAAAGTTTTCTTTTGGCTTCCAATTAAGTCAGATTTTGGCTTTGAGGGTCAGATATCCTATATCCCTGAAGATCATCTTGACCATGATTGTGTATTTCCATGGTTTTCTCAGTCCCACTATTTCTTTCTCCTCTAGTTTGAAAGTTGGCATCCCATCTGATGTGACCATTATGTCTTCTGGTTTCAACATGGATCCCATATCTTTACAAGGATCATCAAATTGTGCATTGTCCGCCACATCTCTATATCATATTTGAGGTTTTGTATATTGTGCACTGTTGTTTCTATTATGGACATTGTTGTCCCTGTTCTGATCATGGATTTCATCTGTCTACTGTAGGTGTGGAAAGTCATTTGGGGATGTAGCAATGGTTTCAACCTCCATTTTGGAATCATGGAATGTTTGGAATCACTAGAGAAATCATTCATCTTTCTTGAATAATTGAGGTTGATATCGATATTCGCTAATATCACGGATCTTCCACTACCATCCTTACCCAATGGGTCTAGGGGTCTTCTTTTCCCACCAACTGTGTTGCTTTGATTTTCCACCACCGTTATCTCCTGTTCAACACTCTATCATGACCACAAGATCTCATCACCTCCATATTGTTGAATGTTATGATACATGCAAATTTCTTTACCTTGCCAATTTAGGTGAAAAAAGGATTATGAACACAATTTGTAGCTCCATCTATAAAATGGTTTTTATGTAATATTTTCCTTTTTTATTTTAATTTTATCATTTATATCGGCCCTTTTAATACTTTTGGTATATTGTACTAATACAATAGAAATTTGTACAATATTTTGATGATAATTCCTTAATTTTATAAGATTATATCCCAATAAATTGAACTAGCTTCTAAGTTGTAATTATGATGTGACATTTGTATGGTCAAATATGAGAAAGTTGGTTGTAGATATGCATATTGAATATGACGTGTATTATTGCTTATGCTACTTTAATTGCTCATAATATTGTAGGATATCAATAAATCTACCTTCTTCTATAACAAAAGATGAGTAGATAGAATAATTGATGAATGAAGCCCTGATTCCTATAGGTTCTTGGTGATCAAATAAAATATTGAGTTTTTACAAATTGGGAAAGCTAAAAAAAGTTTCATTATAGAAATACATGGTTTGTGAGAAGTTATTCAGAGTCATATGTTTATTATTAGATGTGGTTACCAAAGATCCATATGAGGTATCAACTTATGTGAGTGAACTTCTCATGTTTTTATGAGGCAATCGTGCCACTTTGATAAAGCAATATGTGATATGATGACTAAACGGTGGCAATATTTATTTTATTTAAGTTCCTAGTATGGGTGATCTTTATATGTAGGACACATGCTAATGAGTGCCTACTTTATTCTTACAGTGATTGAGATGTTGTGTGATATTAAGGAGACAAAATAATCTTAAGATCCTCTATAGTATCAAGAGTGCTTTGCAGCCATTAGCAATTAGTTTGGGAAGTACATACCAAATACCTAATTCTTAAAAATAAAATTGACACTCAAACCATGTAAAATTATCAGTTTACTCACATGATACTTATTCAACTACTCTATTATGTTTTGTAAAAGTTGTCATCCATCATTGAATTATTAGATTTAATTATAATCACATACTTTATTTACTCTCTAGATGCTTTGTTACTCCCTGGGATTTTAATCTCAATCTCTTGGTTTTCCACACTTGTTAGGTTCTTAGTGCCCATTCTAGCGTTTTGGTATAGAGGAGTGTCATTTTTTAAATAGTAGTGAATGGAAGTTGGGGATTTGGTATTTTAGTGGTTTCTAGAGTTGTCCATGTATACTCAGGTCTAAGATATTTCATACATTGATGTATCCATGACTTGATTATTATATTTATTCCTTATACATGATTTTCTAGTTGTATTGGTGAATATCATATCTTTTCTATGAATGGAGGTGAACTTGGTCACATTTTACAACATCGTATAGCTTCCTACAAATATATAATTATATCAAGTTTATGTGACTAATTTTTTTAATGTAGTTGGGAAATTATATTTGAGCATCTCCTTCCCTTCTTAGTTTATGATTTTAGGTAAGCACAAACATGGATTATTGAATTTTTTTTCTTTGGAGTCTTCTTAGACTCAATGTGTGCTTATGCACTAATCATGGGGTTCTTTTGCAACATTTGATGGTCATAAGGCTATCTTGATTAGGGTTACATGGACAAAGGATGTTTTGTTTGTTCTTAGATATTATGCATATATCCTTGTTTTCCACTAGGCTATCTTGATTAGGCTTACCCACTATTGTTTTCCACAATTCATTGCAGCCTATATCCTATATTTCCCATCTGTCTTACCGCTTCTCTCTATCTGTGGGTGGCATCTCCGCACCATTCCTTTGGATGCTTTCTCCCTTCGGGACTTCAATTCTTGTTTGAACTCTCTCGACCTTGTGGCATCAAGCTAGAGGTGATTGAATGGTTTCTATTGTTCCAAATACACACCTTTACACCTCTCCCCAACGATCCTCTTAGCATAGTCGGCAGAGGATGTGGGACTGCAACTGCACAAGGTAGAAGCAGTGTGGGCAGGCATGTGATCTCTTGCCTAGGATGAAGCCAAGATAGGGGCATCTCTAAGTCTTTGTTTTGGAAAATTGCAACAATGGTATTGGGTTTAAGACATGCTCTTACACTACTAAGTGTTTACTCATCTTCGCTTCACCTTCACAGGCTTGATTCAGGTGTCATTTTATGCTAACGAGCCTTAATCCTCAGTGTGGTTTTCGCTTGTACCTCCTGTCGGGTATACCAGATCTTCAACCATGGTTTACTAGGTTCTCTAGGGTGCAGGAAACTTTCCATAAATCCTTGTGCTTTCATCCTTCAACTCTTTCCAATGACAATTAGAAATATGAACTCTAGGGAGGTGCTCTGCATGTTGTGCATGAAGAAGGAAAAATCCAAGCTTTAGTTTTGTGATCATGCCCTCAAGATATGATTTAATCTATCAGGATGCCTATATTAACAACGGGCTATCCTGTGTTTATTTTGATATATCCGTGGTGGATCAAATAAGTTATCAATTAAGATAGTCTTTGTCACACTAATAAACATAATGGTAAGTTGGTCGTTGACCCTAATTTAGAGATGGGATTTCAGTAATTGCTTTAATGTTTTATCTAGATTCTGATTGACTATTTCAAGTATAATCTTCAATAAATTGCAGAAATAAATTTATAGCTCAGATAGGGTTGACATTTTATAGGTATTTTGATCAATTTTGCGTGTTCTATTTAATGGACATTGTTTCAAAATCAAGTTCTAATGGGTTTTCATGAGATTTCAGACTTAGAGTTAATAGGGTTAATAAGATCATGATTAAGGGTATTTGGGTATTACAAGTTGATTATGAGATTAAAGATCAGTAAAATTCGTGGAGGATTTCATCTTACCAGGTTAGTTAAGTGGTCTATGCCCATGAGTATTCACTACTTACTATTCTTAGCATGTTTACATTATTGATATGGTCAATTTAGATATTCATGCCCCATATGATCTAATGCTTTAAGATTTCAAGTTAAAGATGTGTAAGTTTCTTAGTAAAGTTCAATGTTTTAAGAGTTTGTGTTGAGATTTATTATAGAATATTCATTATGATCCAAGTATAAGTTTTCAAGATAAGAATCCTTTAAGGTTCATGTATTTATATTCAAGTTAAGATAAGATTAAGATGTCATAAGATTGTAGAGTTGTTATAACCTCATTTTTCCTAGTTCAGGATTTAAATGTAATTTTTCCTTTTAAAGATATATGAACAAATAATTGTGATTTGATTTGAATGTATGGATTTCTTTAATAAATAGGCTTGCATGTGAGACTTCATAGGTTATTGGCTATTGGGCCCAATAACAAGAAAAGGAAATAAAAGGAAAAAGAAATTCAGTTAATAAAAGAATAATTAAGATAAGGAGAAAAGAAAGAGGTAGAAGCCTCTAGAAGGCTAGGGAACATCCTTCAAGGAGGGATTTCATATCTTTGGGATTTCTTGGGTTCCAAGGAGTCCAAGTTGCAAAGATAATAGGAAAGGAAATAGAAAATACCAATTAAATTAGCTTTATTGAAAGATAACTTGCCTATGTAGATAATGCCCTTTTTCCTTTGGAATTTGGAACTCAATTTTGGTACACAAGTTGATAATATCGATCCAAAATTTCCTTTAAAATTTGGTTGGAAAAGGATGCACGGTTTACGAGATATGGATTTTTGAATTTATCCTAAAGTGGAAAGATAATTGGACTAAGATATATCTGTCACGTTTTAAGTGGGATAAAATCCCAATTTTCATTTGTGGGATGCCTGATCGCGATCATTGGATCTGCGATCCACAGTTAGGACCAAGTCCCAGTCTCACGAGAGACTACAATGCAGAGTCTAGGTTGTGAGAAATTCAATCTAAGATTGATCAGGATTTTGGCGATGAGCAGAGTTGTAGATGAGTCCATCACCTTCATGGGATCGTTTCGAACTTATCCAACCTAAGGTTGGTTGGGTTTCATTGAGTACTGGAAGAATACACAAATCGTTGGGGACTTGTGATGGACCCTATTTATAGGGATAGGTCTAGGCATCACGAGCAATGACACAAGCCCTACCCTCGAGACCGGAGCGTTGTGACGATCGTGCTTGTGCCCCCAATTCGACCAAGTGCCCTGTTCTTCCCCCTCGTCTAGCAATAGTCATCGCCAGAGTAGCCTAGGTCCTTTGGTGGTGAAGGAGTGACAGGGAGAAGGAATTGAGGGGGCAGGAAAGTTCATGAGGAGCAAGCGAAGGTCTTGGTGCGGTTAGTTCACTCGTAGGAGGTCGGGAGCTCAAAGTCAACCCAAGAGTTGACTCTCAACTCGCTTTAGGCAACACACGGAGATTGAAGATGATCTAGCATGAAATTACCAGTCTACCCTCCCAGTCCTTCTATATAGGTAAGATTTTTCTCATCCTTTTACACATTTTAGTTAGTTGGTGAGGTGTGCAAAGGACGTGTGTCAGTTTCTGATTGGCCAGAGTCAATTTAATTGGTAAAAATCATAGAAAATTGTAGGAAGATCGAATGAAGAAATGTTATATATGAAAGTTGATTAGAAAATCATGAGAAATCTGTTAAAAATGTTATTAAAGCCTAATTTTGTTTATAAATCCAAAAGTTCCTAAATTTGATCATATGATGCTTTAAACTTTGGTTAAACCCTAATTATGATTGGAGATCAAATCTAAGGTCTTAATGGGTTAATTAGACTAGTAGTTACATGTTGAGGGGAAAAGTGAGATTTGAACTGAATATTAGATAATGAATTGCTTGTTTTAGGGTTTTACACATGAATTTATGATAATGCACATAGAAACCCTAATTTAAGGTAAAAAGGGTGATTAACAAGATTAATTCGAGGTTCCATGGAATAGTGTAATTCTGAGTTGATCCTAAGCATGTTAGGAAGAATATAACAAGCTAGTTAGGGTTTGTGATTTGTTTTGCTATTTTAAGGTTTATAGTGTCAATAATGAGGATGAACCCTAATGAAACCCTAAAAGGAAGTAGAAAACCCTAGGAAGCAAGTTCATGTGAGGGGAATCTGAGAAAGTGAATAGTAATTAGATTACATGTACTTTTTAGGGTTCTTGCTTGTGTGTGTGGATTGAACTGCTCTCCTGGTAACTTTCTTGCTTGGATTACTATTAGCTTATTGATTCGACTGGACTGGTATGTGGTAACTTTATGAATAATGGCCTTTAGTTTCATAGCATTTCCCAAATGTTTCTCGATTGATTGCAACCTAAACTATTGGATTCTCAATTTTACAATCCTATAAAGTCCCTATGTGTATCACAATTAAATATGAATGTTCTTCTAGAACCTACATGCCACCCTGATGTATGTTACAAGACCAAGCCCCAGAGTGAAGGTCTGATTCGGTCAAGCCCCAGAGAGAAGACCATTGGGCACCTCAAGAGGTGACCCCAAACATCAAGCTCAGGATGAAGAATGTGTCCTTATATCCCTTGCAAGGACAAAACCCTAAGAGAGGGTAATCCAAGGTTTAGGGAAAAAGCGGTTGAGGAGTCACATTAAAAGTGTAATTTGGATTGTTAATCAATTATTTGCTTAATTATGTTGTTAGAAACTATTTGTGACATTGTGATTGTCCCCTACAAACCAGTATAGCAATATACTGACCGACATTTTGTTTGTAAGTGTTTTAGGTACAACTCTGAAAATGGACAAACAATAAATCAAAATTTTGTGAAGAGACAACTAAACTTTTCAAGGAGGATTAGTTCGATAGAGCTTTCCTGTGGATAGAAGTTTAGAATCTGAATCTTATAAGGTATGCAACAAGTTTTATTTTATTCCAGTTTTTCAGTTTAGTAATAGTAGAATTTGATAATTATTTTTTATTAAATGTCAAACCATGGATCCTAAAATATTGGGATAGCATCTCTGACCTCTTGGTCTCCCTTGATTGGGGGTTACTGGGAGTTGGGGTCATTACATTTGGTATCAGAGTTGTGGTTTCTCATTTAATCCTTAGTAATTATTAAAAGTTACAAACTATGTAGAACCAAGGGAATTATTAGAGGATTTTCCAAAGACAGAGGTGTCTAGAAAAGGATCACAGTCCAGGGGCTGGCAATATTTTCCTCCACCCCACTAGTCGGTCACAAGGATTCCAAGATGCGGTGTGACTTCCTGGCCAAAGTCAGAGGTCTTGACTCGAAATAAGATACCTTTAAGACTCTCTAATCTATTTTGTCCCTTCTCAACCCTAATTGTAACACCCCTCCCTAGGGTTTCATACATAACCAGTAGAAGCACAGCCTAATCCCCAACATTATCCATAATGTGGGGTACTTGGCTTATCAGGGAGGGATTGTCACATGCATGATCTCATATCAAGAAATAAACAACACTTGGCATTCATAGAAACATAGATTCATACATGAGTTCTTAGAAAGAAAGCTACATCATGCTTCTAAAGGTATACTAAACATAAACTAGATAATCATGAAAAAGATAGGATCTCCATAGATGGACGTCCCACCAGGAAAAAACTTCTAAGGTCTTGTATACTTGGAATCTTCTCAAGATGTCTCCTTCCCTTTAGCTCCAACGTCTGTGAACATCTCGTCCCTATCCATGCAAAGGAAAAACAAACATGGTAAGTAAGCGGAATTGGCATGTTATAAAGCATAAAAATAACATATAAAGTGATTTAACATAAACATGAACATGCATTAACATTAATCATTTCTTGGCATCTTTTACATAAAGAATTTGATAAGAAGTATATGCTCCTCTCTTAATGCCCCATAAGGAGCCCATAATGCTCGGAAAGCCCATAATTGCTCGGAAAGCCCATAATGCTCGGAAAGACCATAACAAGGTGCATATAAATCTAAATCAAATTCCCTTAACCATGATATTTCTTAGAATTAATTATCTTCTTAATAACTTAAACTTGATCTTAATGGGATTTCTCCCTCTTGAACATAGTTGGGATTTCTCCCCATGAAACATGATGGGATTTCTCCCTCTTAAGCATGGATGGGAATCTCTTCCCTCTTAATCTTGGTTTCATGTATCTTAATCATAATTCATAATCTTAATGTGATTTCTATTCTTAGACTTAGATTATAGCAAACATGCATTCAATAATCATAGACTTGAAGGAAAACATGCATTTATCATGACTTTAACATAAAGTGCTAAACAATATTCATAAACATTCAATAAACCAAAGGTTATCTATGCCAAGGGCATGGCCCGCTTACCTTGAGCTAAAACACCTAAATCGAACCTGGTTTGACTGATTGGGTTCTCTTAATCACCTGATATAACATGTATGTCTTTCATTATACAACATTAAGCCCTAATTTGTTCATATAAAAAATTGAGATGTGAAAATAGAGAAATCAGGCGATAAAACCCAAAAAATCGGATTCCTTATTGAAAATCCTTTCCAAAACGTATCTATGCATATTTTTCCGATAACTAGGAGATTTACTATAAATTTTCGAAGAGTCGCCAATCACAAATCGATATAAAGCCACATATACATATATTTTTATCCAAATTCAAAAATAGTGGGCCAAATCCTGATTTGGCCCAATCGGGCTTGGCCAGATTGGCAACAAGGCTTGCCTCAGTGATCAAAGAAATAGGGCATGAAAAACCGAAAATACCCTCACGGGTGAAAAACATCAAAAAGGCTGACATGGGTACCTAGGTCATCTCGTGACCTAGATTGCTCCCTGCCTGCTCCATGGCGAGAGCAGCACCTGGAGTTTCATCTCCGATCAGAACCTGAGAAGGTAGAAGGTACTCATGGTATTTGGGATCTCCACTACACTCACGGCACCAAGGCGAGGCCATTGAGCCTAAGATCGAGCCCTACTGTGCACAAGATCTCAGGACTGCTCTTCGCAAGGCAAGAAATAGGGGAAGCACATTGGAGATCCACGGTCAAGAAAAGTGATATGAAACCTTTAGGCGATGATCGAAAAAATGACCATGGAGGCAAGGCGAAGCCATCCATCCTATTTTCATGGTTGCAGATGCACCAAAATTCCATGGCGACTAGCGCCGATGAGGCTTGACGGTGGAGTATAGGTCTCGATGATATGGGCAATCGTAGGCCAAACTAAGGTTGGGAAAACAAAGGAGGGACTCCAAGGATGCTCACCGTAAGGGCAATTAAGCCGAGCTAACTGGAGAAGGCCGGGTGGACTCAAGGTCACCAAAAACTGAAGCCGAGTAGGTCAGAGAGATTCGGGGCTCTCGGGGCCAAATTGGCGGTGGAGGAGGAGAGCTCGGGGGCCGACGGTGCTTTTGGGTGCAAAAAAAGGAGGTGGATGCTCTGTTGTGGCGGTTGGGTGTCCGTGCGTCAAGGGGGTCCAAGCCCTATATTGGGCGTTTCACCTACAACAAGCGAGAGGGGGTGAGTTAGGGCTTGCTCGGATCGGGGTGATGAGTCGGAGGCGTAGGCAAAGAAATCAAGTGAAATGGCCTCGTAATGAGGGAGAGAGAGATCGTGAGGAACAATAGAGGTAGGTGATGATAGGCGTGCCGTTGGATCTTGATCCAACGGTCATTGTGCACACGCACGAGGAAAGAAGCAAAAGTAACGTGTGACAGCAAAAAAAACGAACCATAGGTTAATTGTTTGCATTAATGAAATGAATATTCAAACCTTGGTCCTATCTATATATAAATCTCTTTCAATTTAATTGGGGGGTCAAACATGGTCATAATGGATTCAAATTTGAACCATATGTACATTAGAGTGTCTAGAATATTCCCATTTAATTAGGTTTACTACTTGTACACATTTTAGGCCAAAAAAATAGCAAAACCCTCATGTATACGTAAATGGCTATGATTAGTGTATATCAAGCTATTAATTTCTCAAATAAGAATTACAAAACATGAAAATGTGCACTCAACATTATTTATTTTCATTTAACAAGATGGAGGCCATTAAGCAAGAAATTAAACATGTAATCACTAATTATCATATGAGAGAGAAAATTTGACATAAAAGCATTTATTTTCGTTTTCTAAACAAAAGTGCATAAAGAGACATTTTCTTTAAATAAATCATGGGAAAGAGAGTAATTGAACATAATAAAACGAAATTGAAAAACTAACATGGGCAATTTGCATTTAAGTCCTCAACAATTATCTTATTAGAAAAAGGGCATGCAGAGAAAAAATAATTTGGAAATTTCGCATAATAAGATTGGGGTGTTACACTAATTCAATTAAGGATTCTAGGATTTTGGGTTCTTCTCTCTCTTCCCCACCCTCTTGAGGTCAAGGTAAGTATGATAAGGATTAAGGGATCCTCCACCAAATTAATAAAAGGTATGTAAACAAGATGTCATCGGCATAAGTATAATTAGTTTAAATGTAAACTAAAGTTTGATTGTATGTTTATATAGATGGCTCATGTGAAGACTGTAGCTACTCCTGTCGAGGCACTACTACAGAAACAACCTTTGGTGTCGGTTGTTTAACCCCCTTTGGCATCGGTTTCTGAGCGACGCCTATGTGGGCGCCGCTAAAGGTCAAACACTTCGGCGTCGGTTTTTTAACCGACGCCTATTTAACATATAGGCGTCGGTCTTTTAGTAGTTAACCGACGCCAAAAGGGTTCGCGCCACAGAAAACGGCATCATCTAGGACACATTCTGCGTCGGTTATCTACTAAAAGACCGACGCCTATATGGACTATAGCGTCGGTGTTTACTTGGTAACTGACGCAGAAAGTGTCCTAGATGACGTTGTTTTCTGTGGTGTGAACCAGTTTGGCGTCGGTTATCTACTAAAAGACCGACGCCTATATGTTAAATAAGCATCAGTTTGACACAAACAGGCGACGCCATTTCCAGTACGGCTGTTGCCACATTAGGCGTCGGTTTTGGTCAGAAACCCGACGTTGTAGGTCTTTCCTGACGGTTTTCTGTAAATAACCGACGCCTATATCTATTTTTTTTTTCATATCAGTTTGCAGGCCTACTGTGGCTGATCAGCAGGATGGGAACCTGCAGTTCAGTTTTCTGAACTGCAGGTTTACGACATCCATTGATATCAGCCTACAAACAGGCCACAAACCTGCAAAAGTCCCAAGCAAAATTTCACACAAGTAGATACATTCAGACATCAATTCAATTCTCACATTCACACATATAGAAACATTCAAATACATGTATTAACATTCAGAAATATTCATTTACAAAGTATCATTCATTATCGCTATCAACATCCCAATTATATCTTACATTTGCCACTGCTTGTATGGCTTTTGCCCATTCTTCTCTTATTTCATTTAATGCTTCCATCGTATATGGAGCATGTATATTTTTTAACCGTTTACCTATAGTGTTGTCAATTTTAAACACCTACAAAGAGAATGATGTATATATATAAGTAATAATATAAAAATAAGATTGATATATTTCATACTAACTAATGAGACTATATAGAATACCTCATGTATGGTATCGATGTCCAATGCGGCATGTTTGATAATCATCTGCATAAATCGCATCACATAGTATGTGCATGCCCAGCCATTGTCTTGTGTAGCGCACTATAAATTGAAACATACAAAATAATACAACTAAGCACAATTCACATCAATAATATATACATTGGAGTCGGGAACTTACTTGTACGTTCTGCCAATTTATTGGCTGGTTCTTTTTCCTTGGGACCGTTCCTTCAGCCTTTTTGAATGCATCTAAACCCCTACATGTTAATATAACACAGTAAATTGCATAAGTAAATAGTAATGTAATAACAGATGTTAACAGATACAAAAATGGAATATTTCTCACCAGAATAATGGCATTCTCATTACGTGTCCAATTTTAGTGTTTAATGTACTTCCTGCGGGATATAGATAATAAACAGTGAACGTCCCAGGGACAATAACTAGTAACTCCCAATGTTTACCGCTAGAGGTAAAAAGTTAACAATTAATAACTCAAAATGCACAATAAAAATGGAATTTTCTTAAGTCCAAATTATAAATAAAGTAAACTTACTTGACATTGAATGGAGCTATTATTATCGTCTTCTTTTGCTGACCAAAAATTGTAAAAGCATCTATACAATATTGTTGAACATTGTCATGGTCTTTAGCTACCATACTAATCAATGATGGAATCAAAAATCCCACATGATCAAATGCAAATTGTTTGCAATGATCTTCGACTAAGTAGCTGCAAAACATGTATTATGTATGCATTAATATATAAGAAACTAGATCACCGGATCTTACACAAGGTATATGGATGTATAAACAAGATCTCACCTTATCCATGTCTCTATCATTGATGTATTCAACCAATCATACATAAACAACTCAATAATATCTTGTATAAATAAAGAGTTATCGTATGATTGACCTGCATAATCTGCATCTAAAGAAACAATTATCGGGCAATGTATATTATGTGCCCGTAGCCAACATGCCATTCCCCTACAAGCAGGACCTAACGGGTATGTTAGGTCAGTTGGAACCCAAGTTGGTAATGCAGGAAGTGGAGGTGGAGGCCTAGGTGCTCCTGGTGTCTTCTTTTTAACCTGTATATATAATTTCAGATCAATTGACATCATATATACACATTAACAGTCTAAATCAATGTAAATTTATCTTACAATTTTAGTAGTGTAGATGACATCTGCTTTGGGCCACAATATGACCCCGCCTTCTGCCTCAGCAAGTGTATCAATATCCGGGTGGGGATATGGCAATGTAGCTTCCCTCCAATCGGGTAACACACGTAATGGGCCCACACAAACGTAGCCCTGTGGCATTGGAGTCCCGTGAAACCTTTCCCCAGGAAGGGACGGGTAAGCATGCACCTCTGCAACAACATAGTCTTGTATTCTTAAGCGGCATGGCTTCAATGCCTACAAATTTATGTAAAGAATGTTATACATATATACATATCATCTTGAAAACATATCATCTTGAAAAGACTAGCTACAATGTCATAAACAATACTTACAACAGACGTGTTAGGCGATGGGTCTCCAAGATTACTCACAGTCTGTGCATCAGGAGAAGAGTGGGTCGCTATAGGCTGATTGGAAGCCTGAGATGCCTGCCACCGCAGCAATTCTTCCTTGACCTTCTCAGCAACTACATCGTTGACCTTCTTAGCAACTATATCCTCGACTCTCTTATTCTCCTATACATGGATAAAAGAAACATTAGATTCTTATTATTGAATTTCTTTTTGCAGTAACATTCTAAAAAAAGAATAGGTTACCTCTTCTTGAGAAAGTCCCGCTCTGGGTTTGCGCTGGGATGGCCCAAAGAATGCTTTGATGCCCACACCAGCGCCTGCACCCCTAACACGTCCAAGATGCTCTGGGTTACCCAGAGCAACTGTCAATTCATCCCTTGTGCCCTGAGGGATGAACGTGCCTTGTTTCCTCTGCTCGTGCAGCTCCCGCTAATCACCATCAACAGAAATTGGTAAGTTAACACCACAAATAATCAATATTCAAACGATTGCTCTAAGAGTTGTATTTTACCATTTTCGCAGCCGCCTCAGTAGTTACGGGCTTCTTTATTTCACCCTTCTTGTTTTGCCTCCCAGCTATCCAGATATCATGGCGAGGCATGGGTGTGGCAGACTCCTGAGTAGCCGCAGACTCCGCATGTAGTCTTTGGCGAACGCTTGCATAGCCTTTTGGACCCATAGTGTGGTCATGCACATTCAGTGCACGCCTTGCTTTTTGTGCGTCACTGAGGGCCTAGTTAGTATGCACATTAATGATTTGGTTAGTATCACTAAATGTTAATCTTGAATAGGTGAATACAATGTATATTAATTAAATTGGGAGTGACACCTAATACCTTGAATTCTTCAGATTTTCTTGAAGCAACAAAATTGTCCCAATCTTCTTTGTCCAAGAAGTTCCATTGTTCAAGGGCTGACTTCTTTTTCTTATCACCCTCTTTTATGTATTCTCTGTTCAGATTTGTCCTATAATTCCTAAGCATCTTTCCAGCGCGTTGCATCACACTTTTACGATGCAACTTCTCATCCAATGCAAACAGATTCTGTAAAATAGAAATGTTATTAACTAGTATCCAAAATAGAATTGCAAATAATAGAATTTGTAATCTACAAAATAGAATTGCAAATAATAATAACTCACGCATAAATCCTTCCATATCAAGTCTTTTTTCCCCTGAGGAACTTTATGCCAATTATCATACTTAACACCATAATGGCTCCGAGTGGTACACCCAAGATAGTTTATAAAATTATTGCGGTTCACTCCAATTGCATTTCCTCCATTATCAAACTCTACAACCAATTTGGATCCACTGCCACTAAGCGCTATTAACTTCTTCAAAAGAGTGATGCCCCTTTTCTTATTAAGTGTTTGGTTTTGCGCATCAAGTTGCTCCAGTGCTTCAGTGGGTACATGTGCATCATCAACCTAAAATTTGACAAAAATAAACACACTGAATTAGCCCAATATAGAAATATAAGATATATGACATAACTAGAAGATAATGAATTTTATAGAAATACAGGATATGCTTTTAGAACTTACATTGGTATCCTCGCCATGCTCATCATGGACAGCATGCTCATCATGGACTTCATGCTCATCATGGACATCATGCTCATCATGGTCAGCCATCTGAAAATGTCATTAAAAAGGCAAATATTTAGCATTTGTATTAACTAGAAAAAGGCAAACATTTAGCATTTGTATTAACTAGAAAAAGGCAAACATTTAGCATTTGTATAAACATACATGTCTCTAAAATTGTGATCTCTTATCAGTTAACAATCCTTCATTGTGATCTCCACGCACATATAAGTCATCATTAGCTTCAATATTTTGTGGAGTTGGCAACCCAACTGAGAATGGACTGGAGTCATCATACTTATCATAGTACTCTTCTTCATCTATAGGATCTTCAATGAACTATCTTTTACCATGAAGAACAACCGACCATTTATCATTTGCAGGATCATCGATATAGAATATTTGTTTCGCCTGTGATGCCAATATGAATGGTTCACCCTTCTCGCCAATCTTTTCAAAGTTCACCAAAGTGAAACCCAATTCATCCACTATAACTCCTTTGGTGTTATCAACCCAATTACATTTAAAGAGCGGAATTTTGAAATCTATGTAGTCAAACTCCCAAATATCTTCAATGACACCGTAATATGACATTTTAGCTTCACGTGGACTCTTATCCTTTGCACTTGCAAAGTACATAGTCGACGCTTGAAGAGTGACCCCACTATTTTGGACGACACTCTTATCATCTTGGCACTTTGTGTAATATGTGAATCCATTAATGTCAAACCCTTCATAAGACATAACATTCGGTTTTGGTTTAAAGGCGAGGCATTTGATAGTTTCTGTAATATCATTTGGTGTTTGAGATAGTTGATGTAAGAGTTTATCTTCAAACCACTTAGTAAAAGTCTTATTATGCTCTCTAGCAAGCCACATTGAACTTGCTCTAGGATGTTGTCTCTTTATGAAATTGGTATGTTCCTCGATATAAACACTCACTTCGTCCATTTTGTGTAAAATATACAAGTGAGCTTGTTCCAACTGCTCACGGCTGATTACTTTCACCCGTGATCCCAAAATTCCTTTGCCCTCCTCAATATTCTTGTCATTATCAGGAGTGTCATTACCACTGAGAAATTCATTGCAAAAATCCATAACCTCTCTCGCCACATAACCTTCAATAATACTCCCTTCAGGCCGATAACAGTTTCGAACATCACCTTTAAAAATGCTCATGTATCGTTCAAAGGGATACATCCAATGCAAGAAAACTAGTCCCAACATTTTCACTTCCCTAGTCAAGTGGACAACAAGATGTACCATGATATCAAAGAATGAAGGAGGGAAATACATCTCAAGCTGACATAGGGTAACAACCACTTCTCTTTGCAAATTATCGAGAGTATCAGGTTCAATAACTTTGCTGCATAGACTGTTGAAAAAGAAACAAAGTCTGGTAATTGCAAACCTTACATGCTTCGGCAATATAGATCGAATTGCCACGGGAAATATTTGTTGCATTAGAGTGTGACAATCATGAGATTTAAGACCTATCAACTTCAGATCTTTCATTGATACCAATCTACGGATGTTGGATGAGTAACCATGTGGCACCTTAACATTTACCAAGCATTCACAAAAAGTTTTCTTCTCCTTTCTAGACAACGTGTAACAAGCGGGAGGTAAGTATGTTCTTTTATTACCCATTTCACGTAATTTTGTTAATTCTGACCTTATTCCCATTTCACGTAGGTCCAGTCTAGATTTTATCCCATCTTTAGTATTACCTGGTATATTTAATAGAGTACCAATGATGCTATCACATACATTTTTCTCAACGTGCATTACATCGATACAATGCCTGACTGTCAAAGAACTCCAATAAGGAATATCCCAAAATATTGACTTCTTCTTGAATGAAGAATTGTCACTCTGTGTGGCCATACTACATTGTGATTTCTTACCAAATTCATTGACAATGTCTTTTACTCTTACATAAACAACATCCCCTGGTATAGGTTTAGGTGCACTCCGTTCATCATTCCATCCATTGAATGCTTTGTGCTTCCTACGATATGGATGGAATTTTGAAAGAAACCTTCGATGACCAAGATATACAGTCTTGCCGCCATGTTTTAGTCTTATTGAATCAGTGTTTTCTTCACATATAGGACACGCTTTAGCTCCTTTGACACTATATCCAGACAAATTCCCATATGCTGGAAAGTCATTAACAGTGCAAAACAACATAGCGTGCAAACGAAATGTCTCTCTTACTGAAGCATCATAGGTCATCACACCTTCAGCCCAAAGTTTCTTTAAGTCATCAATCAAAGGTTCAAGATAAACATCGATATCATTTCCGGGTTGTTTAGGGCCCGATATCAACAATGACAACATAACATACTTATTTTTCATACACATCCAGGGAGGAAGATTGTATATAACAAGCATGACTGGCCAAGTGCTATGTTGGCTGCTCAATGTCCCGTAGGGATTCATCCCATCTGTACAAAGCCCAAGTCTTAGATTCCTATCTTCTTCACCAAATTTGCGGTACAATAGATCAATCTTCTTCCACTGTGGGGAATCAGACGCATGTCGTAGGATCCCATCATTATTTTTCTTAACATCTGCATGCCACCTCAAATTCTTTGCATCTTTCGGATTTGCAAACAAGCGTTGAAACCGTGATATTATAGGTAGATACCACAACACCTTAGCAGGAGAACCAGTTTTGGACTCCCCCGAAGTCGTCAATTTATACCTTGACGCACCACATTTTGGACAATCTTTCAAATCTACATAGTCCTTTTGAAATAATACCCAATCATTCGGGCATGCGTGTATCTTCTTGGCCTCCATTCCCATTGGGCACAACATTTCTTTACCTGGTATGTTGAGATTGGCAGCTCGTTTCCTTCAGGAAGCATTTCTTTCAACAAAGTCAACAATGAAGTGAAGCTTTTTTCGCTCCATCTATTGTTAGCTTTCAACTTATACAATCTCAACACAGTGCTAAGCTTCGTAAACTTAGCACAGCCTGTGTATAACGGTATCTCAGCATCATGCACAATGTTTCTAAAGATAGGAGGTGGATCGGTGTGCTCTACCCTACAACTATCCAGCATCGCATCAACGATGTCTGTTGGAACTGGTTCATTCACATTTACATCATCGGAGGCAATTTCTTCTTCCACCCAAGCACTGCTATCGACATCTACTGGTTTCGATTTTGAAATCTCTCCATGCCAGTGCCATTCTGTATAGCCTTGTACAATCCCGTTGCACATGACATGACTTTTGATTTCCTCACCAGTGTTGACTTTCAAGTTGTTACCGCAATGCCTACGTGGACAATAGAACCTATCTGTAGGTTTTTTCCTATGTTCCTCAGCAAATCTAATAAACTGATCAAGACCAAATATAAACTCTGGGGTGCAACGATTACGAATGGACATCCATGATCTATCCATTCTACAATCAGAGAAAACAAGTATATATTAGGAAACAAGTATATATTAGGAAAAGATTAGGGTATACACTTACATCCTAAGTGTATAATGTGATGTCATTCTTATATATAATAAATGTGTACCACCTATCCCATCCTTGAACACCTAATCTCACTAGTAAGTGTATACTGTGTATTGGGTTTTCAAGAAAATTTCGGCAGCATTTCCCCGCTGTTCTCTAAGTACATATGTTCTTAGAGAACAAATGGGGAAATGCTACCGAAATTTTCTCGAAAACCCAATACACATTATACACTTACATCCTAAGTGAGATTAGGTGTTCAAGAACAGTCCCAAACTGGGGACTATCCAAGATTTACTCCTAATGAGTCAATCTTGGACGGGTTTCTAGGCCAACAAACACATGTTATGTCATTCTTATATATAATAAATGTGTACCACCTATCCCATCCTTGAACACCTAATCTCACTAGTAAGTGTATAATGTGTATTGGGTTTTCAAGAAAATTTCGACAGCATTTCCCCGCTGTTCTCTAAGTACATATGTACTTAGAGAACAAACGGGGAAATGCTACCAAAATTTTCTCGAGAACCCAATACACATTATACACTTACATCCTAAGTGAGATTAGGTGTTCAAGAACAGTCCCAAACTGGGGACTATCCAAGATTTACTCCTAATGAGTCAATCTTGGAAGGGTTTCTAGGCCAACAAACACATTTGATGTCATTCTTATATATAATAAATGTGTACCACCTATCCCATCCTTGAACACCTAATCTCACTAGTAAGTGTATAATGTGTATTAGGTTTTCAAGAAAATTTCGGCAGCATTTCCCCACTGTTCTCTAAGTACATATGTACTTAGAGAACAAACGGGGAAATGCTACTGAAATTTTCTCAAAAACCCAATACACATTATACACTTACATCCTAAGTGAGATTAGGTGTTCAAGAACAGTCCCAAACCGGGGACTATCCAAGATTTACTCCTAATGAGTCAATCTTGGACGGGTTTCTAGGCCAACAAACACAATAATAGATATGTACATGTTAGGGTTTCATCACAATTAATGTTAGGGTTTCATCACAATTGATGTTAGGGTTTAATCAAATCAAATTAGGATGCTACAATTGACAAGTTTAAATCTTATTTCAACATGCATCAAAATTTACTGAATTAGGCCAAACATTACGATTAGAAGCACAAATATATGACAAATATATGCAAGAAACAAACCATTATATGGAACGAATCCTACATTATACACATACTTTTCCTGAGTAAGATAATGTGCACTTCATGGAATTATTAATATCTGAATATATATAAGTTGTTTCTACCTACTTTGATGGGATTTTATAACATTCGAGTCTTCCATTTAAGGCATTAGATGCATATATTGCAGTCCATTGTGTTGATATAAGAATCCCATGTGATACACACGATTGAAAATCTTTCACCAACTCTGGTGTCCAACATGTGGATTATATGGGACATACACATCAAGGTGGTCATAAGGGAGGATATTTCCTTATTTATGAGTAAGTGATATAAGATTAAGATCCATATAAAAATTAGGGCAGAAGGAAGAAATAAATCTTCTTTAGGATACAATAGACCCTTATGGGTGTATTTAGGGTCATATGTACCATCATAGAACAAAAGGGGTACACTCTAGGATTTATGATCACACTACATCATGTATTTTATACAAAATTACATGTATGTGTATATAAAACATATATTTAAAAGGAACTTCTATACATATCTAATCAACTAATCAGTAATTAACTAAGTATTCATCAATACTTACTATTAATCAGTATCTCTAATCATTAAAATCGGCAAGCAGATTAGTAATTGTAAATAACAAACTACGAATTGTTGAATTAAAGTAATCACTAAAGTAATACTAACCAGTAGTACCAATCATTAATCACTGAAAGCAGCAAGGAAATTAGTAAAACTAATCATGCATTACTAGTATAATAGAGCAATAGGATATTTACTTCGATGCATTACAACAGTACCCAAATATTTCAGCTTACATACCTTTCATTAGCGGCGGCGGACAAGTAGGCGAGCTCCAAGCAGTGGTGGCGGTGACCGGCGAGCTCCAGGCGGCAGGGCAGGCAGGTGCAGCGGTGGCCGGCGAGCTCCACGCGGCAGCGGCGTCGGTGGGCGGCAGCGAGCAAGGACGAAGGAGCGGGCGGCGCCGGGCGTGAGCAGGGAGGAAGGAGCGGGCGGCGCCGGGCGTGAGCAGGGAGGAAGGAGCTAGGGCGGCGGGCGACGCTGGACGAAGCAGGAAGAAGCTAGGGCGGCGACGCACAACAGCAACACCGGCAGCGTCGGCGAGGCGAGGAGCACATGCAGCGTCGGCGACGGTGAGAACCAGCAGGCGATCGAGCAGCAGCGGCGCGGCAGGCGATGACGACAATGAAACAGGTGCGGGCGATGAAGACAATGAAACAGGTGTGGACGAAGAGTCGGGCGATCGCGGGATATTAAGTTCCCAAATAGCATCGGTTGTTTCCAACAACCGACGCCTAAACATCTTTCGCGTCGGTTGTTGGAAACAACCGACGTCCAATTGAACGATATTTTCACGAAATTATTTGGCGGGAACCACTTTCAGCGTCGGTTATAAAAGGATAACCGACGCTGAAAGTGACACTTTTCGCACAAATTTCCATCGCACATAGACGTCGGTTTCTATCTACATAACCGACGCTGAAAGTGACACTATTTTTTTTGCTCGAAAATTGGATTTTGCGGGCGACTTTAAGCGTCGGTTTTTTATTAACAACTGACGATGTATTCAAAGCGGTACCCGTGTCTGGCTAGTCTTCGAATATATACGTCGGTTTTCCTAAATAACCGACGTCTAATATTGTAGGTGTCGGTTTTCCTAAAGAACCGACACCCAGAAAAGCGACACTGAATGTTGTTTCTATAGTAGTGAGGACACTGAGAACCCATCTAGGGGTTTGCCTCCCCATAAGAGGAAGGGATCTTTCAAGAAGAGGAAGAGGGATTGGGGTGTTGAGTCCTCAAAGAAGAGAAAGAGACTCGAGGGAGCCTCAGAAGAGGGCCCCGATCCTAAGCCAGTTCCCTTCAACAACCTTGAGATGGACCAGGAAGAGGAACACATGTCTGAGGATGAGGTCAAGTTTGAGGAAAGCCTAACTGGTGGTTCAGGACCAACAATGGTAGATCACACCCCTGATGCCATGTGGATGGAATAGCAAAAGAGGCTAACTGAGGCCATTAGTGCCCTAGCCCTCAGGGATATAGCTAGATATGAAAATGGTGAGTCGGTTTCCATTCATCCCCAACTTAGAGTCGCCATTTTGGACTTCGTCAAAATAATTATTGAGAAATTCTAGGGAGAGGATAAGACTAAAGTGGTCGACAAAGCGGATGTTTGGCTGCTGGCAGTTAAAAATAGTTTCCGCATGCTGGAGGTGCAGTCGAACAAGAAGGTTCCTTTTGTTGCTCATATCTTGGAAGGAGCAGCCAAGATCTGGTGGGAGAACCACATCATGGGTTGAGATCTAAGTGAGGAGCCGATGGCATGGACCAACTTTAGGACTATCTTTACAACTAGATTCATCCCCACCTCAACCAAGAAGGATAAGGAAAGAGAGTTCACCAACATGATCCAGGGTAGCCTATTTGTTGCGGACTTTGGCCACAAGTTTCACATCTTGGAGTGTTTTGGGTACATGATGACTGAGGAAAGGTGGGTGGACCATTTTGTAGAACGTCTTCACCCTACAATCAAGCATCATGTGATTGTGAGTAAATCAACAACCTTCATTGAAGCCTACAACACTGCCTTAGACATGGAGAGGACAGTGATGCCTGCTCAGAACCCACCCAAAGGATATTTGGGTTTCATTTAAGGTACTCAAGGATAGAAGAATGATCACAAGAAGGGACATGGACATAACCACACCAAGGGCAAACATGGAAACAAAGGAAAGACACATGGTGAGAGTCACTTTCAAAAGTGTCATACCTGTGGAGGGACACATCCTGGGAAGTGTCACTTCGAGAAGAGGGTGTGTTACCATTGCCAATAGGAGGGACACTTCATCACCAACTATTCTCTTCCTGATCCGAGAGGTCTAGTGGTAGCGTAACCGGTGGCAGCAGCACCCCCAACTGGAGGTCCACCTATTGGAGAGAGAAGATAAGTCATAGTGTTTTCCATCAACAGTGAAGAAGCCCAGGCAAATGCTAATAGGTTGATCGAGGGTAATAACCCAGGGGGTTTTCCTTTCAGTTTAGTTTGATAATGTAATAGCAGTCTGATATAGTATGAAACTATGTAGGCATGCTTGAAGTCATGGGAAAAAATGTAAAAGCTCTTTTTGATTCTAGTTCTACTAATACTTTTATTTTAAGAAATCTAGAAACTATGCTTTGTTTGGACATCAAGTATTTAGGTTATGTTTTGGATTTCACAACCCTGAGTGATCGGATATATACACCTCTTTTAAAAAACCCAATATTTCTAGTTAAGTACCTAAGTCATGAGCTTCCCACTGACTTCATCCTCCTCGATATGAATGATTTCAATGTAATCATTGGTATGGATTGGCTTTACACCTATGGAGCATAGATTGACTGTAGAGAAAAGAATATCCTTATTCGGAAACTTGGTCATCCACACTTTACCATTTGAGGAAAGATAGATACAACTACCAGCCTTTATGTGTCAGCTTTGAAGGCTGAGCAGATGATATCCAAATGCTACCAAGCATACCTATCCATAGTCACTGAGCCTAAGGCCAAGGTACAACCCTTAGAGGAGATAGAGGTTGTTCGGGAATATGCGGACGTGTTTCCAGATGATCTACTAGGGATTCCCCCTAAGAGGGAGGTAGATTTCTCCATCGAGTTAGCTCCTGGGACTAGCCCTATATCTAAGGCACCCTATAGAATGGCCCCTGCTGAGTTGCTTGAGTTGAAAACTCAATTGCAGGAGTAGTTAGATAAAGGTTTTATCTGACCTAGTACATCACCATGGGGAGCACCAGTCCTTTTTGTAAAAAAAGAAGGATGGATCACTCCGGATGTGTATTGATTATCAGATGATCAATCAGGCGACCATTAAGAACAAGTACCCCCTACCCAGGATAGATGACCTTTTTTACTATCTCAAATCATCCTGAGTTTTTCCAAGATTAATTTGAGGTCTAGGTACCACTAGGAATGATTCAAGAGTGATGACAACCCTAAAATGGCTTTCTAAACACGTTATGGCCATTATGAGTTTGTGGTCATGCCGTTTGGGGTGTCCAATGCACCCAGTGTCTTTATGAACCCGATGAACAGTGTGTTCCAACCCTTCCTTGACTCCTTTGTCATAGTGTTTATAGATGACATCCTGGTGTATTCTGATGACCTAGAGCAACACTGTGACCATCTGTGTAGAGTCCTTGATATCCTGAGAAAGCATAAGTTCTATGGGAAATTCTCAAAATGTGAGTTTTGGATAGACCATGTCATGTTTCTTGGACACATCATATCCGGAGGAACGATCTTCGTAGATCCAGCTAAAGTGTCGGTTGTTCGAGACTGGCCTACATCGAAAAACCCCTATGAGATTTGAAGGTTCTTGGGGTTGGCTACATACTATCGACGCTTCGTCAAGGATTTCTCAAAGACTGCTTTTTTGCTCACCAAGTATACCCAGAAGGATGAAAAGTGTGTGTGGTTTGGCATATGTGAAGCTCACTTCCAAGAATTAAAGGAGAAGTTGACCACCGATCCAGTGTTGACCTTGACTTTCGATAATGAGGGTTTCATTATCTTCACTGATGCATCATACATGGGACTTGGTTGTGTGTTGGAACAGAATCGGCATGTAGTTGCATATGCTTCCCGACAACTCAATCCCAATGAGGTGAATTACCCAACAGATGACTTAGAACTGGTTGCTATCATTCATGCTTGGAAGATATGGCGGCATTACCTGTATGGAGCTACCTTTGAGATCTTTACCGACCATAAGAGTCTAAAGTATCTCCTGAAACAGAGAGACATGAACCTACAACAATGACGATGGATGGAGTACATGAAGGATTACGACATCACCATCACCTATCACCCTAGGAAGATGAACGTTGTAGTCGATGCACTGAGTTGGAAGTAGCTCAGATGTGCAGCTATTTTATCTAGCCTGTAGAAAAGTCTGGAAAAGTTGGTGGAGTGGACTCCACAACCATTAGAGGACCGAGTTTGATTGGCCAATATTCAGATTCAGTCAGAGTTGTTGAGTGAGTTAGTGGCGGCACAGTTGACCAGTTTAGAACTCAGCAGGATGAAGGGCTTGTTAGAGAAGCCACAGACCCATCTCTCAGTGGGAGTAGATGGAGGGATAAGATTCAAGAATCATATTTGGGATCCTGAAGATTCACCGTTGAAGGAACGTATCTTGCAAGAGGCTCATGGTTCTAAGTATCTGGTACACCCGGGCACTACAAAGATGTTTAAAGATCTATAGAGGTATTTCTGGTGGCCAGGAATGAAGAGAGACATTGTGGCATATGTGGCCAGCTATCTTAAGTGCCAGATGGTGAAGGCTTAACACCAATGACCCGAAGGACTTCTACAGTCGATAAAGATTCTAGAGTGGAAATGGGAGCTGATCACCATGGATTTTGTGGTGGGTCTACCCCGGACCAAGAGAGGTCATGATGTGATATGGGTTGTGGTAGATTGCCTTACCAAATATGCACACTTCCTTGCCCTGAAGACCACTGCCAAGGTGTCAGACCTAGCCGAGCTATATATATCTATCCAAGAGATAGTATGTTTTCATGGCGTACCCAATTCCATCATCTCCGATAGGGATCCGAAGTTCACTTCCAAGCTGTGGAAGCAGGTACAGGAAGAACTCGTGACGAGGTTGAAGTTCAGTACGGCCTATCACCCCCAGACTGATGGACAGTCAAAGAGGACAATCCAGACTTTAGAGGATCTGTTGAGAGACTGTGTTCTCGATTGGGGTGGATCATGGGAGCATTACTCACCTTTAGTTGAGTTTGCCTACAACAACAGCTACCAAGCCAGTATCGAGATGCCTCTATATGAAGCTATGTATGGGAAACTGTGTCTATCACCACTTCACTGGGATGATGTCAGTGAGAGGACCTTGTTGAGGTCAAATGAGCTCCCAAGTTTATGCAAATAAAGTTGCATTGATCAAACAGAGGCTGAAGAGAGCCCAGGATCGACAAAAGTCATATGCTGATGAAAAGCGGACTGACGTGCAATTCACTGTGGGAGAGCATGTTTTCTTGAAAATCTAACCACTCTAAGCTATAGCCAAAAATAGAGGGAAGTTGAGTCCTCGATATGTGGGTCCGTTTGAGGTGATACAACGGATTGATGAAGATGCATACCATTTGGCGTTACCCCCTTAGTATAGTATGATGCATGATGTTTTTTACGTGTCCAATCTGAAGTGATATGTGAAAGATCTGAGCCATGTGATGAGCATTGAGCCTATTGAGCTTCAAGGGAAGCTGACCTATCCTGAGTCACCTTTTTGGATTCTAGATACCAAGGTGAAAGAACTTAGATGTAAAATATAGAGATGGTAAAGGTTCTTTGGAAGCACCATGGAGAGGATGAGTCCACATGGGAGCTGATGGCGGACATGGAAAAAGCATATCTTGACTTATTTGTTTGATTGCTAAATTTTGAGGGAAAAATTCTTATAAGGAGGGGAGGATGTTATAACCTCATTTTTCCTAGTTCATGATTTAAATGTAATTTCTCCTTTTAAAAGATATATGAACAAATAATTGTGTGATTTGATTTGAATGTATGGATTTCATTAATAAATAGCCTTGCATGTGAGATTTCGTAGGCCTTATTGGCTATTGGGCCCAATAACAAGAAAAGGAAATAAAAGGAAAAAGATATTTAGTTAATAAAAGAATAATTAATATAAGGAGAAAAGAAAGAGGTAGAAGCCTCTAGAAGGCTAGGGAACATTCTTCAAGGAGGGATTTTTTATATTTGTGATTTCTTGGGTTCCAAGGAGTCCAAGTTGCAAAGATAATAGGAAAGGAAAGAGAAAATACCAATTAAATTAGCTTTATAGAAAGATAACTTGCCTATGAAGATAACGTCCTTTTCCCTTTGGAATTTGGGACTCAATTTGGTACACAAGTAGATAATATTGATAGAAAGTTTTCTTTAAAATTTGGTTGAAAAAGGATGCACATTTTATGAGATATGGATTTTTGAATTTATCCTAAAGTGGAAAGATAATTGGACTAAGATATATTTGTCACATTTTAACTGGGATTAAATCCCAATTTTCATTTATGGGATGCCCGATCGCAACCGTATGAACTACAATCCATGGTTAGGACCAAGTCCCAGTCTCACGAGAGACTAGAACACAGAGTCCAGGTTGTGAGAAATTCAATCAAAGATTGATCAAGATTGAGTCCATGAGCAGAGTTGTAGATGAGCCCATCTCCTTTAGAGGATCATTTTGAACATATCCAACCTAAGGTTGGTTGGGTTTTGTTGAGTACTGGAAGAATCCCCAAATTTTCGGGGACCTACAATGGACCTATATATAGGGATGGGTATGGGCATCGCGAGCAATCACACAAACCCAACCCTCGAGACCAGAGCGCTACGAAGATTGTGCCGGTGCCCTCAATTCGACCAAGTGCCCTGTTCTTCCCCCTTCATCTAGCAGCAGCCATCGCTGCAGTAGCCGAGGTCCATTGGCGGTGAAGGAGCTACGTCGAGAAGGAATTGAGGGGTTAGGCAAGTTTGTGAGGAGCATGTAGAGGTCTTGCGGTTAGTTCGTTCGTAGGAGGTCAGGAGCTCCAAGTCAACCCGAGAGTTGACTCCCAGCTCGTTGTAGGCAACACACGAAGGTTGAAGATGATCCAGCATGAAATTACGGATTTGCCCTGTCGATCTTCTATACATGTAAGGTTTTTCTCATCCTTTTGTGCACTTTCATTCGTTGGCGAGGCGCACAAAGGACGTGTGTCAGTCCTTGATTGGCCAGAGTCAATTCAATTGGTAAAAATCATAGAAAATTGTAGGAAGATCGAATGAAGAAACTTTATATATGAAAGTTGATTAGAAAATCGTGAGGAATCTGTTAAAAATGTTGTTAAAGCCTGATTTCGTTTCTAAATCCAAAAGTTCCTAAAGTTGATCATATGATGCATGAAACTTTGGTTAAAAACCCTAATTATGATTGGAGATCAAATCTAAGGTCTTAATGGGTTAATTAGAGTAGTAGTAACCTATTTAGGGGCAAAGAGATATTTGAACTGAATATTAGATAATGAATTGCTTATTTTAGGGTTTTACACATGAATCTATGATAATGCACATAGAAACCCTAATTTAAGGTAAAAAGGGTGATTAACATGATTAATTTGAGGTTCCATGAAATAGTGTAATTATGAGTTGATCCTAAGCCTATTAGGAAGAATATAACAAGCTAGTTAGGGTTTGTTATTAGTTTTGTTGTTTTAGGGTTTATAGTGTCAATAATGAGGATGAGCCCTAATGAAACCCTAAAAGGAAGTAGGAAACCCAAAGAAGCGAGTTCTTGCGAATGGAATCTGAGAAAGTTAATAGTTTTTAGATTACATGTACTTTTTAGGGTTCTTTCTTTTATGTGTGGATTGAACTGCTTGCCTAGATACTTTCTTGCTTGGATTACTATTGGCTTGTTGATTCGCCTGGACAGGTATGTGGTTACTTTATGAATAATTGCATTTAGTTTCATATTATTTCCCGAATGTTTCTCAATTGATTGCAACCTAAACTGTTGGATGTTCAATTCTACAATCCTATAAAGTCCCTATGTGTATCACAATTAAATATGAATGCGCTTCTCAAACCTACATGCCACCCTAATGTATGTTGTAAGACCAAACCCCAAAAGGAAGGTCTGATTTGATCAAGCCCCAGAGGGCAGACCATTGGGCACCTCGAGAGGTGACCCCAGGCACCAAGCTTAGGATGGAGAAGGTGGCCTTATGTCCCTTGCAAGGACAAAACCCTAAGAGTGGGTAATCAAGGGTTTAGGAAAAATGGTTGAGGAGTCACATTAAAAGCATAATTTGGATTGTTAATCAATTATTTGCTTAATTATGTTGTTAGAAACTATTTGCGACATTGTGATTGTCCTCCACATACCAGTATAGAAATATATTGATCGTCGTTTTGTTTTTCGATGTTTTACGTACAACTCTAAAAATGGACAAACAGTAAATCGAAATTTTGTGAAGATACAATGAAACATTTCAAGGAGGATTAGTTAGATAGACATTTCCTATGGGTAGAAGTTTAGAATATGAATCTTATAAGGTATGCAACAAGTTTTATTTTATTCCATCTTTTAAGTTTAGTAATTGTAGAATTTTATAATTATTTTTTATTAAATGTCAAACCATGGATCCTGAAATATTGGGATAGCGTCTTTGACCTCTTGGTCTCCCTTGATTGGGGGTTACCGGGAGGCAGGGTCATTTCATTTGGTATCAAGGCCATGGTTTCTCATTTAATCCTTAGTAATTATTAAATTTTACAAACTATGTAGAACCAAGGGAGTTATTATATGATTTTCCAAAGACAGAGGTGTCTAGAAAATGATCACGGTCCGGGGGCTGACAATATTTTCCTCTTCCCTGCTAGTCGGTCATGAGGACTCCAGGATGCGGTGTGACTTCCTAGCCAAAGTTAGAGGTCTTAACTCAAAATAAGATACCTTTAGGAATCTCTCATATATTTCGTCCCTTCTCAACCCTAATTCAATTAAGGATTCTAGGATTTAGGGTTCTTCTCTCTCTTCTCCACCCTCTTGAGGTCAGGGTAAGTATGATAAGGATTAAGAGATCCTCCACCAAATTAATAAAAGGTACATAAAAAACATGTCATATGCATAAGTATAATTAGTTTAAATGTAAACTAAAGTTTGATTGTACGCTTATGTAGATTGCTCATGTGAAGATTGTAGCTACTCCTGTCGAGGCCACTGAGAACCCCGCTAGGGGTTGGCCTCCCCGCAAGAGGAAGGGTTCTTCTAAGAAGAGGAAGAGGGATCGGGGTGATGAGTCCTCAAAGAAGAGAAAGAGAACCAAGGGAGCCTCCGAAGAGGGCCCCAATCCTAAGCTAGTTCCATTCGACAACCCCGAGATGGACCAGGAAGAGGAACACATGTCTGAGGATGAGGTCAAGTTTGAGGAAAACCTGACTGGTGGTTTAGGACCTACAATGGTAGTTCGCACCCCTTATGCCCTATGGATGGAATAGCAGTAGAGGCTAACTAAGGCCATTAGTGCCCTGGCCCTTAGGGATATAGCCATAGATGAAAAGGGTGAGCCACTTTCCATTTGTCCCCGACTTGGAGTAACCATTCTGGACTTCGTCAATCTGAATATTGAGAAATTATGGGGAGAGGATAAGACCGAAGTGGTTGACAAAGCAGATGCTTGGATGCTGGTAGTCAAAAACAGTTTTTGCATGCTGGAGGTGTAGCTAAATAAGAATGTTCCTTCTGCTACTCATCTCTTGGAAGGAGCATCCAAGATCTGGTGGGAGAACCACATCATGGGTCGAGATTTGAGTGAGGATCTGATGGCATGGACTGACTTTAGGACTATCTTTATAGCCAGATTCATGCTCACCTCAGCTAAGAAGGAGAAGGAAAGAGAGTTCACCAACATGATCCAGGGTAGCCTATCTATTGCAGACTTTGGCCGCAAGTTTCGCATCTTGGAGCATTTTGGGCACATGATGACTGAGGAAAGGTGGGTAAACCATTTTGTAGAGTGTCTTCACCCTATCAATCCTCATGTGATGGCAAGTAAACCAGCAACCTTCACTGAAGCCTACAACACCGCCTTAGATATGGAGAGGACAGTGATGCCTTCTTAGAAACCACCCAAAGGATATTTGGGTTTCACTAAAGGTACTCAAGGACAGAAGAATGATCACAAGAAGGGATAAGGACGTAACCACACCAAGGGCAAACTTGGAACAAAGGAAAGCCATGTGGTGAGAGTTGCTTTCAGAAGTGCCGAACCTATCAACAGACACATCCTGGGAAGTGCCACTTCGAGAAGATGGTGTGTTACCGTTTCCAGTAGGATGGACACTTCATCGCCAACTATCCTCTGCCTGATTTGAGAGGTCCAGTGGCAGAGCAAACAGTGGCATCAACACCCCTAGCTAGAGGTCCACCTGTTGGAGAGAGAAGACAATCCAGAGTGTTCGCCATCGAGGGTAATAACCCATAGAATTTTCCTTTTAGTTTAGTTTGATCATGTAATAGTAGTCTGATATAGTATGAAACTATGTAGGCATGATTGAAGTCCTGGGACAAAATGTAAAATCTCTTTTTCATTTTGGTTCTACTAATAATTTTATTTCGAGAAATCTGGAAACTATGCTTTGTTTGGACATCCAGGATTTAGGCTATGTTTTGGATGTCACAACCCTGAGTGGTCAGATATATACATCTCTTTTAAAAACCCTTGTCTTGCCAGTTAAGTACCTGTGTCACAAGATTCCCACTGAATTCATCCCCCTCAATATGAATGATTTTAATGTAATCATTGGTATGGGTTGGCTTTACACCTATAGAGCACATATTGACTATAGAGAAAAGAAGATCCTTATTAGGAAACTTGGTCATCAACACTTTACCATTCGAGGAAGGAGAGATGCGACTACTAGCCTTTATGTGTCAGCTTTGAAGGCTGAGCAGATGATATCCAAAGGCTGCCGAGCATACCTAGCCATAGTCACCGAGCCTGAGGCCAAGGTACAACCCTTAGAGGAGATAGAGGTTGTACAGGTGTATGTATATGTGTTTCTAGATGATCTACCAGGGATTCCCCCTAAGAGGGAGATAGATTTCTCCATCAAGTTAGCTCCCTGGACTAGCCCTATATCTATGGCACCCTATAGAATGGCCCCTGCTGAGTTGCTTGAGTTGAAAACTCAGTTGCAGGAGTTGTTATATAAAGGTTTTATCTAACCTAGTACATCACCAAGGGGAGCACCAGTCCTTTTTGTGAAGAAGAAGGATGGATCGCTCTGGATGTGTATTGATTATTGGATGATCAACCAGGTGACTATTAAGAACAAGTACCCCCTACCCAGGATAGATGACCTTTTTGACCAGCTCAAATCATCCTGAGTCTTTTCCAAGATTGATTTGAGGTTTGGGTATCAACAGGTATGAGTCAAGAGTGATGACATCCCTAAAATGGCTTTCCGAACCCGTTATGGCCATTAAGAGTTTGTGGTCATGCGATTTGGGTTGTCCAATGCACCCAATGTCTTTATGAACCTTATGAACATTGTGTTCTAACCCTTCCTTGACTTGTTTGTCATAGTGTTCATTGATGTCATCCCGGTGTATTCTGATGACCTAGTGAAACACCGCGATCATCTGGGTAGAGTCCTTGATATCCTGAGAAAGTAAAAGTTCTATATGAAATTTTCAAAATGTGAGTTTTGGATAGACCGTGTCATGTTTCTTGGACACATGATATCTGGAGGAATGATCACCATAGATCCAGCTAAAGTGTCAGCTATTTGAGACTGACCTGCACCGAAAAACCCCTCCGAGATCTGAAGCTTCTTGGGGTTGGCCGGATACTATCAACTTCATCAAGGATTTCTTTAAGACTGCTTTGCTTCTCACCAAGTTGACCCAGAAGGATGAAAAGTTTGTGTGGACTGATGTATGTGAAGCTCGCTTCTAGGAATTAAAGGAGAAGTTGACCACCGCTCTAGTGTTGACCTTGCCTTTCGGTAATGAGGGTTTCAAGATCTTCACCGATGCATCAAAGATGGGAGTTGGTTGTGTGTTGGAATAGAATCGACATGTGGTTGCATATGCCTCCCAACAACTCAAGCCAAATGAGGTGAATTACTAGACACATGACTTAGAATGGACTGCTATCATTCATGCTTTGAAGATATGGCTGCATTACCTATATGCAGCTACCTTCGAGATCTTCACCGACCATAAAAGTTTGAAGTATCTCCTGACACTGAGATACTTGAACCTACGACAACGACGATGGATAGAGTAAATGAAGGATCACAACTTCACCATCGCCTATCACCCTGGGAAGGCGAACATTATAGCTGATGCACTGAGTCAATAATAGCTACGATGTGCAACTATTTAGTCCAGCCAGTGAAAAAGTCTAGAAAAGCTAGTGGAATGGACTCCACAACCATTAGAGGACTGAGCTCGATTGGCCAATATACAGATTCAGTTAGAGTTGTTGAGTGAGTTGGTGGTGGCACAAGTTGACCAGTTCAGAACTCAACAGGATGAACGGCTTGATGGAGAAGCCACAGACCCGTCTCTCACTGGGAGTAGATGGAGGGATCATATTCGAGAACCGTATTTGGGTTCCTAAAGATTCACCTTTGAAGGGAAATATCTTGCAAGAGGCTCATGGTTATAAGTATATGGTACACTCGGGCACTACAAAGATGTTTAAGGATCTACAGAGGTATTTCTGGTGGCCAGGAATGAAGAGAGACATTATGGCAAATGTGGCCAGCTGTCTTACGTGCCATATGGTGGAGGCTGAACACCAACGACCCACCAAACTTTTATAGTCGATAGAGATTCCAGAGTGAAAGAAATCAAATGTAAGAATATAGAGATGGTAAAGGTTCTTTTGAAGCACCATGAAGAGGATGAGGCCACATGGGAGCTGAAGGCGGACATGGATAAAGCATATACTGACTTATTTGCTTAATTGCTGAATTTTGAGAGAAAAATTCTTATAAGGAGGGGAGGATGTTATAACCTCATTTTTTCTAGTTCAAGATTTAAATGTAATTTCTCCTTTTAAAGATATATGAACAAATAATTGTATGATTTGATTTGAATGTATGGATTTCATTAATAAATAGCCTTGCATGTGAAAATTCGTAGGCCTTATTGGCTTATGGGCCCAATAACAAGAAAAGGAAATAAAAGGAAAAAAGAAATTCAGTTAATAAAAGAATAATTAAGATAAGAATAAAAGAATGAAGTAGAAGGATAGGGAACATCCTTCAAGGAGGGATTTCATATCTTTGGGATTTCTTGGGTTCCAAAGAGTCCAAGTTGCAAAGATAATAGGAAAGGAAAGATAAAATACCAATTAAATTAGCTTTATTGAAAGATAACTTGCCAATGAAGATAATGCCCTTTTTCCTTTTGAATTTGGGACTCAATTTTGGTACAAGAGTAGATAATATCAATCCAAAGTTTTCCTTTAAAATTTGGTTGAAAAAGGATGAACGGTTTACGAGATATGGAATTTTGAATTTATCCTAAAGTGGAAAGATAATTGGACTAAGATATATCTGTAACGTTTGGATTAAATCCTGATTTTCATTTATGGGATGCCCGATCGCAACTGTCAGATCTATAATCCACAGTTAGGACCAAGTCCCAGTGTCATGAGAGACTAGAACGTAGAGTCCAGGTTGTGATAAATTCAATCGAAGATTGATCAGGATTGAGGTGATGACCAGAGTTGTAGATGAGTCCATCTTCTTCAAGGGATCGTTCTGAACTTATCCAACCTATGGTTGGTTGGATTTTGTTGAGGACTAGAAGAATCACCAAATCATCTTGGACATGCGATGGACCCTATATATAGGGATGGGTCTGGGTATCGTGAGAAATCACACAAACCCTACCCTCGAGACCGGAACGCTGCGATGATCGTGCTCGTGCCCTCAATTTGACCAAGTGCCATGTTCTTCCCCCTCATCTAGCAACAGCCATCGCTTGAGTAGCCAAGGTTTGTTGGTGGTAAAGGAGTGGCATATAGAAGGAATTGAGGGGTCGGATGAGTTTACGAGGGGCAGGCGGAGGTCTTGGTGCGGTTAGTTCGCTCGTAGGAGGTAGGGAGCTCGAAGTCAACCTGAGAGTTGACTCTTGGCTCGTTGCAGGCAAAGCACGAAGGTCGAAGACGATCCAACATGAAATCATCAGTTTTCTCTCCCGGTCCTTCTATATAGGTAAGGTTTTTTTTTGTCTTTTTGTGCATTTTAATTAGTTGGCAAGGAGCATAAAGGACGCGTGTCAGTCCCTAATTGGCCAGAGTCAATTTAATTGGTAAAAATCATAGAAAATTGTAGGAAGATTAGATGAAGAAACCTTATATATGAAAGTTGATTAGAAAATTGTGAGGAATCTATTAAAAATGTTATTAAAGCTTCATTTTGTTTCTAAATCCAAAACTACCTAATATGATCATATGATGCAGTAAACATTGGTTATAAACCCTAATTATGATTGGAGACAAATCTAAAGTCTTAATGGGTTAATTAGAGTAGAAGTAACCCGTTGAGGGGCAAAGTGAGATTTGAACTGGATATTAAATAATGAATTTCTTATTTTAGGGTTTTACACATGAATCTATGATAATGCACATAGAAACCCTAATTTATGGTAAAAAGGGTGATTAACATGATTAATTTGAGGTTCCATGGAATAGTGTAATTATGAGTTGATCCTAAGCCTGTTAGGAAGAATATAACAAGCTAGTTAGGGTTTGTGGTTAGTTTTGCTATTTTATGGTTTATGGTGTCAATAATGAGGATGAACCCTAATGAAACCCTAAAAGGAAGTAGGAAACCCTAGGAAGCGAGTTCATGTGAGTGGAATCTGAGAAAGTGAATAGTAATTAGATTACATGTACTTTTCAAGGTTCTTGGTTGTGTGTGTGGATTGAACTGCTTGCTTGAATACTTTCTTGCTTGGATTACTATTAGCTTGTTGATTCAGCTGGACAAGTATGTGGTTACTTTATGAATAATTGCCTTTAGTTTCACGGCGTTTCCCGAATGTTTTTCGATTGATTGCAACCTAAATTTTTGGATGTTCAATTCTACAATCCTATAAAGTCCCTATGTGTATCACAATTAAATATGAATGTGCTTCTCGAACCTACATGCCACCCTAATGTATGTTGCAAGACTAAGCCTCAGAGGGAAAGTCTGATTTGGTCAAGCCCCAGACGGAATACCATTGGGCACCTCGAGAGGTGACCCCAGGAACCAAGCTTAGGATGGAGAAGGTGGCCTTATGTCCCTTGTAAGGACAAAACCCTATGAGAGGGTAATCCATGGTTTAGGGAAAAAGTGGTTGAGGAGTCTCATTAAAAGTGTAATTTGGATTTTTATTCAATTATTTTCTTAATTAGGTTGTTAGAAACTATTTGCGACATTGTGATTGTCCCCCACATACCAGTGTATCAAGATACTAAACGACGTTTTGTTTGTCAGCATTTTAGGTACAACTCTGAAAATGGACAAATAGTAAATCAAAATTTTGTGAAGATACAACTAAACTTTTCAAGGAGGATTAGTTAGATAGACTTTTCCTATAGATAGAAGTTTAGAATTCAAATCTTATAAGGTATGCAACAAGTTTTATTTTATTCCAACTTTTCAATTTATTAATAGTAGAATTTGATAATTATTTTTGATTAAATGTCAAACCATGGATCTTGAAATATTGGGATAGCATCTCTGACCTCTTAGACACCCTTGATTGGGGGTTACCGGTAGGTGGGGTCATTATAGGAGTTCATTCCAAGCCTTAGCACAGGTCAACTCAAGAGACATGAACCAGCCATTAGTGTAGGTCATGAGGCCTAGGCCCTTAGTCCAGGCTCACTCATATAAGATGACCCGGGTACCAGAGTACATGTATCCAACATAAGTTACGTAAGAAGATAAGAACTAAGCGTGAAGAAGATCATATATTAATGTTCAAGTTTCCTACAGTATTTATGTCAACTTTCATGCATATTTGTTAAGAATGATGTATAGTTTTTTCCCATTCAATTATTTCATGTAGCTAGAATACTCATGTATATCAGTTTTCCATTGTATGGTTGGGAATAAGATGTCCACATGAGATGAGCAGGAGAAAGAGTAGAACCTGAGACTTCAATAAGAGGATTTAATAAAGTAATAAAGAGTGTCTTGGTGGGGTGCCATTATCCACCTCAATTTCCTTTATGCATTTAGGCTAGTTTGTTCATATATTGGTATTTGATCAACTTCAAATGTTGTATAGAAGTTTCCTTCTTATGTATACTATTGAGAATGTTAAATGAAATGTGTTATGTGATGGTTACTTGTTCCATTATTTCTTATGCATGAAATTCGAGTATTGTGATACCCCAACAATATTGTGAGTTAGGAATTGATGCCTCCACTCATGTACATATGTATACAATTTGGGGTGCACAACTTGGTATGAGAGCAAAAAGGATAATTGGACATTGGGCCCTCACATGGTTTTAAATTAGTTTAATATCCCTTTAAGTCCACTAAGTTAAGATCTACTTATGCTTCTAATATTGAGGAAATTAAGTCATGAGATTAAGATGAATATCCCTATTATTTGAGGAGCTGTCAAAGATAGAAAACCCTAGTTAGAAATTTTAAGTCATGAGGTCTATGTATATGAAGACACCTGTATCAAAAATAGATGTCCATCTAGTTTGGATCTTGTGTACGAGCAATCACATATGACATGTTCTCTCATTTCCTAATGGTTTGGCCAAGCAATTGAGAAGTGTAGAGGGTATTCCATGTGCATAAAGACTTATTATGCATCTCTTTTCTACTTAATAGTGCATGTGGTATGGGAAATTTGTTCTATTAGGTTGGTGGAAAGTAGCAGATAAGGTTTCACATTGTTGGGTATGTGCCCGATCAACACATATCTGAGGATGTCAAAGATGGTTAATATAATATACCTACATTAAATAGTCACCTAAACCCAATACATAAGCTAATGAAAATACATTGTCTATGTCAAGGTTAGATGTTATAATACATTTCTAATTAACTTATGAGGATGAAGAAAGTTAGTAAGAGTAATTTTAAGAAAGTAATGTTAATGAAGTTATTCTCCAAGATAAATGAGCAGTTTGGTGCAATGAGATCTTGGGAGAAATGAGCACTTGTGTGCAATGAGCTCTTTAGAGAAATGGGCACTCTAGTGCAAGGTTGCATGGAGTACTCACCTTAATTGACTCAGTGAATAATAAGATTATGCTAATGATAAAGGTTTGTGAATATTTTATACATGGTAGATGGTTGCCCATCCAATAAACCTCTTTATCAGGGGATAACTTGGACTCCGACCCCGTGTGCCTATCACTCAGATGGTTTGGGATCACTTGGTAACCTTGCTCTAATGTAATAGGAGTGAGTTTTCAAGAAGGTGGAGGATGTGGTGTCCTTGTGAGACTAGGACAATTTAATCCTACTTTCATTAGGAACTGACCGCATACTCTTTTGTATTGTAGTTCATTCGTCAAGTTCTTGAAGGTATGTTTAATTTTCAATAGTATCATATACAGGTGTTAGTATTGTTAATCAGGTTAGATATGATATATCCATATATGTTAATGCCATACAATGAACATGTTAGTAAATAATTATAAGTCTGTATTGAAAAATTAAGGTGTTAGTATACATATATGTGAAATCCTAAGGTGGGTAGTACCAAGTTAGTGCATGCAAATTTTGAGGACGAAATCTCTGTAAGGTGGGTAGAATTGTAACATCCCTATAAAAATTAGTTATAAATAAGCATCAACAACAATGTAAGTTACAATTCTAAAAATTTCAAATGATGTGAGACACTACAATTTTACATCATATTTTGATAATGCAACTCTTAATTAATGGTTTTTTTGTGAATTAATTATCCTAGTTTCCTAATCATGTAAAACATGTATCTTCATAACTGAAATTTGAGTTGATATATGGAATACTTGGGTTTGAATTAGTAAATGTATCAATTTCCATCAAGTTTAGCTGAGTATAATATAAATAATCTAAGAAGAAAATGATAGCAAACCCTATAATTTGACCTTGTTATTTATCATAATAGTTGATTAATCTAGATTTAACTAAGTCTTGGGATTATATTTGATTCTATGTGTGTCACACACTATGTGTATCAGTTGGAGTTTAACATCAAACATTAGATCTTGATCGTAGGGTTGAGAACGTCAACTTCCAGCTCATGCATTTCATGTGCCAATGAGTAGTGCCTAGCAAGAGACTTGCTCGAATCCTCTCTCTCTCTCTCTCTCTACCCTCCATGATATCTTCAATCTCACCACCATTGGCTTTAGGAGGTGGTTTAGAATCTAGGAAACTCCAAAACAACATCCACATGCCCCTCATCAATGAAACACCCAATAGCAACCTTTACTTCCTCATTGGCACCAATGCCAGGCAATACTCTGATTCGTCGTGCCATGGAAATTAGTCTAGAAAGAAAACTAAGGTCCCATGAGACCATCCAGAAGTCCCAATTTTAGTCATGGATTTCTAAGCCAACATCACAGAGTGGACCTTCTTCCTCGACGGTGGTGATCTCGACCGAGGAACTTATACCACCATTTCAGAATTAATCTCTTGGTAAGATTCTTGACCCCATTTTCTATTGTTTCTCGATATGAATTTGTCGCTCATTGAACACATTTTATCTCCCCTTGAGCACGGTCATGGCTTCCACCGACATTCATCCTAAGACCCCTTCAGTGTCCTTGAAACCAAGAAAAGATTTCGAGAATGTCTTATGGATCTCGGATAAGCTTCTCCATTTCTCAGTATTGACAGCACCTAGCACTACTTGCCAGTTCAACTTTGAGTTGTAAGACTCTGTTTGTGACAAGTTGTAGCAGTGTTATTGGGTTTAAAGCATGGTCTTACACTAATGAGTGTTTACTCATCATTGGTTCACCTTCACAACCTTGATACATGTGTTGGTTTATGTTGATGCTCATTAATCCCCAGTGTGGCTTTCTCTTGTACCTCCTACCATGTTTGTGGCATGGACAAGGAGCATTCCAGTACCCCAAAGCCTCCACAATGGTTTACTGGGTTATAATGGGTGCAATAAACTTTATGCCAATCCTTATTCATTCATGCTTCAACTCTCACCAGTGTCGATCAAAGATTTGTACTCTAGGGAGGTGTTCTACACGTTGTGAATGAAGAAGGAAGAAGTCATGTTTCGTTTTTATGACCATGCCCTCAAGATAGGATTTAAAGTGCCAAGATGCTTAAGGTAACAATGGGATTTCTTGTGTTTAAATTGAATTAGTTGTCAATTAAGTTATCATTGTCACACTTTTGTAGAAAAATTAGCATAAGGGAAAATCGGTCGTTGACCCTTATTTAGGAATGGGATTATTCATTTTAATGTATTATCTAGCTTCGAATTTGCCATTTTTAGTATAATCTTCAATAAATTGTAAAAAATAAATTTATAGCTCAGATAGGGTTGAACTTAATATGGATTTTCATTAGTTTTTTTAGAACTATATAAATGGCATGGTTTTCGTACCTAGTTCTAATAGGTTATCACGAGATTTCAGACTTAGGGTTAATTAGGATTAATAAGATCAGGATTAAGGGTATATGGGTATTATAGGTTTATTATGATATTAAAGATCGATCAAATTCTTAGAGGATTTCCTCCTACTAGATAAGTTAAGTGGTCCGTTCTGATGAGTATTTCGTATTTACTATTCTTAGTATGTTTACATTTTTGATATTTTCAAGTAAGATATTCATGTTCCATATGATCTTATACTTTAAGATTTCAAGTTAAAGATATGTTTAAGACATTTCTCAATAAAATTTATGTTTCAAGTGTTCATGTTAAGATTTATGATTTCATAATCATTGAGATTCAAGCTTAAGATCTCAATATAAGAACCCTTTAAGGTACATGCATTAAGATTCAAGTTAAGATAATATTAAGATGTCATATGATTATGGAGTTAGAGTCAGTCCTTAGTGATGGTCAACTCAAGAGACATGACCCAGGCCTAAGTGCAGTCATGAGGCCCAAGTCCTTAGTGCAGGATGACTCATATAAGATGACCTAGGTACCAAAGTACATGTGTAACATACTGAATCTTGTGTTTATTTGCAATTTAACCCATTTTCAAGATTTTATTTCCTTCCTATTCTTTTTTTCCTTCTCCCTAAGTTTTCCTATCTTTTCTATCCTCTTGGACCTCAATGTTGAAATTGAGCTATACTTGATGGCTTGAATTATATTTACCCACATTCATTTCAATGAATGGGCTTTTGCACACATATCTCAACAATTGTGTTAATTAGAGTCTAATTATGTAAATTGACCATCAATGAGAGATAATTTGTAGATAATATTAATTTATAGTTTTATGTCTTTGTGGGACAAGAAATGAGACATAAGAAATATTATATCAAAAATTATTAAGGAAAGGTACTAGATACATTTATTAGGCACTTATCATACAATCAAATGCAAAATGCATTCAAGAGGAGATGTTAATGTAAAGTTAGACTCCACAAACTTTAATTAGCAAACTCATGGATTTCCAAGTCAATTAGAATTCCTTTACCCTCTTAATTAATTATATGAAATGCCTAATGCATGTGAAAAAGGAAACCCCTTGACTCCTAATTAACCTTCCCTTTAAATTGGTTAAAAACAGGGCACTAATTGTTGTCCCAATTGAATTAGTATTTACAATCCTAATTACCTTAGGTTTTAATAGTGCTATTTGACTAAGAAATTAAATATTTCCCAAACCATGTTTCTCCCCTCATTGTAACGCCTCACGTGTTCGTGTTATACCTCCCCTTGGTGCAACGCCTTATGTGTTTCTTCTTTCTCTTCACCACACGACCCAGTCATCAAAAGTGGCAGTCATAACAGATGCTAATCGTCTCCCTCTATATCCTCTTCAACATCCCCTCTCACACCCTACTCCTCTATATCTTCCTTGTCTCCCCCATCATAGCACATCAACCCTAGCCACCCATCTTCCTCCTCCTTTCCTTCTCTTCACTCACTACTAAAGATCTGGCCTTTGGCGTCGGTTATTAAAGCCCTTTTCGTGACGGTTTCCAAGCGACACCTATGTGGGCGCCGCTAAATTCGAACCCTTTCGGCGTCAATTTTCCATCCGATGCCAAAATGCTTTGTGCCACCGAAAATGCGCCAGTAGGGGCCCATCAGCGTCGGTTATAAGTATTAATCGACGCCATCTCATCTGCCGCCACGGCCGTGCTGTCCAGCACGGCCGTTCTGGCCATAACGGCATCAGTGTTCTACTAATAACTGACGTCATATCACCTTCCACCACGGTCGTGTTGTCCAGCACGACCGTGCTAGCCAGGCTGTCTGGAAACATTAGGCGGCGGTTTAATTCTATTAACCGATGTTGTAAACCTTTGTTGTCAGTTTTAGACAAATAATCGACACCTTTGGTTTGATTTTTTTTCTTAGCAGTTTGCAGGCCTACTATAGCTGGTCGCAGGATGAGAACATGCATGTCAGTGGAACTGAACTGTAGGTTTATGACATCCATTGATATCAGCCAAGAAACAGGCCACAAACTGCAAAATCAACAAATATTCTTTTCATACATTCACACATAGGTAGATACATTCAGACATCAATTCAATTTTCACATTCACACATGTAGAAATATTCAAATATATGTAGAAACATTCAAATATATGTAGAAACACATGTATAAATATTCATTTTCAAAATATCATTCATCATCGCTATCAACATCCCAATTATATCTTACAGTCCCCACTGCTTGTATGGCTCTTGCCCATTCTTCTCTTACGTCATTTAATACTTCCATCGTATATGGAGCATGTACAACTTTTAAGTCTTTTAATGATGTACCTGTAGTGGGGTCAGTTTTAAACACCTTCAAAGAGAATGATGTATATATATAAGTAATAATATATAAATAAGATAGATATATTTCATACTATCTAATGAGACTATATATAATACCTTTGGTATGGAATTGATTTCATCTGGATGTTTGATAATCATGTCCATAAACCACATCACATAGTATGCACATGCCCATCCGTTGTCTTGTGTAGCACACTATAAAATGGATACAAAATATTAAAAAATACAAATAAGCACAGTTCACATAAATAACATATACATTGGAGTCAGGAACTTACTTTTACGTTCTCCCAAATTATTAGTTGTTTCTTTTTACTGGGGACCTTTCCTCCAGCCTTTTTGAACGCATCTAAACCCCTACATGTTAATGTAACACAGTAAATTGCATAATTAAATAGTAATGTAATAACAGATGTTAAGGTATATAAAAATGAAATATTTCTCACCAGAATAATGCCATTCTCATTACGTGTCCAATTTTTGGATTCAATGTACTCCTCGCAGGATCTAGATAATAGACAGTGAACGTCTCGGGGAGAATAACTAGTAACTCCCAATGCTTAGCGCTAGAGGTAAAAAAGTTAAAAATTAATAACTCAAAATCCACAATAAAAATGTAATTTTCTTAAGTCCAAATTATAAGCAAAGTAAACTTACTTCAAATTGAATGGAGCTATTATTATCGTCTTCTTTTTTTGATCGAAAATTGTAGAAGCATCACAACAATATTGTTGAATGCTATCAGGGTCTTTAGCTACTAGACTAATCAATGACGGAATCAAAAATCCCACATGTTCAAATCCAAATTGTTTACATTGAATTTCGACTAAGTAGCTGCAAAACATGTATTACGTATGCATTAATATATAAGAAACTAGATCACCAGATCCTACACAAGGTATATGGATGTATAAACAAGATCTCACCTTATCCATGCCTCTATCATTGATGTATTCGACCAATCATAGTTAAACAACTCAATAATATCTTGTATAAATAGAGAGCTTTCGTATGATTGACCTGCGTAATCCGCTTCTAAAGAAACAACTATAGGGCAATGTATATTATGTGCGCATAGCCATACTACCATTCCCTTACAAGCAAGACCTAATGGGAATTTTAGGTCAGTTGGAACCCAACTTGGTAATGCAGGAAGTGGAGGTGGAGGCCTAGATGCTCCGTGTGTCTTCTTTTTAACCTGTATACATAATTTCATATCAATTGACCTCATATATACACATTAACAATTTAACATAATGTAAATTTATCTTACAATTTTAGTAGTATAGACGACATCTGCTTTGGGCCAAAATATCACCCCACCTTCTGCCTCACCAAGTGTATCAATATCCGGGTGGGTATATGGCAATGCAGCTTCCCTCCAATCGGGGATTACATGTATCAGGCTCACACGAATGTAACCCTATGGTATTGGAGTCCCGTGAATCGTTTCCCCAGGAAGGGACGAGTAAGCCTGCACCTCTGCAACAACATAATCTTCAATTTTTAAGTGGTATGGCTTCAACGCCTATAAATTTATGTAAAGAATGTTATACATATATAAATATCATCTTCAAAAGACTAGCTACTATGTCATAAACAATACTTACAGCAGACGTGCTAGGTGGTGGGTCTACAGGATTACTCTCAGCATGTCCATCAGGAGAAGAGCGGGTTGCCATAGGCTGATTGGAAGCCTGAGATGCCTGCCACCGCAGTATTTCTTCCTTGACCTTCTTAGCAACTATATCCTCGACTCTCTTATTCTCCTATACATGGATAAAAGAAACATTAGCTTCTTATTATTGAATTCCCTTTTGTAGTAACATTCTAAAAAAATAATATGTTACCTCTTCTTCTGAAAGTCCCGCTCTTGCGATAGGTTTGCGTTGGGATGGACCAAAGAACGCTTTGATGCCCACACCAGCGCCTGCACCCATAACACATCTAGGATGCTCTGGGTTACCCAGAGCAACTGTCAATTCATCCCTTGTGCCCTGAGGGATGAATGTGCCATGTTTCCTCTGCTCGTGCAGCTCCCGCTAATCAGCATCAATAGAAATTGGTAAGAAAACACCACAAATAATCAATATTCAAACAACATGCATTGTTGAGTTGTATTTTACCATTTTCGCAGCCGCCTCTGTAGTTACGGGCTTCTTTATTTCACCCTTCTTGTTTTTCCTCCCAGCTATCTAGACATCATGGTGAGGCATGGGTGTGGTACATGTAGTAGAGGACTCTTGAGTAGCAGCAGACTCCTCCTGTAGTCTTTGGTGAACGCATGCATAGCCCTTTGGACCCATTGTGTGGTCATACACATTCAATGCATGCCTTTCTCTTTGCGCCTCACTGAACGCCTAGTTAGTATGCACATTGATTTGGTTAGTAACACTAAAGGTTAATCTTGAATAGGTGAATACAACGTATATTAATTAAATTGGGAGTGACGCTTAATACCTTGAATTCTTCAGTTTGTCTTGAAGCAACAAACGTGTCCCAATCTTCTTTGTCCAGGACATTCCACTTTTCAAGGGCTAACTTCTTCTTATTATCACCATATTTTATGTATTCTATGTTGAGATTTGTCCTATAGTTCCTTAGCACCTTTCCAGTGCGTTGCATCACGCTTTTACGATGCAGCTTATCATCCAATGCAAACAGATTCTTTAAAATAGAGTTGCTATTAACTAGTATCCAAAAATAGAATTGAAAATAATAGAATTTGTAATGTACAAAATAGAATTGCAAATAATAATAACTCATGCATAAATCCTTCCATATCAAGTCTTTCTTCACCTGAGGAGCTTTATGTTGGGTTTTAGGGGAGGCAAAGAAGGCAGCGGAAACAAAAAAAAAATTCTCCTGCCCAAACCCAAAACAAGGAAACACGTCAACGTCTATACAATAGGAAGGGATGGTTTGTGGAATCATACCTTGTCCCGTGGCTTACTCGGCGACAATACCTCACGGCTTGTGCAGTCTTCACCTTCAGTCTTGGACGGTGTCTGTGCAGCTCCTGGTCGCACCGGGACTGACGACCCCTGGTCTCACCGGGACTGTCGGGATTGACAGCTGCCCTCCGAGCGGAAGAAATCTCCCGCCTCTGAAGTACTCCACATGGACCACCTGGAACTCCAATCTCCTTGTCCCACAAGGAATTGGAAAGAGTCGCACCCTCCTGTCAGTGTACTAGTCACCGACAAACTCTCCTGCCACCAGTCACTTTCTACAGTTGTCTTTCCCTTGTTGTGCCTCCCTTATCGGGTAGCACTTGCTCAGGCTCTCTCGGTTACCAAAACCAGAGAGAACGACAACTTTACAGAGCAACTGGTTGCACTGAGTTGTACTTTGAGAATCCCCCAATACCCCTATATATAGGAGGGTCATGGGACAGGGTTCTCTATCCTGGTCAATGTGGGATTAAAGCAGGAGTAGAAGGGTTCGAGATTTTCCACAAAAACAACCAACTGCGCAACCTGAACCGATCGTTTCATTTCTAAAACGGTCGGTTGGGGACCTGAGCCGGTCGGTTGATACCTCAACCAATCGGTTGGGACCCATGAAATGGTCGGTTCACTTCTGAACCGGTCGGTTTGTGGTCCAGGTCAGTTCCCGGTTGACTATTCCTCTTTTGTTTCGAATTGGTACCAAATACCAATCCTTGTTCCAATCAAATTGGGCAAGTGAAATGAAAAGTAATTTCTCACCAACCTGACTTTCCCAACTTGCTCAGTTGGACTAGTTGAACCGATCGTTTCAACACTTGAAGCGATTATTTCACCTTGTCCATCAGCCGATCGACTCACCATCTAAGCCGATCGGTTTACCAAGCTCAGCCGATTGGTTTACCAAGCTCAGCCGATCGATTCATCACATGAGCCGATCGGTTGGGAGTGCAGATTGTGCAGAATCAGTCAATTGCAGTTTCAATCAATCTGATACTCCAATCAATGTGTCCAACACCTTGAACATTATGACATTGAGCTATCAATTAATTGAGTGTTTAATTGAACTACTAAACTCCTTTAGTAATCAATCTAAACATTGTTTGTGGACAAAACTCCTCTTCCAGGTTAAATCCTATGTGTGTGACCCTGCAGGTCCATTTCACATTGGCAGTGAAAGTCCATAACACTTATGACTTCACAAGCAAAGAGCGGTGCCTAGTCACACATCAGTGCTACCCAAGTGAAATAGAAAGTTGGAGAACAACTTTCAATCCTACAATCTGTGAATGGTGTTATAGTGAATGTATAATTCCTTTGTCACTAATATCCCGAATGGACTGGAGGCATGGAATAGTCATCCTGTCAACGTCCATTCACTTTCTTGATCTCAGAGTAGATTGGAAGTGATATGTATGACATCAATATCACATATTGATTCACACATGAATGCATGCCTTTCTCAATCCTACTCATCAAGTGGCCATGGATATCAAACTCCCTCAGGAGGGATAAATCCCATATCTATCACTCACCCCTCAAAAGCCCCATGTGTCAAAGCCACCCAATCATCACCTTTATAGCAACCCATGTTTTATGACTGCGTTTGATGATGTCAAAGTGTGCCCAACGACATGTGTTGAGTGTAGTGATTTTAGGTCAAAGAATCACATTCACCACCATCACTGTGAGTACTGACTGTGACTGCCATGTCATGGTTCAATGTGTTAAACTCATAGTGGGTCTATCCGGTACACTTGTTCTCTAACAAGTACCTATGTGCTTGGTTTGATATCTCTATATCATGACTAATGAGATTCTATCATCAACCAACACCACAATCTAGTCTTGTGTGTCATTGTTGTCTATCTACCTTCCACAATGACATCTGACTAGGGACATAAAAAGAATGTACAAACTCTTAGCATCCGTATGATCTCATCGTTCAGGTCCTCAACCTGAAAGCATACGTCATTGAGTACTGTCATTCTCTAGACATTCAATCTGTTCTATCACTATCTCATATGACTGAACCAGAAAGGATTGGAAGCTTGCCTTTGATGTTTATCAAATCAATCTTAATGTATCCCACCAATCATCCCATGAATGGCTCTCAGGGCATACATACCAACAGACTCCCACTTGCACTGCGAGCCAATCACCCTTGAATCATATTCATAGTGATCTTCAAACATGTCCCACATGTTACTCTGCTCTAGTGTGAACATAGTGAGTTATGGAAACACCTTGCCAAAGTCAGTTTTTAACTGCATGTCTCTCATATCTTCGCTGTACGTCACACGTATGAGATGGAGTTTCCGTAATATGCGATCTAGTATTCCTTTGCTAACCTTTTAGCCACATTGCATGATCAAGGATTCCATACTTTTCATTAATGATCGGAATATCCATAAGTTCATCTCATGAACTTCCAGATCCATATAGTATGCACAGTTGTTCTCTAACGCATAGATACTCGACATTTCCTTTTAAATGGTTTTATTGGAACACTTCCAATTATCAACAAACTTTCACTTTTATATATCATATATATATTTTGCGATTAATTTTTTGTCCTTTCAAAATTTCGCATCAGTGTAACTCTTTACATTGAATTCTTCCTTATCTCCATAGAACTAGTACTTCTCAAGTACTTATCAAGTTCTCATGGTATTCCAGTAACCCTTACTGGAAGTAGACAGACATCCACTCGTCATGTCTCACATACGAGTTATCAGGATGAGCACATCATATTGTCATGTCCTACATACAAGATGGTGAATGCATTTTATTCTTTCCATGCAAGATGATGGGATGATTACATACATGATAGATCCACATCTATTCTTAGTGTTCCCATTCTTCATAAGAATTGGACACTTGGCCTTGGGATACTAACTCCATGTAACATGGACAATTTTTCTCCCACTGAATCTGTGCATATTGAACCCTTCAGTACAGATTGCCAATGTATGCTTTCTCTTTTCAGGTCAAGAGGTTTTCGAGAACTATCTCTATAGGTCTCTATTCCTATCACATAGGAAACATCTCTATCTTCCTTAAAGATAATTTCCACTTTTGGATTTCCATTCTAGAACATTTCCATTTCACATCAACATGTGGAATGTGAACACGCTCCCACTAAATCACAGATCCCTTCTTTATCTTTGACATATCAGTCAAACCCTTTGACTATAGCATCAAAGTAAAGATCCAATTCTGAGTTCCTTGTACTCAATCAATCACATTGATTAGTCCATTGTAACTTATAGTCTTCATTTGCATTAGTGGATTCATAAACCTTATAGGTTGTGTCACGTACACATCCTTGTTTTATTCCTCATTGGAATGCGGTTTTAGTATCCATATGCCAAATGTCTTAGTCATTAAGTTGCAATCAACAAGCATCATCCTTCTCAAAATGTTGACCATGTGTCTTAACACTTAAGACTTATTTGCACTTATGGATTTTATTCTAATGGGTGATACCATCAAGGTCATACCTTATGGTTCACATGGAAGTCATTAGGATGTAATGGTCATAAACCATAACTCAAGATTCGGTTCCTCATATTCATCTGGATAGTTGACTCATCACATGAACAACTCATCACATAGATAATTGAGGTGTATCTGTTAAGGATATAAGAACTCACAACTCCTTATGATTCTTAATGTCCTTATTAGTGAAGTGTATTCTTTATTTAAGAATAATTTAGTTATTTGATAATCATCCTCTAACTCCTTAGAGTATGACTCCTTAATTTAGACATCACCATGCATTAATCATGAGTTCAATATGATACACTATCATAATCACTCATAAGGATCTCAAACATTTGGTCCAGGTATTTCATTCATTGATCTCATCAAGAATTAACACTTTACCAAATGTGCACTTCATCTATGATAATCTTGAACACATCAAGATATTCATATTGGTATTTCTCTAAACACCATTTGAAGTATTAGCATTTGTTCTAATAGGTATGTAAATACATCACATGTATCATACCTAATAGGATAATCATTCTCCCACTACCTTTAGTGAAGATTGATTAATCATGTCCAAGATATTCATGTCTCTTACTGGTTCTCTAACCAAAAGAGTCTAGATTTATCCATCACATGCAAACTAGAAATTAATATCTCATGATTGATGTTAATTTGATTGTTTGAGTTATCTATAACTCTTAGGTATCATTTTATATTATTTATATCAAATACCACAAGATAAACAAGGCATTGCCACAAAGATCATATCTTTAGATTTTGAAACATCTCTTTATTGATTGCCATGATTGTCATACAATATGCAAAAATAAAGTGTTTCTATCTATTGGAAAATATGAAATAGCAGTTCATAACTATATTACATGCCTTTTAGGCTGAAAATAAACTAAAGTACTCCTATCTATGGCGGCAACACTTTCCCCATTTATTGAGTGCTTTACACTTTACATCTTGGTATCATATACCTCAAAAGTGTTACAAGTTTACTTTCATGACACCTTTAAGTAGAGACGTTTTTCGCCTCCTTCTTTGTTCGTCCAGATAGAGAGGACAATTCCTTTTCCAATGTCCTGGCTTTTGACAATGGTGGAAATTGCCTTTCTTGGTCACGCCTCCCTTGGCCTTGAGAGCTGAAGACGACTTGGGCTCCTAGCTACCATCAGAACCTTTCTTAGCTTTGCCCTTGCCCTTGCGCTTGGACTTGCCTTTCTTGCTCATGATCACCATCACAGACTTAGGCTTGACCTTCTTCATTTGTGTCTCGGCTGTCCTCAACATGCCCAACAACTCTGACAGTGGCCTATCAAAGTTGTTCATGTTGTAGTTCATCACAAACTGACTGTAGGATTCTGGCAATGATTGCAGTATCACGTCAGTACCCAACTCTTGGCTCAGTGGAAATCCCAGTCTTGTCAGGTTCTCCACATACCCAATCATCTTGAGTGTGTGACGACTAACTGGATCTCCTTCTATCATGACACACTTGAACAGTGCCCTTGAGACATCGTATCTCTCTTTCCATGCTTGATCTTCATACATGTTCCTGAGATGCTGAATCATCTCAATGACACCCATGTTCTCATGTTGTCTCTGTAACTCATGGTTCATAGAGCACAACATCAAGCACTCTGCATCAATGACATCATCAGAATGCTTCTTGTAAGCATCCCTTTCTGCCTTTGGTGCATTAGGAGTAGGTTCCTCTGGAATTGGAGTATCTAGGACATATAGCTTTCGCTCTTGAGTGAGAACAATTCTTAATGTCCTATACCAGTCGTGGAAGTTTGTCCCATTTAGCCTATCCTTTTCAATGACCGATCGCAAAGAAAAGTGATTGTTGTTTGTTGTCATTTGTACAATAAAAGGAAAATATGCAATTTTAGTCCAAAAACTCATTTTTGACTTATTTGATTGATTTTAAAAGTTGACGATATAATTAGGCCTTTAATTAATTATCACTCCCACTATTTTAGTTCAAATTGATATCCCTCACCATCAATTCGGAAGATTGCAGCGTACAACCTTCTAGTGGGCAAGATTCTAAAATCCTCTAAGTCATGGACCAGCTAGGGCTGTCACCCATAACTTAGATCTCTCAGGTAGGCAACTCTTGCCAATTGCATCATATGTAACTCTTGATAAGATGTCATATGCAACTCCTTTCCATGATCACCTCCATGCCTCAAGGTACTAGATCCCATCTAGATCACCTTGTTAAGTCTGACCCAAAGCAAACACGATGAATATGTACCCTGCTAGGGCAGACCCACATATCCATCCTTCACACTTCCACGAGATAGACAGTGCACCACGCTAGGGTGTGCCCACACTTGGTCGTTCAAGATTTTCACGTGTGTCGCATTTGGAAGGCATCTAAAACTTAATATTTAATGAGGGATTTGGTTTTATATACATATTCATATGCAATCACCACAATATATAGTATGTATCATATACATGCTATATCCCACAGAAAACATGTGAAATGATAAAAGCGATGATTATGGCCATCCTAATGTGATTCCTCGAACCAAGAGGAATCACGGTCATCTAGGTCTACATCACATGCAACCTGTACAAGATGAACTATGTGCTTTGCCTTTCTAGGTTTGATCAACTCATCACATGACTGATCGGCTCGCCATCAGGCCGGTCGGCTGGGTGCCACCATCCGATCGGTTGGCTCCTCCAACCGACCGGTTCGCCTGGTCATCGTGCATCTCATCATGGCCGCCACCCGCTCGTCTCGCTCCTCGAATCGGTCATCAACCGATCGGCTCACTCCTTGAACCGATCGGCTCGCTCCTTGAACCGATCGGCTCGAACATCAACCGATCGGTTGACGCCTTGAATCGATCATCTCAGATGTCGTCAGGATGTCCTCCGTTCTTTGACATAACAAGAAATAAAATCTATCATATTTTACATTGCAAAAATAGAAACCTCGAGTTACATTCGAGTGGAGCAAAGGTAGGAAAGAAATCTCGAATTATTTCGAGTTACATCAGGAATAGGAGAAAGGGAATCGGTGCATAGACCGAGATGCAAGCAACCACATACAACCATTCACAGATAGGGTTTATTGGACATAAACACGCTATACATCCACCACAAAACTCATTTAAGGGTGACGCGTATCGAGGACATTCATATTACATATCATATATGTATATTGGGATTTGTGGATTTAGGATTGGACATGCATAAAGCCAATTTTATTCGCATCGTATGCAATAAATAAAGGCTAAAAACCAAAATCGATCATATCGATAATCCTAAAGTATAGAGGAGTTGATGTGGCTCTAATACCACTGTTGGGTTTTAGGGGAGGCAGAGAAGGTAGCGGAAACAAAAAAAATTTCTCCTCCCCAAACCCAGAACAAGGAAATGCGTCAACATCAATACAATAGGAAGGGATGGTTTGTGGAATCATACCTTGTCCCGAGGCTTGCTTGGTGACAATACCTCGTGGCTTGCGCGGTCTTCACCTCTGATCTTGTATGGTGTCTGTGCAGCTCCTGGTCGCACCGGGACTGACGACTCCTGGTCTCACCAGGACTGTCGGGATTGACAGCTGTCCTCCGAACGGCAGAAATCTCCCACCTCTGAAGTAGTCCACACGGACCACCTGGAACTCCAATATCCTTGTCCCACAAGGAATTGGAAGGAGTCACACCCTCTTTTCTGCGTACTAGTCACCGACACACTCTCCTACACCATTCGATTTCTGAAGTTGTCTTTCCCTTATTGTGCCTCCCTTATCGGGTAGCACTTGCTCGGGCTCTCTCGGTTACCAAAACCAGACAGAACGACAACTTTACAGGGCAACTGGTTGCACTGATTTGTACTTTGAGAAGCCCCCAATACCCCTATATATATAGGAGGGTCATGGGATAGGGTTCTCTATCCCGGGCAATGTAGGACTAAAGCAGGAGTAGAAGGGTTCAAGATTTTCCACAAAAACAACCAACTGCGCAACCTAAACCGATTGTTTCGTTTCTGAAACAGTCGGTTGGAGACCTGAGCCGGTCGGTTGACACCTCAACCGATCGGTTGGGACCCATGAAACGGTTGGTTCACTTCTAAACTGGTCGGTTTGTGGTCCTGGTCAGTTCCCGATTGACTTTTCCTCTTTTGTTTCGAATTGGTACCAAATACCAATCCTTGTTCCAATCAAATTGGGCAAGTGAAACGAAAAGCAATTTCTTACCAACCTGACTTTCCCAACTTGCTTGGTTGGACTAGTTGAACTAATCATTTCAACACTTGAAGTGATTATTTCACCCTGTCCATCAGTCGATCGACTCACCATCTGAGCCGATCGGTTTACCAAGCTCAGCCGATCGGTTCATCACATGAGTTGATCAGTTGGGAGTGCAGATTGTGCAGAATCAGTAAATTGCAGTTCAATTAATCTGATACTCCAATCAATGTGTCCAACACCTTGAACATTATGACATTATGCTATCAATTAATTGAGTGTTTAATTGAACTACTAAACTCCTTTAGTAATCAATCTAAACATTGTTTGTGGACAAAACTCCTCTTCCAGGTTAAATCCTATGTGTGTGACCATGCAGGTCCATTTCACGTTGGAAGTGAAAGTCCATAACACTTATGACTTCACAAGCAAACAGCGGAGCCTAGTCAAACATCAGTGCTACCCAAGTGAAATAGAAAGTTAGAGAACAACTTTCAATCCTACAATCCGTGAATGGTGTTACAGTGAATGTATAATTCCTTTATCACTGATATCCTGAATGAACTCGAGGCATGGAACAGTCATCCTGTCAACGTTCATTCACTTTCTTGATCTCAGAGTAGATTGGAAGAGATATGTATGACATCAATATCACATACTGATTCACACATGCATGCACGCCTTTCTCAATCCTACTCATCAAGTGGCCATGGATATCAAACTCCCTCAGGAGGAACAAATCCCATATCTATCACTCACCCCTCAAAAGCCCCATGTGTCAAAGCCACCCAATCATCACTTTTATAACAATCCATGTTTCAGGACTGCGTTTGATGATGTCAAAGTGTGCCCAACGACATGTGTTGAGTGTAGTGATTTCAGGTCAAAGAATCACATTCACCACCATCACTGTGAGTACTGACTGTGACTACCATGTCATGGTTCCATGTGTCAAACTCATGATGGGTCTGTCTGGTACACTTGTTCTCTAACAAGTACCTATGTGTTTGATTTGATATCTCTATATCATGTTTAATGAGATTCTGTCATCAACCAACACCACAATATAGTCTTGTGTGTCATTGTTGTCTATCTACCTTCCACAATGACATCCGACTAGGGACATAACAAGAATGTACAAACTCTTAGCATCTGTATGATCTCATCCTTCAGGTCCTCAACCTGAAAGCATACGTCATTGAGTACTGTCATTCTCTAGACATTGAATCTGTTCTATCACTATCTCATATAACTGAACCAGAAAGAATTGGAAGCTTGCCTTTGACGTTTATCAAACCAATCTTAATGTATCCCACCAATCATCACATGATTGGCTCTCAGGGCATACATACCAACACTTTATGAAAATTATCATACTTAACACCACAATGTCTTCGAGTGACACACCCAAGATAGTTTACAAAATTATTGCGATTCACTCCAATTGCATTTCCTGCATATCAAACTCCACAACCAATTTGGATCCACTGCCCATTAGCGTTGTTAACTTCTTCAGCAGAGTGATGCCCCTTTTCTTGTTAACTTATTAGTGATGCACATCAAGTACCTCTAGTGCTTCAGAGGGTACATGTGCATCATCAACCTAAAATTTGACAAAATAAACACATTGAATTAGCCCAATATAGAAATATAGGATATATGACATAACTAGAGGATAATGAATTTCTATAGAAATATAGGATATGTTTTTAAAACTTACATTGGTATCCTCGCCATGCTCATCATGGACATCATCCTCATCATGGACATCATGCTCATCATGGACATCATCCCCATGGTCAGCCATCTAAAAATGTCACTAAAAAGGCAAACATTTAGCATTTGTATTAACTAAAAGATAATGAAACATTATATCTAAAAATGATATTGATATTAAAAAAGAAAAAATTTAGCATTTTATATAGTTCACATATAAAAATGAAACATATAAAAAATAGAAACATGCATGCCTCTAAAATTGCAATCTTTTATCAATTAACAATCCTTCATTGTGATCTCTGTGCACATATAAGTCATCATTACTTCAATATTTTGTGGAGTTGGCAACCCAACTGATAATGGGATGGAGTCATCATACTTATCATAGTACTCTTCTTCAGCTATAGGATCTTCAATGAACTATCTTTTACCATGAAGAACAACTGACAATTTATCATTTGCAGGATCATCGATATAAAATACTTGTTTTGCCTGTGATGCCAATATGAATGGTTCACCCTTCTCACCAATTTTTTCAAAATTCACTAAAGTGAAACCCAATTCATCCACTATAACTCCTTTGGTGTTATCAACCCAATTATATTTAAAGAGAAGAATTCTGAAATCTATGTTGTCAAACTCCCATATGTCTTCAATGACACCGTAATATGACATTTTAGCTTCACATGGACTCTTATCCTTTGCACTTGCAAAATACATAGTCGACGCTTGAAGGGTGACCCCACTATTTTGGATGACACTCTTATCATCTTGGCGCTTTGTGTAATATGTGAACCCATTAATGTCAAACCCTTCATAAGACATAACATTCGATTTTGGTTTAAAGGTGAGGCATTTGATAGTTTTCATAATATCATCTGGTGTTTGAGATAGTTGATGTAAGACTTTATCTTCAAACCACTTAGTGAAATTCTTGTTATGCTCTCTAGCAAGCCACATTGAACTGGCTCGAGGATGTTGTCTCTTGATGAAATTGGTATGTTCCTCGATATAAACACTCACTTCGGTTATGTTGTGTAAAATATATAAGTGACCTTGTTCCAACTACTCACGGCTGATTACTTTCACCCGTGATCCCAAAATTCATTTGCCCTCCTCAATATTCTTGTCATTAATGGGAGTGTCATTACCACTCAGAAAGTCATTGCAAAAATCCATAACCTCTCTCACCACATAGCCCTCAATTATACTCCCTTCAGGCCGATAACGGTTTCGAACATCACCTTTAAAAATGCTCATGTATCGTTCAAAGGGATACATCCAATGCAAGAAAACTAATCCCAAAATTTTCACTTCCCTAGTCAAGTGGACAACAAGATGTATCATGATATCAAAGAATGAAGGAGGGAAATACATCTCAAGATGACATAGGGTAACAACCACTTCTCTTTGCAAATAATCAAGAGTATCAGGGTCAATAACTTTGCTGCACAAACTGTTGAAAAAGAAACAAAGTCTGGTGATTGCAAACCTTACATGCTTTGGCAATATAGATCGAATTTTCACGGGCAATATTTGTTGCATTAGAGTGTGACAATCATAAGATTTAAGACCTATCAACTTTAGATCTTTCATTGATACCAATCTACGGATATTGGATGAGTAACCCTGTGGCACCTTAACATTTGCCAAGCATTCACAAAAGCTTTCTTCTCCTTTCTAGACAACGTGTAACAAGCGGGAGGTAAGTATGTTCTTTTATTACCCATTTCATGTAATTTTGTTAATTCTAACCTTATTCCCATTTCACGTAGGTTCAATCTGGATTTTATCCCATCTTTAGTCTTACCTGGTATATTCAACAGATTACCAATGACACTATCACAGACCTTTTTCTCAACGTGCATGACATCGATACAATACCTGACTATTAAAGAACTCCAATAAGGAAGATACCAAAATATTGACTTTTTCTTGAATGAAGAATTTTCACTCCATGTGGCCATAGTACATTGTGATCTCTTACCAAATTCATTGACAATGTTTTTTACTCTTTCATAAACAACATCCCCTGGTATAGGTTTAGGTGCACTCCGTTCCTCATTCCATCCATTGAATGCTTTGCACTTCCTACGATACAAATGGAATTTTGAAAGAAACCTTCGATGAGCAAGATATATAGTCTTGTCGCCATGTTTTAGTCTTATTGAATCAGTGTTCTCTTCACATATAGGGCACGCTTTAGCTCCTTTGACACTATATCCAGACAAATTCCTGTATCCTGGAAAGTCATTAATAGTGCAAAACAACATAGCATGCAAATGAAATGTCTCTCTTCGTGAAGCATCATAGGTCATCACACCTTCACCCCAAAGTTTCTTTAAGTCATCAATCAGAGGTTCAAGATAAACATCGATATCATTTTCGGGTTGTTTAGGGCCCAAAATCAACAATGACAGTATACTGTACTTACTTTGCATACACATCCAGGGAGGAAGAATGTATATAACAAGCATGACTGGACAAGTGCTATGTTGGCTGCTCAATGTCCTGTACGGATTCATCCCATCTATATAAAGCCCATGTCTTAAATTCCTATCTTCTTCACCAAATTTGGGGTATAATAGATCAATCATCTTCCACTATGGGGAATCAGACGCATGTCGTAGGATCCCATAATTATTTTTCTTAACATCTGCATACCACCTCAAATTCTTCGCATCTATCATATTTGCAAACAAGCATTGAAACCGTGATATTATAGGTAGATACCACATCACCTTGGCAGGAGAACCAATTTTGGACTCCCCCGAAGTCGTCAATTTATACCATGACACACCACATTTTGAACAATCTTTCAAATCCACATAGTCCTTTTGAAATGATACACAATCATTCAGGCATGCGTGTATCTTCTTAGCCTCCATTCCCATTGGGCACAACAATTTCTTTACCCGGTATGTTGAGATTGGCAGCTCATTTCCTTCAGGAAGCATTTCTTTCAACAAAGTCAACAATGAAGTGAAGCTTTTGTCGCTCCATCTATCGTTGGCTTTCAACTTATACAATCTCAACATAGCGCTAAGCTTTGTAAACTTAGTACAACCTGTGTATAATGGTATCTCGGCATCATGCACAATGTTTCTAAAGATGGGAGGTGGATCGGTGTGCTCTACCCCACAACTATCCATCATCGCATCAATGATGTCTACGGGAACTGGTTCGTTCACATCTACGTCATCGGAGACAATTTCTTCTTCCACCCAAGCACTGTTATTGACATCCACTGGTTTCGGGTTTGAAATCTCTCCATGCCAGTGCCATTCTTTATAGCCTTGTACAATCCCGTTGCACAAGACATGACTTTTGATTTTGTCACCAGTGTTGACTTTCAAGTTGTTACCGCAATGCCTACAGGGATAGTAGAACCTATCTCCAGGTTGTTTCCTATGTTCCTTGGCAAATCTAATAAACTGATCAAGACTAGATATAAACTCTAGGGTGCAGTGATTGTGAATGGACATCCATGATCTATCCATTCTATGATCAAAGAGAAAGCAAGTATATATTATGACAAGATTAGGGTCTAGGGTTAACAAATACATGTGATGTCATTCTTATATATAATAAATGTACATGTACCACCTATCCCATCCTTGAACACCTAATCTCACTAGTAAGTGTATAATGTGTATTGGGTTTTCAAGAAAATTTTGGCATCATTTCCCCACTGTTCTCCAAGTACATATGTACTTAGAGAACAAACGGGGAAATGCTGCTGAAATTTTCTTGAAAACCCAATACACATTATACACTTACATCCTAAGTGAGATTAGGTGTTCAAGAACAGTCCCAAATCGGGGACTATCCAAGATTTACTCCTAATGAGTAAATCTTGGATGGGTTTCTAGGCCAACAAATGCATGTATGTTGTCATTCCAATACCTACAATCCTAGTTTCATCATTCATATCCTAGGTTTCATGTAACATCATTTAATCTTGGTATCATATTCTATAACATTGATTTCAACATTTTGAGTGTCCATGCAAGTTCATCATGTTGGATAGATATGTAAAATGTTAGGGTTTCATCACAATTGATGTCAGGGTTTCATCACAATTTTAGGTATCATATAGAGTATGTACATGTTAGGGTTTTATCATGCAATAGGGATTCATTTGAATATATACCCTCTTCTTCTTCCTTCTCCCTCCTTACCAACAGCAAGCACGGCCGTGGCTGTGTTGGACGACCACACGGCCGTGCTAGGCAGCATGGCCGTGTAGTCGGCCAACACAGCCACGACCGTGCCACCCCACACAGTCGTGCTTGTTGTTGGTAAGGAGGGAGAAGAAAGAAGAAGAGAGGCTATTGGAACAAGATGAGGAGTGCCTACTGTTGGTAGCAGCATGGAGACAGAGGCAGCAGTGTGAGGAGAAGGTGTCGAGCACACCAGGGGCAGGCGGATGTGACGAAGGTGAGCAGCAGGGGCGGCGAGCACACCAGGGGGCGCCGACGGCGAGCAACATGGGCGCCGAGCACACCAGGGGCAGCGGCGAGCAGCAGCAGTAGGCGGCGCGGAGGCAGGGGCAAGCGGTGGCACGGAGCACACCAGGGTCGGGATTTGATCATGCGATGAAACAAAAGAAAGGGGAATTATAGGATCTATTGTGTGAGGGGGCTATTAAGTCACTCCAAAGGCACCGGTTATCGCTACCAATCGACACCTTTACTATTCAACATCGGTTTTCCCAAAACAATCGACGTCCAATTATCCTAAAATTTTTGGTAGGGAGGGCGCGCGAACCATTATCAGCGTCGGTTATCCCAAGACAACTGATGCCCATATGGTAAAAATTGCGCGCATTTTTTATCTTCTTTAGGCGTCGGTTATTCGGTAAAACACCGACGCTGTATGGGGGCATTTTTTTTGTTTGAAAATTTTTGATTTTCGTGGGCTATTTTCGGCATCGGTTGCGTTTCTTCAGCTGACGCTGAATAAAAAGCGATACCCGTGTCTGTCTGGTCTTCAAATATGGACGTCAGTTTACCTTAATAGTTGATGTTTAATGGTTATCAGTGTCAGTTTTGTTAAATAACCGATGCCCCGAAAAGCTACGTTGAACGTTGTTTCTATAGAAGTGACTACCGTCGGGCTCCACTCAATCTTAACCCTAAGAACAACCTAATTTTTTCCACCTGCAGCTCACTCCCCTTACATCTGGCCCTAACATCTCCAACCCCAAGAAAATGCCACCACCATGGTCGTCGTGGGCACACTGAGGTGACACAACCAGTGTGCTATGATGGTCTTCACCTGAGATACTGATTACAAGATGCATCTCTTCTGACCCAGAGACTCCACCCTTCTACCGCCGATTACAATCATCATCCCACACCTGACAATCACCAGGAGAAGACATATTGCTAACAACGATGCCAATACCTACTAAACGAGTCATCTCTAATTTGTAGGTTGCTAGTCTCTTTTCTCATCTTTGTTGGAGGCTGCAACCAACTCGCAACTCCTAGCTCTCATCTCGATGTTGCCTGCCAGCAAGAACCACAACACTAGCAATGTCGTCGTCTGCAACCACCATATCTACAACACCACGATGCTAGCAATGCAATCATCTACAACCACCAGATCTGCAACACCACGATGCCTACAACATAGATGCACATCCACAGTAGCCTCAAATCCAACACACCCTAACAACAGGGCGTCGTAGCCACCAAGTGTAATGTCGTCTACCCTGACAGCAACACCATCGACTCCTCTCTTGCAAAGACATCGACTCCTATACCTACAACAACACCTGACGTTGTGTCGGTTAGCAGCAAGACACCACCTAAAGACCTGGAGGAATTATCTTGGGATGAACCCTAGATATGCTCCCAAACAGATCATCGCAGATCCATTGGTTTCTGTTGTCTAAGGTCAGTAATTCTTTCCCCTATTTTTCAATAATTAACTTATGATGACAATGGGAAGTAAACTATGTTAATACGTGCACCTTGTAATCAAGTTAACCCTAGGTATCTACATAAATATAATTATACATATGAGTATGATCCTAATGTTGGTATACTGAACCATATCTAAGGAATAGTCATAATAGGTCATGTATGTAAGAGTATGGTTAAAGATGATATCCAAATCTTAATTCATGATCCATATAGTAGATCTATAAATAAGAAGTTGTTTTGCAAAATATGTTCATAGTATTAAAACATATTAAGCTACTTGTATACATCCTATTAGTTTATATATGTATCCATGTGGCACTACATATCAAACGATGGATGTAAGATGAACATGTTGCCTTATTATAATCTTGTATGTCATGTCTAGACTAATAATGGAAGATTATATATAAGATGAGTTACATTTTAATACTACACATAGATAATCAAGAATTATGATAACCATGTTTCAACAAAACCCTAGATACACAAATACATATTTATGCAATTTATGGTAATTATAAATACAAATATAATTATGGAATGCATCTAACTATATTGTCTTCTTATGAATTAAATGGTGAAAAAGATAATAATCTGTAAAAGAATATACTTTTATAAACATATATCTAAATGACATGTTAGTTGGGCCAAAGAATGTGTATATTAGTGAACCTAACAGATATTCATGTGGAATATACTTACACCAATATACATGGGAGGCATGATGTTAGGAATAATATGGATTCATATTATAGAGAAGATAATGACATCATTAAACCTAAATTGGAAGAATATATATATATATACAAATATATGAGTTACATAGACTTATGTGACTAAAGATGAGTAATTATAATTAAAATAGATATATAAATCATCACATATTCTCTCAACAAATTTTAAAATCAGAAACCCTAACATGACATTGGATGATCGGGAATAGGGTAAGAATAATATAAATCTATAATAGGAATGAATATGTTCATTTTGACTTGGCTAATATACATAATGTGCTTCTAGGATGAAAAGTTGACTTTGTGTATCAAAGAATACTATTCAAGTTAACATTTATGTGTGAAAAGAGGTGTGTGCTAATATACATAATGTTCTTCTAGGATGAAAAGTTGACTTTGTGTATCAAAGAATACTATTCAAGTTAATCTTTATGTGTGAAAAGAGGTGTGTGCAATCCTATTTATATATGAGGTGTGTGCAAAGTTTTCAATTCCTTAAATCAGCCATCAAATTATTCTAGCATGATGATGTAAATGATCAATTAACTAATGTAGTGTACATGAGTACAAACCACCCATAGTGGGCATTTGTAAATTTTCCAAGGGGAATGTGATAATTCTCCCCATTTTATATATATTCGGGTGCTTGGGAATGTGTTACTCTCCCGCACCCAGAGGTTGAGGTCTGGTAGGTGCCTCAGCCCTATATTGGTTTAATGTAGTCATATTAAATCATGCATGCAATTATATTACTATTTGACTTGGCAAAATTCTTATTTATTTACTTGCCTCATACTTTTACCCTCTTATTATAGTACTTTTTCATGCAATACTTTACTTTATGTTCGTCCTTATTCATTTAATTTGACACATACTTTATTCTCCTCTTGCTGGGTGATCCCAACCACCAAAGTTTAGGATCAAAGTGCACAACAGAAGCATGAAGAACCAGCCTAAGATAAGGAAAAGGAGTTCAACCTTCCATCATTGACTATAAGTTATTTATTTTATTGGAGACATATTGATGTGAGTCTCCCTCTTCTTAGATCCTTTATTTCTATAAATCATGTACACCCTTTTGGGAAACGTTTATATACACTTTATTAAATTGAATATAGTCAAATTTTTAACTTTTGCTGCTATTCGTTGGATTTTGTTTACCATTTAGTAGAGAGGTGGCGATTTCACTTCTTTACAACATGTATCCAACATAAGTTACATAAAAAGATAAGAACTAAGCTTAAATAAAGATCATATATTCATGTTCAAGTTTCCTTTAGTTTTGATGTCGAATTTTATGCATAATGCTTAAGAATAATGTATAGTCTTTTCTCATTCAAGTATTTCATGTATCTAGAATACTCATGCCACTTACAAATTATCCTTTTTGCATTGCATGGATGGAGACAAGATGTCCATAGGAGATGAGAAGGAGAAAGAGTAGAACCCGAGACTTTAATAATAGGACAAAGTAAAGTAGTAAAGAGTGCTCTGGTGGGGTGCCATTAACCACCTCAATTTCCTTTATGAATTTAGGCTAGTTTGTTCATGTATAGGTATGTCACCAACATCATTAGTTGTATATAAATTTCCTTCTTATGTATACTATTAAGAATGTTAAATGGAATGTGTTATGTGATGGTTAAGCTTTCAATTATTTCTTATGCATGATATTCGATTATTGTGATGTCCCAACAATATTATGAGTTAGGAATTGATGCTTCTGCTCATGTACATGTGTATAAAATTTGGGGTGTTATAGGAATATAATGAGAAATATAAAGGTTTTAAAGTGGAACTATTTCATTCCCATTTGTAATTTATTTTTTTTCATATTACATTCACACATTATGGTTGCACTCACTTACTTAGCATATTATGTGCTAATGGTGTTATTGTTTGTCAACATTTTCAGTTTAAATGTTAACTTGAATTGGTGGATCACCTTGCAAGAAAAGAACAATGCTCAAGAACAAAACAAGGAGGATATATAGAATTTTAAATTCTATCTTATAAAATTTAGTCCTTCAGAAATTCAAGAAAGTCATAAATCTCTCAGAGGAGCTTTACCTTGACTATTGTAAACAATACCTCTTTTGAGGAAGATTATTCATCATTTGTTATAAATCTAGATATCAAAAATATGGATAACCTCCTACCTTAGTGGTCCACCATAATTGGGGATAATACGATGAGGGTGTTATTTCAATTGGTACCAGATCCCAAATCCATGTAAATGACTTTTAATTATTAATAATATAAAAATCTATAGAAATGAAAAATATATTTTTATTTAAATAGTTCAAAATCTGTATGATGACAATATTTTCCTCCACACCAGTAGTAGGTTTATGAGGACTTCTAGGAGTAAAGTGCTTCGATCCTAGAAAAAACCTAAGAATTTACCAAAATAACTTATCTCTAGGTCTTCTCATCTAAACTTCATCTCCTTCTCATCTATATTTTCTTCAAACTTCATCATACCCCTTTGTACCTTAGAATGTACTTCTCTCCTCATATAAGGTCAGGCTTTAAGAAATCAGGTTAACTCATCCTCCAGCAACTATGGGATATGAAACACCAATTTGAAATCTAAAATCAAATATGCAACGAGACATGCTTTATGTATAATTATCCTATATGGAGCAATCCTATAAACTTCTAGGAACCTAGGATGAACTGGAATAAATGAGGTATATCCAACCTACCTAAGTAAAGTAGATGAAAGAGAAAAACTTTATGATATGAGAATCAACATTAAACCCATAATTTTGGGTATTAATGATTAATAAAAGAAAGCACACATATGTGAAAAACTCTAATGAAGGATGGAGAAAGAGAAGGAACAATTAAATGTATGTTATCTTTGAACCCTGACCATATATTTTGATCTAGGGCAAATAAAATAGATTATGGAAGGTAGCATGCAAGTACTTGAAAACCCTAACCATATGTAGGAATGTATGTTTATCACCTTGAACCCCCAAGGAGGACAACACATTCTAGAGTCTGATAAACCCTAGACAATACCTCCCGATAATGGGACCATATCACCAAAAACTCAAATATGATCATTGGAACACGTGAGAGGAATGAAGTGATCTAAGGCACCTAAGTGCTACATGGAATAGTAGGACTTGGTGATGTAACTAATCATGTTAATAACAATATCATTAACCAAACCTACCCTAGGTGGAATCAACTAAATAACCATGTACAAATCCATGCCTCCTCACATGAACATGAATAAATGTGAGAAAATAATAAACTTGACCACCGATATTGAATGAATGGAAGCCTATATATATGTAAGCAATGATTTTTGGTGAGGTTCATAGACCCTAAAAAAATAAAGTAAGGTTTCTTAAATTATTTCTCATTACTGTTAAGTTCATGGCTATAATTTCTAGATCTCACTATGGTGATAGGACTAAGGATATGGCACTAGAATACCTTGGGATTACAAAAGCTAGATGTGATGGGCTAGTTAGGATTTGTTCAGGGCTAAATAAGGAAGATGAATACTAAGGAGTTTTCCAAAAATACTCTAGGTCAATCCAACAATAAGAAAATCCACTTAAAGAAAGGTATGCTAATAAGAGTAATGAAGATCTAGGATCTTGCATATCACCATTGATGGAACTAGATGGTATTGCCAGCCAATCCACTTGAACTCTTAATGAACGGATATATTGTAACAGACTGGATCTCAGGGTCCTTTCTACAATTTACCCAATTTTGAGCTTTTATTTGCTTTCTAATCTTTTTGGACCTTTTTCATAAATTTCCCATCCTTTTGAGTCTTCTTCGGCCTCAATATTTAAATTGAGCCTTTCTTGATGATGTAATTCACAATCTACCCAAATTTATGATAATGTAGGGGGTTTTGCACAAATAACCCACTTAATGTAATTATTGAGGACTAATAATGCAATGTGGCCTTTAATGAGAGAATATAAGTGGACAATGCTAATTTAGAGCTTTTATATCTTTCTAGATAAAGATATGAGTAATAATGTGCATTTGAGTTAATGTATGAGAGTAATTAACCCTTTTCTTTCTCTCTCCTCAAAAAATGGTAATAATGCATTAATAAGAGGATAATATGGTGATATATGACTCTCAAAATTGATATGTATCTAATATATCGAATTTCACTCACTCATGTCATTAAAAGACTATCTTCACATTAATCAATTATTTTATACATTAAAATATGCATTAATAATCAATATAGCAATTAAGGACCAAAACTTGTGTAAAATGAGAAACTAATGCATAACATCGTTCTAGCTGTTGTCATAAACGTATGCTTAAAATTTGAGGTCATTTGAACTTTGTTTAACCATTCAAATAGATTTTACAAGTTTAAATAAAGTGTGACTATAGAATATTAATCGAATTTCATTTATGTCATTTTGTCCTTTGATTTCCTTGTCTCGCGCACCTAGCCCGCATTGGATCTCGATCCAACAGATCGAGTGTCATCTTCAACTTCCAGCCCACTGATCAAGATGATGCCTAGGCTCCTCCACCTCGTTCTCCCTCTCCTCTCTGCCATTTCACGAGATTTATTCGTCGTTGGCTTCGTCTCCTCGAGCCGCACAGTAATAGCCCTTGCTCATCGTCTCCCGTGCACCACAGCCAAAAGGCCCCATGGTGCTAGCATTGTCCTCTCAACTCCACCACTGTCATGGAATTTCACGTTACCTTGTCTATATATGGCACTCCCCCTACCTCCTTCGGCTCCATTGTAAGCTTTCCCAGTTGCTAATTTGCCCGTAGCCTCCACAATTAGCCACCACCACCTCCACCTTCTCCTAGCTCTTGCAGCACCTTTCTCGACTGCTCAGTGATAAAAATGGCTCAATAAAGCACACTAGTGAGTTCCTCTGATCTTGGGCTTCGTTTCGTGTACCTATGCGTGCATTTTGGTGAAGAAATGTGGAAACGCCCAAAAGGGGCGAGCTCCACCCTCACGGAAATGGCGAGCGGGAGGTAGCTGATGACCGATTTCATTTATCTGGTTTTGTCCTCCCACTCTTCTCATTTTGTGTTTTAATGTCGAGGACCTTCTGGTCATTTTGATCTCTCTCTCTCTCTAGCAATTAGCCTATGTGGCTTTTTCTAACTCTCTGATTGGCCCAGAGCAAATAAATCATAGAAAATTGATACTTCATCAGCAAATTTCGAATAAATACTCATTGGAAAGATTATTTCATGCAGAATTCGATTTTAAGGTTTTTTTTTACTAAATCCCTGTAATTTTTAAATATTAATTGGGTACATCATATAAATCTTAATAAATATTCTAAAAATGATAACTAATGCATCCTAACTCTGATTTTGATAAATAAATATGTTTTCCTAATTAGTGAAACCTAAGTGAGTTTTTGGTCCTATTTTTGATTCCTAAATCAAAGGTTTCCATAAAAGGTCTAAAATGGGTATCTTTCTTTATACTTTATTCTTTATAAATACTAATTCATGTGAAATATTTGTAACTAGGATAATATGGAATGGATACAATCTAATTGGTGATATTGATGGTTATGTGAATCTTCAATAAGGTATGTGACTCCTATTTATGTATGTGATACCTATTTATGAATGAATAATAATGCTTGTGTAAGAATGTGCAATTAACCTATTCCTCAGTTGGGCTTTTATCCAACCCTACAATCACAATGTGCTAGCCATGATATCCTTCTATTGCCTTTATTGGCTCTTTATTTACTTAAATCTTTTACTTCCAGTGTGGCTCATTTATTTGGATTTTTTGAATAATTCTATGGCCAAGGTTGGCCCATTCATTTACTTGATTTAAATCATGGGTTTTATTCCCCAATGCTATGATGGAATGTTATCTATATTATCTCCACTACCAACTGAACTATTTAGCATGATGTATTTTTGGCCAAATGACAATGTAGTGTACATGAGTACAAACCACCAATAGGGAAATGGGGTTTTAGTCCACCTGCCACTCTATACAGGCACTGAGGTTTTAGTCCTCCTTCCAGGAACTAGGGTTTTAGTCCTCCTACCACATTATATATATTTGAGGTTTGGGATGTGCATGTTCCTATCTCCTCTTGGTGTAGGTCCGGTAGGTGCCTCACCCTACATTGGTATGATTTTTGTGTCATAATACCATTCATTTGATGTTGATTATTATAGTTGTTGGGCTATGGCAGTCTTCTAATTCTTATTTGATTATTTGCCTCATACTCTTGAAATCTCCTAATAACGTGAATCATTTTATTATGCAATGTTGCACTTTATTAATTGTCCTTATTCCTTTTTTATTAACACATACTTTTATCTCTCTCTTGATGGGTGATCCCAACCACCCAGGTATAGGATCAGAGTGCGCAGTTGAAGCTTGGTGATCCAGCCTCAGGCTAAGGGAAATGAATTCAACCTTCTAGCTTAGTTTTAGCTAGCTATATATTAAGTTGTTTTTCGTTGGAGACAAGTTGATTTGGTTTTAGTCTTCCTCTACCTAGATCATGTTGTTGTGTATAAATTTGTACACGCTTTTGGGAAATTTGGTAAAGTACTCTTTATACAATTGAATATAGTCAAATTTTAAAATTCCTCTGCTTCACATCGGTGTTTTTATTTACCATTATTTAGTAGGGAGTTGGGGTTATTATTCCATCTCTTTACAACATGGTATCAGAGCATCAAGGTACTCAGAGTCTTGACAAATTCAATTTGTCTCCTAGTTAGAAACCCTTAATTTATATAGTTTCCCTTTAGTAATGTTTTAACCTTAGAGTTGACCAATCATGAAAGATTGATTTAGGACATAATAACTTCATATTAGGAATATAATTTGATCAACTTTTTGGTGATTAGTCTAGTAGGTTGCTACTAGGGCATAATTTGAAAGCAAAGGTGTTTAGAAAGGTTCTGGGTCTAGGGGCTAGCAATATTTTCCTCCGCACCACTAGCTTGGGTTACAAGGACTCCCAAATCCATATGACACCAGCCTGGCCTGAGATGATACTGACTGTCCCAAAACAACATACCTTTGGACAAATTATCTTATTGTTGAGTAACCTTTTGAACCTAGTATATGATTCTTTGGTTAGTCATGTAGAATCACCTTATGATTCCATAAGTTCCTTATAGGAGCCTTGGATTTCCATGTTTGGGAGTAGTCTACCCTATGTTGGGCTTGAAGTTTATAATGGTCCTTAGTAAGACAACTAAGTGTTGGATCTCATACATAGTTTTCCCTCAACCCTTTTGAAAAATAGACTATAGTAATAAAGATTTTTATACCTTGATAGATTTTGGAGTTTTTTATTTCGAGGACGAAATCCTCTTTTGGGGGGGGGGATTCCCACAATGCATTGAACTCTAGTTACTCTATTTTGGAAACCCTAACTCCTTGGACAAGACATTAGTAAGTTCATATGGTTAGTGTTGGGCAAACAAAATATAATTATAATTCATATTTTTTGTTTATATACAAATGGTTATATAATAAGTCATGTAAGTGATAGTTCATATGGTTGAACCATAACATATTCTTGATACTCATAATAGTAAGTTACTCATTTCTAATTGTGAATACACTTAGTGTGGACCATGTCACCCTAATAGTATGGTTAGTAAGATTATGGAACTAATGCATGCTAAAGATGCATAACATGTAATGGTTATGTTGACCCAAACCCTAATGTGTAATCACCTAGTCTCGACAACATATACATATATATACCTTTAATGCCTTCGTGATACATTAGTGACTTGTGTGTCATCCTCACATAATATACCTTGGTATATATAGATGGTTTGGAATCACCAATGATAATTGTGATAAAGTTATCGATATATGTAAGGCATATCATTTTGTTCCCTAATATACATCTCATTAGTCACCTTAGTGTAACTTGGTATATTAATCAATTCAAATATTTAATGTGTTCCATCTTATTCATTAAAATACATATAATGGCTCAAATATGATAATGAGTATTTGGGTTCACATAAGCATGCTTAAGTGTCTAATGTGATGTTAAGAGTATAATTTATAATAGGAAGTGTAATAGGAGAAAATGGTTAATGATGGCATTAACTTGGGTATCTAATGTAAGTTGGCAATATTTTATAATTTACGTGACATTATTTGGAATTATTATAGGCTTGATAACTTGATTGATAATATTATCTTTTCTAGCATGATAATTTGTGACAATTCCATATGATGGTAATATAATGATAATGGAGAATGAATTCATGTTATTTAGGTATGTGTCCTAATACATTAATAAATGTAGAGATTTCCTTATAAACCCTAATTGTGCTTAAAACCCTTATAAGGGGAATGCATATGCTTTGGTACTTAATGTTGAGGTGTGATCCTATTTACAACAAATGTGAGTAAAATTTGACACAAGTAATGGAACAATAATGATGATGCTTTTTCATGATGAAGATTATTCTTATAAGCCAAACATGTTAATTATATTAGGTTTTATAAAAGGTAATGGAAACCTTAGTGAGGCTTGGATTATGTATAGAGCTTGTGAAGTATCATATATTTGATGTAACATCTAGTTACCTAATGTTGGGATGTTACACACTAACCATATCTCTTCCCTCTTCTTGTGATTTTGGGGACGAAATCCTCTTCACGGGGAGGAGTGTTGTAACAGACTGAATTTTGGGGTCCTTTCTACAATTTACCCACTTTTGAGCTTTTATTTTCTTTCTAGTCCTTTTGGACCTTTTTCATAAATTCTCCAACTTTTTGAGTCTTCTTTGGCCTCAATATTGAAATTGAACCTTTCTTGAGGATGTAATTCACAATCTACCCACATTTATGATAATGTAGGGGGTTTTGCACATTAACCCACTTAATGTGATTATTGAGGACTTATAATGAAATGTGACCTTTAATGAGAGAATATACGTGGATAATGCTAATTTAGAGCTTTTATATCTTTTTTGATAAAGATATGAGTAATAATGTGTATTTGAGTTAATGTATGAGAGTAATTAACCCTTTTCTTCTCTCTCCACCAAAAAGGGCAATAATGCATTAATAAGAGGATAATATGGTGATATATGACTCTCAAAATTGATATGTATGTTATATCTATAATTTCACTCACTCATGTCATTAAAAGACTATCTTCACATTAATCATTCATTTTATACATTAAAATATGCATTAATAGTTAATATAGCAATTGAGGGCCAAAGATTGTATAAAATGAGAAACTAATGCATAACATCCTTCTAGGTGTTGTCATAAACCTATGGTTAAAATTTGAGGTCATTTGGACTTCGTTTGACCATTCAAATGGATTTTACAAGTTTCAATAAAATGTGACTATAGAATATCAATCGAATTTCATTTATGTCATTTTGTCCTTTGATTTCCTTGTCACACGCACCCGGACCCCATTGGATCTCGATACAACAGATCAAGTGTGAGCTTCAACCTCTAGCCCACTGACCAAGATGATGCCTAGGATCCTCCACCTCATTCTCCCTCTCCTCTCTGCCATTTCACAAGATTTCTTCGTCGTTGGCTTTGTCTCCTCGAGCCGCATAGTTCTAGCCCTTGCTCATCATCTCCCATGCACCACAGCCAAAATGTCCCATGGCACAGGCATTGTCCTCTCAAATCCACCACCATCCCAGCATTTCACACTACCTCATCTCTATATGGCACTCCCCTCACCTCCTTCGGCTCCATTGCAAGCTTTCCCGATTGCTAATTTTCCCGTAGCCTCCTCAGTTAGCCACCACCACCTCCACCTTCTCCCAGCTCTTACAACACCTTTCCCAACTTCTTGGTGATAGAAATGCCCCAATAAATCACACCGGGGAGTTCCTCTTATCTTGGGCTTCATTTCGAGTACCTATGCGTGCATTTTGGTCAAGAAATGTGGAAACGCCCAAAAGGGTCGAGCTCCACCCTCGCGGCAATGGCAAGTGGGAGGTAGCTGATGACCCATTTTGTTTTTCCAATTTTACCCTCCCACTCTTTCCATTTTGTGTTTTAACATCGAGGACCTTCTGGTCATTTTGATCTCTCTCTCTATCTCGCTATCAATTAGCCTACGTGGCTTTTTCTTGCTCTCTGATTGGCCCAGAGAAATTAAATCATAGAAAATTGATACTTCATCAGAAAATTTCAAATAAATACTCACTGGAAATCTTGTTTCATGTAGAATTCCATTTTAAAATTTTTTTTACTAAATCACTGTACGTTTTCAATATTAATTGGGTACATAATCTAAATCTTAATAAATATTCTAAAAATGATAACTAATGCATACTAACTCTGATTTTGATAAATAAATAGGTTTTCCTAATCACTGAAACCTAAGTGAGATTTTGGTCCTAGTTTTGAGTCCTAAATCAAAGGTTTCCATAAAAGGTCTAAAATGGGTATCTTTCTTTCTACTTTATGCTTTATAAATACTAATTCATGTGAAATATTTGTAACTAGGATAATATGGAATGGATACAATCTAATTGCTGATAATGATGGTTATGTGAATCTTCAATAAGGTATGTAACCCCTACTTATGTATGTGATGCCTATTTATGAATGAATAATAATTCTTGTGTAAGAATGTGCAATTAACCTATTCCTCAGTTGGTCTTTTATCCAACCCAACAATCACAATGTGTTATCCTTGATATCCTTTGATTACCTTTATTGGGTCTTTATTTACTTGAATCTTATATTGCCAGTATAGCTCATTTATTTGGATTATTTGAATAAGACTATGGCTAATGTTGTCTCATTCATTTACTTGATTTAATTCATGGGTTTTATTCCCCAATGCTATGATGCAATGTTATCTATATTATCTCCACTGCCAAGTAAACTATTTAGCATGATGTATTTTTGGCCAAATAACAATGTAGTGTACATGAGTACAAACCACCCATAGGGAACTGGGGTTTTAGTCCCCCTGCCACTCTATATAGGCACTGAGGTTATAGTCCTCCTTCCAGGCACTTGGGTTTTAGTCCCCCTACCACATTATATATATTTGAGGTTTAGGATGTGCATGTTCCCCTCTCCTCTTCGTGTAGGTCTGGTAGGTGTCTCACCCTACATTGGTATGATTTTGTGTCATAATATCATTCATGCTATGTTTATTATTATTGTTGTTGGACTATGGCAGTCTTCTAAATTTTATTTGATTATTTGCCTCATACTCTTGAAATCTCCTAATATTGTGAATCATTTTATTATGCAATGTTGAACTTTATTAATTGTCCTTATTCCTTTTTGATTAACACATACTTCTATCTCTCTCTCACTGGGTGATCTCAATCACCCAGGTATAGGATCAGAGTGTGCAGTTAAAGCTTGGTGATCCAGCCTAAGGCTAAGGGAAATGAATTCAACCTTCTAGTTTGGTTTTAGCTAGCTATATATTAAGTTGTTTTTCCTTGGAGACAAGTTGATTTGGTTTTAGTCTTCCTCTACCTAGATCATGTTGTTGTGTATAAAGTGGTACACCCTTTTGGGAAATTTTTTAAAGTACTCTTTATACAATTGAATATAGTCAAAGTTTAAAATTCTTCTTCTTCACATTGGTGTTTTTGTTTACCATTATTTAGTAGAGAATTGGGGTTATTATTCCATCTCTTTACAACATGGTATCAGAGCATCAAGGTAGTCGGAGTCTTGACTGATTCAATTTTCTCCTAGTTAGAAACCCTTACTTTATATAGTTTCCCTTTAGTAAGCTTTTCAACTTAGAGTTGACCAATGATGAAAGATTTATTTAAGACATAATAACTTCATATTAGGAATATGATTTGATCAACTTTTTGGTGATTAGTCTATTTGGTTGCTACCAGGGCATTGAAAGCAAAGGTGTCTAGAAAGGGTCAGGGTATGGGGGTTGGCAATATTTTCTTTCACACCACTAGATTGGCTTACGAGGACTCCCAGATCCATATGACACCGGCCTGGCCTGAGATGATACTGATTATCCCAAAATAGCATACTTTTGGACAAATTATCTTATTATTTAGTAACCTTTTGAACCTAGTATATGATTCTTTTGTTAGTCATGTAGAATCACCTTATGATTCCATAAGTTCCTTATAGGAGCCTTAGAGTTCCATGTTTGGGAGTAGTCTACCCTATGTTGGGCTTGAAGTTTATAATGGTGCTTAGTAAGACAACTATGTGTTGGATCTCATACATAGTTTTCCCTCAACCCTTTTGAGAAATAGACTATAGTAATAAAGATTTTTATACCTTGATAGATTTGGAGTTTTTTATTTCAAGGACGAAATTCTCTATAAGGGGGGTGGAGTCCCACAATGCATTGAAATCTAGTTACTCTATTTTGGAAACCCTAACTCCTTGAATAAGAGATTAGTAAGTTCATATGGTTAGTGTTGGGAAAACAAAATATAATTATAATTCATCTTATTTGTTTATATACAAATGGTTATATAATAAGTCATCTAAGTGATAGTTCATATGCTTGAACCATAACACATTCTTGATACTCATAATAGTAAGTTAGTCATCTCTAATTGTGAATACACTTAATGTGGACCATGTCACCCTAATAGTATGGTTAGTAAGATTATGGAACTAATGCATGCTAAATATGCATAACATGTAATGGTCATGTTGACCCCAAACCCTAATGTGTAATCACCTAGTCTCGACAACATATACATATATATACCATTAATGTATTCGTGATACATTAGTGACTTAGGTGTCATCCTCACATAATATACCTTGGTATATATAGATGTAATCACCAAATCAAAATTGTGATCAAGTTATCGATATATGTAAGGCAAATCACCTTGTTCCCTAATATATATCTCATTAGTCACCTTAGCGTAACTTGGTATATGAATCAATTCATATATTTAATGTGTTCCATCTTATTCATTAAAATACATATAATGTCTCAAATATAATAATGAGTATTTGGGTTCACATAAACATACATAACTGCCTAATGTGATGTTAAGATTATAATTTATAATAGTAAGTGTAATAGGAGAAAATGGTTAATGATATCATTAACTTAAGTATCTAATGTAAGTTGGCAATATGTGATAATTTATGTGACATTATTTGGAATTATTATAGGCTTAATAACTTGATGGATAATATTATCTTTTCTTGCATGATAATTTGTGACAATTTCATATGATGGTAATATAATGATAATGGAGAATGAATTCATGTTATTTAGGTATATGTCCTAATACATTAATAAATGTTGAGATTTCCTTGTAAACCCTAATTGTGCTTAAAACCCTTATAAGAGGAATGCATATGTTTTGGCACTTAATGTTGAGGTGTGATCCATGTTACAACAAATGTGAGTAAAATATGACACAAGTAATGGAATAATAATGATGATGCTTTTTCATGATGAAGATTATGCTTATAAGACAAACATGTTAATTATATTAGGTTTGGTGAAAGCTAATAGAAACCTTAGTGAGAGTTGTCTTATGTATAGAGCTTGTGAAGTATCATATATTTGGTGTAACACCTAGTCACCTAATGTTGGGATGTTACACACTCACTCTCTCTCTTCCCTCTTGTTGTGATTTAGGGGATGAAATCCTCTTTAAGTGGTGGAGTGTTGTAATAGACTAAATCTCAGGGTCCTTTCTACAATTTACCCACTTTTGAAATTTTATTTTCTTTATAGTCATTTTGGACCTTTTTCATAAATTTCCCATCCTTTTGAGTCTTCTTTGGCCTCAATATTGAAATTGAGCCTTTCTTGAGGATGTAATTCACAATCTACCCACATTTATGATAATGTAGGGGGTTTTGCATAAATAACCCACTTAATGTGATTATTGAGGACTAATAATGCAATGTGGCCTTTAATGAGAGAATATAAGTGGATAATGCTAATTTAGAGCTTTTATATCTTTTTGGATAAAGATATGAGTAATAATGTGTATTTGAGTTAATGTATGAGAGTAATTAACCCTTTTATTTCTCTCTCCTCCAAAAAGGGTGATAATGCATTAATAAAAGGGTAATATGGTGATATATGACTCTAGAAATTGATATGTATCTAATATCTCGAATTTCACTCACTCATGTCATTAAAAGACTATCTTCACAATAATCATTCATTTTATACATTAAAATATGAATTAAAAGTCAATATAGCAATTAAGGGACAAAGTTTGTGTAAACTGAGAAACCAATGCATAACATCATTCTAGGTGTTGTCATAAACCTATGGTTAAAATTTGAGGTCATTTGGACTTCGTTTGACCATTCAAATGGATTTTACAAGTTTTAAGAAAGTGTGACTATAGAATATCAATCAAATTTCATTTATGTCATTTTGTCCTTTGATTTCCTTATTACACACACCCGGCCCCCATTGGATCTCAATCCAATGGATCGAGTGCCATCTTCAACCTCTGGCCCACCGACAAAAATCATGCCTAGGCTCCTCCACCTCGTTCTCCCTCTCCTCTCTGCCATTTCACGAGATTTCTTCACCATTGGCTTCGTCTCCTCGAGCTGCATAGTTCTAGCCCTTGCTCATCATCTCCAGTGCACCACAGCCAAAATGCCCCATGGCACCTTTTTGTGGTAATGTAAGTTTTGGAGGATTGTTTGAATTAGGAAATCAAATTCCCTTCTTGATAAGGTACTTAGATTAAATTATGAATAATTTCTTTAATTGTGCTTTTAAATTCTTGAGTTTTTATAAATTTTGGATCAATATGATGAATTTCTTGGATTATTTTACTTTCTGCAAATTATAAGGCCTTAAGGGTATCTGTATTGAATAATGATAGATCCCAATCATCAATGTTTCACAAGAGTGTTTTTGTGAGAGACCTACTCCCTAGTTTTAATGTTGAATAATCACCAAGAGGGTGTTATAAAAACCAACATGAAGTGAGTAATAAAGTCCAATTGTGGAATACACATCAAAGAGCCTGATGACAGAACATCCACATCCATATCCACCCATGATGTATTTTTTATAAAACAAGTAAAATGAGAAAGACTATGTGTTGAAATATTAGAGATGTATAGTTTGTTAAATTTCATACATTTGATTCCTTTGTTCCACCTATATCGTGACAAATTACATTAACACATTTATTGTATTTACATACTTTGCATGGTTATGCACTAACTATATTTTTTTGTTAGATCTTTAGATTAAGAATGATAATTTGAAGTGGTAGATCATGTTTCAATCAAAGAATAATGCTCAAGGACAAAATGAGGATTTATATAGTTCAAAATTCTATCTCATTAACTTTATTATTTCCTAAATTCAAGAAAATTGTTACTACTTCTTTGGAGCTTTATCTTCCAAGTTGTAAATAATACCTCTTTTGTGAAATTACTAAGATTATTTGTCATTTTTATGAATGTGGATCCCAAAAATATGGATAACTTCCCTTGTCTTCCTGGTCCACCTTAGTTGGGGATAATAGGAGGAGTGGGTTGGTTATTGAAAGATTCATATAGGACATATTTTGGTAGATAGTGAAAAGTTTGCATCATTCGTCACAGTCTCTTAGGCTAGTTTGGGACTAGAAAATGTTCTAAGGGCATTCTACCCATAGTTGCATTAATAATAATCAATGACATAGTAGAGATAAGTATCACAATCAGTGTAGTACTGTAGAGGTTAGAGGGAAAGACGAACCACTACTGGCAGTATAATCTAGACAATTTTCTATGAGTCATGGACATGGTCACCTAGAGAAATAGTTACTTATATGCCATGACTCAACCGGATAAATTCATGTCCTCTTAGGTCTTAATAGGTTACAGTAACTATATCATTTTGAATTAACTAATCCACTTTTTGTTTGCCTTGTAGTTGACATTGGTGAAACACACTTGTTTATTGCCAAAGATGTGATATCTCTATCTTGTGTTGTAGTTAGTAATTTTTCCAATTAGATTTTTTTTAGGAACTCCATTGGTGAATTTATTAGTCTTCATAATGGTGTATCCATCTTGTGTCCTTTATTTATTGGGGTATAACATTTAAGGGGATCTTTCACTGCATGGGATGTGTGGTTTGACATGATCCCAAGAATGGACTACCTAGAAAAGTATAATGTGGTTTTGGACTACAATTTCAAAGTTTTGGAGTTTGGTGATGGTGATATCCCTTGATATAAACTATGACAACCCTTCTCTATTTGTGGGGTTTCCAACCATAGTAGAAAAGATTTCAAATCATGAGTGTCCATGTTGTAGATACCAAGGAAAACAATCCTAAGTAGGACACTATTGTGTTATGTGGGTTTCAGAATATGTTTCATAGGGAGTTTCTAGGTCTTCCACCACCTAGGGAAGTTAACTTCACAATCAATCTAGTACTTGGTGCTCACCCTATATGACAAGCATTGTATATGATGTATCCATTAGATATGAGCAAATTAAAGATGGGGTTTCAAGAGTTATTAGATAAGGGGTTTATACAACAAAGAATGGCAACTAAATGTGCTCCTTTCTTATTTGTGAAGAAGAAGATGAGTTTTTCACTGATCACCCAAACTTGAATGAGGAAAATGAGGGGAAATGAGGAAAATAATAAGAAGGGTGTGGCTGAAAAAAATAGATGAATTAGGAATAAAGGTCAAACCAAAGAAACAAGTAAGTGATGTGTATATATTATACCCTCAAATTCACTAAGATACAAAATACAAGATTTGATAAAAAGAATTAGCATGATAAATACCACCACAAACATATGAATTTTATCATAGCATTCATAAGTACCAAAACCCAAGAGAAAATAGTTTTAATATCCTTGGAAATTTTATCCAATTCAGATGAAGAATAATATTTCAATCCAAAGTTTATTAGTTTTAAATTAACTACAATATATGTAAAAGTTGGATTTAATTGAGATATAATTATTTATGAATAACATCAGGGTGCAATTGAGTTTCACCATCACTTTTATTGTTTGATCTCTCTCATCACATTAGTGTTCATATGGATATTAGATTTAGGTCAAACTAATTCCAATACTTTAGACTTAAGGAAATTGCATGGATGAATTCATAATAGGATCGTTATTGTGTTACCTACTATTCATACACCCATAACCCTATAAACCACTCATCTAACGTTCTCATTCGGGGTCAATGAGGATTAATTTATACTCAAATTTCTAGTTGTGGAGTTATGTATGTCTAGAATTATAATAAGCATTCAATATGAGTGATCAATTCTTGTAGTATGTTATATATGTAAAATTATAAATCACATGGTTTATACTAGTAGTATATATAAAAATAAGATCATGAAGTATGGGTAGAAGGCCTAACCCCACACATAGTGAGGTAGACTACTCACTCCTTATGAATTGATCAATACAAACAAGGAATTAATACAAGAGCCAATACATTCAATGAAAATCAAGAAAGGAAAGAAGTGTTGGATGGCAATGAAGATAGACATATCCAAGGCCTATGATTGACTCTATTGGACCTTCATAGAAGATACTTTTAAATGAATAGAAGTTCCCCCTATTCTGATCAATTTCATTCCCCAAATAATTAGACAAGGACAAACATGAATAACTTGGAATGGAGAACTACCCCCATTGATGCAACCTAATCAAGGTGTTCATCAGGGTGATCTCATATCACCTTATACTTTTGCATTATTTTTAGACCATATTTTCCAACATACCAATCAATTGGTGAATGAGGGGTGATGGACACCAATAAAGGCAACAAAGAATGGAACATTGATTACACACTTGTACTTTGTAGACAACATTGCCTTATTCAGACAAGCAACTACAACACAAGCCAAAAGGATGATCCAATTCCTAAGGAAATTTAGTAGAGCTTCAAGGTTACAATTAGCAAGAGAAAATTAAGTGATACATCTTCCCTCCAACACTGACTCACATCAAGGGCCGAATCATCAAAGCAGTAGGTATATAATACATTAAAATTTGGGGAGATACTTAGGTGTTGTCATGATACATGGATGGTGCAATAAAAAACTTTTTGAACCCCTCATTAACAAAATGAAATAAAGGCTAAGTGCATGGACATCCAAAACCCGAGCCTAGCTGGTCGTATTACACTAGCCAGTTTTACACTTAATGTTATATCAGCCTAGACAATGTAGACAGTGAAGCTCCCTATAGGAATATGCAATGAGATAGATCATCTGGTGAGGCAGTTTATCTGGTATGAAACCAATCAAGGTAGATACATGAGTACAGTGGTATGGAACAAACTAATTTCTACCAAAGATAGGGGGGACTAAAACTCATATATGTATGAAATTTTAATGATGCCCTTTTGATGGAAGTTGCATGGAATACATTCACCATTACAAGGCACCATGGTGTGAAGTGATAAGGTAGAAGCATGAAAGGAATGGTGTAAAAAGAAATGATAGGTCAAGTTTGTGAACAAGCATCTCAATTATTATACCTACTATTCCATGTCAGAGAACAAGGTGCATTGTGAATGGAGAAGACACTCTGATGTGGGGTAACTAGGTGCAAATGCCTACGAACTCACCACTTCAAATGTGACAACACATTCCAGAAGATCTAAAAGGCCTAGAGATTTTCATGTGGCCAAAAAGAAGAAGACACATGGGACATGGAATTTATGAAAGAGTGGTTTGATAATAATACTATGAATTGTATCAGAACTTAATAATCAACCAAATTTTTGTGGGTCAAATCAATATATAAAAGACATGTTCAAAACAAGAGAGATAAGATGTGAACTATAGGCATAAGCATGGAAAACTAAATCTCATTCTTAGGCACTTAATGTTGAAGTGGATTTAGAGAATCAATAAGAACATACTCTACATATGAGTTACATCCTTAGATATATATGTCAAGACACAACAAGATAACTCTATGCATTTCTCGATAACTCTAATAGACTATAAGAATCTTGAATGTATATAAGATATGAAATGTATGAATTGTCCAAATAACAACAATTAATAATTAGTCTATAGTTGTTTGAGTAACAATCATAGTCTCTCCTATGGCTAAGATCACACTCATAAGTTCTATGAAAATTCCCTTTCATGGGAAGGAAGACAACCAAGATGGAGATCAATTTAATGGATGTTTTGTTTATGGATACCTTCCATATGATTTTATGTTGTTTTGAGGACTACCCTACTTAGATAACACTAACTAGAAGAGGAGCGAACTTATATAAAATCCCAACACACTCAACCACACAGACCAAAGATACAACAAAAACCTATCCAAAACAAACAAAAATTCATGAACAAATATCCCATACATTCCCTATCATCCTAGCCTACCCATTGGATCTTTAATCTGGACAATTCCTTAGGCCAAATGGAAATTTGACTAAATTGAAAAATGCAACTATAAATGTTGGTTCATATAAGATACAAACCCACCCATATCAGTTGTCATGTCATAATAACTAAAGATTTATGAAACTTAGGTCAACAAGTAACATGTATATTCATGGCCCTCCTTTGGAGTATCCAACTTCATTTTTGAACCCCAATTATTGTCCTCGTCTTATCATGGCATTATCTAAAATGCAAGTATGGTGACCCATTGGATGTGTGCCCCACTTTATGCATTCCAAAATGCCAATATGTGGATGATACTCTTTACTGATTTTTTCAAAAGTCCCATGGAGAGCACCCACACTATATCTAGGATTATTTCAATAATTACATAGGATTAGAGGTCTAACTCTCCACTAATAATAATTCAACTTTCCATGGTCTATAAAAAATCCACTCAGACATCATTCATAGTATCACCTAGGAGCCTTGGGAACCCAAATCTCAAGACATAGTAGATTGTGATTCATGTTCAAAACCCTAGAGAGTCTCCTAACGTTGAATATCTATGGCTTTAATGAGGATAAGATTCATGTTTGATGCACCTGGTCATATTCCTCTGGAAAAGAAAAAAGGAGGAGCATCATATCTCAATCATATGAAATCTAAGTAAGGTAGAACAAGTCTAGCCACAATGTAGACCTCTCCTCTTCCCCAATGTTATCAATCCCAAAATGGTTCAATGATATGAACAATTGGTATTGATGTTTGCTTGTAAAATCCGAGTATTCTAACATCTTATTCCTTCTACTAACATGCATGCACATTCGTTCACCTCCCTATCTAGTTATCATTATATTAAAGGTAGAAAACATTTTTTTAACTTGTCTAGGTTGTAAATACCAAGTTTAGTCACATGGCGGTTCCTAACACCGTCCATATATGTAACCTGATGCATTATCTCATTCAATGGACATTGATCATGTTGTATACACTTGCTTTAAAAAGATTAAAAAAACTTTTTCTTATTTTTAGTTATAAACATAGTGGTACTTTGTTTTTATTGTATCATCTACACATTGTTCATGATTTTTGATGCCATGTCATAGTTTCTAAAATCTGATCATAAGCATCATGGTGACATGATGTGTCATCGTGAACACACAAAATACAGTAGAAAAAAAATGCCCTGGTGTTTAGCCCCACTTGAAACAAATGTATTGATGTAGTAATCAAGGTATAAATCCATAAGGATGACTTGTCCCGAACTAAATTCAATCGAACTTGCAAAGAACAATGCTTAGACCAAGTTTGGAAGAATGTTTAATCTAGAATAAGAAAATAAAATTGCTGAAAATGAAAGTTGCTGAATTGAAGGTGCAAAAGTTATAAGTGCAAGAACTAAATTGCAAGAATTGAAAGTAAGTTAACAACAAAATGTAAAATGGAGAGTGAAACAAGAAGAAGGTATCATCCGGTTAAGATTACTTTAGACTTTATGAGTTATTAGAAATCCAAGTTTCACCAGATGACTCCATAGTTAATTTAGCCACTTTTAGGTTCCTTTTAGGTATTTTAGAGGTTAGGACCATGGATATCTGTCCACTTTGGAATCAAATTCCATGGATTAAATTTTCTACAGTCCCATGGTCATTGCATATATGTAGGTCCCTATCTAATCATCTGATGTGTTCTCAGAATGGGTCTCTACTAAAATCACATGTGTCTCATCTAATGTCTAGAACTCTGTGATTATTTCATCATGGATAGACTATCATGTAGCATGATGGATCATGTCACATTACAAGGTATATATTGATACGAAGAACCTCTTTCATATTTTAAATGAATTTTCCAAATTGCTAAATCAACATAAGCAGATCATGGGGTTACTCCCTGTGTTCCAATAAGGAAGAGCTACTCAAACATGATGCAATTGAACAAAGGATAAAGAATGAAAAATTAGATATAAGGCTATATTTTTACATGGTGAATCATGGGGAGGGGAATGATGGTGAAACATAAAATGTTGCTTCTTTACCATGGTGATATTAAATCACGGTGAATCCATGGTGAAATTTGGTCTATTTTTGTCCCCACGGAAAAGCATGGTGAATGATAGTGAAAGAAGTTTCTATCAAGACTCCTCTACATATTTAGACAAAAATGCAGAAAGTGTTCTATATATGATTCTTGTGTAGGGTGTTTTTTATAAAAAATAATTCCCCTTTCTGACCCCATAACCATATAACAAACAACATTTTTTAAGTTTTACATATCCCTCGCCCTATCACCATGCACATGTTACCTAACAACAAATTTTAACAATTTTCCCATCATCACCGTTGTTATAACATGGATTGTTTCATGTATTTATACATATGTTTTGAATGCAAATAATGAATTATTGAAGACATTTTAGAAAGCTTGGTATTTTCTATGTCTTGTTTGAATGTTTTGGTTTGAGAATGCAAATTCTCCATATGAAAGGAATTTTGTGTGTTTTATTGTTTCAATAATACATTGCTAATTATTGACTTAAAAAATTGGAAAATTTCATAATGAGGGAATTTCTAAAAGTAATAGACAATGGTAATCAGTTAAGGAATTTTTTAGAAATTTTTAGAAAAGATATCTTGAATATAACTCATAAGTATATTTTGATCCTAATTTGCATCCAAAGAAAGAATTGCTAAATTAGGAGGATTTTCCAATTTTGGGTAAGAAAAGGAGTTATTTGATGCTTTAAATAATTCATATAAAGGAAATACTTATAGACAAAGAAAAGCACTTTTAGCCTTCATATTTTAGCCCCAAATATTACCCAAACTGAGAGTCATTTATTAAAAGCTTTCCTTTGAAATTTAGAGTCGATTAGCTAAAAGAGGAGAGCGATAAACATTTACTTAATTTCCCTAAAGTGATGGATTAAAGGAAATATGAATTAAATGTAACGATCAAGTTATATTTTGGAAACTAGGGATCTACCCTTTAATAATCATGCGGCATGTCGGCCGTTGGATCAAAATCTGACAATTGGGCGGTTGTCATCTATCAAAATCAGTTTAGGAAACATACAAAATGTTTCTTTCTTCTTCTCTCACTCTTTTCTCTCACCCTAATCAATATCAAATCTTGGAAACTTTTCCATTGCAATCAGGAGATGGTTTTGAGTCAGGTAGACCCTAGTTTCACTCCCTTTAATAAACTACTAATGTTTTCCCCAATCTCAGAGCGAGACGATACCCAACTCTCCATAGACGTGGCAATATAAGGGAATGGAATCCCTCTGTACAACCAGTGCAATGTTCACAAGTCCTTGCAAGATCTATGGCTTCATTCCCAGACCACAATTTCATCACTAACCCTACCTTCTCCTCTCTCATCTATTCTCTACAACACCAAAGACAACCTCCCTCTTACTACTTGGGGGACTAGGAATTCAAAGGTGTGGACAACTTCATCAAGTTCAGGGGAAGAGGAAGACAAAAACTCTTACTGCTCATGAGTCTAGGAATTCAAAATCAACCATAGGTTTAAATCACCTACTCCTGAAGGAGAAGGTAGTATAGGTAGAAGGATGATTCAGAGCAAAAGTTCCTCTCTTCCCTCATCCTGCTTTTGAGAGGTAAGGGTCTTTTCAGCCTTTTACACCTTCTTCTCACTTAGCCACATGTACACATGTCGTTGACATGGTGCAAGTTGATTGGCTCAGTCATGGTCCCGTGAAGCGTGCCCTAGACCAGTCAACTGCCTATGTCCCGGGCTATGATTGGTCTACAAGGTTTAAATTCAGAAAAATCCAAGTAATTAATTGGAAAGTCAAACCATAGAATATGTATACATATTTTTATTAGATTAATATGAGAAATTTGTTAAAATTGATTTCATGATCTAATCCCACTCGAATTCCAAACGTGCATAAAGATGAAATTTTTAATGTAAATTCATACATTTAAACCCTAATTTCATAAAATTGATGTAACTGATGAGTATAACTTGACTAATTGCTGATAATTAATAAAGTCTGAGTTAATTGGATAAAAATAGTATATTGGATCTAATTTAGGTTAAAGAATTCATATGTTTCCAAAATTAGGGTTTCCTAAGATAAAGAGCCTGAAAATATGATAGTTGGGGTTTGGGAAGCCCAACCCTAATGAAACCATAATGTGACCCCATAACCCTTTATTAAATCCTAAGTCATCCATTATGGATATTTTGTGAACATAATAGTAATACTTGGGCGGCATGCATTAATTACAGGGTGATTGCTTGATTGGTTACATCTAGTCATGTTTCTTGTCAATAAAATCATCTTCGAGGAAAGGTATGTGGTTATTCCTATGAATATTCACTTATTGACTTCCTTGTTTACTCAAATTTCTCAAATGGATTGCAATAAAACTATTTGATTGTTTATTTACTTCTTACAATCTATAAATCCCCTATGAGTATCATCTTATATATATGTAACTTGCTCGAACCCCAAATAATTATCTCTAGTGAGTTAAATAGCGTGGGGTGAAACATGTCATTATGGGAATGACAGGTGATCAAGCCCAGAAAGGAATGTCACCATAGGATAATCCCAGAAAGTAAGTCTGATATAAAACCAAGCCCGACAAGGAAGGTTTTGAGAAGTCCAATGCAGGGACCGAACCCTAAAGAAAGGGTTCCCCTAAATAGAGGGCACAACATAAAGAGTGAAAGGATAAGGGTTGAGAGGTTAAAACAAGAAAATGCATTTCAATTTTGTAATGATAATTACTCTATGGTTGATTATGTTGTTAAAACTACATGTGTATATTTTCCCCCCACATACTTAGTATATCTCGATATACTGACGTCATTTTGTTTCACACTATTTTAGGTTAAAATACAATTAATATCAAAGATGGCATCCAGAGAATAAGGAATAAAAGAAACGATGCTTAAGGTCATCCTGAAGGAATATAGATAGTTAGATTTACTTTATGTTGCAAACATTAGTATCCATTTCATGTAACAACCAAGAGGATATTATATCTTGATATTTTTATCAAATCCTTTCTATTCAATTAATTATTGGTTAATTTCTAAACCTTGATCCAATAAATATGATAATGTCATATTCCCTCTTGATCTTCCTTAGTTGGGGATAACAGTGGGAGGGTGTCATTACAACCATTGTTCCCTTCCCGATCACAATCACCATCCCCATCACCGTCACCATCCCCAACACCATCAATTTTTTCCCCATGTAACAAACATAGACTAAGATACGGGATAGAAGGGATGCTTTTTCTTTGGAGTATCCACTCCTTTTATAGGTGAAAGAAAGGGGAAAAACCCAAGAGGAATGGCTTGCTTCAGCCCAAAGTTTCATTGGTAAAAGTTTGATTGCATTGAAGATATTCTCATTTTTACATTTGACTAAGTCTTTATTTGTATTCTTCCTCCACACAAAGCATATGGCATTCATTAACTTTCCTTTGTGTCTGGTCAAAGGAGTATTTGTAACAACATTAATTATTTTCCCAAATAGAGAATAGAGAATTTTATTGAATTGCCCTTCTTTAATTACTTTGATCGCTAATTAACATTTTTGAATCTCTTTGTTGTATAATTTAGTTAATAAAATTTCAAGAAAAATTCTATCCCATCAAAGATTCAATAGAAGTCCAAAATATGATTTCTTGTGATAAATTAAATTACCTTTACAATGCATTTTTGTACATTCAATTTAGAGTTCATATAAAAAAGATATGATAATTTTGGTGTAGGGTATGTATCTATATGAGGCACTGCGATAAAATATGTAAACATCTTGCAAGAGTAATTTTGGGATTTTTTTAACTCTAAAATAAATTGTCTATTTCCCTACAAAAGGCAATAAATGAAGTAAATTTTCATTTTACTAGTAAAAAATAAAATTAAGCTAATTAATTTTAAAACTAGCGACCAATGACAAAATGCTCATAAAAAGAGATCTAAAACATGAAAATAAAATGGATAAATATGCATTTATCAAATACCCCAAACTTAAATTGTTGCTCGTCCTTGAGAGAAAAAAGATCAAAAACTATGCCCAATAATACTCTCATCCAGTCTTCCTCACTTACCTAGCACTACATCAATCCTTATCACCTTCCATGGCCAAGTAACCCCGATATCCTAGAACCTCAAAAACATAATGCTACTAACACTCCTTACTCGAGTTTGGTTCACAACTTGCTCCTATCTTGAAAACTTCCAAGAAATTAGAAGGTGTATGCCTTCATTGATCAGTACTCCCACATATTCTTATGAAAAAAGTTGTACAAGACCATGGTTCAAGGATTTGATGGGGTTATGTAGATTCCCCTGGAAATAAAAAGTTGAGTGAAGGGAGGTAAAGAAGGAAGCAAGATCTCCTCTATTTAACTCAAGACATTTTATTTATTTGTTTGTAGTTACGATGATTGCATGTGTTGGTGTGCTCTTTTTGCATTATTTCTTGATGGTATGCCCTATTAAATTTACGAGGGTATGGAAGAAACAAAAGAGGGAGAGAAGGGGGTGTGACACCCTGAACTTGGAGTTTGGCACATTTACTTGTCTTTTTTATTTTATTTTATTTCGGCAGATGGAGAGATATGAAGGTGGAGGAAGAAGTGTAGAAGAGACTGGTCTTGTGCTTTTCTCAATTTTTTTAGAATATCAATGTGTATGGATGGGGGACTTAATAATATTCATCAGTTGTCTTTGGGTTTAACACTTCGTCAAAGACCCAAGGTGGATCATCTTTTTTGAAAGGGATAGTGGTATAAGATGAATCCACTATGTGTAGAACCAAAAGTGGTAGATCAGGTGGAGGATCCAAATCATGTTTCTCTTTGTCACATGGATCTACATATAAAAGATATGGTGTCAGTATGGGAGGAATTGTCACATTAGTCTGAGATAACTTTCTATGTGATTGTGTGTCCTCCCCAACATCAACATTATGGTTGATGGAGGCATCACGATCCTTTACAATGCGGAGATTTGGATATGATACCTTTATAATGCATGTTCCCAAATCAATGGGCTGAGAAGGAGCCTTATCATAATGTAATAACAGAGGAATGAATACTTCTTATGGAGGTGGAATCAACTCGTTGAGTTCAACCTGATATGGAACAAGCGGTGGTTGAGAAGGAGAATAGGGATCTTGGTGTAGAAGACCATCTTCAAAAGGATACACCTATATATGATCAAGAATAGGCTCACCCAACTTTTGTTGGTCATTGATAATGCTTAGATCAATGTTTATGTTAGTGGTGGTTGGTGGAGCTTAAGGTTCTGAAGTCATCTCTGGCTGCTCCATCTTATTGGGGATCACCTCGTCGGGTGCAACCTAATGTGGAATTAGGAGTGGTTTAGGTGGAGTGTTGGGCTCTTGGTGAGGAAGCCTTTCTTTGAGGGGCCCCACAGTTTCATCATTGGAGGGTGATGGTGTATTATCCATAATTGGCTCAATCAAGGTTGGAGGATCATTGTAAACATCAAGATCTGAGCCTGCAATAGAAAAGGGTGGTGGAGCTTTAGGTTGCTGGAAGGTTCTTCAATCCCTCTAGTCTCTAACCCTTTTATTGAAGGACTCTTAGTTTATAAAATTCTTATCAAGAGAAAAATTGCCCCTAGAGTTTATTCTAAGATGGCTAACCAATCCACTTGAAAACAAATGTACTGATGTACTGCTCAAGGTATCGATCCACAAGGATTGAGTGTCGAGAATTAAATTGAATCGAACTTGCAAAGAACAATGTTTAGACAAAGTTTGGGAGAATGATTAATCTAGATCAAGAAAGTAAAATTTCTGAAGAAATGAAAGTTGATAAATTGAAGGTGTTGAAATTAAAAGTGTAAGAATGAGTTGCAAGAATTCAAACTAATTTAAAAGCAAAATTTAAATAAAGAGTGCAAAGAGAAGAAGGAATGTATTGGTTAAGATTAATTCCAATTTTATGAGTTATCGAAAGTCTGACTTTCACCCCATGACTCCATTATTAATTTAGCCACCTTTATGGTTCCTTTTAGATATTTTAGAAGTTATAATGGAGATGTTTCCTCTTTGAAATTACATCCCATAGATTAAACTTTCCACAATATCATGGCCAACAATGATCTCCACGTCCTTTTCTTATCGTCTGATGTGTTCTCAGAATGGGGCACTTTTGAAATCACATGTGTCTCATCCTATATCCAAAAGCCCATGATTATTTTTTCATGGATCGACAATCATGGATCATGATGGAGCAGGTCATGTTTAGAGGTATAAATGGACAATAAGCACCTCTTTCATGTTTTAAAGGAGTTTTACAAATTTCTTAATCAACATGTAGAGATCATGTGGCTAATCTCCATGTCCCGGTAGGGAGGAACTAATTGGACATGATGAAAGTGAAGAAAATCAAAAATTAGATCTAAGATCTAGGATAGAATATATTCTTTTTATTTGGAATTCCCGCTTCTTTTATAAGGTAAAGTACGGGGAAAAACCCAAGAAGAATGGCTTTTTTCATCCCGAAGTCACATTGATAAAACTTTGACTTCATTGATGACTTTCTCCTTTGAGCATATGACTGAGCCTTTATTTTTATTCTTCCTCCACAAGAAGGATATGGCATTCATAAACTTTCCTTTGGGTCTGGTCAAAGTACTATCTTCAATAACATTAATTGTTTTTTCATATAGAGAATGAAGAATTCCATTGAATTGCCTTCCCTTTAATACTTTGATCGCTCGTTAACTTCTGTGACTCTCTTTGGTATAGAATTTTGTTATTGAAATTTTAATTTAATCTCTATCCCATAAAATTTTCCAAAGAAGTCCAAAATATAATTTGTTTATGGAAAATTAAATTCCCTTTCCAACGCATATTTTTACATCCAATTTGGAGTTTGCATGCAAAAGATATGACAATTTGGTACATGATGTATATGTATATCAAGCATTGCACAAAATTGTGCAAACATCTTCAAGGAGTAATTTTGGAAATTTTCATGCTTCGAAATAAATTATCCATTTTCTATAAAAAAAGGCAATAGATTGAGTAAAAACTCCAATTGACTAGAAAAAGGTAAAACTAAGATAATTAACTTTAAAACTAGAGAATAATGAGAAAATGCTCCTAAAAAGAGATAAAAAACATGCAAATAAAATTGATAAATATGCATTTATCTTGCAAGTTGATTAACAGGGAAACTATAACTTAGCCACATATTTTTTAGTTAAAATTATATTCCACTTCATTCTATCCTTTTATAGTTCATTATCTTGCATTTACATGTACTTCCTTTGTCCTTTATATAATGAATGATAAGATATTTGGGATTAAAAACCATAACTAGCATCATTCACCCTCCTTTTCCTAAGGTGTTATGTATGGAAGAATATCATTAATGCTACCCAATCCAATAACATCAGGGTATAAATAATGGTAGGTACCAGTGTAAGTGTGTCATCCTTAGCCCCAATTATGCACACTCTCTTGTACTTGTGGTCAATTTTGGTCTTCATGATCAATAGGTATATTAAATGAAATATCCTACCATGGTAAACTGATAGATCTAAGTAAGATGATGAAAATTATGTCCACGGTCAATATAAGGATCCTCATTTTATCCCTTTATAGGTATTGGCTTGGCGATGTTGAAGATATATATGTTAGAAATAAATATCACTAAAACAAGTGGTGAGATGCTCTTTTTATTATAACACACTAAATCTACAAGACAAAACCTACAAATACTAAATTTGCAAGACAAAACCTATAAATACATCAAAATGCTTTCAAATATTCAAATTTTTGGTAAACCAAAATCTCTAAAACCCCAAATAATATTATTACAATGCAAAAATTTTGTCTTTTGGTAAAACTCTATTTTAACCATTTAAGACTTTGTTACAACCCATTGTTTCTGAAAAGCTAAAGTAAATCAAATAACTTAAGTCTTTGATTTGTGATTGGAAACTAGTGATACCCATTTTTTGGATTTTTCTTTTGTACTTCATCGTATTTCTTCGGTTTTCCGATGAATTCGCATTTTATTCTTCATATGATGATCATAAACCAAATGATTGTGGGTTGAATCAATATATTTGAGATACATTCAAAGATTTATAGATTCAACTACTAATGGTGAGTATAACCATGCTTACCTAAATATAGACTTAAGGAATTCAAGAAAGAATTTTATTAAGAGAAAGCATAATAAAATCTTAAGGCCTCAGGCTACGTCCAAGGGATGTTAGGACACAACCAATATTCTCAATGCTCAAAAAATCCAACAGGGTACAAGACACATGAATGAACATAGGATTGGGTTCCTAAAATAATTACACATCACCACAGTTGGTCATTATTCTATTAGTTTGTTGAGACAATCCTAGTTTATCCCATGATTAAGATCACACAATAATAATAATTCCCTCAGTGGGAAGGAATAAAACTAAGATGTAAATCAAGTCAGCGTATGTTCTGTAATGGACTACCTTGATTGGATGTCACTGGTGGAGAACCAAATGATCCTAATTTTAAACCGCAACATATTCAACTTATAACATATTCAAATTTGAGCCATTCAATAAAATGATCTTAAAAGGAATATTGAACTACCAATATAAACGAGTTGAACCACCTTATAATTTAATCAATCGGCAATCCATAATTAAACATCTTCATATCAAAGTAGTACTAGGATGGGTGACATACCTGAAGTGAAACTAGGTGCATGGCCTCTAACCCTACTAGATTCATAAACATAATTTGTTTGGCATAATTGGATTAATTTAATGCTTAATCTTGAAAGATAACTTTGATTTGTAATATACCACTGGATGATGATTCTATGCTTGAAATTTGAATTAAAATGGACTTTCTTTGCCCAAATTCTACATATTTATGTAACTTGTGGATCTTTATGTAAATTACCATTTTCTATTAGTGTGAACATAATTGCAACACTTGCTTTAGTTGCTTCATCATGTATATAATAATTTTATAATTCTACTTCTACTTTGGATGCTTTTGAATTTGCTTTGTTGGAGTTTACATAAGCTTGGTGACATGATAGTGATGTCTTCTCATCAGTCGATTGTTTTTTTGGTGACCATTTGCTTTTTGGTGACTGCTTGTTTCTTGATGACCAATGAATCCTTGTTGGTCGATGTGTTATTGGTGCCCGATGGATCGCTAGTACCCAACCAAGGTTTTTCATCTACCGATGGGTCCTAATGCATTTATGTGTTGATTGATAGATTTCTTTGATTAACAAGATTTATGTGTGAATGTGAGTGAAGATGATCAACAAAATTTTGATGGTCGATGGACATTCTAACTTACGCTTTCTCGATACCCAATGGACCTCCTGGGTCATCGTGCAGTGCATTTTATGGCGATTTAGGTGATAGGGTCTCTAACTGATGAGAGTTCTGCTCTGGCCCAATAAATACCCCCTCTCCTCCTCTCCTTTCATTTCATTTTGGTAGAGCTTTAGTTGTGTTTGGAGGATCCCTACAATATTTGTGAAGAACAAAGGTCGATGAGGGTTTTTCTAGGTTGACTATCACATGCTTTTTTTTGGATGCATGTGCTAGTTCGAGTTGTTCATGGATGACCTGGAGAGTTTTGACCAAGATTCTTGCTTTCCTTGTGCAAGATGCTTACTCTTCTACTCATTTTGTTGTTATTCTTCACCATCCTTCCTCACATGACCAAGCTCTATGTTTTTCTTGGTGTTTTCTTTTTGGGACTGTATGCATGTGGGTTGAGAGATCTCTTTTCTTGTCTCTTTTTGTAGTTACACCCTAATCATAGAAAGAGGATATGTTCTTGGAGCTTTGGTGGGTTGCCTTTGATGTTTGACTGCTAATTTGTGGATTTTAGATTTTCCTCTCTCTTTTAGGTGAGTTATATAACTTTAAATGTGTTTCTTGCCTACCTTCTACATGCATGTCATTAATCTTACCCTAGAAACTCATGGAATGCTAAAAGCAAGTCTTCTTAAGTGTTGTTTTGGTATAACAACACTGATAATACTATTCAATAAGTTATTTTTAAACTTTGAGAAATTTCCCTATTGTAATGACAATTGCCCTTTGACTATGCAAAGTCAGGCATCCAAGAAATAGGTATAACAACACAAAGTTGTTGCCATATACACGATTTTATGATGTGATATGAACAATAGTCTGGCCAATGTGTTACTCTTTCCATATACATGAGTGTATGGATTTTATAATGTTTTGACTAATATTATGCTGCTAAAGATGATCGTTGGATGAAACCCTAGTTGTGGCTAATTTTCTCCAAATCTATGGATGCATATGTGACATTGGAGTAGCATGAAAACTGTTTAATATGTCTTATATTTGTTAAGGTTGCAAATCCCAATGACTTTGGAATAACTATTTTTGTGTTCATATGTAACTTGATTGATGTGGTCATAACATGATGAACTAATTTAAGTAATCAAGTGCCACCCTAATAAAGTAGTGCCCTGAGTCCGTAGAACTATTCCAGTGTCAGGACTTGCTAAATAGTGAAATAAGTGATTCAAAAGGAGTCAGAGTCATATATATTTGTGTATATGTAGGTGCACGGTTGGTATATCCTTGTCATATTGATTACAAAGTTATAGAGAATAGTCGAGGTAGTGTCTCAGATGGTATATGTTGAGAGAGACTGTGGTCATAACTCATATTTCATGGTTGTTACCCTGGCTTCAAGTGTTTTGGCTTGTGTACTAAGGACGAACTAGGTTGTTTAGTAGTTGGGCTGATATGACACTACGACTGACTCGTATTGATCGAGAGGAATACATCTTATGATTCAGTCATCATAGAATGTATACGGCGATGATTTCAACTTTGATGTGATCAACTAGTAGTTTGAGTGGTATGCCTCAAACTACCCAGGGCTTAATATACTATATAATTCAACTGTGTAGTATAACTATTAGGGTTACTTGGTAAATTATTGGATGATAAACATTACTTTGTTTTGTTTTATTTTGTAGATGATTTATAATGTGGTAAGAGAAATAAACTATACTTATCAACCTAGATGTGACTAATCTTTTGTGTAAGTTCTATAACCCTTCAACAATGAAATACTATCTGCTTTAACTTCTTAAAATATATAACCCAGGTAAGCAATAGAGGCCTTTGGAGTTATATCTCTTGCAGGGACATGGGTCTCACCTCGTGGGTCCCCACATCTTTTTAACTGATTGGAAGTTTCGTCAGATGCAGAGTGATGAGGATGCGCAATTTGAAGTTCCACAAAGGCAAATTTTTGGTTGGGTTGTATAGTGAGTCCTAGAGTCGTCCATGTACTCTTTGGCCCAATAAGAGAGTTTTATAGATGATGTATATTGACTCGAGTTTTTGGTTGTATATCTTGAGCTATGTAATGTTGTAAATATGTGGACAACAACTTTTGTAACAAGTTGTGGTTGAGGCCATGGAATTCATGCAAATATACCTGGTATGGATATATAATGCAGTTGAACCCTTATGCAAATGTTTCTTATGGGAAAATGTTGGAATTTTATTCAATTTTTATTTTGTACCTTTTTGGTAATTTGATTAATTATCACTTGATTGGTGTTTTGTTTTGAGTAATATTGTTTAGGTGGTGGGTAGACACATATGTTGGTATCAGAGATTTAGGTTCGTCGAGTCTACATGAACATATGACTTACGTTGTTGTGTTTGTTCTTACATAATACAACATATCTAACTATGTCTTTTGGTTTTGCAAATATGTTTTGAGAACTTGAATAGAATGCATAGAGTAGATTTTTGGCACCAGGAGTTGGACATAGGAGACGGGTACCATAAGGAGGAGTACTTGAGATGGGGCCTGCACAACCCGTTCTACCTCTATTTGACCCTTCGACCATAGCCGATCCAACTTTTCTACCAATCTTTGCAAAGCTTATGGTGACAATCATGCATCTAGATGATAGGGCTCCTACATGATAACCAAGGGCACATGTTCCCAATATGGAATCTCAGGGTGTAGGGAAGACCATCAATGGGATGAAGCGTAGGGGAGCCATAGAGTATGAGGGAATTGACGATCTAGAGGATGTTGACATGTGATTGATAGAGCTGGAGAAAGCATTTAGGATTTTGAACATCTTTAAGGACGATGTGGTGGAGCATGTGATCTACCTTCTAAAGGGTAATGTTGTCCCCTGCTGGGCCATTGAGGAGGAGAAGGGACCAGGTGAGCTGGTCAGTTACGAGGAGTTTTGGAGGGAGATTATTAGTTATTACTTACTAGAGACATATTAGGAGGAGAATATGGCTTAGTTTGAATTCTTAGTCTAGGATTTGAGGTATAACGATGACTATGAGGAAAATTTCACGGAGTTGTTGAGATTTTGTCCTTACATGGAACCCATAGAGAAGGAGAGGATTAGAAGGTTTGCGAAAGGTTTAAATGTCAAAATGCCAAGGTTGACATGTGCTTTGGAGTCTCATGTGAAGTTCTCTACCTTTGTGGAGTCTGTAAAGAGGATAGAGAGGACAGTTGTGGAGTGGAGAGAGGTAGTGTCAGAAAGAGTTATACTAAGATCTAAGGATTTCCTTCTAAGAGTTTCAAGAATCCAAGGTTTTCTTCACTACAGTACCACCAGTCTCAACTAATATTGACCTTTTCTAAACTAAGGACCTTTGTGTAGTCAGAGTACTCTCCTAACAAGGGGTGAATCCATAGTTTTTCTCCAGTTGGGGAAAACAATTTTGGGTCGATGTATGATATAGGATAATCTAGGTCACAGTATGATACAAGGACATGCTAAAAGTGTGGGCAGGTTGGGCATATGATGTGATCTTACCCTATTATGAACCAAGAGGTTACCCAACAAACAAGGCAGAGTCAGTAAGGTTCACAGTAGGATCAACAATTCAATATTGGTTGTAGTAGAGGACTTGGTCAGCCATCACTGGAAGAGTCTTTAGGACCAACTACCAGAGGTCAAGGATGACAACATGGGATGGCTAGATTCTATGCTATGAGTCAGTCGGAAGGAGTGTTCAACCCTCGGGTCATGACAGGTCAGATGGAACTTTTTTATTCTGACTTATCCACATCTTCTTTTGTATCTATTTTGGTTGACCTGGGAGCAACACACTTATTCATCACTAGAGAGGTGACACATAGTTGTAATCTACCTATATGGAGTAGAGACAATATCCCCTTGTTAGAAACCCCTTTGATTGGTCTCATGTTTTTGCAAGAAATGTGTCCATCTTACGTTCATTCTTTCTCAAGATGGAATATTTATGTGGATCTCATGCCACTTTATATGCATGGGTTCGATGTGATTCTAGGGAAGGATACCTTAGATAAGTACAAGGTTGGTTTGGACTATAGTCCCATAGTTGAGTAATTTTGTGATAGTGATCTCCTTAGGAATTTCCAAGGAGATAGGAAGATTCTTCCTACCTATCTGGTGTTGAGTGTGATAGTAGAGAAGCAGATGAGACAAGGGTGTGAAGATTTTTTAGCACATGTAATGGATACCAAGGTGAGTAGTCCTAGTATCCAAGAGGTACATGTAATGAGTATGTTTGAGTATGTTTTTGCTTATGAGTTTCCAGGTGTTCCACCCTTGAGGGAGATTGATTTTGAAATCAATCTAGTTCTTAGTACACAACCCTTATCATAAGCACCTTATAGGATGACTCCACCTGAGATGAATGGGTTGAATAAATAGTTGTAGATGTTGTTGAATAAGGGTTTCAAATGATGGAGTGCTTCCCCTTGGGGCTCTCTAGTGTTGTTTGTAAAGAATAAAGATGGTTCTATGAGGTTTTGCATAGAGTATCGTCATTTGAATAGAGTTATAGTGAAGAACATGTACACATTTTTTAGGATAGATGATATGTTTAACCAATTGAAGGTGCTTCAATGTTTTCACTACCACCTGAGGATCAAGGTAGATGACATACCAAAAATTGCTTTTAGGACTAGGTATGGTCATTATGAGTTTATGGTTATGCCGTTTGGACTAACAAATGTACAAACAACGTTCATGGACCTAATGGATAGAGTGTTCTAACCAAATCTTAAAATTGTTTTAGTGGTGTTCATAGATGATATCTTGATATACCCTAAGGATAGACATAAGCATGAGAAAAATCTTCGTCAAGTTGTGGAGTTGTTGTGGCATCATAGGCTTTATGCCAAGTTCAATATGTGCGAGTTTTGGTTGAGTGAGGTGTCTTTCTTGATCACATTATCTCTGTAGAAGGTGTTTGTATGGATCCTACAAAGGTGGAGTTAGTTTTGGAGTGGGAGTATCCCAAGACACCAACTGAGGTTCAAAGCTTTCTAGGTTTGTCTAGCTATTACAAGCAGTTCATTAAGAACTTTAGTGCAATAACTTTGTCTATGACCAAGCTAACTAGGAAGGGTATTCCTTTTGTTTTGGATGAAAAGTGTCATTGCTCTTTCTAGGTGTTGAAGCACAAGTTGATGATCACTCCAGTGTTGGTGTTGCCAGAGCCTGGGAAAGGCTACACCGTATTCTGTTATGCCTTGAAGAATGGGTTGGGATGTGTGCAGATGAAGGATAAGATCATGGTTTCTTTTGCTTCCCGATAGATTAAGAAACATGAAGAGAGATACCCAACACATGACCTAGAGTTAGAATATGAGGTTATTGCCTTAAATATTTAGTGGCACTACCTATATGGGGAGAAGTGTCCAATATCCATAAATCACAAGAATGTTTAGTCGTTCTTTTTAAAGGAGGAACTAAACATGAGGTGAAGGAGATTAATGGAGATAATCAAAGACTATGGTTGTATGATAGACTACCATCCAGGGAATGCAACTATAGTGGTTCATGATTGGAGAAAGAAGTCATCCTTGTCTTCATTTGTTGATAAAGTATAGTTATACTTCATAGAGTGTCACAAGTGGGACAAGTTGGTGTCACTTGAATAGATGAATGTATAGTTAGAAGTATATATGTTGCAAGGTTTGTTTGTGAAGTTGACATTGATATAGAAGATCAAAGATGCACAAAAGGATGATACCATGATACAAACATCATATTAGAGTTTGGCAGTAAGAAGAATTATGGCTTTCATGAGACAGATAATGGGACATTGTGTTTTCACAACTAGATAATGGTTCTCCATGGTAGCGATCTGAGGGACATGGTACTTGATGAGGCTCATTCCTTAATGTACTCTATGCATCTTTGCAGTACAAAGATGTATCATAACCTTAACGAATAGTATTGGTGGCCTGGTTTGAAGCGAGACGTGGCTGAGTTTGTTTCCAAGTGTTTAATTTGTCAGTATGTTAAAGTAGAGCATCAGAAGCCTATAAGAATGTTACAACCTATGCTAATTCCGCAGTGCAAATGGGATCATATAACAACTGACTTTGTGGTTGTACTTCCTAGGACATCCAAAAGTCATGATTCCATGTGGGTGAACATTGATAGGTTAACAAAGTCAGCTCACTTTTTTTCAGTCAAGACTGCCTACATGGTAGAGAAGTTGACACAAATCTATGTTTATGAGATAGTTTATCTACATCAAATACCAGTTACCATGGTGTCTGATAGAGGACCTCAGTTCACGAGCACATTTTAGTAGCGTCTACATACAACATTGGGGAAACAGTTAAGGTTCATTACAAATTTCCACTCACAGATGGATGGATGGTCAGAAAGGACCATTTAGACCTTAGAGGATCTATTGAGAGCATGCGTGCTTCAATTTTTTAGCAGTTGGTATATTCACCTAAGTCTGATTGAGTTTGCCTTTGACACCATCTATTAGAGTAGCATAAACATGGAACCATACAAGGCTTTATATGGTATGCAATGTAGGTCACCTCTCTGTTGATATGAAATAGGTGAGTATTAATTTTTGGGTTGTGATTAGGTTCAATAGAGTATAGAGAAGATCAAGGTGATCCAAAAACATCTAAAGGCAACACATGATAGGTAGAAGTCTTATGTTGACATCCACCATTGGTTGTTGGAGTTTCAAGTGTGAGATAGTGTATATCTCAAGGTTTCCCCTAGGAAGGGTGTGCTGAGGTTTAGTAGGAAGGGTAAGTTATCTCATAGGTTTGTCATCATACCCTATCATAGCACAAGTAGGTAAGGGGGCTTACAATTTGTAGTTACCTCCAAAGTTACACAGGTGGCATGATGTTTCCATGTATCTATGTTGAGGAAGTGCCATCCAGACATGGAGCCAACGATATAACCCATAGAGGTTGAGTTGGAGGAGGATTTTACCTATGTTGAGGGTCCAATTTTGAATTTATATAGGTGAGTGTTGAAGCTTAGGAAGAAGGATATAGCCTTAGTTAAGGTGTTATAGATTCATCATGGTGTAGAGGAAGCCAAGAGGGAGTTAGAAGATGATTTGTTTGTTTGCTTAGGATTTTAGGGGGGGAATCTTTGTTAGGGGTTTATGGTTTTAAGGTCACTTACCCTCCTTAATTCATAAACATAATTTCTTTGGCATAATTGGAATAATTTGATGTTTAGTCTTGAAAAATAACTCTAATTTGTGATACTGGATGATGAATCTATGTTTTAAATTTGAATGAAAGTAGACTTTGTTTGCCCAAGTTATGTGATTTATGTAACTTGTGGATCTTGATGTAAACTACCCTTTTCTGGTAGTATGAACATAATTATGACACTTCCTTGAGTTTCTTCATGGTTTATATAAGAATTTATAATTCTACTTCTCATTTGGATGCTTTTGATTTTGCTTTATTGGATTTTACATAAGTTTGGTGACATGATAATGATGTGTTCTTATTAGTCGGAGGTTTTTTCAATGATCATTCACTTTTTGGTGACTTCTTATTTCTCAGTGACTGATGAATCCTTAATGGTCAATGTGTTTTCAGTGCTCGATGGACCACTAGCTACTCAACTAGGGTTTTTCTTCCAGTGACAACGTCTGGATGTCCGATGGGGTTTTGAGCCATCATTGTAACATCCCGGACCTGGGTTATGCTTTAACCCTAGGTGTTTTGTTTAAGAAAGACAATTATATGCTTTCTCTTATCTTTTGAAAAGTAATTAAGGTTCAAGAGGAACTTATATTTCAATTTTAGTCCTTTTTGAATAATGTTGAAACAATGTTTGCTTAGTTTGGACTAAAGTACAAATTACCCAAGTTGAGGGTTAAATTGAAAATGTTACTTGATAAATGTTCCTCATGTGCTGTAGCATCATAATAATGAAGATGATGCAGAGGTATGGCTTGGGAAAGCCTGAGTAACAAGAAAGAGCTGATTAAGCAATGTTTATGCATTAAAACCTAGTTTTGGTACAATGTGCAATTTACCCAAAACCCAAGGTTCAATATGAAAATTACTACTTCAGAATAGTCCCTAATGTTTCTTGTAATCATGTAGAGCAAATAAAATGAGAGGGGTGTCTCATTTGTATCATTTTGGAGCAGAGAGAATATTGATATTAAAATAATCAAGATTTAAGCATAATTGGAACTTCAATTATATGCAAGAATAAATATATTAATTGAAGTGCCCTTCAACCAAAATTGAAATGGTTGAAATCCATATATGTGTATGACCATGTGCCTTGCAAAGGCACGAAAATATCTAAGTGAAGTGGATAAGTCACTCACATTATTATAAGAAAAAGAAATATCCACTCACTTATGGATATTACTATAATATGATTTAAGGTGCTTAATTTGCTTTTCTCTAAATCATGGATAATTGAGAGGAATAAGAGGCAAAAGATATATCCTAGTAACCAAGAAAGAAAGGGGGAAAGTGGCAAGGATATGGAGGAGATAATCCCTACTTTCTCTCTCTTAAATGAATTTTTAATAAAATGCATATATGCTCATTTATCCATAGCTTGGAAAAGGAATTTCGTATCCAATTTCACTTATTGCTTGCAAAAATGACCAAGGGAGCTTGTAACAATAGGAGGAAGACCCCCAACCTATTGGTAAACTTCTTGACCTTCTTTCACATTGATTCCATGGTGGAAATCACAAATCAATGCATGTTTCTTCTTATCTTCACTCGATCTTCAATTCTAGCCATTCCTTTTCACTCAAACCTTGAGGATGAGCTTGATATAGTTGAAGGTGTTGCTTTCATCATTAAATACGTGGAGGTTGAAGCTTTTAAGCTCAATTGGAGGCGGGTTTTATAACTTGAACCCTTAATATTGTTATTGCATTCAATTCCTTATCAATTGTTGATCCTTTTTTCATTCTCAAAATTTTATTTGGTTGATTGATGCAATCTGCATGAAAATCACAACAAGTTTCGTGAGTTTAGAGCTTGATGATGATGACATCATCATAAACACACACCTCCCCAAATATCTATTGCAAACGGTTTTAAGACTTTGGTCCAAACGGTTTCACCAAACCGTTTGGAGACTAAACGGTTTGCAAACCGTTTAGAGTCTTGAACCCCAAACCGTTTAGATGAGTTGACCATTTGGATGGGTTGAAAATTTGAGGTCAGGACCCTAGTACATGTTGGATGAGGATCTAATGGTTCCAATTGATTGAATCAATACATGGACAATCATCCAATTAGAAACCCTAATCGGGTTAAGTGCTGAATTTGCAATTGAATGCATTAAATCTTTGGGTTGATTAACCCAAACGGTCTCAAGACCATTTGGAGATCACCCAAACGGTCTCAAGACCATTTGGGGGTCAATCAAGACCGTTTGGAGGTCTTGGGTTGAGTATGGTTCAGTATTTGAAGGTCCGAAAATAGCAAATGGTAATGCAATCAATAGTTCAATTGTTGATCAATCTAATGATCCAAACCCTAATTGAATTTCACAATTTTAAGTGATGGGATGGAGAAAATAGTCTCAAGACCGTTTGGAGGTTGTCCAAACGACCTCAAGACCGTTTGAGGTCAGGTCATGCCCAATTTTAATGATGGACCAATTATTTCTAAGCAATTAGTTCCACAATGACTAATATTGAAGGTTCATCGATTTCAACCCTAATTCAATTGGGTTCAAAACCCTAATTGATGATCAACTGAAGGTTGAATCAATTGAAAGATGATTCATTAATCTCAATTGAAGTATGGTGTTTAGGTTCACTTGGTGAGTAATTAAATGGATTCAATTGATGAAGGAATTAATCTTGGGAACCCTAAACTAATATGAGTGGTTGAGACCATTTTTTGTCCAATCGGTTTTGAGGAGGTTTGGACCAAACGGTCTCAAGACCGTTTGGGACCAAATGGTCTCAAGACCACTTGGGACCAAGCGATACCAAACCGATTGAGACTCAAACGGTTTCAAGTATCAACTTTGTCAAACTGTTTCAAGTATCAACTTTGTCAAACGGTTTCAAGTATCAACTTTGTCAAATGGTTTCAAGTATCAACTTTGTCAAATGGTTTCAAGCATCAACTTTGCTAAATGGTTTCAACTGTTGATCAAGACCGTTTGGAGGTCTAAACGGTCTTAGATCGTTTGGAGGTATTTCAAGCAAGACCATTTGAGGTCTGGTTGGTCAAGACCGTTTGGGGTCTAAGTGGCCAAGACTGTTTGAGAAGTAATTATCAAAACCGTAAAAACACTTAAGATGATTAAAGGTCAATTTTTTTTCATTGATCATTACATGATTTAATTCAAGGGTGATTATGGTAATTGTACTCTTAATAAGATAGGGTGCTTAGTACCTTTTGAATGATTAATGTTTGATGATCATGGAAGTAATGACACAATACATTTGTCAACTCTCCAATCAAGTTTAGTTGACCTAATCTAATCAAGTCTGAAGTAAGTATCATCTTATAGAAGATGAGAGAGAGGACTTCCTACATGAAAGATAATTATGTAGTGGTTAAGTCTCAACACTTCTAACGTGAATGAATGTGTAATTAGGGTATGATCCTTGATAAAGAGATCATGAACCTTAATTAGGAAGGTTGATGAACCCTAACCCTAATTGAGGGCAATGATAAGTGAAAACCTAATTTATGGTAATGGTATAACCCTAATTTAGGTTAATGTTGTTAGAGAAACCCTAATTGAGGGTGATTCCATGAGAAACCCTAATTGAGGGTGATCCCATGAGAAACCCTAATTGAGGGTGATTCCATGAGAAACCCTAATTGTGGGTGATGCCATGAGAAACCCTAGTTGGGATGAATAGTAAACCCTAATTATTGACAATGTAATGTGAAAGCCTAATGAAGGGTGATGGTATATGAAATCCTAACCCTAATGAAGTATGATAGTATGTGAAACCCTAAACCCTAATAAAGGGTGATGGTATGGGAGACCTAATCCTAATAATGGAATAGTGATTAGTACACTAATAAGGGAAATACCTAAAGTGATTGATTATAGGTAACCTTATAGCAAGAAATGCCTTAATATGAGATAAGTCCCTATCATTGAAGATAGTTGAACAATCCTTATGTGTGTTCTTTGACCTATGCACTTCACAATAAAGGTGATAGCTTAGTGTATGGAAGTATTAAGATGGGGAAATACCTTAATACAATATAAATTGATAAACTCAAGTAAGTTTAAAGTGCTGACAGAAGTGATATATTAAGACATCATAGATATCATATCCAGCTCTTTAAGTATGATATTCCTTGATGCATCTTAAATCCAACATATTTGGATGAGTATCATATAATGAGTGTTATCCTGATCATTACATCAAGATGTAATGTGTTTTATGAACCATGAGAATGGTTGTTGCCTAGTGAAAGGTGACAAGATGTAAAATGTGCTTTACGAGCCATGAGATTAGTTGTTACCTAGTGAGAGGTAACAAGATATTTTAATAGGCCTTGTGAACCACATGAGTAAGTTGATACCTAGTGAAAGGTACCAAGATAATTATAAAAGTCCCCTGTAAGAGATGATAATGTTCTTAATAAACCAAGAAAATGGAAACTTAGTAACATAATAATTATAATAAAAGGATACAATAATAATGATGGAACCTTGATTATACAAGTGTGGAGAAGAGAGGGATACTTGTATTACATAAAGGGTGTGATTGAGTATGATGGCATGGCTAAAGTTTAAATGTCAGTAAAAGAATGCGGTACCCAGTGCTGTGTAAACAGACATGGGATGATAACACAGGATTGGCATAGTCCATTACTTAGAATAATAACACAGGATTGGTTAAATCCCAATACCTGGAATAATAACACAGGATTGGTTAAACACCAATATCTGGAATAATGTCACAGGATTGGCATAGTCCATTACCTGGAATAGATGCACAGGATTGGCATAGTCCAATACCTGGAATAATAACACAGGATTGGCTAAATCCCAATACCTGGAATAATAACACAAGATTGGTTAACTCCCAATACCTGGAATAATAACACAGGATTGGCTAAATCCCAATACCTGGAATAATAACACAGGATTGGCTAAACCCCAATACCTGGAATAATAACACAGGATTGGTTAAATCCCAATACCTGGAATAATTGCACAGGATTGGTAATAACCCAATACCTGGAATAATTGCACAGGATTGACATAGTTCAATACCTAGAATAATATCACAGGATTGGTAATAACCCAATACCTGGAATAATGTCACAGGATTGACATAGTTCAATACCTGGAATAATGTCACAGGATTGACATAGTTCAATACCTGGAAAAATATCACAGGATTGGTAACAACCGAATACCTGGAATAATATCACACGATTGGTAACAACCCAATACCTAGAATAATATCATAGGATTGGTAACAACCCAATACCTGGAATAACTGCACAGGATTGGTAACAACCCAATACCTGGAATAATTGTACAGGTTTGGCATAGTCCACTACCTGGAATGGATGCACAAGATTGGAATAGTCCAATACCTGGAATAGATGCACAGGTATGGCATAGTCTAATACCTAGAATGGTTGTATGAGATTGATAATGATTTAATCTGAAATGTTTATACAGGATTGGATAAGTCCAATCCCTAGCAAAGACATGGAGTCTATAACTAAGGATTGGCATAGTCCAATACCTGAATAAGACATGATGATGTACACTCTCATGTTCAGTATAAACCCAAATCTATTTATCAGATTGGCTAAGGACAACTGATAGAAACAAGAAAGATTCATGGGTGACATATCAAAGTAATGAGTATCATGAGAAAAGCATGGGATGTTGAGTTAATATAACAAATAAATGATATACAAGTTCTTCCTATTCCTTATAAAGAGAATAGATGAATTACTGCTCTTTTATAGATAGTTGCAATACTTTAAAGGTGAGAATGATCTAAACTGTTTATCCTCTGCTCAGTTTTATGTTAATGATGTTTCTGGTGGAGAGTTATATCTCTCGCTGGGGTAATTTTCAATTGTCTCACCCCTGTGGGATCCAATACTTTTTTAGGTGGATAAGCACAGAGGAGATTGAGAACAATCTTGTAGAGTAGGAACTTCAGCAGCAGTAGGGACAGCAGTGACAGCTCAGGTTGAGTGTACTGTCTGTCGTGTCTTGTAGATAGATGTCCTATGTGTCGTCTCTATACTCTTAGGTCCTCGGAGTTAATAGTTAGTATTTTTAATGAATCGGTTTGAGATTTTGGCTTAATGCCTCGAGGTCCTTATGTTGTCTGTGTTTAGCTTTTAATAAGGCAGTTGATGTTGTAACCCTCGAGAAGAGATGGTACAAGATATGTACTTATGAACCAGGATGTAAATGTAATACATTGGTTCTTGTTGAAAGAGTTTTCCTATGAATGAATCTCTTTGAAAAAGGTTTTAATTTTTAGTGCTTTTCAGTAATCCTCTGTGAATGATATGCTTCCGCATTTGTTAAATCTTGTTTTAGTGAGTTGGATGCCACAATTTAGTGGTATCAGAGCTCTAGGTTCGCTGAGTCTACAAAGACATAGGACTAAGGTATCGAGTTTGTTCTAAGTGTACTCTAGTGTACCTTATAGTGCCTTCTGCTTATGCAGAAGAACATATATAACTCGAAGATGTCTGAAGAACGTGAGGGACACGTTGTTGAGAGCAATGTTGCTGCACCCATGGGAGGGGCAAGGGATCAGGCAAGGGAAGGACCAGTACCTGAAAATCCCCATGTTGATGAAGTCATAAGAGGAAACCCAGATGTTCATAATCTTTTTGGGCAACTCATGACCACACTAAGGTATATGGAAGACCGGATGCCAGCACTGGCACCTAGGGCACCAGTATCCAATGAGGGATATGGGTCTGGTAAGACCTTTGAATGACTACGTCATGTAGGATCCATAGAATATGCTGGAACATCTGACCTAGCAGATGCTAATCTCTAGCTCACTTAGTTAGAGAAAGCCTTTAAGATCCTTAGTATCCCAGAGGCTGACAAAGTTAAACATGCGGTGTACCTTTTGAAGGGTAGTGTTGGACATTGGTGGGCTATAGAAGAAATAAAAAGGAATGATGAAGAGGTTGAATGGGAGGAATTTCATCGAGAATTCATCAATAAATATTTTCCAAAAATATACTTAGATGAAAAGATCTCACAGTTTGAGAAGATTCGACAGGGAGCCATGTTGATAAATGAATATGAGGTTAAGTTTATGGAAATTTTGCGATTTTGTCCTCAAATGGCAAATACTGAGGAGGAGGAGATCCGACGTTTTGAGAAGGGATTGAATGTTGATATGTCCATCCCAGCCCTATAAAGTAGAGAGAGGTTTGCCACATTCGTGGAGTCTATACTGAGGATAGAAAGGTGTACGATAAAGAAACATGAGACAAACCTCAAAAGAAAGTCTACACAGTCACAGGGACCAATGATTAGTGGTACTAAACAACCAAAATCTTCACCAGTTCAACTTCAATCTAGTACACCTATGCAGAGGTCATCAAGTTGGGGTCGATCTTGTCACAAATGTGGACATCTAGGACATTTTAGACAACAATGTCCAAGGAGAAATAGTGAGGTGACCCAACAGTCAAGGCATAATCTACAAAATCCATAAGGACCTCAATCCAGTGGAGCAGATGGTGGAGGACGAAGACAAGTGTCACAGTTTGGTCCATCTACTTCTGGTAGTAGAGGACAAAGGGAATAACAAATAACAACTAAGTCCATGTTTTGGACCAGATAAGATGCTAGTTAACTTGTAAAACATAGACTTGTCAAGATAGAACTTTCTATTTTGAGTTACTTTCTATTTCCTACTATAAGAAAGGTAGTTGTTGTTTAGTTTATCTATATAATCCTTTAAGGATATGAGGAAGAGATAAGGAGAATGAAAACTTATGTTCATCTTAATATCCTCTTATATGTTTGAAAATTTCTCTTTTCATGCAGAAAGGGAAGAGATGTAAAAGAAACACTCAGAGAAAAATCTGAGATACTAAGTAGTGAAATTTAAAGAGATGCTAAGAATATGAAACATAATATAAAACAGATACATACTACCTAATTTTAGTTCTTGAATACCCTGGCCAGGTATTCATTTATTGAAGGAAAGGTAAGTATGACATAACTAGATTGTTATCTTTTTGATTACTCTGATCAAGTAATCATTCTGAAACAATCTAAAGAAAGAAGTAGGAGATGTGGCATGGATATTTCTACCACATTCTAATTGATATATGAAGGAATTTGTTTTAATTATAAATCAATTTATAAACAAAAGAAGTTGTTTAGTATAATGTATACCCTGGTCTGAAGACCTAGAGGCAATAAGTTACCAGATGGAAGGTAACAATAATCAGTGATAAACTAAAGGTTTGAATACCTATATCTAGTAATCATGGTGAAAATGGTATTAATAAATGATGACAAGTGAGCATCCATATGATTCCTATGTTGATGCCAAGGAATCAAGAAAGAAATAAGAGTAAATAACTCATGAATAGTAGAAGGTTCATGTAATGTTTAAAGGAGATGATAATCTCTTCTCATGAAAGAACAACTCTGGATAACAATAGGGTGATAAGAGGAATATGGTCCTTTGTTTTCTTTTCTTTTAGGGACATGGCAACCAAGTGGGTCTTAGAACACTTGGTGTGCATAAATTAAAATTGATTATTTGATGGATACTTAGAAGAGTATTAGTTGTCTTGGACTTGGGTTCCAAGAAAAATATATGTATAACAAGAAATGACCCAATATGAAAGAAAGATGAAATGTGATGTGTTTTCAGCACATGTGATGAATACCAAGGTAAGGAATTTTGGTATCAGATATTTTATGTTGACCACCTAGAGTGGTTAACTATGAAATCAGTTTAACTATATTATATAGCATGGACATCATATGTTAGGGGTTTATGCCTTACATAAACATGACATTGAGATGTTATGTGAAGACTTGATGAGATGATGGATAATATTTGTTTCCCTTTTATCTGGGATTTCGGGGATGAAATCCTTGTTAGGGGTTTATAATTTGTAACATCCCTAACCTGGGTTATGCTTTAACCCTAAGTGTTTTGTTTAAGAAAGACAATTATATACTTGCTCTTATCTTTTGAAAAGTAATTAAGGTTCAAGAGGAACTTATATTTCAATTTTAGTCCTTTTTGAATAATGTTGTAACAATGTTTTCTTAGTTTGGACTAAAGTGCAAATTACCCAAGTTCAGGGGTTAAATTGCAAATGTTACTTGATAAATGTTCCTCATGTGCTTTAGCATCATGAGAATGAAGATGATGCAGAGCTATGGCTTGGGAAAGCCTGAGTAACAAGAAAAAGTTGATTAAGCAATGTTTATGCATTAAAACCTAGTTTTGGTGCAATGTGCAATTTACCCAAAACCCACGGTTCAATATACAAATTACCACTTCAAAATAGTCCCTAATGTTTCTTGGAATCATGTATAGAAAATAAAATGAGAGAGGCGTCTCATTTGTATCATTTTAGAGGAGAGAGAATCTTGATATTAAAATAATCAAGATTTAAGCATAATTGGAACTTTACTTCAATTATATGCAAAAATAAATATATTAATTGATGTGCCCTTCAATCAAAATTGAAATGGTTGAAATCCATACATGTGGATGACCATGTTCCATGAAAAGGCACGAAAATATCTAAGGGAAGTGGATAACTCACTCACATTATTATAAGAAAAAGAAATATCCACTCACTTATGGATATTATTATAATATGATTTAAGGTGCTTAATTTGCTTTTCTTTAAATCATGGATAATTGAGAGGAATAAGAGGAAAAATATATATCCTCGTAACCAAGGAAGGAAAGGGGGAGAGTGGCAAGGATATGGAGGAGATAATCCCTACTTTCTCTCTCTTAAATGAATTTTTAATAAAATGCATATATGCTCCTTTATCCATAGCTTGGAAAAGGAATTTCGTATCCAATTTCACTTCTTGCTTGAAAAAACGACCAAGGGAGCTTGTAGCAATAGGAGGACGACCCCAACCTGTTGGTAAGCTTCTTGACCTTGTTTCACCTTGATTCCATGGTGGAAATCACAAATCAATGCATGATTTCTTCTTATCTTCACTCGATCTTCAATTCTAGCGATTCCTTTTCACTCAAACCTTTAGGACGAGGTTGGGATAGTTGAAGGTGTTGCTTTCACCATTAAATATGTGGAGGTTGAAGCTTTTAAGATCAATTGGAGGTGGGTTTTATAACTTGAACCCTTAATATTGTTATTGTATTCAATTCCTTATCAATTGTTGATCCTTTCTTCATTCTCAAAATTTTATTTGGTTGATTGATGCAATCTCCATGAAAATCACAGAAAGTTTCGTGGTTTTAGAGATTGATGATGATGACATCATCATAATAACACACCTCCCCAAATATCTATTGCAAATGGTTTTAAGACTTTGGTCCAAACGGTTTCACCAAACCGTTTGGAGACTAAACGGTTTGCAAACCGTTTAGAGTCTTAAACCCCAAACCATTTAGATGAGTTGACCATTTGGATGGGTTGACCATTTGAGGTCAGGACCCTAGTACATGTTGTATGAGGATCTAATGGTTCCAATTGATTGAATCAATACATGGACAATCATCCAATTAGAAACCCTAATCGGGTTAAGTTCTAAATTTCCAATTAAATGAATTAAATCTTTGGGTTGATTAACCCAAACGGTCTCAAGACCATTTGGAGATCACCAAAATGGTCTCAAGACCATTTGGAGGTCAACCAAGACCATTTGGCGGTCTAGGGTTGAGTATGGTTGAGTATTTTAAGGTCCAAAGATAGCAAATGGTAATGCAATCAATAGTTCAATTATTGATCAATCTAATGATCCAAACCCTAATTGAATTTCACAATTTTAAGTGATGGGATGGAGAAATGGTATCAAGACCATTTGGAGGTCGTCCAAACAACCTCAAGACCGTTTGAGGTCAGGTCATACCCAATTTTAATGATGGACCAATGATTTCTAAGCAATTGGTTCCACAATGACTAATATTGAAGGTTCATCGATTTCAACCCTAATTCAATTGGGTTCAAAACCCTAATTGATGATCAATTGAAGGTGGAATCAATTGAAAGATGATTCATTAATCTCAATTGAAGTATGGTGTTTAGGTTAACTTGGTGAGTAATTACATGGATTCAATTGATGAAGGAATTAATCTTGGGAACCCTAAACTAATATGAGTGGTTGAGACCATTTTTGGTCCAATCGGTTTTGAGGATGTTTGGACCAAACATTCTCAAGATCGTTTGAGTCCAAACGGTCTCAAGACCGTTTGGGACCAAACGGTCTCAAGACCGCTTGGGACCAAACAATCCCAAATCGATTGAGACTCAAACGGTTTCAAGTATCATCTTTGTCAAATGGTTTCAGGTATCAACTTTGTCAAACGGTTTCAAGTATCAACTTTGTCAAACAGTTTCAAGTATCAACTTTGTCAAATGGTTTCAAGCATCAACTTTGCTAAATAGTTTCAAGTGTTGATCAAGACCGTTTGGAGGTCTAAACAGTCTTAGACCGTTTGGAGGTATTTCAAGCAAGACCATTTGAGGTCTGGTTGGTCAAGACCGTTTGGGGTCTAAGTGACCAAGACCGTTTGAGAAGTAATTAATCAAAACAGTATGGACACTTAAGATGATTAAAGGTCAATTATTTAATTGATCATTACATGATGTAATTCAAGGGTGATTATGGTAATTGTACTCTTAATAAGATAGGGTGATTAGTACCTTTTGAATGATTAATCTTTGATGATCATGGAAGTAATGACACAATACATTTGTCAACTCTCCAATCAAGTTGAGTTGACCTAATCTAATCAAGTCTGAAGTAAGTATCATATTATAGAGGATGAGAGAGAGAGGACTTCCTACCTGAAAGATAATTATGTAGTGGTTAAGTCTCAACACTTCCAATGTGAATGAATGTGTAATTAGGGTATGATCCTTGATAAAGAGATCATGAACCTTAATTAGGAAGGTTGATGAACCCTAACCCTAATTGAGGGCAATGATAAGTGAAAACCTAATTTATGGTAATGGTATCACCCTAATTTAGGGTAATGTTGTTAGAGAAACCCTAATTGAGGGTGATTCCATGAGAAACCCTAATTGGGGGTGATTCCATGAGAAACCCTAATTGAGGGTGATGCCATGAGAAACCCTAGTTGGGATGAATAGTAAACCCTAATTATGGACAATGTAATGTGAAAGCCTAATGAAGGGTGATGGTATATGAAATCCTAACCCTAATGAAGTATGATAGTATGTGAAACCCTAAACCCTAATAAAGGGTGATGGTATGGGAGACCTAATCCTAATAATGGAATAGTGATTAGTACACTGATAAGGGAAATACCTAAAGTGATTGATTATAGGTAACCTTATAGCAAGCAATGCCTTAATCTGAGATAAGTCCCTATCATTGAAGATAGTTGAACAATCCTTATGTGTGTTCTATGACCTATGCACTTCACAATAAAGGTGATAGGTTAGTGTATGGAAGTATTAAGATGGGGAAATACCTTAATACAATATAAATTGATAAACTCAAGTAAGTTTAAAGTGTTGAGGGAAGTGATATATCAAGACATCATAGATATCACATCCAGCTTTTAAGTATGATATTCCTTGATGCATCTTAAATCCAACATATTTGGATGAGTATCATATAATAAGTGCTATCCTGATCATTACATCAAGATGTAATGTGTTTTATGAACCATGAGAATGGTTGTTGCCTAGTGAAAGGTGACAAGATGTAAAATGTGCTTTATGAGCCATGAGATTAGTTGTTACCTAGTGAGAGGTAATAAGATATTTTAATAGGCCTTGTGAACCACATGAGTAAATTGATACCTAGTGAAAGGTACCAAGATAATTATAAAAGTCCCCTATAAGAGATGATAATGTTCTTAATAAACCAAGAAAATGGAAACTTAGTAACATAATAATTATAACAAAAGGATGTAATAATAATGATGGAACCTTGATTATACAAGTGTGGAGAAGAGAGGGATACTTGTATTACATAAAGGATGTGATTGAGTATGATGGAATGGCCAAAGTTTAAATGTCAGTAAAAGAATGAGGTACCCAATGCTGTGTAAACAGACATGGGATGATAATACAGGATTGGCATAGTCCATTACCTAGAATAATAACACAGGATTGGTTAAATCCCAATACCTGGAATAATAACATAGGATTGGGTAAAACCCCAATACCTGGAATAATGTTACAGGATTGGCATAGTCCATTACCTGGAATAGATGCACACTATCGACATAGTCCAATACCTGGAATAATAACACAAGATTGGCTAAATCCCAATACCTGGAATAATAACACAGAATTGGCTAAATCCCAATACCTGGAATAATAATACAAGATTGGCTAAATCCCAATACCTGGAATAATAACACAGGATTGGCTAAACCCCAATACCTGGAATAATAACACAGGATTGGTTAAATACCAATACCTGGAATAACTACACAGGATTGGTAATAACCCAATACTTGGAATAATTGCACATGATTGACATAGTTCAATACCTGGAATAATATCACAGGATTGGAAATAAACCAATACCTGGAATAATGTCATAGAATTGACATAGTTCAATACCTGGAATAATGTCAAAGGATTGACATAGTTCAATACCTGGAATAATGTCACAGGATTGACATAGTTCAATACCTGGAATAATATCACAAGATTGGTAATAACCCAATACCTGGAATAATGTCACAGGATTGACATAGTTCAATACCTGGAATAATATCACAGGATTGGTAACAACCCAATACCTAGAATAATATCATAGGATTGGTAACAACTCAATACCTGGAATAACTGCACAGGATTGGTAACAACCCAATACCTGGAATAATTGCACAGGTTTGGCATAGTCCACTACCTAGAATGGATGCACAGGGTTGGCATAGTCCAATACCTGGAATAGATGCACAGGTTTGGCAAAGTCTAATACCTGGAATGGTTGTATGAGATTGATAATGATATAATCTGAAATGTTTATACAGGATTCGATAAGTCCAATACCTAGCAAAGACATGGAGTCTATAACTAAGGATTGGTGTAGTCCAATACCTGAATAAGACATGATGATGTACACTCTCATGTTCAGTATAAACCAAAATATGTTTAGCAGATTGGCTAAGGCCAACTGATAGAAACAAGAAAGATTCATGGGTGAAATATCAGAGTAATGAGTATCATGAGAAAAGCATGGGATGTTGAGTTAATATAACAGATAAATGATATACATGTTCTTCCTATTCCTTATAAAGAGAATAGATGAATCACTGCTCTTTTATAAATAGTTGCAATACTTTAAAAGTGAGAATGATCTAAACTGCTTATCCTCTGCTCAGTTTTATGTTAATTAAACTGCAATAATGATGTTTCTGGTAGAGAGTTATATCTCTCGCGGGGGCAATTTTCAATTGTCTCACCCCCGTGGGATCCAATATTTTTTTAGGTGGACAAGCACGGAGGAGATTAAGAACAATCTTGCGGAGGAAGAACTTCAACAGCAGTAGGGACAGCTCAAGTTGAGTGTACTTTCTGTCGTGTCTTGTAGATACATGTCCTATGTGTTGTCTCTGTACTCTCAGGTCCTCGGTGTTAATAGTTAGCATTTTTAATGAATCGGTTTGAGATTTTGGCGTAATGCCTTGAGGTCCTTATGCTGTCTGTGTTTAGCTTTTAACATGGCAGTTGATGTTGTAACCCTCGAGAAGAGATGGTACAAGACATGTACTTATGAACCAGGATGTAAATGTAATACATTGGTTCTTGTTGAAAGAGTTTTCCTATGAATGAATCTCTTTGAAAAAGGTTTTAATTTTTAGTGATTTTTAGTAATCCGTTGTGAATGATACGCTTCTGCATTAGTTAAATCTTGTTTTAGTGAGTTGTATGCCACAATCATGTCCTTTATGTGTTGATCGAAGGATTTCTTTGACCGATGAAATTGGCATGTGTGTTTGCATGAGGATGATTGAAGAAATTTTGATGGATGGTGAACTTTTTGAACGATGCTTTCTTAGTTCCCTAAGAACCTTCTAGGCTATCACTCGATGGATTTTCTCGTGAGCTAGTCGATAGGTTTTTTGACCAACGAGAGTTATGCTCCAGTCCTATAAATTCCCCCTCTCCTCCTCTTCCTTTCATTTTGTTTAAGTAGAGATTCAATTGTGTTTGGAGGAGCCCAACGACATTTTCTGGATACCAAAAGTCGATGAGGGTCTGTCATGGTCACTGATCACAAGCTATTTGTAGATGCATGTGCTAGTTTGAGTTGTTTTGAAGAGCTTTGACCGAGATTCTTAATTCCTATGTGTAAGATTTTTTCTCTTCTACTCGTTTTGTTGTTGTTCTTCACCCTCCTTCCTCACATGACTAATCTCTATGGTTTGCTTGGTGTTTTCTTGCTGGAACCCTACACATTTGGGTTGAGAGCTCTCTTTTTCTTCTTTCTTTCTCTATTTCCATGTGATCATGGAAAGAGGAGACACTCTTAGATCTTTAGTGGGTTGAGATTTACATTTGAGTGCTGATTTCCTGAGTTTCCACTTCGGATTTCAGATTTTCCTCTCTCTTTTAGGGGAGTTGTATAATTTTGTATGCATTTATTGCCTACCTTCTACATGCATGTTATTAATATTACCTTAGAAACTCTTGGGATGCTAAAACTATATCTTCTTAAGTGTTGTTTTGGTGTTAGAAGGGTGACAATAATATTCCTTAAGTTGCTTTAAACTTTGAAATGTTTCCCTATTGTAATGAGAATTGTCCTTTAAATATGTAAATTTTAAAATTCAAGAAACAGATATAACAACATGAAAATGTTGTCATATACTGGATTTTATGATGCAAGATGTATAGGTGTCTGACGCATGTGTTATTTGTACCATATGGCGGTTTTTATAATGTTTCGACTACTGTTATGGTCCCAACACAGTGGTTAGATGAAAACCTAGTTATGCCATGATTTTCTTCATATCTATGGATACATAGGTGTTGTTTGATTAGCATTAAATTTTTCTAATATGTTTTATATCCTCTAAGGTTGCAAATCATAGTGACATTGTACGGACTTTTTTGGTGTTCATATGTAACTTGATTGATGTAGTCAAAATGTCATAAACTGATGTAAGTAATCAAGTGTAATCCTAATCAAGTAGCGCCCTGAGTCCATAGAATTATTCTAATGTCAGGACTTTCAAGATAGTGAAAAGAGTGATTCAAAAGGAGCCATGAGTTGTATATTGTTGAGTAGATGTCGGTGCAGGGATGGTATCTCCCATTCATCATGATTTCAAAGTTTTAGAGCAGTGTACCTAGCATGGACTAGGTTGCTTTGTAGTTGGGATGATATGCCACTACGGATGACTCACATTGATTGATGGAAAGAGATGATAGGATCCCAATCAACTAAGATCTTATATGAGGTTGATTTCAACTTCGTAGTGGTCAGCTAGTAGTTTGAGTGGAACGCCTGAAACTACCCCGGGCTTAATAAGATATATAATTTAGTTGTGTAGTATAACTGTTAAGTTTACTTGGTGTATCATATTGGATGATAAATCTTACTATATTTTCCTTTAATTTGTAGATGTTTTTAATGCGGTAAGAGAAATCAACTGTACTTATGACCCTAGGTAAGCCTAATCTTTTGTGTAAGTTTATAATCTTTCAATTCTGAAATAATATCTGCTTTAACTGCTTAAAATATATAACCATGGTAAGCAATAGATTCCTTTGAAGTTATATCACTCATTGGGACATAGGTATCACCTCATGAGTCACCACATATTTTTAGGTGATTGTCAGTATCGTTAGACACAGAGTGACAAGCAGGTGAAATTTAAAGATCTATAGAAGCAGAAGGTTAGTTAGGTTGTATGTGGGTCCTAGAGTCATCCATGTACTCTCACATCCGACCAATGAGTTTTGTAGATGGTTTATATTGAATTGAATTTTTGGTTGTATATCTTGAGCTATAAAATGTTGTAAATATGTGGACAAAATCTTTTGTAAAAGGTTGTGGCTGAGGCCATGGAACTCATGTAAAGATACATGATATGGATATATGTGTAGTTGGACCCTTGCGTAGATGTTTCTTAAGGAAAATTTTTGAATTTTATTTAGTTGTAATATTTTTCTTTTTTGACAATGTGATTAATTAATGTTTGATTGGTGATTTGGTTTTGAGTAATCTCATTTAGCATGGTGGATTTCTACATTTTGTGGTATCAAAGTTTTAGGTTCATTGAGTCTACATCGACATATGACTTAGGTTATTTTGTCTATTCTTACATAATCCAACATATCTAACCATGGTTTATGGTTGTGCAGATATGTCTAGAGAACATGACGTGCATATAGAGAGTGCCTTTGTGGCTCCAGAAGGTGGTGGTAGGAGACAGCTACCAGATGGAAGAGTATCAGAGACAGGGCCAGAGTAGCTTGTTCTACTTCCGTTTGACACTTCAACCATATCTAATCCATCTTAGCAGTTAGTATTTGGACAACTTATGGCAACAATCACACATATATAGGATAGGGCATCTGCACCACAACCAAGGGTACATGTTTCCAAAGTAGAATCTTAGGATCTAGGGAAGGCCTTCATGAGGCTGAAGCATGTGGGAGCCATAGAGTATGATGGCATAGTAGGCCCAATGGATGATGACATATGGTTGGTAAAATTGGAGATTCTGGACATCCTGGAGTAGGTGAAGCATGTGATATACCTTCTAAAAGGTAGTGTTGGCCATTGGTAGGCCATTGATGAGGGGAAGAAAACATGTGAGCTGGTCAGTTGGGAGGAGTTTTGGCTGGAGTTTATCAGTTGTTACTTCCCAGAGATGTATATGGAGGAGAACATGGCTCAGTTTGAATGGTTACACTTGGGATTGTGGTCTATCAATGACTACGAGACAAACTTCATGGAGCTATGTGGTTTTGTCCTCACATGGGAGACACAAAGAAGAAGAGGTTTAGAAGGTTTGAGAAAGGTTTGAATGTCGAGTTGGCAAGGAGGACATACGCTCTGTAGTATGATGATAAGTTTTCTACCTTTGTGGAGTTAGTGAGGAGGATAGAGGGGACAATTGTGGAGTAGAGAGAGGCTATTTTCAGAATGAGGTCTACTTAGTTCCACAGATCTCCCTCTGGAAGTTTTAAGAAGCCATAGTTTTTTTCATCAAAATACCACCAATCTCAACAGACATCAACCATTGTTGAACCAAGGACCTTTATGCAGTCGCAGTGGCCTCCTTATAAGGGTAGAGTTCCAAGTTTTCTCCCAATGGGGGCAAATAGTTATAGGTCGATGTTTGTGATCTAGGTTGTAGTATGATACAAGGACGTGTTACAAGTGTGGATAGGTTGGGCATGTGAAATGGTCTTGCCCTATGATGAACCATGATGTTATACATATTTTGAGGTACAGTCAGTAGGGCTCACAACAATATCAATAATTAAGTAGTGGTGGAAGTAGAAGACATGGTCAATCATTGTGTTCAGGACCAACTAGCAGACGTTAAGGACGACAACATGCAAATAGATTCTATGCTATGAATCAATTGGAAGGAGAGGTCAACTCGCAGATCATGATAGGTCAAATGGAACTTTTTCTCTTACTTATATGCTTCTTCTTTTGTATCTATTATGGTCGACCCAGGTGTGACAAACTCATTTATCACTAGAGATGTGATAAATATCTATATCCTACATGTATGTAGTAGAGACAACTGCCTCTTGTTATAAACCCTTTGGTGGATTCCTCAATGTTGTGAGAAGTGTGTCCATCTTGTGATCTTTTTTTCTTAGTACACATCATTCAAGTGGATATCATGTCACTTGATATGCATGGGTTCGATGTGATCCTAGGGATGGATACCTTGGAGAAGTATAAGTTTGTTTTGGACTAAAGTTCCCAAGTTGCAACATTCTATGATAGTGATGTCTCTTGAACTTTCTAAGAATTAGGAATATTCTTCCTACCTGTCTGGTGTCTGTCATGATAGCAGAGAAACTTATGAGACAAGGTTGTGAATCTTTTCGGACACATCTAGTTGATACTAAGTGAGAAGTCCTATTATCCAGAAGGTACCTGATGAGTGTACTTATACCCATTTTACATACTATTTTTCTCACTTTTTAGGGGTTGTTGTGTTTCGTTTTCCAAGTTTTAGCTTCATATTCACTCAATTGCAATTATCTTTCCTTTTCCAAACATTAATGCATTTCAACATACATTTTATGAAGAACCAACCAAAATTGTATGGCAATGCCCAGATGGATGATCAAGCCCTCACGATGCTATGCCTCAAGGGAAGGAAGGCCTGAAAGATTTCCATTTAACCACCTTCCAACCACCTAGTCAAGCAATTGGCTCTGCCATTCACCTGACTCAAGCCAATATCTACCCAGACTCTTCAAGATTCTCCCATTCTAATGTGTGCTCCCAACATCCAGTACATCTCGGTTCACCCCATGTTGGTCTGCCAGAGAACTGGACACGATGTCCAAATTGAGTAACCCACATACGTTTCATGTTGGACTAAGTATGGGCCATGCAACTAGATGTCTTCAACAACAAGCAATCATCTTTAGGGTTTCGGCAGTGAGGAATGCATCTATAAAAGGGAACCCTTATCACCCATTCTAAAGGATCTTTGATCGATGATTAGACACCACATTGCGTAGAACAAACCCTAGAGGGAGAGAGGAGGCAACGACCACAATGGAGAGATTGGTCTTCCTACACCAAGCCTCATGGTGGACTAGCCCCATCCCCCCATATTTTATTCTAGCTTGTATCTAAACTCTACAATATAGTTTCTAAATAAAGTATCATTCTGCTTATTTCCTTGCCTTGCAAATTGATGACATGCTTTGTATATACGTTATAATCATGGATATGTAGGTTGTTGTGAGCATTATTAGAACACTAGAATGATCTTATTATCCCCCTGAGGTGTTAGAAGGGATAGTGAGGTGATTGAGCTACAATCGGCTATGTACCGAGGATGGTTGGTCGTAATTGAGGGAGTCAAGTTGGAATGAACTAGGAACTTAGGTGTCGAGGATGGTCGATAGAGAGTTTAGGCCAAGTGACAACATGTATCCCCTGAGGGTGCAACAACTAAACCTCTATTTACTTATTATAGTTGAAGAGTTAGATCTCATTTGGATAATTACGTAGGTGATGGTAGTGAAACCCCATTCCTTGGTTTTCTTTACTATTTGTTATTTAATTCTTTAATCTCTTTTTCTTTTGGAAAAAAATTTGTTTAATCAATCTTTCAACTACTTCATGATATATATTACTATTAATACTTCTGAATCTATATAACTACTTAAAAAGGTTGTCCTTTTGGTTTGATCCTAAAGTATACTACAATAAGTCTTCCGCTCGTGTGGAGTGGGGAATTAGTGCATTGATTTTGGTCAAACCTAGAAGTTATTCTTTTAGGATTTTTATTGGTGTGACATTTGGAGCCCAATTAGTACCTCTATTAAGTAAGTTTGAGGATTTTTTTCCTAATGAATTTTAACGTGTTCCAGCCCTGAGGGAGATTGATTGTGCATCCCACAACACAAGCACCTTATAGGATGGCTCCAACTTAAATGTAGGAGTTGAAGAAACAGTTGTAGGAGTTGTTGAAGAAGGGTTTCATATGACTAAGCACTTCCCCTTGGGAGTGTTGTTTGTGAAGAAGAAATATGGTTCTATTAGGCTTTGCAAAGACTATGGATAATTGAACAAGGTTATAGTGAAGAACAAGTACCTATTGTCGAGGATGGATGATCTATTTGACCAGTTGACAAGTGCTTCAATGTTTTCCAAGATAGATGTGAGGTCAGGATTTCACCAGCTGAGGATCAAGCCAAATGACATACCTAAGACTTCTTTTAGGACTAGATATGGTCATTATGAGTTCATGGTTATGTTTCTTGGGCTAACCAATGCACCAACAATGTTCATGGACGTGATAAACAGAGTGTTCAGGCTATATCTTGACTAATTTGTAGTGGTATTCACAGATGATATCTTGATATACTCCAAGTATATACAGCAATACGAGCAACATCTTCATTAAGCATTGGAGTTGTTGAGGCTATATTGGCTTTATGACAAGTTCAATATGTCACAATTATGGCTGACCGATGTATCTTTTCTTGGTCATGTTATCTCTATATAAGGTTTTTGTATGGATCCTAAGATGGTATAGTCAATTTTGGAGTAGGAGTAGCCCAAGATGACAACTGAGGTTCAAAGCTTCCTATGTTTGGCAGGTTACTATAGTCGTTTCATCAAGAAAAACTTCAGTGCAATAGCTATGCTTTTGACCAAACCAACTAGGAGTGATGTTCCTTTTGTTTTGGATGACAAGTGTCAATGTTCTTTCCAGGTTTTGAAGGACAAGTTGATGATCACTCTAATGTTGGTGTTGTAAGTTCCTAGAAAAGGGTACATCATTTTCTATTATGCCTCAAAGAATGGGTTGGGATGTGTGCTAATACAGGATAAGAACATGATTCTGTTTGCTTCCCAAAAGCTTAAGAAACACAAGGAGAACTACCCAATGCATTATATGGTTATTTAGGGACCTATAGAACCACAAACCTTATGGCCTAGAGCCCCATACTCCTTATCTAACCTCCAAAACCCAACAATATCCCCTAACAGTGAGCATCTATGGGATTAAGCAAGTTATTATTGTCAATAGTGCTTCAAATAGGCCTCCTTCTGAAATCAATGAAGGGGAATGAGCATACTTCACCTCAACAAAATTTAAGCATAGTATAACAAGTATAACCACTATTTAGACCTCTCTTTCTCCCTCATTTTATCAGTCCCAAAGAAGTGCAATGATACGAGAACTTGGGATCTATGATTTTACATAAGATACATTAATCTAACATATAACTTGTTCCATGTAACTGCACCTCTGTTTTTGCACATCCTACTTTATTTAAGCCTTGATTTATATATGAATTCCTTCTTAACTTTACTAGTCTATAAATTCTAAGTTCATATTCATGGGAGTTCCTAAAATCTTACCCCATGTGTATCTTAGTTCCTTATCTCAATCTTTTAACATTTATAATGCCATATATCCATTGTATTCGTGAATTCTTGATTTTGTTTTTCTTTCCTCTCTGTATAAACATGATGGTGAACCCATTATAACCCCAATGTCTATTTTTTGTTCATGAGTCGAGATACCTTGTCATATTATTTTTTGAACCAATTGAAATACAATTACCCAGAATCCTTACAAGGTATGGTACCCTAGGTACCATGTCAAAACCTATTAAATGAATGTGGTATAGAAACTATATCCTATCACTATATCATAATTCTACCAATTTGATTTTGAATATGTTCTATTAAGACTCAAATAGGTAATACTTGCTATTTAGTGTGATAGTTTTCAACCTTAGTACCTAGGAAGATCCTCCAAGTTCATATGTAGGTCATAGTCTGATGGGACCCTACTTTTATATTGCAATTGACTAAGACATGGAGAAATATTGATGATATTGCATGATCCTTATATCTTTTAATGTGGTCTAGGACTTTAGATTCAGTAGCTTGTAGTTTTGGTGGAACATGCAAACTACCCCATGCCTAATAATAAAAGAGATAATTAAGACGTTTTACATACTTGCGTAGTAACAAAACATTGTATTGAACTATAGATGTGTCCCCAATGTTGTATGCAAACAATCCTAAAACGTACTCATAAACTACACACCTCTATACAATAATGGCATTGCAAGAACACCATGCAAATGAACTATTCATCTATATAAATCTATGCTAACTTCTCAACATTAAAAGTAGTCTTGACTTATGAAGTGGGACAACTTTTTCAACTAATCTATGACCACCTAGATGGAATTTTATACCTTAATAGTCCTAGGAAGACAACAACAAAACCATCATCAAAAGATCCCACTTCTGCTCTGGAACCAACAAAGGGTGAAACGACCATGCCTATTTTATATTATCTTTCTTGACCTACTAGCAAACTAGGCACCTTGCCAAAAACTCTACCACATCAAATTCAATCATAAGTACCAGTAAAAATCCTTGACATTATGGTATCTTTGTAATTCCAATATGCATTACAAATATCAAAGAGATTTCCTCCGCAAGAACCAACTTCCTCAAACCATCAACATCAATAATTAACATCCTATCTTGAAAACACATCGTTTCATCCTCTTACACATGGAACTCATCATGCTTCCTACTATCGAGGATTGATCTTATATTCTATATCATAATATCATCCCACTATGCATTTCCAACTTGTTGTATCAACATTAGTTTGACTTGTAACTGGTCTAACAAACCAGTAAACATGGAAATCTTCATATGTACATTCGTATGCCACAAAGACACCAACATTTCCCTTTTGCTGCAAGCCATGAAAAATAAATATGACTTATATCCATGAGACAAATATGACCTCCTGCTCACTGCACCGTTCATAACATTCACCTTTCCTGGATAATACTTTATTGTACAGTCATAATCCTATGCCCTCTCAAGCCATCTCCTCTATATCATTTTCAACTCTTTCTTTTTAAAAAGATATTGAAGATTCATGTGATCCATGAATATTTAACACTTTTCACCATAAATATTATGCCTTTAAATCTTCAATTTCAAGACCACTTTTGCTAACTACGAGATTAAGATTACACTTATTACATTGTCCAATTACTTGTCTTTCAGATCCATTTTATACAAAAACATTATCTTACTTAGTCTAGCTTAATTAGATATTTTTAACTTATCCTTATCATGTATAAATAGTGGAATATTAAGAAGCATATAATAAGAAAATGGAATGGAAAGATATGTTTTGATAAACAATAATATCATGAGTATCTCAATATTCATTCAATATCATAGGGAACCTGCCTTTTAACTAAAACTATGATCACTTAGAGCTTCCACTTGGGCTTATCATATGGACCACGTGCCCTTCTATGTCATATTTCTCAACTAACATCAAACAATGCATGGATATAATGTATTTCTCTTTCCATTTCTCATATCTGATATACATATTGCTAAACACACATGATATGCCCTTTTCTCATGTGTAGGGTTTCTCATAAATTGTCACTTAGAATAATCCATAAAATGTAACAAAATCGATAGCCATTATACAGGTATAAGGATCATTAAGAAGGATTTACACAATGTAATACTTCTAAGAATCATCCAAGGGTTACTAATCATCTCATTTTTCCAAAAGCAATTATCATTACATTTCTCTTGCAAGGCCTACATAAGGATGATAAATTACATGGCATAATTTGAAGGAAAGTATATCAAACACATAAGTGCATCACATTTTCAACATCAAGAAGTTCATAATTTTTCCCATGACTTAGATTTACTTATTTTCATGCATGAGTTTTATCATTATCCAATGGCTAAAGAGAGGGTGCAAGAAAACGATGAAAAAGGGGAGAAGTGGATCGTCTTCATCATTGGAATAAAAGAAAATATGAAAGGAGAAAGGTAAAACTAAAATAGTTGAGAAGATATGTGGATATTAATCAAAAGAAGAAAATATTGTATTGCATGTTGGATAAAATATCACTGGCCAAACATAACACACTAACAAAAAACCAAATAAATCAATGTGTTTACTATATTTTTGTTTACATTAAGAATAAAATCAAAGTGCACCAATGTGTAATTGTGTTTTTTTCATTTTTCTTGTACAGTTTAAAGTGTAAAATATATTATATAATTTGACAAGTGTGTTTTTAAGCATATATGATATGTAATTTTATACTACTGTTGTTTTCTGAAGTGTGTGTTTTGTACTCACAAAATGTGCATTGATATAAAGAAACGGTGTCACAGATTGACGTGTGTTTCTTGTACGTACATGTGGTCGTGGTTTAGTTTTTAGAACATATTTTTTTGTGCCATGTTAAATAACATGTTATTTATTTACAATATAGTGTTAACTCTGTGTTTCATTATCATTAAATATCATTTTTAGTTATTTATTGAAGAGTTGAGAATCAGTTCTCTTTGTTCTCAATCTTTTCTCATCCATACCTCCCTCCTTGTTTCTCTCTGATCCCAACCTTCCCCTCCCTCTCTCTCTGTGACATCCCCGGATTTTGGCTTCTCCAAACCCTATTGGGAATGAGAGGTCAGAATCCGAAAACATCATCCAATCATATTAGAGAGCGATGTGGAAGCGACATATGCATACATGAACATTCAATATAACAACACCATAACATTTCTCAGCATTCAACATGTAAATTACAACATGAATTACAATTGCATATTGAAAGAGAATTTTACACAAGTCTAAACATGTATGCTAATAGGATCTTAACACAATAGGTACAACCTGGACAACTGCTCACTTCCCGTCTCCGTGAGGCTGTCGCCGCCTAGGAGAAAGACCTATGTAGAGTTTTTCATCTCCCCCTGATCGCCATGATACCACAGTTGCCTTCTACCACCGGCGATACTGCTGCCTCCAGATTATCCAGATGTCCTCTTTGGTTCAAAGCTGTTGTGATCCATGATCATGGCATGGCCATGATGAAGTTGGAGGAAGGGGAAGTGATCTAGAAACCCAGGGTGCTTAGAAACATGTTTGGCAGAGGCTGTATCAGTCTGCCCCTTCGTCTCTCCCACTCGTTCGCACCCTCGACGTGAGCCTCCACCTGTTCAAGCTTCGTCACAACGTCATCGGCAAGCTCCCCTACTCCAGGAGCGGCCTCGTGATGAGCCACAAAAAGGACCTCAAGCCCGTCAAACTGAGAGGGAGACCTGATTGTCACCTACTGATGAATCCTCAAGGCTCGGAGCCTTGCTGACCCTCAAGGACCTCTCCCAAAAAGGCAGTGACTATAATCGTTATCCTAAACCTGCTTCCTTCTGAAGCCACCTGCTTCAGATGTTTCCTTCTTCTCCACCGTGGTGAAGCTCGGCGTCCCCTAGGGATATGGGTGGAGACAGCAGTGAAGCCAAGAACTAGAAATATCCTCTTGCCAGCAAAAACCACAATCGGGATGTGGTTGGGAAGCTACAGAAAAGGCGGATCTACAGACTTATCTGAGATCATGGTTGACTCACTAAAAGCGGCTGGGGATGGCCTCATCCTTTGACGTTGTCAACCCCACATCTTGTGGAGGTTGAAGATGGTTTACAAGCATTGGATCCTGCTCACTGATGGCTAAGATCAATACACGACTCCTCCTGCTCCTTCCTAAGAAAGGATCCCCAACAGAAAAGAGATAGACACTAAAAGCTAAGATAATCATGTTGTTATCTTGAGGGCTGATTAAACACATAATGCAATACTGATTCACATATTCCTATAATTCATATACAACTTTAATCCAAAATGCATGCAATTGAACTCCAAAAAAATTGACTCTTAGGCATAGATCTAACGTAGCTTATGCTAATTACTGACCAAAGTACACTTCAAACATTCATAGTTTGACCATGTAGATATAATCTTCAAACAAGCCCAATACAATGATCACACGATCCAAGATAATTATCAGAATGCCTCAAATAATTCGACATGTATCGCGTTAACACTTTGTCATTATTGCACACCTCAAAGTATGGTTCTCAATCATTGTGGCTACCAATACCTCCAATGAGGTCAATATTATTATAACCATTTTAGTATAATTAGTTGGAAACCCCAATATTCCAAGATATCACACTCTCATTCTTCCCTCCTCTGTGTCTCTTATCTTTTCTCTATTTTTCTGCTACCTTTCTCCTTCCTCCTAACTTGTGCATATATTTTTCTTTATTTATAATCAAATATATGTTTACATTCACCCATAGATAATGTTATTCAAATGAATGTGTATCATATTAAATTTCGTGTTCTTTATTTATAATACATTGTCAACTTCATGTATGTTATAATATATTATTTACAATTATATTTTATCTCAACTTCCTCTCCTTTATTTTCCCACTCTCTCTCTCATCACTACCTCCCTCTTCCACTTATCTCTCATCTCTAATCTCTCCCACCCTCATCCTCATTCCTATCTCCCTTATACTTTCATACTCTCTACCTTGTTTTATAGTCATGCATTATTGTTTTTAGTATATATATATATATATATATATATATATATATATATATATATAACTTATTATTTGCTTACAATATAATGTTAATTTTGTACTCACGTGTGTTATAATATGTATTCTGATCCATGTTAATATGTTTTGTCATCTTAACCTCCTTCCTCCTATAATTTTCTCTCTCTTCCTACAATTGTCTCTTTCCTCTTCTCTTTAGTTTTATCTTTTTCTCACTACGTCCCTTCTCAATTGCTTATTTTCTCTCTCTCTCTCTCTTCTCACTTCTTACCTCTTGTCTATCTCCTATCTTTGTCTTTCATTCCCTTCCTAATACATTCATCCTCTCTGCCTCCCTATTATTTTCTCCTTTCTCTCTCTTATCCTACTACCCTATCTTTGTCTTTTATTCTCTTCTTAATACATTCATCCTCCCTCCCTACCTATTATTTTATCCTTTCTCCCTCTTATCCTACTACTTTCCTCCTTCCTCCTTAATATTTTTTTTCTCTTTCTCTCTCTTCATACTACTTTCCTCCTCCATCCTCCCACCTGAAACTGTTCTTTTTGTTCTCTCCTACTTCGTCCCTCCATCTTATTTTTCTCTTTTTCTCTTCACACTACTTCCCCCTTCCCACTTTTTTTGTTTCTCTCTCTTTCTTCCAACTACTTTGCTACTCACTCCCTTCTTTTTCTCTCTCTTCCACTGATTTCCTCATCCTTTAATCCTAATGAATATTTTTATTTCTAACTACCTCTCTCATACTTCTCCTTTATTTCTCTCTCCTAGTACAGGCGTCGTCCTATGACTCACACCAAGTCATACCAAATCCATTTTCCAATGCGTCCATCTTGTGGGAAAATGACAAACTGACACGACGTAGTATTTTACAACTGATTCCAGTTATCATTCTCCCTGCCATTCTGTGTAGTGCACCTGTCATTTGTTTACGTGGTGTCATTCTTTTCGCTTATTAATTAACTTAGCTAAAGGTTGAGAACTATGAACTTTCGCAACCAAAAACAGCTTAATGTTTGTCAATAGATTTACTGTTTCCCATTTATACCATTCCAATTTAACTCCACGGTATTGCATTCTATTTTGGATTTGAGTCTTTATTTGCCAATGACGTATACGCATCTGTATTTTGCGCAATTTCCATGAAATGAAAACCTCTCTCCCTGTCATTCTGACTTATGCACCTGTCATTTGTTCATGTGGTGACGTTCATATACTGTCTTTCGCTGATTAATTAACATAGCTAAAGCTAAGGAAGTATGAACATTTGCAATGAAAAGCTGCTTAATGTTTGTCAATGGATTTACTTTTTCCCATTCATACCATTTCAATTTAACTCCACGTAAATACATTCTATTTTGGACTAAAGTCTTTTCTTGCTATTGACGTATATTCGTCTGTATGTTGCGTGCGTCTAAACTGTTAAGCCGTACTCGTCATGCGCATCTTTTAGTGGAGACGCTTTGCATCAGAATTCAGCTTTGAACCAAGGCCTCTGAATGTTCTGTTGCTTCTTAACTGACGAGAGAATCTTACTAACATTAACAATTAACAATTCAACTACGTGTTCAAAGAAGGCTCCTTGGATTTCTTTTCTTTCCAAAACTGATTTGACACAAAGGACAACGACATATGTGCCTGTCTTCACTCGTCTGACCATTCAGTGAATGTTATAATAACGAGTTGTATTCAATATTCCAAAAAACAAGTGCTAGGAAACAGTAGCTCGATAAGCATTTGAGAAAGATTGTTTATAAAAGTAGAAGTTTCCATTGACATGTATACTGAATTTCCTAATGTCGAAATTTTCACTAAGAGAGAATCCGATTGGGATCTTAATAAAAGGGTAAAATACTCATGAAAAGGACCTATTTAACCGTCCGACACATCACTTTTGTTAAAACTAACTTCTCCCGGAGAGAAATACTAATGCCTCACCATATGAATGCTAGTAAGCTTTATTGCTCATCGATGCCCACATACAACGTGATAATGACTTGTCAATGTATTGGATGGAAATGGATTACAAATCTGATGCCGTCCATCTGGAATATAATTGACATATTTGCATGGTCAATTTATCTAATTTTTGACTAATAGCAACAAAATTGGGAACGGTATATGAAAGGTACCTTGTATGTTTACTTGCACAAAAGGCATAATATAGAGAATTTCTTATAAATAAGTCTTTCTTGCCACTCAACATATGTAGATAAGCTCTTGTCAATTATTATTTTTGGAGAATAGAAGCACTTATCAATTTATTTATCGAGTAATTCCAATCTGTTTGTTAGCTGCATGATGCCAGTTCAATATCCAACTAGAGCATCCAGAAGGATGGCTTCTAACAAACAATGAAGACTCTGTTTCACAATTTTGATAAGGTTGGAACTCTATCCCTCACAATGAAAAAGTCAAACTAAAAAGTGTATGTAAAGAAACCTTTAAAACAATACAAATATAGGTATGAGTAATCTACTCTTTTTTATATAAACGGGTTATCTTTTCATCATGTCCATAATTGGAAATCTAAGAAATTTGATAGTTAGGGATATCATGGATGCATTCATTTAGATCCGTCAAGTAGATTGTCATTATATCTTTGTGGCATAGACTACTTTCAAATCGCAATTGTTCTATTATAAATTACATTTTGGAAAATGCATAATCCAGCATATTTTGTTATAGACAACTAGGAGACTCAATATTTAAACCACCCTCCATCTATGAGTCAGACCGTCAGAATTACAAATGAGTGTATGATACCTTGTATAAAGTTGTGTGTATTCATCATTTTTACACCCTAATAGAAAGAACAGACTTCAACAAAATTGCCCCAGTGCTAACACACTCATGGTTCTCCCACTAAGTCAATGTCCCTTGTGAATATCAAGCAATACAACTAAATGCTTCTTCCATGTGCTTGCTTATTGGTTGTTCCCACATTAATCAAAATTCACCCTTACAGAGACTTTTGCCATTTCATTCTATTTTTTTTCATGCAGCATGCATATATGGTTTATTGTATACACATTTACGTTATGGTTTCTTAGTTAAACTACTGTGGGAAAGAACATGCCACTCCAGTTGTGTAGTATTCTTTAGTTACTCCTCGAATAACCAATACTTTAAGTGCCTTCTAGATATCCCATCCAACGATGAAAATTTTGATGGCCATGTCCTTGTGTATGTTGGCTAGTTTCCGACTGGACTCTCACCGTTCCCTTAGTATTTTTGTTGTGTAAAACCAACATGACGCACCTTAAGGTAGGAGAATACTCTATTCACTGAAAATTAGGATATCCCACTATGGAGATCGGTTTTTGGATTTTGCATGAAACATGTGGGTAATGGCCCATTCTTAGGCTATAGATTAGTTTCTATGATTTCCATATAAACTTCTTCTGATCTATGCTAATTTGGAACCCTAAATTGCACAATAGAACCTATGTACATAAATTACAATGATTAAAGTTCTAATTGGGCAAAACATTATGCTCATAGATAATAATGATAAATCCTATGATGTATGTATCTTGTATAAATTTTAATATAGATGTAGAGAGAGTACAATAGGAAGATTTTAATTCTTTGTTCTACATCTAGTATGATTAGTTAATGTAAGTAAGAAGTTTCAGTTCATTTAATAAATTAAGATGAAACAACACAAGAATCACTCCTTTAAAATGCCAAAGATGATAATTGAAGATTTATGAATGCAATACATGTCTTGAGATCCAACTAGAGTGTGGAATGCATATTAGGTTGTTTTGAAGGGTTGGATTTGACTTTGCAGACAGATGCCAATAAGTCATTCGACTTTTGTAGAGGTTGGGGTCAAACTAACCACTTTGATAGATGCCTCACAAGATTGTTTAATCTATGTAAAATTTAGACCCATAAGTCAGACCGACTTCCCACAAGTTGAAATCATTTGTGGGAATCATTATTGTTTTTACCCCTACTTCAATCAATATGAATCTCATTAAACTTAAAATACAATTAAGGACCCCTTTGATCAACCAAAAATGACATGTTTCTCCAATTTATATTTTGGTAATATAAAAAGGTAAAAACATATTAATAAATGATAATATAAGATATATAAATAGATTTAGTTAATTCCTTTTGAGCAAGGACCCATATCAATCAATTATGTTCCGCTTAAATCCCTATCAAATGATTCTCACTATTGAAGGAGTAATCAAGATGAAACTCAAGAAAAAGTTGGAAATATATAACTCAAGATCTTGCCCTAAAATTGTTTCTGGTAGGAAATCTTAGTAAGTTATTTAAATTTGTTTTCTATAATCTCCTTTATCCTCTCCCTAACAGTAAATATCATTCTCCTATAGAGATGGATCAACAACTCATATTATTTTCTTTTTTTATGTCCCCAATCTTCTTCCTTTGTTTAGCCAAGGGACCTAAAGGAGGAATATTCCAAAAGGCTAGTAGAATGAGGACCTTGTGTTGATCCCTCAGAGAGAAGAATTGATTTTGTCATGTTTCCTACATGAATTTGAGTATTCAACTACACATAGAATCAATCAATCACAAATTCACCTTCTTCTACCCTAAATCAATGAAACTAAAAGTTCTAGGCAACAAAAATCTAAGGGGATTTTTTATGTACTAAGTCTCAATGTTACAGTGTATCTCTTTATTGTTTACTTAGTCATAAACTTTGATTATATAGTTATAGTTGATTTTTTTCCCAAATTGATGGAAAATCTAAAGAATTTGCAATATGGATTGACATGGGATGAAAAGTTGAAATATTTTTTAGAGTATATATATTATAGGAAATGGGTATGAATGTATGTTGATATAAACATCTACTTATTTGTTAATGAATCACATCTAAAGGGTCATCTCTTATAATTCACTATTAGCTCAATTGAATCCTAGTCCTTTTTATAGTGGTGATTCATAAATATAACCTAATTTTCATAAGACTAGAGAGATACCTAATTAATAATAAGAGTAACAAAATTATATTTATCTAGGTTCCTTAACACAATTAAATTTCCATAATGACTGTGATGGGAAGGGTAAACAAGTCTTTCTTGTAATGGATTATATCCATTAGAAGAAGGCCTAGACTGGGTTATATCCTTAGGATTAGGGAGTTCGGGGGATCCACATAGGTTGGAGTGGGGATTTACCTCCCTTAGTGTGATCTAAGAATGATTAAATAAATAGATACCTCAATCCTAGTAAACATAGAAATATCAATGGCAAATTCCATTTGCAAGATATGATATAAGGTTTTACCAAACCATGTACCAAGGTGTGGGAATGTCAGTGTAGAGGTACTATAGGCTCTGACCTAGCCCTGTGGTGGACTTAATATAAGTAATTTATCTTAAAATTGTGACTAAAATCTAAGGCATATATGGTGATTCATTCACGTGAACATATTGCAACGACTACTATGTGATCAAGAACAAATCTAGTAGTTTGCAATAATAAAAAAGGAAAGATGGTACTTTAATTTGATCATTCTTGCTATTATTCTTTATTTCTAACGATGCATTTTGCTTTCTACTAGTGCATTTCCATCACTAAAATTTATACTTGCATCTTGACCATTTTAAATGAAATATTTTGTAAATAAAATAAATAAAGATGAATTTTTTTGTTTGAATATTCTAAGTTATACATTGGTTATAAAAATAATAAATAACTTCATTGGTCTACAATCTGAGTCGACCACTCTCTATCCTGATATAAGACATGAGTGACTTCACAATTAAATGAACCTTGAGTTTTATTGTGTGTAATGAAAGTTGTGGGATAACTCTAGATGGATATGTACAAGGTTGTATATATATATATATATATATATATATATATATATCTTAAATTGATAATATATATTCTTTCTCTAGAACTACATGAGTTTTGTTTATAGATACCTTATGAAACCATCATTTGTGATATTACTTGTATTAGATATGAGTATGATGGACTTTCACATCTTAGGTGTGATGTCTTTTTTATTGATGAATGTCTTTAGAATATGTTTGAGGTTTGTTTGTTATCACCTCTAGAAATTTCTTAATACTCATGTTTACATTTATTATTAGCATTGACTCTTGGAAGCTAGCATTAAGGCTTAGATTTTTAATAGAATAGAAACATAGAATTTCTTAAGAACAACATTTTTATTCATCATTTAATGATCATGATGAAATCAGCTCTCTAGATAATTATGGGATGCATGGACTATTCATAATTTATTCATATTTTCTCTCCCATTCGATCCATCCATTTCTCCATTTTTCACCTAGGTTCATGGAGAAAAGTCATCCTTTGAACTTTCACTGGGCATAGGGATTTTTTTCATTAAATTATCATATATGATGTCTAGATAGATAAAAGATTCAATCCCAATACCAATTAGAAATTTAATTTATTTCAATCTCTCATGAAAAAACTGCCACTATACTGAGTTTTACTATATCAGTAGTTATAACATGAGTGTGGATATGGTACAATACATGAATTTGTATGGAAGGTGTTGTAGATTGCCACTTTGTTGATACATGGAAGGTGAGTATCAATTTTGGTGCAAAAGAAGATAGACAATATTAAAGTGATCATAAAGCAGTCAACGGAAACGCATGACAAACAAAAGTTGTATCTAGATCATAAGTATAGATCGTTGGATTTTTAGGTTGGATACGGAGAGTTCATGTCAAGGTTTCACCTTGAAAAGGTGTTTTAATGTTTGATCAGAGGTATAAGTTTCATCCTATGTTTATGAGATCTTACCCGGTTGCAACTTGTGTTTGGAAAGTGGAATAAAAGTTGGAGTTTCCACCAGAATTGTGCATGATGCATAATATGTTTCACATCTCCATCTGAGGAAATGTCATCCAGATATGAGCTACAGTATACATCTGATAGAGGTTCATCTTGATGATTGTAAGTCGGGTACCCTTTCTTAGTTTATAAATATAATCATTTAACTCAATTGGATGCTTTATTTAGAAATTTCATCTTGGATTATGATACAATAATAGTTACGATTCTATAAATTGTGGTCCTTTGTGAAAATTCCCCTTTTCTAGGGGTGTTAAAATAATGTTAACACATGCTTGATTTGATTCATGGTGTCCTTAAGAATTTTACAATTTTACTTCTCCTTTGGATGCTTTTGATCATTGCTTCCTGGGGTTTATATTTGCATTATGAGGGAGTAGTTGTGTTGTGTTTGACAATTGACTGTCATTGACTTCTAGTAGGGACTTGAAAATTGGTGTGGCTCTATGGATAGCTGCTTGTACATGGCCGATGAGGAGCCTTACAACTCATTGTCTGATGAGTCTTCAGTGTTCCACGAGGTTAACTAAAGATTTCATCGGTTAATGAATCTTGGTGTGTCTGTGTCCGACCGATGATGTTTTGATCAATGAGTTCTGGTTGATGAGGGAGTAGCCTACTCTTGCACCCAAACGAGACCAGGGCCTATGAGCTCCCTTGCCCAACAACAAGACTAAACCGCTTAAACCTCCACATGCCTATAAATACCCCCTTTCTCTCTCTCCTCTCATATTTTGTGATCCTAGTGCTACACATACTTGCAACTTTGGTGGACTGAGCTTGACGCCTTATTGCTGACTTTAGAGATTTCCATCTTAGACATTAGTTTTTTCTCTACGAGATGAGTGATACAACCTTAAACACATTTCATGCCTACTTTCTACAGCATGACTTAAATCTTGCTCTAGCAACTCTTGAAATGCCAAAAGATGGTCATCTTAGGTAATGATGTGTATAACAAGATAATGATACGAGCTCTTAAGCTTTAATTCAGACTTCATGAATGATTTTTATATATTTTGAACCTTCTTGAACGTGAAAGGTCTGAAAAAATTGGAATGCAAGTCGTTTGACTCTTAAATGGTCACATATGTAATTCTTTAGTATCCAAAGAGCAAGGAAATCTGACCCTTGAAAAATTCTTATTGTATGATGGTTATCCAATGCAAATTTTAGGACATGTAAACACTATTATGGTGTTGAAATGATGGTTTGACTAAACCCTGGTACTAAAATTTACTCATCCATTATAAGTTTTGAGTGTATGATTGCCTATTTCTCAAAAATACCATAACTCTTTCATCCATTAAGCATTTATAATGAAATATTGAGTATAGTCTTGCTTATGACTTTCTTAACAATCAAGGATGGATACTTAATCCTGAATAGAGTGACTTGAAACCATTTTATACATTTTATATCTTCTGAGGTTGCAAACCCCAATTAATTTGTATGAAACTTTACTATGTTTGTATGCAACTTGATTAATGCAGTCAAAAAATCAACCGACTTTAGTAATCAAGTGTAGCCTTAATATTGTAGTGTCTTGTGACGGAAGAACTATCCCAGTGTCAAAAACTACTGGATAATGAAATGAGTAATCTAAAAGGAGCTTGGAGTCGTATGTTGTTGAGTATATGCAGGAGATGGGTGGGTATATCCCTGTCATCATGATTTTAAGATTTTGGGGAATGGTTGAGGCCACATCTCATATGTTGATGTAACTAAGAGAGACAACAGTTGTAACTCAAGTTTGTGGATTTATACCCTAGTTTCTAGTGTCTGACCTATGTACTACAACAACCTAGGTTGTTTAAAATAGTTGGGCATATGTACTACTATGGTTGCACTCATACATACTGAGGGGAAGAGATCATAAGGATTTTGGTCATCCTAGATCTTATTCATGGCTAATTTTGACTTTGTAGTGGCTAGGTAGTAGTTTGAGCGGTACGCCTCAAACTACCCAACGCTAAATAAAATATGTAATTATGTCGTGTAGTATAACTACTAGGGCTACTTGACAAATAACATTAGATGATTACCTTTTGTATACTTCCTTTTAGTATTATATTGGATCTATATCAATAAGAGAAATCAACTATACTGGTGACACTAACTATGGCTGATCTCTTGTATAAGTTACATAGTCTCTCAACTCTACAATACTATCTTCCTTGACTTGTTACAATACATAATGTTCTTGTAAACAATATATATTATTAGAGGTTATATAATATCCCTAGGACATGGGTTTCAGCATGTGGGTTTCTTGTTGGTATGTATGCCCAGAGAGCCCATAATATGGTGATTGTAATGATATAACTTGTAAATGATTTAGTTAATAATAAAGGAAAACTTCCTATTTATTCAATTTTATTCAGTTATGATATGATGATATAACGTAATAAATGTCTAAAGAATGATATTCCTCAATGACATATTTTTGTAGGTTAAGAACCTAAACAATGAGATCATACATATGTTAAGAGTATAGATATTTTTGTTATGTCCATAGTTAGATGTTATTGTAGAAGGTTGACAGACAATAGTAACACATAAGACTAGAGTGTGTTTTAGTTGATGACAATCTCATTAGTTATGATATGATATCAAACCAACCACATAGATACTTGTTAGAGAATAGTATATCAGACAGACCCACCTTGAGAGTGATGCATGGAAACCATTACATGGTAGTTAGAATCATCTCTCATAGTGTTGGTGGTGATTGTGGTTCTTAGACCTAGAATTGCTACACTTATCACATGTCGTTCAATGTACTTTGACATCATCCATTATGACATTGAATAAGGGTTGCCATAAAAGTAATGTTTGGGTGCACAGTGACACATGGGGATGACTGTGAGTAATGTAGATGGGATTTGTCCCTTTTATAGGAGTTTGATATCTTGGACACTTGATAAGAAAGACCGAGTAATTAATGTCCATGCTCATGTGAGTCAATATTTGATATTGATCTTACATATATCTCATATAGTTTTCTCTGGATCAAGGAATAGAGATTGAATGTTGAAGAGTAAGACGATTCCATGCTTTGATTTCAATCTAGATATCAGTGAAAAAGGAACTATATTAACATTGCAACACCAATCACATACTATAGGTTGAAGTTGTTCTCTAGCATTCTAATTTCTTGGGTAGGAATGATGTGTTAGTAGATACTGCAAATTGCTTGTGATTTCATTAATTAGTTATGGACATTCTCTATCAACATAACTTGGAATTTATACTGTCACACACATAGGATACACTTGGAATACGAGTTTATTCATGAATGATGTTTAAGTTGATTACTAGAGTGTTTAGGTATTCACTTTAAACAACAATTGAATGATTGGACTCTGAACTGACTAGTTCTAGTTTTGAATGGATCAGTTGGAGTGTTAGGTTTATTGAAATTGCATTGACTGAGTATTGGTTGTACTACGACATGAACCAATTGATTCACTAGGTGAACCGATCAGCTTAAGGTTGGTCAAACAATCGGTTCATGTGATGAACCGCCTGGTTCACGAATCAATTTGATCAGATCAAGGGTTAGTGTTGATGTCATGTTGTACACTAAATAAAATATTAGTTGTCAATACAATTTTGATTGGGAAACATTTTGAAATGACACATTCAAGGGTTGAACTGATTGAGTTACATGCCAACCAATCAGTTCACCAGTGAACCGACCATTTTTTCACTCTCAGGATGCAAAAGTTCATGTAACACCATCCCCTTCGACTCCCTCTTAGACTGGGAACCCTAACACTGACCCTCCTATAAATAGAGGGGTATTGGGGGCTTCTCAGGTGCATCGATTAGCTCTGACAATTGTTGTCTTCTTTGGTAGTGTCAACTAACAGAACTCAGCAAGTCCTACCTAATAAAAAGAGGGATAACAAGGAAGAACAATTGTAGGAGAGCAAGTTTGTTCTAATACACCAACTAGAAGGGACAACTACTTCTTATCTATTCTTTGAGAATGATAGGAATTATCAGTGCTCCATGTGGACTACTATAGAGGCGAGGAGGTTGTTTCCTACCACTCAGAGGACAAAGTCAACTGTTGTCTGTGGTGAAAAACCTAGAGGCCGACACAGACATTATCTAAGTGCAACTTGAAGAAAGGTGCACGCTACAATGAGGGAATTGTCACTGGACTCTTTCTCCAGGACCAAGATAACCTCATAACTATCATGTCCTTACATAGTTGTTGATTCTATCTACTATTCAAAGGGGAATATGGAAATTAACTTTTTATTTCCTTTACCTACTGTGTCACCGTATTTCCCTATAGTGGTATCAGAGCCATGTCAATTTACTATGCTTTGAGATTTAGTCGATATGATCAGATTTTTGTTTTCATCTTTTATTTGTTGCATATGATGATGTGAATACTTAAAATGATTAATGGGCATGCCTAATTAAATACCACATATGATCCCAACATATATATGTATATATTTAATTTACGCACGTCACCCTAAACGTTGGTTTTGATGTTGGATGTGAAGCATCGTTATGGCCAATAACCCAGATATTTTCACATGGTTGTGAGGTTATTTATTCCTATTTATATCTTGGTTTGCATATTCAGCCTCATCTTCTCTTTCAAATGTAAAAATATTATTCTTTTCTTATTATGCTACCCTCAAATATAACTTGAGGTTTCCTTATTGCTTTTATTTTGTTAAATAGCATTAGAACAATTTTTATTTCTTGTTACGAAGAAGAAGACGTTCATCACCAGATGAGACTCCTATTTAAGAAGACGAGTCAATCGACTCAAGGACTGAGGACAAATGGTAGGAGAAGACAAACCAATCATTTAGTGGCCTAACCAATCAACTAGAGGTACCCAATAGATGTTGGACCATAAACTAGACGACTATTTCGATAGACCAACTAATCGACCAAGAGGCAAGCCGATCGGTTCAAGGGTTGAGCTGATCAACCCATATTGGTCATGCACAGTCTTCATCAACAATAGGTTGTTTCATGAGATGTATACCTTAGGTGGTGGTAGTTCCTTGTGACCTAAAGCAATTACAATAGTATGACCATAAACATCACTTATGTTTTATTTCATGTTAACATTTGTGAGATATAAAATGTATATGATACATACTGTAAATGTGGTGATTGGATATGTATATGTATTTATGAATTCCTCATAAATATCAAGCCTAAGATTCTTTCATCAAGTAGCACACATGAAAAGCTTGATCGACCAAGCATGGGCACACCCTATCATGTTGTGAAATCTTTCTCATGGAAGTTTAATGGTATATGTCTAGGTATACCCTAGTAGGGTGCATATTCTATCGTGTTGTCTTATAGATCAGACTTGACTAGGTGACCTTAATAAGATTAATTGCCTAGAAGAATACATAAGGATATGGCAAGAAGATTTCATACCATCTATCTAAGAATTGCATGAGATGTAATTGGCAAATGTTGCCTATCTTAATAATTGGTCATGAGCGTTGGTGTTGGTTCGGTATCAAGTTAATAATTTTAAATTTTAAATCACTAGAATATTGTACACTGTAAATTTCTGAATTGGTAGTGAGGGATATCAATTTGAACAAAATAGTGGGAGCAATAATTAACTAAAGTCTTGATTAAATATTTTCAATATGATCAAATCAAATCAAAAGTGTTTTGACAAATTGAAAATTTTTCTTATTGAATCAAATGGAAATCACACAATCATTATGATCAGTCCTAATGAAGGACTATCTAAATGAGATTTACTTCCAAATCTGGTCCAAAACTTTGAGAAGTGTTCTCTATGTCCCTAAAACACCAGTGCCAGTGGAACCCACTCCATATTGGCCTCAGGCTGAAATGGATGCTTACATGAAAGATGCCAATGATTTCATTGACATCAAGAACCTTATGTTGGGTTGTATGAATAATGAGTTGCATAAGAAGCATGAAAAGCAGGAAAGGTATAATGTCTCTAAGGTGTTGTTTGAGTGCAAACTGTCAGAGGGAGATCCACTAGAACCACATGTGCTCATTATGATTGAGCATGTGGAACATCTAGAAAAATTATTTCCTTTAGGAGAAGGGTTGGCCATGGATATGATTTTGCAATCATTGCCTAAATCATATAGCCATTTTATCGAGTGTTACAACTTAAGTAGCATAGCTAAATCGATGTATGAGTTGCTTGACAACTAGATACATGTCGAAGCACAAATGAAGAAGGACAAACTTGTGACAGTGATCAACAAGAAAGAGTCTAGTGATAAAGGTAAGGCTAAGAAGTGTTTTGACGCTAAGTTTTAGTTTAAGTCTTCTTCACTCTAAATAAGGAGAGGGTTAAGGAACCAAGGAAGATGAAGAAAGGGATAGAGATCTATACTTCAGGTATATACATAATTGAGATTGACTTTGCTACTTCTTTATCTTAGGTACTAGATAGCGGATGTGGGCCACACATTTGCTCAAATGTGAAGGATCTAATAACAAGTAGACCTTTAGCAGTGAGGTTGAACTGAGCATTGGTAAGGAGCAAGAATTGCTTCCAGTGCATTTGGAACATATGAGTTATTTCTACCAAGTGGGCTTGTAATAGAGTTACAAGATTGCTATTGTGTACCTTCCATTAATAGGAACATCATATATTTCTCTTATTTGGACAAGAACGGATTCGAATTTCTTGTAAAGAGTGGTCAATATTCTATTAGTAAAGATGGGATCTTTTATGACTGTGCATCAATGTCTTATGGTTCATACCTGATATATTTTGAGACATGGGTGTATAAAATAAATACCAAAAGACAATAACTCAACAACTCAAACCAAACGTGCCTCTAGCATTCTGATCTAGGGCACATAAATGAGAAACACATTTCTAGACTCCATAAAGATGGTTATCTGAAGTCTTTTAATTTCTAATCAATAGAGACATGTGAGTCTTGTTTGTTGGACAAGATGACAAAGACTCCCTTCACTGGAAATAGTGAGAGGGATAGTGATCTATTAGGACTCATACATACTATTGTATGTGGCCCTTAAGACAAATTCTTGAGGTGGTTATCAGTACGTCTTTGCCTTTAGTGATGATTTCTGTAGCTATGGTTACGTTTCCTTGATGAAACATAAGTTAGAGACCCTTCAAAGGTTCAATGATTTCATGAATGAAGTACAAAACTAGCTTAGAAAAAGTATTAAGGACTTCATTCTCATCAAGGTGGAGAATACTTAAGTCAATAGTTTGAGGACCTTTTGTGAGAATGTGGTATCGTATCACAATGTACTCCACTTGGAACACCACAGTATAATGGTGTATCACAAAGAAGGAATCACACATTGCTAGATATGGTGTGGTGAATGATGAGTTTTTTTTATCTTCCGACTTCCTTCTTGTGACATTCTATACAAATCACAATGTTTACACTTAACCACATACCATCCAAATCGGTTTAAAAGACACCATATGAGATATGGCATGGGAAGCGTCCCAATGTATCTTTCATGAAAATTAGGGGATGTAAAGCTTATGTCAAGAAATTTTTTCTTGAAAAGCTTGGACCCAAATCTAGTAAATGTTATTTTGTTGGATATCCCAAAGAAACTAGGGGATACTACTTTTACACTCCAATCGACAACAAAATGCTTGTTGTAAAGATTTTTGTATTCCTTGAAGAATTTATTTCTAAATGAATCAATTAGAGAGAAGTAGAAATCAAAGAGGTTTGAGACCACCAAGAAAAAATTGTATCTATAGAGGTACAAGAGGAACAAGGAGACTCACAAATTGTTGTGGAATCTCAAATTCCTCATGTAAAATAAGAACCTATTAGATCTAGTAGGAGACTCTTGGATCCTAAAAATTTTGGTTATGTTGTAACTCATGAAGGCAGTGAGTTAGTCATAGATGATAACCAAAAAACCTACCAAGAAGCTACTAAGGGACCAAAATATGAGAAATGGCTTGCGGTGATGAGATCTAAGACGGAGTTCATGTACACTACAAGGCATGGACCTTGGTGGATCCACCTGAAGGGGTAAAACCCATAGGGTGCAAGTGGTGCTTAAAGAATAAGACCGACATGGATGGTAATATAAAAACCTATAAGGGAAGATTGGTTGCAAAAGGTTTCAAACAAGTTCAAGGTGTTAACTATGATGAAACTTTTTCACCACTTGCCATGGTTAAGTCCATCGTGATCATGCTTGTCATTACTGCTTATCATAACTATGAGATTTGGTAGATGGATGTGAAAACCACATTCCTTCATGAGAATCTTGTTGAGTATGTGTAAATGACACAACCTGAGGCATTTATAAATCCAAAGGATGCAAATAAAGTCTATAAGCTACAAAATTCAATCTATGGATTGAAGCAAGCATGTTGAAGTTGGAATCTTCTTTTTGACAACACAATCAAAGAGTTTGGCTTTAGTCAAAATGAAGATGAATCTTATGTGTACAAGAAGGTTAGTGGGAGCATAATTGTATTCCTCATATTGTGTAGATGACATACTTTTAATGATGAATGGCGTTCCTTCTTTTCAGATGGTAAAGGCCATGTTGGGAAGTACATTCTCTATGAACGACATAGGTGAAGCATCCTATATCTTAGGAATCAAGATCAATAGAGATAGATCTAGATGGATTCTTAGACTAAGTTAGAGCACATACAATGACAAAGTGTTGAAGAGGTTCAACATGGAGAACTCAAAGAGAGGAAACCTGCCCATGTCTCATGGTGTCAACATCTCTAGAGCTCAACCTCCCAATTCTTATAAAGAAAGAGAGCACATTAGTAAGATTTCATATGCATCTGTAATTGGATCTATCATGTAAATAGTGTTATGTACTCATCTAGACATCTTTTATGTCTTGAGCATGACTACTAGATATCAGTCAGATCCCAGTTAGAGTCACTACACTGCCATGAAGAACATCCTTAAGTACTTAAGAAAAACTAAGGGTCAATTCCTTGTCTACGATGGTTAAGAAGAGTTGGTGGTAAAAGGTTACAATGATGCAAGCTTCCAAACTAATGAGGATGATTATCGATGACAATCAGGATTCATGTTTTGCCTCACAATGGAGCTATGAGATGGAAGAGTTCCAATTAAGAGACAGATGTAGATTTTACAATAGAGGCCGAGTATATTTTCGCATCTAATGCAACAAAGGAAGTTTTCTAGATCAAGAAGTTCATATTTGAACTTGGGTTGGTTCCAAGCATCAGTGATGCAATTGAGCTATATTGTGCAACAATGGAGCTATTGTACAAGATAAGGACCCCAAATCATACCATCAGTTCAAGCATATACAAAGGCAGTTTCATCTCATATGAGATAACATAAAAAAGGATATGTAAAGATTTGCAAAGTACCAACCAAGATAATGTAGTTGACCCCTTGACAAAAGCACTTTCATAGAAGAGGCATGATGGTCATGTTATATCCCTTGGGATTAAGTTCATGGGTGATCGGCTCTAAGTGGAAGTGGGAGTCTGTTGGTATGTATGCCTAGAGAGCCAATACATGATGATTGTAATGGCATAACATGTAAATGATTTTATTAATGGTAAATGCAATCTTTTAATTTATTTTGTTTTATTCAGTTATGAGATAATGATGTAGCATAATAATGTCAAAAGAATGATATTCCTCAATGATGTATGTCTTCAGGTTAAGGACTTGAACAATGAGATCAGACGGATGTTAAGAGTATATACATTCTTATTTTGTCCCCAGTCGATTGTTATAATGAATGGTTGATAGACAACAATAAAATATAAGACTATAGTGTGTCTTGGTTAATGAAAGAATCTCATTAGTCATGATATGTGATATCAAACCAAATCGATAGATACTTGTTATATAATAGTGTGTCAGACAAACCCACCTCGAGAGTGATGCATGGAAACCATTACATGGTAGTCAGAATCATCTCTTATAGTGTTGGTGGTGATTGTGGTTGTTAAACATGAAATCACTGTAGCCGTCACATGTCGTTCGGTGTACTTAGACATCATCCACTATGACCTTGAATAAGGATTTCCATAAAGGTAATGCTTGGGTGCATTGTGACACATGGGGATGACTGTGAGTGATGTAGATGGGATTTGACCCTCCTACAGGAGTTTGATATCCTGGCCACTTGATAAGAGAACTAAGAAATGCATGGCCATGCTCGTGTGAGTAAATATGTGATATTAAGCTTTCATAGATCTCATACAATCTGCTCTGGATCAAGGAATAGAGATTGAATGTTGAATAGGATGACCATTCCATACCTCAAGTTCAATCTCGATATCAATGACAAAGGAACTATACAAACATTATAACACCAACCATAGATTATAGTATGAATTTATTCTCCAACTTTCCAATTACTTGGGTAGCAATGATGTGCTACTAGATACCGCTCATTGTTTGTGATGTCATGAATTAGTTATCGACATTCATTTCCAGTGTATCTCGGAACCTATAGGGTCACCCACATAGGATACACTTGGAATAGGATTTTATTCTTTAATGGTGTTTAACGTGATTACTAAAGTGTTTAGGTATTTGATTTAAACAAAAATTGACTTCAGACTCTGAACTGAACGGTTCAAATATTGAACCAATTTGTTGGAGTGTCAGGTTGATTGAAATTCCATTGGTTGAATATTGGTTGGACTGTGGCATGAATTGACCGATTAGTAGGGTGAACCAATCGACTCAAGGTCAATCGAATGACCAGCTCATTTGATGAACCATGCGGTTCATGGATCAATTCGATTGGATCAAGGATTAGTGTCGGTGTCATGTTGTGTATCAAATTGGATATTAATTGCCAAAAAATTGTAATCAGGAAATATGTTGAAATGTTAGTTAAAGGGTTAAACATATTGAGTCACATGCCAACCGATCCGTTCACCTATGAATTGACCATTTTGCCACTCATAGGTTGTAAAATTTTCTATAATTCTATCCACTTTGACTCCTTCTTAGACTGGGAACCCTGACCTGACCCTCCTATAAATAGAGGGCTACTGGGGGATTCTCAGATGCATCAATTAGCTCTAACAAATTCTTTCTTCTCTAGTTGCAGTAATGGAGAGAACCCAAGCAAGTCCTACCTAATAAAAGGAGAGATTGCAAGGGAGAACAATTGTGGGAGAGCAAGTTGGTGCTAGTGAACCAACTAGAAGGGAAAAATGTTTCTTGTCTATTCTTCTAGAATGACAAGAGTTCTTGGTGGTCCGTGTGGACTAATATAGAGGTGAGGAGGGTGTTGCCTTCTACTCAGAGGATAAAGTCAATTGTTGTCCATGGTAAACGACCAGAAAGGTCAATGTAGACATTGTCCAAGTGCAACTTGAATAAAGGCGTGTGCTACTATGAGGGAATTGTCATTGGACTCTTGCTCCAGAACTAGGTGTAACCTCGTAAAAATCATTCTTGTTGCATAGTTGTTTATGTGAACTACTGTTCAAAGGGGAATATGACCGTTAAATTTTTTTTTCTATTTCCTGCTCTGTCACATATTTCCCTACATTTCCAAACCTTTTTAGGTGATCAGCAACGCAGTCAAAATTGTGATGGCGAGGAGGCTCAATTTGGAGATCAGTGAAGCAAAGAGGTTGGCTTAGACAATATAGAGTCCTATATTCATCCATATACTCTCACGTTTAGGTAGAGAGTTTTGTACATGATGTATATCGACTCAAATGTTTGGTTGTATATCATGAACAATGTAAATGTTGTAATTAGGTGAACGACATCTTTTGTATATAGGTTTTGGATGAGGCCACTGAACTCATGTTATGTTACTTGGCATGAATATAAATATAGTTGGACCTTTCTATAAATGTTTCGTTTGACATGTTTGGAAATATTTATTCAGTTTTATTTTTGTACCTTTTTGTTACTATGCTTAACTAGTGTTCAATTAACATTTTAGTATTGAGTAATCTCATTTAGCATGGCAAGTTGCCACAATTTATTGGTATTAGAGCCTTAGGTTCACTGACACTATAGGACATAGGACCTAGGTTGTTGTGTTTGTTCTTACACATCCAACATATCTAACCCTCATCTATTGGTGTAAAAATATGTCTAGAGAATGCAAAAAACATGTTGAGATTGGTTTTGTGGCATTGGGAGGTGGAAATAAGAGACAAGTTCAAGAGGGAAGAGTACCCGATACGTGGGAAGAATAGCATGTCCCACCTCTATTTGACCTTCGACCATAGTTGATTCAACCTTTCAGTCTATTTTGATATAGTTAATATAATCAATCACACATTTGGAAAACATGGCCCCTACACCTCAAATGAGGACACATGTCCCACGTGTGGAACCTCAAGGTCCAGGGAAGATCTTTTAAAGGTTAAAGCATGTGGGAGTGATAGATTGCACAGCCACAACAGACCTAGAGAGTGTAAACATTTGGTTCATGGATCTAGAGAAGGCATTCAAGATTCTGAATAGCTCCAAGAAGGATAGGGTCAAGCATGTGATCTACCTTCTAAAGGGTAGTGTTAGCACTGGTGGGCCATAGAGGAGGATAAGAGACTAGGGGAGGTGTTCAATTGGTAGGAGTTTTGACTGGATTTTGTGAGGTATTACTTCCCATAGACGTATCTAGATGAGAAGATGACTCAGTTTGAATGGTTGTGCTAGGGATCGTGGTCCATTAATGACTATGAGGCAAGATTCATGTAATTATTGAGATTTTTTCCTCACATTGATGTCATAGAGATGGAGAGGATTAGGAGGTTCAAGAAGGGCCTGAATGCCAAGTTGGCAAGGACAACTCTACTTTAGAGTCACATAAGAAGTAGTCCACCTTTGTAGAGTCTGTAAGGAGGATTGAGAGGATAGTTATGGAGCAGCAAGAAGCTAGTGCAATAAAGAGGTCAACCCAATTTTTGGGACAACAGTCAGCTAGTTTCAAAAAGTCACAGTTTTCTTCATCACAATACCTACAATCACAATAGAGGTTGACATTTTCTGAGCCAAGTACACAAGTATAGTTGTAGTGGTCTCCTAGAAAAGAGAGAGGTCATTTCTATCCTTCAGTTGGGGCAGACAATTCAGGTTTAGTGTCTATGATAGGGTCATTCAGGCCACAATATGACATGAGAATGTGTTACAAGTGTGGTCAGGTCAAGCATGTGAGATGGTCTTTCCATTTGAAGAACCAGGAGGTTACACAACAACCAAGATAGATCCAATAGGGTTCACAACAACAATAGCAATCAATAGTGGTGGTAGTAGAGGGTGTGGCCAGTCATCATAGGTAGGGTCTTTAAGACAAGCTAGCATAGATCAAGGATGACAGTAGGTAATGACTAGGTTCTATGCTATGATCCAGTTTAACGGATTGGTTAGCACATGAGTTGTGATGAGTAAGATGAAACTCTTTCATTCTAACTTATCTACTTCAAATATGTATCTATTTTAGTTTAACCAGTTGCAACACACTCATTTACCACCAGAAAGGTGATAGATAGTTGTAACTTTCCTAATTGAAGTAAAACTAATAACATCTTGTTAGAAACCCCTTTGGCTAGTTCTGTTGTGTTGTGGCAAGTGTGTGCATCATGAATTCTTTCTTTCTTAGCATGTAACATTGAAGTGGGTCTTATTCCACTTTATATGCATGGATTTGATGTGATCCTAGGGATGGATACCTTGGAGAAGTATAAGGATGTTCTGGACTGTAGTTCCATAGAAGTGATGTTTTGTGTTTGTGATGCCTATTGGACTTTCCAGTTAGATAGGAATATTCTTCTTTCCCATATGGTTCCATCTGTTGTAGCAAAGAAGTTGATGAGACAAGCATGTGAAGCTTTATTAGCACAAGTAGTGGATACCAAGGTGAGGAGTCCTATATCTAGCATGTACAAGTGTCACATGAGTTTGAGAATGTTTTCACCGATGAGATTCCACATGTTCCACCCCATAGAGAGATTGATTTTGAAATCTATTCAGTTCCTGATATGCAACTAATAGCTCAGACACTTTATAGGATGGATCCAGTTGAGATGAAGGAATTGAATAAGAAGTTGCAGGATTTGTTAAAGATTGGTTTCATATGGCTGAACATTTCCCCTTAGGGTGCTCAGTGCTTTTTGTAAAGAAGAAGGATGGTTGTATGAGGCTTTTCATAGACTACTGATAATTGAACAAGGTCACAATGTAGAAAGGTACCCGTTGCCAATAATAGATTATCTATTTGATTATTTGATATGTGTCATAATATTTTCCAAGATTATTTGAGGTCAGTATATCACCAACTGAGGAGCAAGGTAGATGACATGCCTAAGATTGCTTTTAGGACTTCCTATGCTAATTATGAGTTGGTCGTTATTCCTTTTGGGCTAACTAATGAACTAACAATAATTATGGACCTGATGAACAAAGTGTTTAGACCATACCTAGACTAGTTCGTGGTGGTGTTCATAGATGATATCTTTTTATACTCCATAGTTGTCAATATCATGAGCAACATCTTTGATAGGTGTCAAAGTTGTTGAGGCATCATATGTTATGTGTTAAGTTTAGTATGTGTGAGTCTTGGTTGACCAAGATGTCCTTTCTTGGTCATGTTATCTTTCCAAAAGGTGTTTGTGTGGGCCCTAAGAAGATGGATTCAGTGTTGGATTGGGAGCAGCCCAAGACCAATTAGATTTTGAAGATTCCTAAGTTTGGTTGGTTACTACAAGAGGTTCATCAAGAACTTCATTACATTAGATCTACCTTTGACCAAGCTAACTAGGAAAGGTGCTCCTTTTGTTTGGGACGACAACTATCAATGTTCTTTACAGTTGTGAAGGAGAAGTTAACAAGTGCTCCAGTGTTGGTGTTTCCAGAACATGGGAAAGGCTACTTCATTTTATGGGATGCCTTGACAAACGGGTTAGAATGTGTGTTGATGTAGGACAAGAACATGATTTCTTTGCTTCTTGACAGCTTAAGAAACATAATAAGAACTACCCAACACATGAATTGGGATTAGAGGATGTGGTTCTTCCTTTGATGATTTGGAGGCACTATCTATATAGGGAGAAGTGTCGAATCTTCATGAATCGCAGGAATCTACAGTACATCTTCTCAAAATAGGAGATAAACATGAGGTAGAGGAGATGAATGGAATTGATCAAGGACTATGACTTTATGGTAGACTATCATCCAGGAGAGGTGAATGTATTGATTGATCCATTAAGTATAAATTTATCCTCGGCTTCATCATCATCTACAAATAAATCACAATTGCACTCCATAGTGTCACAAGCAGGACTTGTTGGTGTCATTTTAGCAAATGAATGTACAGTTCGAGGTCTCTTTGTTGTCTAGTTTATTGGCAAAGCTATAAGAAAAATTGGCATTGAGACAACAGATTAGAGATGCTCAGAAGGATGATACCATGATACATAATATCGGGTCAGGTTTTGTAGTATGAATCATTAAGGATTTCAATAGACTTAAGATGAGATAATAAGTTTTCACAACCAGATGGGGGTTCCTAATGTAGGTGGTCTAAGAGATATGGTACTTGAGGAGGCTCATTCCTTAATGTATGTGATGCATCCTGGAAACACAAAGATGTATCACAATCTTAAGGACTTCTATTAGTAGCCAAGTTTGAAGCTTGATGTGGAAGAATTTGTGCTTAAGCGTCCAAGTCTATCAACATGTAATAGAAGAGCATTAAAATCATGTAGGGACATTGTAACCTTTGCCAATCCCATAAAGGAAATGGGTTCTCATAACCTTGGACTTTGTGGTTGGTATTCCAAGGACATCCATACGTAATGATTTCATTTGGGTAATCATTGATTGGTTGACAAAGTCAGCCAATTTTTTACTAGTCAAGGCAACCTACACTACAAAGAAATTAGCACAGATATATTTTGATGAGATAGCTCATCTTCACAACATGCCAGTTACCATAGTATCAGACAGAGGTCCTCAATTCATAAGAAGATTTTTTAAATGTCTACATATGACTTTGGAGACATAGTTGAGGTTCAATACAACCTTTCACCTTTTGGAAAATGGCCAGTCAAAAAAACCATACAAATATTACAAGATTTGTTGAGAGTAGGTGTGCTTCAGTTTCTTGTTACTTGAGAAATTGCCTGAGTATCATCAAGTTTTCTGACAACAACAATTACCAAAAGAGTATATACATGGCATCGTATGAGGCTTTGTACAGTAGGCATTGTAGGTCACCTCTTTTTTAGTATGAGATTGGTGAATTCTAGTTATTTGGTCTTGAGATAGTACAATCGACTTTAGAGAAGATCAAAATGAAATAGCAATAATTGAAGGCAGCACAAGATAGGTAGAAATCTTATGTAGATAGCCAGAATAGACCATTAGAGTTTCAAGTTGGAGACTATGTATAACTCAAGCTTTCCCCTTAGAATAGTGTGATAAGGTTTGGGAAGAAGGGAAAGCTAGACCCTAGGTTTATGGGACCATACCCTATCATAGCATGAATTGGGTAGGTGGAATATAGATTGGAATTACCGCTAAAGTTGTGTATATTGCATGAAATGTTCCATTTTTTGATTTTTGAGGAAGTGTCATGATGATAAAGAGCAAACGATACAACCAGTGGAAGTGGAGTTGGATAAAGATGTTACATATGTTGAGGGTCCATTGTTTATATTTGATAGTTGTGTGCAGAAGATTAGGAAGAAGGGTATAGCTGTAGTGATCGTGATGTGGCATCCTCATGGGTATAGGAATCCACATGAGAGTTAGAGGATGACATGCATCAAAAGTACCCATTCTCTTAAGTGTTTTTTTTGGGGGGGTCCTTATTAGATTTCTATGGTTGTAAGGCCTCTACCCTTGCTTAGTTCATAAATATAATCATTTGACTTAATTGGATGCTTAATTTAGAAATGTTACCTTAAATTATGATGTAATTATGATTCTATAATTCATGGATGTTTGTGCAAATTACCCTTTTATAGGGGTGTAAACATAATTTTAGCACTTTCTTGAGTTGCTTCAAGATTTCCTTAAGAATCTTATAATTTAACTTCTTCATTGTACGCTTTTGAACTTTGCCTTCTTGGGGTTTATATGTGCATTATGAGGGGGTATTTGTTCCATGTTCAGCGGCTGATGGTTTTTAACTTCACGTTAGGATTTGACTGTTGGAGTGGCCAGATGTCTGGCCGCTTGTGCATGGTCGATGAGGAGCCTCCCAGCTCATTGTATGAGTCATTAGTGCATGAGAGAGTTGTTGCTAACCGACGAAGAATTGCATGAATCGATGAATCTATGTGTGTATGTATATGTTTGACCAACAATGTTTTGATAGATGAGTTAATTTGGATGAGTGGGTAGCTTGCTCTTGTACCCCATAAGACCAGGGCCGACAACCTCCCTTTCTTGACAATGGGACTGAACCACACTAACCTCCTCCTACCTATAAATGCCCCCTTTCTCTCTCTTCTCTCATCTTTTGTGATCTTGGTGCTACTACCAGGAGGCTGTTAAGAACCCATTGGGGTCGACGATCACAGGATTTCATAGATGCATGCTCAAGTTCAAGTTCTCGTTGAATTGATCTAAGGCCATATAACTTGTTTCTTGCTCCATCTGTGTAAGATCCCTACCTCTCAATTTGTCTTCCTTGCTTTTCTTCACCCTCTTTCTTGCTACGGTCGAGTTTCATGGTGTTGCTTGCTGGAAAACCTACACATGGGATTTAAAAGCTCTCTTTTCTTCCTTCCTTTCTCTAGAATCACCCTATTTGTGGAGATAGGAGGTGTCCTTGGAGCTTTGGTGGACTGAGCATGTTGCCTTGCTATTTATGTCAAAGATGTCCATCTTATACTTCAATTTTATTCTCTACCAAGCAAGTGATATAACCTTAAACACATTTCTTGCATACTTTCTATAGGAATGACTTAAATCTTGATCTACACTCTCTTAAAATGATATCAACATGGTCTTTTTAGGTATTTTTGTGCATTATAAGATGATGATACGAGTCCTTAAGCTTTAATTCAGACTTTATGAATGTTTTTGGATGTATATTGAACCTTCTTTGAATGTGGAAGGTCTAAAAAATTTGGAATATAAGTCCTTTAACTCTTAATTCATCACACATGTAATTGTAAACAATTAAAAGTAAAGTGTGAAAGTGTGGAATGAAATTCTTTTAGTATTTTTAGGGTACACTTATATATATGGACACGGGTGGTGGCCAATACCCATTTACATAACATGGGCTTAATTCCATATATATAGTGAATATACATGAACATAAAGAATAATGGATAAAAGGAATAACTAACGCTTATTATACTAACACTCCCCTTAAGTTGGTGTGTAGATGTCATAGGCACTAAGCTTGCTACATAGAAATTTCACTCGGCATCCATTGAGTAATTTTGTGAAAAAATTAGGCACTTGATCTTCTTAACAGATTAGAATAAGTATAATTTGGTGATCTTATATCTTTTACCGAATGAAATGATAATAAACTTCAATATGTTTCTTCCATTCATAAAAAATTAGGTTAGAGGTAATTTAGACAGTAGCTTGATTATCACACATGAGTTCTATTTCTTCATACTGAATGAATCCCAATTCTTCTAGAATATTCTTGGTACATAAAAGATCACTGGTTGCATGAGTCATTGCTCTGTATTGAGATTTAGTGCCAGATCGATCTACCACTATTTGCATTTTTTATTTTCCACGATATGAGATTGCCTCCCACAAAGACATAATATCCAGAAATTGATCTACGATCTATAACATCCTGCCCAATCAGCATCTGAGAAGCCCTACACTTTGAGATGTCCATGGTTGGTGTACCATATACTTTTTCCTAGACTCTCTTGAGATAGCCAAGAATCCTATAGACAACCTTCATATTACTACTACAGGGATTGTCCATGAATTGACTAACCACACTAGTAGCAAAGGATATATCTGGATGAGTGACACTGAGATAATTTAATTTTCCAACTAGTCTTTTGTATCTCCATTGATCTTCAAGTGACTCACCCTCCCCCTTGTGCATGTTGACTTTGGGATGCATTGGAGTACCAACAGGATTTGCTCCAAGCATACCAGTCTCTTCCAGGAGATCAAGAGCATATTTCCTTTGTAAGATGACTATTCAATCGTTAGGTCTAGCAACCTCAATACCTAGAAAATATTTTAGGAGACCTGAATATTTATTTCGAAATTTATTTTGAAGAAACTATTTAAGTTGTAGGATACCTTGCTGATCATCTCCAATAATGACAATATCATCAACATAGACAATAAGGAGAACACATCCTGAAGATCATTGATGATGGAAGCCTAAATGATCAAGACCTGACTTTAGAATACCGAATTCAAGAAGAGCTTGACTAACTTTCCTGAAACAAGCTCTTATATATATCTTGAGCCCATATAGAGATTTATGAAGACAACAAACAAGATGTGACTCCCCCTGAGCAACGAACCCAGGAGGTTGCTCTGTATAGATTTCTTTAGATGGGTCTCCATGAAGAAAAGAATTATTGATATCCTTGTTGGTGCAAGGGTCAAGTAGAATGAGCTGCTAGAGAAATAAAAAGATGAATGGAGGACATTTTGAAAATAGGAGAAAAGGTTTTAGGATAGTCTTTTCCATATACTTGAGTGTATCTCTTGGCTTCCAACGAGCCTACAAACTATCAACAACACTAGTAGGTCTGACTTTGACTAAGCAAACCATATGCACCCAACAACAACCTTATCTGGTTGAGTAGGAACCAGACTCCAGGTGTTATTCTGATAAAGAGCAATCATCTCATCTTCATAGCACGACGCCATCCTGGGTGATTCATGGAAACAGATACATAACTAGGAATGTAGATATCAGTTATTGATGATAAGAAGGCTTTATATAAGGGAGATAAATATTTATATGAAACAAATTTAGAAATTGAATGAAGAGTGCATGACCATTTTCCTTTCTTAATAGCAATTGGTAGATTGAGGGAACTATCATTACCTAGAGCTCCAAACTGAGTGATGATCGAAGGAGGGTTGACACTTGCATTATCTGATCCCTGATCTTAGATGGTGTCCTACACATGACGTGTGTAAGCATCAGTGACTAAAGAGTTCTCTCCTTATGACACAGGTGGAGAAGCCTATCCCTAGATAGGAGGTGCAGGTGACGAGATCTCAATGACAACAAGATGTGGAAGATATTCTTCAAGATCATTCACTGACTAAGGATCTCCAATGTATGGGGTGTCTTGAAAGAAGGTGATATCATTTGAAACCAAAAATTAGTGATCAACCAGATCATAACATTGATATCCCTTCTAAGTCATACAATAACCAAGGAATACACACTTGGAAGCCTTTGGACTAAGTTTTTCATGACTCATATGAACAAAACAAACATATCCAAAAACTTTAGGAGGAACAGTATAAATGGGGTGACCAGGACATAAAAGTTAAAAGGTTATGTGTTTGTTTAAGGTGGATGATAGCATGCAATTGATGAGATATGTGGCAGTGAGGACAACATTGCCCGAGAATTCCTTAGTATATGCAAAAGAAGAGTACATGCAGTTGCGATGATGTGACAGTTTTTCCTATTGGCTAACCCATTTTGATGAGGTGTGCAAGGATACAATGAGTGGTGTATAACTCCTCTAGAAGATAAGATTGAGTAAGAAAATTATTTAAATATTCTTTGGCATTATCTATCTGAAAATACAAATATACTGAGAGAATTGGGTTTCAATCTCATCAAAAAAGTTCTCTACTAATGATAAAATCTCATAATGATCTTTCATCAAATACAACCAAGTGATTCTAGAGAAATCATCAACGGAAGTGACAAAATATTTTTGACCAAGTTTTGATGGAACCTGACATGGGCCCCAAACATCAAAATGAATCATTAATGCACTGAACAATTGTCATTTTTCACAGGCTAATTTACTATATATTTTGTAAACTTATTGCCCATTTTAATATTATTTTTGCATGAATTATCATGATTGGCCTCTGACACTCAATTGCATCAAATTTTCATATATTTACTATTCCATAGTGATTTATCATTACCTTTTGAGATTTTTTTTCATTACCCTTTGAGCTTATGTTCTTTATTGTGTAATTTCACATAAACTGGCAACAAATGAATCAGCTCGGTGCCATCGACTGGTTTGTCGATGGTACTGACATTTTAAGAAGAGGAAAATGATGAATGGAATCAACTCGATGGTATCAACACAATAATCAATATTACTAACATTTCATTAGGGGAACCTAGAATTATCTTTGTGCCATAGACATCCAAGTCGGCGGTCCTGACTATTATCAAAAATTCAATAGGGAATGTCAGGGATAATCTCAGTACTACCGACATCAACTCGGTGGTACCGACAGTTTATAAGGGATTGCAAATTTGAGAAGGCATTGTTACTAGTGAAACCCAATCAGTAGTACCGACTTGTCATGATCAAACCAGATTAAATTCATTGCTAATCCAACATTCGAGACTTAATGACACCCTTCGTCAATCTTATGACTTAGGAAATGCACATCTAGATCTAGACATCACGTCATATTCAGTTGCATGATAGAGGACAGCTTGAAGAATAGAAAGGAGAGGAGAAAGCTGCATTCCAGGTAGTTTGAGAACTTTTGGTGGTCAGATTTGTAGTCTGAATATGGCAAATCACTATGTTCATAAGAAGGAGTCATGTGGATTGTCTTCTCTAGGAGTTTTCATTACTTCTTTGATGTTTCCGACATATCATTCCTCTCTTTCTATGCGTCAAAGGACTGAAATCATGTGGGGCTAATCCCCTTTGTTCCTTACGACCCAGTAGTAGCCCAGTTTTGCATTGTAATTGACAATTATGAATTAATATCCATATTTCTCTTGATTTCTAGACAGAAACGTATGATTTCTTCATGAATTATCTATTCCTGATCACCATTGTTCATTGTTTAGACCATTAATTACTTTGAGAGAGGAACTAAGGGTTGGATGAATTATAGATTTACATAGTTTATATCGTGCCTTGAGAGTGGGCTTATGATTGTAAAGAGAATAACCCAAATAATTCGATAAAGCACCTAACTAATAGTTAAATCACTATGAGAGTGGAGTTTATATTAGATTGGGTAGTGAACTATGCTATGAGAGTGGGTAATTCTTGCTATAGGTCCCTTTGTCTAGGGTTAGGAGGAATAAATATTAATGAAATGATGTTGATTGCAATGTGAACTGTGGTAAAACTGTAATCCTAAGGAATCCATTCCATCGTCGATCACAAACCAATTAATTTAGTTTTACTTTCTATAATTATCAATCTAGTTGATTGAATCATAGTTCTTATACATCTCTAGAATACATTTCCCCGTGTTCAATATCTGGGCCTCTTTTAGCCTATACTACTTTGATATGTGCACTTTTGTTTTAGATGTGTAGTTTACATGCATCAAGTTTTTGGCATTGTTGTCAGGGAAACTCCATCACTATGAATGTTTTAATCAGACACTCTAGGCCACAAATTTTATTTTACTTTTACTATTTCTAATCTGAATTCTAAATATTTATTCAATCACTAGTATCTATTTCTCACATTGATTTCATCAATTATAGGTACTAGTCCATGGTTCATACTAGAGTAAATGACTACGGGGAGTCAACTCCACATGGCTCCAGCCACAGGGAACTCTTGCACAAATAATGGCAGTACAATGATTATGTGGGAGGACACATTCCAACCCCACCAATAATAACTCCACCACCTCCAACAAAATAACTAGAACAAGCCGAGATGGGTGACAGAGAAGATGAAGAGCAGACCATCTGGGAGAAAATAAAGGAATCTTATGCAACAACTCAGTTGGGTCTGATAAAAAGGTAGGCTATCAATGTGGACAGATGCAAGACAAACTTTGGTCTGGTGGAACTAGTTAAACCACAAGCATTCCATGACCACATAACTGAGGATCCAATGGCGAACATCAACAACTTTTTCAAGAGTTGTGATATAGTGAAGATTGATATGGTTCCAACGATAGTCTTATACCTGAAACTATTTCCTTCTTCATTGGTAGGTAATGCAAAGTCATGGTTTCTTAACCTATAGCCAGATTCAATAGAAACATGGGAAGAAATGATAGACGTCTTCTTTGAGCATTAATTTTCACTCTACAAAACAAATGAGTTGGTTTGGAAGATCTACAATTTCAAGCAGCAGGCAAAAAGTCCTATTCTGAAGCATGGGAAAGGTTTCAGAACATGTTGAGGAAGGTATCTAATCATGGGATCGATCTGTACAGCCAAGCAACGACCTTCTATTATGGGCTACACCAAGGAGAAAGGACTCCGCTCGATAGTGTTGGATCACGATTTTTACTCAACAACAAGCCATCCAGGTGTCACAAGATTCTGAAGAATATAGCTAAAATTAGTCATGTGGATATGAAAGAGAATGTCCAACAACCATTAAAAATGTTGGAGCCTCTAAATTCATTACAATATTGATTGAGAAGTTGGACTTAACTACTAAGAAATTAGATTAGAAAGTTGGAAATTCCTCTATAGGAGAGGAAGAGGAATGCATGAATATGTGGCAGCAGAACTACATGGGCGGCAATGAATAGTGTTGGAGGAAGGATCCTAAATTTTCTTGGAAGGAGCCCAACAACTTTTAGAAGAACATGTCTCAAGCACAAAAGGACAAGAAATTCCAAGGTAGTGCACAACAGCAAGACGGGGAACCCAACAAGATAGACTGCATTAAAGATGTTCTAGGCAAGATGGTTAGTCAGAATGAAGTGATCATTGGACAAACATAGAGGGAAGTAGCACGTAAGGGGCCCCAACAAGATAGACCGCATTGAATACATGCTAGGCAAGCTGATCAGTCAGAATGTTGTGATCATTGGTCAAACACAAAGGGAATTACTGAACAAAGAAGCATAGATCTGCAGCATAGAGAATCAGATCTGTCAGATAGCAGCAGAAGTGGTTTCCTTGAAGAAACCCACTAAGTATGGATTCCTAGGAAATATTGATATACCATCTAGAAACCAACACGTGAAGGCAGTGTTGCTACAAAATGGGAAGAAATTGTTGAATGAAAAGAGGACAGTCTCATAGGAAAATAAAAATGCAAGTGACACAGGACCAACAGTTACTGTTGGTCTAGTTGAGCCATACACTACATCACATCATAAAGAAGCTAAAGAATAAATTGATGAACTAAAGGAGAAAAGGAAAGAGTCATATGTTCCACCTCACGAAAGGAGTTGGTAACTCCAGTGCCATTCCCAAATAGCTTGAAGGCTAAGAAGTTTGACCAACAATTTCAAAAGTTTATGGACAGTTTCATAAAGATTCATGTCAACATCCCTCTTATTGATGTAATTGAGTAGATTCCACCCTATGAAAAGTTTATGAAGGACATAATCAATAAAAAGAGGAGGATAGCAAATTCAGATATAGTAGTGTTAAGAGAGCAAGTCATTTCTCTCATTCAGAGGAGATTTCCATGGAAGAGGCATGATCTAAGATGTTTCAATATACCATGTTTCATCAGGAAGACTTAGTTTGGGGAAGCTCTATGCAACTCAGGGGCAAGCATTAATCTCATTCTCTTGACCACTTTCAAGAAATTGGGGCTGAAAGAATCCAGAAAGAGTAATATGGCCATACATCTAGAAGACAGTTCAGCGGTTAGGCCATATGGTATATGTGAATATGTTCTTGTCAAGGTGGGAAATTTTGAGTTTCCATCAGGTTTTTTAGTCATGGAGATGTAGTATGATCATGGCAATGAACTACTCGTAGGGAGACCATTTCAAGCTACAACTGAAATGATCCTAGAGATGGGCAGGGGAAGACTGACACTAGGCATCAAGGATGACCATTTTGAAATGAACATGTTCGACTCTATACAAATATCTTAGGAGAAGGCACAGTGGCACATGTTGTAGCATGTATAGGGAGAGGTGTCTCTACTTCTAGGGAAGCCATTCCTAGACATGGCTCATGTGATGATAGAAGTACATAAAGGCACATTGGTAATGGACATAATGGAGCATACCAAAGAAGTTTCATTGACCAAGGCTGATGATGAAGAGGAGGAAGATTGCCCAATAAAAATTGAAGAGGTGACCTCTTCCACCCTTGCTCAAGCATACCCACAATTATCCTTTGAGGCATGCATCATGAATTTGATGGATAACTACACTCTATATCATTCTTTGGAGGAGTGTGTTTTGTTTCTTAAGTCATTTCCATGCTATTATGCCAGACACTATGAAGATCTAAGACCCCATCCGCCACCGCTAATTCCTTCTTTACAAAGTCCTCTAGATCTTGAGTTGAAGCCATTGCCACCACATTTGAAGTACATTTTATTGGAAGCAAATGAGAAGATTCCAGTCATCATCTCAACCTCATTGAGCATTCATGAGGACGAGCAATTTCTAATGGTGATGAAGAACCACCAAGCAAGGTTTGCATGGTTGATTGCATATATCAAGAATATCTCCCCTAGCTTTTGCCAACATAAGATCCAAATTGAAGAAGGAGCCAAGTCGATAGTATGAACCTTAGTGGCATCTTAATTCAATCATGACTAAGGTGGTAAAGAAATAGGTAGTAAAGCTTCTATCAACGGGTATAATTTCTGCTATTTCTGATTCAAAATTGGGATAGTCCAACCCAAGTGGTTCCTTAAAATGGGGGGATAACAGTCACAAAAAACTCTGTGAGTGAATTGATTTGTACTGGATTGGTGACTAGGTGGAGAGTTTGTATTGACTATCGTCGTTTGAATGCAGCCACACTTAAAGATCATTTTCCGGTTCCTTTCATTGATCATATCCTTGAGCGGCTTTCTATCCATTCTCATCTTGTTTTTTTAATGGGTATTCTGGGTATAATCAGATTTCCATTGAGCCACAATACCAACAAAAGTCCACCTTCACTTGTCCTTGTGACACATTCACTTATCGTTGGATGCCTTTTGGCCTTTGTAATGCACTGACTGCTTTCTAGAGATGTATGCTTGCCATTTTTTTTGATATGGTATAGCGTTGTCTTGAGGTGTTTATGGATGATTTTTCAGTGTATGTAGAGTCATTTGAAGACTGCCTTGACAGTCTTGACAAATTTTTGCAAAGATGTGAGGACACTCATCTAGTATTGAATCGGGATAAATGTCATTTGATGGTGAGTGAAGGAATAGTTTTGGGACACAAGGTGTCCAATCAGGGAATGGAGGTTGACCTAGTTAAAATCAAAGTCATCTCTAAGCTACCTCCACCATCATCGGCAAAGGGAGTTAGGAGTTTCCTAGGACATGCCGGTTTTATCGATGCTTCATTAATGATTTTTCAAAAATAGCAAAGTCATTTTCCAAATTGTTAAAAAAGGACACTGAATTTAAATTTGATGAGTGGTGTTCGAAAGTGTTTGAGGTGTTTAAGGATAAAATAGTCTATGCACATGCATTTCAAGCTCTAGATCAGAGCCAACCATTTGAGCTTATGTGTGACACATCAGAGTATGCGGTAGGTTTGCTTTAGGCCAACACAAAGACCAGAACCCTTCCATTATTTTCAATGAATCGAAGATCCAAAATGATTCCCAACTTATCTATACAACAAATGAAAAAGATCTTTTGGCGGTAGTTTTTACTTTTAAAAAATGTCTAAAGTGGCTGATAGGGGCAAGGGTTATTGCGTGGATTGAACATGCGTTGATAAATTATTTGCTACATAAGAAAGATGCCAAGCCTAGATTGATAAGATGGATTTTGCTACTATATGAGTTTGATATTGAAATCAAAGATAAGTTAGAGATGAATAATGTCGTGGTAGATCATTTGTCTAGGCTATAAAGAGTGGATGAGAAGGAAATAGATATACCCATAGTTGAGGAATTTCCTAACGAGTAGTTGTTTGATATAAAGGCTAAAGACCCATGGTTTGCAAACATTGTGAACCACTTGGCTTGTGTCCAGCTTCCAGAAGACTGGGGATATCAAGATAAAAAGAAAATTTTCCATTCTCTGAGATTCTACATGTGAGATGACCCCATCTTACTAAAATAATGTAGGAATGGGATTTTGAGGAAGTGTGTGCCTGAATGTGAGATGAATAGTATCTTGGCACATTGTCACTCCCTACCTATCGGGGCACACCATGCTAGATTAATGACAGTGAATAAAGTCTAGAGTGCGGATTTTATTTGACAATGCTTTTTAAGGATGCTTACAATTATGTGAGTAATTGTGATGCATACCAACATGCATGAAATATATCTAGGAGACATGAAATCCCCCTAAATGTCTGTCATGAAGTTGAGGTTTTTTATTTATGGGGAATAGATTTCATGGGTCCTTTGTATCTTCTAATTCCAATTTATATATATTTCTTGCAGTTGATTATGTATCTAACTGGGTGGAAGCAATTCCAACCTGCACCAATGATGCTCAGGTTTTATGCAGATTTCTTAAAGACCATATATTTTGTAGGTTTGGAGTTCCATGAGTGATAATATGTGATGGTGGATCTCACTTTAGTAATAAGAAGTTGGGAGCCTTGTTGATCAAGTATGGAGTGAGACACAGAGTAGGAACCCCATATCACCCACAAACTCAGGGACATGTTGAGATGTCTAATAGGGATATTAAGAAGATTTTAGAAAATATAGTCTCAACCAATAAGATTAATTTGAGATTGCAACTAAATGATGCTCTTTGGGCATATAGGACAACCTATAAAGAACCTATAGGGACAACTGCATTTAGGTTGGTCTATGGGAGAGCATGTCATTTACCTATGGAATTGGAACACAAAGCCAAGTGGGCTTTCAAAAAATTGAATTATAATCTTGATGATGCAGGGAAGAAAAGGATTCCAGAGCTCAATGAGTTAGATGAGCTTAGGATAGATGCCTATGAGAGATCTAGGATATAAAAGGTCATACAACGAAGATCCATGACTGCCATATCTAGCACAAGGTGTTCACTCCTAGACAGAAGGTTCTTCTATTCAATTCTAGGATGAATTGCACCATGGGAAATTGAGGTCTTGATGGAGTGGTCCATTTGTGGTGGTCAAGGATTTTCCCCATGTAGTAGTGAAGATGCGATGGGGATGATCCATTTCTTGTGAATGGGAAAAATTGAAACACTACTTTGGGGGAGAGTTAAGACATGAGGGGGAGGAGTTGAATCTCCTTGAGCTTCACTGATTCCATTCGATCTGATCGTCGAGCCTATGATGTGAAATAAGGATGCTTGTTGGGAGGCAACCCAACCATCCTTTACCATTTTAGGATTTTGTTCTTTACATTCATGTTAGTAGTTTTAATTTTTCTAGTTTGCATTTTATTATTCACTTATAAAAAAGGTGCATCGATCATTTTTGTTTGGTGTGCAGATAGTGGAAAAGTTGATGGCACCGACTATGAAGTCGGTAGTACCAACATAATAAAAGAGACAACAGGGACTGAGTTTTAAAAACTTAGTACCATTTATAGGAAAGTTTGTGGCACCAACGGTTTTCAATAGGGATGGCTAGATATTTCTTAGGTGCCACTGATACAAAGATATGTTTCACTGATTTCTTGAAAGCCAAAATTTTCAAAGACTCGATACCACTACAATAGAAATCAGTGGCACTGACACCTTTCAATAGGGGTGACCAACAATAGCTTGGTACCCCCAACACATCCTTCAGTGGCATTGACATATGAAAACATAGAATCTGTAGGAATGCAATCAATGGATGAGATTATCATAATCCAATGGTCAGTGGTACCGATCCAACACTCACTTTTAAAAGTCAGTACCACCGACACTAATTGGTACTACTTACACGACGCAATCTATGCATCGATACATTAGCATATTAGAAGAGTCAGTATCAATGGTTGATACTGAATTCACACATATCACAGGGGATGTGTGATAACCTCCCATTTTGTGATGTTATCTTACTAGTTTTTCTTAGTTTTCCATACTCTTTCTTAGATAAATTAGATAGAATACTTCACTTTCCACTTTATTATGAATAGACTGATATTTTCCCTTTTCTTCTTATAGAAAACCCCCCAAAAAATGCAAAAGTTCCCTAATGATCCTAAGACCGTGTAAAGGTCCTAGCGGTCCCAAGACCATGTGAGGATCTTAGAGTGCCCAAGACTGCATAAAGGTCCTAGAGGTCCCAAGACCGCATGAAGATCCTAGCGGTCCCAAGACCGCGTAAAGATCCTAGCGGTCCCAAGACCGCGTGAAGATCCTAGAGGTCCCAAGACTGTGTAAAGGCCTTAGCGGTCCCAAGACTGCGTGAAGATCCTAGTGGTCCCAAGACCGCGTAAAGGTCCTAGCGGTCCCAAGACAGTGTAAAGATCCTAGCGGTCCCAAGACTGTGAGGACTCTAATGGTCCCAAGACCGAGTGAAGATTTATTGATACCAAGAACGTGCGAAAGATACCGGTCTCAAAACCATGAGGATCCAAACGGTTTCCAAACCGTGAGGATCCAAATGGCCCCCAAGACCGTGAAGATCCAAATAACTTAAAACCGTTCAAGATCCCTTGGAGCCTATAAATAGAACCCAAGGGGTCCTCATTAGGGATCAATTCGGAGACACCCCAAGGTTGTCGGTCTAAGATCCACACTCCATCCATAAGTCCACTTTCTCTCTCATCGACATAGAAGGTGAGAAGTGAAGGATTCGTCACCAAAGCAACCACACAGCGTGAAGATAGTTGTTCTCTACTCCAAGGGGTCAACCTTCCTCCCTCCTACGTGGATATGATGCTTTACTTCTCTTCTCCTGTCTCCTTCTTTGTTCTTGCAATGAGTGAGTAGTACCATACACTAGGGTGTGGGGAGTAGCCCCGCTACCCATGTTTTCATTTCATGCATTGTAATTCATGAGTTTGCAATAGAGAAATACTATCTTTTCAGTTCAACATCAATCGTTTAATGAATACTAGTTGCTTGATCACCAACTTGTGTTACCTATTATCTATTAGTGTGAATTGTCTACATTTGTGCTTTTAGATTCGATTATCAATTGTATGTTGGTTCTTGATGTATGTAGTCACCATATATATGTTTCGGTATCTAAGAATGCTTTTCAAGGAGTGAAGTAAACTCACCTCCAGCATTGTTCTTTCATACTATGAAATGGAATTAGTTAACGTATGGAAGTACAATTTTGATAGGTCGAGGAACACACTTTGCAAAGGAAGTGATTCAAAGTAAGTGACCATTCTTTCGAGGATGGTTGGCATTGCAATACGTCCATATTTCTCGTAGTTATCTATTTGGAAGAAATCTACGTCTACAAAGATACTAACTGATAAGACCCTTTTGCAAGCCATGTTGTTATCATGCATGTTATGATCTATGTGTAGTGGTGGCGAAACTCGATCACATCCTAGTAGTTTCCAAATATTGTTTACAACCTTAACTTTACTTTCCTTCCATTTAATTTACATTTGCATTTTAACTTAATCATCAACCCCACTCTTCGATCTAAATATCAACTCTTAAGTAGATAAATAGAATTATAACATTTTCCATCTAGTAAAATCCTCAACAAGACCGTTGTCTCTTGGATTCAAGCCTCAACTGTACTATGATAAGACTTCCATGTACCTTAGCATACGTGGGTGGAGATCTTATTATAGCACATGCAAGGTTAAACTTAAAGACTTACTATCTCTAGGATTTTTAGTGGTGCATGCAATTCCAAGCAAGTGGAAGCTCCATCAAAAATTAGCTTTTAATTCCATTTATCAACTTGTTAGTTGATTAGGATTTTACATTTTACCTTGATAACTCTTCATATCTTTTTTATTCCATCATCTTTCCACCATCTGAAGTGTGATTTTTCTTCTACTCAGGTAGAAAACATGTATGCAAAACCATGGATTCTCCCCTGAACCAGAGTATGACTCTGAGGTAGAATGAAACTTCCACTGACGCATCAGACTCAACCGCCAACAAGCCAGACAGATGGTTGAAGAACAACGCCAAGCCACCTTGGTACTGGAAAGAGTCAACGCAGCTATAGCAGCTCAGAGAGCACAACTCATTGCTGATACACGTGCTCAAGTCCAAGCTAAAGTTTGAGCTGAAGAGCAATCCCGCATCCGAGCGGAAAATGAGGCAGCCACAGCAGCTGCTCAGTTATTGATAAGGAACAAGCAGCTTTGATACTATGATGTTCCTAAGAACTCTGAGGATAATCACCCAGTTCAGCCTCCGCTCATTAATGCTCCTAACTTTGAGATTTGAACACAATGGATCCAAATCATGCAAGGTATCTTGTTCTCTGGAAACACTGGAGATGATTGCATGGATCATTTGAAGTGATTTAAGGAACTCTGCCAATTGGTTCCACAAGCCGGAGCTACGCTTGATGCAATCATGCTCATACTTTTCAACTTCACTCTGTCTGGAAAGGCACTAAGCTGGTATAACTCATTAGATGGAGATCCAATCACCACCTGGGTTCCCTTGGAAGAAAGATTTTTGGAGAAGTTCTTTCCTCCCTCATTGACCTACCAGATTAGGGGACAGATCAACCAGTTTTCCCAACCTCCTAGAGAATCACTGGAAGAATCATGGGAAAGATTTAAGGAACTTCTAAGAAAATGCCCACATCACGGAATTTCACATACCTAGCTCATAGAAACATTCTACAGAGGGATAAGTGATGAAATAAAAAAGTTTTTGGATTCCTCATTTGGAGGAAATTTCATGAGACAAAATTATGAGGATGCCTGGAAGATTGTTACACTCGGAGCCGAGAACCAATCTAATTGGGGAAGGTCGTCTATAGGAGGAGTCCTAAAAGTCTACAAAGCTGAAGAATCTATAGAAATGAAAGTTATCGCTGAAGCCCAGAAAAACATAGCTCATAAGCAGCAAGCCCTTGAAACAACATTTGGAGAATGTGACAGGAAGAAGAACTCCCAAGTTCAACAAGTCAAAGTGGCTACTGAGACTTGTGAAGCTTGTAATGCATCAGATCATCCCACACTATCATGTGGCCTCTTATATGATGTGATGATGAATCTACAGACACCTCAACCACAATATGAACCAATCATTGAACAACCTGAGGATCAGTTGCCAGAGAAGGTTAACTCTATCCACACCATACCGGGTCAAGCATACTATAATCCAGATCAACCAAAAAACCACCCTAGATTTCAGTATGGGAATCCCACAGGAACTACAAATCCGCAGCACCAAACACAAGGTGGATCTTCTTATAGACCACCACTTGGATTCTAGAGCAATTATAGCTGAAACCAATGAAACTACAGAGGTGGGTTTCAAATATTTGTCTACCCAAGAAATTCTTCTTCATACTATCAATACACCCACCCTCCATTGCACCCTCAATTGTAACAACCCTAGTTAACACAGCCACAATATCAACAACTTCAGTTGCCAGCACCTCAACAGCAGCAACCTCAAGGGCAGCAACAAAAGAATACCCCACCTCAACCAATAGATGAGTTATCTCTGATAAGGTAAATGTTGCAATCTCAACAAATCATGCTTGCTAACCAGCAGGCTCAACAGAAAGCTGTAGAGACCCAATTGGCACAAATCCCAGCTCAATTGAAACCTTTGGTGGGTACTTTCGCAATTCAGCCAGAAATAAATTTGAGACATGATCAACATAGACCAGAACAACTGAATGCAGTTACTACAAGGTCTAGTCATGTTCTTACGAACACTACCAAAGTCATTCAAGAAGATGAAGATACAACTGAAATCATCCCAACTGTAAGAACAAATCAAGAGGTTGAAAAGGAGAAGGAAAAAGAACTAGTTCCCAAGGAACCGGAGGTCTCACCATACAAGACTAGAATACCCTACCCAGGAAGGTTGAGGGGGACTAAATTGGATTCTAGATTCCAAAAGTTCAAGGAAGCAATGAAGAAGCTATATGTTGATATTTCATTCCTTGATGCTCTCTCAGAAATTCCAGCTTGGTCTAAATATCTAAAGACTTAGCTATCAAAGAAATACATGACCGAAGAACACGAGACAGTCAAATTAGCTCAGACTACTTCTAACATTATTCTTAAAAAAATGCTGAAGAAACAAAAGGACTCTGGCTCTTTCAGCATCCAATGTTCTATAGGAAACACCTCTTACAAGAAAGGATTAGCTGATTTGGGAGCCAGCATATCTATCATGCCATTTTCTGTGTGTAAAAGATTGGGCTTTACTGACTTTCTACCTACAACAATGACAATCCAGCTGGATGATTCTACCATTATTGCACCTTTGGGAATTATTGAAGATATCCTAGTGAGAGTAGGAAGAGACTCCTATGTCCCTTGTGATTTTATTGTCATGGACATAAAAGAAGATTTGAAGTATCCAATAATTTTTGATAGACCTTTCCTCACGACAGCTAGAGCACTAATTGACATCGAAATTGGCACAATTACCTTAAGGCTGGGGAAAGAAACTATACAATTCAGAGTCTTTGACAACCTTAAAAGTCCTAGCTTCCACGAAGAAGTCTTTCTTCTTGAGGCAATAGATAAACCCAGAAGAAACTCATGAACCATCTGATGCTCTGGAAGAAGACTTAATGAACCCAGAAGCCAAACTTTCAACCGACGAACAAGTTTGATGATGTCTGCAATACATAGAACAAGCCGATGAAGTTCCATAAGCTACTTTTGAGGAGTTGAAATCTATTAACACTCTAGAGACCACTGAAGTGCTCAAGGAACCTGAAATGAAAGTCCTACCAGCTAGCCTCAAACACGTCTTTCTAGACAAAGAAAAACTGTGTCTGGTCATTATCAGTTCCACTTTGATAGATGACCAGGAAGAAAGACTCCTTGCTGAGCTAAGCAAGCATAAGAAAGCCATTGGATATAAGATGACCGACCTAACTGGGATAAATCCAGCTTTGTGCATGCACATATTACCTATGGTGAAAGAATTTAAGCCATCATGGGAGCACCAGAGGAAGCTAAACCCGAATCTCAGAGAGGTAGTTCACCTTGAGGTTCTAAAATTGCTAAAAAGGGGGAACCATGGTTGTTTTGAATGATAAAAATGAACTGGTACCCACCCAGACTGTTACTGGGTGGAGGATGTGCATCGACTATAGAAAATTGAACAAGGCAACAAGGAAAGACCATTTTCCTTTACCCTTTCTTGATGAAGTTCTTGAACATCTAGCTCACCAAAAATTATCTTGCTATCTCGATGGCTACTCAGGGTTTTATCGAATTCCGATACACCCTGAAGATCAATAAAAGACAACTTTTACCTGCCCTTTCAGAATCTATGCCTTCATAAGGATTCCCTTTGGGCTATGTAATGCACATGCTACATTCCATAGGTGTATGTCCTCCATATTTGCAGGTTTAACGGAATCTATTATGGAGGTATTCATGGATGACTTCTCCATCTATGGAAATTCCTTTGATAATTGTTTGCTTAATCTCAGTAAAGTGCTACAAAGATGCGAGGAAACAAATTTGATCCTTAATTAGGAAAAATGTCACTTTATGGTAACAGAAGGTGTTGTCCTCGGGCATCGAGTGAGTGAATGAGGGATTGAAGTAGACAAAGCAAAAATATATGTCATTTCAAAGTTGTCACCACCAAAAGACATCAAAGGAGGTTGAGTTTTCCTGGGCCATGTCGGATTTTACCAAAGATTCATCAAAGACTTTTCAAAAATAGCCAAACCTATGACTCACCTGTTAACTAAGGATGCAGACTTCAATTTTGATCAAGAATGTTTACACAGCTTCACAACTCTAAAGAATGCCTTAGTCTCTGTGCCTATACTAAGAGATCCTAATTGGTCACAACCCTTCGAAATAATGTGTGACGCCGGTGACTATGCTATAGGAGCAGTACTAGGGAAGAGGATAGATAAGAAGCCCTACGTGATATATTACGCATCAAAGATGCTTGATGAGGCCCAAAAGAACTATACGTCTACAGAAAAAGAGTTCTTGGCAGTCATCTATGCTTTTGAGAAATTCCGCTCTTCACTGATTGGATCAAAGGTTACAGTTTACACAGATCATTCAGCAGTAAAATATTTGATTCAGAAACAAGACGCCAAACCCAGACTTATTCATTGTGTGCTGATGCTTCAAGAATTATACCTGGAAATAAAGGATAAAAGTGGAGTAGAAAATGGTGTTGTAGATCACTTGAGTCGCATTGAAGCTCAAGATGAAGATAATATACCTATCTGTGACTCTCTACCCGACGACCAACTCATGAAGGTCATCACTGGATTCCCATGGTACACTGACATAGTAACTATCTAGCTACGGGAATTATCCTTCCTTCTGCTTCCTATCATGACAGGAAGAAATTTTTCCATGACGTCAAGCAATACTTCTGGGACAAACCATACCTCTTCCGCTTATGCACAGATGGATTATTCTGATGTTGCCTTCCTAAAGAAGAATCACCCCAGTCTTGGAACACTGTCATTTTGGTCCCACTGGGGAGCACATGAGTTCAAAAAGGATTTCTCTTAAAGTCTTACAGTCTGGTTTCTTTTGGCCAACAATAGCAAAAGATTCACATGAATTTGTAGAATCATGTGGTAAATGTCAGCTCTCTAGAGGGATACCAAGCAGAATGAAATGCCACTAACTTTTTGGTAGGAAGTTGAACTCTTCGATGTATGGGGAGTGGACTATATGGGTCCATTTCCCTCATCATATGGATTCTCCTATATATTGGTCGCTATGGATTATGTATCAAAATGGGTAGAGGCTATACCTACTATATCTTGTGACTCTAAGCCAGTTATTAAGTTGTTCAAGGATATTATTTTTCCTAGATTCGGAGTTCCTAGAGAAGTCATATCCGACGGAGGGTCACATTTCATGGAACGTAGTTTTGAAACACTTCTGCGAAAATACGGAGTAAAACACAAGGTCGCCATGCCTTATCATCCGCAGACAAGCGGTCAAGTTGAAGTCTCCAACAGACAACTGAAAGCCATTTTAGAGAAGACTATCAACAGAAATTGTACAGACTGGTCCACCACGCTTCCTGATGCTCTTTGGGCATATCATACTGCTTACAAGACACCAATAGGAATAACTCTATTTCGTTTGGTGTATGGAAAGTCATGCCATCTTCCAGTCAAACTAGAACACAAGGCTTGGTGGGCTATTAAACAGTTGAATTTCGATTTCAAAAGTGCTAGCGAATATAGACAGCTTCAATTACAAGAACTTGAAGAACTAAGAATGTCTGCTTACCAGAATGCCAGGATTTACAAAGAGAAAATAAAGATGTGGCATGATGGCCACCTAAAAAGAAAAGATATCATCATCAGACACAAGGTTCTTCTTTTCAATTCCAGACTCAAAATGTTTACGGGGAAACTCTGCACAAAGTGGTCTGGACCCTTCACTATCAAACACATCTACCCAATTGGAGCTGTCATCATCCTTGATGACAATGGAGGAGAAAGGACTATTAATGGCCATAGACTGAAGAGGTATTATACTCCAGCCAATAAAACTCCAACATAGACTATTGACATTCATGACCCCACTGCATCAACCTGATCAAGCCAGACTCTCGTCGAGCCAGTGACATAAAACCAAAGCGCTACTTGGGAGGCAACCCAAGAACTGAGTATCACCTTTCGTTTTTGCTTCAGAAAATATAAAAATCAATATAAGCAACCAAAACAAATATTAAAATATTAAAATCAATAACTAAAATAGTCTTATCCAAACGGTCTTGGTCCTCACGGTCTCAAAACTGTTTGGACCCAAATGATCTTGAAACCGTTTGGACCCAAATGGTCTCAAAATAATTTGACCTAAAGGGAATTTGCACACTCGCCCCTCCTTTTTCTATAAATACTACTTGACCCCCTCCCTTTTTATTTCTTCGACTCCTGAATCTTCTCTCACAAGACCCTGGTCCATTCCTTCCAACTTCTTTTCTCCCGCGCGACCCAAGCCAGTCACCATCTCCGTTTACGCTCATGACAGCAACGTCGTCATCCTCTCCGCCGCTCTCTCCACAACAACCATCACCCCAAACATCTAGGTAGATGGTTCTCACGCCCATTGTTGTCACCATGGCGCGTGTTCTTTTCTCTTCTTCATCGTCACTATCACTGCAGCATGTACCCTTCTTCTCCACCTCCACTGACGCCTTCGACTGCTACCGCTGCTTCACCATCATCTCCATTAATACGCTCGTCGCCGCCAACATTTTGACTTCTTCACAGTTTCAACACCTACACGCTCCTAGCGGTCTCGCAAACCACATGGACCCTCGCGGTTTCATCCTCACAGTTTCACTCTTAACGGTTTTCACCCTCGTGGTTTCATCCTCATAGTTTCACTCTTCGCGGTTTTCACCCTCGTGGTTTCATCCTCGCGGTTTCACTCTTAACGGTTTTTCACCATCGCGGTTTCATCCTCGTGATTTCACTCTTAACAGTTTTCAACCTTGCAGTTTCATCCTCATGGTTTCACTCTTCACGGTTTTCACCCTCACGGTTTCGCTCTCACAGTTTCACCCTTGCGGTCTTGAAAATCACATGGACTCTTGCAATCTTGAAAACTGTGTGACATCTTCACGGTTTTAAAACCATGAAGCCTGCACCATCTTGCAATCTTTTCATATGATAATTCCATTAGCACTAAATTTCAACTTTTTCTAATATATGATTCCTTATTAAATTTACCGGATGGCCTTCCCTGCATAGGATGTCACCGAAGCTGGACACTAGACCAGGGAGTAGCTTTTGGAGCATCGCACCAAGATCCAACACATCATTGACCTGTATGCAAAAATAGGCAAAAATCCAATTGACTTGCACAAGGTCATCCACGACCTTGAGCGCGTCAAAAAATGTTTAGCAGAAGATTCAGTTGAAGAAATTGAAGATATCTCCTCAACCGACGAAGGCTTGGACTACACACCAAACTCAGATGAGGAATCTCTAGCTACCAATCAAAGGGCAAAAGGATGGCCCAGGAGGTTATTGAGGAATGACCTACAAAAAGATAGGCCAGGAAACAAATTCAGTCCACAACCGTAAGAGAACAAATTCTGGAGGGATACGCTACCCGCACGCCACCACCACCTAAGTAGCAGCACCAGCTGATTTGTATATCCAACAACTGCAGGTTGGTGACAAAATACTAAGACCAACAAAGTATGTCTGCTCTAGCATACTAAAAAAGATGGGCATCTACGACAGAGTTCTTGCCTTTCTTGACGAGGCAAACCTTTCAAAACTCTGCTTCATCACCAAAAATTCTTACCTTGAGCCCACATTGGAATTATTTACCTACCTTACTAAAGAACCAGTGGAGGCCAAGGACAAATCAAGAGACGGAGGTGATCGCAAGATGGTAACCTCACTTTTTGGGAAGTAGGTTACACTGTCTGAAAACATGTTGAACAAAATCTTCATTGACAATCCAGACCAGCTGAAGAAGGCTACGGTAGTAGGTCTAGATCACCCACAGTTCAATAGGCACTTTTTCTAGAAAACATTGACTGGAATCCCCAACTATGATCCCAAGACCTGCAAAGCCTCCAACATTCATTCTGGCCTGGTGCGAACTCTGCATAGAATAATAACAGGCACACGATTCCCTAGAACAGAAAGCGGAAATGTTCTCATTTCAGACCTTTTCATACTATGGTCCATGCTAAAGGGCAGCCGGTCAATATCGGTTGGCACTTGATACATAAACACACATCCCATGCCCCCAGAAAGGGAATCTGCATGGGTGGTCACCTAACAACAATTCTAAAGTATCTTAAGATGGATGGACCACTTCCAAGATGTAATTTGATAAAGGGTGACATCCAAACAAATGAGCAGATTCTAAAGAACACCTATATCATAAAGGAGAAGGATGCCAAACTCCAATATGTCTTTTTCCGAACTGTTAAAGCATCCAGGACGTTGCTACCACTTCCAGAACTTGTTGATTATGATAAAGACAAGCTACTCTTCACTGAAGAGGAGCTTGCTAACCTTCTAGCCTTAGTAAAAGGAAAGGAGAAGCAAGCAAAAAGCAGGGCAAATAGAGCATAGCGTCACTGCCCCAACGACAAGACCAAAGAAAATACCAATAACACGGTTGTCCAAAATGCGAGCACAGAAGCAACAACAGTCTGGGACGCCTACATCCAAGATTAAACCAGAGGGAGAACACCCCCGTAATGAAGAATAAATCGTCAATCCAACATAAGACCCCTTCATCATGGATCTGGATGTTGGGATCACCTCTACAACCACCCCCACCACCCCTAGGATAGAGGGATCAAGACCTCATCCCTCCACCACACTCCCATCTTCCACTCTCCCAAAGTACACCACCTATCCACTCTACACCACTCTTCCACCATTTTCCACCATCATACCCACCACAATCCCTTCACCCACAACCACAACTTCACCCACATCTCCTGCCTCACTCCCTTTCCCTACGGGAGACCCAATTTTCACCTCAACGCCCGATCTCACCTTCACCTCCACCAGCTTCCCCCTGGCATTCTCGATCCCACCTTCCATATCCGAGATGTTGCCACCTTACTCATCTGCAACCACCCCGACACCGCTGGTGACTCCTTCTACAGTCACCACGCAATTCGTAGGTATGCCAATGGTGTCTCTCTCACATAGCACCACCACCCTTCCACCCAGACCCCATCCACCACACCCTTACACCACTGGGGTCCCCTTTTCACAAGTCGGTGAGGAATTCAGACGTCAATTTGATGCTATTCAAACCCTCCTCACCGACCCTTCTAACATATTATAATCTATTTTTTCTTGTGTGCAGGGGCTTTCCACACAGGTGTCCAACATTGATAAATGGAATCACGCCTTGCCGAACCTTCTCACGAACATTCAACAATGACAGGAAGCAGCGGTCCAGCAAGTCAACCACGTTGATGATCGCTTCCAAACCCTACCGGCGTTGATGCTTAGTATGAAAAGCCAGCAAGAAGCATTGGTCCAGCAAATCGACAGGGTCTCCAAGCAAACTCAACCTTTGCTTGAGACCCTATACGAGCTTCAGCACCAACAAGCTGCACTGAGCACGTGCATGGAGGGCGTTGATAGCAATCTCACACAACTCATTCGCCGCCAAGAGGAGCACTGAAATGAAGAACTCAATCATCTATGAGTGCAAGTGACTAATCTAACAACATGACTCCTCTCCACCGAAGCAAGATATATAGATCTCAAAGAAAGCCACGACGCACTGCTCAAAACCCACGAGCATGTGCAAGTGGCACTTGAAGAATTACAAGCCATTCATCGGTGGTGCAAGAAAGCAACAACTAAGAAGACAAAAGATAAGGCGGTGGATGATGATGATAATGACAATGAGGATGATGATGAGGATTCTGACTCCTCGACTAACTCCAATGCAGACAGCTCCTCCTTAGACGACCAACCATATGGCCCAGGCAATGTTGGGGAGGGCACCAGTCGAGGAGCAGATAACACAAAGAGGGGAGATGGTGGAGACCACAAGGAGGGTGGTCAAAAATAATTTGAAGACCACCATGCTCCAGAAAATAATGACAATGTAACAATGTCCTATGCAGACCAATTCTTCAATTTCTCTGCTATGGGCTCTCTGGGGGACACTGTCAAACATGCGGCTTTTACTGAGTTTCAACAATGCGTACTGGAAACCAACACTAGCCCGCTCACAGCAGCTTTCACGGAGCAAGCTGCAATCTTCCCCCCAAGATAACACCGACGATCAACTCGGCTCTAACTCTGTAGAGAATGAAGATCTGCCACAATATTTTGATGACAACGAACAGACTTCATTTCCTCCTCCAGAAGACCTCCCCCTCCACCCTGCCACCCCTACCTCACAAGATGCACAACCTGGATCTGGCGGCCATATCTACATTAGATGTTCACGACATATTCATCTTAAACACTATTTTAGATGATGCCAAGGCTGGGGGGACATCCTCTATAACAATATAAAGACAAAGCGCAAGCTGACACGCAAAGATTTTTGTGTTCTTCTACGACCTCAGTCGGCGGTGAAGATGGCTATCTTTCATGTACTTCTTGCCAACGCAATCGAGGAATTTCGCAACCCAAAGAAAAAGCAGCCCATTTTCAATGCTTCACTTTCTCTAGCATTATGCCTATTGAATAAGGACTTATAGGAAAAATCCATCGAGCGGCTGCAAACGGGCCTCGCAAGAATGGTACGCTACATTACGGTGCCTTTCACAGTTTCTGGGTACTAGCTTCTCATTATAGTTGACACTGAGGCCCGCAATGCCAAGGTGTACAATTTCTGTGCTAGTGAGCTTAAGGCGGGAACCATCAACTTCACTGGTTCAGAAGTTTGAGAAGCATGATGCATTCCCTTTCGGGTTCTCAAAGTTATATGGGCCACCATCCCATATCTTGCACATGGCTATAGCCAACCCTGGTTCAAAATCATTAACCCTATTGTTCAGGTGCTAGAAGGTTCAAAGGATTGCGCTCTCTGTATAATCAGATTCATTGAAGCACTCAACATACATATCCCCTTTACCGAGCTAGCCACAGAAGATATGCATTCCTTACGGGGACGTAATGCCATGGAGCTCATTTACGATAGAAGGTTCTTCAAAGACCCAATAATGGCACATGCAAACGTACCCTGTTACTTATTCTGTGCTATCTAACGTCCACAAAAGCAACCATTCAGATAAGTTCTAAAGGAGTTGGAACAACAACAAACCGCCAAGGTCCCAGAAAAACAAAAATGGGACCCCTACACTTATGATTTGGAAGAAGATAAGGGGGACACCGATCTGTTAACAGGAGCTACCATTAACAGATCATCCAAATATATGGTGCCTCTATCTGATATACAACCAACATTCCCAAACTTTGACCTTATTGCATGAAAGAGTCTTTTAGATAATGAACTCAGACTCATCATGTCTCGGCTATATGTAGAGACCGATGAGCTTGTTTTCCTCGACATGAATATTCTCGTAATGGAAGATGCACTCTGTGAAACCATACAAGTAAAAGGTTCACTATTCGTGAGCGTCATGGTTGCCTATCAATTTCTTCTAGCATGGGACCTGCCTACATTTCACATGGCATCAGCTTACCTGAAGGATGATTTACTCGGCTCAAAGAACTTCAGAACCACTGAAGCCCTTATCTCATATCTTCAGCATATGACTCCAAAGTTCATCCTATTTCCATTCCTTCACTCTGAGCATTGGATGTTGCTGGCAATGAACTTACATAACGGAACTACAATTATCTATAATAGTTTTGATAGCCAGTTCAATCTCAACCAGAGGGAGTACGATGTTATAGAAAAGACGCCCATGGAAGAAGTGGCAAAGGATTGTGTCGAGCGAATGCATAATCTTCTCGGCAAACACACAAAGGCGTACAACAGAGATCATTTCAAGTGCCCAGCCTTCTGCCACAGATGTCCCCAACAAATCAAATAATCAAATGACTATGGTTTCCACATCCTTTACTGGATGTATACCCTCATCATCCTTGGAAAACATGTGGAGGACATGAAGTATGTGGATTATTACACTTTATGGGGAAAGTTTGCAGCAAATCTTCTCCATTCTTATGGTGCTAACAAGGGTTTAACAGAACCATAATACCCTTTCCCATGTACTTCTCAACCTATCACCTTGACACTCTGAGGAGATAGTGTGTGATAAGTTGGGGGGGAGTACACTGGGCAAGGGGCAACGTATTATATTCAAACCTTCCTTTCTTTTCTCTTTCATTTACCTTTGACATTTACATTTTATGATAATTTCTTTGATAGAATAGCTTTTGTACATAAGACAACATTTGTTTTGAAAAGGGGACACCTCTAGCTAAGTTAGAGACAAAGTAGTCCTAAGAAGAGCTTATAAGTATCATTTATGCATTTAATGGTGAATTAATAAATCACCTCCACACTCGATATCCATGCTTCTACTTCAATTCTACATCAGACTTGCCACAGGTCAAAACCACGGCTGAAACAGGCAAACACTCTCAAGGTCGGAAGGTAACCAGGTCAAATCCTAATCAAGGAACCTCGCAAGTGGACCACCAAGTACAAAACCAAAACAAGTGCATGTTGGGAAACTCTAAGGAACAGTTTTCTTCTTTTCAAAAAGAGGCTTGGCAGTCCAAATAAAATCCCTAAAATATCCAATTCCCCAGCCAGTGAGCATATGAATAAAAGCATGAGTGTTGAATAAAAATATGAAAGTTGTGCCATGTGTAAGGACCTATATGAAGAGTCAATAAAGGTCTTGTCCGGCCGGTACATTCAGCTACCCTCACAAAGGTAGATGTGTCGTGCCCGTTAGTGAGATCTTAAGGTCTCCAAATATATGAAAAAGCTGATAAAGGTCTCGCCCGGTCGGCACATTCAGCTTCCTTCACAAAGGTAGATGTGTCGCGCCCGGTAGTGAGACCCTAAAAGTTTAGATAAACCCTCCCCCCTTCAAAGGGGGAGTTACACAATAGCCTTCAGCCAACCCTCGTACCTATCTTAGTTTTTGGTATAAATTTCAAAGAAGTATAAAACTGCTTAGAGCCGAAGACATTCATAGAATACGGTCAAGGAAATGGTGGTCCCAATGTGAGTTATGTGATATGGAAGAAACCTGAGCTCCACGCAACTCCTGATACCTGAAAGAGTTGATGCAAGCAGAAGCCTCGATTAGACTCTGTGAGATCTCTGGTTTAGAACTGAAGCAAGAGTATGGAAATCTTCACTAAATAAAATTGCCTCGCCACTACGTGTCTTAGCTCTATCCAGCTTGAGGACAAGCAAGAATCTAAGTTTTGGGGTGATAACCTCCCATTTTGCAATGTTATCTTACTAGTTTTTCTTAGTTTTCCATACTCTTTCTTAGATAAAGTAAATAGAATACTTAACTTTCTACTTTAATATGAATAGAGTGATATTTTCCCTTTTATTCTTATAGAAAAACCCAAAAAAATTGCAAAAGTTCCCTAGCAGTCCCAAGACCGTGTAAAGGTCCTAGCGGACCCAAGACCGCGTGAAGATCTTAGTGGTCCCAAGACCAGGTAAAGGTCCTAGCGGTCCCAAGACCACATAAAGATCCTAGTGGTCCCAAGACCGCGTAAAGGTCCTAGCGGTCCCAAGACCGCGTGAAGATCCTAGCGGTCCTAAGACCACGTAAAGGCCTTAACGGTCCCAAGACCGCATGAAGATCCTAGTGGTCCCAAGACCACATAAAGGTCCTAGCGGTCCCAAGACCACGAGGACACTAACGGTCCCAAGATCAAGTAAAGATTTATTGATCCCAAGAATGAGCGAAAGCTACCGGTCTCAAAACTGTGAGGATCCAAATGGCCTCCAAGACTGTAAAGATCCAAATAACTTAAAATTGTTCAAGACCCCCTTGGAGCCCAAGGGATCCTCATTAGGGATCGATTCGGAGATGCCCCAAGGTTGCCGGTCTAAGATCCACACTCCATCCATAAGTCCACTTTCTCTCTCATCGACATAGAAGGTGAGAAGTGAAGGATTCATCACCAAAGCAACCACGCAGTGTGAAGATAGTCATTCTCTACTCTAAGGGGTCAACCTTCCTCCCTCCTACGTGGAGATGATGCTTTCCTTCTCTTCTCCTATCTCCTTCTTTGTTCTTGCCATAAGTGAGTAGTCTGATACACTAGGGTGCGGGGAGTAGCCCTGCTACCCATGTTTTCATTTCATGCATTGTAATTCATGAGTTTATTGTAATAGAGAAATACTATCTTTTCAGTTCAGCGTCAATCGTTTAATGAATACTAGTTGCTTGATCACCAACTTGTGTTACCTATTATCTACTAGTGCAAATTGTCTACGTTTGTGCTTTTAGATTTGATTATCGATTGTATGTTGGTTCTTGATGTATGTAGTCACCATATATCTATTTTGGTATCTAGGAACACTTTTCAAGGAGTGGAGTAAACTCACCTCCAGCATTGTACTTTCATACTATGAAATGGAATCAGTTGATGTATGGAAGTACAACTTTGATAGGTCGAGGAACACACTTTGCGAAGGAAGTGATGCAAAGTAAGTGACCATTCGTTCAGGGATGGCTGGCATTGCAATACTTCCATGTTTCTCATAGTTATCTATTCAGAAGAAAGCTAAGTCTACAAAGATACTAACTGATTAGACCCTTTTGCAAGCCATGTTGTTATGATGTATGTTATGATCCATGTGTAGTGGTGGCGAAACTCGATCACATCCTTGTGGTTTACAAATATTGTATACAACCTTAACTTTACTTTCCTACCATTTAATTTACATTTGCATTTTAGTTTAATCATCAACCCCACTCTTCGATCTAAATATCAACTCTTAAGTAGACAAATAGAATTATAATGTTTTCCATCTTGTTAAATCCTCAACAAGACTGTTGTCTCGTGGATTCGACCCTCAAATGTACTACAATAAGACTTCCATGTACCTTAGCGTACGTGGGTGGAGATCTTATTATAGCACACGCAAGGTTAAACTTAGAGACTTACTATCTCTAGGATTTTTAGTGGTGCATGCAATTCCACGCAAGTGGAAGCTCCATCAATGTGTCAATGCCACCGACACTTGCATTGGTGGTATTGACACATCATGATAGGGCCGACCATAGATATATAGAAGGAGGTGGGGGAGTTCTCTAAACACACTCACACCACCTCGTTTGCACCAAAGACGTTCTAGAGCTTCCAAGCGACCAGAGTCCTCCCCGAGCTCCCTTCTCCATCTTTTTCTTGTCACGGCCCGATGATGACCAGGAGATCAACTTCCTCAGAGGTAGGAAAAATAATGTTGGTTCCCAAGCCGAGCCGCATATCTCACGTCAATGCTGACCAGAGAAGGATTTATGAGGACCTAATGATTCGAGAGCTCATCCCAATACAGTATGGAGATCGTGCCTTCCTTGCCTCTGTAGGCTTCACCGAAAGCCTCCACCAAGTTTGTGATGGCCAAGGCTTAGTGGGTGATCACCCTTTCTTTGGTGATTGGACCATCTACCAGGAAATAGTATGTAGGTTCTTGGCATCCCTAGAGGTTTGCTACATCCCCAAGCATGGGGAAGGATGGTGGGAAGTATGGGTGAATTTCCATCTTTTCAACAATGTCCACCATTTGACGTTGAGGGAGTTCAACACTATCTATCTCTAGCCACTAGAAGATATCCGCCTCACCACAACAACTTTTAATACTCGAGGGCATGGAGGCTTTTGACAGATTTTTCATAGGGTGACGTGATTAGCTGGCATAGGAACTCCATCACTGACATCAAGCATTTGTTTTCTTAAATTGTGTACTACTACCTCACCAACACAGTCTTTACCAGGTTCATCTAGGGGTAGGGGAAGCTGCAACATGTGGACCTATATTCCCTCTGGTCTCTTTTGGACCTAGGGGAAGAGACATTCGACTTCAACTCTTTCTTTCTACAGCACATGTTGGCGATCAAGCGGCAAGTGCAGAGGAAGCCCCCAATTCATTTTGGAGGGCTCATTACTCACATTGCTATGCATCTAAACCTCGACCTCTCCACCTTCGACCCTTTTAGGACCTCCTCAAAGTTGTATTTGAAGCATTTCAAGAGAGCATACCTCATCACTAAGTGCCATGGGAAGGTGTATATTTGTTTTACACAGCAGAACTAGTGGTAGGAAAGGGAACTCCCCGACCCCATGGTCGACCTACGAGGGATGCGACACATGAGGTGGCTAGAAGAGGACACAATTGAGGGAGAGGAAGAAGAAGATGACAATGTCGATATGGATAAAGAGAAAGAGCATGAAGAAGAAGAGGAGGAAGAGGAAACTGTGTCATTCACGAGGCAACGAGTCATCCACAAGCGCTCCAGAGGATATGGTGCCTCCACCTTCTCTGCTCTGCCACCTACACAAAATGATGAACCATACTCAATGGTAGGTATGTATGGGATGTTACAAGAAATCCACCAGGGGTAACAACAATAGACAACAGCATTGGCAAGCATCCAAGATGTCCAAGGATGGCTATATCAGAACCAGCATGCCATCTTTGAGAATGAGCAAGTTGTCCAGGCCAACCAGGAGAACATGCATACGCCCCTACAACAGATGGAAAACTACCAGCATCCATTCTTCGAAAACTACTGGAGCCAATGATATTTTGGCAGTTACCCACAACCTCCAGAGATACCTTAGAAACCCCCAGTGCTTCAGGGAACTTTTTACCCCATGACTCGAACATGCCACAGCCACCACCATAATCGGTCCCATTATTCCTCCTCTTTGGTTGAATTTTAACTATGAGGTCATAGCTAAATTCAAGCTTAGGGGGTACTAGAACATATCTATCTTTTTGTTGCTTTTTAGTTTTATGATTTTTATTTTGTAGGATCCAAATCTATCTAGTGTAATTGTAGAGCAATATAAGCATGATTTCCATCTTTGTCATCACAGAGCCTATTCTTCTATGCTGGTGCAATGAAATTTAAAAATAAGAAAAATAATCAATTGGGATCATTTGCAAATTCTTAAGGTAGAATCACCCCGAGGAAGTGTATGGGTTAGTTAGCTTAAGGACATTTGATATAAATGGAATTCTTAATTATCCATGAACTATGGATGACAATGGGTTTTGAGCCTAAACTGACTAAACAATTAATGTAACCTTAAATTGAAGTTTTAGAAAGAAATCCCCAGGTTACCCTATACACAAGTCAATAGTAGATGGACTTATCATAGCTTAAGAAAGGCATTGTCTCATAGTCGTGTGATTCCATCCAATTTTTTTCATTGATTTTGATCTACCAATTAAGATGATCAAGTAACCTAAAAAGTTTCCTTTTTTATCACATTGCATAGCATAATAGGTGACATGATAGTTAGTTTTTGTTTCTTGCATTAGTTAGAAATTGAAATAAAAGAGAAGAAAATCTTTTGTGCATATTATCTAGTTGTATAACAAACTCATGTAGACAGCATATCATTTTACATCATTCATTTTTACATCATGTATTCATGTATTTTATTCTTAAATTAAAAGTGCAGGGATACACATCCATACCTCTCAAAAAAAAATATTATGATTTGTGTAGTGAATCCCAAGCATACTCTTCAATCATGCTAAAATAATGGGCCATGAAAAAAAAAAAGAAATAAAGAGGTAGAAAAGGATGCCCTAGCTCACTTCTGAATCTTTCTTTAAAAGAAAACGAAATCATGTACAAGATGTATTTTTTATTTCATTTTCATCAGTCATATGAAATTTTTAGTGCATGCATCATTCCACCCATAACAGTATACATTAGGATTCATGCATTTACTCATTTTCACCAGATAGGTTCATCACGTTTATTCTTGCATGAATTATTTGATGTTACTTGTAGTTCTTCATAAGTCACCTACTTTATTTAATCCATTGCTCTCATTGGTAGGCCACAACTACGATTGATCTCCTCATTCATTTTTATAAGGAGAACTATTTCCAATTAGTTGGTAGTTAGGAAAGAGAAATGTAGATAGGGAATCACATAATTCACCAAGCAAATGCATGATTGACTATGATATTAACTGCTCTATTGATAGTGATTCACTGATCTAAGGGAGGACATATTTAATGAATATTTTTTGTCACTTAAGAGTAGTTAATTGTTTAGTGGTCAATAAAGGTTGGTTTGGGACCGCTAGGTGGGTATTGTTGAGAAATGAAGTTCATATTCTTTGTTCTTTTGATGACTTATCTCAAATAAATGTGAGAGTATGTTGCTCAAGGATGGATAAGATTTAAGCTTAGGGGATTTTGACGCACTAAACAATTGCCATTTTTCATAGGATAATTAACTATACATTTTGTGCACTTATTTCCCATTTTGATATTATTTGTGCATGATTTATCGTGAATGGCCTGTGACACCCAATTGCATCAAATATTCATATTTTTACTATTACATAGTGATGTATCATTACCTTCTGAGTTAATGTTCTTTCTTGAGTAATTTTAGGTAAATTGATAGGAAATGAATCAGCTCGGTGCTATCAACTGATCTGTCGCTGGTACTGACATTTTAAGAAGATGAATAGGATGAATCAAATCAACTCGGCGGTAACAATACAAGAATCGATACTACTAATATTTTCATAGGAGCATCCTAGAATTATTTCGGTGCCATTGACTTCCAAGTCATTGGTCTCGGATGTTACTAAAAATCCAAAAGGGAATGACAAGGAAAAACTCAATACTACTGATATCAATTCAGTGGTACTGATAGTTTATAAGGGATCACAAACCTGAGAAGGCATCAGCACTACCGACACCCAGTCAGTAGTACCAACTTGTCATGATTATGCCAGATTAAAGATCATTCCTAATCCAATGGTTGAGACTTAATGATGCCCTAAGTCATTCCTATGACTTAGGAAAAGTACAGGTAGACCTAGACATCATGTAATATTCAGTCGCACGAAGGAGGAGACCTGGAAGAAGAGAAAGGAGAGGAGAAAGTTATATTCTGAGTAGTTCGAGCACTTTCAGTGGCCAGATTTGCAGTAAGAAGATGGCAAATCATTGTGTTTGTCAGAACAAGTCATCTGGATCATCTTTTCTAGAGTTTTTGTTGCTTCTTTGATGTTTTCCTATCTCCTTCCTCTCTTTCTATGTGTATAGCAACTGAAATCATGCGGGGCTAATCCCCTTTGTTCCTTAGTCCCGGGAGTAGCCTGGTTTTGCATTGTAATTGACAATTATGAATTACTATCCATATTTCTCTTGATTTGTGGGCATAAATCTATGATTGCTTCATGCATTATCTATGGTTGATCATCATAGCTGATTGCTTAGACCATGAATTCTTCAAGAGAGGGATTAAGGGTTGGATGAATTATAGATTTACATAGTTTATATCGTGCCTCGAGTAAGGGCTTACAAACATGAAGGCAATAACCCAAAGAATTCGGTAAAGCACCTAACTAATAGTTAAATTGCTATGAGAGTGGGGTTTGTATTAGATTTGGTAGTGAATTATGTTGTGAGAGTGGGTAATTCTTGCTACATGTCCCTAATTCTTGCTACAGGTCCCTTTTTCCACTGTTAGGAAGAATAAATATTAATGAAATGATGTTGATTGCAATGTTAACTGTGGTAAAATCGTAATCCTAAGGAATCCATTCCATCATTGATCACAAACCAAATAAATTTAGTTTACTTTCTACAATTAGTCAATTAATCATTCAATAACCTTTTCATTGGTTTAGTTGATCGAATCATAGTTAGTAGTAGTCTCTGCAGTACATTTTCTCATGTTTAATATCTATGCCTCTTTTGGCGTATACTACCTTGATACATGCTCTTTTGTTTTAGACATGTAGTTTACGTGTATCAATAATATCAAAATTTGACTGAGCAGTCATACGATCCATATATTTAAAGGTGGATCGATGAATCTTTCATAATAGACTTGACTCACGATGGAGTGTGTTAATTCTAGATAGCTGGGGTGGAGAATCCAAAGTTTATCCAGGGACATGTGTCCAAGTCGACTATGGATATGAAGATGAGAAGTTGCCACACATGCCTTGGATGCCAAACTAAGATAGTAGAGACCTGCAAGTCTATACCCACCACCAATCACCTTTTGCGTCTAGAGGTCTTGTATCACACAATCAACATGGCTAAATGTATCTAAGGCTTGAAGAGAATGGGTTAATTTGTGAACATATAGTAAATTGAAAGGAAACTCGGGAGAAAATAATGTTGATTGTAAGGTGACTATAGGTATAGGTTTGATAATCCATGTACCACGTACTAGAACTTTGCATCCATTAGCAAAAGTGATAGGTGGAAGAGGTGTATTGCTGGTGGATAGATTGGATATAAGAACGGGTTTTACCTATAATGTGATTTGTTATGCATGAATCAAGAACCCAAGAAGATGAACTTACATTAGAAGATTGAGATATGTGTGTAGTAGTCCACTAGGATTTTGTGCAAAGGAAGCCATTGAAGAAACCAAGGACGAGGCTTATTGAGAAGCTTTGTACTGATAGAATTAATTGTCCTCCTCATTTGTCACCTAAATATGATGTTTGGTGTCACCTAAAGTGTCGTTAGTGGATGACACATTTGTAGATGTGGTTTTGGGAGGATACCCATGAAGTTTAGAGCAAGTTCCTTTATAATTCCCCCTCTTACAACAATGAGAGCATTTTGGGCATCCACACCCTCTAGTATTCCTGTCTCCATGACCTCCTCATCCTCCTCATCCTCATCTAAGAGTATCAGGTCCAGTGTTGATGTGACCCTTCATGGTCGAGACCATGGTATATTTCTCTACGGTAGAATATGGAGCTTGTTCAATGAATGTGTGGGAGACACACTAATATGCTTCTTCCAATTTGGGAAGTCCAGACTCAATAAGAATTTGGTTGTGTGCTCCTTCCTATTCACGTTGAAGCCCAACCACAAATTTAATGACATGCATTTGATCCCTCTACTTTTAGAGTACATTGAGGTCCATTGTTAGTGAAAGAAGATATTGGAGATCATCAGTGATGCGAGTTACCTCCCCAAAATATTGAGTTAGAGATTTGTCATCTTATTGAAGATTGTACAACTCCACAGTCATCTCGTACATGCGGGAGATGTTTAACTCATACATGAGACTAAGGTGGTCCCAAACATCTTTGCATATCTCAAAGTGACTGATGAGATCATCTACTTGTTGATCCATGGAATTCCATGAGATGGAGAGAAGATTGGCATCAACTTGCATTTATTTCTCCAGAGTATTATTATATGAGGATATTTTGTGAGGTGTTTGTATTTTCCTTGCCCTTTAGACCATATTTTCATTGATCAACTCCATTGAGTGAAGTTCTTTTCATTGATATTCCTAGTAGTGATGACTTGAACTCAAATAAGGAGAGGAGACATCACTTTCTTTTTTCTGACATGAAGAAGTTAGGAGGTAAAATAGGGCAATAGATACCTTAAACAATATGTGTGGAATAACACACAAAATGTTTGAAGAAGATAGAGATTTGAAGTTCCCTTGCATGGCATGTATGGAAAAGCACAGGGCACGTTTCAAAGAACTAGATGAATCCCTAGTTGTTGATAACACGGCGTGTGTCATGCTTCCGACTCGAAAAGCTTAGGTCTTCTTCACAAAAAATCATACCTTGAAAGGATTTTCTTGGTGAGAAAACCTCCTAGGCACATATCTATTTACCACTGTGATGGTGGTGAAGATTTTGGGAAGGAGATGGAGACCCTTTGGATGGTGATATCTCCAAAAATGATGTTTGAAAAGGTGGAGATGACTTCCACCACTTGGAGTAGGAGTTGGACCTCCACAATGGAGATGATTTCCACGATGAAGAAGGATAGACGACCATAATGTGGGAGCATTGTTAGGATGACATTAACACTAATAGAGATGATAACTATTATTGTTGTGGAACACCCTCTCCTAAGACATAGGGTATCAGTGGTTTTGATACCATGTAAATAAGAAAAGTAAAGTGTGGAATGAGATGCTTTTGGTATTAACAGAGCATACCTATATATATGGACATAGATGGGGGACAATGCGCGTTTACACAATGTGGGACTAATTCCATATACACAAGGAATATACAGGGATATAAAGAATAATAAAGGAATGAAATAATAAATGCTTATTATTCTAATAGTAATGTTTTGGTATCCAAATAGCAAGGAAATTTGACCCATGTACAATTCTTGTTTTATGATGATTATCATATGCAAATTTTAAGACTTGTAAACTGTGGTATGGTGTTGAAATGATGGTTGGGCGAAATTCTAGTGCTGAAAGTAACTCATCTATTATAAGTTTTGACTATATATTGTTGATGTGTATTTTACTACGCGCTAAAAACGCAAGTGTACGCGTCGAGTAATATAGGCCTTTGTGAGGCCCGAGTCGAACACAGGGATACGTTGAATTATTGGAGACTTCTACTAACTATTTGCGATCAGCTAAACCGGATAACAAAGTAGGGTTTTTTGTCGAAACTAAAAGAAAATAAAAATAAAACAAAGCAAACAATCGATTAAAGGTTGATTTAATCAATTCAAAAGGATATCTTTAGGATTTCGGTTTCACCGTGGGTCAACATTGCATTAGGTTTCATATAACTTCTCAATCTTCTCTCTCTTTCCGAGTAGTGGCCTGAAAATAGAATTACCCACTGTCGTGGTGTAATTCACTACTTAGGTTTAGGTTGATTCCACCGTCGTAGTAATCATTCCCCTAAACTAAGCGCATTACGAACGATCTCTCAGTTTCCACCATTAATTTTACACCTCCTTTGTCAAGGGATTTATCGATTAATGTAGGTTTCGTCTCTTTTCAACCGTTAATCCTTCTGTCGAAGTGATTAAGGGCATTAAGTTATTATTATGGTGATCAAGCATAACAATATATGGAGAAAACGAAACTATACCACGGATTTAAGAGAGAAAATATGAATTATTAATATAAAACTGTCATACAATGCATTCCCGGGCTACTTCCGGTCCTAAAGATGGAGGGGATTAGCCCCGCATGTTCATCTCGCACATATACATGGTAGAAATAGGGGAAATCATATGAAAAACGTGAATCAAATGGGAAAACCCCTGAACGGAGGAGAACCGGTGGATCCTTTGCGTAGAACACGAGCTTTCCCGCCTCTCGGTGGTGAAATTCGTCTTCGACAGCGTCCGGATCGACAGGGATGAGCTTCTGGCCTCCGTTCTCCTTTCTCTCCCTCCTCGGCACTTGTGCAATGACCAATTAGATGATGATCTCGTCCCGGCGGCCGTCATTAGGTATAAGTCCCTAATTAGGTCGTCAATTAACTCCAGCCATCCGATTGAGATCGAAATGAATCCAACGCATATCTGTCGGCGTCGATACCATCGACGCGGGTCGATGGTATCGACCCTCCCTTTTTGGCGTCGGTTCTGTCATTTTGTGACGATGTAGCCTCCATGTGTCGATGGTATCGACTTGGTGTCGATACTATCGACTGCTCCTTCGCCAACAATCTGAAGACGTCTCGATACCATCGACATCAGCGTCGATGGTATCGACTCTTTGCTGCTCCTTTCGGCTGGCAACCTGCGGTCAAGTCGATGGTATCGACTCCCGTCGATGGTATCGACGGAAGCAGATACTTGTTTTTCCTGAAATTTAAAGACCATATCAAATAAATCCACACAAATTATGATAATGTGATAAATAATGCTCGAAATGATAAAACTAAGGGGATTTGACATAAAATGATGGCAAAGACCGAAATGAGTGAATTATGCAATATTATCCATAAAAATGACTAATAAGAACACAAACCACATATAAACCAGGTCTATAAATGTGACTCAAAATCATCGCATCAAACTCCCCTAAGCTTGAACGTTGCTTGCCCTCAAGCAACTAATCCTTAGAATAGAATTGCAAATGTCAACTGAAAAACAACACACCAACCCAACATCCTATGTGACTCCCACTAAACATTCTCAAACTGGCCTTCTCTAACCACAGAACAGTAATTACCCTAAAGGCGACAATAATCATCAATAAAAGAAATTTACCTCCAAACCGATGAACACTATCACATAAGGCAGTTAACATAATAAAATTCGCAAATTCAGCATTGGTGCATCTTGGGATCGCCTATACTACATTGCTCGCCCTAACTACCATCTACATGGAAGCAGTTCTCCTGATAATCATTAGTGAGGAGAATTTCACGGTGGCCTATCAATCCGAGAAACGGGTGGATGAAAATGGGTGGCTCATGGAAGAATTTGGAAGTATTGTACAGTTTCAACATGCATAATACAAAAATGTCCTATATGATGCATATGCACATTAGAAATGCCCTAATGCCTAAAATTGGGTGAAATGATGCATGCACTAACCTTCCATCTCAAAATGAGATGGACGTCTAATCAAATTACATCATGTACTCAATTTCCTGTAATGCGAGTGATATCCTGTTCCTTTCTCCCTCTTATTTCACTTCCTTCTGAATTCTCTCTCTCTTTTTTCTTCTTCTTTTTTATTCAGATTTTCAGAATATTTTTTTTCTTTAGCCCACATATCCATAATTGCTTAAAGACAAGTTTATTGGGCTATTTTCTTCATGCTTGGAAATCTTTCCAATATTTAGAAGGTATGGAACAGTTAAATTCACCTTTGAGGAAAAATTGAGATACATGGTGTATTTTATGCATGAATATCATGAGTGCAACTACATGGCATGCACCTAAAGGTAATGTGCATGAATCCCTATATTTTTTTCTTTTTATGCACAAGAATGGAAAAATGCATGAATCCCTATCTACATGCTATGCACACAAGAAGGAATTAAAACTGCACTTTACTTCCAATTCTTAGGTGGATTATGGAAAAATGAAGTGGAATGATCACAAGATTAGATGACTGAACCTTATAAAGATATTATGTGTCGCTCCTTACTGACCTGTGTAATAGTTTAAAGGGTTCTCTCTCTTACATCCAATTAAGGTCTCATTACCATTTGGTTAGGTTAGGCTCAAACAACCATTACTATCCACTTTTCATGAATCAATAGGAGTACAGGTGTGAAATGTTGTTTTAAAGTTGACATAATCAATCATTTTCATAGGATGTGTTCCCCAAGGTCAACCAAAGCAAGCTATCCAAAGACACAAAAATTTTTTAAAATTCCCTTAAATTTCCCATGAACAAACAGCAAGATGACAAACTTTTATGACATCCACAGTTACACTAGATAGCACGTGGATCCTACAAAAACTAAAAAAACAAGAAACAAATAACACTGCTAAAAACTAAAAACAATAAAAGAAAAGATAGAGCTGTTCCAACTACCCCCCTAAGCTTGAATTCGACTATGGCCTCATAGTCAAAACAAACTTAAGAGTGGAACAGAGATACCCTATCAGTCTTGTGGAGGCGGAGGTGGGTACTGTGGGGCCATAGGATCCCAAGAAGGATACTCCCCCTGGAAGCTCGGATCGTAATGGGTCCTCGGCGGAGGCTGTGGATAGCCTCCAAAGTAGCTCTGACTCCAGTAGTGGTCATAGAAGGGCTCTTGTTGCATCTCCATCCTTTGCAACCGATTGTGTATCTGCTGTTGGTTGTCGAGGAGGAGACGTTCATTCTCGAACATCGCCCTTTGGTTGTCAAGTAACCGGTTCGCAGTATCCTGAATACCGGTATACATCTCTAGATGCTGATGCTGTGTCTGATGTATGTCATGCAGCATCGTATACATGCCTTGCATGGAGTAGGCATCCTCTCTTGGTTGCGAGGGCTGTGGTGATGGCGGCGGGGGCTGTGATGATGAAGACGCACCCGGATGCATCCGAGGACGCTTCCGGGGTGCTACCCGTGCACGAAGAGGTGTGAATGCCTCCTCTTCCTCCGCAGCCTCGCCTTCTTGTCCGTCGTTGCCGCCTTCTTCGCCGCCTTCTTCCTCATCGGAGTTGATGGCTATGATCGGCCATCTGAAATGTTGTACGCCCTCGATGTTGAAGACGGGGTCCGGCAGTGCGCACTCCTTGAAATTTGCTAAGGGCCAGATCACCCCGCGCAAAAATAGTAGAACTCAGCATCCGATGCAAAACCCGGACGAAGGGGTGCTCGAAGTAGGCTACTGTAGCGTTGTGGTAGCTAACCGACCTCCCTTGTGGCACCGTCACCAACTCGGAGAAGATCATGTCGTAATCGGTGCGGTGGTCCGGCCTCCGGTGGTCATACTGGGAATGATTCCAGTTGAAAATTTTGTTGAACTGCCGCAGCGTGAGGACGTAGCCGTGGTTGTACAGCTGGAAAGATACCCGGCCCTGGATCCACTCTCGGTCAGTAGCATTGATGTCGTTGGGATAGATGCAGACATCCAACGACGCCATGAACTCGGCTACCAGCTCTTTGTATGTCGGCCAGTCACTAAAGAACAGCTGGCCATCTCGATCTTCCTCCTCATTATCTCCTCGTAGATCTTTCGAATCTTCGGGGCAGGATGGATGAGTCGGGGACGAGCAACTGATGCCGTTGGTGGTGGAATGAATTCCGTCGGAGTTGCGTGTGAGGACGATTCTCCGGCTATATGCACCATGGTGGCGACGAGAAAGGGGTTGAAGAAGAAGAGCTCGGGGAAGATGGAGACTTGATTCTCCGCTCGGTGAAGATCTTTGCTCGATGTTGCTGCTCTTCGATCTTAGATGGCTCGGGGGAGTGCTCGGTGCGAAGGAGGAAGTTCACTCTGAAGGTGTGACGTCAAATGACGTAATAACTCTCCTTATATAGACTTGGTCGGCGCTACTGTTGACCCATCGATACCATCGACGCGGGTCGATGGTATCGACACGTCTCGATGCTATCCGCCTCCCTCGCGAGTATCGACGGCTGAAGATTGCTGGATCGTGAAACCCGGATTGCTAACCTGTCGATACCATCTACGCGAGTCGATAGTATCGATGCAGCACCCGGATCGCTGACGTGGACTTCGCGATCGTCGTCGATATCGCTGCGCGGATCGGTGATATGGATGGTCGATACCATCGACAGGAGTCGATGGTATCGACTTGGCTTTATTGCGACACCGCCACTTTTTCACTTCATCCTGTGACCATGTCGATACCATCGACGAGGCCGTCGATGGTATCGAGTTGACTGAGACAAATTGCTCTGAACTTCTCCAGAGATCTCGATGGTATCGACTGTTGTGTCGATACTATCGACAGTTGTTGCGCGACCTGCCTGTAGATGTGTCGATACCATCGACGAGACCGTCGATAGTATCGACGCAGCACGAATCTTGCAGTTGTCAATCGGAACCTATGTCGATACCATCGACCAGTGTGTCGATGGTATCGACCCTGCCTCAGCCTGCACAATGAACAAACGGATCAAGGTATCTTCTTTACATCAAAATTTAACCGAAATGAAAGCAATCTATGACTATAATTAAACTATCCTAATGTACCGATGGTTGGGTTGCCTCCCAACAAGCGCCCGTATTTAACGTCTTAGGCTAGACGGCTTCCCAGCATCTCATTCGTCCACAAGTGTAATGAGTTTGACCTCATTCACTTTTCTCTTGTAATTTTCACCAAAATACAGCTTTAACCTCTGTCCATTCACCAAGAACGTGGCATCTCCATCACGCACCAGAATCGCACCGTGCGGTTTAACCTCTTCCACCACGAATGGTCCACTCCACCGGGATTTCAGCTTCCCGGGATGCAACTTGAGTCAGGAGTTAAACAACAGAACGCTATCTCCCTTCTTGAACGTGCGCAGCTCGATATGGCGATCGTGGATCAGTTTTGTGCGCTCCTTGTATATGCGGGCATTCTCATATGCCGTCATGCGCAACTCATCTAGTTCATTCAACTCGAACATCCTCTTTCTCCCAGCTTCATTATAATTCAAATTTAACCTTCTAAGCGCCCAATGGGCCTTGTGCTCCAATTCCACCGGAAGGTGACAAGCCCGGCCATACGCCAACCTAAAAGGCGTAGTGCCTATAGGTGTTTTGTAAGCCGTTCTATATGCCCAAAGTGCGTCCAGTAGTAAGGCACTCCAATTCTTTCTTGTGGATGCCACTGTTCGCTCTAGAATCTTCTTGATTTCCCGATTTGAGACCTCCACTTGGCCTTGCGTCTGTGGATGATATGGGGTGCCAATGTTGTGCTTGACCCCATATTTCTTCAAAAGCGTCGAGAATTTCTGATTCCGGAAGTGTGTACCCCCATCGCTTATTATCATTCGGGGTATCCCAAACCTGCAGAAAATATTTTCCTTCACAAACCTACACACTACCGTAGAATCATTAGTCCTTGTGGGGATTGCTTCCACCCACTTCGACACATAGTCAACAGCTAGCAAGATATACAAATTTGAATTCGAAGACACAAACGGTCCCATGAAGTCTATTCCCCACAAATCAAATACTTCCACTTCCCGAAATACATTCAGGGGCATCTCTTGTCGCTTCGAAATGTTACCTGCTCGCTGACACGGGTCACATTGCCTTACAAAATCGTAGGCATCCCGAAACAAAGTTGGCCAATAAAGGCCGCTTTCCAACACCTTTGCTACTATTCGCGAACTGGCATGGTGTCCTCCCGTAGGCGATGCATGACAATGGTGGAGAACACTCTCGTACTCCACCTCAGGCACACACCTGCGTAGGATGTCGTCCCTGCATTGCTTCAAAAGAATTGGGTCATCCCAGAAATAGTATCTCAAAGAATGAAAGAATCTCTTTTTCTCTTGATATGACCAGTCTTCCGGGATGATCCCGCAAGCCAAATAGTTAACAATTTCAGCAAACCACGGTTCTTTAGAATTAATTTTCAAAAGTTGTTCATCGGGAAACGTCTTGGTTATGGGTATGTGCAAATCTTTTTCCTCTACCCTTTCTAACCTAGACAAATGATCAGCCACTACATTTTCAATTCCAGACTTGTCCTTGATTTCAATATCAAATTCTTGTAAAAGCAAAATCTACCTAATGAGTCTTGGGTTTGCATCCTTTTTCTCCATCAAGTATTTTATCGCAGCATGATCAGTCCATACAACCACTTTCGATCCAACTAAATACTGCCGAAATTTTTCAAAAGCAAACACAACGGCGAGTAATTCTTTTTCAGTAGTTGTATAGTTCAATTGAGCATCATTCAGAGTTTTGGAAGCATAGAAAATCACCGCGGGCTTATTATCTACCCTTTGCCCCAAAACGGCTCCTACTGCAAAATCTGAAGCGTCACACATTAATTTGAAAGGTTTTGTCCAATCTGGCGTTTGAACAACCGGGGCCGAAATCAATTTTTCTTTCAAAACTTTAAATGCATGAAGACACTTATCGTTGAAATCGAAGACCGCATCTTTCTCCAAAAGTTCGGATAAAGGTTTTGCAATTTTAGAAAAATCTTTTATGAATCGCCGATAAAACCCGGCGTGTCCCAAAAAGCTTCTCACCCCTTTTACAGAATTTGGTGGGGGTAGCTTGGAAATCACCTCAATTTTCACAGGGTCTACCTCAAGACCTTTGCTAGACACCTTGTGTCCTAGCACTATTCCCTCTGTCACCATCATGTGACATTTCTCCCAATTGAGGACCAAGTGTGTGTCCTCACAACGCTGCAGCACCTTGTCTAGGTTATAGAGACATTCATCAAAAGATGCACCATAAACCGAGAAGTCATCCATAAAAACCTCAAGACAGCGCTCTACCATGTCAGAAAATATGGCGAGCATGCAGCGTTGAAATGTCACTGATGCATTACATAAACCAAACGGCATTCGCCGGTAAGCAAAAGTCCCATAGGGACAGGTGAACGTAGACTTCTCTTGATCCAAGGGATCAATCGAAATCTGGTTATACCCCGAATACCCATCCAGAAAACAAAAATGCGACCGACCGGCAAGACGTTCTAAAATTTGATCAATAAATGGTAAAGGAAAATGATCCTTAAGTGTGGCGGCATTCAGACGACGGTAGTTAATACAAACTCTCCACCCGGTTACCAATCGGGTGGTGACAGGTTCATCCAACAAATTTTTAGTGACAGTAATTCCCCCCTTTTTAGGGACTACTTGTGTGGGACTCACCCACGTCGAGTCTGATATGGCATATATAATCCCTGCCGCAAGAAGTTTGATAACCTCCTTCTTCACAACCTCCATCATGCTCGGATTTAAATGTCTTTGAGGCTGAATAACAGGCTTGGCTCCCTCTTCAGGCCGAATCTTATGCTGGAAAAGAGTAGGGGAGATCCCCTTGATGTCTGCAACAGACCACCCAAAAGCTCCATGGTGGTTCTTGAGCACTATCAGCAATTGCTCCTCCTCATCCGCACTCAAGTAAGCAGATACGATCACCGGTAACTTGTCTTTCTCAGCTAGAAAGACATACTTGAGATGCGGGGGCAGCGGCTTCAATTCTAAATCTGGCAGGCTGATAAGAGATGATTGCAGCGGTGGGGGAAGTACACCTAAATCTTCATAATGCCTCACATAGAAGCATGGAAGCATCTGAAGCATTTTAGTGCACTCCTTGAGTGATTTACTCCGCATACAGTCATAGGTAACATTCAACATACAAGCCTCTAACGACAATTCTGGATATGCATCAACAACAGAAATAGCAATTGCATCATCCTCCCATGAAGGCGGAATGTCCTCATTCTCGTCATTCGGAAATCCAACAGCTTTGTATAAAGAAACAACCTTAGTTTGCTCCATGATATCCACAGCTAAGTTTCCATTATCCATCTTGCTCATCACATGAGCCATGTCCAAGAATGGTTTTCCAAGGCAGAGTGAGATGTTGTGAGCCACATGTTTCACCATGTTACATTGTTCTTTTGCTTTAGTAGACGCAGTGCTAGTGGGCATGACCATCTCAAAGCGGTCATCTGCTATGCCTAAGGTTAAGCGACCTCTCCCCATCTCTAAGATCATGTCGGCTGTAGCTTGGAATGGACGTCCAAGTAACATCTCATTGCCATGCTCATCTTGCATCTCCATAACCACAAAATCAGCTGGAAAGACAAATCGATCCACCTTTACTAAGACATCTTCGCAGATCCCATAAGGCTTCACCACAGAATTATCGGCCAATTGAATAGTCATATTGCTCGGCCGTGACTCCTTTAATCCCAGCTTTTTAAATGTCGACAGGGGCATCAAATTGATGCTTGCCCCAGAATCACATAATGCCTCTCCAAATTTAAACTTCCCGATAAAGAAAGAAATGTTGAAACATCCGGGATCCTGTCTCTTTGGCGGTAGAGTGCCCATAATGAAGGCACTCACTTGCTCCTTCAGCACCACGACCTCAGTATCTGGTATTTTCCTCTTCTTGGTGATGACATCTTTTAGAAACTTCCCGTATGATGGAATTTGCTCAATAGCTTCCAACAACGGAATATTGACCGAAAGCTTCCTAAAGCTGTCCAAGAATTTCTTAAATTGTGCATCTACCTTCCTTGCCTTTGCACTATTCGGATAGGGGACCGGAACGGTGTGTGCCCTTTGATGGGGTGGCACATATGGTGTCATTTTCTGCGGTTCCTCCTTGACAACCTGTTCATCATTACCATCCACGGCTATGTCTTCAACCTGCCCTGTGACTGGTGTGGGCTGCTCCGTAGTGGTTTCACCTTCAACTTTATCTTGCGGTATGCTTGTTTCATCCATTCTTGGATTCAACACCTTCTTGCCGCTTCTCAACAGAATAGCCTTAGCTTGTTGGTTTCCCCCGGGAACATTGGTATTCCCCGGAAAACCCGGATGTGCCGGTTTCCTCAAACTAGCAATTTTAGCTACCATCTGCGCCATGGAGGTCTCTATGGTCCTCATTTGAGCCCCATGGCTCTACAATGTTTGCCCAAATTGGTTCATATATTCACCCTGTTGCTTGATTTGCTGCCCGAATGTGTTCATTAACTCCTGGTTTTGCTTGATGACCTGATTGAGCAACTCTGTGCTCTTGTCTTCTACAGCTGGTGCGGGCTTGGCTTCCGGATCCTGCATAAAATTGTTCGGATCCTTCCATGAGAACTTTTTGTCCTTACGCCATGAGTAGTCATTGTTCCTGTACCCTTGTTGTTGTCTCATGTACTTGACTTGAGCCTCTTCCTCGGACTCATTTTCTTCTTTTTGCAGTAACTTCTTTGCGAGAAGATCCATCTTCTCATTCAGCTCTCTCATTGCCTTTGATTCACTGGCGACTCGTGCTTGCTCAACTAGGCCTCTCTCTCTTTCTCCCCAAGACTGATTTCTAGCCATGTTCTTGAGTATTTCCCAGCATCTAGTGTCTGTGTTGTTTTTAAAAAATCCCGACCCGACTGAATCCAGATTACTCCTATCATGCTCGGAGAGAGCAAAATAGAAGATTTTCACCTGCGTTTCCTTGTCCAACCCATGATGCGGACACCTTCTCAACATAACCTGGAATCGCTCCCAGGTCTCAGAATATGTTTCACCGGCCTGTTGGGTGAAATTATGAATCTTCCGGATCATATCGTTAGTCTTCTCAGGAGGGAAGAACCTCTCAAAGAAGACCTCCACCATATTGTCCCAAGACTCCACGAACTCATCGTCTAGATTATGTAGCCACTCTCTTACTGCTCCCGCCAAGGAACTTGGGAAAAGCTTGAGGTATAATGACTCTTGTGGAAACCTGTCTATTTTTACCATGTCGCAGTTTTCAACGAACTGGCTGATATGTGCTATAGGATCCTCATTCTTCAACCCATGAAACGCATTTTATTTCACCAAATTAATCAACGCTGGATCGATCTTATATGTCGGTATATTGATCGCCTGCTTTTTTATAGGCCCCTTTGAAGCTGATGAGGAAGAAGCTTTGATCTTCTCCCATATGGTCTGTGGCTCGGCCATGTCTTCTGGTTCAGATTCAGAATCTATCTCTTCTTGGTACTCGTGCTCAGAATGCTCCTCGTCCTCAGGTCCCGGAAATGGAACATCGGGTGTGCGATTGTCGTAGTCTGTACTACGTGTATGCACCATACACAGTACCTGAAATAAGAAAATTCGAGTTCAGTACTATGCTTAGACGAGTATAACAATTATAGTGCAATGTAAAAATATTTGAATTCGAATGAAAATTAAAAAGAAATTTGTGGCCTAGAGTGGCCGCTCGTAGCACTCAAAGTGCCAACAATTCGCCGTATCCCCGGCAACGGCGCCAAAAACTTGACGTGTATTTTACTACGCGCTAAAAATGCAAGTGTACGTGTCGAGTAATATAGGCCTTTGTGAGGCCCGAGTCGAACACAGGGATACGTTGAATTATTGGAGACTTCTACTAACTATTTGCGATCAGCTAAACTGGATAACAAAGTAGGGTTTGTTGTCGAAACTAAAAGAAAATAAAAATAAAACAAAGCAAACAATCGATTAAAGGTTGATTTAATCAATTCAAAAGGATATCTTTAGGATTTCGATTTCACCGCGGGTCAACATTGCATTAGGTTTCATATAACTTCTCAATCTTCTCTCTCTTTCTGGGTAGTGGCCTGAAAATAGAATTACCCACTGTCGTGGTGTAATTCACTACTTAGGTTTAGGTTGATTCCACCGTCGTAGTAATCATTCCCCTAAACTAAGTGCATTACGAACGATCTCTCAGTTTCCACCATTAATTTTACACCTCCTTTGTCAAGGGATTTATCGATTAATGTAGGTTTCGTCTCTTTTCAACCGTTAATCCTTCTGTCGAAGTGATTAAGGGCATTAAGTTATTATTATGGTGATCAAGCATAACAATATATGGAGAAAATAAAACTATACCACGGATTTAAGAGAGAAAATATGAATTATTAATATAAAACTATCATACAATGCATTCCCGGGCTACTCCCGGTCCTAAAGATGAAGGGGATTAGCCCCGCATGTTCATCTCGCACAAATACATGGTAGAAATAGGGGAAATCATATGAAAAACGTGAATCAAATGGGAAAACCCCTGAACGGAGGAGAACCGGTGGATCCTTTGCGTAGAACACGAGCTTTCCCACCTCTTGGTGGTGAAATTCGTCTTCGGCAGTGTTTGGATCGACAGGGATGAGCTTCTGGCCTCCGTTTTCCTTTCTCTCCCTCCTCGGCACTTGTGTAATGACCAATTAGATGATGATCTCGTCCCGGCGGCCGTCATTAGGTATAAGTCCCTAATTAGGTCGTCAATTATCTCCAGCCGTCCGATTGAGATCGAAATGAATCCAACGCATATCTGCCGGCGTCCGCGGGTCGATGGTATCGACCCTCCCTTTTTGGCGTCGGTTCTGTCATTTTGCGACGCTGTAGCCTCCATGTGTCGATGGTATCGACTTGGTGTCGATACTATCGACTGCTCCTTCGCCAGCAATCTGAAGACGTCTCGATACCATCGACATCAGCGTCGATGGTATCGACTCTTTGCTGCTCCTTTCGGTTGGCAACCTGCGGTCAAGTCGATGGTATTGACTCCCGTCGATGGTATCGACGGAAGCAGATACTTGTTTTTCCTGAAATTTAAAGACCAGATCAAATAAATCCACACAAATTATGATAATGTGATAAATAATGCTCGAAATGATAAAACTAAGGGGATTTGACATAAAATGATGGCAAAGACCGAAATGAGTGAATTATGCAATATTATCCATAAAAATGACTAATAAGAGCACAAACCACATATAAAATAGGTCTATAAATGTGACTCAAAATCATCGCATCAATTGTCTATTTCTCAGAGATACCATAACTCTTACATCCATTAGATATTCATGATGAAATATTGAGTATGGGCTTGTTTATGACACTCTTAACAATCAAGGATGGATGTTTATGACTGAATAAAGTGACATGAAACTTCTCTATAAGTCTAGATCTTATGAGATTTAAAACCCCAATTAATTTCTATGGACCTTTAAGGTGTTTGTATGTAACTTGTTTGATGCAATCAAAAATGTTAACCGACTCTAGCAATTATGTGTAACCTTAATCTCATAGTGCCATGTGACCATAAAACTACTTCAATGTCAGAACTTTCTAGATAGTGAAATGAGTAAACTGAACAGAGCTCAGAGTTAGAGTATATCTGGGTGCAGGGAGTCCATATCCCTATCCTCTTGATTTCAAGGTTTTGGAAAGTGTTTGAGGTCGTGTTTCAGATGTTGATGTAATTGAGAGTGATTGCAGTTGTAACTTAGGTTTGATGGTTTATACTGGTGCCTTGACTTGTATACCCAGGACGGACTAGGTTGTTTTAGTAGTTTGGATGATGCACTACTAAGGTTGTCACTCGTACAGACCAAGAAGAAGAGATCTTCAATATTCCAGTCATCAAGTTCTTATATAGTGCTGATTTTAGCTTTGCAATGGTAAGATAGTAGTTTGAGTGGTACATCTTAAATTACCATGTGCTTAGTAAAATATGTAATTTTTTTGTGTCGCATAAATGTTAGGGTTACTTGACAAATCACATTGGATGATGATGTTTTCTATAGTTCCTTTAGTATGATATGTGATCTATAACTCGGTAAGAGAAATCAACTGTACTTGTGACTCTTACTACACCTAATATCTTATATAAGTTACATATTCTCACAACTCTGTAATAATATATGTCTTAACTACTTAAAGCCCATAATTTGTTTGTAAGCTATAAATGTTATTAGAGGTTTTACCATATCGTTGGGACATGGGTCTCACCCTGTGGGTTTGCTCACATTTTTAAGTGATCAACAAAATGGTCAGAACCATGGTGGCCAAGAGGCTCAATTTGGAGATCAATGAAGCTGAGAGGTTGGTGTAGTTAGTATGGAGTCCTAGTCATCCATGTAATCTCATGTTTGGGTAGGATTTTTTGTACATGATGTATATCAAATTGAATTTTTGGTTGTATATCATGAACAATGTAAATGTTGTAATTATGTGAATAATAACCTTTGTATAAACATTGCCATTGAGGCCACTAAACTCATTTAAAGTTTCCTGGCTATATATATATATATATATATATATATATATATGAAGTTGGACCTTTGTGTAAATGTTTCTTTTGACATGTTTGGAAATTATTAATCGATTTCAATTATGTAACTTTTTAGTAATATGTTGAACTAGTGTTTGATCGGCTTTTTTATTTATAGTAATCTCATTTAGCATGGTGGGTTGCCACAATGAAGATATCTTTTATGTTGAAGGTTCTATGATTCACTTGTACAAGCATGTGGTGAAGACGAGCAAGAGGATATAATGTTAGGGAAGGTGTTTTGGCACCACCTTTGTGTATAGTAAGTCACATGGTAGTTAGAGGATGACATTCACTGGAAGTATCCATAATTATTCTCTTAGGATTTTGAGGGTAAAATCCTTGATAAGAATTTATGGTTGTAAGGCCCCTGACCTTTCTTAATGCTTAAATTTGATTATTTATCATAATTAGATGCTTAGATATCTTAATTTCATGATTAAACTAGTTCTGTAGGAAATTGGTTGAATCATATCTCAAATTTGCATCTTGTTAGATTAATTTGAAATTTGGTATGCAATATATCATCTTGTTATATTTCTCTCTATCTTTGTTGGTTTGGCTTTTAATTGCATGCATTAGATCCTAGCTATTAGGATTTAACCCTTTCATCCTATCTCTCTCTACCCTAACCTGAGTCATAACCTTACATATAGTGTTGTGTATGGGTTGTTGTGGCTTGGATGGTTAGATAAATAATAGGCCTGGACCAGTTGAGTCATTGAGTTTGTAACCACACTAGTAGATGAAGGTTGATGAGGACCCACAAACTCATTGAGGAGAAAGGACCAACAGATCAATATTGATGGTTGTAGAACACTTCAAACACAAGATCATCTTTCTCAGGTCGAGGAGGATACACCTATGCATAAATTGAAGAGGATTCTATAGAGATGATGGCCAACGATCAATGCCCAAGGAGGATAGACTTTGGAAACATATGAGGTCCTGGGCATGCAGACAGATGGGGCTGACCGAAGGGGACTTAAGATCACATGTGTACTTAAAGAAGAGAGATTTTGTGTAAGTTGAGGGGATGTAAACAATTGAATATCTTTGAGTGTCGATGTAGACTGGTTGTTTTAATTGATGAGAGAACAACTTGATTGATAGATAATGCATCTATGTGGTGATCTATGATGTGGTCTGATAAGGAACCCAACAGGTTTCCAACCAACTAGATTCTAAGTCCTCAACCGATGGTTTTGGTGGAAGAGTTGGGACCTTTGATTGATGGTGAACCTGCATATAATGATGAGCTACTTGGATGGTATCTCATACCTTCTCTCTTTCCCTCTCTCATCCCACCTCTATATACCCAACTTGCTCCTTTTGCATGAACTTTGTTTTCATCTATGATGTTATAGAGATTTGAGGAGGAGCAACTATTGAGGATCTTTGAGTGAGCATTCCTTGTTGGATCCAGAAAAGACTCAAATACTTGAACAAATATTGCATCCACTCACTTCATAGAGGTGTAGTTCTTAGAAACCTAACCATTAATCATGTTGTCCCTTGATTGGGTTGTATGCTTCTTTATTTAGAGCTCCAAATTTGTTGAAGGGATGCAGTTGAGAAACTGAAGTTATGCTACCTCAATGACTGATAGCATACAAGTAGTGAATATTGATGAAACCCATCACTGATCAAGAAAGAGAGAAAGTTGACAAGAAGTGGTAGGTTGACACCGGTGAGTAGTAGCTCAGGTGGTCGCAGCACGGGGCCCCTCATGAAGGGTCCCGGGTTCGAATATCCCTGGTGGTGTTGTTCGGAATTGTTTCTCCCACATCGTAGTTGGCCTCTGCGTGATTTAATGGGCTATGATCCTTACGAGATGGGGCTAAGCTCCCCAGATTGGGCTCGGTGCAAGCCTTACAAGTCTCCTGGGTTACCAAAAAAGTGGTAGGTTGACATAACCCTATTTGGTTGTTCATGTTTTTGTCTTTTCTTTCTTAGGTGTTTGTAGACATTTCAATCTTATTCTCAACCTCAATTTACACAAGGCCCTTTCTACTTAATCTCATTTCTTGTTTTTCTTCCTTCATCCTTTTACTTGATTGTTTTCATGGTTCTTGTTGGTGAAAAGCAAGATCTAGTGGTTGAGGCCATGCTTTTTGTTTCCCTCTTGCTCTAGTTCATGGAGGAGGAAGCATGTTTTGAGCTTTGGAGGGAGAGAACTTAGATCTTTGGAGTTGGATTCATGTATACTCCATTAAAAGTCATTTCATCTCTTTGAAGGCAAGTGACATAATATCTAATGCATTTCTTACAAAATTTGAACATGAAAAATCTAACCATTTCTCTAATTTTGCTAATACTGATAAAAATATGATGTTATATTGTTTATCCAAGTAAGATGGAAATCCAAATTTGCATTTTCATCCTAATATTATAAATGCATTCCTAGATGATAATCACATATGTATTTGGTCATGCATAAACCTAGATTCAGAAAGTACCCTAAATATAATAACATTATGGTGTTATTATACCACATAATGGAATTTTATCTACACAATATTCCTTGTTTGGCTTTTTGGAAATGCCACACTCTAATTTCTATGATGTAAATATTTTCCATTTGTGTCACTAACATGTGCATTTAGGATGTTAGGTAATCAAGGAATTTAGACAGGATCCAATATAGAAAAGCATGATATAATATGTGTGTTTGGATGCGTGTATGTCAAGTTGTACCATGTATAATGTTTATATATGTTCATTTTGTACAACTTGCTAGGAATGATGTAAGAATAAGTGATGATCGGATATCCATATCCTAAACCCTTTCTCACACATATATCAAGTCTAATAGTTCGGTTTCATTAGGAAAATCATTTGACATTTTTTCCAAGAATACGGTTTCATTAGGAAAATCATTTGACATTTTTTCCAAGAATATAATGACTTTACAGGGAATAATTTGGTCAAACTATACTTTGACTAAAAAAGATTCGTTGTAAAGAAAGATTCGTTGTTGAAATATAGCTATTGCAAATCTAGGAAAAAGACTACCTTCCAGTCAAACTACACTTTGACCGATATGGAATCCAGTTGAAGTACATTTCGACTGAGACTAGTTCATAGTAAAATTATGTAGTAGTTTTCTAGTCATTGTAAACTCGGCTTTTAAGACTTTAATGGATATTTTAGAATTTAACTCCACCCAAACACACCCAATGTATATATTATACATTCCTAAGTGTTTCCTATATATAGGTGTGACTTATGAAACCATATAACACACACTTGAGCAATCTATTACAAGCTATCTTTCTCCAAGCTTAAAATTCTATAATTTAATCTTTAGATCTAAGTCATAGCTCAAAACTAGTGTCCTGCTTTACTAAATATAGATGCTGACAAGGAGTGGCTCAAGTGGGCAAGCACAGTGTCTCCTAACAGAGAGACTTGGGTTTGAAATTTAGTTGTCGCCTTGATTTACCACCTTCTCAGGTGTGGGAGAGGGGGAGAGAATTCCTCTCTTTATCCCAAATATAGCCTTTCTTGTTACTTGTGGAGAGTTGATCTTCACTTGTACATAGAGATCTACAAATTGTATATTTTGTGAGAACATTAATTTCTTCTTCCTCACTTGTTCTCTTTACTTATTCTTGTTAGTTCCAACTACTTCTTGTGAGAAGGTAGTGCGGAAGCCTCTTGGAGTTACTTCTTATGAGAAGGTTGCGACCAAGGTGAAAGGTCGATTGTGATGTTCTATGTTGTGAAAGTTATCCTTGATCTAAAAAAGGAGGGTTGTCTTAAGCCACAAAAGATACTAGTTGTTTTGTGTATTTTGCATTAGTAAAGAAAAGGAATACAGTACAAGTTGGAAATCCTAGTTGGAAACAATCAGGTAGTGGACTCGCATATTTTAACAAAACCACTCTACACCTTGTGTTTTGTGTGGTTGCTATCATTTTCCAATTCCTCACTGCAATTAACATTGCATTGTGTATTAAATTGCATAAGTATTGTTTTAGCTCTATTCACACCCCCTCTAGGTTTGTCACCTTGATGTTTTTTAACTCTTTTATTATGATTTTAAGGCTTTTTCTTAGCCACTATGATTTTGTATCATTTGACTAACTATCACAAGATAGCTCTTTTATACATCAAGGTGGTCTTTTTCTACCTTTTATTGTAAATGATACTACTTCCAGATACTTTATAATTTATAGCTAAAATTTTGCATGATGTAATATTATTTTAATGCATAATGCAATCAATAATTTTAGGTGATTATGATTTTATTATGTGGTTTGTGGAGAATTGAGCCTTATGGTGTCCTAATTTGATGATTTGGCCTTAGTATGGTCAAAGCAGGTTATTTGCACCCTTATTTTGGTAGTTGGTTTTTGTATGGTAATAAATTTATAACTTTAGATTATGTGATAGATTGGTTAATATTTTAATTTCTTTTATGTTGATTGTATTTAACTTGATTGGTGCATTAAAAAATGAGTACTTGATTGATTAATCAAGTTTCCTACTAATCATGTACCATCCTGAGTATGTAGATCTCATTCATTGATTCAATAGAGGAAATAATGAAATTAGTTAATCTTGTAGAAATATTACAATTATGAAAAAATTATTAGAGACATATATTAGTAAATTCATGAGATGGGGATTGGTGTAAGTGTACCCTAACATCCGTGTATCTTGTTTGTACTCGGTTGCAAATAATGTTCTGGTGATATGTGATAGAGAGTATGTGTGGATGTACCTCTATATTTTTGGTTTATTACCCTATTTTTGGTGCCATGACCTCAGTACCCAAGGGGATTTGATTTGTGGACCTACCTTTGAGCAATCGATAGTAGATTCATCCTTAGTGTACTTTACCTTTATTTAATCTAGTTCAAAACCCAAGGTGAGGAGAGTTCTAATGGAGTTCAATAATTTTGGATCTCAATGTAACATGCCAAAACCTAGAATCTTGACTCTAGAAATCCAAATCCCTTCATTTTGACACTTCTTTCTTAGATCCATAGTTTTGGCCAAATAAGGAAACACATAAGTGCTAATTCATATGTATGAACCCTAATGATTATTAATGCACATATGATGAGTAACTCAAGTATTAAATATAGACAAGGTTACACAAAACTATAATCATATCCTAGATCTATAAACCCTCAATAAAGATGAAATGAATACATGGTACCTAAACCCTAGTTGTAGTTGGCTAACCTAACCTACCCGTGTTTGGTACCTAAACCCTAATGATACATTAGCATTATTCAATGTCATAAGAACATAAGATATCCTAATAAGCATAAAGTTAGACCTGATGAACTAAATGATGCTTTATGAGGAATACCCCTTAATAAGTAAACTGTGCTTATTTGATCACTAATGCATACATAATGACTAAAATATAACTAATGATAGGTATTATATGCTTATTATATGAAATGGAATAATAATTGGATCTTTCATGTAAATGGATAGGAGTAATTTCCACTTTATGAGTTAATGTTGGTATTACCAAGATTAATGAGTAATTGGTAAGCAAACCTAATGTGTACATGGTAATATAAGCTAACCATGTGGATAGCAATATGACGTGAATAGGACTCTAATTAATGAATAGTGATGGTCATAATGTAATATTATAATAATATTAATATAATGAGATTAAACCCTAATTGTATTACAACTCATAAAAGGAAGTTTTGTGAGTGAAATCTAACATCAAAATCATATCCATTGCATCTAAAATAGCTTGGAAGCCAAGTTTGAAATTCATTAAATAACCTAGATATAATGATTTCAAATAGGAAAAAAAATATAAGACAATACTTAAATGTATTAAATAGAACATTGGATGTCTCCAAAAGGGGGAAATAATAAAAAATCTGGTTGTAGATGCCAATATCAGTCTAAGTTCCACATTTGGTATAAACTAAATATTTTTTGAACGTCCAAATAAAGTAGGAAAAAAAGACATGCTTTAAAAGCTTCATATTCAAAATCAAAAATTAATTTAGTTGTTTTCATATAGTTCTTGATTTCAATTGTTGCCACCTTATATTTTTAGAAACTCACCCCCTTGACATATGTCGGTCCCTTTTCAGAGCATTCTATTAATATTGGAGGGTGTAAGTATTATCTCCTACCTTTGCTCCCTTCTTTTCCATAGAGAAAAAGAATTGTTTACTCTCTGATTATCTACTGCCTATATCTTCCTCATTTTCTAGAATTCTTCCATGACTTCTGATGGAATCATTCCTTATCCAAATATGCACCCTTTAACCTACTGATCAAACTTTACATCTACCTATTTTTGAAACCCCCAAAATTTGTCTCTCTCCCTCTTATGCCATGTTTCCCGTAACCCCAATGAGGAGCCCTATATAAGACCCTACACTTGAGGAGCATCTTCAGTTGTTGTGGAACTTTTTCCCTATGCTAGTTTGATTTCTAAGGTTCATGGTTCTCCAAATGAATCTCATCTTCTTTCATCAGCTCCTGGAGTTTCCATTGCTACATCAGAATATGGAACTCCAATTACCCCGACAAAACCTTTCAAAAATTATCTCTAAGACTCACGACACTTCTATCTTTAGTGTTTTGACATAATTCATCCTACCTAACTCCATAGATAGTTGGTCACTGGATCCACCTTGTCATGATGCTCCAGGATGTTTTCTAATGTGTCTAGTGTGTGGACATGTTCAAGGATAGATCACAAAACTTCTACCACTCCTAGTTTATCCCTAACGATGATATATATTGCCTTCTTATTTTCCTTCTTCCTCTGCAATTCTCGAGGTGTGTATTTACAATGTTTTGGGTGAATTTGTTTGGCTTCATCCTCTTTGCCTTTTCCAAGTCTTTGTGACACTATTATATATGTAAGGTTGGCTTGCATTTTTTTCTTTAGATCATAATTTCTCCTCTTCCTGTTAGCCATGGAAGAAACTAGTTATATTTGTTCCTTTTTGCCTAGCCACCTCTTCTTTTCTTATTGAGATTAACGAGGGAGAAAGGACCCCTATCTGAGGTTAGTTCTCATTGTTTGGTTCTTGAGATAAGGAAGGATCAAACTCCCTGATGGTGGTTTATGTTTTTTCAAGTTCTGTAGTGAATAGAAGAAGTTTATCGACAGTATTTTCCAGATTTTCCCTTCTCATGATGAAAACTTTTTCACGCATCACCATAGGCGTAAGCATCATTTCACCACCTTTATTGATTTTTTTATGTTGAGCTATGTACTGGGCATGTTGTAGGCCCATATCAGATGGACAATCATTATTGGGCCATCTCAATTGAGTTTTTATATAGATAATATTTGATGTGTCACTTATTGTAATTTTTTATTGGTGGTAATTATAAAGTGAATAGTAAATTATATATATCTCTAAACAATATTGGAAAATATATTTTGAAATCAATGTGTTATTCTCTAATCACTGACATGGTTTTTATCACTTGATTCTCATATAATAAATATGTGAATTTCAAGGATTTTCCTAATTGGTGGGAATTTTGAATTCATATCTAGTAATGTATTTGTCAGAACATAAATTATAATATGCTAGGAAATATAAGAAGTATAATCTCAGTGATGGACTAGTTTTTGTGACCTAAACCAGTGATAAGAGAAAGGATTTTTTTTTGGTTTGTGAATTTAGTAAGAGGTTAACCCTAATTTCAAATATGATTTGGTGGCTTGTGACCCTGATGTGGAACTAAGTTTGACCTTGGATATATCTAGACTTGATATGAGCTATGTTGCTTTTTAATATTCCATATTGAGAAATTACCCATGTCCTATCCCTCTTATTCTTTTGAAACATATACCCTACATCATTTCCCTCTTTTCTCATATGTTGACTCTTATGAGTGTTTATATTCTTAAATTATGTGTTGATATGTATGTAGAACTATAAAGTTATATGCCTCTCATCTTTTTCATGTTGTGCCATTATTTGTAGATTTAAAACAAGATTGACTCTCTTTGTGAAATGGAATCTTATCTTCCACTATCGGTGACTTCTTGTTGTCTTATGATCTATATGACAAGATATATGTTCATGGGTCCTTTGACCCCAGTGATAATTATTGGATGATCTCATCCTCCTATCCAAGAATGACTAAATTTACTTTTTTCCACTATATTTGTTGATGTCTAAGACTAATTTTATTTCTAGTAGTAGTACATGAGTACAACCATACATTGGGTGTGCCTTTCCACCCCAAGTGCCCATTTCCACTTGTATTATATATATTGGGTGCACCTTTCTACCCAAGATGCACCTTTCCACAAAATATTTTGGTAGAGATCCTAGGGTGTCCCAACCCTTTTTTAAATAACTTTAGTCTAATGTTGTTTACATGAAGTGCTTATAAATTGTGATATTATTATTGTGACATTTTTTAAGAAAAGAAATCTCATAATGATAATCTTTTTTAATTTGTTTCTCTTTGATATCCATTTTGATGTTTCACTTCCCTCCTTGTTGGAAGACTTGAATATTTAATTGATGCCCTTTTACCTTAATGTTTCTCAATCCATATTTATATGCTCATACCAGTGTTTTTGTGCTAGTTCCACTCTATATTCTCTTGTATGGTATCCTTCCAACTCCATAAGTGAAGGAAATAGATGACTTGAGATGACAACTTTGACTCAGCTTAGTGGAGTTAACTCTTGGGATGTGACTTGAAATAGTTTGGACATCCCTCTACTTAGATCATGAAGTTTTTACTTTCATGTAAGGCCCTTGTGGGAGATTATTACGTAATCTTGTAAACTGAAAATAGTCATGTTAAGTTATTCCTATTCTTATACATCATTCTTTTTTGAAATAAAAAATACACCTATGATAGAGTACATGTTAGTGTGTTCGAATTAGATGGGCCTAATCCTCAAATGTAGTAATGAATTGATCCCTTCTCAGGTCTTGCTCCTTAAAAGATGGTATTAGAGCTATGGAAGTCAGATTATAACTATTTCAATTATATATCTTAGTTAGAACCATTACCATGAGTGAATATCCTAGATCATATGGTTACCCTATAATTGACCTATTTTATTCATGAGATGATGAAAGTAATATTTAAAATCATATGAAATAGACATAAGAATCATGATTAGTAAAACCCTAATGTGATGGGGATTTAGGTTTTGTTACGCTATAATCATGGTTTGTTGTGACATATTTATTTGGAATTTAGAGTGGAGTTGGGTAATGAGGGTGCTTTTTAGTGGATAAGGAAATCATATATATATATATATATATATATATATATATATATATATATATATATATATATAATTCTGACTTAGTTCTCACAATTGATTTTGGATCCATCTTTTGTTTTATGTCCAATAGATTCATATCCATTTTTCCATTATACAATTATATGTACAAAGAAAAATTGTTCAATTTTATCAATGTTTTCTTGAACTAAGTCACAATGAATAGATCTACAAAGTCTTGATAGAGAAACCTTAAAATTAATTGGAATAAAAATCTCACACCTTAGTTCTGAATATGAAGTAATGACTAGGAAGATGTGTCTTGTGCTAAGGTTTAGTGGACCTACCCTCTTTACTCCATTAATTTGTGGGTTGGTGTACCTAGTGACTTACTAGATGCTTATGTGAACCTTAGGGTTGATAAGTGAGAACCCAAAGGACCTAAAAGTCAACCCTAGGTGGATATGGCCTTTTAATAGGAGGAATGACCTATGTATATTATATCACACCCCTAGGTTTAGTCCATAGCCCTTATACCTTTAAGAGTTGTTTAGTTTGATTTATTAGTTTAAACCTTTTTTCAAGGGGTGTAGTAATGTAACCTATAGACTCTAGGTTGTTAATTCAACTTCAATGTTGTTTGTGAGTGATAATGAATAAATTTCTTTTGTAACTTTCTGAGTGAATTGGATATGACTACTCCCTAACTAATATATATGAATGAACTCTACTAAGTTGGACCATGACTATTAACTAAATATTGAAGTGTGCACACTAATTTTCAATTATCTAAAACGTTGAACACAAATATATAAGTAGTGGTTAGGTCTTGAAAATATTAAAGGGATCAAATTGTTTTGCCTTTACCCCATCTTGCTATTAAATCGACAATGTGTAGAAATCTAATCTAGAAACTAGTTAAATTCTTTAAGAATGTCAACACCTTGTCTCATGCAACCATAATCAATTCAAGTGCTTGAAATTAATTATATAGTGATCTTAATATGCATGATCATTATATGCACTAGAAAATTGGATAATTAATTTATTAAGTTACGTGAAACACACCATAATGCTCAAATATGGGAAATGAAAAGTTCTTGATATGTAAACCCTAGATATCACACCTTAACCTTAACTTGACGTGGTAAAATGTGTGCATAATCTCAATATAGCAGGTAACACTAAGTGTGAAACAAAATATTTATTCATGATATACCATTGGAGTACCCACATGCATAACATAAAAAGGGAGAAGACAATGATAATGAAATTAGCATCACATGGCATGTAACACTAATAAGTGGATCATGTTGAAAGAATCTTAGTATGTGATATAGCTCCTTTAATTTAACTTCTAGTGGGATAGAAATAGTGGAAACAAAATTCTTAGAATGATGTAGTTACATTTTGGTCAATGGGTGACTGTTTAGACAAGGTTTTGATTTATTAGATTTTAGGGACGAAATCTTATTTAAGGAGTGAATTTTTGTAACATACCATAACCTAGAATCTTAACTCTAGAAACCAAAATCTCTTTAGTGTGATTCTTGTAAGCTTAGACCCTTAGTTTTGGCCAACCAAGGAAACAATTAATTATAGTACATTTTTACAAACTCTAATGAACATTAATGCGCATATAATGAGTAGCTCAAGTATAAACCATATCTACAGTTATAAGAATCTATAATCATATCATAGATCTATAAAGGATCATATGATGATGAAATAAGTATGTGGAAATTAAACCCTAGTTGTATTTAGCTAACCTGCCCTACCCATGTCATTAATAACATAATATATCATAATAAGCATAAAAGTTAGAACAAATAAACTAAATCATGGTTAATATATGAGTAGTCCCTTTAATAAGTCATATATGCTTATTTGATCACTAATGCATACATAATGACTATTATGACTAATTATAGGTATAATTTGCTTCAAATATGAAATGGAATAATAATTTTAGTTCTCATGTAAATGGATGGGAGTAATGTGCCATTTATGAGTTAATGCTGATATTATTGGACTTGGTGAGTAATTGGGTAAAACAACATATTCCGTGCATATTAATATAAGATATCCCTTTCAATAGCAATGTGAAGTCGACATGACTCTAATTAATGAATGTTGATGATTATGATGTAATATTATAATAAATATAAAAATAACGAGCCTAAATCATAATTGTATTAGATCTCATAAAAGGAATCTTCAAACCTAAAATCTAATCTCAAATTGTATTCATTGGGCCATAAGTAGCTTGGGAACTAAGTTTGAGATTAATTTAGTGACCCTGACTATTATAATTCAAATATTAAAGAATATATAATATAAGACCTAACTATATTAAATAGAACATTGGATCACATCAAAAGGGGAACATGATAATAAAATCAGATTTTACATGCCAAAATTATCCTATGTGCCAAATTTGTATTAATTGTATATTGTTTGAGTGCCCAAACAAAGTTGTAAGGAGAAAACAAGTTTTAAAAGCTTAATATTCAAAATATTTAAGCAATTTCTTATAGTTCTATTGAATCATTTTCACGTTATGTTATCAGAAACCCACCCCTTTCATATATGTGAGTCCCTTTCTGGCCATTCAATCAATACCAGATGGGTGTAGGGATTGTCTCTTACCTTTTCTCCCTTCCTTTCCTTTATGAACATGGATTGTTTCGTTGTCCAATTTTCTAGCACCTATATCTCTGTTGTTTCCTAATATTCTTCCACAATCTCTTTGTGGGTGCATTTCTTATCCAAATCCACTCCATTTGACTAACTAATCGAACACTAAACCACCATGTTTGAAAACCCCCAAAATCCATCTCACTTCCCCCTCTGTCCATGTTTCCAGGAACCCCAGTGAGGAGACCTATATGAACCTCAAACTTGAGTAGCATCTTTGCTCACTGTGAAACTTTTTCCCTATGCCAATTTAATCATAGAATTGGCCAGTTCTCCCAAACAATTCCATATTCTTTCTCCAACACATGGAGTTTCAATTGTTGCTACCAAGTATTAATTTCCATTTACCCCACCAAAACCTTTCCAACATCATCTCCAACACTACACACTTCTATTTCCAGCATTTTGCACTTAGTCATCTTACCCAACTCCATAGATAGCTGGTCGTTGGAGCCACCTTGGCATGATGCTCTAGGATTCCATCTAATGTGGAAAGTGTGTGGACGGGTTTATGGATGACTCACGGAGCTTCTTCTACTCCTAAATTATCCCCAACAATGACATAGCTCACCCTCTTGTTTTCCTTCTTCCTCTACAAATGTTTATCATAGGTATTGTGCTTTCCAAGGCTTCGGACTAATTCTTTTAGATTCAGGCTCTTTTCCTTCGTCAAGGCTTTGTAAGACTGTTATAGATGTGAGGTTGTCTTGTGGTTATTGTTTTTTAGAGAACTTTAGTTCTACTCTTCCTACTAGCCATGGTGAAAACTAGTTCTAGGGGTTCCTATTTGCCTCACCGCTTCTAGTTTGGCTTGTTGCATCCAACTAGGGACAAGAGATCCTAACCTGATGTTAGTTCTTTTCATTGTGCACCTGAGCTAAGAACCCAAATAAAATATCAGACTCCAAAATGGTGGTTTGTATTTTAGAGAGTTCCAAAGAGAAGAGAAGAAGATGTTTGTCAGTATTTGCTAGTTTTTTCCTTTCTCATCATCTAATATTTTTCATGTGCCACCATAGGCAGAAGTGGCATTTTGCCACTTCAACTAATTTTGTTGCATTGAGATATACATTGGGCATTTTGTAGGCCCAAACTAGATAGAAACTCATTATTGGGCCATCTCAATTCAGTTTCTAAAACAGATAATATTTGATACGTTGCTTATTGGAATTTCTGATTGAAGGTACTTCTAATATTAATATTAAATTATTTATAGATCAGACAGAATAGAAGAAAATATTTCTTTAAATTATGAATTATTGTCTAACCAATGACATGGTTTTTATCACTTGATTCTCGTATAATAAATATGTGAATTTGGATGATTTCCTAATTCATGGAAAATTCTAAAAATTCATGTCTAATAATCTATAAGTCATAAAAATAAATTAACATATGCTAAGGAATTAGAAAAGTATAATCTAAGTGAAAGAGTGGATTTTATGGCCTAAATCAGTTGTAACAACAAGGTGATTTTTTAGGGTTTGTGAATTTAATAAGAGGTTAACCCTACTTTTTTATATGCTTGAGATAGGTGGCTTGTGACCCTAATGTGGAACTAAGTTTGACCTAGGATATATCTAGCCTTGATATGAGGTATTTTGCAATCTAATATTACATATTGAGCAATGAATCATGTTTTCTCTCTCTTTGTCTATCTTTTGATACATATACCCGACATAGTTTCCCTCTCTTCGGAAATGTTGACTCTTATCAGTGCTTATATTCTGAAGTTGATCTTTTGATATGCAAGTTGAACTCTAAAGTTATATATTTTTCATCTTATTTCAAGTTGTACCCTTATTTGTAGATTTGGAAAAATATTTACTATATTTGTGAAATGGAATGTTATTTTCCCGTGCGATGGCCTCTTGTGGTCTTATGATGTATCTTGATTGTGGAGATGCTATAATTTTAGCTTTCGGGTCATGTAAACCCAAATGATAATCGTTGGATATTCTTGTTATCTTATTTGAGATTGAGAAAATTTACTTCTTTCCTCAACATTTGTGCATGGACTAGAGTAACTTCATATCTAGTAGCGCTATATGAGTACAAGCATATATAGGGTGTGCCTTTCCACCCCGAGTGCGCCTTTCCACTCGTATTATGTATACTAGGTGAGTCGCTCCGCCCAGGGTCCACCTTTCCACCCATATTTTTGTTTGATATCTAGTGGTGTCCCGACCCTACTTCAAATAACTTTAGTTAAATGTTTTTCACATGCACTGCTTATCAATTGTGATATTATTGTGACATTTTTTAAGGAAAGAAATCTCTTAATGATTATATTCTTTAATATGTTTTTGTTTGATATTCATTTATATTCTCAACTCCCCTCCTATTGGAACCCTTGAATATTTAATTGATGTCCTTTTATCCTTATATTGATTGATCCCTATTTATATGATCATACCGACATTTTTGTGTTGGAAAACTTTCAATTTGTCTTCTTCGATGGGGTATGGTTCCAACCCCTTAGGTGGAGAACAAAGAGGACTTGACATGATAACTTAGACTTGGCTTAGTGGAGATGACTCTTGAGAGATTTACTTGAAATAGTTTTGATATCCCTCTACTTAGATCTTGATATTGTTACTTTCATATAAGCCCCTTATGAGAGATTATTGTGTAGTATTATAAAATTTGAACTTATCCATGTTTGAATCCACTATTATTCTTATATATTTTTACTTTGAGAAATAAAAATACACCTATTCCATCATAGTTGTTAGTGTGTTTGGATTAGATGGGATTAATCCTCTAATTGAGTAAGGAGTGGATCTCCTCCCGGGTCTCACTCCTTACACTTAACCTGGAGCTAGTATGGGTTTTGTAGTCACTAGCTAGTAGTTTGAGTGGTACGCCTCAAACAAGTGAGGGTATAATAAAAATAAGTAAACCAACTATATAGTATATCTACTTAAGTTTTATCAATGAATCAAATTGGATGTGATGTTATTGTTCTTTTATTTCTTGCAAGTATAGTATGTGTTTCGTAAATATGCACTTGTATATGCTCTACTATAATTTTGGTATAGTCTTTATTCTTATGAACTATCTACCCAAGTGTATCTGATTATATAAAATATTGTAAGTAATAATTGATATTAGTTGTTGAATCATATTATTGGGACTTGTAGTCTTGGTTTGTGGTATTCGACAACTTTATGTTAACCAGCAGAGAAACCATGGTCATGGTGGTGAGCAAATAGGAGGACATTAGTAGAGTTAAAGTCTGTGTTGTCTTCTTGGAGTAGCTTGTTAGAGATGTTCATGTTCTCTCACACTCGAGCAGGGTGCTTTTTAGTGGTTGTATATCACTTCACAAGGTTTTTTCTAGCATGCAAGGTAATGTTTTACATTTTGTATAAATGTGTGCGGCTACTGCATTGGATAGTATGTGTAAAGATACATGTGGTCATCAATGAATATGAAAAGGACCTTTGCAGAAAAAGCTATCGTATGATTAAATGGAAATTTTATTTCATGTTTATCATGTACATGTATTAGTAGTGATAGTAAATTAGTTCTTGATTGATGTTTCATTTGGAGTAATCTCCCTCTTGATAGCTGGTCACAAAAAGACATTTCTTGATCATGTATTGGAGTATTTATTCTATATCTTGGTGGTATGCATATTAAAAGTGAATAGAATAGAAATAAAGTTGTCTAAATGATAATTTCATGAAAAAATGAGTATCAATGCTAGGATGTACTTTTTACTTGATCAAAATAACCTCTAGATTGACAATAACATGATTACATTTATTATAGCATGCCAAAATATTGATATACAAGTGTACCCAGAGATATGGTATTTAATAAGGCCATGAACATGATCGACATAGCATTTTTCTAATATTACCATCAAACATATTGATGCATGTAAATAAGAATACAATAGTTTTGTAGGTAAAATCATTATCCATTATTACAAGTCTGTTGCAACTGTACTACATGTGAAGAACTAATCCTTCAAGGGCATATGTGATTAGAAAAACAACAGTCAAAACTCCAATAGATGTGGTATTTTGAAGTAGAGGATGTCAGTAGAACAAGTTCATTGTCTTTTTATTTCACATTAATACAAACACACTTTTGTTATTTATCATGGTTTTTAAACTTTGACTAATTCTAATACTATTATAGTTCTTCAATTATACGCCCTTCTTTTACAATATTTGTACAACTTAATGTTTATAGGTCTAGATTTAAATCTATTGTATGCTTTCTTATTTCCTATTTCTTTTGTTCGATCCTCGATGGTAAGATCGTCTACGTGACTTCAACTAGAAGAAAAAATCAAACTCCTTGTCCTTTAATGATTTAGACATGAAAGAAGATATGTATTTTCCTAACTTGATGGAGTCTTTAACATAGACAATAGTTTTGCACAATTGCTTGTAAGAAGAGAAAAAAGCATAAAAGAATCAAGACTTTATCTACTTCTTGTAGCTTGATATCTATATTTTCCACCTCCATAATAATGGAATTAAACTCATCAAAATGGTCAAAAATAGATGTACCTCTGGTCATGCACAGAAGATATAGACGTTACCTATAATGTAGTTTTATTTTGAGAGCGATGTTGTGTAAAGAGATTCAATTTTTTGCAACAAGTTCACAACAATCTTAATCTAGCAACTTCATTAAAAACCATCCTTGAAAGTGATGATTGGTTGAAGGATAGGGATTTTTCATCCATCTCTTACTTTTGTTATATTTACAAAGAAGCTGACATATTCATTACTCATACAAGAAGCTGGCATATTCATTACTCATATCCACTTTAACGACATTGTGTTGCACTAGCAGGCCTAACTTCTTGATATGTCAGAATAGAAAGTTGATAGTGCAGTCAAACTTCATTGTGATGTACTTACTCATCATTGTTCTTGTAAATTGTAATATCAATTTATTGAATTAACACAATGGAAAGAACACAAGATAATACATATGTGGGGAGAAGAATAACAAAAATATAAACAAACAATAAATTTCATATTTACGTAGTTTGATCTAGATGGCCTACTCCTCAGGAGGAGAAAAAAAACTTCACTATTTGTAGAAGATTCCAAAAAAAAAAATCTCTCAAACAGAGAACGCAAAGAGCTTTGTGAAGGATACTCTCAAAAAAGAGAAGAAATCATTGGTACAAGATAACTTCAGTGCTATCTTGTATATTGCTTCCAAATTGTAATGTTTTCCACTAAAAATAGTGAACCTAATAAGAGTCTGAAATTAAACAGGAACACATGTTGAGGAACACATGCTGCGAACGAGAAGCGATATTCAAAGTAATTTGATCCAACTCCAATTAGGATTAATAATTCCAAAACATGGGTTGGACTTCAGCGGAAATATCCAGAATAGAACTGAAATGCCCATGATCCTTTAGGATTAAAAAAATATACTATGTGTCTTTGAGGCACGACCAGTCTTTATTTTACCTCCCTCTTACCAAGCATCCACAGTATCAAGGGGTCCGAAAAAGGGTCATCCCACGTTGTGCTTTCTTGCTAACCTTTTCAACCTTAATATCTAAGCTTAAACTTCCCATTTGGTCGCGGCATGAGGTTAGAGAACCATTACCTGGCTTAGTAGCTACTTTTGAAATCCGTCGTGATACGTCTACAGGCTGATCACCAGCTATTTATTTCTATTAGATATTAGTTTGTTCTTTCAGCCGCCGCGTTTGGTTGTTGCACCAGATCGCTTGCTTTCTAAAGGATTGAGTGAATTGGTTCAGACGACATACCATGTTCGAAAATGGTTGACAAAACTGACACCAGTTCTCGTCTGCGTGCTTGTTAGAATTCAACGCTCTGCATACTACATGGTACGTCGGCTATTAAACCTATCCAGTCAGTGGAGAGAAGGATCATACACTTAGTACCGGGTTTTTATTTGTTACATCTCGTTGTTGCCGAATGAGCTTTTCTTTTCATGAATAGTTTCTGTCAAGAATTGAATTGAGTTTCAATTGTCAATTCTTTAACCCTATATGATGACAATCTTAAGAACATGTTGTCAACAACGTTCAAGCTTCCTAGTTGCAAGAATCATCTGTGTATTATAACTATCACAAAGGTCAATTATCCCAGTACTAGTTTTTTTTTTTGTCATCAGTTCAACAACTTTATTTATTTCGTGAAGCTATATATAATATATAACACATTTGACGGATTTCACATTTGCAAGCTGCTGGTTTGCTAACCGTAGGTGAACTAATATGTAATGCGGAAGTTTCAAGTCAAAGAACAACAACAAAATAAGACTCCCATCGAAAAGTCAAACGTCAAGCAATAGCTAATGAGAACATATTTAACAAAGAAGACCGCAAGTTTATTAAACAAATTCCTTCACAAAATCAAGAATTGTCATCCTCTCACAATCATTTGCCCACAATAAAATTTCTTAACCCACTCTCATTCTCTCCCCTTTATCTTTTTTATTTTTCCTTTTGGCCCACAATATTGATGCATAATGTTGTGCACACTCAAAGTCACACACGTTGAAACCCACACATTGGCAGATCATATCATATGGCACCGTGTCTTGTGTATGTACTCTCATAGTACTCGATAAGACAATCTCGAATTATAAGACTAACTTACAAAAGACAGTACGAGAAGATAAGATTAATCTATTAGAAAAGGATAACATAAAGATAATGCTAAATTTTAATAGATGGAGAGAGAGGATAATCCTAAACATTATCTTAAATTCCAAGTTTAACCAATTTTGAACTTTTCTAATATTAGATAATATTTTGTATCCTAAATTATGGTAAGAGACATTATCCCAACAATCTCCACTTTATATCTTATTCAGTTAAGTGCAATTATTTCTCCCATAAATTTGATCACATTCTTCTTTTATACTTTTGTCCTCAGAGGTTGTTTTTGTCTCAAGAAGCACTCTACCATGTACGCCTGTATGGAGTGCATGTCCAGGCTTGACTGCTCAAACTCTTTGTGTGGGAGCTCCTCATATTGTACAGTTTGAAAAACTGTACCGCCTCCACCTGTAGTTGGAAGAACCGCATCCTTTGTACCCTTAGCCCGTATACCATAGGATCATGCCTTTTCTATGTTGCATTCGTTCTATGACACTGCGTGATTGTTTTACCATGTCATCCTCCTTTCAACAGTTGGCAACTTAGTCTCTGCACCTGTTGAAATTTATAGTTGAATTTACAATCTTGCTCTAGAGTACCCCTGAGAGTTGAATACAAGTAGTACTATTTAGATTCATGATGTCCGCCACCTATGCCATTACTTCATCTACGTCTTCTGTGTTGATAGATTCTCTCATTAGCTTCTCCTCTCTTGGTTAGAAAAATTCCAACCAGACGATATACTCCATTGAACCAGGTTGTCTTTGTGGTCGCTTGCCACTTGCAAGTGAATGGCATGACCCCTCACATTGATATTTTACAACTAGTGGATTCTCGCCCTCTTAATTTCATAATAAAAATTTTATCAAGATTTTCTACCAGATGGCCTCCAATTATAGTTGTCGACATCGTCAAGCTATTTGGTGCCCCTGATGCTTTCTGATCTTCTGGCATGAGCATTTCTCTAATACCAATTGGAGTAATATGTAATGCAAAAGCTTCATGCCAAGATATCTTCTTATGCGAGATACATCTCAAGCATGTACAACAAAAACAATAACACCCCCATCGGGAATACAAAACACCTCAAGCAATAGATAATGAGTGGAAAATAAGACCATAAATTCTATTAAGTAAAAATATTCATGAGATCATAAGGATTGTCGCTCTTTCACAGTCATTTTTCCATAATAGAATTCCTTATTCCACTCTCACTCTTTCCCCTTTTGGCTATCTTTATGGACTTTCTTTTTTGAACCACAATGCTGATGCTCAATGTTGTGTCAAGTTGGCACACAAACATACCACATGTTGGAACCCAATACATCGTATCATACGTCATTATGTCTTATTTATAGTACTCTCTTACTGCAAGACAAGACAATCCTAAAGGATAGGCCAACTTATAAAAGGAAGTATGAATGGATAAGACCAATCTATTAGAAAAATGACAATAGATAGATAAATCAAATTTTAGTAGGCAAGAATAGAGGATAATTTTAAATATTATCTTGGACTTTAATTCTATCAAATTTTCAACTTTCTTAATATTGTTAGACATTATTCAATATTACTAAAATATGATAAGAGACATTATCCTAACAATAGTACAGAGAATCACCAACAGTCTCGTGGAGGGCAAAAAAATGTGCCCACATCAGGCTAGCCAAAGCCAACCCAAGAATATCAGTAGAAGAGCACGGTCCCATGCTCTCAACTAGTATAGCACAGACACGAGCATCCACATCAACCCAGAACTTGTAGGCCTTGTACTGTAACTCAAATGACTCCTCAACATCAATAAAATTGTCGACCACCTTCTTCTTATTAGCATCAATGGCCGCTGGTGTAAGATGGGTCAGAAAATAGCGAGCAGGATGAGGCAGACTGAGAAGTTTGTCATTAAGAAACTCCCAAAGATGTTGACAACATATATGGAGGCACATACACTGGACCCAGTCTCGATAATTGAGACCATTGAGGATTACCTGGCAACGAGGAATAGACACATCGCTCGAAAAAGATCCTAAAGAAAGAGACATGGGAAGAGATCGATCCAATCAATCGATGAGAGAACTGATTGAGAAGAAGATCAATCAAGGAAGCGGTGGGTGGGCAAGAGAATGGGCATGATATTATAGAGATCCATTAGAAGGAATCGATCGGAAAACAACTATAATATCAGCTCATGATGCCATGTTAAGAATAGTGCTTCTATTGTTATGAGCCCAATATGGTAATATATCTACAAGTGCTTGTGGTGACATATATGCAAGAAACCGCTTATGCAATGAGTAATACAAAGAGACGTAATACAAAACAGCTCAATATGAAGAAGTCGTCATGCGAATAGCCATAACGCAACCTAACAAAATCCAGTAATTGGGCGTGACACGGTGGCCCTCTAAACAATAATGTCACACACAATATTATTCGGTTGAAAAATTAATACAAACTATATGCTTCGTATTCATAGAGTATCCAGTGGCGGGCATACGTTGAGGCCACCTGAGGCCTTAGCCTCACGCAAATTATTGTAAAACTGCTAATCACTCCATTGTTGGCCCCGATCATTCCCAGAAATTGCCCACATGCAACTGCAATGGCCTCACCCAAATAACCGTGAAACTAATAATGTTTACGCATTTTGCAACGTTCAATACTCATGCTCAGAACTCGTGCATGTTTAACTGTAGTCACCAGTAAACACGAAACACTCCAAATCCTTACATGCTCAGTGCGTGAATATGGGAAGATTAATTGATTGAATAGCCGGTAGCTACTGGATGTGAGTGTGAGAGAGAGAGGTGGTGGGGCAATATAATATGGATAGAGACGGACGTCTCATTAACTGATCTTTTTTATATTTTCAAAAATAACGGAACAGAACTACAACGAATCGGAAATAACAAATAGTGAGAGAGAGATGTGCTCAGACAAAGTAAGTGGAGCGGGAAGTCCGACTAGTTGATGTTTCCCTTTCCATCAAAATAATTCTGAGCATAAGTCAACTACGAACAACATTATACATTCAATACATCATCTTTTAACTCACATCTACTTTACAGTTAGCAAAACCTCCTCCTCTCATTTATTTCTATAACTATTTATGCATGTAAGTAAAAAATAATGTTGACAACCACGACTAATATTATGTAATTGGTTCCTACAATAAGCTTTTACATTGGAGATGGTGTTTAAGTAAAACTATGTTATGTTTCATAAGTTGATATTTTGATAATTTATAGAGGCATGGGATGTGAGATCCATGGAGCTTAGTTCAACATTTTTGCATTTATAAAATTTCTTAACTTGCATCTATTCTAGAATTTTGTGTTTCTTGATAAAACTATATACTAAAAGTCACTACATGTAGTTTTAAGATAAGACCTCCTTCATCCACGTTTGATAAATGGGGTCTTTTTTCGGATGATGTGAATCATATATCCCCATATGATTTGGAACAAAATCAGAAGCGGTTATTCAATTTTATATACCGAACAAGTTTTCGTAAAAAATATTGATGTATAAGACATTATGAGATATCTCATAGTTTTAGAATATGAAACTTTATCATACTTTTATCTGAATCCTTATATGTAATTTGTAAGAAGTATGTAATATTTTGTAAAGTTAGATCCTGAACAAGTATTTTGTATGAACAAGTATTTTTTTTGTCAATCTTGACAATTGTTTTGAACTACGTTCTTATCTACTATGGTTTGGCCTCACCTACTTTATATTTCTGGGTCCGCAACTGAGAGTATCCATCACGAATCTTGATAAAAACAAGTGAGCAAGACAGCCCCCAGAACGCAACCCGCCCTTCTTTCTTCCTCCCACGCCCGCTTCAGCTATGACTTTGTTGCCTCTTCCACTACCGAACGCTTACCTTTCCGAACTTTCCTCCGAAACTACCTCCAACTCACTCCTTTAGTGCTCATAGGTCACTACTTACAACATCAAAAGCTTCGTCCGTTCTAAATCATGATATTCAACACAACTAGAGACGCTTAGTGATTCTGTAACTAATAAACAAATTGAGAAAATTCTGGAAATCAATCAACTTCGACTAAACTCAGTTCATACTGAAATTGAGAATTAATGAGCCCGCAATGAAATAGAAAGCAGACGACTAATAAGTTCCGCCAGTCCTTTGTGGATGATAAAATCAATCTTCCGAAACGTTGTGGCCTTGGACATAAAAGACATAACATTACCATGTATAATGTTTTAGATGTTTTTGAGAAGTTCTACAACCTCCGCTGGAGAACCACCAAAAGCCTATTTAGTTGTGATGAAATTGGAAGCATAAGATCGAGGTCATGTGTTAGGTTGGCTCGTTGCAATTACAATAGCGCCACTGTTTTCACATTGAGAATTATGAATAACTAATCGCAGACATATCAAGCGTCTGTAGTCTTTCCTTCGTTTTTTCGGAATCGCATGTATAACAAATCCTAATTAAAAGTCTGATTAATTGCAACAAACCGAACACATGCATGAACCTTATCCTTTTCCATCGTAAACGAACTCTGCAAATACTTGTCCCCCTAGCTATTCTGTGTTCCTCTAACGAACAAAAAAGATGGCAAGCTATGGCACTAGTATGTGGGCAAGACCAGAGATTACTAGGCGAACAACGAGAGGTGGAAATTGTTCCATGTGGCTTTGCTACTAAACTCATTTTCTTCGTAGCATACACTGGCTTTATGGCGCAAGCATTGGCTGGCATCAACGTTTATAATCTTCTTAGCGCTAGAGTTGTCTTGTCTTTGACATTGAACAGTATTTCGAAATAGAACGATTACGCTGCTTCGGACTGTACAAGTTAGGAGAACAGTCATTTGTTGCTTAAGGACATCCCTTTGCCATGACAAAAATGTCTTCTTTGTCGATTAGGGCTTTTCAATTTGTGGTTTATATGCGTTAGGTTAATGGAATGTGTTTCCCGTGTGCTTGAAGGAATCGTGGCTATTTGGATTAGTTACCAAGAGCTCAAGTAGATCACGGGTGGAATGACTTTTCGAAGTCAAGAATACCCTATCGTAATTAACTAATTGTAACTTGGGCATGTTTTCATGACGGTTATCGTTTAATTTAGTTCGCTCTTGTCTGCATTAGCTAACATCGTAAATGTATTAATGCCTTCTGGTCTGTAGCCATAGAGACAACAAAAAAACGATGACATAGATTTGCTAGCAACTTTAGCTGTTTGTGTGTACTGAAACAAAAAATTGAAAACTAAAAAAAGAGTGTTGTGGAAAGTAAAACAGTTTTGCTAAGGTTTGTAGTTTCCATCTCCTCTTTGCAATAAGGGAGGAGGAAGTGATGCTTACCATTTTCCTCCACTAGCAGATCTACCCTCCAATTTACATTAGGAATAATCTCGTATGAGGCCTCCTTTGCTCAGATGTTTTGCATAGGTTTTCTTTCTTCTTTTTTATGATATCTCTCTTTTATGCTGAGGTTTCCAATTCATGAGTATGACATGGTAGTATTGAACTTTCCTCTTTCAATGTGAAAGCTTTTCTTCATCGCCTAAGAAAATCGTGATCTCTAAGTTTTCACATGATTATGTACGTAAATTCTTTGATGGGTGATCATGTTCTTTGTAGTTATTAGTGTCATCGTAAACTTATAATCAACATAATCTCTTCCTTTCTGAGATTATTCATAATGGTCGGAATGCCTCATGGGAGGTAATATCAAGAGAAATATATATGACCACTGTCGTTTAGATGTAATGAATCTTGATATGTACAACCTTACTTAGCTATAAGGAATCTTTTATGAAAAGTTGTATTCAACAGTTTTGTTCACAAAAATCATTTTACATTTGATACATCTGTTCAAAAAGGCTTTTGTATATTTCACTAAAAAAATAGGGATATTATAAGGGTATGGACATTTGAGGACAAGCTAATCTAAAAGGATTTCTGAAACCACTAAAAATGAGGAATATGCAGGTTGTTTTACTCAAATTTTCATGCCTAAATCAACTCTAAGTTCATTTACTCTGTTTATTTTTCATTCCATTTGCAATTTATCTCTTTACAATCATATAGTTCCATAACTAGACTATTTTGCAACTTCTAGGTACCAAACAATGAAATACATAACTTCAATGAGTTTGTAGATGGAGGATATAGACATAATTCAACCAATTTTGCCACATAGGACCCAAAATGTTGGTCAACTTCATCTAATGTTGGCATGATGTATGTAGGCTACAGCCCCAACCTTGACCTCGACAAAACTGCACCTTTGTAACATACCAGAACTAGAACCCTACCTTAGAAGTTTGACCCCCTTTGACTTTGCCAAATAAGGATAAGATAATACGTGTAATTTAAGGTAATAACGAAATATAAAATGTGTCACAAGAAGTGTAACATAACAAATCATGCTTAATAATCATATATAACACATATGGAGATAATAAGATTATAATTGGTCGAATAATGAACTAATGGGCCACTAATGGGCCATATGACATATCTCATAAAAAGAAATCCCAAAAATAAAATCTAAGCTTAAAATCGTGTTCCTTGGGTCCCAATTACCTTGAGAGACAAGTTTCACATTATTCACATAATAACAATTCATTTAATTCAAATTGGAAAAGAAGATGTGTGTTTTCCTCAAAATATCAAATAAAATAATAAATGACTCCAAAAGAGGAAAATAATCTTGGACTCGTAATCCAAATATTAAAATATGCCTTTGGGTGAAATTTTGCTCAATTTAAAGAAAGTTTGATTAAAAGATGAAATCAGGAGAGAGAAAGTGTGTAGAATCTTCAAAATATTAAATAAATACACAAACAACTCCAACTTGTAAAATTAATAGAAAAATCATATCCAACACATTAAATTTGACTTGTGGGTGAAGTTTCATAAAATTTGGGTAATCTTAACACCATTAATAAAGGAGGAAAAAGAAAACAGTAATTGATTTATTCAACACATTAAAAGTTCTCAAAAGGCAAATCTAATTATATATTCAGAATCTACATATCAAATGTATCCTATATGAAAAGTTCTATCCAATTGGAGTTTGTTTACACCTTCAATTTAATTTGGAAATAAATAATGTAATTAATTATAATTCACTTTATTACTAATTCGATTTTGATTAAAGTTTCCAATTCAATTTATGCGTGCGACGCAGACCGTCAGATCTTGGATCCAATGGCAGATGCATCTTCTCCTACCTTGAGTAGGAGACCCATCATGGATAAACAGTAGAGGGGGTGGTTTCTCATAGGTTTCTCTCTCGTTCCATGATTATTTTTTGAGATTCTTCGACCACCAGATGCGCGAGCCAAATTCACACCTTTCCATCCTAATATGCTAGGGTTTTGTTCGTTGGTGTCCCTAGTCAGCTAGGAGTTTTCTCCTCTTCCCCTGTTTCCGGTTTTGGGAGCTTCTACGTTGAACCCGGGGTAAAACCCTATAAATATCCTCCCCCTACATGATCCTCAAGCACCCAGCAGTCGCCCGTGAAAGTTCTATTGGCCCCAAAAACCCTACTACTCCCTTCCCCTACTACATCTTCCTTCTCTTGCGACAGCGAGCTCGACCGTGGTATTTTGGTGTTCTTCGGCAGTGGTTCTTTGCTAGGTTTTCTTTGCGGTGGTGTCGGTGAGCTTTGTGTGCCTTCGATTTGTGTGTTTAGAAGGTACAATAGATTCACCCTTCTCCTCCACTCTCTGATCGTTTTGATTATTACTTGGTTGTGATCATCATCTTGTTGTTCTATCTTGGTTTTTCACTCCGGTCTTGGTTGTTCAACCCTTCTCTGCTCTCGATTTGGGCTCCAATTGGCTCACCTTCTCTGCCCAAGTTGCTCAGTTTCACCAGTAATGGCGGATCATCTTGTTCGGTCTGTAGTTGAACATTACAGTCTCGGTTTGGATCATCGAGTTTGTTGGAATCGTGAGAATGAGATTCGTGTAGAAACTTTTTCTTGGTTCTCTTTGGGTCAGAACCTAGAGTTTGATGTTCTCCCCACTATTCTAGGTGATCGTGGTGTCTTCGCGAGAGAAAAAAGCTCTGCGTGATATACCCTCTCTACCCTCCTCTTTCACCTTCGTTTCGATTTCGTGGTTAACGGGCAAAATGGTCTTTTTGCTTGACCCTTCTCTTGGTTTTATCGCATGCGTGGTGCTGAGCTGGATGAGTCGCCAACTGACTTGTGTGGCTCTGAGTGGCCGGCATAAGCTAGTGGGGCCTCTCCCTCTCTCTCTTCTCTTTCTCACTTCTTTTGTCTAATGTGGCTTTTTCATATTTTTCAATTGGTCTGTTTTGTAAAATCCATAACTAATTCTACACTAATTAGAAAATACAAATAAATAGTCAATAAATTTACAAAAATGAGATCTATCTTTTGGTGTTGGTATTGTTGCCTAAATCTAATGATCAATAATAAGTAATTAAAATAAATTAATCTAAATAAGAAATATATATAAAAATCATAACTAAAGATTTATAAGTCAGAAAAATATAATAAAATATGTTTTAGACTCATAATAATATAAACTAAAATATAGTACAATTTTCAAAACCTAATTCACATAATGATAAAAAGGTGTTTTTAGGGTTTGGATAATGTTCATGAAATTGACATAAAATCTGTATATGTATTTAATAGGCTCTTTGGTGACCTAGATTTGGATCTAGAAGTGCTTTGGCCTTTGGATCTGATATTAAGGTATGTTGTACTCCCTATTAATCTATGTTGAGCAATTCACCTAACTTATAATTCTTTTGACTTTGGCCTACACATATGTCTATTTTCTTGATATCATGGTTCGTGTGAACTATCTTACTTGTTATGGACTTGGATATTCTCTTGACAACTTTTTGTGCCTTAGTGCATGTTGGTATTATATGATGATATGTGCCCACTTTGAAGTGGATGTTTATATTTTTCTGTTTTCCATTGTGCGATGGCAACATTGTATAATTCTGACTATACTTTTCACTTGCCTCTACATTCAACATGCTTTGTGATTCAGTAGAACTAGATTAGTATAAATTACATTTGTTTTGGGGTAGTAATCCCCTATTGATTATTAAGGAGGGTGGCAGTATACCATTCTCTATAACCGAGTGTGGCAGTAATCCATACTCAACCTTATATATTGGGAGACTGCCAGTATACCTTTCTCTATCAGGTTTCAAGTTTGTGAGGCTTGGCCGCCATTGTTATTTATATTGTCCTAGGGCTATGCTTATCTCACATGCATGCATATTATTGATGTTGATTGTGGGGTGTGTTCCCTACTTTCTTTTTGTGCCAATATTGTACAATCTTTATTGTTTTAATTATGGCAAGTATCTTCTTTTATTATGTGATGATGATTCCTATCTTGTATGCCCTTGTGGATAGTCCTTAGTTCTTGTAAGGGAAGCATGTATATTTGATGTCCTTATTACTTATATTGCTCAAAGTTTTCTTTAGTATACACATACCATCTTTTTGCTAATGTTTTCTTCTCTTATCTTCTTTTGTGGGGTATGCTTCCAACCCTAGGTTAGATCAAGGAGAGTTGAACTTTGACATCAACCTTGTAGCTGAGCTTTTGGGAGACTTGAAGAGGTGGTTAGATGACTCTCAGCTTGATCTTTGGCTTATATGTTTAGTTTTTCCTTTTTGGAAACCCATGTGTGGTGAAGTGATGTATTATGTTATCAAGCTTTGTAAATTGTTAGATAATGATCTTTTCTGTTGCTACTCATTGTGTTATGATACATACATGTTGAATGAATTGGTCTTCATCCCTTTGGCAAAAAAATGTATGTGGTGTTTGGTTCAAGGGATGTTGCCTTTTTATTTATAGTAGGGAGTGGTTCCCCTTTGGGATCCCACTCCCTACATCATGGCATCAGAGCCACTAGCAGTCAGTTATCTAACCATTTCAAACTCATCTTCCTTAGGATGTTTACCTTTATCTTAGGTTGCTTACACCTAGTACCTTGCCTTGTGTAGAAAAACCCTAATGGTGGGATATAACTCAACTGTTGACAACCAGTACGATTAAGAGACATCCCAAAACCCTAGGTTTGGTTAGGGGACCTCAAATTCTGATAGTTTGGGTGTAGTCATATCTCCAGAGCAAGAGTTGGATATGTATCGACAATTTTTTTCTATTTTCATGGCAGGAAAGATGAAAGACCCGATTGTACCTAAAAATCCTAAGGAGTACTCAATCATGGAGTTTAAGAAGATGCAACCACTTTCCTTCAAGGGTGAAGGTGAGATATAAATGGTTGACAAAGCTAATGATTGGATGTTAGCCATAGAGAGGACTTTTGATGGTATGGCATGTCCTCCACACCAGAAGGTTAGGTTTGCTTCATTTATCTTGGAAGGACTAGCAAGAGTTTGGTGGAATGTAATTGCAAGGACTAGAGACATCTCAACCATGTCTTGGGTGGAGTTTTGGCTCTCTTTCGTGGAAAGTATATCTGCATTGCTTCCCTAAAGAAGAAAGAAGCAGATTTTTATAGCTTGGAGCAAGGTTCTTTATTTGTTTTTGCATTTTTGCAAAAGTTTCTGCTATTGGAACGTTATGCAGTGAGTTTGGGTGAGGAGAGAAGGGATGACCTATTCCTCCAGGGACTCAACTACAATGTGGGTCGTTCTCTTATCCCACAACTGCCTTTGACCTTTCAGTAGATGGTTGATAAAGCTTTGGTTGTGGCATCATACCCAGGGTTTGAACCTAGGGAGTTTGATAAGAAGAGGAAGTCCTCTGGAGATGAATAGAAAAGAGACATTTGTGCTAAGTGCAATAGACCCCATCCTCCAAGGTAGTGCCCTCAAGTTAGAAATCAAGGCACACCAGTGGTATGCCACTATTACAATGAACCTAGACACATCTGACCTAGTTTCCCTAAGTGTCGTAATGGACAAGCTCCAGTGCAACACCAGCAAGCACCTCCTCAGAATCTGGGAAACAATAATGGTAACAATAATAGAGGAAGACCTGTGGAAAGAAAAGATGGAAGAGTTTTTGCTTTGGATGGTGAAGAAGTTAATGATGATGAACAAGAGCAAGTTAACCCATAATTCGTTAGATTAGTCTTTACAAGTTATGTTTCCTTTTTGTATGTTGCTTATGTAGTTGGATGTAAGAAGTAGAGTTGAACCTTTTATATCTGAAGTTTAGTTTGATATAATAAGATAAACCCTTTTAAGGGGTGGTGGTTAAGTTTCCTAATGGATGTTTTGATTTTGAGGACAAAATCCCTTTAAGGGGTGGTGTGTTGTAACATACCAGAACTAGAACCCTACCATAGAAGTTTGACCCCTTAGACTTAGCCAAACAAGGATAAGCTAATACGCGTAATTTAAGATAATAATGAAATATAAAATGTGTCACAAGAAGTGTAACATAACAAATCATGCTTAATAATCATATATGACACATATAGAGATAATAAGATTATAATTAGTCGAATAATGAACTAATGGCCACTAATGGGCCGTATGACATATCCCATAAAAATAAATCCCAAAAGTGAAATCTAAGCTTAAAATTATGTTCCTTGGGTCCCAATTACCTTGGAGACAAGTTTCACATTAATCACATAATAATAATTCATTTAATTCAAATTGGAAAAGAAGATGTGTATTTTCCCAAAATATTAAATAAAATAATGAATGAGTCCAAAAGTGGAAAATAATCTTGGATTCATAATCTAAATATTAAAATATGCCTTTGGGTGAAATTTCACTCAATTTGGAGATAGTTTGATTAAAAGATGAAATTAGGAGAGAGAAAGTGTGTAGAACCTTCAAAATATTAAATAAATGTACAAACAACTCTAACATCCAAAATTAATGGCAAATTTGTATCCAACACATTAAATATGACTTGTGGGTGAAGTTTCATAAAATTTTGGTAATCTTAACACCATTAATGTAGGAGGAAAGAGAAAATAGTAATTGATTTATTTAACACATTAAAAGTTCTCAAAAGGCTAATCTAAATTTATATTCAAAATATACATATCAAAATTAGCCTATATGCAAAGTTTTATCCAATTTAGAGTTTGTTTACACCTTCAATTTAATTTGGAAAGAAATAATGTCATTAATTATAATTCACTTTATTACGAATTCGATTTTGATTAAAGTTTTCAATTCAATTTATGCATGCAATGTGGACCATCAGATCCTGGATCCAACGGCACGCACATCATCTCCTACCTTGAGTAGGAGACCCACCGTGGATAAATAGTAGAGGGGGTGGTTTCTCATGGGTTTCTCTCTCATTCCTTGATTATTTTTTGAGATTCTTCGACCACCATATTCGCGAGACAAATATGCACCTTTCCATCCTAATATTACTAGGGTTTTGTTTGTTGGAGTCCCTGGTCAGCTAGGAGTTTTCTTGTCTTCCCCTATTTCTAGTTTTGGGAGTTGTTGCATTGAACCTGGGGCAAATCCCTATAAATATCCTCCTCCTACATGATCCCCAAGCACCCAATAGTCGCCCACAAAAGTTCCTTTGGCCCTAGAAACCCTGCTAATCCCTTCCCCTACTCCATCTTCCTTCTCTGGCGACGCTGAGCTCAACCATGGTTTTTTGGTGTTCTTCAGTGCTGGTTCTTTTCTCAGTTAGCTTCACGGTGGGGTGGGTGAGCTTCGTGTGCCTTCGATTCATGCATTTAGAAGGTATAGTAGATTTGCCCTTTTTCTTCCACTCTCTGATTGTTTTGATTATTAATCAATTGTGATCATCATCTCACCGTTCTACCTTGGTTTTTCACTCCGATCTTGGTTTCTGGACCCTTCTCCACTCTCATCTTGGGCTCATGTTCACTCGTCTTCTCTACCCAAGTTTCCCGGTTTCACCAGTAATGGCAGAGCATCTTGTTCGGTCTGTAGTTGACCATTTCCATCGTCGTTTGGCTCATCGAGTTCGTCAGAATCGTGAGAATGAGATTCATGTAGAAACTTTTGTTTGGTTCACTTTGAATCAGAATCTGGAGTTTGATGTTCACCCTACTGTTCTCAGTTGTCATGGGGTCTTCACGAGAGAACAAATCTCCGTGTGATATACCCTCTCTACCCTCTATTTGCCATCATTTCAGTTTTATGGTTAAGGGGCAAAATGGTCTTTCACTTGACCCTTCTTTTTGTTTTATCGCGCGCGCGGTGCTGAACTGGATGAGTTGCCAGCTAACTTGGATGGCTCTGAGTGGCTGGCCTAAGCCAGAGGGGCCTCTCCCTCTCTCTTCTCTTTCTCTCTTCTTTTGTGTGATGTGGTTTTTCATATTTTTCAATTGGTCTATTTTGTAAAATACATAACTAATTCCACACTAATCAGAAAAATACAAATAAATAGTCAATAAATTCAAAAATATGAGAGGTATATTTTGGTGTTGGTTTCGTAACCTAAATCCAATGCTCAATAATAAGTAATTTAAATGGATTAATCTAAATAAGAAATATCTTGTGAAAATCATAACAAAAGATTTATAAGTCAAAAAAATATAATGAAATTTGTTTTTGACTCCTAATAATATAAAATAAAATACAGAATGGTTTTCATAACCTAATTCACATAATGATAAAAAGGTGTTTTTAGGGTTTGGATAATGTTCATGAAATTGACATGAAATCTGTATATGTGTTTAATAGGCTCTTTGGTGACCTAGACTTGGATCTAGAAGTTCTTTGGCCTTTGGATCTGATATTGAGGTATGTTGTATCCCATATTCTTCTATGTTAAGCAATTCACATATCTTTTCATTTGTTTGACTTTGGCCTACACATATGTCTATTTTCTTGATATCATTGTTCGTGTGAACTTTCTTACTTGTTATGGACTTGGATATTCTCTTGACATATTTTTCTTGTGCCTTGGTTCATGTTGGTATATGATGATATGTGCCCACTTTGAAGTGGATGTTTATATTTTTATGTTGTCCATTGTGTGATGGCAACATTGTATAATTATGACTATACTTTTCACTTGCCTCTACATTTAACATACTATGTGATTTAGTAGCACTAGATTAGTGTAAATTACATTGGTTTTGGGGCAGTAATCCCCTACTGATTATTAAGGAGGGTGGCAGTATACCATTCTCTATAACTGAGTGTGGCAGCAATCCATACACTACCTTATATATTGGGAGATTGGCAGTATTCCTTTCTCTATCAGGTTTCAAGTTTATGAGGCTTGGCCGCCATTGTTATTTATATTGTTCTAGGGCTATGCTTATCTCACATGCATGCATTTTATTGATGTTGATTGTGGGGTGTGTGCCCTACTTTCTTTTTGTGCCAGTATTGCACAATCTTTATTGTTTTGATTATGGCATCTTCTTTTATTATGTGATGATGATTCCTATCTTTTATGCCCTTATGGGTAGTCCTTATTTCTTGCATGGGAAGCATGTATATTTGATGTCCTTATTACTTGTATTGGTCAAAGTTTTCTTTAGTATACACATACCATCTTTTTGCTGATGTTTTATTCTCTTCTCTTCTTTTGTGGGGTATTCTTCTAACCCCAGGTTAAATCAAGGAGAGCTGAACTTCGACATCAACCATGTAGCTGAGCTTTTGGGAGACTTAAAGAGGTGGTTAGATGACCCTCGGCTTGATCTATGGCTTATATGTTTAGTTTTACCTTTTTGGACACCCATGTGTGGTGAAGTGATGTATTATGTTATCAAGCTTTGTAAATTGTTAGATAATGATCTTTTCCACTGCTACTAATTGTGTTATGATACATACATGTTGAATGAATTGATCTTCATCCCTTTGATGAAAAATTTAATGTGGTGTTTGGTTCAAGGGATGTTGCCTTTTTATTTCTAGTAGGGAGTGGTTCCCCTTTGGTATCCCACTCCTTACAGCATGGTATTAGAGCCACTAGCAGTCGGTTATCTAACCATTTCAAACTCGTCTCCCTTAGGATGTTTACATTTATCTTAGGTTTCTTGCACCTAGTACCTTGCCTTGTGCAGGCAAAACCCTAATGGCGGGAGATAAATCAACTTTTGACAACTAGTATGGTTATGAGACACCCCAAAACCCTAGGTTTGGTCAGGGGGCCTCAGCTTCTGATAGTTTGGGTGTAGTCGTCTCTCCAGAGTAAGATTTGGCTATATATCGACAAATTTTTACTACTTCCATGACAGGAAAGATGAAAGATCTGACTGTACCTGAAAAGCCTAAGGAGTTCTCGATCATGGAGTTCATGAAGATGCAACCACCTTCCTTCAAGGGTGAAGGTGAGATAGATATGGTCGATAAAGCTGATGATTGGGTGTTAGCCATAGAGAGGACTTTTGATGGTATGGTATGTCTTCCACACCAGAAGGTTAGGTTTGCTTCATATGTCTAGGAAGGACCAGAAAGAGTTTGGTGGAATGGAATTGTAAGGACTAGAGACATCTCAACCATGTCTTGGGTGGAGTTTTTGGCTCTCATTCGTTGAAAGTATATCTGCACTGCTACCCTAAAGAAGAAAGAAGTAGAGTTTTATAGCTTGAGGCAAGGTTCTTTATCTATTTCAGTGTTTGTGCAAAATTTCTAATGTTGAAATGTTATGCATTGGGTTTGGGTGAGAAGTGAAGGGCTGACCTATTCCTCCAGGGACTCAACTACAATGTGGGTCATGCTCTTATCCCACATCTACTTTTGACCTTTCAGCAGATGGTTGATAAAGCTTTAGTTGTAGAGTTTTACCTAGGGTTTCAACCTAGGGAGTTTGATAATAAGAATAAGTCATCTGGTGATGAATAGAAAAGAGACAATTGTGCTAAGTGCAATAGACCCCATCCTCCAGGGAAGTGCCCTCATGTTAGAAATCAAGGCACACCAGTGGTATGTTACTATTGCAATGAACCTGGACACATCCGACCAGACTGCCCTAAGTGTCATAATGGACAAGCTCCAGTGCAACACCAGCAAGCACCTCCTTAGAATTAGGGCAACAATAATGGTAACAATAATAGAGGAAGACTAGTGGAAAGAAAATCTAGAAGAGTTTTTGCTTTGGATGTGAAGAAGTTAATGATGATGAACAAGAGCATGTTAACCCATAGTTCGTTAGATTAGTCTTAACAAATTATGTTTCCTTTTTGCATGTTGTTTATGTAGTTGGAAGTAAGAAGTATAGTTGAACCTTTTGTATCTGAAGTTTAGTTTTATATAATAAGATGAACCCTTTTAAGGGGTGGTGGATAAGTTTTCTTATGGATGTTTTGATTTTGAGGATGAAATCCCTTTAAGGGGTGGTGTGTTGTAACATACCAGAACTAGAACCCTACCTTAGAAGTTTGACCCCTTTGACTTAGCCAAACAAAGATAAGCTAATACATGTAATTTAAGCTAATAATGAAATATAAAATGTGTCACAAGAAGTGTAACATAACAAATCATGCTTAATAATCATATATGACACATATGGAGATAATAAGATTATAATTGGTCGAATAATGAACTAATGGGCCATATGACATATCTCATAAAAAGAAATCCCAAAAGTAAAATCTAAGCTTAAAATCGTGTTCCTTGGGTTCCAATTACCTTGGGAGGCAAGTTTCATATTATTCACATAATAACAATTCATTTAATTCAAATTGGAAAAGAAGATGTGTGTTTTTCCCAAAATATCAAATAAAATAATAAATAACTCCAAAGGAGTAAAATATTCTTGGATTCATAATCTAAATATTAAAATATGCCTTTGGGTGAAATTTCACTCAATTTGGAGAAAGATTGATTAAAAGATGAAATCATGAGAGAGAAAGTGTGTAGAACCTTCAAAATATTAAATAAATGCATAAACAACTCCAACATGTAAAATTAATGGAAAATTCGTATCCAACACATTAAATATGACTTGTGGGTGAAGTACCATAAAATTTGGGTAATCTTAACACCATTAATGTAGGAGGAAAAAGAAAATAGTAATTGATTTATTTAACACATTAAAAGTTCTCAAAAGGAAAATCTAATTTTATATTCAGAATCTACATATTGAAATTAGCCTATATGCAAAGTTTTATCCAATTTGGAGTTTACACCTTCAATTTAATTTGGAAATAAATAATGTAATTCATTATAATTCACTTTATTACTAATTTGATTTTGATTAAGTTTCCAATTGAGTTTATGTGTGCGATGGGGACCAGCAGATCCTAGATCCAACAATGCATGCATTTATCCTACCTTGAGTAGGAGACCCGCCATGGATAAATAGTAGAGGGGGTGGTTTCTCGTAGGTTTCTCTCTCATTCCTTGATTATTTTTTGAGATTCTTTGATCACCATAAATATTCTATTATTGCTAGGGTTTTATTTGTTGGAGTCCCAGGTCGGCTAGGAGTTTTCTCCTCTTCCCGTTTTACCAATTTTGGGAGTTGATGTGTTGAATCTGGGGCAAACCCCTATAAATATCCTCCTCCTACATGATCCCCAAGAACCCAGAAGTCGCCCGTAAAAGTTCATTTGGCCCCAAAAACCCTACTACTCCCTTCTTCTACTCCATCTTCCTTCTCCAGTGACGACGAGATCTACAGTGGTGTTTTGGTGTTCTTTGGCACTGGTTCTTTGCTCGGTTTGCTTCGGAGTGGTGTGGGCGAGCTTTGTGTGCCTTTGATTCGTGCGTTTAGAAGGTACAGTAGATTCACTCTTTTCTTCCACTCTCTGATTGTTTTGATTATTACTCAGTTGTGATCATCATCTCACTATTCTACCTTGGTTTTTCACTCCAATCTTGGTTGTTGGACCCTTCTTCGCTCTTAGTTTGGGCTCCTGATGGCTCATCTTCTCTGCCCAAGTTGTCTGGTTTGACCAGTAATGGTGGAGCATCTTGTTTGGTCTATAGTTGACCATTTCCATCGTCGTTTGTCTCGTTGAGTTTGTCAGAATTGTGAGAATGAGATTCATGTAGAAACTTTTGCTTAGTTTTCTTTGGATCGAAACCTGGAGTTTGATGTTCTCCCTACTATTCTTGATGATCGTGGGGTCTTTGCGAGAGAACAAAACTTTATGGAGTTTGATGTTTTCTTTTCTTCTCTTCTTTTGTGGGGTATGCTTCCAACCCTAGGTTAGCTCAAGGAGAGGTGAACTTTGACATCAACCTTGTAGTTGAGCTTTTGGGAAACTTGAAGAGGTGGTTAGATGACCCACGGCTTGATCTTTGGCTTATATGCTTAGTTTTTCCTTTTTGAACACCCATGTGTGGTGAAGTGATGTATTATGTTATCAAGCTTCATAAATTGTTAGATAATGATCTGTACTCACTGTGTTATAATACATACATGTTCAATGAATTGGTCTTCATCCCCTTGGTGAAAAATTGTATGTGGTGTTTGGTTCAAGGGATGCTGCCTTTTTATTTCTAGTAGGGAGTGGTTCCCCTTTAGGATCCCACTCCTTAAAACCTTACCCAAGTTGAGCCCTAGGAGTTTCTCTACTTATCCACAAGCCACTCTGATCATCAACCTTAACAGTTGTGAGCCTTCATCCCAATGCACACAAATCAACCTGATTGACCTTAAGTCGTGAACTATTATGTAGGAAAATATATCAAATCACCAAAATACCCCCATAACCCTAGGGAAGAACATTCAGACACCACCTATTGTATATACCACTCCACAATTTCGGACCCATGGGTTCCCACCTAGATCTACCTTACCCCCATAGCCTCCACCTCCATGTTATCCCTGAAAGATCTACTTCCACTCCATCCCACCATGCATTAAGGGATCCCCACACTATTCCCACATTTCCTACCCTCCCTATCTTGGTTTCTTCCTATCATATCCATCATCCACCACCATCTTCTTTTGTTGGTGGAAAACTTGAGTAAAAAGGAGGAGACAAGTGGATAGGAAGGGTTTGAAGAAAAATAAAAGAGCAACTTAGATGCCCCAGAGCGACAGATACCCCTCCTAATCTCTCCATATCTTTATCTATCTCTCTCCATTTATTGTTCTACTTTGTTCCTTTCTATTCATGTTGCCAGGTATGACAATTCTATTATGATCGAGGACAGTGCTAGACACCCCCAAATCACTCAAAAAATATGAGTTGTATTTAATTCTTAGGTTTCTTGAAAAGAAATCAGTTTTGTTTGGTAAAGAAAAAAAACTAAAAAAATTATTAAAGTGTGTGATTCTTTGGTATCTAAGATGTCCAGGGGACTTACTATCATCATTTGTAAAGATTTTAATTTTATTAAAGAATCCCAATTGCCTCTTGATCTTCCATGATAGAGATCCATACTAGGTGATTGGAATGAGATGTGGGATATAGATAGAAACAATGCAAAGGAAATGTTGGTTAGATCAATTGAGATCTAGATGTCTATGTATAGTGATCCTAATGACTTACAAGTTTACATGTTTTCATTAAGATCTGTTGGAGATTAGTAGTCAATTGTGAAGAAGAAATAATCTTATTAGAAGATCCAACAAGCAAGTACGATTTTTGATTAATTATGGCTGGAAACTTGCTGTGCAATGAACCAGTTACATCATAAATAAGTTGATGACATGCGAGTTGATAAGAAACTGAAGTAGATATTGTACGAGTGAATGTGACTAAGATCTGATAAAGATGAACAAGTAGAGTGATTCAATTATAACAAGAAGCTATTGTCTTATGTTCTTATTTAATAGCCTCCTGGCATAATGGAATCGTCATCCAAAAGAAGGATCTTCTAGAAAGTCATCATATAGAGTCAGATCAAGATTAGGTAGTCACTTCCTAGATTTAGGAGGGTCACAAGGGGTGTTGGTTGATGGTGGATGAGGGTGTCTATTAATAGCTTTTAATGAGGTACATAGGTTATAATGTTCTAGAAAGAAATTCTACAAGCTCAAATACCATCAAACCAGAAATAAGAAATTAATGCGGGATTTGCACTGAAGGTGGGGCTATGCATCTCTACTTTTCATGGGTTTCACCACTTCCAGAACTCTATGTTCTTCCATGTGGCACCCTATAACAAAGAGGCTTCCCATCAGGGTATCATTAGGTTGGAAACTTAGGCTTTCCTTGTCTGAGTCTCTAATTTTATTGAAGGTTTCAAGTATATATTAATTGACAACTCCGCTTTGATCATGAGATTGTGTCTTTGAGTAATATATTATCAATTACAATAGAGATAAGAGGGATATAAAAACTTACTAGACATGTATTATCTTTTATGTTTCTTTTGTCAAAAAGATATGGAGTTGAATTGGATATCATCTCCACTACAAGAATGGTGTTGATTTTTTAAGAGAGATAAAAAAGATGCAATTGAATTCAAATTAGAATTTAATTTTATATTTTTATTTATTGATATTTCAATATGGCAATTTATGGAAGAATGCTTCTAAAAAGTATAATGAAAGGATAATTGTGATTAAGTCTAGAGAAAATTTATGGGTTATCAATAGGGGGTAAATGGGTACATACTTGGGCTATATTAGGTGGAATAATGAGCAAAAATCTAAAAAATTCCATCATTAGCTAGGAAATGGAAGCTCGATTGTGACCATTGTTCAAATGAAAAAAGATAATGCCAAACAGTTTCCCTTATAAAGACAAGGTTTGAGGGACTCGTGAGAACCATAGACTTGAGTGAAGATCGGTCCCTATTTTTTTGGTCATTAAGGGGCAGAAGGCGATAATTGTCAAACTATATGTTGTTGAATCATAAGACTTGAAAATTTGAAAGATAATTAAAGTTCTTGATTTGAATATATCATAAATTTATTTTGGGTCCTATGATTAGATTTATGAGTTTACTAGGTCAATCACGGAGACTTGATGGATGGACCAAACTAGATCTAGACTCAAAACACTAAAAGGTTGAAATGTGGGAGTTGCCTATGTGAGATAAGGCTTTCTGAAATGCAAAGTGTGTACACAGTTTACAACTTTAATGGAGGACTAAATATTAAGTTCCTACCCAAGGTAGGGATTTAACTTAAGAGTGGGGTTCCAACTTAGGGCGGTCTTGTATGAAAAATGGTTTCCTACTCTAGTTAGTTCTTATATGTAAAGATAAATGCCTATAAAAGATAGGGATAGAATGCAAAATGGTTTTCCTACTTAGGGTAGGACTTAATGCTGAATGAAAAGGTAGGGTTTCCTAATTAGGTTGAGAATTGAGTGTCAAAGTAAATAAAGGTTTTCCTAATTAGGGTGGGTCTTTATGAAAATGAGGTGCATATTTGGATTAGGGACTAAAAATGACCAAGATTGCTTATTGGGAAAGGGCTTTGTGCATGGAGGTGGCTAAGTTTAAGGTCATGATCTAGGACATGTTGGTGGTCACTATGATACATAGGGTTTAGTTCATGATCAATGTGGTCTGTTTTAAGGTCTTCGTCCAGGATCTTGATGGTGAGATGGTTATGACTACCTTGATAGGTGACACGCGTATAATGTGTGTGTAATACACAAGTGTACGTGTCGAAGTAATATGGGATTATGAGTCCCGAGTTATCAAACACGGGGAGTTTTGAGGTTAAAGACTATTACTAATTAGGTTAAATGGTTGGTTTAATCAATTAAAAATGGAATCCTTAGGATTGCGGTTTCACCACAGGTTCTCATCGTACTAATTCCTACACAATTATCCTAATTCGTCTCCTATTCCGGATAGTGGCATGTAGTCAGAATTGCTCGCTTTCACAATACAATTCACTACCTAAATCTAGGTCGATTCCACGGTAGTAGTAACCTATACCCTAAACTAGGTGCATGAAGATCATACTCTAGGTTTCCACCATTAACTGTACATCGCCTTATTCAAAGGATTTATTAGTTAATGTGATTATCGTCTCTTTTCAACCGTTAATTCTTCTTTCAAAGTAATTAAAGGTATTAGATTATCATTAAGGTGATCAATCATAATGATATAATGGAGAAAACGACATCATACCACGGATTTGAGAGATAAATTATGATAAACTATGTAAAAAGTATCATACAACGATTACCCAGGCTACTCCCGGGTCCTAAGGAATTACGGTTTTTAGCCGAAAATAGACGACATGGTATCACAGTAAGTCGAAAAGATGTAAAACAAGAATTTCGAGATACAGTAAATTGGAGAAAGGGTTAAAGAGTGGATCTGGAGAAGATGAAGAGAATTTGCCGTCGTTTCTGCCGCCAAAACACCTCTGAGGTCTTCCATGTAGGGTTCCTCTACTTTTCTCTCTCCGCTCGGCTGCCGTATCGTCCCCCCGTGATAGATCTCCCAATTGGGGTTCTAATGGTGCCTTTTATAGCCGTCATACATGTTTAGGTCAAGAGGAAACCTAAAATGTAATTTTTAATACAATATGTGTTAGATTTAATACATTAAAATTTGGTCTGCAGCGTCTGCGTCGATGGTATCGAGTTGGAAGTTGATGGTATCGACTTCTTCACAGTAAAATGTCCTTTTCCTTTTCAATCTGGAGCAAAAAATATTTGTACTCTGATGTCATGTCGCTACCATCGAGTTGCAAGTCGATGGTATGGACTTTGCTCCAGTAAATAATAATTATCTGCAATAAAATAATTAATGAATAAAATCAAATAATTATTATAATAATTAAAACATGTAAAATGCATGTGAAATACATGTAAACATATAAGAAATGATGCACAAGTAATTTTTATTAATTTGGTAAAATATGTATTAAAAGATATTCAATTAAGTACAAATGACACAGAAAATAACCAAATTAGATATCAAAATAGAGACAATTTGTGCATACATCACACCCCTAAGCTTGAATATTACTCGTCCTCGATCAACACTACTCTTGGATTTGTTTTAAAAAGTCAGCAAGAAGACAGGTACCTATGAATTATTTTTTCTAACCGCCCTCCACCAGTCGGTCCCAAATCGATCCTTGCCAACCATTGAACAAGTAACTACTCTAAAGCGATCAATCATGTTCATACTAGATGTTCACAATAAGATTAATGAAAAACACTATCAATATGATGCAGTTAATATCATGGCCAGTAGGACACATGCTTGATGCACCATGTGACCTTCCTATCTACATTGCTCTGATCTACCTAAATAAACTACTTGGAAGAAGATCTCCAAATAAACATGGATGAGGAGATTAATTGTGATGGTGGCCTACCATACAGAGCAATGGGTGGAAAAGATGGGTGGCTATAAAAATAGGATTCACAAGAATCAGCCAAATTATTTATGCAAAAAGTAAAAATATGATGCACATGTATGATGGATAAAATATGAATGTATGACTTCTAATGACTATTTTTTTATTTTGGTGGAATGATGCATGCAATGGATGTCTCATCCTAATTATAAGTATAAGTGGAAAGGTGTTTATAAAATGAATCACAATCCCCTCATTTGTTGCTTAGAGAGAATATGGCATTGAACTTAAAATCCTTTTCCTCCTTTTCTCCTATTTTTTCTTTTTCTTTTTCAATAACTCTTTTTTTACCCTATTTTTAGCAAGATGAACAATTCATGCTTTGGCTTTTTTTTTAATTATTTGGAGGAGTAAGGAGATACAACTTTTTTTATGCTCTTACATGAGAGAAGATCATAGAAGATAACAAATATGTAATACCTTATGAAATATGCAATGCAAATGAAACTATATGCGATTTTGTTATGCAAGCTACAAATGCTCAAAAGATGATATGAATTTTTTTCCTTTTATAATGCATAATAAAATGAACTAACTATATGCTTCCTATCATGCCATGGATTGCATACAAGAGGAAAATAACTTGGATTAAACTTGATCATCCTATGGTGGTGAATGAAGATGAATGGAAGGTGGATGAGATCACATGACTAAGAGACAATGTCTTTCCCAACCATGATATGTCCCTCTTCTACCAACTTGTGTAACAAGGTAACCTTAGAGTTTATTTCTGAAATTCACATTAAAGATCACGTTACTGTTTGGTTGGTTTGGACTCAAACATCATCGTCATAACACAAGCCATAGGGTTAAGTTAGGTTTTTCATTCAATCAGTATGTCTTCAAGCTGACTAATCCAAACAATTCCTCCAGTTATGTACTCTTAAACATAGCAAATTTAGCTTAAAGAGCAAAGCATAAAAGCACATTCAAATTTTTATTTAGAATTTTAAGAATTGATACCACATCATCAACAAACGGCTAATCCTAACCAAAATTTTATATTTTGTCCACAATTACACTAGATAGAAATGGACCCTAAAAACAAAATGAAAAAACTAATTTTTCCGAAACAAAAACATGTAGATGTATGATATAAAGAAAAGATGTAAGAGGTAAAGATAGAAGCATCGTTCCATTCCTCACCCCTAAGCTTGAATATGACATTATCCGCAATGTCAAAAGTAAAGGAAGACAAATGGAACAATTGTACCGATATGTGAGCTCGAATTTGGGCAAAAGATGGGTGGGTGGCATCCACATGAAGACATGCCCTCCAATAAGCACTCGAGCTCAGTGAAGTGTCGATGATTGCTCAGCTTGTGAGATGTCACTAATGAGAACTCAATACTACCGACAGTGAATTCGGTGGTACCGACTCAATGCGTCCCTACACACTGAATGCACATATCAAGGCACCTTTTTTACTTGCATCAAAACTAGATATCACAATCTACAAATAGGAATGTAAAAGTAGAATTGAAAGTTTAACAAAATAAACCTAATCGGTGGGTTGCCTCCCACAAGCTTCCTTGTTTAATGTCTTAGGATGGACACATGTCAATCAACAATAATCAGGTGGTCATGGAGGAGGGTAAAGCTCTCTCCGCATCTTCCTTCTAAACTTTTGGTTCCTTGTAACAATGAGAAAAAATAAATAATAGTCAGAAGACCAACGTGTATGGTTGACGTTCCATTTCAACAGTAAATTGTCATTGCAATGAACATGAACATGAACACGACTCACAATCAAGTCTTGATGTGGGATCACATGCAGAAATAGATAGCCATGAGGTGAAAGGTATAATGATGATTGATCCTTAATTTCTATGACCATCCCCAATGGATCACTCCTATCTACACATAACGGAGAGATTACATCAAATGTGAATTTGTATTCCTCCTACTCTTCTAATAATTCAATTCCCCAACATTCATTAATATCCTCACAAAAACTTTCAAAATTATCATCTGGATATATATCCCATATAGGATCCTCAATAAGGAAATGAAGATATGGGTCTTGTGGTGAAGGAATTATGTGATGGGTAATGGGAAATTCCTCCACCTTTTCACTCTCAGTATCCTCTTCCTCACTCTCTTCCTCCTCTCTAAGATCACTATCAAATAAAGCACCTTCTGGATCCTCCTCTCCTTCACTCATATCCCAAACACATGTATCAAAATTGTCATCCACCTTATTTGCATCATTCTTCTCATCTTCCTCATCAGATCCCCAATCATATTCAAAATCAATCCTAGGATTCGAGGGTGCAGGTGTGGTCTCAATGGAATGACATGGTAGAGGTGATTCTAAAATTTCTTCCATTATGTTCTCCTTACTCTCTAATTCCTTATCCTCAACCTCAACTTCTTCCATTTTCTCTACTCTACCCCAACCTCCATTAGAAATAGGACCTTTGCGATTTAAAACATATTGAACCATAATCATAATATGCTCACGATGAATTTCCTTTGAGATTTCCTCATGATGTAATGAAGGTGGACTCAGACATTTATAACCTACATGTGCAATTCCACACTCAAAACAAATAGGGGCCATGTGCTTTTTTTTCTTTTTTTTAAATGAAAAAAAAACTAACTACAAAGAAATACTTAGATGAATATATACAATGCCTAAACTAACAATAATGTGTTATGTAATGGAAAATGGGAAGAATAAAAAAATATAAAAAAAGAAAATAAATACAATGGCCTAGAGTGGCCGATCCTAACTTTTTATAGTGTTAACCATGCCAACTCCCCGACAACGGCGCCAAAAACTTGACACGCGTATAATGTGCGTGTAATACACAAGTGTACGTGTCGAAGTAATATGGGATTATGAGTCCCGAGTTATCGAACACGGGGAGTTGTGAGGTTAAAGACTATTACTAATTAGGATTGATCAGCTAAGCCGAAAACAAGAGTTGATTGAAAAAGAAAATAAAAATAAAAGAAAACAAAAAAATCAATTAAATGGTTGGTTTAATCAATTAAAATGGAATCCTTAGGATTACAGTTTCACCGCAGGTTCTCGTTGTACTAATTCCTACACAATTATCCTAATTCGTCTCATATTCCGGATAGTGGCATGTAGTCAGAATTGCTCGCTTTCACGATACAATTCACTACCTAAATCTAGGTCGGTTCCACGGTAGTAGTAACCTATACCCTATACTAGGTGCATGAAGATCATACTCTGGGTTTCCACCATTAACTGTACATCGCCTTGTTCAAAGGATTATTTATTAGTTAATGTGATTATCGTCTCTTTTCAACCGTTAATTCTTCTTTCAAAGTAATTAAAGGTATTAGATTATCATTAGGGTGATCAATCATAATGATATAATGGAGAAAACAACACCATAACACGGATTTGAGAGATAAATTATGATAAACTATGTAAAAAGTATCATACAACGATTACCCGGGCTACTCCCGGGTCCTAAGGAATTACGGTTTTTAGCTGAAAATAGACGACATGGTATCATAGTAAGTCGAAAAGATGTAAAACATAAATTTCGAGATACAATAAATTGGAGAAAGGGTTAAAGAGTGGATCTGGAGAAGATGAAGAGAATTTGCCGTCGTTTCCGCTGCCAAAACACCTCCGAGGTCTTCCGTGTAGGGTTCCTCTACTTTTCTCTCTCCGCTCGGCTGTCGTATCGTCCCCCCGTGATAGATCTCCCAATTGCGGTTCTAATGGTGCCTTTTATAGCCGTCGTACATGTTTAGGTCAAGAGGAAACCTAAAATGTAATTTTTAATACAATATGTGTTAGATTTAATACATTAAAATTTGGTTCGCAGCGTCTGCGTCGATGGTATCGAGTTGGAAGTCGATGGTATCGACTTCTTCACAGTAAAATGTCCTTTTCCTTTTCAATCTGGAGCGAAAAATATTTGTACTCTGATTCCATGTCTCTACCATCGAGTTGCAAGTCGATGGTATGGACTTTGCTCCAGTAAATAATAATTATCTGCAATAAAATAATCAATGAATAAAATCAAATAATTATTATAATAATTAAAACATGTAAAATGCATGTGAAATACATGTAAACATATAAGAAATGATGCACAAGTAATTTTTACTAATTTGGTAAAATATGTATTAAAAAGATATTCAATTAAGTACAAATGACACAGAAAATAACCAAATTAGATATCAAAATAGAGACAATTTGTGCATACATCAATAGGACTTTTGCATTTTATATGACCCAAGGTCAGATATGATTCTGAGATTTGAAAGTTTTAAAGCTTAATGCCTGGTAGGGACCGAATGATTGAAGTTTAGTATTGTTTACCATGGTCCATTATTTAGGATTCAAAATATTATTCAGCCTCAAGGGAGAAGCCATAATTTTTACTTCCTTGTAAGAGTGAATGATTCAAATTTAAAGATAAGATTTTATAGCTCAAATGTTAATGAATTTTTTAGTTTTTTATTCACATTTTAAAGTTATCAGCTTACACCATTTTTTTTAATATTTATGGAAATTCCATTGAATTTTGAGGGTTCATTGTACATTTTCAATATCTCTCTTTGTAAGTGGATAATGAGGAGATGTTAGAAAACACTATTTTTTCCTCATTTTCAGCATAGTGGGGGTGTTAGGTTTTTATATTTAGTTAATGGAGACAATCTTCCCTCTCAATATGTGGTGTTCTATGGTGAGTGGTTACAACAAAAGGACATATTCCATGGGCAGCCATTAGTTAGGTCTAGAGTTTCTCCCTACCCACACTAAGGTGATAGATCTGTCATTATGTAGATGGTTTTTGTGAGATTCATCTTTTTGATGGTATATTCCTATAGTTTAAGCATTGGATCTATCACTTTGGTCTTCTATAGTGGTTTCTCATTTTTTGTCTTCTGAAATTTCTTTGTGTTCTAAAGGTTGTAGATGAATAAGTTTGTGGTTTTCTTTTGGATATCTCTATTTTTTCTATTGTCATTTTTTAAGCTTCATGCCTGCTTGTTCTAATTAAAGTTTCATGACAAATATTATGTGATTGTAGATTTGTTTATATGATCATGGATGGCATAGGCAGGAAATTGACACATCTAGGATAAGGTAGGTGTGCATTAGGAGGAACCCATCAAGGATGCGCAGGATGTTGCTGATGCATTTGTTGAAGTTGAGACCTATCCTAGGTGGGCATTATATTGTTTATTGCATTTTTTTTAGGATATGAAGTTTATGATCATTATTTTCTCTGTGAATCAATCATCAAGGTTTGGAGTTGATTCCAAGAGAGATTCACCCTAATAGAGCATTTTGTGATGGGGTTTTTTAGTACAGTATAGATAAACTTCCACCATTGAATATTTTGAGAGGGTGATGATGTAACTTTCAATTTTTGCCTCATCATTTCCAATTATATATGAGGATATGCTTTCTACCTTAACAACTATGACACTTTGTTTGTGCTTTGCCTTTGCTTTTTTAGAGATTGAATATTTGTCTTCATTGAGTTGTCCTATTTTTGTAGTTCCTCTTTGGTGAAGTCATCCAATTAATCTGTCAATACTGTGGTGCTAGATAACAAATATGTTAGATGTTGGGGGTAGATCTTTCCAGCTTTGTTATGACTCGACATCCTTGCCATCTTGCATATGTCCCTATCATTAAAAACTAGATGCCATCTAGTGTCCACTTCTCAGACTCTCTTAATCACACATTCCACTTTGAAGATGTTGTTTTGAATCCTCCTCTAGAATAATGGACAAGATCACACATTTGGATCTTCATGATCATTTCTTGATAGTCCTTAGCAAGTCTAGTTTGACTATTGAGAATGTTTGTATGTTTGGTGTAATGAAGAATAGAGCTACTCAATGGTTTGGTGTTGATGATCACTTCATTAAGTTGTCTCTGCTTTGGAAGTCATTCAGAAGTGAGGGGAATAGGGGTGTATGATCTCTAAATATTCCTTATCTGTGAGCTTATAAATGTATAATTTTGTAGACTTATTCTTAAGAGAGACAGTTGGTTAGTTATTAAAATTAGTTGTAGGTGTCTTAGAATTTTCCTGGCATGGTGATAATGTTTGTTCTTCATCTTAAGCAAGTTGTATTGGTTCATGGATGATATTAAGTTAAATGGGAGGATGTGAAAACCTTTAAAGGTGTTTTAGATTTATCAGGGATTGCATATCAATCCTTTTGATTTCTACGAGATGGAGAATCCACATCATATCCTTGTTCCAAAGTATCTTTTGAAACATATCAAGATAGGAGACCCTCTTTAACAATGTTGTGAGCTAGATAGATGGCTCTTGCATTTAATAAATGAGGATGTGTGTTTCATAAGTTTGAGATTTTGTCTTAATATTTTGGCTTTCAGGATAGAGATCATAGGCTTTCAGTTGATGACAATTTATCTAGGGCTAGAGGTGTATCTTTCTTATTACCTGTTGTCTTCTCTTATCATTGTAGTTGTTGAGAGTGAAGCCATGACATTGAGGATATTTTGGCCTTCTACAATAGGATTAATGATGGATATTACATGGACCATGATATGGTAGCAAGAATGTGGATTTAACATTAGAATATGACTCCTAAGGTGTTGTCTGATGGAAAGGATTGCACTCTTGAGTAATTGATGTTGATAGCTTCATTTCCTCCAACAATGGTGACATGTGGTCTGATGAGGACTTGAGTAATCCTTACTTGAACTTGCATGCTTCTTGTAACTCTTTAACAATTTATTTCATGTTAGAATAATGGTGTTTTATAAGAAACTCATTTAGAAGTCATACAAGAATATTTTTTAAAAGGGGAACTTTATGATGGTGTAGTGAATCAGACATGGGTATTTCATTCAATATGTTCATCAAGTGTGTTCCTTGGGTTAGTAACTTAGAATACATTCATTATGGAGGTCTTTACCATCTAAGTCCTTTTTGGGGAGTGAGGTGACCTAGTTTCTTGATTTGCACGTTTGAGGTGTGAGTGATGATTATACATTTTATCTAGCTTCAAGAGATAGAGAATAACATATGTTCATTTCTTCCTTTCCATCCCTTTTCTTCACTAATTTGGTGAATACTGGGAACCCAAGAATGCTTTAGCTTATCCCATATTTGACCCTGCTACTCACAAGTTGTTTTCATCCTTTAGATTATCATAACATGTTTGTGACAACCTGAATTTTCTCTCTCCTCACTTATTCTTTTTCTTGGGCATATTACTCAATTTGATGTCAACTTCATAATTCGAAGGTTGTGATGCTCCAATTAATCCACTACAATGCTCTTTTTTTACTAGACATGACATTAAGTTGCACTTTCTGAACCCAATATCATTTCTTAACATGTCACCCTCATACAAGATGTATTGAACCTCACACATTTTATCACCGTCCATTAAACTACCAAAAAAGGGTAAACCAATGTGATCATTACATTGTAGGTGCTTGTGATCCTACTATAGATTTCATTATGTAGAAATTTCAATTAGCTTTCCAATGGTGCAAGAATCATCTCCATCAAACCTGTATTGCTCAACTTATGATCTTTGAAAAATGGGCTCTTTAATCTTGATTCTAAATTTGTTTTACCCTGTTTATCTTGCTTCATGGGCCGACCCACTCTAGTGCCTCTGAGAGGGTGTGTGTCCCATCCACCGCCCCTCATTTCCCAAACCCTAACAAGTGTGTGATTTGGATCGTCGGATGAGTGATGAAGGGTCAAAAATGTGTCCCTAACCTCTGTACAGTGAGCTGGCGCCATTGGAACCGAGCTCACCTAACCTCACTTTTGCAACATCCAATCACACTCCTTTCTCATCTGTTTTGAAAATTTGAATTAAAAAACTCCCTTCTTCCCCCATTCCTCTTACTTCCCCCATATTTTTGGTCTCCCCCGAGCCCTATCTAGCGCCCTTTCTTTGCTCCTCCTTCCTCCATCCCACAGCGGCTCCGTCGCCAAGGAGGGGTTTGGGGTACCCCACCCAGGGGTCCTAGCATTCATACTAGACCACCATTGCCCTCACGAAGACATAGCAGAGTAAGAAGGTCAGCCCGCGGGGTAGTTCGAGCCCAATAGTAGGTGCATTGTTGGCCTCCGACGAGCCACTCGCTTTGTGTTTAGGTTGTTGCATGCTAAAGTTGTGTGGGGAGAGGGGTGAGTGTGGGACCATTCAGTCACGAGGGTGGGTGATGGTTGGGATGTTGCAAGCACATGTGCCTCAACACCAGAGTCAATACATCATGACCCAATGGATGCAAACCACGTAGGTGAGGAGTCGCGGATGGACATAGTGGTGAGCAGTGATGGGTGACCATTAGCCACCCCACGGCAGTAAAACCAGCAGGCCAGTGACCAGGCAATGTTGAGAGAGAGGCAACTAGTGACTGAGACCGGGGCACCCCTCTGAGCCACGATGTGTGGATCCTCCTCTTCATTTACGGGAACGCCAAATCTATTTGCCGAACTGTGGGATTTATTTTTCATAAAGTTTCAATGTAAATCTTCTAAAAAGCATAACTCCCTCACCCCTTGGCCAAATCGTGTAAAATTATTTATCAATCTGACCCTCTCAAAATGATCTACAACATAGCCCTTTTACAGACTGTGATTCTCTTATTTTCTCCCAATTTTCCTCAAAGATGCTATTTCTAGTCATATTTACCACATTTAATGCAACTTTAGAATAAAACATGAGTCTTTGATGACCTTCTACTCCCCCAATTATGAATTCAGTAACTTCTGCTACCCATGTCCCAAATAACTTTTCCCTAATCCACTTGTGCTATATTTATTGGATATGACACTTATTGCATGAATGTGACCTATGTAGGTGAATGAATGCTTATACTCTAAAATGTTAGGTGTGACCCATTTGATGCACCCAACCCTAGTGGCTATTAGAAATCAATAACATTATGATGTTTTGTGACATAAATGGATAAGGCCAACCCCTAGCGGGCTATATGATGTATATGCCCCCTCTTGACCTACATGCCCATGTGTGGCTTATTTGTGGGTCTTTTGCATTAATGCTTGTGTGAATCCTTTTTCCTTCATACCCTCTCTCAAATTATAGATTACTATATCCCTCATGAAGTCTTAGATGTAGATGTCCCACCTAATTCACATGTTAAATCTTGATGGTATAAGTAAATTGTGTTTATTTTTGAATGTATGTGAATATGTTGATACCAATGTTGGACGTTAATGCATTGACCCTTGGGGACATTCACCTATAGTTGATTATGGTCTTTATGTCCATACTTTGATGATCTAATATCGCATCTTATCCAATCTTATGTCTTGATTATCCATGACCTTGGTTGCTACATTATGAATCTTTTGACCCTAAAATGCAAGTAAGTGACTCAAATCTTGTAATGTCCATATGAAACCTCAAATGACATGAAATTTGAACCCCGCCTTCATGATGTAATCTAAATAAGTAAAATATCATCAAATGTACTAATAACCAACCTTGAAACCTAACTTGGCCGAAAACCCTAAAATGAAGCTATTTAGGGTTAATGAGGATAATCTAATACATGTATGTAATCTTGTTGTTAATAAGGTATGGCATGTGACTATATGATGAAGGATTAGTTAGGTTATAAAATCTCTAAATCATATCTGGGCTTTAATAATTATATGACTATGGGTTTCTTGCTTGAATGTGATACATATGTATGTTTGTTTACTTGCTCAAATACTTCCATGTAGTATTCTAGTATGTACTCGATGTTTGTCTCGCATCATAGTTTTATAACTTCCAAACATAATATGGAAACTCCATTATACAATGTTGAAACAGGGTTAACTCTTGGTGATGTCCTTGAGGTCCCTCATGTATAAAATGGTTATCTAATCTTGAGCATCCTTATGGACTCTTCCAATGGGAAGTAGTCAAAGGCCTTATGAATCCAAAATGTTGTTAGTATAATTGGAGTGAAGTGGCATAAAATAAGGCTCTCATTTTGCTAAGAACTTAACTTGTTTATTCTTGCTCGTTTACTTCTATAAATATTTTCAAATTATGCAAAGCTTATGTATATGTATCTTTTAGCCCTTTACTCAGCACCTTGTGTGCCTAACCCTCCTTGTTTCACATATTTTATAGGTTCAGAGATGGATAGAAGTTGATGGACTTGGTGAGATATGTAAGGTGTTCTTTTTGTAAGATCCCTTATATACATGAGCAGACTTGTATAAATTTGTACCTCAATTTGTAACTGAAATCTTGTAATAAAAGAATGTTACTTAATAATATTGTTGAATGTTGATATTACATTAGTGCCTTTATCTTGTTATATGTTCATGTATGTTGAGCTTTACTCTTCCACATTCATGATTTGGTAATACCATGCTAGGGATGGACACCTAGGTCCTATCACCACTGACTTTATAGTCATTTGGAGTTAGGATTTGGGCAACAAACGGTTTTGTGACATATGGTATCAGAGCATGAACAATAACTACACCAAATATTGCTCACATGAAACACAAACTAAATTCACTGTAGATCTCAACCCTAGAAACTTAATGAGTTGTCCTTTGTGGACTAAGTTGACTTAGCCTCTAGGTTCAAACGTAGATGTTCTACAACTAGGTGTATGCTTGTGTGATCCCTAGAATCTTTCTTTTCTCCTCCTTATGTCATGTAGTATGGGTTGTACGTGCAGGAGGTGAGAAAAGGGAAATCTTATTACAACACTAGACATATGTTTGCGGCATGTGCTTAAGGTAGATGCACAAGTTTGCACTGTGTTCTTGCTAGTTATCTAGGTGTTGTGGTACTAGACTGCCTAATGAGTGTGGTAACTCATTTTGGTTTTGGTTTTATTCGCATGGAGTATGGTGGCTTTCATCGCCCATTTCAACGTTGGAATAAACTTATTTCAAGTATAAGTATATGTGCATATGAAAAATGTTACCACACCCAAAATGGAAATGAGTATCCATGTAACCTAAGAGAAAGAGATGTGACATCAAGTCTATATGAGAGCATTTAGATTATGGTTTTAGTCTCTATAGTTGTCTATAGCCATGATAAAGGTTAGGGCAGTAAGTAGCTTAGATGACCAATGTCATTGTTGTTGTTGTTATTGATGATGATGATGATGATGATGATGATGATGATGATGATGATGATGATGATGATGATGATGATGATGATGATGATGATGATGATGATGATGATGATGATGATGATGATGATGATGATGATGATGATGATGATGATGATGATGATGATGATGATGATGATGATGATGATGATGATGATGATGATGATGATGATGATGATGATGATGATGATGATGATGATGATGATGATGATGATGATGATGATGATGATGATGATGATGATGATGATGATGATGATGATGATGATGATGATGATGATGATGATGATGATGATGATGATGATGATGATGATGATGATGATGATGATGATGATGATGATGATGATGATGATGATGATGATGATGATGATGATGATGATGATGATGATGATGATGATGATGATGATGATGATGATGATGATGATGATGATGATGATGATGATGATGATGATGATGATGATGATGATGATGATGATGATGATGATGATGATGATGATGATGATGATGATGATGATGATGATGATGATGACGACGAAGACGAAGACGACGAAGACGACGATGACGATGACGATGACGATGACGATGACGATGACGATGATGATGATGATGATGATGATGATGATGATGATGATGATGATGATGATGATGATGATGATGATGATGATGATGATGATGATGATGATGATGATGATGATGATGATGATGATGATGATGATGATGATGATGATGATGATGATGATGATGATGATGATGATGATGATGATGATGATGATGATGATGATGATGATGATGATGATGATGATGATGATGATGATGATGATGATGATGATGATGATGATGATGATGATGATGATGATGATGATGATGATGATGATGATGATGATGATGATGATGATGATGTGAGATCGATCCCTTATGACCTAAGTTGTTTTTTGAGGGTAAAGTATGATTGACGACATGAGATGAGTTGATCATGCAACCTTAGCTAAACCTAATACCATGTATGGTACAAATGACTGGGTTGATGTGCTAAGCATAGCTAGTGGGTTAGCATGCTTGCTTGTGACTAGTTTTCTACATGTTGAGATACAATATGTGGCATATGGTTTGAGACCAACACATGACTCAATCTCTTAACAAATAAGGACCTCTACCATGGGACATATAAAAAGGGTGACCTCTTTATATGAGTCAACCCTCCACGGGAGAAGGTCATAGTACCTAAACTCCAAAATATGTGAAATGTTGAAAAATATGCACGATGAAATACATGATGATGAGTCCCTAGCTAGAATACTTCTAAGTATAAGATTTGAGTCACCTAGTTTGTGGTCCCTTGAAAATGTCGAACCCTAGATATCCTATGAAAATACCTAACCCTAGAGAAAGAGGCAATTGAAAATATGATGATTAATATATAGGTGAGGGAGATGTCCCAAGACCCTAAGATGATGTACATGATGTGTGATATCCATGATGAGCCTCATACTTGGGCTAGTAGTTGTATATAAAGGAGTATAATGGTTACCCTTGTCTCTTGAAAGATGGGTAGAAATTTTTGTTATGGGTAGAAGGTTGTGGTCAGCATTTCTTATTGGGCATAGATAGGTCTTATGTTGAGAGGTGTGAGGTTGTGGAGCTCCTTTGTGATACAAGTGAGATAATTAAAAAACATCAACATTGATGATAATCTTATCCCTCAAATGATACTTGATATTCAACATTTTCAATAAAACAAGATATATTTTTCTTTATCGTAGAAGAAGCCAATATTAATATTAGTGTGATTTACATTGTGGGGTTTGCATAGATGCTAAGACAAAGACAATCGGTTGTATAGTTACAGGAAAAAAGTTCTAAGTCATGGTGGTTTGAATTTGTCTTATTTAGATAGAAACAGGTCCTTTTGAGAAATTACTTAGTTAATACAATATTACATACCATTTCCTTATTTTAACTATTTTATTTAAAAACAATTATGCATCTTAATTGTCATCACAAATAGAAAAAAAATTGTCAGCGTGTTAGCCTTGTCGAAAAATGCACATAAGATTCCAATAGCTACTATCTGGCATGTATGAAATCATTTTTCGACATACATATATCTTTGTAATGATATCATTTTTTTGAAGTCCTAAAATATGCCATGTGATTTATTATGGCATGAATTTTAGTGGCATTGTTTTGACATAGTAAAAGGAGTCATATAATCCAAATTCCAGAAAATCTATATCATTTTTTGGGAATTTTGGTATGTCTACAGAATTTCTTGTAGTGAGTGATGTTTTAGGCTATCAATTTACCTAATAAATATCTTTGTGACTATGTCTTTATGACAACTTATCTCAAGACACAGTAGGCAGTGGAAGAATGTTATTGTCCATAGGAAAGTCTGTAGAATAAGGAGGACTTGATCTGTTGCACTCCTCATTGATCACCCTAGCTTCCTAGTAAGGGTTGGAAAAAGGTAAACCTCTTGTAGGTGGGGAAACATCTACCCCTTCTGGTACTTAAATCCTCACTTGGGATTAAAAGAGGATTGACAATCTAGATTTCTTGAGAATCATGTCACCTAACCTTGTGAGCAAGAATAAAAATTGAGTGTGGATAAAACCATGAGAATTGTGCCTGAAAAAATGTTGAAAGGCTCTGCCCGACCAGTGTATAACCACACTCACAAATGAAGATATTCCATGCAAAATAGTAGGACCCAAAAGCCAAAAATATCACCCACCTATCTTCTAAGGGAGATCTTGCATAACCACACAAAATTGTGTCAAGGCTAATAGTTGAGTAATATTGTTATTACAATAGGACTCATGGTTGAGTGGCCCCGAAGAGGATAGGATACACTACAACCTTAGCCCGACCTAGAACAACTAGTTAGGACTCCCAATTAAAAGTTGGATGTGAAAGATACCCCTAGAAATTAACCATGTACAAGTATGGATCGGAAATGAGGCTCAGAGTGAATCATAAAGGAGAACCCTTCTTAAAATAAGATTGGAGAAGGTGAAAAGTTGTGCAACTCTGTATCCAAGGGAATGAAATTGGAAAACGCAATATGCAGACCAAGCAGTCATGTAGATTTATTGACCTTAGGATGGCATAAGGATAAAGTCAATTCTTGAAATCACTAAGCAAATAAAACCCTTGAAATGTGCTTGATGCTTTGATTCTATTTATTAGCTGAGTACAACCTAGATTCTAAATTTATGGGGGTTGATAACATCCAATTTTATGGATGTTTCATGCCTATTTTCCCCCTAATTTCCTTCTCTGTATAGACTTGCTTTAATTTCCTCACACTTAGTTTATATTTACTGTTTGTTCCTTCATTAAGCTTTAAGTACTCCTTAAGTGTAGGAAAATAACCTATTGATAGCTTAGGTAGACCCTCCATTAGTCTCTCACAACTGACACTCCTTGTACAGCTTTCAAGGATGGGAACTCACTCATCAACTTAGAGGCTACTAACCTGACAACCCATCAGTCCCCATCATTCGAAGGTTATGCTCAGTCAACCTTCAAATGGTGATTCAAGACGTGCCATCCATGAAAGGTAGGTGGAGTGTCACCTTTAGATAACTCAGCTAAATCCCACCCTTTCAAAGCTTTCTGGCCCGCCTATATCGACGGCTCACCTACAAGTTGTCTTCTCAAGGATCACCAACAAAGACCTTCCACAATGAATAACATCAGTCACCCAATGAACCAAAAGATCAACTAACCATCTATTGATGGTACCAATGATTCAACTTGTTGAAGGCTCGACAGGTCACCTAAATTGATAGCTTTGTAAAGTTGGTTATCTACCAAAGGCAATATTTAGTATGGTCGTGGCCATTATCAGTTAGCACATTCCTCGAGGCACTTTCCTTAGGGGACATGGGATGCACACAAATCTCATCTATGAGCACCTATGGTATCACACCATAGGCTATAAATAGCACATCCCTTGCCACTATGAAGGGTCGCAACTCGCATGAGTTGAATACAAAGTGTTTCCTTATTGTCAGCTCGCCATCAACCTCTACACGCCCCATCGGTTCACCACATACAAGGATGAGAGTCCAAGGATGGAGTGACCCTTTTCCACCCTCAAGAAGCACCTGAATCCTCCTTTGAGAGAAGGACAACAAAGTTGGCGTCCAACTTCCTCGCTCCATAAACTAAGTTGGAGAAGAAGGAGGTCAATTACAACCTTGATTCCAAATAGAGTTGTTGTTTGGTTTATCTCCCTCCTTCTCTAATCTTTCGTCTTTCTTTAATACATCCATCACCAAGTCACCTTACATATGTAGATGAAAGATATCACTCATGACCATGAGTGGTTGATCCATTTAACTTGCGATGGGAGTAGCCACTAAGGCTCTTCCAACATGTAAAGGCTTGTATCCATTGAATGTATATACTCTTTGCAATGTTTAAATCCATACTGTTATTCTTAATGCTTCACTTGCATGACTAGCTACCATTTTTGTTGTTTTATTATTAATACCTTGAGAGAGTAGTTTTAACTCATATCTAAGAGTTATAGAGTTACATGAATGCATGAGAATGTTCAAATGCTTAAGCTAATGATAATATGGTTTCAATCTAATTGTTTGGTTTACATCTCAAGAGAGAGACAACCTCATAATCTAGATCTATCATAAGCTCGAGAGAGGATAGAGTAGACACTTATGATCATTTCATGTAAGTGTGGTAAGGGTATACAATTGGCATGGGTTTTGCATATTGGTGATATATCTTAGATGGTGAAACCCGATCCAAGTTTCCCATCCATATTATCTAATCTTGTTTAAATATTCTTGTTTCATTTGACTTGATATTTTTCTTCACTTTCCTTGTTTTTTATCTTGACCGTGGTAAAGCCCATGTTCCACATGGAACACTTACTTTCCTTTTTGGTTGGTGTAACTAAGCCAAGGCTTTAAGGATCTTGAAACCTACTTTTTGTATGTATGCCCTGAGAGCCAATCATGAGATGAGTGGTGGCATACATTAAGATTGATTTGATAAACATCAAAGACAAGCTTACAATTCTTTCTGGTTCAGTCATATGAGATAGTGATATAACAAATTGAATGTGTAGAGAATGACAGTACTCAATGACGTATGCTTTCAGGTTAAGGACCTGAACGATGAGATCATATGGATGTTAAGATTTTGTACATTCTTGTTATGTCCCTAGTCGGATGTCATTGTGGAAGGTAGATAGACAGAAATGACACACAAGACTAGATTGTGGTGTTGGTTGATGACAGAATCTCATTCGTCATGATATAGAGATATCAAACCAAACACATAGGTACTTGTTAGAGAACAAGTGTACCGGACAGACCCACCGTGAGTTTGACACATGGAAGCATGACATGGTAGTCACAGTCAGTACTCACAGTGATGGTGGTGAGTGTGATTCTTTGACCTGAAATCACTACACCCAACACATGTCGTTGGGCACACTTTGACATCATCAAACACAGTCCTGAAACATGGGTTGTTATAAAGGTGATGATTGGGTGGCTTTGACACATGGGGCTTTTGAAGGGTGAGTGATAGATATGGGATTTGTCCTTCCTGAGGGAGTTTGATATCCGAGGCCACTTGATGAGTAGGATTTAAATAGGCATGCGCACGCATGTGTGAATCAGTATGTGATATTGATGTCATACATATCTCTTCCAATCTACTCTGAGATCAAGAAAGTGAATGAACGTTGACAGGATGACTGTTCCATGCCTCGAGTTCATTCGGGATATCAGTGACAAAGGAATTATACATTCGCTGTAACACCATTCACGGATTGTAGGATTGAAAGTTGTTCTCCAACTTTCTATTTCACTTGGGTAGCATTAATGTGTGACTAGGCACCGCTCTTTACTTGTGAAGTCATAAGTGTTATGGACTTTCACTGCCAACGTGAAAAGGACCTGCAGGGTCACACACATAGGATTTAACCTGGAAGAGGAGTTTTGTCCACAAACAATGTTTAGATTGATTACTAAAGGAGTTTAGTAGTTCAATTAAACACTCAATTGATTGATAGCTTAAAATCATAGTGTTCAAGGTGTTGGACAGATTGATTAGAGTATCGGATTGATTGAAATCGCAATTGACTGATTCTGCACAATCTGCACTCCCAACCGATCAGCACATGAGATGAACCGATCGGCTCAGCTTGGTGAACCGGTCGGCTCAGGTGGTGAGTTGATAGGCTCATGATCAGGGTGAAATGATTGCTTCAAGTGTTGAAACGATCGGTTTAACTAGTGCAATCGAGCAAGTTGGGAAAGTAGGATTGGTGAGAATTTTTCTTTCATTTCACTTGCCCAATTTGATTGGAACAAGGATTGGTATTTGATACCAATTAGAAACAAAAGATGGAAAGTCAATCGAGATATGACCAGGACCACGAACCGACCAGTTCAGAAGTGAACCGACAGGTTGAGGTGTCCCAACCGATCGGTTGAGGTGTCAACCGACCGGCTCAGGTCCCCAACTGACTGTTTCAGTTGTGAAACGATTGGTTTAGGTTGCGAGTTGGTTGTTTTGTGGAAAATCTCGAACCCTTCTACTCCTGCTTTTAGTCCCGCATTGCCCGGGATGGAGAACCATGTCCCATGACCCTCCTATATATAGGGGTATTGGGGGCTTCTCAAAGAACAACTCAGTGCAAACCAGTTGCTCTGCAAAGTTGTCGTTCTCCCTGGTTTTGGTAACCAAGAGAGAGTCTGAGCAAGTGCTACCTGATAAGGGAGGCACAGCAAGGGAAAGACAATTGCAGTTGCACCTGGTGGCAGGAGAGTGTGTTGGTGACTAGTACGCTGACAGGAGGGTGTGACTCCTTCCAATTCCTTGTGGGACAAGGATATTGGAGTTCCAGGTGGTCCGTGTGGACTACTTTAGAGGTGGGAGGTTTCTGCCGCTCAGAGGACAACTGTCAATCCCGACAGTCCCGGTGAGACCAGGAGTCGTCAGTCCCGGTGCGACCAGGAGCTGGACAGACACCATCCAAGATCGGAGGTGAAGACCACACAAGGCACGAGGTATTGTCGTTGAACAAGCATCGGGACAAGGTATGATTCCACAAACCATCCTTTCCTATTGAATAGACGTTGACGTGTTTCCTTGTTCCGGGTTTGGGGGAGAAAAATTTTATTTCCGCTGCCTTCTCTGCCTCCCCTACAACCCAACAGTGGTATCAGAGCAACGTCAACTGCTCTATACTTTGGGAATATCGATATGATCGATTTTGGTTTGTCGCCTTTATTTATTGCATACGATGCAAATAAAATTGGCTTTATGCATGTCCAATCCTAAATCCAAAATCCCAAATTACATATATGATATGTATTATGAATGCACTCAATACGTGTCTCCCTTAAACGAGTTTTGTGGTGGATGTATAGCGTGGTTATGGCCAATAAACCCTATATGTGTATGGTTGTATGTGGTTGCTTGCATCTCGGTCTGCGCACCGATCTTCCTTCTCCTTTTCTTGATGTAACTTGAAATAATTCGAGATTTCTTTCCTACCTTTACTCCCATCGAATGTAACTCGAGGTTTCTCCTTTTACAATGTAAAATAGGATAGATTTTATTTCCTATTATGTCAAAGAACGGAGGACATCCTGACGACAGCTGAGACGATCGGTTCAAGGCGTGAACCGAGCGGTTGACGTTCGAGACGATCGGTTCAAGGAGTGAGCCGATCGGTTGATGACTGGTTCGAGGAGCGAGACAAGAGGGTGGCGGCCATGATGAGAGGTACGATGACCAGGCGAACCGATCAGTCAGAGGATCCAACCGATCGGTTGGTGGCACCCAGCCGACCAGTCTGATGGCAAGCCGATCATTCATGTGATAAATTGATCAAACCTAGAAAGGAAAAGCACAGAGTTCATCTTGTACAGGTTGCATGTGATATAGACCTAGATGACCGTGATTCCTCTTGGCTCGAGGAATCACATTAGGATGGCAATAATCATCGCTTTTATCGTTTTGCATGTTTATGTGGGATATAGCATGTATATGATAGGTACTATATATTGTGGGGATTGGATATGTATATGTATATAAAACCAAATCCCTCATTAAAATATTAAGTCTTATATGCCTTCCATTAGCGGCACACATGAAAAACTCAATCGACCAAGCGTAGGTTATGCCAAAGCGTGGGGCGCCGTCTATCTTGTGGAAGTGTGAAGGGTAGACATGTAGGTTCTGCCAAAGCAGGGTGCATGTTTACCGTGTCGGATTTTGGGTTAGACTTAACTGGTGATTCTTAGAGCATCTAAGCCCAGAGGCAAGGAATGTTCATGGCAAGGTTTTTTGCATGTTCATTCATCAAGAGTTGCATATGATGCAATTGGCATGATGGCCTACCTAAATAGTCAAGATTGTGTGCGATCAGCCAAAGCTGACTTGTGACTTGATGAAATATGGATCTTGCCCACTAGAAGGTTGTACGATGCAATCTTCCGAATTGATGGTGAGGGCTATCAATTTGAAGTAAAATAGTGGGAGCGATAATTAATTAAAGGCCTAATTATATCGTCAAATTTTCAAATCAATCAAATAAGTCAAAATGAGTTTTTGGACTAAAATTGCATATTTTCCTTTTGTAGTACAAATGGCAACAAACAATAATCACTTTTATTTGCGATCGGTCCTTGAAAAAGACAAGCTAAATGGGACAAACTTCCACGACTGGTATAGGACATTGAGAATCGTTCTCACTCAAGAGCAAAAGCTGTATGTCCTGGATACTCCAATTCCAAAGGAACCTACTCCTAATGCACCAAAGGCAGAAAGGGATGCTTACAAGAAGCATTCTGATGATGCCATTGATGCAAAGTGCTTGATGTTGTGCTCTATGAACCACGAGTTGTAGAGACAGCATGAGAACATGGGTGTCATTGAGATGATTCAGCATCTCAGGAACATGCATGAAGATCAAGCACGGAAAGAGAGATACAATGTCTCAAGGGCACTGTTCAAGTGTGTCATGACAGAAGGAGATCCAGTTGGTCCTCACACACTCAAGATGATTGGGTATGTGGAGAACCTAACAAGACTGGGATTTCCACTGAGCCAAGAGTTGGCTACTGACGTGATACTGCAATCGTTGCCAGAATCCTACAGTCAGTTTGTGATGAACTACAACATGAACAACTTTGATAGGCCACTTTCAGAGTTGTTGGGCATGTTGAGGACAGTCGAGATACAGATGAAGAAGGAGAAGCCTAAGTCTGTGATGGTGATCACGAGCAAGAAAGGCAAGTCCAAGCGCAAGGGCAAGGGCAAAGCTAAGAAAGGTTCTGATGCTAGCCAGGAGCCCAAGTCATCTTCCGCTCTCAAGACCAAGGGAGGCGTGACCAAGAAAGGAAATTGCCACCATTGTCAAAAGCCAGGACATTGGAAAAGGAATTGCCCTCTCTATCTGGAAGAACAAAAGAAGAAGGAGACGACAGACGTCTCTACTTAAAGGTGTCATGAAAGTAAACTTGTAACACTTTTTTGAGGTATATGATATGCAAGATCCGCAAAGAAGTGATGGCCTTTGTGAAAGGACCAAGAAAGAAGTACCCATCATTGGAGCAAGTGTTGCTGCCATAGATAGGAGTATCTTTCAATTTATTTCAGCCTAAAGGGTACGAAATAGAGTTGAGAACTGCTATTTCATATAGTGCCAATAGATAGAAACACTTTATTTTTGCATATTGTATGACAATGATGGCAATTAATAAAGTGGATGTTTCAATCTTAAAGATATGATCATTGTTGCAATGCCTTGTTTATCTTGTGATACATGGTATGCATAAGATAAAACGATACCTAAAGTTATTGATAACTCAAACAATCAAATTAGCATCAATCATGAGAAATTCATTTATAGTTTCCATATGATGGATAAATCTAGACTCTTTTGGTTGGATAACCAGTAAGAGACATGAATCTCTTGGACATGATTAATCAATCTTCACTAATGGTAGTGGGAGAATGGTAATCCTATTAGGTATAATACATGTGATGAATTTACATACCTATTGGAGTAAAGGCTAATACTTCAAATGGTGTTTAAAGAAATACCAAAATGAATATCTTGAAATGTTCAAGGATATCATAGATGAAGTATGAATTTGGTAAAGTGTTAATTCTTAATGAGATCAATGAATGAAATACTTAGACCAAATGTTTGAGATCCTTTTAAGTGATTATGATAGTGTATCATAATGAACTCATGATTAAGGCATGGTGATGTCTAAATCAAGAAGGAATCATACTCTAAGGAGTTAGAGAATGATTATAAAAATAACTGAATTCTTCTTAATAAAAGAATACCCCACACTAATAAAGGACATTGAGAATCACAAGTAGTTGTGAATTCTTATATCCTTGACAGATACACCTCAATTATCTATGTGATGAGTTGTTCATGAGATGAATCAACTATCTAGATGAATATGAGGAACCGAATTTTGAGTTATGGTTTATGACCATTACATCCTAAATGACGTCCATGTGAACCATAAGGTATGACCTTGATGGTAGCATCCATTGGAATAAAATCTATAAGTGTGAATAAGTCTTAAGTGTTAAGACACATGGATAACATTTTGAGAAGGATGATGCTTGTTGATTGCAACTTAATAACTAAGACATTTGGCATATGGATACTAAAACTGCATTCCTATGAGGAATAAAACAAGGATGTGTACGTGACACAACCTATAAGGTTTATGAATCCATTAATGCAAATGAAGTCTATAAGTTACAATGGACTAATCAATGTGATTGATTGAGTACAAGCAACTCAGAATTGGATCTTTACTTTGATGATATAGTCAAAGGGTTTGACTGATATGTCAAAGATAAAGAAGGGATCTGTGATTTAGTGGAAGTGTGTTCACATTCCACATGTTAATGTGAAATGGAAATGTTCTAGAATGGAAATCCAAAAGTGGAAATTATCTTTAAAGAAGATAGAGATGTTTCCTATGTGATAGGAATAGAGATCTATAGAGATAGTTCTCGAAAACCTCTTGACCTGAAAAGAGAAAGCATACATTGGCAATCTGTACTGAAGGGTTCAGTATGCACAGATTTAGTGGGAGAAAAACTTGTCCATGTTACATGGAGTTAGTATCCCAAGGCCAAGTTTCCAATTCTTATGAAGAATGGGAACACTAAGAATAGATATGGATCTATCATGTATGTAATCATCCCATTATCTTGCATGTATCGACATGGCAAAGAACAAAATGCATTCATCATCTTGTATGTATGACATGACAATATGACGTGCTCATCCTGATAACTCGTATGTAGGACATGACGAGTGGATGTCCGTCTACTTCCAGTAAGGGTTACTGGAAACCATAAGAACTTGATAAGTACTTGAGAAGTACTAGTTCTATGGAGATAAGGAAGAGTTCAATGTAAAGAGTTACATTGATGCGAACTTCCGAAAAGGACAGAAAATTAATTGCAAAATATATATGGGATATATAAAGCAAAAGTTTGTTGATAATTGGAAACGTTCCAATAAAGCCGTTTAAAAGGAAATACCGAGTATCCGTGTGTTAGAGAACAGCAGTGAATACTATATGGATCTGGAAGTTCATGAGATGAACTTATAGATATTCCGGTCATTGATGACAAGTATGGAATCCTTGATCATGCAATGTGGCTAAAGGTTAGCAAAGGAATACTGGATCGCATATTACGGCAACTCCATCTCATACGTGTGACGTACAGCGAAGAGATGTGAGACATGCAATTTATACTGACTTTGGCAAGGTGTTTCCATAACTCACTATGATGGCACAAGAGCACAGTAACATGTGGGACATGTTTGAAGATCACTATGAATATGATTCAAGATTGGCTCGCTGTGCAAGTGGGAGTCTGTTGGTATGTATGCCCTGAGAGCCAATCATGAGATGATTGGTGGGATACATTAATATTGATTTGATAAACATCAAAGGCAAGCTTCCAATTCTTTCTGGTTCAGTCATATAAGATAGTGATAGAACAGATTGAATGTCTAGAGAATGACAGTACTCAATGACGTATGCTTTCAGGTTGAGGACCTGAATGATGAGATCATACGGATGCTAAGTGTGGGCTCTGATCTCCAAATCATGACATAAACACAATTAAAACTTAGCGGAAGCGAATCGGTAATCAGCGGAAGACAAAAATCACGGGAAATTAAAACTTTTCGAGACAATAGCTTGGATCCATAAAAGCTTCTTTCATAAAGAGAGGTAACTGTTTACATCTCAGGATAATTACTTCTTGAGTAATTATATACATCAAGATACAAAATCTCAAGATCACATAACACAAGACTCCAAGACCTGAGAGTACAGAGGACACATAGGACTGACTCTAACTACACCACATGGCAGGACAAATCTCCACCTGAGATTACTGCTGCCCCTGGTGCTGCTGCTGAGACTGGTCACCTGTAGGCTGGTTCCTTCGTCTCCGACGTCCACCTAAAAAGTTGAAGCCTACGGGGTGAGACAATTATACATAATTGTCCCAGCGAGAGTTATAACTCTTCGCCAGAAGCTTTATTATAACATCAAAGAGAATCTTAAACAGTAAAGCCTTCAAGCATTCTATAACAATTGCAAGTATAACAAGATCTCTACAAATTTAGGAGATATGGAGAATATCAACATTATTGCAACGTAACATCAACCAACTAACTTGGAGTCATCTCTAACAAGTTATACTACATGGTTGATTATGTTTTACAAACAACATTATGCCCTGTGGAGATGAGGCTTACCACTCATACTCCGACTGATCGCTGAGAAGTCGCATCAGTATCATACATAGGTCATTAAGAGAGTCAGATTCTCATGACCTTCACCTTCCTCAGTTAGTAAGAGGATCACTTGTAGGACATCTCGTGTCTCTACTACTATAGCTCACCAGGGTAAACTGGTCCTTCGCTATTCTAGAATCACAGTGGCATTCTGTACTCTCTTCGTCATCAGGAGGTTTCATATTTACCTACCACTGATACGGATATCTGTGCTTTCTTCGTCATCAGGAGGTTTCATGTTTACCTACCACTGATACGGTATGGAACTATAGTGAAGGATGGATGGATTCCACATCTACATCACTTTCCTACACTAGGATGTAAGGTTCTACACATCCATGTACCCCACATACTCAAAAGTATGTGCTCCAGGAGTTCTCTGAGGAAAACCTGTTTCACCATCACTTAATTTCTGACAATGATGGATCTATGATCAGGGCTCTACATTATACTTGATTAGTTAGGTACATTCAGTATTCTTTAACAGCATACATTGTTCTGCAAACAATAACAATAGCATAGCAGCTATAAAAGAAGAATACTAAATATAACAGGCCTAACTCATATCAATCATTATTTCTCCTTATCCTCATCACAAGTCATCTCTAAGGCATGACCTTGATGGTATTCATGGCTCTCATAGCCCATTATCAGCATAGGATGCCACTGGCAAGGCATCAGATTACTTTACTTATTCATAAGGCTAACAACATGCCTTCAATGAATATAACATCAACATCCATACCTGGATATGATTACCTTCATATCAGAACCTGCATGGTTAATACATCTGATAAAGGTAATACAACAATAAGGAATGTACTTCTTACTCTTGTCATAAGAGTTAAATCTTTAATTCAAATCAAATAGAGTTTATTGCTCAAAAGCATGCCATTACCCTTGAATTAGGGTTTACTATTCACATTACATGTCATCACCCTTGAATTAGGGTTTACTATTCACATCAAGGTGAATTAAACTCATAACATCATCATGTATGAGTAACATCTTCATTGATGCTCTTGGATTAGTTAAAGGTTCATCATTTATCATAATTAGGGTTTCTATGACCTCACACAGGTGGACCATACCCTAATTATGCTCACTTATGTGCATTGGAGATGCTTTACTTGAGTTTCCACTTAAAAAGGGTACTTTCTCTCTCTAGAAGTACTTTCTCTCTCTAGAAGTACTTTCTCTCTCATCATAATGTTAGGTGATGTCAACATCACTCTAAAACAGGTTGGATTGAGCCATCATAGGCTAACATAGCCAAAAGCATCACCATTATGTGATTAGAGTTACTTTCTCTCTCTAGGGTACTTTCTCTCTCTAGAAGTACTTTCTCTTTCATCATACTAATGGTTGATGATAACATTAGACTAGATCAGGTTAGATAGAGTGATTATGACTAAAAACATCATTCTCATGTAATTAGGGTTTGAATTGAGCAAGGTATAACTCAATTGACCTTTCAGGGGTATATTGGTAATTCACTCCATTGATCATCATCATGGTCAAAAACCTTAGTCAAATAACCCCTTACTATCCTAGATTATCATTAGGGTTTGATTTGGGCAACATTGAACCATTTACATCATCAAATGATTGAATGAGGTCAACCTTGAATCACATTGATTGATTTCAATCATTAATCATCAATTGGGTTGAGATTGGTTGAAAGTGTTGACCGTTTGCCCACTCTGACCCTCCAAGACCGCGAGCCTCTTTCTAACTCCAAGACCGCGAGCCCCCTTAGGCTTCAAGACCGCGAGCCTCTTCAAGGGTTCAAGACCGCGAAGCCTTCCATTGGTTCAAGTTAATGTTGAGACCGCGAAGACCAATTTGAGTTGAGACCGCGAGGGTCATGAAGACCGTTTGCCCTTCTTTGACCTCAGGACCGCGAGGCCCTTCGCGGTCTTGAGACCGCGAGCCTCCTCTCGGTCTTGAGACCATGAGCCCCCTCACGGTCTTGAGACCGCGAGGCTCTCATGGTCTCAGCCGCTTGGTCCTTCAACAAGGCTCAAAGATGCAACCGATAATATCAACCCATGTTGAAGCCCTCAAATGGTCAAAGCTATGTTGACCACTTATGGATTTAGTCAATTAAGATTATGCTTGATCACTTGGTCATTCAATTGACCCATAATGGTTAAAATCGATTCAATTAGGGTCTATCAATGTTCGCCCATCAACACTCAACAGTGTGCATCAACACAAGGTTGAACCCTTCAATTGAGCTCCAATTGGGCCCAAACTTGGCCCAAACGGTCTTGAGGTCATGTGGGTGGACCCCACATGGTCTTAAGACCGCTTGCCCAAGATTTCATCAAAGTCTAAGGTGATTTGATAGGGGTTGAACCATGATTGAACCACAAAACAGAATTTTGATTAAATTAATAACTTATTTGCAATTGGGTCCTCAATTGGTCAAATTACTCAACCCTAGACCTTCAAACGGTCTTGGGTGATTGTCCTCTCGGTCTTGAGACCGTTTGGATGAGTTCCAAACGGTCTTGAGACCGTTTGCCCATCCAATTTTTGGATTCTAGTGCAAATTCATCAAGGTCTGACCCATTGAGTTGATGATCATGTCAATATTTAAATGCAATGTAATTTGATGTAATTGTACCTTCAATTGGTCAACAAATCTTGACCCCAGACCTCCAAACGGTCTTGGTTGATTTCCCTCGTGGTCTTGAGACCGTTTGGTGACCCCCAAACGGTCTTGAGACCGTTTAGGTCAATCAGCCCTAAAAACGCTAATTAGGTCACCATAATTTCAGTACTGATTTTATCTAGGGTTAGCCCTAGTATTCACCCTTCAACTCTTAGCCCGTTTGGAATTAGACCATCAAACTTGGTGAGTTGTTAATTAACATAATTTTGAACAGTAATATCATACGGTCAACGCTTAGTCAACGACCTTACACAGTCTTGAGACCGTTTGCCCAAAAAGGCAATTTCAGACCGTTTGAAAATCAGCAATTAATTCATTTAACGTTGTGACTTAAAAAGGTCATATCTCCCGATTCCTTTGGAGTTAGTCTCCCAAATTTTGAGGGTAATTATCCTATATAATTAGGAACAGATTTCTTATACAGTCCATGCTCGGTCAACGGGGCCAAACGGTCTTGAGACCGTTTGCCCTGTCGCGGTCTCGAGACCGTTTGCTCACCTCGCGGTCTTGAGTCCGAGAGAGCAAACTGTTAGGACCGTTTAAGGAAAAGAAAAGCGGTGGGTTTTTCTTGGAAATCACGCCTTCATCTTCTAGCTCAAGAACAGTACAGATATCCCACAGGTTTGCTTGCAAAATAGCAGGGAAAAGTAGGGAAACACTAAGAGCTATCATCAAAACGCATATAAAGATGCATATAGTAAAGCATGGGTTTAGAGTTATAAAACCCGCCTAAAGCTTGCTTCTTGAGCTCCCAGCTTTCAAGCTCCAAGCTCTAATGGCGTCCTTGAGTTCTTACAGGTTGGCCAAGGTGAAAACTCCAAGGAAGGATGAAAAGAGACGGCTAGAAAGATAGGGTTTCGAGAATTAGCCATGAAGCTGACCTTGAATTCGAATTCTAACCATGGAATTAGGCAAGAAGAGGGGTTTAAACCTACCTTGCACCCCTTGGTCGTCCTCCTTAGCTCCAAGGCAGTCCTTGGTCGTCTTTGGTGAAATGAAACAGTAAGGGAACGAAGGGTAAGTTCCCTTGCAACTAAGGGAAGGAGAGCTTATATACATGGGGTAGGATTTCAACATTAGTGCATAAGTTTCCTTTAATTCCAACTAAGTCCTTCCTTTATTACTTGCTCGTCCCTTCCTCTTTATTCTAAGGACAAACCTTATCTTAAGTTATAGAAAAGAAGGCAAGGAAGAACAATCTAATAATAAAGTTCATACTTAAAGGGATATTGCACATATACCCTGATTATTCAATCACAAAGCCTATTTCTTAACTTGATAACTCAATTGAGGTGAATTCCTCATCATTTCTTCTCTAAATGATGGCAAGAGTCTAAAAAAATACATTAGATGACATATATCACAATTTGTATCCCTTAATTTGGGTAAATTGCATTTTACCCCAAACTAGGGTTTCAAGCACCGGGATTGCTTCCACAGCTGCACCTTGGTGCCTTAGCTTGGGAAATCCCTCAAACTTTGCTAAAAAGATTTCTCATGATGTCTCAACATCAGAGGAACATCTCATCATGTGCAAAATGCAAGCTAACCCTTTTAACTGGGTAAATTGCACATAGGTCCCTGTATATCAAAACAATGCTACAACTTTAAATAAAAAGGAGCAAATACTGAAATATACTTTTCTGAGAAACTTAATTACATGCTCAGAGTTAATCACAAAGATTTAATTACATATTTAGGCAAAACACCTAGGGTTAACTCATAACCCAGGTCAGGGATGTTACACTAAGAGTTTGTACATTCTTGTTATGTCCCTAGTCAGATGTCATTGTGGACGGTAGATAGACAGCAATGACACACAAGACTAGATTGTGGTGTTGGTTGATGACAGAATCTCATTAGTCATGATATAGAGATATCAAACCAAACACATAGGTACTTGTTAGAGAACAAGTGTACCGGACAGACCCACCCTGAGTTTGACACATGGAACCATGACATGGTAGTCACACTCAATACTCACAGTGATGGTGGTGAGTGTGATTCTTTGATCTGAAATCACTACACTCAACACATGTCGTTGGGCACACTTTGACATCATCAAACACAGTCCCGATACATGGGTTGTTATAAAGGTGATGATTGGGTGGCTTTGACACATGGGGCTTTTGAGGGGTGAGTGATAGATATGGGATTTTTCCCTCCTGAGGGAGTTTGATATCCAAGGCCACTTGATGAGTAGGATTGAAATAGGTGTGTGCATGCATGTGTGAATTAGTATGTGATATTGATGTCATACATATCTCTTCCAATCTACTCTGAGATCAAGAAAGTGAATGAATGTTGACAGGATGACTATTCCATGGCTCGAGTTCATTCGGGATATCAGTGACAAAGGAATTATACATTCGCTGTAACACCATTCACGGATTGTAGGATTGAAAGTTGTTCTCCAACTTTCTATTTCACTTGGGTAGCACTGATGTGTGACTAGGCACCTCTCTTTGCTTGTGAAGTCATAAGTGTTTTGGACTTTCGCTGCCAATGTGAAAAGGACCTACAGGGTCACACACATAGGATTTAACCTGGAAGAGGAGTTTTGTCCACAAACAATGTTTAGATTGATTACTAAAGGAGTTTAGTAGTTCAATTAAACACTCAATTGATTTATAGCTCAAAATCATAGTGTTCAAGGTGTTGGACAGATTGATTAGAGTATCGGATTGATTGAAACTGCAATTGACTGATTCTACACAATCTGCACTCCCAACCGATCGACTCATGAGATGAACCGATCGACTCTGCTTGGTGAACCGGTCGGCTCAGGTGGTGAGTCGATCGGCTCATGATCAGGGTGAAACGATTGCTTCAAGTGTTCAAACGATCGGTTTAACTGGTGCAACCGAGCAAGTTGGGAAAGTAGGATTGGTGAGAATTTTCCTTTTGTTTCACTTGCCCAATTTGATTGGAACAAGGATTGGTATTTGATACCAATTAGAAACAAAAGATGGAAAGTCAATCGGGAACTTACCAGGACCACGAACCGACCGGTTCAGAAGTGAACCGACCAGTTGAGGTGTCCCAACCGATCGGTTGAGGTGTCAACCGACCGGCTCAGGTCCCCAACTGACCATTTCAGTTGTGAAACGATCGGTTCAGGTTGCGAGTTGGTTGTTTTGTGGAAAATCTCGAACCCTTCTACTCCTGCTTTTAGTCCTGCATTGCCCGGGATGGAGAACCCTGTCCCATGACCCTCCTATATATATAGGGGTATTGTGGGCTTCTCAAAGAACAACTTAGTGCAAACCAGTTGCTCTGCAAAGTTGTCATTCTCTCTGGTTTTGGTAACCGAGAGACAGCCCGATCAAGTGCTACCCGATAAGGGAGGCACAGCAAGGGAAAGATAACTGCAGTTGTGACTGGTGGCAGGAGAGTGTGTTGGCGACTAGTACGCTGACAAGAGGGTGCAACTCCTTCAATTCCTTGTGGGACAAGGAGATTGGAGTTCCAGGTGGTCTGTGTGGACTACTTCATAGGTGGGAGGTTTCTTTCGCTCAGAGGACAAGTGTCAATCCCGACAGTCCCGGTGAGACCAGGAGTCGTCAGTCCTGGTGCGACCAGGAGCTGCACAGACACCATCCAAGACCGGAGTTGAAGACTGCGCAAGGCGCGAGGTATTGTCTTCGAGCAAGCCTCGGGACAAGGTATGATTCCACAAACCATCCTTTCCTATTGTATAGACGTTGACGTGTTTCCTTGTTCCGGGTTTGGGGGAGAAAAATTTTGTTTCCACTGCCTTCTCTGCCTCCCCTAAAACCCAACACCTACCACCCTTGTCCATGTGATCGACTCCAATTTACTACATTCTTCCCCATTATTATCATTGTGGGTTCTTAAGTATCGAGTTATAAATTCAAACTCTAATTACTATAGATCTCCCCTTTTGGACATCAGATTTTAGGCAATCAGTCTAAATCAATGAAAATTCTAGTAAGGTCAATGAGAGGGCTACTTTTCCCAATGGAAGTTCTATGTTGACCAATGGAAATTTGACACAGTGGTTATGGGCATTTTGATGTTTACACACATTATAGTTTATTAAAAATCCACTAATTCTTACTAAAGGCACTTTTTGACACCCCAAGTGTTGATGGAAACGTATAGGGAGACATGGAGTTTGATGCAAGCTCCAAGAAGGTTGTTCAAAGATCGAAGAAGGTTTGTGGCCATGTAAAGGAGTTGTATGTGCATCCACATGGATGAATGTCAAAAATCAAGGAATGCCATTGTGTTTCCAAGCTTCCCAACCTTGTTTCTTGGATTAAAAAATGTAATTCACCTTATTCCTCCTTGTTTGAAGTGCATGGTTTTCCATGGTGGAGACTTTCCCATCTAGCTAAAGCTTCTTCTTTTTCATCTATTTTACCTTTATTTGTCCTAAATCCACCATGGGAATTCATCTTAGATCTAGAGAAGTGATCATGGTGATGGAAAGGAGGTCTCTTTGAAAAGTGTTTGTCATTCCTCATTTTTATCACCAATATAGATGAGTAATATAACATATAACACCTTCTTTTTCCTACAATTCATATACAATCCCTAATCATGCTCTGAATGTTCCTAACTTTCTTAAAATATGAAATATATGGTCTCATTTGAATTGATAATACATGTATACAAATTTTTCAAGCCTTTATTTGTATTTTAAACATGTTTCCAGTACATAAAAGTCCATTCTTTAAGTGTTTGTTGGCTGAAATGATGAAATAAATGCTTAAGAACCCTAAAAGTGCTCATTTTGAAGCTTTTGGTACAATTTTCATGGAGAACAAAATGTAGATGTATACTTACTAATTGTGAGGTCCTCAAAAATGATTTTCATGACTCTATGTAATCATTATGCTTATATATAATCGTTTGAACGAAATTATATAAGTAAAGATGGCTAATTTATGTTGTAAGTTACCCTTTTATACCCTAATTTACCCCTATAAAACAAATCTTGTATCAACCATATCTTTTGACCCTTTTGAGATTTAATCTCATATTTTGTATAATGTTGTTTTTATGTTTCTTGAATATTTTGAAAAATATCATATGTATATGATTCTCAAGGAGAAATTATCTTTGTTGTGGCCTTAACAATTCGATTGACCTAATCATTCAAGAACTCTAGAGACTAGCATAACTTTTACATTCATTGGAGAATTAAGATAAAACTTGGGGTTATTCCTAAAGTTTGTCTCGTAATGGCATGTTCAGGTGCAAACAATACCTACGGGAGAACTTATCCATGTTTTGCCCTTGTGATTTCTTTGGGCCTTTATATTCCTTAGTTTCGTGTTCTAATCATTTTAAAAGAAAGAATGGTTAATTATACCATGTTTGAGTTGTAAATAAACCTAAAAGTTATTATGAATCTAGTGTAATAACTATATAAATGATAAAGACATATTTAATGGATCCAATTAATGTATCTATGAGGTGGTATTGGGCTTACAAATCAAACATGAGATTTATGAAATTTTGGGAAACCTTAATTGAAATATGCCTCCTAATTGGATATCACCTTCTTAGATTAAAATCAATATTCTCCTCTTCTCTTCAATTAAATTATGGAATCAAATAAGTATGACATCAAAAGTGGCATCATGTGATTAACTTTGGATTTGGGATATACTAGTAGGCATGGTGATTTGACGCTTTTGTCTTGATAAAATAGTGAGGTTACCATCATTGGAGTGCTAGTAGGGCACAAGGGTTAAAATTTAAATCTATGTTTGGACATAACTTAACTAGAAGATAATGCAAAGGATATTGATATACTGAAGTTGGGAAATAATGGGGTCATGTCCTTACCTTTGAAATAACGAGACATGATAGTCTATAATCAAGTAGTCTCAAAATGATATATGTCATTAATCATGATGAACCTTTATGTTAACTAAGTAGGTCCTAATAGAGACATGAAATGATGGTTATGTTGATTTATATCAAATACACTTGAAAAATAACACAATATGGTAGTCAGTCATGACAATCCATTACACTAAAAGAGTGATTGTCAATCTTGTTTCACAATCTAGCTTTGTTCTAGATGATAATTAGGGAAGTTATGCTTGTGGAATAATGACTTGTCTTTTTCTCTATATGTATTGGAAATGAAATAGAATAAAGAGAAATATCACATGTTGATTCCTTGTTTAAGGTTTATATGCCCAAACTTGATGCATTGGGCTTAGTTGTGGATGGCACAGGTATGTTGGGTTTAAGGTTTATATGCCCAAACTTGATGCATTGGGCTTAGTTGTGGATGGCACTGGTATGTTGGGCTTTATTAAGCCTTACATTGATGAATGGGCCAGTGGTATGGACAAAAGTGGTTATTATACCCTGATTTGGGTGGTTTCTCATATGTGAACATATTTTATATCTTTTGGAGTTGGTGGACTTGATTAAATTCAATTACATTTATATGCATTGCTTGTAACTTGTTCGATGCAACCAAAAATGGGTATCTGGCTTAATTAATCAAGTGTAACTTAATCATGTAGTGCCTTGTGACCATAAAACTATTTTTAGAACTTTTATGATATTGAAATGAGTAGTCCTTATAGAAATTTCATATTTGTGAGAAGGAGCTCATAGTCATATATCAATGAGTATATGCAGGTCCATGGAGGGTTTTTCTTTGACATCCTAATTTCAAGGTATTTTCAAAGAAGCCATGATTGTGTCTTGATATATATGTGATTCTAAAGCAGCTAAGGTTGTAGCTTGAGTTTGGGGTTGATATACCTTGGTTTGGGTGCCATGGCATGTGTGCCTAGGGAAAACCAGTTGTTAAAGGTATGGTTGTTGGTGCATGTACCAGTACTTAGGTTATTGTTCCTATTTAGTTTATCACTCATAGTGATTGAGGCAAAGAGATCTTAGGAGTCTGTTAATGCTAAGATATTATAAATTTATGATTGCATGTTTGTAGTGGTCTGCTCCTAGTTTGAGTGGTATACTTCAAAATACCAAAGTAATAACAAATCAAGCAACTAGTCGTGTAGTATATGTGTTTAGGTTTAATTTGTTAATAACATGCATGAACAATCGGATGTGCTATTATTAGTTTTTTATTTTCTACATCTTATATGTCATTCATGATCCTTCCTTATATTTGTATTTACTCTGACATTTGATTAGTATAATACTTAATTCTTTTTGAACTACCTGCATTAATATTGAATATAATATATATCTTGCATTTTCTTGTAATCATAAGATACCTTAGTTTTATGTCATATCATTGGGTTTGGGATCTCACCCATGTGGTAATCCACATCTTTTGTGCATGTTGATGCATCTAAAATGGCATGATTATCATGTTTTTACAAGAAACAATATATATAAGTCTAAAGTGTACATGTACTCTCTCTTTTCTAAGTGATGGGTGGGTGTATATCATATACTTGATAGGTAGCTTTACTATGTGGATTTATTATGATTATGATTTACAGTCGAATCTATACATCTTATGTTGTTGTAACTCCATAAGAAAGGACTTATCTTGTAATAATTTTGATCAATAAATAAGGAGAAGTTTATATTATTTTCTATCATGTCTACATGTGAAAATTTCAGATATAGAGTTGTACACTTTTATATGGATCTTTTCTCAGGTTTTAATGGCGGTTACTCACAATCGGACCTCTATGTGGATCATTTTATTCAAAAAAAATCAAATCATTTTTATTTTGTTAGTTTTAGGTTGGGTTTTTATCTTCGGATTGTTGCTATTGACCGATTAGGGTTTGATCAGTAGTTGGGTCCTTTCACTTATTTTTGTTTTTGGTCTAGCATGAGGATGAGAAGTAGCTGGGGTGGTTATAATGAATCTTGTGTCATGGATTGAGTTGGGTTTCATATTCTTAAAGTTATTAAAATGTTTCTATATTACCTGACAAGGATGAGGTCTAGTTGGGGGCTTTTGAGGGGTGCGATGGCATAGTTAGTAGGAAGTTCAAATTTTTGTTTCGGTTTGAAGGATGGAAAGGACTTTTTATGTTGAAATTTGTGTCATTGTGTGGATCATCTACGTTAGAGATATTAAGGGGTTAAGTTTGATCAGCTATAAATTGAATAAGGAATATTAAGTCTTTAGTGGCATGAACCACAAACTTATCATGTCTAAAAATATCTCGACATGTGATACCTTTGGAAAGTCTATAAAATGGAACACAAAGCATGCAAAATTATTTGGAAGATCTCACAGAGTCATAGATGACCAAGTAGGATAGATAGAATGAACTAATAAATAAGGGTTTTGAGGATCTATGGAGTCCTCAAGAGCAGTGTGTCAACTGAAGATATCAACCTCAATTTTTTATAAGAAGGTCTTTAAAAAGAAGGAATGACATTTGAATGTATCCACTCCAAATGATGAGTGAAGTATGTATAAAATTTCAAATTTGGATATAGTTTTAGGTTTTGAAATTGTCATGTTTAAAAGAAGAGATCTTATATGTAATGTAATACTAAGCACAAAGAAAGTTATTAATCCGAAGTCAATATTGACTCTAACTGTTATCCCTTAGTTTTTAAGTATATGATGCTATATAAGTCCATTGATAAGAAATTCTAGATGTATGTCAAAGGATGTTCAAGCCCATTTATAGATGAGGGGTCTACCTGCTTGTCCAGGGTAGTAAAATATATATGGTTTGTGTCCATGGTATGGTGAGAGAAAATGTTAGGGTTAACATGATGAGGAGAAGGAATGTGGAGAGTTTGAATTCTAAGATGGTGGTGGATTGAGAAGGTGTAGGAAGTTAGAAATATCGATCTTGTCTATATTAGGACTAGAACATGAGGTGTAAGAGATTAGAGGTAAAACTTTATCTAAGTGGGATATTATTTTATGGTTTAAGGTTTTCCTTTGCTTCTCTTTACTCCCGATCAGATAGGTTCTTCTTGGGAAAGCTGGCCCAAGTTAATAGAAACTAAGGAAATTTACTCATAAAATCCGTACGATTTTACCGATCTGTAAGATATTGAATGGTTGTGTTGGTAATGGTACTTGTGGTATGGAGAGAGAGACATAGGGTTGGATACATGGATAAGTGTTGCACATTCAATGTAGTATATTGACTGGTAGGCATAGATATTTGAGAGTACAATTGGATATGGAGTGAGACATTGTGTAGGCATCTCCTATCAAGTGGTGTGTGCTTGTAGAAAACTTTTGTTGCATGTATTTAGTAGGAAGGGAGGAATTATGTGGGTCTATGAGTATATCTCAATGTATTGTCGAGGGATCTAAAAATTTGGGGCTATGTGCTATATCTATTCCTAGTGATTTGGAGTGGGATGGGTTTAAATATTAGAATTGGTAAAAATATGTGCAACCTTTTTAATGGACACTCGAAGGAAAGGAGTTAGGACTAGGAGGGTAATGAGAAGATTTTTTGGACTTCCATGAAATTGAAAGGTAATAAGAATGCTCATTGTTGTGAGGACATTTTAGGAATTGATGATCATGTGTGGAACATATTAAATGGAAAGAGTGTCCATAATAGAAACATGATTTGTTCCCTAAGCCACCACACATGAAACAATGCCAAGTTTGGGTATATTTAATTGAGAAAAATGCAAGTTTTTTTTTTTGTGTGATACAAGGATAAGATGATTGTGAGGGAAGAAAGAAAAACTTAAGAACCAATCAAGGAAAAGATGTATAAGGGATAAACTAGTTGTGATGAATCAATCATGAATAATATGAGGTAGGGAGAAAACCTTTTAAATGAATCGATCAGAGGAAGATTCTATTTGGATGATAAATTGTTGAGAGATACTTTCTCATATAATTTGTTATCTTCATACCTAGAGAGGTAATGCTCATCCATGGTTTGGCAATCGTCATTTATTTTGCAACAAGAAGTTAGGTGTAGCAAATTTCATGGACTATCTTGATAAGGGTTGATTCCCTAATTAGATGGGGATAAAACCATAGGGGGTCAACAAATAAAGATTCTTCCTCTTTTATCTTACCAAGCATGACAAGTTGATTATCCGCATGGTCCTAAAGGTAGCTTACCAACAATAGGACTGCCAGGGAATTAGATGAAGGAGAAAGATGATTGAGCTCTAGTAGTCGAATGGAGCCATAAAATCAAAATGATTTGGTGATAAGGTAGTCAACCTCATCATTGAGATAGGTTTCAAGTCTGGAAATATCTTCTATAGAATAGTTAGTTGAATACTAAAGAGAGTAGTTAACAAGAGTTATTTGGTTGTAGAACTTGAATAACATGTGTGGAGAAATGATGGTAAATGAGTCATCATGGAGTGTGAGGTACAGGGCTTGGTTGTGAGCCAAAGGTGTTGAGGAAGTGGCCATTGTGGATGGTGAAGGCATGTATGAGATCATCCCATCTATTCATACCTTTGAAACTCCTAGAACAATAAAATTTGATGAAAATGATGTAGGTGATGTTGACAAATGAGAATACAATCCAGTTAAGGGATTGTCTTGGGACCATGTCATGACATATGAGAAGGCAATCCAGTCGAGGGATTGTCTTGGGACCATGTCATGCCAGCATTGGAGAAAGACAACAGTATTAGTAGTATGCCTTGAGATCCTATAATATGATAATTATACAGGGATACTTCATACTTAATTTGAATATTATTAAGGCACTTTCATTTGTTATGCTTACTTAAATTTGATTAATGATTGAATAGAATAATGTTTTAAGAATGTATTACTCAATGACATGTTATTTTGGCTTGAGGACATGAACATAAGACCATGTGTAGTTATGTGTATTGGTTCTTATCTAATTTTCTAGTCATATATTATTTTAGAAAGAAGGACAATAATAAAATATATGAAAGTATGTGTATCAACTAATGACTACATCCAATTGATCATGATATATGCTATCAAGTTAAACACATAGGTACACATTAGTGAAAGTTTGTACTAGAAAGACCCATTTTGAGCATGATACATGGAAGCCAGAAGTGTAAGTTAGAATCATATCTCAACGTGACACGGATGACTATGGTCCTAAGACCTAAAGTCACTACAATTATGATATGTTGTTCAATGTATTTTAAAACTACTAAGGATGACCTTGGATAAGGGTTTCCATACAAATAGTGCTTGGATAAATGATTACATGTGTGGATTATTATGAGTGACATAGGTGGTACATGTCCTTCCTATTAAAGGCACATCCCATCCACTTGAGGAGTGACTCTACGAAATGCATATCCATGTTCATGTGAGTTAATATTTGAAAATGAGTTCACATGTATGTTAAAAATTATGTCTTTAATCAAGGAACAAAAATTGAACATTAAGAGGATGTCAATATCATGCCTCAGATTCAATCTTAGTATCAGAGGCAAAGGGATACTACAACCACTATAACACTAGTCATAATGTAAGGTTAAAGTCGTTCTTCAACCTACCTAGTTATTTGGGTGGCAATGATGTATTAATAGATACCATTATTTTCTTGTGAAGTTGAAATATGATTGCAGACATCACTAGTGATGTAATGTGGAGCCTATGGTGTCACATGCATAGGAGTCATATGGAATAAGAGTATAATTGTGGGAAAAGTTAAATTGGTTGCAAAAAGTTTTAGGTAATCAATTTGAACAATCATACATTATCTGAAAGCATAGATAATTGACTACAAAGTCTAGTCATTTAATTGGACAAGATCAACCGAACAGTCGAATGAAATCCTAGTTGCTTGACTATACCTGACTTGTAACATATTTTATTTTAGGTATTATATCTATTTTGGGCTATAGATCTAGTTTTTCCCTAACTTGATCGTGTTTAGATATTGACCCTTCATTTGAAGTATTATTTAGTTGTTTTGATACATCATCATATCTTTGATTAATTAGCCTTTGGTTGTGTTTCTTTGGTCTAAATAAGTTGACTCTCCTCTCTAAAAATATATTTGTAGAAATGTTGTTCATTTTTATTAATGAGTCATTCCCTTGACAGTTAGTGTAATTCAATGTCTTTGAGGCCTACATACTTTGATTTAACTCCATGAATCAAATACCTCTTGATTTAAATAAATGACTTTGGAATTAATGAAAAACATAAAAAATAGTAAATATTTAGATTTAATTTTTTATGAGATTTATATAGTCAACATATCATGACCATAATATGAGTTATTATTTTTAATATTTAGTTTAGTTCAAATTGTATTCATGGTCAAACTTACATTGAAACTAGAGTTATATGTTAAGATATATAAATACAACTTAAGTTATTTAAGTTAGATTGTAATGACCTTATTCGATATAGCTTGGTCATGCCTCTTTGTGTACCGCAGCGACGTCAGCATTTCAAAGTTCTCTAACATCCTTTACCTTCTCCTGATCTGACTTCAACTCTAGTACTCCTCCTTATATCTAACTTTCATGAACCACTAAAGCTATTTCCATCACCCTATTTAGTAGATATGACCCAACCATAATCTAAATAGATGCAAACTTTAGACCTACATGGTAAGGTATACCCAGAGAGGCAATCATATGATGATTGATAAGGCATATAACATAAGAATTTGATTACAATAATAATAATAAAGGCAAGCTTCCAATTCATTATGGTTTCACTTAGTTATGAGATAATGAGGAAGCATTATGAATGTCTAAAGAATGAAAATACTCAATGGTGTATGTCTTCAAGTACGTGACTTGAACAATGAGATCACACGGATGCTAAGAGTATGTACATTTTTATTATGTCCCTGGTCGGTTGTTAATGTGGAAGGTAGATAAACACCAGTAACACATAAGATTGGAGTGTGGGATGGATGATGACAGAAACTCATTAGGCATGATATGGTATATCAAACCAATCACACAGATACATGTTAGGGAATAGTGTATCAGATAAACCCACCATGAGAGTGACACATGGAAACATCATTGGTGGTCATAGTCATCTCTCATAGTGAAGGTGGTGATTGTGGTTCTTAGACTTGAAGTCACTACACTCACCACATGCCATTCGGTACACTTTGACATCATGAAACGTAACCCTAAAATAAGGATTTCTATAAAGGTGATGATTGGGTAGTTGTGATACATGGAGACTGACTGTGAGTGATATACATGGGATTTATCCCTCCTATTGGAGCTTTATATCCTGGTTACTTGATAAGAGAGACTGAGAAACACACACGCATGTACATGTCAATCAATATATGATATTGAGGTCACATATATCTGAGATAGTCTACTCTTAGTTCAAGGAACATGGATTGAATGTTGAGAGGATGATGATTCTATGCCTCGAGTTCATTCCAGATATTAGAGACAAAGGAATTATACAATCACTACAACACCTTTCATAGATTGTAGGTTGAAGTTATTCTCCAACTTTCCATTCACTTGGGTAGCACTAAGGTGTGACTAGGCACCGTTTTTTCTTGTAATGTCATAAGCTAGATATGGACATTTACTACCAACGTGTTATGGGACCTATAGGGTCACACACATAGAAACTCATCTAGAAGAGCAGTTCAATAATGAATGATGATTGGATGGATTATTAATTTTTTAGGTATTCAATTCAAGAAATAAATCAACTGACTAGGATGTCAACTGCTCAGCTCGATTTTGAGACGATTGTTTTGAGTGTCATGTTGATTTGAATTGAATTGGATGAGTTCTTCATGAATCAGGGCACCAACTGATTGGCTCACTGGGTGAATCGATTGGCTCAGGTTGGGTGATATGATAGGTTCACCTAGTAAACTTATCAACTTGGATGGGCCAACCGAAGGTTTTAGTAGCTTTTCTGAATTTGTGAGAAAAGATTGATCATTTAACTTGTTCAATTTGATCGGTACAAGAATTAATGTTGTGCATTAATTGGAAATGATTTTTCCAAATTCATATGTGATTAGGAAATAGGAGAAATGAATAATTTATATGGAAAACTGATCGACTCACTTGTGAATTGACCAATTTTGTTGCCAATGGATTTGCATGTTGTGGACATTCATGATGTTTTGGTCCCTTATACTCCCACACAAATTCAGAACCCAAACCCTAACCCCTCCTATAAATATAGGGGTACTGGGGGCTTCCCATAACACAACTTAATTCCCCCTGATAGTTGGTGTCCTCTCTGGTTATGGTAACCAATAGAGAGCTCGAGCAAGTCCTACCCACTAAAGGGAGGGATAGCAAGGGAGGAACAATTGTGGGAGAGCAAGTTGGTGACTAGTACACCAATGGGAGGGAAAACTCCTTCGTATTTGTTTTACTAGAACAACATGAATTCTAGTTGGTCGGTGTGGACTTCTCTAGAGGGAAGGAGGCCTTTGACCATTGCTAGGAGCGCAACATTAGCTTGTAGTTTGTGGCAAGACTATAGGAGATACTGCAGACGCTATTCCAGTCTATTGTCTGTGGTGAAGACTAGGAGTTGCGCAGACATTGTCTAAGAGAAACTAGAAGATAGTTGCATTGCAACAAGTTGTAGTCACAGGACTTGCTCCAGGACCAGGTATACACTTGTTAAACCATCTTTCCTATTTCATAGTAGTTGACACAATCTTGTTGTTATGGGGAATACATATAGATAATTTTTTATTTCTGATGCGTATCTCTGTGTCTGTATTCACCAATAGTGGTATTAGAGCCACATTAATTTACCATGATTTGGGATAATTGATATGATTGGATTTTGGTTTTCATAGTTTATTTATTGCAAACGATGTGAATATCTAAAATGATTCATATGTGTATCTGATCAAACACCACATAAACCCAAACTAATATTTATATATATACAATTTACACGTGTTGTGGCATAAAACTAGTTTTGATGATGGATGTGTATTGTGCTTATGGCTAATAGCCCAATATCTATGCATAGTTGGATAGATGTTTTATTCCTATTTCATTTCGGTTTGCATATTGCGCCTCTACCTCCTTATTCCCAATGTAAAGTTAATTATTTCCTACCTTTGCTACCCTCAAATGTAGGGGATTTCTTTACAATGTAATATGTTTAGTAGCAATAGGATAGTTTTCTTTCTTGCAATGACAAAGATGACGATTAGCGTCAGGAGAGCCAATCGGCTGGAGGACTGAGGAGGACAGACTATAGGAGCAAACCGATCGAATGGTGGACCCAACTAATTGTCTAGAGGTGCCCAGACATTAGTTGGATAACAGGCCAGACAACCATATCAGAAGACCAACCAATTGGCCAAGAGGCGAGATGACTGATTCAAGGGTTGAACCGATCAACTCAGATTGGCAAGCACAAATCTACACTGATAGCACTCATACATGTGATGTGATGATTGACTAGGATGGTAGTAATTTCTTGTGGCTCCAAGGAATTACAATAGACATGGCCATACCATTACTTTTTGTTTTATACTGCATGTTTACATTGTGGGATATAGCATGTTTATTATATGTACTATATATGTGGTGATTGGATACAGTAATATATATGATATATATAAAAACCCCTCAATCAAAAATATTAAGTCTTAGATGCTTTCCTTTAGCGGCACACATGAAAAAGCTTATTTGACCAAGTGTGGGCATCCCAAGGATGGTGCGTCATCTATCACGTGGAAGTGTGATGGTAATAGTGTGGGCCCACCAAGAGGGGTGCATTATTATTGTGTCAGCTTTTGGTTCATGCTTAAATAGTGATTCTTAATGGGATTAAGCGCCAAAGGCATGCAGATGATTATGGCAAGGAGTTGTGCATATAATCTATCCAAGAATGGCATATGATGCAATTAGCAAATGTTTCCTACCCTAATGGTTGATTATAGATGCTGGAGTTGTCCAAGTAATAATTGAATCATTTTGGATCTTGGCTCATTAGAAAATTGCTCACTATAATTTTCTGAATCAATAATTGAGGGTTGTCAATTTGAACAAAAATAATGAGAGTGATAGTTAATTAAAGACCTAATCAATATTGTCATATTTTAATCAAATCAAACCAGATCAAAAATGAGTTTTTGACAAAAATTGCAAAAAAAATTGTAGAATCAAATGGAAACAAACAATAGTCACTTTTATTTTTTGATTGGTCCTTGAGAACGACAAGCTAAATGGGAACGACTTCCATGATTGGTTCAGGACATTGAGAATCGTTCTCACACTGGAGTGCAAGCTCTATGTCCTAGAGATGCCAGAATAAGATGAACCCCTTCCCAATGCTCAAAAGGCTGACAGGGATGCTTACAAGAAGCATACTAAAGATGCCATAGATGTCAAGTGTCTGATGCTATGCTCCATGAACTATGAATTGCAGAGGTAGAAAGAGAACATGGATGTGATTGATATGGTCACACATCTCAAGAACATGTTATAAGATCAAGCAAGATAAGAGATATATGATGTCTCTAAGGCGTTGTTCAAATGCAACATGGCAGAAGGAGATCTCATAGGTCCTCATGTACTTAAGATCATTGGGTATGTGAAGAACCTCGAAAGACTAGGATTTCCCTTGGGTCAAGAGTTGGCCACTGACGTGATTTTGTAGTCCTTGCCAGAGTCATACATTCAGTTTGTCATGAACTACTGTAACACCCCTCCCTAGGGTTTCTTACGTAACCAGAGGAAGCACAGCCTAATCCCCAACATTATCCATAATGTGGGGTACTTGGCATATTTGGGAGGAAATGTTACATACATGATCTCATAACAAGAAACAAATAACACTTGGCTTTATTAAAACATAGATTCATACATAAGTTCTTGGAATAAAGGCTACATCAGTTTTCCAAAGATACACTAAACATAAACTAGATAATGATAGGATCTCCATAGATGGACGTCCCACCAGGCAACAACTCCTTAGATCTCTGGGACCTTGGTACTCTCAAGATGTTTCCTTCTCCTTGGCTCCAACTCCTGCGGACATCTCGTCCCCAGCCATGCAAAGGACAACAAACATAGTAAGTAAGCGGCATTGGCATATTATAAGACATAAAAATAAATATACAAGTGACTTAACATAATCATGAACATGCATTTAACATGAATAATTTCTTATTGTCTTTTACATAAAGAAATTTACTAGAAAAATATGCTCCTCTCTTAATGCCCCATAAGGAGCCCATGAATGCTCCGAAAGCCCATAATTGCTCGGATAGCCCATAACAAGGTGCATATAAATCTGAATAAATTTCCATTATTCATGATCTTTCTTAAACTTCACTTATCTTCTTAATACCTTAAACTTAATCTTAATTGGGATTTCTCCCTCTTGAACATGGTTGGGATTTCTCCCCATGACCATAATGGGATTTCTCCCTCTTAAGCATGATTGGGAAACTTATTCCCTCTTAATCTTAATTTCTTATATCTTAATCATAAACCATAATCTTTATGGGATTTCTACTCTTAGACTTAGATTATAACAAACAACATTCAATAATCATATACTTGAAGAAAACATGCATTAACAATGATATTAACATAAAGTGCTTAACAATATTCATAAACATTCAATAAACCAAGAGTTATCTATGCCAAGGGCATGGCCCGCTTACCTTGAACTAAAACACCTAGGTCAAACCCGGTTTGACCAATTGGATTCCTTTAAATACCTGAAATTAACATAATTATCATTTGTCATTCAATTTAAACCCTAACTTGCTCATATAAATATTGAGGTGTTGAAACAGCAAAATCAGTTGATAAAAACCTGAAAATCGGATTCCTCATGGAAAATCCTTTCCAAAACATATTTATTTATATTTTTCTGAGGTCGTATGCAAAAGATATGAATTTTGCACTCTGGACCAATCAGAAATTAGAAAACTCGATTAAAGCTGATATAAATGAAATATGAAATGCCAATAATGCCCAAGGCACGCGTGACACATGAATCAGGCGAGTGGGGGGTAAAATTGTCATTTGGGCGTGCAAAAACACTCGCAGCTGATGAAACAAATCCAAAGGTCGAAGTACCGATTGTACCCTTGGGCGATCAGTTTAACTGATTGTGCTCGTGGGGGCACCATGGTCATTTCGTGACCTGGATTGCTCCTCACCCAAGCCATGGCGCTCGACGAGCAGCCAGTCCTGACTCCAGGGATCCAGATCGTGAATCAATGCGTTTTATTGAAAACCGATAATAGCAAATCCATCAGCTTCCCCTACCGAACTCACCAAGCCCAAGCGTGGGCTCTGCGATGACCAGGAGCTCGAGAACGCTCCTCCGCAATGCTGGAAACAGGGGAAGCAAGCTCGGAGCTCAGAAATCATAGAGGCCATGGTGAAAACCATCCGTCGAGGGTCGAGAAACATTTGCCGCGGTCAAACCAAGCTCGGGGCATTGTCCCCTAGGTGGGAGGAGCCCTGAGGCGCTGCCATGACTAGCGCCGGCGCCGACCTCCACGGAGTTCTTACAGGGTACAAAGGCTGGGGGCTCGGCGAGTTAAAAAGATGACATGGAAATGCGGGGCGGAGGTCGAGGATGCTCACTGTGGATCTGATCGAACCAAGGTGACCGGGGCGGCGTGCACCAGGCCAGGGTAGTCGGAGACTAAAACCGAGTAGGTCAGGGCTTACAAGGTTGCCAACGGCAAAATTGAAGAAGGAGGAGGAGTGCCTGCCACCTAGAGGTGCTCTACAATGCCTTAAATAGGCAAGGAATGGATCGTAGCACGGTCTGTAACCATGAGGTGAACACCTGCGGAGAGCCCTATATTGGGCGTTTTGTATATAGGGAAAGGGGGAGGGTCTTCTAGGGGTCAATAGGTTCGGGGAAGAGAGCCGAACCCAGGGGTGAAGGAATTAAGGGAAAAGATTCATTGAGGAGGGAGAACGAGGTCGACGAAAAATCACTGTGAAACGGTCTTGCGCGCGGGGAGAAACGGAGGAAGAAGACAAGTGATCACCGTTGGATCTTGATCCAACGGTCGCCGACACGCGCACAAAATAAAACGGACGAATTACATGCGTAACAGTGGAAATCGAATAAATGTGACAAATAACACATTGATTGGTATACCATAAACCATATAAAACGTATAATTAACATTTGGAGGGTCATTTGAACTCCAAATGACCTCAAACTTCACCCATAGGTTAAATAGGTGCATTAAAACACAATTAATCAGTTAATTTTGTATTTTAACCCACCATCACTCCTAATTAAACAAAACACATTCAAATCTTTTCCAATTTAATTGGGGGTCAAACAAGGTCAAAATGGGTTCAAATTTGAACCATAAGTACATTAGGATGTCTAGAATATTCCTATGGGGTTAGAGTTACTGCTTGTACACGTTTTAGGCTTAAAGTAGAAAAATCCTCATGTATACTTAAATGACCATGATAAAAGCAAATAAAGCCATTAATTTTTCAAATAAAAATTATAAACACAAAAACGTGCCCTAAACATTATTTCCTCTCATATGACAAGATGGGGGCCATTAAGCAAATAATTACACAAGGAAATCACTAATTATCAGATGAGAGAGAAAATATGACATAAAAGCCTTTATCCTCATTTTCTTCAAAAAGGGCATAGATATACATGAAGACATTTTCTTTAAATAAAACAAGTATAATAGGGCAACTGAACACAATAAGTGATTTTGCAAAACTAAATATGGGAAAAAAAATTGCATTTGAGTCCTCAACAATTATCTAAATTAGAAAAGAGCATGCAAGGACTAAAATAAATTTGGAAATTTTGCATAATTAAGATTGGGGTGTTACAATACTACCCACCTTAAATAAATTTCGTCCTCGAAATTTCCTAGGGTTTCTACCCACCTTAAGGGTTTCACACAAGCATACAAATCTTTCCATACAATTTTTATTATAAAAGGAGAATACATAAACAAAGCATTATGATTAAACATAAATTACTCAACTACCCTTACCTTGATCACTTTCCTCTTCTCCATCAGACATTTGCATGGTGAAGAGCCTTGGTTTGACCTTGGGTGGAGGGTTAGGGTTCCTAGCTTGGTTGTGGTTGGGATCCTTCTTTGCAAGCTTAGGACAATTAGGCTTGATATGCCCTTCCTCACCACAATAGTAGCAAACAGAAGTCCCAAACCTACAAGGACCACCATGGTTTCTTTTACACTTGGGGCATGGGGTTCTCCCATTCTCAGGGGAAGGATCAGGGGCTTTTCTCTTGTTGTTGGAGGGTGGAGGTGGTTGATGGGGCTGATGGTGACGATTGTGTTGGGGTACCTCTTTCTTATGATTCCTCCCAGGATGCTCCTCCAATTCTAGGGCTGCATCCAAGGCCGATTGCATGGTCCGGTGTCCTCTACCAGACAAGGCAAAACTTAGGTCGGGTTTAAGTCCTCTGATGAACTTCTTAGCTCTCTTTAGCTCAGTGTACTCAGGACCATACTTTTGGAGCTTACGGAACTTCATGGCATACTCAGTGACAGTCATGTCACCCACTTGCTTAAGGTTAACAAACTCATCCTCCTTCCTTTCTAACATGGCTTCGGATACATAATGGTCATTGAAGACTTCTACAAACTCATCCCAAGAGAAAGGAGGGTCATCATCTTCCCTAGAGGCTAAGAGGTTTTCCCACCAAGTACGGGCTGCACCCTTGAGCATGTGGGTGGCAAATCTAACCCTACTACGTGGGGGACACTCTAGGTCTCTAAAGCAATGTTCCATGTTGCTCAGCCACTCCTCAGCCTTGGTTACTACATCACCCTCATCTTCACCCTGGAAAGCATCGGGTTTAATCTTCAAGAAGTCTATGAGGGAGATCTCATGTTCTCTAGGTAGAGCTCTAGGTTGGAGGGCATTGGTCAAGGCTGCTACTAGGGCATCTAGGGTGATTGGTGGAGGGACGTGGTTCATGTCTTCAGTCTTATCACCACTAGAGGATCCGTGTGAGTGCCTTGACTCACCAACCTTCTCCTTCTTCTTAGGGGCCATCTGAAAGGGTAAACATAACATGATATTAGAACATAATATGAATCTCTAATGTTGCCTTAGTGGCCATCTATTCCTTGCTCTGATACCATTAATGTAACACCCCTCCCTAGGGTTTCTTACGTAACCAGAGGAAGCACAGCCTAATCCCCAACATTATCCATAATGTGGGGTACTTGGCATATTTGGGAGGAAATGTTACATACATGATCTCATAACAAGAAACAAATAACACTTGGCTTTATTAAAACATAGATTCATACATAAGTTCTTGGAATAAAGGCTACATCAGTTTTCCAAAGATACACTAAACATAAACTAGATAATGATAGGATCTCCATAGATGGACGTCCCACCAGGCAACAACTCCTTGGATCTCTGGGACCTTGGTACTCTCAAGATGTTTCCTTCTCCTTGGCTCCAACTCCTGCGGACATCTCGTCCCCAGCCATGCAAAGGACAACAAACATAGTAAGTAAGCGGCATTGGCATATTATAAGACATAAAAATAAATATACAAGTGACTTAACATAATCATGAACATGCATTTAACATGAATAATTTCTTATTGTCTTTTACATAAAGAAATTTACTAGAAAAATATGCTCCTCTCTTAATGCCCCATAAGGAGCCCATGAATGCTCTGAAAGCCCATAATTGCTCGGATAGCCCATAACAAGGTGCATATAAATCTGAATAAATTTCCATTATTCATGATCTTTCTTAAACTTCACTTATCTTCTTAATACCTTAAACTTAATCTTAATTGGGATTTCTCCCTCTTGAACATGGTTGGGATTTCTCCCCATGACCATAATGGGATTTCTCCCTCTTAAGCATGATTGGGAAACTTATTCCCTCTTAATCTTAATTTCTTATATCTTAATCATAAACCATAATCTTAATGGGATTTCTACTCTTAGACTTAGATTATAACAAACAACATTCAATAATCATATACTTGAAGAAAACATGCATTAACAATGATATTAACATAAAGTGCTTAACAATATTCATAAACATTCAATAAACCAAGAGTTATCTATGCCAAGGGCATGGCCCGCTTACCTTGAACTAAAACACCTAGGTCAAACCCGGTTTGACCAATTGGATTCCTTTAAATACCTAAAATTAACATAATTATCATTTGTCATTCAATTTAAACCCTAACTTGCTCATATAAATATTGAGGTGTTGAAACAGCAAAATCAGTTGATAAAAACCTGAAAATCGGATTCCTCATGGAAAATCCTTTCCAAAACATATTTATTTATATTTTTCTGAGGTCGTATGCAAAAGATATGAATTTTGCACTCTGGACCAATCAGAAATTAGAAAACTCGATTAAAGCTGATATAAATGAAATATGAAATGCCAATAATGCCCAAGGCACGCGTGACACATGAATCAGGCGAGTGGGGGGTAAAATTGTCATTTGGGCGTGCAAAAACACTCACAGCTGATGAAACAAATCCAAAGGTCGAAGTACCGATTGTACCCTTGGGCGATCAGTTTAACTGATTGTGCTCGTGGGGGCACCATGGTCATTTCGTGACCTGGATTGCTCCTCACCCAAGCCATGGCGCTCGACGAGCAGCCAGTCCTGACTCCAGGGATCCAGATCGTGAATCAATGCGTTTTATTGAAAACCGATAATAGCAAATCCATCAGCTTCCCCTACCGAACTCACCAAGCCCAAGCGTGGGCTCTGCGATGACCAGGAGCTCGAGAACGCTCCTCCGCAATGCTGGAAACAGGGGAAGCAAGCTCGGAGCTCAGAAATCATAGAGGCCATGGTGAAAACCATCCGTCGAGGGTCGAGAAACATTTGCCGCGGTCAAACCAAGCTCGGGGCATTGTCCCCTAGGTGGGAGGAGCCCTGAGGCGCTGCCATGACTAGCGCCGGCGCCGACCTCCACGGAGTTCTTACAGGGTACAAAGGCTGGGGGCTCGGCGAGTTAAAAAGATGACATGGAAATGTGGGGCGGAGGTCGAGGATGCTCACTGTGGATCTGATCGAACCAAGGTGACCGGGGCGGCGTGCACCAGGCCAGGGTAGTCGGAGACTAAAACCGAGTAGGTCAGGGCTTACAAGGTTGCCAACGGCAAAATTGAAGAAGGAGGAGGAGTGCCTGCCGCCTAGAGGTGCTCTACAATGCCTTAAATAGGCAAGGAATGGATCGTAGCACGGTCTGTAACCATGAGGTGAACACCTGCGGAGAGCCCTATATTGGGCGTTTTGTATATAGGGCAAGGGGGAGGGTCTTCTAGGGGTCAATAGGTTCGGGGAAGAGAGCCGAACCCAGGGGTGAAGGAATTAAGGGAAAAGATTCATTGAGGAGGGAGAACGAGGTCGACGAAAAATCACTGTGAAACGGTCTTGCGCGCGGGGAGAAACGGAGGAAGAAGACAAGCGATCACCGTTGGATCTTGATCCAACGGTCGCCGACACGCGCACAAAATAAAACGGACGAATTACATGCGTAACAGTGGAAATCGAATAAATGTGACAAATAACACATTGATTGGTATACCATAAACCATATAAAACGTATAATTAACATTTGGAGGGTCATTTGAACTCCAAATGACCTCAAACTTCACCCATAGGTTAAATAGGTGCATTAAAACACAATTAATCAGTTAATTTTGTATTTTAACCCACCATCACTCCTAATTAAACAAAACACATTCAAATCTTTTCCAATTTAATTGGGGGTCAAACAAGGTCAAAATGGGTTCAAATTTGAACCATAAGTACATTAGGATGTCTAGAATATTCCTATGGGGTTAGAGTTACTGCTTGTACACGTTTTAGGCTTAAAGTAGAAAAATCCTCATGTATACTTAAATGACCATGATAAAAGCAAATAAAGCCATTAATTTTTCAAATAAAAATTATAAACACAAAAACGTGCCCTAAACATTATTTCCTCTCATATGACATGATGGGGGCCATTAAGCAAATAATTACACAAGGAAATCACTAATTATCAGATGAGAGAGAAAATATGACATAAAAGCCTTTATCCTCATTTTCTTCAAAAAGGGCATAGATATACATGAAGACATTTTCTTTAAATAAAACAAGTATAATAGGGCAATTGAACACAATAAGTGATTTTGCAAAACTAAATATGGGAAAAAAAATTGCATTTGAGTCCTCAACAATTATCTAAATTAGAAAAGAGCATGCAAGGACTAAAATAAATTTGGAAATTTTGCATAATTAAGATTGGGGTGTTACAACTACAACATGAACAACTTTGACAAGTTGTTAACAGAGTTGTAGGGCATGTTGAGAATAGTTGAGGCACAAATGATGAAAGACAAGCCCAAGTATGTGATGATGATCAGCAAGACAAAGGGGAAGTCTAAAGTCAAAGGCAAAGCTAAGAAGAGTTCTAAAGCTGGTCGGAAGCTCAAGTCTTTAGATCTCAAGGCTAAGGGAGGAGTGATGAAAAGAGGTGATTGTCACCATTGTCACCACTCTGGACATTGTAAAAGAAATCGACCAGTTTGATTAGAGGAAGCAAAGAAGAAGAAGAAGAAGGAAGGTGTTGAGGCCTCCACTTCAGGTGTAAACATCATAAGATAAATTCTATTACTTCTTCATCATGGTATGTGATACCAGATAGAGATCTGACATACATGATGTGCAAGATCTGACAAGAAGTAAAAGCCTTCATGAAGGGACAAATATGGATAAAGAGGAGCAAGGGTTGCTGAAGTTTTAGTCTATTCTAAATTTATCTTAACCTAATGGGCATGTAATAGAGTTAGTTGAACTGCTATTTCATTATGCCAATAAATATAAACATTTACTTTACACATCTTGTATGACAAGGATGGTAAATCAATAAAGTGAGTTATTGATGTTTCTCTTTCAAAGATGTGATCTTGTATGGAAATGCAAAACCATCTAATGATCTTTATATGAAAGAATCGTAAGATGAATGTTTATAATGTTAATACCAAAGGATCATAATTGATAAACTCAAACAATCTTTATCTTAGTCATCTAATGCACATATGTAGGAAATGCATTTTCTAGAATCCATTATGATGGTTATCTAGAGTCTTTTGGTTATTGAACCAATAAGAGACATTCAAGTCTTAATATGAGAAAAATGACATAACATCCTTCACTAAATGTAGTGGGAGTATAAGCATTCCACTAGACCTCATACATGTGATGTATGAAGATCTTATGGAATAAATGTTATAGATAGTTATTTATGCTTCTCTAGTAGAACACATCTGAAATTGAAGGATTGTGAATCCAACAATAGAGATGGGTTGGTCATAAGTTGATGAACCAATAAATCAACTATAAGTTGTTGAGAACCATAATCTGAGTAATGGCTCAAAGACATTATGGAGTCCATGTAAACTAACAAGGTAGGACCTCAGTAGTGCCACCAAAAGGAGTAAAACCCAAAGGGTTCAATTGGGTCTTGTTGCAAAGACCTACATGGATAACCTAAAAGAGAAATTTTGTTGAAAAGTTTTTTTAATTTGTTCAAGATATTGAACATGAAAGGAAGTGCCTTTACCAATTGTCATGCTTATCGTTGCATCTAAAATAGAATATAAGACTTCACATATGATGATTAAAACCAGATTCCTTAAAAGGAATAAATATGAGGGGATGTGTACATGACACAACCTAAAGGTTTTATAACATCATGAATGCAAATAAAGTATATAATCTACAAAGTTCAATCTAGGATTGAAACAAGCATCTCAGAAATGGATCTTTTGACTTGACAAGATAGCCAAAGAGTTTGACTTGAATCAAGATAAAAGATGAAATCTATGATTACAAAAGATTTAGTGGCAGCATAATAAATATTCCACATGTGATGGGAAATAACATCTCAATATTATAGATATTGAGAAGTGGCATGGATTATACCTTTAGTAATAAAGGATTGGGTGAAACATCCTATGAGATAGGGATCAAGACCTATAGAGATAGCTCTTGAAAGTTTCACAACATAAGTTTGAGCACATACAATAGCAACATGTTGAAAGAGTTCAACATGAATGATTAAATGAGAGATAATCCACATTAGTCTCTCATGAACCATATATTCAAACTCTTGTGAAGAATGGAAATGACATGATTGAGATGCCATATGTTGAAGTAATGGATATATCATGAATGCCATAAATGTACTTTTCCCATATAATCTTGTATGTATTGGATGTGACAAGATGATATTAAATTCCAATAAGGGTTATTGTAATGTCATTAAGACATCCATTGGTACTTGTGAAGTACTTAAGGATAAGTTGCTAGAGAATAGCAAAAGGAAGAGTTGGGTGTAAAAGGTTACACCGATGCAAGCTTCTAAAATGATATAAGTGACCGTAATAAAAATATGTTTTGTTTAAAGAGAAAAAAGGTTGTTGTTAGTTGGAAGGGTTCCAAACTAATAGCCATTAATTTTATTCTACAATCAAAGTCAAGAATGCTTATGTTATGAGCACAGGGAGGATATTGTATGGATCTATAAGTTCATATGATGAACTTAAAGATGTTCTAACCATTAATGACTCAGTAGTGATATTGTGACAACAATGGAGCTACTTATTAGGCAGAAAATATCAGATACCATATTACAACATTTTCATCTCATAGTGAAGAGATAAGAAACATGCAATATAACTACTAATAACAAAGTTTTGCTAACCCGATGAATTAGCACTTGCGCAACAAAAACATGATGGACATGTTTAGATCACAAAGAGTGAGATTCATGGGTGATTGGCTCTAAGTTCAAGTGGGAGTCTATTGGTAAGGTATGCCCAAAGAGCCAATTATATGATGATTCACAAGGCATATAACATAAGAATTTGATTAATAATACTAAAGGCAAGCTTCCAATTCATTATGGTTTAACTTAGTTATGAGATTATGTGGAAACATTATGAATGTCTAAATAATGACAATACTCAATGGCGTATGTCTTCAAGTACATGACTTGAACAATGAGATCATACGGATGTTAAGAGTATTTACATTCTTATTATGTCCCTGGTCATTTGTTATTGTGGAAGGCAAATAAACACCAGTACCACATAAGATTGGAGTGTGGGTTGGTTGATGATAGAATCTCGTTAGTCACGATATGGTATATCAAACCAAGAACACAGATACATGTTAGGGAATAGTGTATTAGACAGACCCACCTTAAGAGTAACACATGGAAACCATCATTGGTAGTCATTGTCATCTCTCATAGTGAAGGTGGTGATTTTGGTTCTTAAACCTAAAGTCATCACTCATCATTCGGTATACTTTGACATCATCAAACGTAACCCTGAAATAAGGATTGATATAAAGGTGATGATTGGGTAGTTGTAACACATGGGGACTAATTGTGAGTGATGTAGATAGGATTTGTCCCTCCTACTAGAGTTTGATATCCTTCCCACTTGATAAGAAAGACTAAGAAACACACGTACATGCACATGTGAATCAATATATGATATTGAGGTTATATATTACTCAGACAGTCTATTCTTCATTCAAGGAACATGGATTAAATGTTAAGAGGATGATGATTCCATGCCTTGAGTTCATTCCAAATATCAGAAACAAAATAATTATACAATCACTGCAACACCTTACACAAATTTTAGGTTGAAGTTGTTCTTCAACTTTCCATTCACTTGGGTAGCACTGATGTGCGACTAGGCATGCTCTTTGCTTATAATGTCATAAGCTAGTTATGGACATTTACTGCCAATGTGATACGGGACCTATAGGATCACACACATAGGAACTCATCTAGAAGAGGATTTTAATTAAGAATGATGATTGGATTGATTACTCAAGTGTTTAGGTATTCAATTCAAGCAAAAAATCAATTGGAATGCCAACCAATCGGCTCAAGTGGTGAGATGGATGTTTAGAGTGGTAGGTTTATTAGAACGGAATTGGCTGAGTTTTGCATGAATCGGGGCACCAACCTATCAGCTCACTAGGTGACCAAATTCAATCAGATTGGGTAAAATGACCAGTTTACCTAGTGAACCGATCGGCTCGTATGGGCCAACTAAAGGTTCTGTTAGCTTTCACGAATTTGTGAGAAAATATTGATCATTTCACTTGTTCAATTTTATTGGTATAAGAATTAATGTTGAACATTAATTGGAAACTATTTTGCCAAATTCATATGCCATTAGGAAATAAGAAAAACAACCAATTCACATGTCAAACCGATTGGCTTGCTTGTGAACCGACAAACTCAGTTGCCAACTGACGATATTGGGATCTTCCCAGAACACAACTCAATTGCCTATGATAATTATTGTCCTCTCTGGTTTTGGTAACCAATAGAGAGATCGAGAAAGTCCTACCCGCTAAAGGGAGGGATAGCAAGAGAGAAACAATTGTGGGAGGGTAAGTTAGTTACTAGTACACCGACAGAAGGGACAACTCCTTCATTTTTTTATACTAGAACAACAGGAGTTCTCGTTGGTCTTTGTGGACTTATCTAGAGGTGAGGAGGCCTTTGTATGTCACTAGGAGGGCAACATCAGCTTGTAGTCTATGGCGAGACCATAGGAACTGATGCAGATGCTATTTGAGTCTATTTTCTATGATGAAGACTAGGAGTTGCACAAACACCATCAAAGAGCAACTAGAAGATAGTTGCACAGTAACCAGCTGTAGTCAATGGATTTTCTCTAGGACCATGTATAAACTCATTAAACCATCTTTCATATTTCATAGTAGTTGACACGATCTTGCTGTTATGGGGAATGTGAATAGATAAAATTTTGGTTTCTATTGCCTATCTATGTGCTTGTATTCACCAACACTACATACATCCGAACAACATCAAACTCATTAGTTTCTTCAACCCTAACAAACTTGCAACATGTCAATCCAACTCCCTTTCCACCATTGATCCCTTGTCACTTCCTTCAAGCTAATCCTATCTCCTAGATCATCACTGGAAGAGACAAGTTGGAAGGGTCCAAACTAGGTTCAACAAATTGGCTCTACTCTGACCTCTAGAAGATCACATATTTCCAATACCTCCTTCAAAAAGGAACAACAACATCTCTGGACAAACTTCTTCCCACCCTGCTAGTGGGTGCATACATGCATGCTCTTTGGATAGTTACTGACAAAGGGATATCTCATGATCCTGATAGGAGCCTACAACTTCAACACTACCTCTAGCACTACCTCACCTCCTCATCTACATGCCCCCAATCTTTTGGCCATCTACCCTAGCCATAGTGAATCTCCACCGTATGCACACCCAAGTCGCTAGCCTAATGTACATAATTTTATCTCACCACCTCAACTTGGAGCCTACAAATAAAAAATGATGAATTTGTCCTCCTCACACCCCTATCTCTAGCACTACGTTCCCCAAAACAACCTGTCACAAACTAAAATCCTTCCTCTTGTCCTTGCTTTGTATCTGAGCTCAAAACTCCAAAAACATAGCAAGCAAGGCAGCATCACCTATATTGGTATTGGCTCTTCTTGTATTTTCTCCTACCATTCCATTTCCTACTATACCTACATGACCAGTGGGCATCATGGAGGAAAACAACACCGCCTTTTAGATTGTTGTCAACCCTAAAATATACTAGAGCTTCACCTCCATCTTATAGTCGGGTTTGCAGCAGGCATTGCACACCATTGACCACTTACTCTATATCATCAAGATATATAAAATTAGATTGGAATCATTATGAGAGTATATTGTGAAGCCACAAGGTGATTAGAGCTTTATCTTGCCTCCAAGGAACCAAGAACTAGATCAAAAAAGTTCAGTTCCAACTAATCACATGTAGGTCAGTACTACTTTGTCTCTACTATTTCATTCTTTCATATTTTCATATCTACAAACTAGTCATTAGGACTAATAAAATGTATGGATCTATCATATAATGATTACTGGAATTAAAACTGATAATCCTAAAAATTATGAAGGCACTCGGTTGGTTTACTCCATATTATGGGTATATACATAGTTTTGTGCATATATGGCTTTATCATTAAATGTAAAGTTATGAACATTCAGTAATGGCAAAAAAAGTGTATTTGAAATAGTGATTTCATTCATTAAATAATATTCAAAACCCTAGGTATGCATATATAATTGTGAATTAAACATGAATATAGGGAATATTTTGAAATAAAATATTATACAAGAGAAAAATTATGTAAAATGTGGTTTATTCTAGTGCATTTATATGGTATGATATATATTGGGTTTGACCATATTGATAAATCCAATGAAAGGTATTCAAGTACTTATGAATCTAGTGACTAAATATAACTTTGAGCCTAGTGACTAAATAGAACTATATTATACATAAAAAGAATAACATTTTAGGATCTAACCTAGAGAAAATGTTATGTATCAAGTATGTAACCTTAATTATACATAACGTAGTTAGAAATCTAGAAATAAGAGAGAAAATATGGAACAATAATTAATAAGGAGAAACCTACTATGAATAAATTAAACTAAATAACATAAGACAGTTAGGAATAATAATTTCCTAATTTGTAGCTCATCTTTGTCAACTAGTATAGTCAATAGAATTGTAGTTTGTGCAAACTTCATAGTCCTTGAGGTATTGATGGAGGTTTTTTTGCTTTTTGCAACACCACTAAAAATCCTAGAGATGATGAGTCTCTAAGTTTAGCCTTGCTAGTACTATGGTAAGAACTCCACCCACATGTGCTAAGACATGTGGAAGTCTTATCGTAGTATAGTTAAGGGTCGAATCCTCGGGACAACGGTCTTGACGAAGTCAAGATGGAAAACGTTTAGCCTTTACTTAACAACTTAAAGATTGATATTTAGATCGAAGGTTTGATTTGGTTGTTTTAAACTAAGTACAAAGAAAGTAAAGCAAGAAAGTAAATAAAGCAAGTAAATCTTAAGAGTTAACAAATGATGATGAATCACTGGGGTTAAGCAGGTATTTACCACCGCTACACATGCATTGTATATGTACTAAGCAAGACTTATAAGCTAGATGCATGGATGTTTCCACAAGACCGATGCCTTATAAGACAAGAGCGATGCGTTGCATCCAAGGGTGTTCCACAAGACCGATGCCCACATAAGACAAGAGCGATGCATTGCACCCTTCGATGTTCCACAAGACCAATGCCCATATAAGAAAAGGGCAATGCATCTCATCCTCCAAGGGTTAAGTAACTCTCATGCGGTACATCACTATGCGTCACTGAAGGATGTAGTCTCCGAAGAGAGAATCTTACTCAACCTCAAGAAACGTGCATCTAAAACTAACAAGCGAGCGATAATTACCAAATCGAATAGCGTCCTTGTAGGCCTAGTCTCCTATTCGGATAACCTAGCTACGAGAAGTGCGGGAATGATGCAACGCCAGCCATTCCCGAACAAATGGTCACATGCTTTACATCATTCCCCTCGCAAAGTGTGTTCCTCGACTTACCAAAGGTCTCTTCCATACAGATGGGAGTGTGCCAAATGATAGTGAGTTTACTCCACTCTTTGAGATACACTTCTAGACACCGAAACGGATGCGTGGTGGATACACACACCAGAAACCAACACTAAATCGGTATTCAAGCCTCGATAGCGGTCGTAGACAAACCACAACGAAAGACAATAAATGCATACAAGAACGTGGCCATCATTCAAGCATGTGTGAAACGATTTAGTATTAAAACAAAATGATAACATCTTTTTTACAGTACAAAATACAAAACATGGGCAGCGGGGCTAGTCCCCGCGCCCCAGTGGATGGAACTACTCGCTCCTCATAGAGGGAGCAACAAAGAAGGAGGCAAGAAGAGATAGAAAGAACATCATCTCCACTGAGGAGAGAAGGTTGAACCCTTGGTGGAGAGAGCAACGATCTCCACCCCTTGTAGCTTGCTTGATGACGGATCTTCTCCTCTCACCTTCCTTGTTGATGAGAGAGAAAGTAGCTTGCAATGGACGTGAGTCTCAGACCGGCAGCCTCGAGTGATGGATGGAGTTGTTCTGGTAGTGGAGAGACAGCCTCTGGACGTCTGGACTCCTCCCATGAACGGCCCTGGGGTCTTATTTATAGGCTTTGAGTGAGATCCAAACGGTTTGGAGACCGTTTGGCGTCAAACGGTCTTGAGATCGTTTGGCGTCAAACGGTCTTGGGACCGTTTGGCGTCAAACGGTCTTGAGATCGTTTGGCGTCAAACGGTCTTGGGACCGTTTGGCGTCAAACGGTCTTGAGATCGTTCGGCGTCAAACGGTCTTGAGATCGTTTGGCGTCAAACGGTCTTGGGACCGTTTGGCGTCAAACGGTCTTGAGACCGTTTGAACTCCATGCGGTCTTGGGACCGTTTGGCTTCATGCGGTCTCGGGATCGTTTGAACTCCATGCGGTCTTGGGACCGTTTGGCTTCATGCGGTCTCGGGACCGTTCGAACTCCATGCGGTCTTGGGACCGTTTGGCTTCATGCGGTCTCGGGACCGTTTGAACTCCATGCGGTCTTGGGACCGTTTGGCTTCATGCGGTCTCGGGACCGTTTGAACTCCATGCGGTCTTGGGACCGTTTGGCTTCATGCGGTCTCGGGACCGTTTGAACTCCATGCGGTCTTGGGACCGTTTGGCTTCATGCGGTCTCGGGACCGTTTGAACTCCATGCGGTCTTGGGACCGTTTGGCTTCATGCGGTCTCGGGACCGTTTGAACTCCATGCGGTCTTGGGACCGTTTGGCTTCATGCGGTCTTGGGACCGTTTGGTTTCATGCGGTCTCGGGACCGTTTGAACTCCATGCGGTCTTGGGACCGTTTGGATCTACTCGACCCTTGGGCTGGTTTGTTCTTTTGTTATTTTTTTGTGCTTTTTCTGCAATTATAAAAGGAAAAGTTAGTTTGATGATGTATTTACAAAAAGGGGTAAAATTAGGTTTAAGTACAATATAAATGTAGAAAGAGTATGGAAAACTAAAGAAAAAGACTAAGATAAACTACTAAAATAGGAGGTTATCAGGTATTGTATCTCTTTTTCAATTATTGTGCTACTTTATCCCTCTTGATCTTTATTCATAGAATTTTTGTTAGTGTTGAATCCAATTTGTTCCATTTTCTCTCCTCTTGAAGGTCACCCCAATTACTTTGAATATTGAATATTCTTGAATGATTGAATAAAAAATGATTTGTATAGTGGAAAAAAATTGAATAATGGTAAAGCCTTAACTCTTATGTTTGGTGGGCCATATCCCCTAATCTGTCATAGTAGATAATTGACAAGTAGAGGTCCCCCAGTACTGATTATCTCCACAGATAAAAGTTTCATTCTCATAGAGGAGAGAACACTAGGCATCTAGTACTGGAAAATATAAAATACAATATTATATGTGCCAATAGATAAATCCTTAACTGTGAAATATTTTGATATTTGGAATTATTGGTATTCTTGATATATCTTGTTTTGGGAATAATATTGCAAATTGAATATTTTGAATACTCTTGTGAATTCTATCTTCTGCATCTTTGAAATCTTGAATTTGTTGACCCAAGTTCACCAAATATTCCTTACTTGATTTTTAATTACTTTGAATCTCTCTTATTCATATATATTTAAATTGCTTGATAATAAAGATGTAGTACTAGTTTTACTTCCCAACCCTTACCTTGGCCCATGTGTGGGTTCATTCTCTATGAGAATTCATGGAATGGTGATATAAAGAAGTCCTAGAAGTGACGTGAAGGAGATGTCCTTTGTTGAAGAGTAGATATGACCCATGTTTATTTTAAATAGTAGTCTTAATATATAAGTTTTCATGAATTATGATTGCAAATCATGATTATACACAAATTTTGATTATATTTACTGATATAATTTTGTAAAAAATTGGTCATAAAGACTGAGTCTTTACATGATCAGTCAATCAGGTAATTAATTTCAGACATGGTGTTGTCTAGTCGATTGACAAGACTGGTCAGTCAATCGGCTTGATGTTTGCAAACGGGCTATTTAAAATGCATCCACTGTCTTTTTATTTCTTTTGGAAAACCTACTATCTATCCTCTCCTCTCCCATTTAAATAAGCATGACGAACTAGTGCTTCGGTTATATACATTTTATCCTTGAACCATAGATGTCATTACGACAAGGGAGAGAGAAGCAAATAGTATCCTTGAACCATAGATGTCATTACGACAAGGGAGAGAGAAGCAAATAGCATTTGTCGCTAGCATGTTGACATACTAAAGTTGCTCCTTCCCAATAGTTGAAGCAGCGCGACATGGAGTTTTAGTAGTCTGCATAGTTAATGTAGAGACGCAAACTATGAGCGATGATATTGCGGGACGTTGTCAACCAGTGTATGTGCAATGTCACGAGCAATGCACACCCACACGTGAGGAACATCACTAGACTTGTTTCAGGACAAACTATATATCAAGCCTTGCCTTCTCGATACAACATTATTGACAAGATTTGTTTGTGGGAAAAGAGAAAAATTGTTACTTCCGCTGTATTTATTGCCTCATCCCCAACAAAGGGCCCTAGGTTGTGCGCGATGGAGATGGAAAGGGTCCATTTTATGATTTTTAGGCATAGAAGGTAGCAACAGGGAGCTGGAGAGGTGGAGAGCATAAACGAGCTGATCCGTTTTTTAGGGTTCGGGGATGATGCTACAGGAGGGGGATATGTTGGGTGATAGTAGATAGTTGAATGGGGCTTTTGATGCTGAAGGTTCAGCGCGGTGGGAGTGGACGCTCGAAGCCGGTAAAATCAACTTTTAAAACTGTTTGGTAGCCATAAACCTGAAAATCGGGCATTTGTAGTGGTGAGGAGTTCGTAACTGTCACGTCAGAACGAGAGGAGAATGCATTTAATGCGAAAAGAGATGGAGAGGATCGGGGTTGGGGGGATAACCTTTCCGACATACCTTGGGGGGATGCGGATGCCGAGGAATACGCGGGGGAGCTATGGCAGGAGGGGAGGGTCGCGAGGAGGGTTTTTCTGGAGCCAATCTTGCAGCTAGACTTTGTCATTACATTATTCTTCGTATCCAATCATGGTCCTCGTCTATTTTACTCACGTCTGACATTTAGTGGTGTAATAATGTTAATATATGGTGGAGTAAACTCAAACCCGATCAGAGATTCCTTTAGGTAGGTTAATACAATTCCAATGGATCAGCCAGTTTTACAATATCACTCACAGCCGCGTATAGACATGTATTGAGTAGGTTGTAGTGAGAGAAAGCTCCACCATCTCTCTAGAAACACCGGTAAAACCCTAACAATCTGCTCGGAGCTAGCCCCCCTCTGCTCTGGTGATCCAGCTACGATCGTCTGCACCATCACTCATCGCTGCCTTCCAAATCAGCTTCAAGATACAAGATCTAACCAAGGTATAGACTTTGTTCTGTTTTCGGTTTCTCTGCTTCCTCCGCCCCATCATTTGTCCAGATTCCACCATTATCTCCAACATCACAGTGACAAAAGACGATCGGTGGCCGAGACGACATCAATACTCGATTACATGCTCACGCTCTTAAATCAGTGACTGCACGCACTTAATATCCACCACCTGTTGATCTTCCCAAACCGTGGCGGTTGGGATAGTCATTGGGTTGTTTCCAACCCGAACTCCATTTAATACTCACACCAAGTTGTGGTGACACCTCTCTAGACAAAGCACAGACTCGTATTTACTCCCTGACGTGATACCAGTTTGTACGCCTGATTCTCTTCGTCTAATATCCTCTCCGGGGATCGAGTTCTTTTTGCCCCTACTCCCATCATCCGTCATCTCAACAATCAAATCAATGAGAACCGGAGGCACCTTCTGTATGGCTTTAAGCTTCAAAAAAAGGACTTGGGGGCTTTTAGACAAGCCTTTTCTTTTCAAGCAAGCGATTCACCATAAGAAACCATCTTCAAAACCTTTTATGACTCATTCCCCACCGCTTTCAACTGAAATGACCTCCAGATTCACCTTCATGGACTACCAGCTTTCCAACTCAGCTTTCCTCTCCAGTATCCCCCTGCCTAGGGCATGGAAATACCACCGTTTCGACATCTCCCCGGGGCCGAACACTGTCTGTATGGGCAACCGACCCTTTCCGGTGACGATTGAATGGTCCAGGCAGGATGATCACAAATGGGGCAGTAAAACATCGACCCTGATGATCATTGAAGACTGGGCTAACATGATATCTACCCTGAATCTCCAGAAAGAATGGACTATCTTCATTAAGCCATCTGCTCGCAAAACCCTCACTGCATGGGTGAGTGACTTCAACAAAGAAACCCCCCAGGAGCTATACCCCATCTTCTTCAGCCAACGGGAGTGATCCCTCTCATCTTCCTCTGACTCGACAGACCATATCTTTGTTAGGGACGAACATCAACTCTCGCTAGGGACGGAAAACTGGCCAATCTCCTTATCCTCAACATCGGACGAAGAAGACACAGAGGACATGTCGACATCAGCAACTCACCAAGACTCAATCGCGGCTAGGTATTCACCTCCCCACAAGGGAGCAACCTCCTTATACACAAACCACCAGCACTCTTTCACGGCCAGGTTTTCCCCTTCCCAAAAGGATTCCACTCCTTTCCAAATCATCTATCCCCCTCTGGGTCCCAAGGAAGATATCATTCCTAGTGATGAAGAAAAATTAAATATTAACTTTCCCCCTCTATGGCATCTTCCATCACTCTCTCTGATCGAAGAGTGCCTAGGAAAAAACCATCCTCCTCAGGTATGGACTCCTGTCCCTCCAAAATGCCCCTTTCGGGCTTTGTTCTGTACCACCTACAACAGCAGAAACCATTCTTTTTCCAGATGCCCCAAATGTTTCACATGCTTCAGGTGCAAACAAAAAGGCCACACCAAAAGGTTTTGCTATGCTCACCCCAACTCTATCCCGAGAAAGGGAAGACATTTCCCTAGAGGAAACCATGATTACAACACCACTTTTCGAAAATCTTACCACTTAACAAGGATGGACAAATCAAATCACCTGAGAAAACCAAATCATTCTCTTCTCCTCTCCAAAAACCCTTTTGCATGCCTTGAAAATCCACCTCTCCCGTCAAACCATGCATACGTCCCTCACAGTAGCCGCCCACAACTAAAAACTCCCTTGCACACTTCTTCAAAACCTGCACTCCACAACCTGCCACAACTACTTAACCCCCCTTTGAACACCTCTACTTAACAAACCATAACCCTCCCCACCCGCAGTACAACAAACACCCGACTCCTCAACTCTTCCTCTTCTATGGAGGCTCCTTCCCATATCGAATATGACATTCCCCTTGACCTTCCTGCTAACTCCATGAGACTTCTGAAGGTCTTCTCCCTAAGGAGTGTCATAGCAACCATTGAAAACAACATAGACAACAACAAGGTCAACATCCTGGATGTTACAAGGGATATCACCCTTCTGATACCGGGACATATTGTCCTCAAACCTAAGATTCTTTCACCAACCCAACTTCTCTACTCCATTCCTGAAGGGACAAAGATAGACCATCTTTTCAGTCAAGCCTTAACCATTCCTTGTGGTTCCAGTTTCATTCAAGCTAACCTTACAAAATGGTCTGCTAAAATGGGTGCCTTCGAGGCTCCTACAGGGGGGTCTGACTGGGTCGTCATATCAAACCTTCCACCACACCTCTAGGAAGTAGAGATCTTCTTAGATATAGCACATACTATAGGTGCCACCCTTCAATATATCAATCCAGAGACTCTATATCCTACTCAATACATAAAAGCCTTATGTCTCCTTTTTGTCAAACAAGCTATTTCACTTCCCTCTGTGTTACAACCCCAATTTTGGATTCATTTGGGTGAGAAATGTAATTTCTCACATAAAAGATATTTGAACAAATAAAGATATAATTTGTTTTGAATAAATGGATTTCATTTACAATGGCCTTGATTGATTAATAGTGGGCTTTGCTGGCCATTGAGCCCAATTGAAGAGAAAAGAGAAATAAAAAGGAAAAGGATTTGTTAAATAAAAAGGAAATATGAGAAATAGACTTTTAAAAGAAGATAAAGGCAAACCAATATTCCCCAATATGGGAATTCGTGCCTTTAGGATTTCTTGAGGTCCAAGGGACCCAAAATCACAATATAATCATAAAAGAAGAAGGAATATAAATTAATTTGGATTAATTAATGAATAACTTGGGAGAGAAGGAATACTTCTCGTCCATTGCAATATGGTTCCCAAATTTTGTACAAAGTTAGATAATGACAAGACAAACCTTCCCTTAAAATTTGAGAAATAAAGGAGTTAAGGTTTGGGAGAAATCGATTTTGCAAGTTATTTGCAATTTGGGAATAAATTCTGAAATAATGATATATTATTTCCTTTGCTTTGAACGCGAGCAATATGGTCCGTTGGATATTCATCCAACATTGGACGCCCTTCGCCTAAGTCCCACTGGGACTGTGTTTCTGTGAATTAACAGAGGGACTTTCCCTCTTGAATTCCTCACGTTCCTTTGGGTTTGCAAACTGGCTAAGGTTTCCATTGGTTTTAGGAGATGAAACCGCGGGGAATCATCCCCGGTTTGATTAGCTTTGGTCCTGGTTTTGGGAAACACCCAAACTAGCAGGGACTACCTCGACCCTATATATAGGGGAGGATATGCGAAGACACCAGCATCCCTATTTGATAGTCCACACCCTGCGGCGGAGTACTAGGATCAATTTTGCGCTTTCAATTGCACCAACGAGCCTAACCTAGACCCTCGTCGACATAGCAGACCCTGCCGGAATCCGGTGAACAAGGGGGTGACCTTGGCGGGGTTCGGGTGGCCAATTGAGGACATCTTCAGCTTCGAAGAAGGGAGGCAGAGATTCCTGGACCGTCGGCATGAGTAAAGGGAGACCGGAGCCCGAAGTCAACCCCAAGGTTGACCGTCGTGGGTTGTTGTACAGAGGCGCGAGGAAGAAGAAGACTTCGCGACGTTTTACCAAACTACCCCGAGGTGCTTTCAGAACAGGTGAGGGCAAGTGAGTCATTTGCTTATTTTGATCACACATAAAAGGTGTGCGATCCCTGAGCCGTGGGATGTCGCCTAGTCCACTGGACTATAGATCGAACGGCTCTCGATTTTCTGAAAATAACAAATAAACCATAAAAAGGGGTTTTCCTATAAAAAAATCGTATCTTGAGCTAGGAGACTCGGATGAGAAAAGTTAATACATGAAAAATGATCAGAAAATATGAGGAATATATTCAAAATGGTTTGAACACCTAAATATGTATATTTTTGCAAAAGTGCATATTTTGAATAGAAAAGGTGTTAATTTGTGGTTAGAAACCCTAATTGTTGATAAAAGATATATTTAGTCTTGCAATTAGGTTAATTCGAACATGTTTAACTTGATTAATGATTAAGATGGTTTTTAACCTATTTTGATGATAGAGTTACAAGGTTTAGGGTTTTGACTCAATATGTTGATTAATATGTTTAGAAACCCTAAATTAGAGAAAAAGGAAAGAAAAGATAGAGTAATCCGAAAATTAGGGTTTTGTGGACCAAACCTTATCTTAAGAATCTTAATGGAAAATAAGACAAGAAAATTAGGGTTTGATGTATATTTTGATAAAATTGAAATAGAATTGGTAAAAAGGTAATGAAACCCTAATTTTCAAGAAACCCTAAAATTGGAATAGCAATCCTAAGGAATAAAATTGGATAAATATTGATAAAAGGATATTGGAATGTTTATTTCAGGATTTTTGTGCACCTTTCTTGCTTGATTGGATTTTCTCTCTCTACATAATTATGTCTCCAAATCTACAGTACAAGTATGTGGTTACGCCTATGAATATCCTGAATTAGTTTCATGAGGATTTTTGAGGTTTTATCGATGACTTGAATTGAACTTTTGGTTGCATTTAATTCATGCAAATTATAATGTGAATATGACTATCACATAAGAGATGTGCCTATTAGCTCAGATCCTAGTCCCCTCTGTAGCTTTATAGATTGACCTAGTAAATGGCTACCAATGGGGTAGGTCCATCAGGTCATTAAATGACTTCGTAAATGGCTACCAATGGGGTAGGACCATCAAGTCATCATGAGTCAGGGATTGGGCTACCTTTGGGTAGGGCCATGCGACTCCATAACCCTAAGAATTGGCTACCTGTGTGGTAGGGCCATGGGGGTAAGGATCTACCACATGAGAGAGGTAGTATCCATGTCCACTGTAGGGACAACACAGAGATAGGGGATCGGAAAGGATTGAGTAGTATCGCTTAAAATGTAATTTTGGATGTTAAAGGATATTTGAATGACTACATTGTTAATATAGTTGCACAATTATTGTTTCCCCCACATACCAGCTTCTTGCTGACCGACGTTTTGTTTGTCGGTGTTTTAGGAATGAATGAAAAGAACAAACAGTAAAGTGGCATATGTGGAACTAAATGAGAAATAACGTACACAGGAGGAGTAGTTAGATTAGTATCTTCATGGATAGAAGTATAGAAATCTCATCTTTTAAAAGGTAAGTAAAGTTTTTATTTTATACCAGTTTTCAGTTTAGTAGTAGAATTTCATAATTATTATTGATTATTTGTCAAAAATTTGATCCTGTTAATTGAATAACGGCTCTGACCTTCGGGTCTCCCTTAATTGGGGGTTACCGGGAGGCGGGGTCATTACAATTGGTATCAGAGCATAGGTTCCTCAATTAATCTTTAATAATTATTAAATTTTACAAATTTTGTAGAACCCAAGGGAGTTACTAGAGGATTATCCGAAAGACAGAGGTGTCTAGAAAAGGATCACGACTGGGGGCTGGCAATATTTTCCTCCGCACCGTTAGTCAGAATATGAGGACTCCCAGATCCATGTGACTGCCTGGCCAAAGTCTTAGGGTATGATTCGAAATAAGATACCTTTAGGACTCTCTCATCTTGTTCATCCCTTCTCAACTCAAATTCTATTAAGGACCTTAAGGATTAGGGTTTCCTCTCTTCTCCTCACCCTCTTGAAGTATGGGTAAGGATGATAAGGATTAAGGAATCCTCCACCAAATTAATAAAAAACATGTAAGTAAGATGTCATGGACTTAAGCTTAATAGAGTAAGCATAAAGGAATAGATAAATGCTTAGGTCGTATGACACGAGTTGTCATTTCCCTCAGGAGAGACCCAAGGATAGACCTCCTTGGCAGGAGGACGAGTAGAGAGAGTTAGTCTTGGAGGTAGAGACCTCCATTAAAAGTAGAGACCTAGCACATCCTTTGAGGATTATGTTAACCCTAACCCTAAGTGAAGGTTAGATGGCATGATGAGATTAGACCAGGTGTTTGAATGAACAGAGTAAAGTAATCTCATTTCCTAAGGAGAGCATTGCATCTATCCATGGTAGAATCATAATTCATCCATCTACTTGCAATGAGTATTAAGAGGTATGAATATCATTTATCAACAAGAGATGCATAAAAGAAATGTAACATCAGCCAATGAGTTTTTGTATTCAATCCTTAAGCAAACATGTTATGCGGCTGATTATATTTTACAATCACACTTATGCCCTGAGGAGATGAGGTATACCGCTCATACTCCAACTGACTATTGTGAAGTCAAAATCAGTGCCATACAAGGTCAATCGTAGAGCCAACTACTAAGACCTCCCTTATCTCGGTCAGTACGAGATCAAATGTAGAACATCTTATGTCTCTGCTAAATAGCTTTCCGGGGTATACTGGCAACTTCTCTATTAGAGTTACAGTGGCGTGCTGCACTCTCTTCGCAATCGTGAGATTTCTTGTTTATCTCCATCGATCCGGCATTAATATTATTGGGAGATGTGTACTGCATCTGTCCCAATCATCGGGAGATTCGTGGTACATCTATCCCAGTACAATAATGAAGGATTGAGAGGTTTAATGTTTACCTTTCCCCAATTCCCTCATTAGGACGTCAGGATACATTCGCCCATTGCCCCCACATATTCAAAATATGTGTTCCGGGTTTTTCCGCGGAGCACCCGTTTCACCATCCAGCAAGTTTTGACACTGATGGTTATATGTCCAAGGCTCTACATGATATGATTTCACTTGATTAATTAAGTACATTACCATATTCTTTTAGCATCAGTCAAGTTCTCAAACATAACTTATTCAGACAAGTGCTATAAAGAAATATGTACTATTTTCATCAATTACTTCTTAGTCTTTATAATACATTGGGATCTCAGTCCCTCATTTCATTTCTTTAAAATTTCATATCCCTCAAGATCATCATTGTCATACTTATCAACTTTGGGTATTCATACCCTCAATTCATCACTATCACTATTACCACTTATTAGGTAACTATTACCTCCAGGTTCTCAGACTGAGGTATACATAGTACTTGATACACAAGTATCTCACATGGCTCACAAGGCCTTAAGTATTTTATCACCTTTTACTAGGCAACAGTTTATTTATGGAACTCATAAGGTCCATATACCTTTTGTTACACTTGCTAAGCAACAACAACATTAGGCACATAACGACATTCAACATATTTATTATATGAATGTCATACCTCAGGTCTGGCTATGTTCATCATCTCATGATGTCTACATGATTAATAGACATGATAACAATCATGTAAGTCATTTGTCACATCATATGAAACATCAGTAACACCACCATCCTTTATCAGGATTAGGGTTATCTGTCAATTAGGGCTTTTCATTCCCTTTACCCAAAATTAGGGTTAGTGTTTCCCATCTTACATTAATTAGGGTTTCATGCTCACATTATTAGTTCAACCCTAATATATTGCTCCACACCTCTGGAAGTATTTAAAGATATCATACGTATTTGCTTATGATCACTATTCTCATCATATATCATTAATGATCATCAAATCAAGGTAAGAGTTCATTTCTCATCCTTGTCATGGTATGATTACATCATACTCATTGATTTGTCTTAGTCACATTCTCAAGGTTTATTAATCAACATTTATCAAGGTACATTGAGTTCATTACATCTTTATTGTAACAATTACATATCACACACTCCATGTGTTTCTTATCCAAGAATATTGGATTAGGGGTTCATCAAGGAATGTCTATCTTGAAATGCTGAATGTGATATCTATCATGTCATGATTTATCACTTTCTTATCATATCCTTCTTACTTAAATAATTCAGTTATCTTTGTATTAAGGTATTTCCCCTCTTAATACGTTATCCACTAACTTGTCACTTTCATCATATAGTACATAAGTCACACATTAGAATTGTCCAACCATCTTTAGTGATATGGACTTATCCCATGATTAAGCATTGTTGATATAGAATAAATCATTATCAACTATTTTAGGTATTTCAACTCTTAGGATGTTATCCACATCATTATTTAGTATAGAAAACATCATTCCTAAGAGTTTCATGTTCTCATCATTGTAAGGTGTATAGGTTGTTACACATGTATAGAGTTGATTGTATAAAGATCTAGGCATCATCTTGTCTCTTAGCCCCTTATTCATTAAAATATCCACATTACCATTCATATGGTTCATCAATCTTACCCTTCATTTTTATAACATTTTCATCTTATTTAATTATATTAGCTACACCCCTCTTTGGTGTACTGGCTATTAAACCATCACTAGGGTTTCACATATCATAGTATCATTACATGACATCATCCTGGATTGAGTCTTACATCACCTCATTGCATCAGGGTTCCATATAGCATCATTCTAATTTAGGGTTTCATATAGCATTACTCTAGATCAGGGTTTATCATTCCATAACCCACAATTAGGATTTACTATTCACATCACATTACCCTAGGTTAGGGTTTCCCATAATATCAACCTTAATTAGGGATTCTCATAACATTACCCTCAATTAGGATTTATCATGGATTCACCTTCAATTAGGGTTTATATTCAATAACCCACGATTAGGGTTTACTATTCACATCACATCACCCTAGATTAGGGTTTATATTCAATAACCCACGATTAGGGTTTACTATTCACATCACATCACCCTAGATTAGGGTTTATATTCAATAACCCACAATTAGGGTTTACTATTCACATCACATCACCCTAGATTAGGGTTTATATTCAATACCCACAATTAGGGTTTACTATTCACCCCAAGTAGGAGTGATCATCAAAGTACCTTGAATTAGGGTTTCTCATGTCATCACTATGAATTAAGATCATACTATCATCATGTATTAGGATTTCACCTATCAATGCCCTCAATTAGGGTTATGATTCATTAACCTTCATAATTAGGGTTTCATGATCTCACTATGAAGGATCATACCCTAATTAGACATCTATCCATAATGAGAGTCCATTACATGATTAACATTCATGTAGGAAGTCTTCTCTCTCATCTTCTATAAGGTGATGTTTGTTTCAGCCTTGATTAGGCTAAGTCAACTCAATCTTGAAGAAGAATTGACATCATGGGTTATGTCATTATCACCATGATCATTAAAGCTTAATTATTCAAAGGGTACTAATCACCCTATCTCATTAAAGGTACCATTATCATAATCAACCTTGGTTTACATCATGTAATTGACCACTTAAACCATTGACCTTTATTCACTTTAAGTGTTCATACAATTTGATTAATTACCATCCAAATGATCTTGGACTCTTAGACCTCAAATGGTCTTGACCAATCAGACCTCAAACGGTCTTGGTTGAATACTCAAAACTGTTTAGTAAAGTTGAGGTTGAAACTGTTTGCCAAAGTGAACCCTTGAGATCGTTTGCTAAAGGTGCACACTTGAAACCGTTTACTAAAGGTATCCTTTGAAACCGTTTGCTAAAGGTGACCCTTGAGATCGTTTGCTAAAGGTGCACACTTGAAACCGTTTACTAAAGGTAGTCTTTGAAATCGTTTGCTAAACGTGACCCTTGAGATTGTTTGCTAAAGGTGACCCTTGAGATTGTTTGCTAAAGTACAATTTTTGAAACCACATGAACTCAACCGGTTTGGGTTCGTTTGGTTCCAAATGGTCTTGAGACCATTTGGTCCCAAATGGTCTTGAGACCGTTTGGTCCAAACCTCCTCAAAACCGCATGGACCAAAGATAGTCTCAACTAATCAAATTGAATTAGGGTTTCCAATGTTGATTCCTTCAACCATTGAATTCATGTAACCAATAATCAATTGGACCTATCACCATACTTCAATTTAGTTAAATAGGTCAACCTTCAAATAATTTGACCCTCAATTAACCCTCAATTGATCATAAATTAGGGTTTGAATTAATTAGATTAGGGTTTGGAATCGATGATTCTTCAATGTTGATCATTGTGAAACTAATTACTTTGAAACTATTGGACCACCATCCAAATTGGACATGACCTGACCCCAAACGGTCTTGAGGTCGTTTTTATGACCTCCAAATGGTCTTGAGACCGTTTTCCCATCATATCATCAAAATCCATGACATCCAATTAGGGTTTGGATCATTGGATTGATCACCAAATCAGCATTTGATTACAAATCAACTTGGTATCTTTAGATCTTCAAACACCTAACCATACTCAACCCTAGACCTACAAACGGTCTTGGGTGGCCCCCAAACGGTCTTGAGACCGTTTGGGTGATCCCCAAATGGTTTTGAAACCGTTTGGGTCAATCAACCCAGGTTTCTAACTTAATAACTTATGAAATCAGCACTTAACCTTATTAGGGTTTGGTGGTTGATGGACCTTCAACTCATGAACCAATTGAAACTAGTCAATTATAATTAGTAGGTCATTAATCAACATCATTATGAACAAATCTCCAAATGGTCAACTCTGGTCAACACCACCAAACGGTTTGAAACTGTTTGCTTTCATGCGGTTTAGTAAACTGTTTGTCCTTAAACAGTTTTAAAACCTTTTGCTCCCAAACAGTTTGTGAAACCGTTTGGTCTAGATATTTGGGGAGGTGTGTGCTTATGATGATGTCATCATCATCAAGCTCTAAACCCATGAAACCTGTTGTGATTTCCATGGAGATTGCATCAATCAACCAAATCAATTATTGTAAATAGAAAATTGAGCATTATTTGATGAGGAATTGAATGCAATAACAAAATTAAGGTTTCAAGTTATAAAATCCGCCTTCAATTGAGCTCCAAAGCTCCAATCTCACGGAAAAAATGGTGGATGAAGCTTTTGAAACTCCCCCTAGGCTCGTCCTCAAGTTTTTGGTTGAAAAGATTAGCTAGGGTTGAAGAGGCACTACTACAGAAATAGCATTCAATGTCGGTTTTCTGGGCGTCGGTTATTTAGGAAAACTGACGCCTATAATATGCAACGTTGTTTATTTAGGAAAACCGACATCTATATTCAAAGACCAGCAAGACACGGGTACCGCTTTGTATTCAGCGTCGGCTGGGTATAACAAATTGACGAGTAAAATCGCCCGCAAAATCCAATTTTTGAGCAAAAACAAAGTTGGCCCCAAAGTGTCACATACAACATCGGTTGTTTAACTATTAAACGACGCCTATTTAAGATGGAAATTTGTGCAAAAAGTTCCACTTTCGGTGTCGGTTATCCTTTGATAACTGACGCTAATAATGGTTCCCACCAAATAATTTAGGGTAAAGATTGTCTAATTGGACGTCGGTTTTTTACTATCAACCGACGTTGAAGAGTAATAGGCGTCGGTTTTGTAGATAACCGACGTTGTTGACCAACTTAATAGACCTGATCACCCGGCTCTTCCCCCTTTCTTCCTATTTCATCACGATATTTCTCCTGTGCTCGCCGCTCTCGCCTAAAATCGTCAGACGACCCCCGCTGTTGCTCGCCGACGCTGCTGCTGGTGCGCCTCTACTCGCCGCCGCGTCCTCTTTCTACTGTTGTCGCCTCTCGCCACCACTGCTGCTCTGCTCTTCTCTGCTACTCTGCTCTTCTCCTAGTGCCACTGCGAGTGCCGCTCTTCTCTACTTTTCGCCTGCTCGCCGCCACTGCTGTTGTAACGCCCAGGCCCACTGCCCTAGGCTCTAGCAGAGTTTCAGGAATGACGACTGGCCCCACAAACCACCACTAGCCTTAACTGCGCACTTTGTCCTCACTGACGCGCAAACCAGGATCAACTTCCCGACTGGTCACCCATCCTAGTACTACTCCAAGTTGAGCACGCTTAACTATGGAGTTCTTTAGTGATGGGCTCCCGAAAAAGGAGGTGCACCTTGGTGATATGGGTAGTCCAATCATTCCTTTTAAGATCATGTTATCTGAGACCTCAAATCCTGGGACGTTACAATCTCCCCCACTTAGACTCTTGACGTCCTCGTCAAGGCTCAACTATAAGGCCTCATAATCTCTTCCCCATTTCAGTGCAGACCCACAATGGCCCATGGACACCCAGCTCCCGATCACGGAATACCAGCGCAAGGGTGGCTATGTCAACCATGGACAACCCTTTCCTACATGCCTGGACCGCACGGCTCAAGACTGGCATGCCATGCCCATGTGGGCCCCACCTACTAGAGGGGAATTGGCTCTGATACCAATTGTAACGACCCACTTCCCGGTAACCCCAAATTAAGGGAGACCCAAAGGTCAGAGTCGTTAATCAATTAACAGGATCAAAGGTTCAGCAAATAATCAATGATAATTATGAAATTCTACTAAACTAAACTGAAAACTGGTAAAAATTAAAACTTTTCTTACCTTTGAAAAAATTGGGAATTCTAAATATCCACAGTTTGAATCTACTCTATCTAATCCTCCTTGCACTTTACTTCTTATTTTGCAATGTGACAATTTATTGTTTGTTCTTTCAGGGTTATACCTAAAATGCCGACAAACAAATACACGATCAGCATAAAGCTGGTATGTGGGGGATTACAAAAAGTTGTGCAACTATATTAACAATGTAAACAACCAATTATCATTTAACATTCAAATCACATTTTAAGCAGTAATACTCAATCCCTTCATATCCCCTTCCTCTGTGTTGTCCCTACAGTGGACATGGATACTACCTCTCTCACACAGTAGATCCTCATTAAACCCTGCATGATCCTACCGAACAGGTAGATCAATATCTAGGGTTGAGTCGCATGGCACTACTCATAGCTAGTCCATTCTCTAACTCAATGTGACTTGATGGACCTACCCCATTGGTAGCCATTTACTAAGTCATTTAGTGACCTGATGGGCCTACCCATTGGTAGCCTTTTACTAGGTCAACCCATTAAGCTACAGAGGGGACTGGGATCTGAGCTAGTAGGCATAATTGTTAGGTGATAGTCATATTCACTCTAGAATTTGCATGAATTAAAACATCCAACAGTTTAATTCAAGTCACGATGGAAACTGTGACAAAATCCCGGAAAACTAATTCGGGTAGTCATAAGCGTAACCACATACCTGTTATGCAGGCTTGAATGCAGAAAAACTCAATCAACCAGGAATCAAGCAAGTACACACACACAATTTGTTCCTGAAAAAGGCATTCAATTTCTGTATTATTAATCATGTCATCATGACTCATTAATTCTTATCGTTTCCTAGGTTATTTGCCCTTTTTTAGGGTTTTAACCATAATTAGGGTTTTATTTCCTTTTTATTACTCTTACCTTACTTTTATCAAATATACATCAAACCCTAATTATCTTGTCCTATTTTCCATTAAGGTCCTAAAGATCAGGTTTGGACCATATAAATCCTAATTTTCATATTTCTATATATTTTTCTCTAATTTAGGATTTCTAAACATATTAATCAACATATTGAATTAAAACCCCTAAACATGTAATTCTATCATCAAAATAGATTAAAAACCATCTTAATCATTAATCATGTTAAACATATTCGAATTAACCTAATTGCAAGACTAAATATATCCTTGATAATCAATTAGGGTTTTCTTTTTACAAATTAACTCTTTTTCCATCAAAATATGTACTTTTTCAAAAATATACAGATTCAGATATCCAAACCATTTTTAACGTATTCCTCATATTTTTTTGATCATTTTTCTTGTATTGACTTTTTTCATCCGAGTTTCCTATCACCAGATATGATTTTAATAAGATAATTCCTTTTAATCGATTTATTTGCTAATTTTCTAGAAAACCTAGAACCGTCTGATTCATGGGCCTTGGATCCACGGAGGATCCAATGGTCCTGAAGGAGCGCGCCCTACTTTTGCAAACAAAATGGAAAAAGGAAAAAGGTGCCCTTACCTGCAAATAGGATGCGGAGGGGCAGAAGTGTAAAGGGCCTGCAATCTTCTTCTTCTTCCTCCTTGCGTCGAGCAAGCCGATCCAGGTGGTCAACTCGAGGGTTGACTTCGAGCTCCGGCCTTCCTCTGCTCACGCCGATGGTCCAGGGAGCTCTGCCTCCCTTACTCGAAGTCGATGACGCCCTCAATTGTTCACCCGAGCCCCGCCAAGCTGCCTCCCCTACTCGCCGGATTCCGACGAGGCTAAGCCAAAGGAACGATGTACAGGTCGAGGCGAATTACCCAATTGGCGGCACAGGAGCGTCCCTTGCGACTATCCGCAGGTTAGGGTATGGTTTATTTACGCGCTGGAGTCCTCACAAGCCCTCCCCTATATATAGGGTCGGAGGCAGTCCCATGTAGATTGGGAACTTCTCCAGTTAACGACCAATCCCCGCAAAAGTTGGGTTACTCCTGTGTGTTTACCTTCCTGAATGCAATGGAAAGTATTGCAGGCCCGCATCTTCCTTGAATCAATAGGAAATTGGAGATGGAAGGTTCCCCTGTAACCTGCAACTTCCCAATCCGGGTGGAACTTAGGAGATAAATGACCATCGTTGGATTGAGATCCAACGGTCTCAGTTGTACGCGACCAAACTAAAAGGAAAATCATTTTCCTATTCAGAATAAATCCAACTTTTGTCAATTTCTTAGGAAATTCATATTTCCCAAACCCTTGCTCCTTTCTTTCTCAAATTTTAAGGGATGGTTTATCTTGTCATTATCTAACTTTGTACGAAATTTGGGAAATAGATTGCAATTGATGAGAAGTATTCCTTCTCTCCCAAGTTATTCATCAAATTATTCAAAATTAATTTATATTCCTCTTTCCTTTGTAATTACCTAGTCACTTTGGGTCCCTTGGACCTCAAGAAAACCCAAAGGCATGAATTCCCACATTGGGGAATATTGGTTTGCCTTTATCTTCTTTTAATTATCAATTTCTCATATTTCCCTTTTATTAATCAATCATTTTTCTTTTTTTTTTTAATTCCCATTTCTTATCAATTGGGCTTAATGACTAACAAAGCCCACAATCATTCAATCAAAGCCATTTCACACGAAATATATCACAATTCAAAGAAAATGATTTCATTTATTCATTAAAAGAGAAAATACACTTTTAATTATATTTTCAGAAAAAGAGGTTGTAACATCCTCCCCTCCTTATAGGAATTTTGTCCTCAAAATTCAAACAATCAAACAAACAATTCAGGGTATGTTTTCTCCATGTCTACCTTCAGCTCCCATGTGGCCTCATCCTCTCCATGGTGCTTCCAAAGAACCTTTACCATCTCTATATTCTTGCATCTGATTTCTTTCACCTTGGTATCTAGAATCCGCAAAGGTGACTCAGGATAAGTCAGCTTCCCTTGAAGCTCAATAGGTTCAATGCTCAGCACATGGCTCGGATCTTGCACATATCGCTTCAGGTTAGGCACGTGAAACACATTGTGCATCATGCTATACTGAGGGGGTAACGCCAAACGGTAAGAAGCTTCACCAATCTATTCTAACACTTCGAACGGACCCACATATCGGGGACTCAGCTTTCCTCTATTCTTAGTTATAGCTCGGAGCGGTCGAATTTTCAAAAACACATGATCTCCCACAGTGAAATGCACACCAGTCCGCTTTGCATCAGCATACGACTTTTGTCAATCCTGGGCTCTCTTTAGCCTTTGCTTGATCAAAGCCACTTTGTCAGCATACATTTGGAGCTCATCTGACCTCAACAAGGTCCTCTCACCCACATCATCCCAGTGAAGTGGTGACTGACACAGTCTCCCGTACAAAGCTTCATACGGAGGCATCTCGATACTATCTTGGTAGCTGTTGTTGTAGGAGAACTCTGTCAACGGTAAGTATTGCTCCCATGAGCCACCCCAATCGAGCACACAAGCTCTCAATAGATCTTCTAATGTCTGGATCGTCCTTTCTGACTGACCATCTGTTTGGGGGTGATAAGCGGTACTAAACTTTAACCTTGTACCAAGTTCCTCTTGAACTTGCTTCCACAACTTGGAAGTGAACTTTGGGTCTCTATATGATATGATCGATCTTGTCACACCATGCAAACGTACTATCTCTCTAATATACATCTCAGCTAGGTATGTCACCTTAGCAGTGGTCTTCGGGGCAAGGAAGTGTGCTGACTTGGTAAGACAATCTACCACGACCCATATCGCACCATGACCTCTCTTGGTCTGGGGTAGACCCACCACAAAATCCATGGTGATATGCTCCCATTTCCACTCTGGAATCTCTATTGACTGTAAAAGTCTGTCGGGTCGCTGGTGTTCAGCCTTCACCATCTGGCACGTAAGACAACTGGCCACCCATGACGCAATGTCTTTCTTCATTCCTGGCCACCAGAAAAACCATTGTAGGTCCTTGTACATCTAGGTAGTTCATGGGTGCACTGTGTACTTGGATCCATGAGCCTCTTGCAAGATGCGTTCCTTTATTGATGAATCCGCTGGAACCCATACGCGATTCTCAAACCTGATTCCTCTGTCTACTCCCATGGATAGACGAGTCTGTGGCTTCATCATTAAACCTTTCATCTTGTCTAGCTCTCCACTAGTCAACTGTGCAGCTATGATCTCACTCAACAACTCAGACTGTATCTGGATACTAGCCAACCGAACTCGGTCCTCTAGTAGCTGTGGATCCCATTCCACAAGTTCCTCCAAACTTTTCCACTGACTGGACAGAACAGCTGCACACTTAAGCTGCTTCCGAATCAAAGCATCGGCTACGACATTCGCCTTGCCAGGATGGTAGGCGATGGTGAAATCGTAATCCTTCATGTACTCCATCCATCGTCGTTGTCGTAGGTTTAGGTATCTCTGTGTCAGCAAGTACTTCAAGCTCTTATGGTCGGTGAAGATCTCGAAGGTAGCACCGTACAGGTAGTGTCGCCATATCTTCAAGGCATGGATTATAGCAGCTAACTCCATGTCATGTGTCGGGTAGTTCACCTCATTCGGCTTGAGCTGTCGGGAAGCATATGCAACCACATGCCGATCCTGTTCCAATACACAGCCAAGTCCCATCTTGGAAGCATCGGTGAATATCATGAAACCCTCATTGCCAGAAGGCAAAGTCAACACAGGAGCGGTAGTCAGCTTCTCCTTTAATTCTTGGAATCAAGCTTCACATACTTCAGACCACACGAACTTCACATCCTTCTGGGTCAACATGGTTAACGGTAGAGCAGTCTTGGAGAAATCCTTGATAAAGCGACAATAGTATCCGGCCAACCCCAAGAAGATGCGAATCTCGGAGGGGTTCTTCGGTGCCGTCCAGTCTCGAACTGCCAATACTTTGGCTGGATCTACGGTGATCGTTCCTCCTGATATGATGCGTCCAAGAAACATGACCTGGTCCAACCAAAACTCACATTTCGAGAACTTTCCAAAAAACTTATGCTTTCTCAGGATATCAAGGACTCTACCCATGTGGTCACGGTGTTGGGCTAGGTCATCAGAGTACACCAAAATGTCATCTATGAACACTATCACAAAAGAGTCAAGGAAAGGTTGGAACACACTGTTCATGAGGTTCATAAAGACACTAGGTGCATTGGATAATCCAAACGGCATGACCACAAACTCATAGTGGCCATAACGGGTTCTGAAAGCCATTTTGGGTATATCCTCACCTCTCACTCTCATCTGGTGGTATCCTGACCTCAAATCGATCTTGGAAAAGACTCGAGCTGATTTGAGTTGGTCAAATAGGTCATCTATTCTAGGAAAAGGATACTTGTTCTTAATGGTTGCTTGGTTGATCATCCGATAGTCAATACACATCTGAAGCGACCCATCCTTCTTTTTCACAAAGAGGACTGGTGCTCCCCAAGGTGATGTACTAGGTCGGATAAAACCTTTATCCAACAACTCCTGTAACTGGGTTTTCAACTCAAGCAACTCTGCAGGGGGCATTCTATAGGGTGCCTTAGATATAGGGTTAGTCCCAGGAGCTAACTCAATCGAGAAGTCTACCTCCCTCTCAGGGGGAATCCCTGGTAGATCATCTGGAAACACATCTGTGTACTCCCGAACCACCTCTATGTCCTCTAAGAATTTCCCCTTAACCTCGAGTACGGTAACTATGGCTAGGTAGGCTCGACAACCCTTGGATAGCATCCGCTCAGCTTTCATGGCAGACACATAAAGGCTGGTTGTTGCATCCTTTCTTCCTCGAATGGTGAAGTGTGGATAGCCATTTTTCCTAATGAGGATCTTCTTATCTCTACAGTCAATTTGGGCCCTATAGGTGGACAGCCAATCCATACCGATGATTACATCAAAATCACTCATATCAAGGAGGATGAAGTCAGTGGGAAGCTCATGGTTCAGATACTTTACTAGAAAGACAGGGGTTTTCAAAAGAGAGGTATAAATACAACCACTCGGGGTTGTGACATCCAAAACATAACCCAAATCTTTGATATCCAAACCAAGCATAGTTGCCAGATTTCTCAAAATAAAAGTATTAGTAGAACCAGAATCAAAGAGTGCTTTTACATTATGTCCCATGACTTCCAGCAAGCCTACATAGTTATTCCATATCAGAAATATACTACATGGTCTACTGAACTAAAAGAAAAAAAACTATATGGGTTATTACCCTCAATCAACTTATTAGCATTTGTCTGAGCTTCTTCATTGTCGATGGCGAACACTCTAGCTTGCCTTCTCTCTCCAGATGGAGGTGCTCCGGCTGGTGCTCCTGCTGGGGGTGTTGCAGCTACTGGTTGTGCTGCCACAGGATATGACCCGAAGGGTCCTCTAGGGTCGGGTTGAGGGCAGTTGGCGATGAAGTGGCCCTCTTGCTGACAACGGTAGCAGACTCTTTTCTTGTGGCGGCACTCATCGGTATGCCATCTTCCGCAGGTGTGGCATTTAGGTCGGTTGTTCTCTTGATGGGGTTTCCCTTTGTTTCCAAGTCTTCCCTTGGCCTGATTCTGCCCGTGACCTTTCTTGTGATTGCTCTTCTGACCTTGGGTTCCTTCAGTGAAACCCAAATATCCCTTGGGTGGATTCTAAACTGGCATCACCGTCCTCTCCATGTCCAAGGCGGTGTTGTAGGCTTCACCGAAGGTCTTCGGCTTACTAGCCATCACATGCGGCTTGATGGCAGGGTTCAGTCGCTCTATGAAGTGATCGACCCTTCTTTCTTCATCCATTTTGTATCCGAAACGTTCCAAGATGTGGAACATGCGACCAAAGTCCGCGACTGATGAACTTCCTTGAGTCATGTTGGTGAACTCTCTTTCTTTCTCCTTCTTTGTTGAGATGGGGATGAATCTGGCGGTGAAGATGGTTTTGAAGTCGGTCCACGCCATCGGTTCCTCGCTTAGGTCTCTTCCCGTGATATGGTTCTCCCACCATATCTTGGTTGCACCTTCCAAAAGGTGAGTAGCAAACAGAACCTTCTTATTTGGCTGCACCTCAAGCATCCGAAACCCATTCTCGACTACAAGCAGCCAAGCTTCAGCCTTGTCGACCACTTCAGTCTTATCTTCTCCCCAGAACTTCTCAATGTTCATCTTGTCGAAGTCCAGGATGGTGGCTCCAAGTCGAGGACGAATAGGAAGGGGCTCATCATTCTCAGTCCTAGCTATGTCCCTAAGGGCCAGGACACGAATAGCCTCAGTCAGTTGCTTTTTTTGTTCCATCCAAACTGCATTTGTTGTATGAACCACCATGGCTGGTTTTGGACCACCAGGCTGGTCCTCCTCCATTTGGGCTTCCTCTTCATGCATCAGGTATTCCTCATATTCTGGTCCTTCCCCTGGCTCTCGGTTACTGTCGGGCATTGGTTCAGGGTTGGGAGCCTCATGCACAGCTTCCTCAGGCCTCTTTCTCTTCTTAGAGGTCTCTCCACCATGGTTCCGCTTCCTCTTCTCAGAGGATCCATTCTCCTTACGGGGTGGTCCACCATCACTGGTGGAAAAAGGGATAGCCACAACTTTGGTATGAGCCATCTGCACACAAACAGACTTTTAGTTTACCTTTAAACTAATTACACTTATGTCAATGACATCTTACTTACGTAATTTTTATTAATTTGGTGGAGGATCCCTTAGACCTTATCAACCTTAACCCATACCACATGAGGGTGAGGAAGAGAGAGAAAATCCTAATCCTTACAATCCTTAAGAGAAAATTGAGTTGAGGAGAGATGAGTAAGATGAGAGAGTCCTAAAGGTATCTTATTTCGAGTCATATCCTAAGACATCGGCCAGGCAGTCACACAATCCGGGAGTCCTCGTATTTCGACTAGCGGTGCGGAGGAAAATCTTGCCAGCCCCCGGAAGTGATCCTTTTCTAGACACCTCAGTCTTTCAGACACTCCTCTAATAACTCCCTTGATTCTATGGAATTTGTAAAATTTAATAATTATTACTGATTAGATGAAGAACCTACGCTCTGATACCATTTGTAACGCCCAGGCCCACTGCCCTAGGCTCTAGCAGAGTTTCAGGAATGACGACTGGCCCCACAAACTAGCACTAGCCTTAACTGCGCACTTTGTCCTCACTGACGCGCAAGCCAGGATCAACTTCCCGACTGGTCACCCATCCTAGTACTACTCCAAGCTGAGCACGCTTAACTATGGAGTTCTTTAGTGATGGGCTCCCGAAAAAGGAGGTGCACCTTGGTGATATGGGTAGTCCAATAATTCCTTTTAAGATCATGTTATCTGAGACCTCAAATCCTGGGACGTTACAGCTGCCGCCGCTCGCCGCCTCTCTTCTCCACGCTAGCTCCAGGTAGCCCTAGCTCCTTACCCTAGCTCCTTCTCCCTAGCTCCTTACCAACAGCAAGCACGGTCGTGGCTGTGCTTGCTGTTGGTAAGGATATGAACAAATCTTTATGTAATGCTTTATGTAAATCCTTGGATACGAACAAATATTTTTCTTGCATATATTTGTGCTTCTAATCCTAATGTTTAACCTAATTCAGTAAATTTTGATGCATGTTGAAATAAGATTTAAACGTGTCCATTCTAGCATCCTAATTTGATTTGATTAAACCTAACATTGATGAAACTCTAACATCAATTGTGATGAAACCCTAACATTAATTGTGATGAAACCCTAACATGTACATATCTATTATTGTATTTGTTGGCCTATAAACCCGTCCAAGATTTACTCATTAGGAGTAAATCTTGGATAATCCCCCGTTTGGGACTGTTCTTGAACACCTAATCTCATTTAGGATGTAAGTGTATAATGTGTATTGGGTTTTTGAGAAAATTTCAGTACCATTTCCCCGTTTGTCCTCTAAGTACATATGTACTTAGAGAACAGCGGGGAAATGCTGCCGAAATTTTCTTGAAAACCCAATAAAATTATACACTACAAGTGAGATTAGGTGTTCAAGGATGGGATAGGTGGTACACATTTATTATATATAAGATTGACATCACGTGTTTGTTGGCCTAGAAACCCATCCAAGATTTACTCATTAGGAGTAAATCTTGGATAGTCCCCGGTTTGGGACTGTTCTTGAACACCTAATCTCACTTAGGATGTAAGTGTATAATGTGTATTGGGTTTTCAAGAAAATTTTGGTAGCATTTCCCCGTTTGTTCTCTAAGTACATATGTACTTAGAGAACAGCGGGGAAATGCTGCCGAATTTTTTTTGAAAACCCAATACACATTATACACTTACTAGTCAGATTAGCTATTCAAGGATGGGATGGGTGGTACACATTTATTATATATCAGAATGACATCACATGTATTTGTTGGCCTAGAAACCCTAAATTTCACTACTACAGAACATGTCTTTGGCGTCGATTGTTTATGCCCTTTTAGCGACGGTTCTCAAGCGAAGCTATGTGGGTGCCGCTAAAGGTCAAACTCTTCAGCGTCAGTTTTATAACCGATGCCAAAAGGCTTTGCGCCACCGAAAATGTGCCAGCAGGGCACCGATAGGCGGTACACATTTATTATATATCAGAATGACATCACATGTATTTGTTGGCCTAGAAACCCGTCCAAGATTTACTCATTAGGAGTAAATCTTGGATAGTCCCCAGCAGGGCACCGATAGGTGGTACACATTTATTATATATCAGAATGACATCACATGTATTTGTTAACTGTAGACCCTAATCTTGTCCTAATATATACTTGTTTTCTCTTTGATCACATAATGGATAGATCATGGATGTCCATTCACAATCGCTGCACCCCAGAGTTTATATCTGGTCTTGATCAGTTTATTAGATTTGTCGAGGAACATAGGAAAGAACCTGGAGATAGGTTCTACTGTACATGTAGGCATTGTGGTAACAATCTGAAATTCAGCATTGGTGACGAAATCAAAAGTCATGTCATGTGCAATGGGATTGTACAAGGCTATACAGAATGGCACTGGCATGGAGAGATTTCAAACTCAAAACCAGTGGATGTCGATAGCAGTGCTTGGGTGGAAGAAGAAATTGCCTCCGATGACGTAAATGTGAACGAACCAGTTCCAGTAGACATCGTTGATGCAATGCTGGATAGTTGTAGGGTAGAGCACACTGATCCACCTCCTATCTTTAGAAACATTGTGCATGATGCTGAGATACCGTTATACATAGGCTGTGCTAAGTTTACGAAGCTTAGTGCTGTGTTGAGATTGTATAAGTTCAAAGCTAACAATAGATGGAGCGACAAAAGCTTCACTTCATTGTTGACTTTGTTGAAAGAAATGCTTCCTGAAGGAAACGAGATGCCAATCTCAACATACCAGGTAAAGAAATTGTTGTGCCCAATGGGAATGGAGGCCAAGAAGATACACGCATGCCCGAATGATTGTGTATTATTTCAAAAGGACTATGTGGATTTGAAAGATTGTCCAAAATGTGGTGCGTCACGGTATAAATTGACGACTTCAGGGGAGTCCAAAACTGGTTCTCTTGCCAAGGTGATGTGGTATCTACCTATAATATCACAGTTTCAATGCTTGTTTGCAAATTTGAAAGATGCGAAGAATTTGAGGTGGCATGCAGATGTTAAGAAAAATAATGATGGGATCCTACGACATGTGTCTGATTCCCCACAGTGGTAGAAGATTTATCTATTGTACCCCAAATTTGGTGAAGAAGATAGAAATCTAAGACTTGGGCTTTGTACAGATGGGATGAATTTGTACGGGACATTAAGCATCCAACATAGCACTTGGCCATTCATGCTTGTTATATACAATCTTCCTCCCTGACTGTGTATGAAAAATAAGTACGTTATGCTGTCGTTGTTGATATCAGGCCCTAAACAACTCGGAAATGATATCGATGTTTATCTTGAACCTCTGATTGATGACTTAAAGAAACTTTGGGCTGAAGGTGTGATGACCTATGATGCTTCGGTAAGAGAGACATTTCGTTTGCACGCTATGTTGTTTTGCACTATTAATGACTTTCCAGCATACATGAATTTGTCTGGATATAGTGTCAAAGGAGCTAAAGTGTGTCCAATATGTGAAGAAAACACTGATTCAATAAGACTAAAACATGGCGGTAAGACTGTATATCTTGGTCATCAAAGGTTTCTTTCAAAATTCCATTTGTATCGTACGAAGCGCAAAACATTCAATGGATGGAATGATGAACGGAGTGCACCTAAACCTATACCATGGAATGTTGTTTATGAAAGAGTAAAAGACATTGTCAATGAATTTGGTAAAAAAATCACAATGTAGTATGGCCACACAGAGTGACAATTCTTCATTCAAGAAGAAGTCAATATTTTGGGATCTTCCTTATTGGAGTTCTTTGACAGTCAGGCATTGTATCGATGTAATGCACGTTGAGAAAAATGTATGTGATAGCGTCATTGGTACTCTGTTAAATATACCAGATAAGACTAAAGATGGGATAAAATCCAGACTGGACCTACGTGAAATGGGAATAAGGTCAGAATTAATAGAATTATGTGAAATGGGTAATAAAATAACATACTTACCTTCCGCTTGTTACACGTTGTCTAGAAAGGAGAAGAAAGCTTTTTGTGAATGCTTGACAAATGTTAAGGTGCCACAGGGTTACTCATCCAACATCCGTAGATTGGTATCAATGAAAGATCTGAAGTTGATAGGTCTTAAATCTCATGATTGTCACACTCTAATGCAACAAATATTGCCCGTGGCAATTCGATCTATATTACCGAAGCATGTAAGGTTTGCAATCACCAGACTTTGTTTCTTTTTCAATAGTCTATGTAGCAAAGTTATTGACCCTGATACTCTCGATAATTTGCAAAGAGAAGTGGTTGTTACCCTATATCAGCTTGAGATGTATTTCCCTCCTTCATTCTTTGATATCATGGTACATCTTGTTGTCCACTTGACTAGGGAAGTGAAAATGTTGGGACCAGTTTTCTTGCATTGGATGTATCCCTTTGAACGATACATGAGCATTTTTAAAGGTGATGTTCGAAACTGTTATCGGCCTGAAGGGAGTATTATTGAAGGTTATGTGGCGAGAGAGGTTATGTATTTTTGCAATGACTTTCTGAGTGGTAATAACACTCATGTTAATGACAAGAATATTGAGGAGGGCAAAGGAATTTTGGGATCACGGGTGAAAGTAATCAGCTGTGAGCAGTTGGAACAAGCTCACTTGTATATTTTACACAACATGGACGAAGTGAGTGTTTATATCGAGGAACATACCAATTTCATCAAGAGACAACATCCTCGAGCAAGTTCAATGTGGCTTGCTAGAGAGCATTACAAGACTTTTACTAAGTGGTTTGAAGATAAAGTCTTACATCAACTATCTCAAACACCAAATGATATTACGGAAACTATCAAATGCCTCGCCTTTAAACCAAAACTGAATGTTATGTCTTATGAAGAGTTTGACATTAATGGGTTCACATATTACACAAAGCGCCAAGATGATAAGAGTGTCGTCCAAAACAGTGGGGTCACTCTTCAAGCGTCAACTATGTATTTTGCAAGTGCAAAGGATATGAGTCCACGTGAAGCTAAAATGTCATATTACGGTGTCATTGAAGACATATGGGAGTTTGACTACATAGATTTCAGAATTCCGCTCTTTAAATGTAATTGGGTTGATAACACCAAAGGAGTTATAGTGGATGAATTAGGTTTCACTTTAGTGAACTTTGAAAAGATTGGCGAGAAGGGTGAACCATTTATATTGGCATCATAGGCAAAACAAGTATTCTATATCGATGATTCTGCAAATGATAAATGGTCGGTTGTTCTTCATGGTAAAAGACAGTTTATTGAAGATCATATAGATGAAGAAGAGTACTATGATAAGTATGATGACTCCAGTCCATTCTCAGTTGGGTTGCCAACTCCACAAAATATTGAAGCTAATGATGACTTATATGTGTGCGGAGATCACAATGAAGGATTGTTAATTGATAAAAGATCACAATTTTAGAGGCATGCATGTTTATATTTTTTATTGAAACTAAATGTTTGATTTTTTAATATCAATATCATTTTCAGATTTGATGTTTCATTATCTTCTAGTTAATACAAATGCTAAATGTTTGCCTTTTCAATGACATTTTCATATGGCTGACCATGATGAGCATGATGTCCATGATGAGCATGAAGTCCATGATGAGCATGATGTCCATGATGAGCATGGTGAGGATACCAATGTAAGTTCTAAAAACATATCTTGTATTTCTATAAAATTCATTATCTTCTAGTTATGTCATATATCCTATATTTCTATATTGGGCTAATTCAGTGTGTTTATTTTTGTCAAATTTTAGGTTGATGTACCCATTGTAGCACTAGAGGAACTTGATGCGCATCACCAAAAACTTAACAAGAAAAGGGGCATCACTCTGTTGAAGAAGTTAATAGCGCTAAGTGGCAGTGGATCCAGATTGGCTGTGGAGTTTGATAATGGAGGAAATGCAATTGGAGTGAACCACAATAATTTTGTAAACTATCTTGGGGTTGTCACTCGAAGCCATTGTGGTGTTAAGTATGATAATTGGCATAAAGTTCCTCAGCCGAAGAAAGACATGATATGGAAGGATTTATGCGTGAGTTATTGTTATTTGCAATTCTATTTTGTAGATTACAAATTCTATTATTTGCAATTCTATTTTTGGATACTAGTTAATAGCAATTCTATTTTACAGAATCTGTTTGCATTGGATGAGAAGTTGCATCGTAAAAGCGTGATGCAACGCGCTGGAAAGATGCTAAGGAACTATAGGACAAATCTCAATAGAGAATACATAAAAGATGGTGATAAGAAGAAGAAGTCAGCACTTGAACAGTGGAACTTCTTGGATAAAGAAGATTGGGACACGTTTGTTGCTTCAAGAAAATCTGAAGAATTCAAGGTATTAAGTGAGGCACAAAAAGCAAGGCATGCACTGAATGTATTAATATACGTTGTATTTGCCTATTCAAGATTAACATTTTGTGTTACTAACTAAATCATTAATGTGCATACTAACTAGGCCCTCAGTGAGGCACAAAAAGCAAGGCATGCACTGAATGTGCATGACCACACTATGGGTCCAAAGGGCTATGCAAGCGTTCGCCAAAGACTATAGGCAGAGTCTGCTGCTACTCAGGAGTCCTCTACTACATCTGCCACACCCATGCCTCACCATGATGTCTGGATAGCTGGGAGGCAAAACAAGAAGGGTGAAATAAAGAAGCCTGTAACTGCTGAGGCGGCTGCGAAAATGGTAAAATACAACTCTTAGAGCAATCGTTTGAATATTGATTATTTGTGGGGTTAACTTACCCATTTCTGTTGATGGTGATTAGCGGGAGCTGCACGAGCAGAGGAAATAAGGCACGTTCATCCCTCAGGGCACAAGGGATGAATTGACAATTGCATTGGGTAACCCAGAGCATCCTGGACATGTTAGGGGTGCAAGCACTGGTGTGGGCATCAAAGCATTCTTTGGGCCATCCCAGCACAAACCCAGAGCGGGACTTTCACAAGAAGAGGTAACTTATTCTTTTTTTAGAATGTTTCTGCAAAAGGGAATTCAATAATAAGAAGCTAATGTTTCTTTTATCCATGTATAGGAGAATAAAAGAGTCGAGGATCTAGTTTCTAAGAAATTTGAGGATATAATGCAGCGGTGGCAGGCATCTCAGGCTTCCAATCAGCCTTTGGCGACCCACTCTTCTCCTGATGCACAGACTGCGAGTAATCCTGTAGACCCACCACCTAACACGTCTGTTGTAAGTATTGTTTATGACATTTTAGCTAGTCTTTTCAAGATGATATGATTTCAAGATGATATGTATATATGTATAACATTCTTTACGTAAATTTGTAGGTATTGAAGCCATGTCGCTTAGGAATGCAAGACTATGTTGTTGCATAGGCGCGTGCTTACCCATCCCTTCCTAGGGCAACATTTCACGGGACTCCAATGCCACAGGGCTACGTTCGTGTGAGCCTAATACGTGTATTCCCCGATTGGATGGAAGCTACATTGCCATATGCCCACCCTGATATTGATACACTTGCTGAGGCAGAAGGCGGGGTGATATTGTGTCCCAAAGCAGATGTCGTCTACACTACTGAAATTGTAAGATAAATTTACATTATTTTAGATTGTTAATGTGTATATATGAGGTCAATTGATCTGAAATTATATATACATGTTAAAAAGAAGATACCCGGAGCATCTAGGCCTCCACCTCCACTTCCTGCATTACCAAGTTGGGTTCCAACTGACCTAAAATACCCGTTAGGTCCTGCTTGTAGGGGAATGGCATGTTGGCTATGGGCACATAATATACATTGCCCTATAATTGTTTCTTTAGAAGCGAATTATGCAGGTCAATCATACGAAAGCTCTTTATTTATACAAGATATTATTGAGTTGTTTATATATGATTGGCTGAATACATCAATGATAGAGACATGGATAAGGTGAGATCTTGTTTATACATCCATCTACCTTGTGTAAGATCCGGTGATCTAGTTTCTTATATATTAATGCATACGTAATACATGTTTTGCAGCTACTTAGTCGAAAATCAATGTAAACAATTTGCATTTGACCATGTGGGATTTTTGATTCCATCATTGATTAGTATGGTAGCTAAAGACCCTGATAGTGTTCAACAATACTGTATAGATGCTTTTACAACTTTCAGTCAGCAAAAGAAGATGATAATAATAGCTCCATTCAATGTCAAGTAAGTTTACTTTACTTATAATTTGGACTTTACAAGTAAGTTTACGTTACTTATTAATTTTTAACTTTTTTACCTCTAGCGGTAGGCATTGGGAGTTAATATTTATTCTCCCCGGGACGTTCACTATTTATTATCTAGATCCTGCGGGGAGTACATTGAATACTAAAATTGGACACGTAATGAGAATGCCATTATTCTGGTGAGAAATATTTCATTTTTATATTTGTTTACATCTGTTATTACATTACTATTTAATTATGCAATTTACTGTGTTACATTAACATGTAGGGGTTTAGATGCATTCAAAAAGGCTGGAGGAAAGGTCCCCAGGAAAAAGAACCAGCCAATAATTTGGGAGAACGTGAAAGTAAGTTCCCGACTCCAATGTATATATTATTTATGTGAACTGTGCTTAGTTGTATTTTTTTAATATTTTGTATGTTTCAATTTATAGTGTGCTACACAAGACAACGGTTGGGCATGCGCATACTATGTGATGTGATTTATGCAGATGATTATCTAATATGCCGTATTGGACATCGATATCATACATGAGGTATTATATATAGTCTCATTAGTTAGTATGAAATATATCAATCTTATTTTTATATTATTACTTATATATATACATCATTCTCTTTGCAGGTGTTTAAAACTGACCACACTATAGGTAAACGCTTAAAAGATGTACATGCTCTATATACGATGGAAGTATTAAATGAAGTAAGAGAAGAATGGGCAAGAGCCATACAAGCAGTGGTGACTGTAAGATATAATTGGGATGCTGATAGCGATGTTGAATGATATTTTGTAAATGAATATTTCTGAATGTTTATACATGTCTGAATGTTTCTACATGTATTTGAATGTTTCTACATGTGTGAATGTGAGAATTGAATTGATGTCTGAATGTATCTACTTGTGTGAAAAGTATATTTGTTGATTTTGCAGGTTTGTGGCCTGTTTGTTGGCTGATATCAACGGATGTCGTAAACCTGCAGTTCAGAAAATTGAACTGTAGGTTCTCATCCTGCTGACCAGCCACAGCAGGCCTGCAAAATGATAAGAAAAAAAAAATTTAAAACATAGGCATCGATTATTTATAGAAAATCGTCATCAAAGGCTTACAACGTCGGTTATTGGATAAAAACTGCTGCCTAATGTGACAAACAACTCGACCGTGCAGGAAAGCACGACCGTGGTGGAAATGGTGTCGGTTATTCATATAAAACCGACGCCTATAGTACTAAACACAGCCATGCAGGGAAGCACGGCCGTGGCGTCTGGGAATATGGCGTCGGTTTTTTAGTTGCAAACCGACACAGAAAGTGTCCTAGATGGCACCCTTTTTGTGGTGCGAACCCTTTTGGCGACGGCTTACTATACATAACCGACGCCTATCGGTGCCCTACTGGCGCGTTTTCGGTGGCGCGAAGCCTTTTGGCGTCAGTTATAAAATCGACGCCGAAGAGTTCAACCTTTAGTGGCGCCCACATAGACGTCGCTTGAGAACCGTCTCTAAAAGGGCATAAACAACCGATGCCAAAGACCTGTTCTGTAGTAGTGAGGAGATCGAATTAAGAAGAAATCAATGATTTATTTTTTATTTCTACCATGGAATCAAGGTGAAATGGGTCAAGAACCTTACCAACAGGTTGGGTTCATCCTCCAGGTCCTCCCTAGCTCCCTTGGTCGATTTCCAAGTAAGGAGAAGAAGTGGAAACGGAAAAGCCTTTCATTTGGCTTGAAAAAGGTCTTCAATGAGAGAGAAAGTACTTTATAAAAGTCTTTTAATTCCAAAATTGTTGCAACCATATCCCCCTTGGTTTCTTATATGCAAAGTCATATCTATCCCCACCGAGCTCCCTTCCATTATCCAAGAATAAAGGGAAAAGAAATTAAGCACTTTAACCCTTATAATAAGAATATCCATATTTGAGTGGAAATTATTTTTCTTATAATAATGGTGAGTGGAATTTCACCTCCTTAGGATATGCTCGTGCCTTTGCAAGGATTAAGCTCATCCACACACACATATGAATCCAACCATATTAATTGTGGTTGAAGGTCCTTCAAATTATTTTATTTATTTTTGTATTAAATTGAATTAGGGTTTCAATTAGGCTTAAATTTTGATTATTTTAATATCAAGATTCTCTCTCCTCCAACTTAATTCAAATGAGGCACCCCTCTCATTTTATTTGCTCTACATGGTACCAAGAAGTATTAGGGACCTTATTGAAGTGGTAATTTGCATATTAATCCCTAGGTTTTGGGTAAATTGCACATTACACCAAAATTGGGTTTTAATGCACATACCTTGTCCAACAAGCTCTATCTTGTGCCCAAGCTTGTGAAAACCACACCACTTCATCATATTCATTCTTATGATGTCTCAACATCAGAGGAAAATATTATCATGTAACATTTGCAAGTTAACCCCTCAACTTGGGTAATTTGCACATTAGTCCAAAATAAGCAGACATTGCTTCAACATTAATCAAACAGGACCAAAATTGAAACATAAGTTCCTCTTGAGCCTTAATTACTTTTCACCAAATAAAATTAAGGATTTAATTATCTTTATTAAGCAAAACTTTTGGGGTTAAGGCATAACCCAGGTCAGGGATGTTACATTGCCAGTCTCAAAAGACACAAAGAAATTAGATACCACATCTATAAAAACAACATCGACTTAATAACTATACAAGAAATCAAAACTAATCTCTCTCCTTTTGCTCTCAAAACTATTGGTGGAAACAAGATATCAGAATGGTTTCAAATTCCTCCATTTGGGTTCAGAGGCAGCCTTCTAGTAGGGCACAACAACAAGATTCTCTCTCACACAAAAAAGGAATGTCATATTTTTCCCATATCTCTCACTTTTAAAAACATCTCTGATGGCTTCACTTGGATCTTCATGGGAGTGTATGGTGAACATGGGCACATCAAAGCAGCTTTTCTCTCAAAATTATCTTCCATCATGGCTACTCTCCACCATCTTCCCTGGCTCCTTGGAGGAGATTTTAATCTTATAACCCAAACCACTGACAGATACAACCCTTCAAACTCCACTTCTACCCTTTCTCCCACTGATAGATCCTTCACTCAACTTCTCTCTGCACACAACATGATAGACATCCAACCCTCCAATGTGGCCTTCACCTGGTCCAGGAACCAATATTTTTCCAGACTGGACCACTTCATCTGCTCTTCCTTTTGGGAGGACCACTACCCTTTTGCTAATGTTCACATTGCAAATAGAGATATATCTGATCATTTTCCCATAATCATTGATACCTCTTCTGACGTTTGGGGCTCACGACCCTTCCGCTTTGACAACTTTTGGCTCGCCCTCCCAAACTTCAAAAACTCTTTCTTAGATCACTGGAGTCTTGCAAAACCTCTCGCCTCAAATCTTGGCCTTCACATCCTTCAAAACACTAAATGAATCAAAAAAGTTCATAAAAAACTGGACTCGCCGACATCCCCTCAACCTATCAAACTCCCTTAGAGACCTTGAACAACAATTCCTCTATGTGGACCAGGACCCTTCTGCGGACCCTGCTCTTATTCTCACTATTAAAGCTGAAATAGACCACATCAAAAACTGTCTGGACTTGAAATGGAGACAAAGAGCAAAAATCTCCTGGGCTAAGGATGGAGACAAAAACACAAGATTTTTCCACAAGATCTGCAACAACAACCACAGGAAAAATACTATTGCTTACCTCAACATTAATGGAACCATAACTATGAACAAACACACGATTACAACACACATTATCAAACACTTCACAAACATCTTCAACACTAAACATCAACCTACCTGTCTGAACGCTCTTGACTGGAATGCTCTATGTCCTACAAAAATTTTACAGCCACGTTCTCTCACTCACCTATTTTGCTCTGAAGAACTTGACCTTGCTATCAATTCCCTGGGACTAAATAAATCTCCTGGGCCTGATGGCCTAAATGTTGAGTTCTACCTTGCAAATTGGAATCATTACAAAAAAGACTTTCTCACCATGCTACAGGAGCTACATCATAGCAACAATGCTCACTGCATTCTTAAACATCTAAATAAAACCTTCATTGCTCTCATCAAGAAAATTGACCAGCCTGATCTCATAACACAATACAGACCTATAAGCCTCATCAACACCTCTTACAAAATCATAGCAAAAACCATGTCCAATAGAATCAAACCCCATATCAACCACATCATCCCTTTAAATCAGAATGCCTTCCTCAAAGGGTGTAGCATTCAAGATGCCTGCCTTATGGTTAGTGAAATTATCCATTTCTGTCACACCAACAAAACCCCAATTCTCGCCATCAAATTGGACTTTGAAAAGCTTTCGACTTCATTAACTGGAACTGCCTCATCAAAACCCTATCAGGCTTTGGCTTCCCTGACACATAGACATCACATGCACATGATGTCCCACAGACTTTCCCTCCTGCTTTCCCCTCACGCATTGCTCCTTTCCCGGCCATGTTTAGGGCTTTGGTCCTATCCGAGCACAATAAGGAAAACAAGGCAATGGAGGCCATTGGGGAGTAACTTACCCATTGGACATTGTCTAAAATTCTCAAGGCCTTGGGTATATACAAGTCCCTACAAACGCTTATACACCACACACATCTCTCTCTTCTCCTTCATGTGCACCTTTTCTACAAGGAGATCACATTGGAGTTCATCATCACTTTCACAAAGCATGTCAACCATGACAACCAACACAACTTCCCCTTCAGTATTCTCCAAAGGGAGTATACCATGGACGTCACTAACCTCACTACCCTCATTCTGGATGCCAACAAGGAGTGGTGAGAGAAGTACGATGAAGGAAATAACATCCACTACAATATAAGATTCATTGTTGACAAGTTATGAGCCAAGATCACCGCTTGTTCCCTTCTTTCCCACATGGCACGAAGGCATCCTTCATCAACAACCTAGTGTCCTCTACCCACTTTTGAACTCTACTACCTATGTTGTGTATTGAATGATGAGCCATTCTATTAGGGGAGCACTCTCATTGACCATCTATACAATCAATAGGATCAGAACACCTCCTTTGAGTTCTATCAGTCCATAGTCATCACCGCCATACTATGTTACCTACACTCATATTATGTACTCTATTGATGAATCTCTTCCTAGTTGATTAACATCAAGTATTTGGTGACTTCTACAAATATCAAGATAGCCAAGGAGGATGGCATTTGCCATTAGTTGTTATGAGACAACTCTGCCATGTTAGAACTACCCACCCACTATGCACATCGTGGTAGCCAACCATGTCTGTGACCTTAATGACTTGGGTGCACACATCCAATGTTACACGAGCAAGCATCCACCTATTGAGGGTGAAATTCTTAAGATGAAGTTTGGCAGATGCAATGCCTCCATAAAGGCAAACAACAAGGAGTCTGGCCCTTCCCCGTCCCCTTCGAGACGTCGAACAAATCGATGTGTGCTTGACACCATAGGGTCATCTAGGCCCAATGGCTTCATCGAGCTCTAGAAGATGTTGGACCATATTGAGGGCACATAGACCCATATGAAGTGGAAGTAATGGAAAAAAGGCCAACAACTCAACCACATATACCTGATGCAGTAGGTGCATGAGTAGTGGCATGTGGGATGAAGCGACTACACGTAGGCGTGCACTTACTACTTTAACTTTGGTGCAAGATAGATTTACCCTTCTCATACCTCTCAGTATTGGGGAAGTTAATACACCGAGCCACCATCACCTAAGGAGTAACCCAAATCTTCCATGAGTCGGGATTGGCCTAACAATACCTAAACTGAACCACTCATTATTGGTTTATTTTTTTAAAATCAAACCAAATCATTTACACCCTAAAATTAAATCAAACATATCAATTTGGTTTATTTGATTGAGTTCAATGGTCTGATTCGATTTTTTGTCCAACCTTAATTTTAGCTGAATCAAATATACGTTAATTTTGTAAGAAAAGTGGGAAAAGGGGAAATAACTCTCGTATTTTCTTTAAAAAAATATACACCACTATTCTAGATTTGTTTTACATTAGAAAAATACATATATACTATGCTTTACATAGTTACACAAAGACAATGTATGCTTTCACAAACATCTAATACAAACACCCAGGGACGTATCCTGGAGAGCTTATGGGACTCTAGCCCCCTCCCCCCTCACCCAAAAAAATATAATTTGTATATATATTTAATAAGAAAGAAGTATAATAAGAAGCATATGTTTCTCTATGGGGCATCAAGGAGTTGTTAGCTCGGTTGGTAGAAGTGTCTTGCAACTTATCAACTATCCTAGGTTGTGTTCCCAATGACTATGTTTTTCCCTCGGCCCACTTAGGTCACAAAGAATAGTATAGGTGATGCATGAATAACATTGAATATATTCTCCTAGCTCGTTGGTAGATGGCTCTTATAATTTTTGTGCTTACCCGGTTCGAGTCCCATGCCTATATTTGTTCTTAATTGGCCAAAATTTGGAAAAAAAAACATATAACAAATTAAATCAATTATAGTTAGTTTTTGGTCAAAATTTGGAGAAAATATATAATAAATCAAGTTATTAATCTTAAACCATTATCATATGTAAGTTTGTAAAATTCAATATTTTTATTGTAGTTAATGGTATTTTTTCTATTATTAGATGTTGTTTTGCGTGTGGAATACGAAGTGAACATATATTTGTTGATTTACAAATAAAATTTAGTAGGTATCAGCTCAATATATTATGTATTTATTCACTATATCTTAAAATCGAAAGGCCATATCAGTGAAGAGTCATCTAACTTAGTCCCCCTTATGGCAATTTTCTGGATCCACCAATGCAAACACCAGTACAATACAACGTGTTTGTTAGAGACCGGTTTTGGACAGTTTATGAGTCATTGTTCAACAACATTTATATTTTTTAAAATACATATTTATAGAGCGTGTAGTACAAGAAAAGTACACACTAAGTATTAAAACTATACACGCCCATCCAGAAAATATTAGACCTCAACGTTGTACCATCAATAAATATTGCGGTTGGCGGAAAATTTCTTTACGTTATATATTTATATGAAGTGTAATACAAAAAATGTACATGCCCAGTACAAAAATATACACTCCAACAATAAAAAATATACGACCATCAATGTTTGTCATATCACTATTGTTGAGCCCTTATTCTACAATAAAAATATTTTTACATTACATATTTATACTAGAAGCAATACAAAAATATACACATCTAATATAAAAAATATACATGCCAATATAGAAAATACTGCACGAATATTATATAGCCATTAACCAGATTATTTAAAGATTTATTTATCACTAACCCATTTTCTTTTATTTTCCACGGAAATCAGTGCAAGACGCAAGCGATTGGAGTGCATGATTTCAAATCCCAACTGTTTCGGTGGAGACTTGAAAAATAATACTGCGCCATTAAACTGAACCGGTCGAACATCCCCTCACGGGTAAAGTGATAAACCGTTTACGATAAGAAACTATGTAATTGCCATCTGTAACTACATAAAGAATCCGTTTGTCCCTATGTCAGCGAGGATAGATCGCTTGATTTGGAATCTGGCATATTATATTTGGCTATTGTCCCAGTCAGTTTACTGGTGCCGAGAATCCGGCTTTCTGTCTTTTCTAGTTGTTGCCTACTTTTGCAAGCCATTACTTACCATATATGTAGTTGCTTTGCAGTGCAAGCCACAGTCAGAATCAGTGTCTAGTGGCTTTGCTGTTGAACCCAATCCCAATGTTATGGGACATACCATATACTCATGAATCAGAAGTCTTTTAAATTCTAGCAGATTCTCTTCCCAAGGCCGACATGATTCCGTAGCTCCGGACCTGTAGGCTAGAAGAACCAGTCATCCGTTTACTTGGGGAATGGCATTAGTATACTGGTCAGTTGAATGAGCTTCCATGCGTGTGATTGGAAGGCATTTTGGCTATTGGGACTAGCTAATTAGTCAATGGCCAGGTGGATGTTAAGTGGATTGGACTTTGAAGCCTACCTAGAACGTGTGCAGTCTTTTTCAGTATGGTTGGTGATGATTGTTTGTCATATTGCTCTATTGCTTGTGAGGTGGGGTTTACCACTTACTTAAATGTCCTAACTCCCACGAAGCTGGTGCTTATCCGGGGTGATGCACCAGAGATATACTTAATGGCGTGACTTATTGAAAGAAAGGTACCAAATTGCACTTTGTAAGGGAGGTAGGCTGTTTCGTTTTAGTCAACGATTAGTTTTTTATATAGCAAATAGCATGATATTAGGAGTCCAAATATAGACTTTGGAATCAATATCTTCGACCCACTAAGCTAGTACAACTTCGCTGAATATCTAGTTTCGCTGTGTGTCAGTAAGGGCGTCTCCAGTTGCCGATCCATTGGAATTGTTTTTTTTTTTTTATAAAGGTCGTTTCATTTATACCATAGAAGTTTGCTGACAAAATACAAGCTATCACCTGCAATGTCCGGTTTTACATTACTGATGTAATTAGAAAGTAAAATGCAGCTTGGTCTACATAAAAAGGTGTATGAGGGGAGGCACCCCTTAACAAGCCCCATCATACAAGATTTAAATTAAAAGGTTACGGTAAAATCCTGGCAGCGCCATGAAGGAGTCCAGTTCCAGTTTCTTCATCAAGTATTTTCTTGAGCTGGCAAAGATATTCCGCCTCCGATTGACCTGCATTATTTTCTATTATTTCCTCAGCTGCCATGTTGACCTGCAGTGATGGATAACATTTAGATCTGAATCTATTGAATTTATGATGATATTCTTGGGTTTCTTATTATTATTGAATCTTCTGTTGTTCCTTTCTTGTCATAAATTCTAGAAGATGGTGACTAGGAAATCATCAACAAGAAGCTGGTGATTGTTCCTAATCGGCTTGAGGGCTGATGGAAATTTCATGAGGTTTTGATCGTGGTGTTCTATTTTTAAAAAATGTTTGATAATGTTAGACAAAAAAATGCAGTGGTTGAAGATGTGCTCCACAGTCTCCACTTCTCGCGTGCAAAAGATGCACCTGGATGGACCGATGAAACCTCTTTTGCTTAAATTTTGGTCTGTGAGTAGTTTGTTATTTAGTAGTAGCTAAAGAAAGATTTTAAGTTTTTACGACCATCTATGTTTCCAGATGTTTGAACTTGGTGGGGAGATACCTCTGAATGAAAGGAAAGAGTATGCCTCTTTTGGTGTATATTCCGCACCCCACCTCCATGTAATTTCATTTGAGGTGTTGTATTCTAACTCATAGATGATGTTGTTGAGTTCAACCTGATTTATATGTGGAAGAAACCATCGTTTGAGAGAATTTCGTCTATAGCTGGTTAGGAGGCCAAGAGTTTTGGTCGTGGTGATTTTTTCAAGATTTTTTGGGACAGTCCATTCGATGTTCATGTTCTTGATGGTGCCATTTTTGAACCATGGGTCGTCCCAAAAAGATATAAGATTGTGTGAGTGTGGAGGAGTACAGATGATTTGCTTGATAAGGGTGATATGTTTGTTGATGTACTTCCAAAGTGGCGAAGCCTTATTTTTCTTAGTCTTGTGTCATGGGGGGATGTCTGGTAGTATTTTTCCATGATCAGGTTTTGCCAAATTTTATTTTTTTGTTAGCTGGGCTATTTATGATTTTAGCAATCAAACAGAAAGCATGTTTTTCTAGGTTGATGATACCCATTCCACCTTGGTTGAGGGGAGTTGAGATGGTATCCCAGTTCACCAAGTGGATGTGCTTTCCTGCTATAGTAGAATTGTGGTGGTTGTTCCATAGGAAGTTTCTTCTAATTTTGTCAATGATGTTTCTGGTCTTGGAGGGGAGAGGGATACAACTGAGGTAGTGAGTAGTAATCGGAGTGATAACACTGTTGAGGAGAGTGAGTCGGCCAGCAAGGTTCATGAAATTGTTTGACCAAGAAGATGGTCTGTTTTGGATTTTTTCAATGATTGGGTTCCAAGTCGTATGGGAAATTCTAAGTGGAGTAATGGGAAGTCCCAAATAGTTGATAGGAAAGTTTTCAATCTTGCACCTAAGCAAGGTTTTGTATTTATTCATCGTATGTTAGTCTATGTGGACTCCGAAGATGGAGGATTTTTGGAGGTTGATTTTGAGCCCTGAGATGTAGGAGAAGATGCCTATGATTCTGATGGTGTTTATAATTGAGTTGTTTTCTGGTGTGATAAGGATTATAGTGTCATCAGCAACTTGAATGATGTTCTCCATACACTCAGGCGGTGTCTCTACCAGACCTCCATTTACCCCTAATTTGATCATTCTGGTGAGGATAGAGGTAACTATGATGAAGAGATAGGGAGAAAGTGGGTCCCCTTGTCTGAGGCCATTTGTATTCTTGTAGTATCCAAAGGGTGATCCATTTATGATGGTGGAGAAGTGATTTGTAGAAATACAAGCGAGTATCCATTTTATCTCAAATCTCTCTCAAGACCGAGAATTTGTCCTTCAATTCACGAGCTTCAATCGGAATTCTGAATGGGAGCGACATTCTTGCGAAAAGCAGCTTTCAGATCGAGGTTAATTATGCATGCCCCCTCTAGGGTCTTGGGACTCTTTTCTTACCCAGATTTGAGTTTCATTAGGTAGAGTAACCATAGTATCATATCAAATTATATATATATGCATATATATGTATATATAAGTCAGAAATGTATGTCTTTGTTAACAAGTACATGATTGAGACAACCTTTCATGTAACATTTTAGTTCAATAAGGAAGGTAACATATATTTTACTATATATGTCCAACCAACAACGATGCCAAATAGAAATTTAATAGACTTGCATAATATTTGATTCAAATTGTTATTCATATTAGCATATAAGTATATGTTCAACCAACAACACTACCAAACATAAATCGAACATTATCTACAAAACTATAGGAAAAGTGTATCAATTGAATACATTGATATTTAAATTTTATTTTTCTTTCCTTGTTTATTTGAGGGCTCAAACAACAATTAAAGCCAAAAATTTCCACTAGACTAATTAGGAGAATCTGATTTTGGAAACAATTTATACCTTTGAGCTTGTTTACTATTTTGTTTAATATGTGTGTCCCTAACTTGTATTTTCTATCCTAAATAAAACAAGGACAAGTAAGATTGATCTAAATAAAACAACAATACCAAACATAAATTCAGTAGACTTGCATAATATTGGATTCAAATTGTCATTCACATTGGCAAAGAAGTATGTGTTCAACCAAAAACAATATCACACATAAATCAAACATTATACAATTCAAATTGTCATTCAAATTGGCCTAGAAGTATTTGTTTCATACAAATAGAGACTACATAGTTTAGCTTGAAAATTAAATAGTGCTCCTAAAAAATGATAATAGCCTAAGTAGATATTGGTCCAATGCGACATGATCCAAGGGAGAGCAGAAAAAAAAAGGACCGTGGGGACCTGGACAACCTCCATAAGTTTTTGCATAGCCCCAACAAAAGGCAACAGGAACCCACCTGGTAGATATAAATATGTCTTATCATCCATGACAAACCTAAGGCAGGCTTCATGAGATAGAATTTGTATGGTTCATTGTGGTCTGACAATGAAGAACCTCTTCCATTTGCTTAATCCAACAAAGACAGTAATGAAAAGTAGTCTGATCTTGTTTTGAGAAATCAACTATGGTCGGTTTGCTAAATGAAACCAGACTGCATCATATAACCATCCCAGCTAAATTTAGCAAGCGGTAAAAGTACTTCTTCGCCTTTCCATGGTAAATTGTACAACTCCTACCTACCTTAGTTTTTTTTTACAAAAGTCGAGCTTCTCTCTACTTGCCCCCTTTTGAGCGATGTAAAAGGTCATGGTGGAACTTAAATCTAGACACCCACATCCACCCTACTCTAGGGACCAAGCGCTATGTTGACCCTTTTTTATACAAAAGGCTTATGTTGATTCCAAGACCTAAGACTGTGCCAAGTGTTGCATCTGACTCGTCATCCCATTGAAACTGATTCATTTTATCGAGAAGAAGCTGGCATAGTTTGAAGAGATATCAATGTTAGTAGTGTATGTGTTTGTTAACAAAAAATGTGATTGAATTGAACTAGCCACTGTAGAGGACGTATTTGCAATTTTGAGATGGGAAACAAACAATAAAAGGATTAATTTACTAGATGGACAACAAACAATAGAAGCAATGCCCCTCCAGATGTAGAAGAAATGATTCCAATAATCTATAATTTAATAACATGTATAACAAACAAAGAAACACATTATGAATTTCTACATAGATAATTACTCAATACAACCAATTTATAGTTGTCATTCACAATTATAAAATCTCTAGTTCCATTAAAAAAGAGTGTGCATAGGTGATTTGAAACAAAAACATGCAAATTCAAAATAATCATGGGTTGACTAGATAATGGCCAAACATGAAATTTTTGGAGTGACAACATTATGAATTTTTATGGCAAGCTTGACATTCTTCGTGAGTTTTTGCATAGGTCAAAAGAAGTCAAATGATCCATCTAGTAGAGAGAATCTTAACTACTAGTTGATGAATCAAGTGAAAACAGTAACATGATACATTCTGGTTTTGTTTCACAATGGGACTTTATCTGGTTTCCAAATAGAAGCAGAATGCATCATGTTATCGTCTTCATTGGATCATCAACCGATAAAGTCAAGCATATCTCTGCCAAAAGGATCGTTTGACTTCTTTCAAATGTAACAACAACTCATGGTGGATGCTTAGGTTGACATACCCACAATTACTCTAAGACGGCGACCAACCATTGTACTGAGCCTTCTGTTGTGGTGGGGAAAGTTTACATTAATTCTAGGTAGGACCATCCCAGTTGGCCCACTTTATGGCCTCGTCGTACTTGTCCCATGAGACCACACAGTGTTCCTACACCACAACCTTGTCCTCTTGCTTGGCGTCATCTTTTGGCCCATCAAACAACATAGGAAAATGATGAATAGGATGAGCAACCCCCTCATTGCTTCTTTTTTGCATCTGTGGGTTGTTTAGGGCGTACATCTATGGGCTATTCATGCAAAGATGGATGATGGGAGAATGAGGAAGGCTCACAACACTTGCACAGAAATTTGTCCATTACATATATTTCTATCTTGGAGTGTGGCATCAAGATCTAAACAGTAAAACATTTATCATAATTGATAAATACAAGTTTGAGCACATAATGATCATAACAATCTAATGATGAAACTAGTTAACACAAACCATGAAAATATTTAAAAGAAAACTTAAATAAATAGGCAGTGTAGTTGACATCAACTTCAACATGTACTAGTTCATGATCATTGTAATAAGTACATTTTGAAATGCATGTATAAACATCAAGAGTACGTCTTAAAGTTTGTGAGCATATTTTTATTAGCGATTCTTGCAACTTCATTCATTGCCTTCACCACCTACTCCTACAGTTGAATCATTGATGTTTTCCACACTGTTCTTGTTTACTACAACCCATACGGGGTAAGTGCGATGAGTCGTGAAAAACGTTATGTGGAATCACATGTTGCATTCCTACTAAGGACTTAGTAGCCAATAAATCTCCCAAAAGAAGATGATTTTGTCTAGTAAAATCTCTCTTGAGGTTCTTCCATTGATTTTCACCTCGTTCAAAGATATGTAAGGAACTTTTGTTATGTTTCAAAAGCCATGCAATGTCTCCCTCCAAGCCTCTCTAGTATATACTCCATTGACACACACCCCCATGTCATATTGGTTTCTCATCACATCAAGTAAGATTTGATCGTTCTCCCTACACCATATACCATACGGCCTCGTGCCTTTCCCAGCCATATTACAAATTTTGTATGTAATATATTACAATCGTAAGGGTGGATTTCACAAATATGTAGATATATGATAATTCAATTATGAAGACAGATTGTGCAAACAACATACAATAATGTAGCAACATTACGATAATGATAATTCAAACATTAGAATAGAAAAATTCAGCAAGCTTATGATGTAGCTTTAACAACAACCAAACTCAAGGTTTTGAGTGTAGGAATTAATATCATCCATCTATATTGAACTATGCCATTCAAGCTTATGGAGTCATCAGAGGTGAAGGAATTTCCAAAAGAAGACTACAAGTTACCTCCAACTTGTTAACAATGATTTCTAGAACTTCATGCTCGTACATTTTGGAGGTGTAAACATCTCCAACATTGTGTTAGATTTCAAAAACGTCCTTCATGTTAATTACTTGGCCCCATGAAAAAGATCATTAAAAAAATGTGAGTTGTTATTAAAACATTATAAAGTTGATGATTCCCACCAATAATTTGATCGTCGGGTCGTGCTAATTCCATACGAATCATACTGAGAAGCATGCCCACACCAACTTGCACTCATCAGTCAGTAACTTAATCTTTGCCTCCGGAAAAGCAGTTGTTGGGGGGAGATCGAATACCCAGTGGAAGTATTTGCACCGGTCTTTTCCCTCAAATGTATTCTCAAGTTCTATTTAATGACAATGAACGTGCAATCTACTTAGTAGGTGCAACTTATTGTTTATGGTTTTGCTATTGCACTTGACTAGTAGAACATATGTAATACACTTTACCCGACCTTTCCTTGAGAATGCAAAGTCATATAACCTCACATCTTCAACGTTCATCCACAATGATGCAACTAGACCACAAAGACACCTATAAACTTCATATGCATCCATTGACATCTAAAATTTTATTGTGCATTCGTAACATAATGTGGGGTTCACACTATAGATTTCTAATCAAAAATTAGGAATGAAAAATGATTGTTATAACATACAACTGAAGTGTATTTTGATAGGACAAAGTATATTACAACTATGATGTATTGTACCCCTCATTCTCTGTTGAAGAGCCACTGTCTGTCAGTAGGTTAGGTGGTTCGCAAAGATATTGGTGTCTCCTCCTGTGAGTCATAATTTCAATTACTAACATATCGATATATGCTCTCATAGAAGATACAAAGCCACAACATTCAGACCAGTGCTTGTGTTTGTTGTGTGCATAAGTAAGTTGTGTTGCCAGTGCACCCTAATTGCAGTAAGGGTGGTCACATTGTGTTATACTTATTGTGCGGGAAAAATCATATTGCATCTGGTTTGAACAAGACCCCTATCACATGTAAAATATGACTTGTGGGGTTTGTTGTCTTCAAACCACCCATTTGACACATCTGTAGAATCCATGTAGACTCGTAGGGTGCATTGAAGGCCACATGGACATGAGGGCATTCCATTCTCCATTGTAAGAAAACCTAAGGAGGCATAATGTGACACTTTTAATTATGAGGCATAACAAGACTGTAATGAAAAAAACTAAGGACGGTATGATGAGAAGATTATACACATGTAAAGTGAGGAATGAGTTTAAATATAATACAAAAATGATGCCAAGTACAAATCAAGGACATCAAGTTTGCCAAATTAAACTAGAAATGCTTTCATGCAATACATCACCCTCTCGAGCATCAGCTTGAGTTGTTTGTTGGATGGAGCTCAAGTCGACCCCATTGTCTGGGAGGCCAGTTGGTGAATTATCTTCTATAAATTCATCCATCATAATGTCACCATCATTTTGGCATTATATAAAATTGTGTATAATACAACACACCAATATTAGGCAACATTGTGAATGCATGGAATATGTCGTGCCTCTTTTTAGATAAGCAAACCTCCTCTTCAAGACACCAAATTCTCTTTCAATAATATTGTATAATTGTGCGTGTCAGTGGTTGAACATCTCCTTCTTATCATTGCATGTGTGTCGGTTTCCCTGATACTCACCTATATGGTAAGCTGTGTTGTGATATGGTACAAGGAACTGACGGGTGTTGGCATATCCTGCATCAACCAGGTAATACTTTCCGATGGGTACTTTGAAGCCGCCTATGGTCATGGTTGATTGTAGGATCCTCTGGTCTGCTAAAGAGCCCTCCCACCCAGTCAGGACATACATAAACTCCATGGAAAAGTCTACTATAGCCATGACATTCAGTGAGACAAATCCATTACTATTTTGATAATGGTTTTTCTTATCGCGTTTGGCCAAAACTAGGATGTGTGTCTTATCAATTTCCCCAATGTCATCCTAAAACAAGGTCGTATAGGGTTCAAATTGCAAAATAAATATTGGCATGCATCATGGTTTTTGGTGATAACTATTACCTTGAAGTAAGGATAGAACCTTGGGCTCTCCAAGATGCAAGAGTGCAACATTGTGGTTGTGGTTTGCATCACCAACATATTCTTGACACAAGGCACACACCCCCATCAAGAACTTTGTTGAACTTCTACTTATGGTCTCACCAGAGTGAATGTAGTCCTCAGCTAAAACACGATTGGTATATCCATGGCCAACCATATGCAGAAAGTAGTATACAACCTTGATTGATGAGACACCTCTACTACTATGTAATAAGCCACGACTTTCAAGCTAGTTCACGAGGGCAAAAATAGTCTGGGGATGCATTCGGTACATGTCATATGCCCTTTGTGTTGGTATGTATGCCCAGATAGCCAATCATGTGATGATTGTCATGGCATAATATGTAAATGATTTGATTATTAAATAAAGGCAAGCTTCCAATTTGTTTTGTTTAATTCAGTTATGAGATAATGATGTAACATTATAAATGTCTAGTACAAGAATTGAATGATGAGATCATACAAATGTTAAGAATATACATATACATTCTCATTATGTCCCTGATCGGTTGTTATTGTGGAAGGTTGATAGACAATAATAACACACAAGATCAGAGTGTGAGTTGGTTGATGACAGAATCTCATTAGTCATGATATGGCAATATCAAACCAAGTACAAAGATACATGTTTGAGAATAGTGTATCATGACAGACCCACCATGAGACTGACACATGGAATCCATTACCATGGTAATCTTAGTTAGCTCTCATAGTGATGGTGGTGATTGTGGTTCTTAGACTTGAACTCACTACACTCATCACATGTCGTTCGATGTACTTTGACGTCATCAAACACAGTCCCGAAACATGGGTTGCTATAAAGGTGATTATTGGGTGATTGTAACACATGAGGATGGAATGTGAGTGATGTAGATGGCATTTGTCCCTCCTATAGGAGAGTGTTATCCTAGGCCTCTTGATTCGCAAGACAGAGAAATGCATGGCCATGCATATATGAGTCAATATGTGATATTGATCTTATATATATCTCAGAAAGTATGCTCTGGTTCAAGAAACAAGGTTGAATGTTGAAGAGGGTCACTACTCCATACCTCGAGTTCAATCTGGATATCAGTGACAAAGGAATTATACAAACACTTAACACCATATATAGATTATAGGTTAAAGTTGTTCTCCAACTTTCCATTTACTTGGGTAGCATTAATGTGCGACTAGGAACCACTCATTGCTTATGCTGTGATAAGTTGTTATGGACATTCACTGCCAACATAATATGGGACCTATAGGGTCACACACAGAGGTCTGGACCTAGAAGAGGAGTTTAATCTTGAATGATGATTTAATTGATTACTAAAGTGTTTAGGTATTCAATTCACACAACAGATCATGTGACTGCACTGCCAGCCAATCGACTCGCATAGTGAGATAGCCATTTGGAGTGCCAAATGATCGGCTCAAGTGTTGAGACAGCCATTTGTAGTGTCAGGCTGATTGGAACTGAATTGGCTAATGTTCTGCACGAAATAGGCACCAACTGATCGGCTCACTGGGTGAACTGATCGGCTTAGGTAGTGTGAGATGACTGGTTCACCTAGTGAACGGATCAGCTTGGTTGGGTCAAAGGAAGGTTCTAGCGAACTTCCTGAATTCATGAGAAAGTTTGATCATTTTGATTGCTAACTTCTATTGAAGCAATGATTTAATGTTTAGCATTAATTGGAAACAAGTTGCCAAATTCATGTGTGATTGGGAAACTGTGAAATGACTGTCTCATTGAGCGAGATGATCTGCTCATGCTAGACGACTACCTTGGTTGCCAACTGATCGGTTCGAGGCTCGCATGTTTCAAAAATTCAAGATCTTCCTATCCTTTACACTCCCACATAGACTGGGAACTCTGACCCAAACCCCTCCTATAAATAGAGGGGTACTGGGGGCTTCTTAAAACACAACTCAATTGCTTATTTCAGTTGTTGTCCTTTCTGGTTGTGGTAACCAATACAGAGCTTGAGCAAGTCCTACCCGCTAAAGGGATGGATAGCAAGGGAGAAACAATTGTGGGAGAGAAAGTTGGTGACTAATACGCCAACGGGAGGGGCAACTCCTTCATGTCCATTCTACTAGGATGAAAAGAGTTCTAGGCGGTCTGTGTGGACTTCCACAGAGACATGGAGGTTGTTGTCTGCCACTAGGAGGACAACATCAACCTATAGTTTGTGGTATAGACTAAGAGGCATAGTAGTCAGATGTGTCCCAGTGCAACTTGAAGAGAGTTGCACATCTACAACGTCGAGGAGATGTCACTGGACTTGTTTTAGGACCAGGTATATCCTTGAAACAATCATTCCCATCTTATAGTTATTGACACGGTCCTCTGGTATATGGGGATTATGGTAGTTACATTTTTTGTTTCCTCTACCTATTCTGTAACCATATTTCCCAACAGTGGTATCAAAGCCAAGTTAATTTACTATATTTTGGGGTAATCAATATGATCAGATTTGGTTTTTAATTTTTAATTATTGTATGCAATGTGAATAACTCTATTCAATCAAATACCATGATAATCCCAAAGTATATATATATATATAATTTACATGTGTCACCCGAAAAGTGAGTTTTGATGGTGGATGTGTAGCGTGGTTATGGCCGATAACCCCTACTATCTATGCATGGTTGTGTGGTTGGTTAATCATATTTTATCTCGATCTCTATACCGAGCCTCTATATTATCTTCCCAATGTAAAGTTAATTCTCTCCTACTTTTGCTCCCCTCGGTTGTAACTTGAGGTTTCTCTATAATCATGTAATAGTAGGATAGTTTACTTTCCTGTTATGACAAAGAAAAAAAGACGTTCTGATGATGCCAAATGACTGTCTAGAGGGTGAGACGACCAGCTGGAGGACCAAGAAGGACCATTTGGATGAGACAAACTGATCTACTAGTGGAGCCAACCAATCAGATGGAGGATCTAGTACATGATGGACCGACAGTACCGAGCGATCGGTGAGACAACCAAAGGACCGTCCAGGAGGCAAATCGATCAGTTCAAGGGTTGAACTGATCAAACCCAGATTGGAAAGCATGAATCTTCATCAATAATAGGTTTCTACATGTGACGTGAACCTAGGTGGTGGTAATTTCTTGTGGCTCTAAGGAATTACATTAGGCTGGCCATAACCATCTCTTTTCGTTTATTGTATGTTTTTGTTGTGGGATATAGCATGTATATGATATGTACTATATATGTGGTGATTGGATAAAGTATATGTATTTATAAATACAAACTCCCTCAAATTAAAATATTAAGCCTTAGATGCTTTCCAAAAGTATCATATATGAAAAACTTGATCGACCAAGCGTAGGTTACACCCAAGCATGGTGAGTTGTCTATCTCATGGAAATGTGATGGTAATAATATAGGTCTTGCCCAAGCGGGGTGCATTATTATTGTGTCGGCTTTTGGGTCAGGATTAATTGGTGATTCTTAGAGTGTCTAGGCCCAAAGGCATGAAGATGATTATGACAAGAAGTTGCGCATATCATCTATTTAGAATTGCATATGATGCGATTGGCAAAAATTGTCGACCTTGATAATTGATTGTGTATTGCAGCGTTGGTCGGGCCATAGTTGAATTGTCTTGGATCCAGGCCCACTAGAATAATGTATATTTCAATATTCCAAATTGATATGTGAGGGCTATCTATTTGAATAAAATAGTGGGAGTGGTAATTAATTAAAGACCTAATTATTATCGTTAATCAAATTAAAAAAATTAACAAATGCAAATTTTCTCTTGTAGAATCAAATGATGAACATATCCATATTGCGACCAGTCCTTAATAAGGACAAACTTGACAAGATAAATTTCCATGACTGGTTTTGGATTTTGAGAAGGGTTCTCTAAAGAGTGCAAATTCTACGTCCTTAACAAACCAGTGCTAGAAATACCTACTTCTGAAGCGCCTAGGGAAAATGAGGATGCTTATTGGAAGCATGCCAATGATGCCTTGGAGATAAAATACCTTATTCTAAGCTACTTGAACAATGAGTTGCATGAGTAGTGTGAGGATATGGATGTTCTTGAGATGGTAACACATCTTAGGAAAGTGAATGTAGGCCTTGCAAAGCAAGAAAGGGATGATATCATAAAGGCACTACTTGAGTCTAAACTGATAGAGGGAACCTCAATAGAAGAACCTGTGCTTAATATGATTGCACATGTGTATCATTTTGAATAATTGGGATTCACTTTGAGCCAAGAGTTGGAGACAGATATGATTCTAAAGACATTGATGATATCATATAGCCACTTTATTGTATGTTATCATGTAAATAATATGGTCAGACCGATGTTAGCTTTGCTTGGTATGTTGATGCATGCCAAAGCAAGGTTGAACAAGGACAAGTCCTTGATGGTGATCAGTAGACTTGAGTCCAAGGATCAAAGCAAGAGTGAGAAGAATTCTGAGGTCATGACCAAATCCAAGACATTAACACTCAACATAAGGAGGTAGAAAAGTACAAGAGGAACTCATCCTTTGTACTTGGAGGCATTAAGGAAGACGAGGATAGGGATGGTGATCTCCACTTCAGGTATATACATTATTGAGATAAATCTATCTACGTCTTCATCATGAGTAATAGATACCATATGTGGATCTCACATATGTCCAAATATGTAGGATCAGAAAGGAAGTAGGCCTTTGGTAAAAGGTGAGGTGGAACTACGAGTTGCTAATGGCGCAAGAGTTGTGGCCAGTGGAGTTGGAACCTATAGTTTATTCCTACCCACATGGCTTGTAATAGAGTTGAACAAATGCTATTATGTACCTGCTATAAATAGAAACATCATTTCTATATCTTGTATGGACAAGAATGCATTTGAATTCCATATTAAAAATGGTCGATGTTCTGTTTCAAATGATGGGATATTTTATGGCAGTGCCCCAATGTCTTATCGTCTTTACTTGTTAGATATAAAGATAGATGTTTATAACATCAATAATATAAGACTAAAACTCAACAACTCAAACAAAACATACCTTTGGCATTGTCATCTAGGACACATAAATGAGAACCGCATATTTGGACTCCATAAGGATGGTTATCTAGACTCTTTTTTATCTAGAATCGGTAGAGACATGTGAATCTTGTTTGTTGGGAAATATGGTTAAAACCCCTTTCAATGGTAACAAAGAAAGGGCTAGTGATCTATTAGGACTCATACATACTGATGTGTGTGGACCTTTCAGAACAAATGCTATAGGTGGGTATCAATACTTCATTACCTTTATTGATGACTTCTGTAGGTATGGCTATGTTTATTTAATGAAACAAAGTCAGAAACTCTTGATAGGTTCAAGGATTTATGAATGAAGTACATAAACAACTTGGGAAAAGTATTAAGGCACTTTGTATAGATCGACGTGGAGAATAATTGAACCACAAGTTTGAGGATCTTCTTAGAACCCATGGGATTATATCCCAGTGGACTCCACCTGTAACACCTCAGCATAATGGTGTATCAGAAACAAGGAATCACATATTCTTGGATATGGTGTGATCAATGATGAGTTTGGCTGAGCTTCTGACCACCTTCTGGGTGTATACTACAAAAACATCATTCAGTGGCGCTTTTAGTGGCGTCGGTTATTTAGGAAAACCGACTCCTATTTTACATAGGCGTCGGTTATTTATACTCACCGACGTCTATATTCGAAGACCAGCCAGACACGGGTACCGCTTTGTATTCGGCGTCGGCCATTTATAACAGACCGACGTCTAAAAGTAGCCCGCGAAAATCAATTTTCGAGCGAACTTTTTTCGTCTCCTACAGCGTCGGTTTGGTAACTATTAACCGACTCCTATGTAAATGAAAATTTGCGCAAAAAATTAGGGTAAAGGTTGCATTGTTGGGCGTCAGTGTATTACTATCAACCGACACCTTTAGCAACCTAATAGACCCGCGCGACGCCCGTTAGGCACCTACCTGTTCCATTGTCTTCATCGCTAGCTTCCGCGCTGCTCGATCGCCCGCCTGCCGGTTCTCGCCGTCGCCGACGCTGCCCGTGCTTCGTTGCCACGCCGTCGCCGCCGACATTGCTGCTGCTGTGCGTCGCCGCCGACCTTGCTACTGCTGCTGCTGTTCGTCGCCGGCGCCGCCCACCTAGCTTCTTCCAACAGAGCCGCCGCCCTAGCTTCTTCTCCAGCGCCCTTCTTCTCCGGCGCCCTTCTTCTCCGGCGCCATTCTTCTCCGCTGCCCCTGCTGCTGCTGCTGTCCGCTCGTCGCCGCCCTGCACCGCCGCCCTGCTGCCCGCGCGCGCGCCCTGCTGCTCCATCCGCTGCGCCGCCGCCACGCCTGAGAACCGGCGCCGCCGCCACGCCTGGTGCCCTCCTGCTTGCCCACCTGCCTGCCCTAGCTCCTTCCTTTCTTCCTGCTGACACCCGGCGTCCTGTTTCTACAACACTGGTTAGTTTTACTGATTTCCTTGTTGTTAGTTTTACTGATTGTTGTTTTACTGCTTTTGTTGATTAGATATGTATAGAAGTTCCTTATAAATATATATTTTTATATACACATACATGTAATTTTGTATAAAATTCATGATGTAGTGTGATCTTAAATCCTAGAGTGTACCCCTTTTGTCTACTATTTGATATCCTTGATTTTATCTTCTATCCTAAATAAAATTAAGGGACCCATGATTAGAAAACAATTCCAAACATGGCACCCACACTAATTGGAAGGAAATAAAATATGATTATTGAAATGCACATTTGTGATGTGATACCTTTTTTAGGATGCATATATTAGATTCAACCTTTGAGACATCCTTTTATGAGTTCCAATACAATTAGGGTTTCATTTCATTGCCATTGTATGTATTATAATATTACATCTTTCACATAAAAATTAATTAAATTGAATCCTATTGGAACCCTAATTTAAATCCTAATTTAATTTAAACTTGTCCATTCTAGCATCATTTGATTTGATTAAACCCTAACATTGTTTAAACCCTAACATCAATTGTGATGAAACCCTAACATGTACATATCTATTATTGTGTTTGTTGGCCTAGAAACCCGTCCAAGATTTACTCATTAGGAGTAAATCTTGGATAGTCCCCGGTTTGGGACTGTTCTTGAACACCTAATCTCACTTAGGATGTAAGTGTATAATGTGTATTGAGTTTTCGAGAAAATTTTGGTAGCATTTCTCCGTTTGTTCTCTAAGTACATATGTATTTAGAGAACAGCGGGGAAATGCTGCCGAAATTTTCTTGAAAACCCAATACACATTATACACTTACTAGTGAGATTAGGTGTTCAAGGATGGGATAGGTGGTACACATTTATTATATATAAGAATGACATCACATGTGTTTGTTGGCCTAGAATGTGAACAATCATTGTTTTTTATATTACTTGTACATTGATATAAATTAGAATGAACAATCACTAAATTATATATTGTTTGTATGGAGTCCGGCTTCATTGTAGATATCTATTATTGTGTTTGTTGGCCTAGAAACCCGTCCAAGATTTACTCATTAGGAGTAAATCTTGGATAGTCCCCGGTTTGGGACTGTTCTTGAACACCTAATCTCACTTAGGATGTAAGTGTATAATGTGTATTGAGTTTTCGAGAAAATTTTGGTAGCATTTCCCCATTTGTTCTCTAAGTACATATGTACTTAGAGAACAGCGGGGAAATGCTGCCGAAATTTTCTTGAAAACCCAATACACATTATACACTTACTAGTGAGATTAGGTGTTCAAGGATGGGATAGGTGGTACACATTTATTATATATAAGAATGACATCACATGTGTTTGTTGGTCTAGAATGTGAACAATCATTGTTTTTTATATTACTTGTACATTGAAGGATTGCTAATTGATAAAAGATCACAATTTTAGAGACATGTATGTTTATACAAATGCTAAATGTTTTCCTTATTCTAGTTGATACAAATGCTAAATGTTTTCCTTTTTAATGAAATTTTCAGATGGCTCACCATGATGAGAATGATGTCCATGATGAGCATGAAGTCCATGATGAGCATGCTGTCCATGACGAGCATGGCGAGGATACCAACGTAAGTTCTAAAAACATATCCCGTATTTCTATAAAATTCATTATCTTCTAGTTATGTCATATATCCTGTATTTCTATATTGGCTTAATTCGGTGTGTTTATTTTTGTCAAATTTTAAGTTGATGATGCACAGCTACCCACTGAAGAAATTGAGCAACTTGATGCGCAACAACAAAAACTTAACAAGAAAAGGGGTATCACTCTGTTGAAAAAGTTACTTGCGCTGAGTGGCAGTGGATCCAAATTGGTTGTAGAGTTTGATAATGGAGGGAATGCAATTGGAGTGAACCGCAATAATTTTATAAACTATCTTGGGGTTGTCACTCGAAGCCATTGTGGTGTTAAGTATGATAATTGGCATAAAGTTCCTCAGGCGAAGAAAGACTTGATATGGAAAGATTTATGCGTGAGTTATTATTATTTGCAATTCTATTTTGTAGATTACAAATTCTATTATTTGCAATTATATTTTTGGTACTAGTTAATAACATTTCTATTTTACAGAATCTGTTTGCATTGGATGAGATGTTGCATCATAAAAGTGTGATGCAACGCGCTGGAAAGATGCTTAGGAATTACAGGACAAATCTGAACAGAGAATACATAAGACAGGGTGATAAGAAGAAGAAGTCAGCCCTTGAACAATGGAACTTCTTGGACAAAGAAGATTGGGACAATTTTGTTGCTTCAAGAAAATCTGAAGAATTCAAGGTATTAGGCGTCACTCCCATTTTAATTAATATACATTGTATTCACCTATTCAAGATTAACATTTAGTGCTACTAACCTAATTATAAATGTGCATACTAACTAGGCCCTCAGTGACGCACAAAAAGCAAGGCGTGCACTGAATGTACATGACCATACTATGGGTCCAAAAGGCTATGCAAGCATTCGCCAAAGACTACAGGTGGAGTCTGCGGCTACTCAGGAGTCTGCGGCTACTTAGGAGTCTGCGGCCACACCCTTGCCTCGCCATGATATCTGGATAGCTGGCAGGAAAAACAAGAAGGGTGAAATAAAGAAGCCCGAAACTGCTGAGGCGGCTGCAAAAATGGTAAAATACAACTCTTAGAGCAATCATTTGAATATTGATTATTTGTGGTGTTAACTTACCAATTTTTATTTATGGTGATTAGCGGGAGCTGCACGAGCAGAGGAAACAAGGCACGTTCATCCCTCAGGGCACAAGGGATGAATTGACAGTTGCTCTGGGTAACCCAGAGCATCCTGGACGTGTTAGAGGTGCCGGCGCTGGTGTGGGCATCAAAGCATTCTTTGGGCCATCCCAGCGCAAACCCAGAGCGGGACTTTCTCAAGAAGAGGTAACATATTCTATTTTTAGAATGTTACTGCAAAAGGAAATTCATTAATAAAAAGCTAATATTTGTTTTATCCATGTATAGGAGAATAAGAGAGTCGAGGATATAGTTGCTAAGAAGCTCAACGATGTGGTTGCTGAGAAGGTCAAGGAAGAATTGCTGCGGTGGCAGGCATCTCAGGCTTCCAATCAGCCTATGCCGACCCACTCTTCTCCTGGTGCACAGACTACAAGTAATCCTGGAGACCCATCGCCTAACACGTCTGCTGTAAGTATTGTTTATGACATTGTAGCTAGTCTTTTCAAGATGATATGTATTCAAGATGATATGTATATATGTATAACATTCTTTACGTAAATTTGTAGGCATTGAAGCCATGCCGCTTAAGAATGGAAAACTATGTTGTTGCAGAGGCGCAAGCTTACCAGTCCCTTCCTGGGGCAATGTTTCATGGGACTCCAATGCCGCAGGGCTACATTCGTGTGAGCCCGATACATGTATTACCCGATTGGAGGGAAGTTGAGTTGCCATATGCCCACCCAGATATTGATACACTTGGTGAGGCAGAAGGCGGGGTCATATTGTGGCCCAAAGCAGATGTCCTCTACACGACTGAAATTGTAAGATAAATTTACATTGATTTAGACTGTTAATGTGTATATATGATGTCAACTGATCTGAAATTATATATACAGGTTAAAAAGAAGACACCAGGAGCACCTAGGCCTCCACCTCCAATTCCCGCATTACCAACTTGGGTTCCAACTGACCTACCATACCCGTTAGGTCCTGCTTGTAGGGGAATGGCATGTTGGCTACGGGCACATAATATACTTTTCCCTATAATTGTTTCTTTAGATGCAGATTATGCAGGTCAATCATACGACAGCTCTTTATTTATACAAGATATTATTGAGCTGTTTATGTATGATTGGTTGAATACATCAATGATAGAGACATGGATAAGGTGAGATCTTGTTTATACATCCATATACCTTGTGTAAGATCCGGTGATCTAGTTTCTTATATATTAATGCATACGTCTATATGTTTTGCAGCTACTTAATCGAAGATCATTGCAAACAATTTGCATATGATCATGTGGGATTTTTGATTCCATCATTGATTAGTATGGTAGCTAAAGACCCTGATAGTGTTCAACAATACTGTATAGATGCTTTTACAATTTTTGGTCATCAAATGAAGACGATAATAATAGCTCCATTCAATGTCAAGTAAGTTTGCTTTATTTATAATTTGGACTTAAGAAAATTCCATTATTATTTTGCATTTTGAGTTATTAATTGTTAACTTTTTACCTCTAGTGGTAGACATTGGGAGTTACTAGTTATTGTCCCCGAGACGTTCACTGTTTATTATCTAGATCCCGCAGGAAGTACATTAAACACTAAAATTGGACACGTAATGAGAATGGCATTATTCTGGTGAGAAATATTTCATTTTTTATATCCGTTAACATCTTTTATTACATTACTATTTACTTATGCAACTTAGTGTGTTATATTAACATGTAGGGGTTTAGATGCATTCAAAAATGCTGGAGGAAAGGTCCCAAGGAAAAAGAACCAGCCATTGTCTTGGGAGAACGTAAAAGTAAGTTCCCGACTCCCCGACTCCAATGTATATATTATTGATGTGAATTGTGCTTAGTTGTATTATTTTGTATGTTTCAATTTATAGTGCGCTACACAAGACAATGGTTGGGCATGCGCATACTATGTGATGCGATTTATGCAGATGATTATCAAACATGCCGCATAGGACATCGATACCATACATGAGGTATTATATATAGTCTCATTAGTTAGTATGAAATATATCAATCTTATTTTTATATTATTACTTATATATATACATCATTCTCTTTGCAGGTGTTTAAAACTGACCACACTATAGGCAAACACTTAAAAAATGTACATGCTCCATATACGAGGGAAGCATTAGATGAAGTAAGAGAAGAATGGGCAATAGCTGTACAAACAGTGGCAACTGTAAGATATAATTGGGATGTTGATAGTGATGATGAATGATACTTTGTAAATGAATGTTTCTGAATGTTAAAACATGTATTTGAATGATTCTATATGTGTGAACGTGACAATTGAATCGATGTCTGAATGTATCTACTTGTGTGAATCTTTTTATGTTAATTTTGCAGGTTTGTGGCCTGTTTGTAGGCTGATATCAATGGATGTCGTAAACCTGCAGTTCAGAAAACTGAACTGCAGGTTCTCATCCTGCTGACCAGCCACAGCAGGCCTGCAAACAGATTTATAAAAAAAAAATAGATATAGGCGTCGGTTATTTACAGATAACCGTCAGCACAGACTTACAGCGTCGGTTTTTTGTTGAACACCGACGCCAAAAGTGTTCGCGCTACAGGAAATGGGAGTCATCTAGGACACTTTTCTGCGTCGGTCCTTTAGTATATAACCGACGCAGAAAGCGTCCTAGATGACGCCGTTTTCTGTGACGCGAACCCTTTTGGAGTCGGTGTTTTATAATAAACCGACGCCTTTATGTTAAATAGGCGTCGGTTTTTTAACCGACGCTGAAGTGTCCAACCTTTTAGCGGCGCCCACATAGGCGTCGTTCAGAAACCGACGCCAAAGGGGGTTAAACAACCGACACTAAAAGGCACTTCTGTAGTAGTGGTATGCTTTGAAAACCTCCACGTCTACACTAAATCAGGTACCAACTAAATTGGTTTAAAAGACATCATATGAGATGTGGACTGGGAAACATCCCAATATTTCTTTTATGAGGATTTGGGGATGTGAGGCTTATGCTAAGAAATTGTTTTATGAAGAGCTTGGCCCTAAATCTGATAAATGTTATTTTATTAGATATCCTATAGAGATAAGAGGATATTACTTTTATTCCCTATCTGACAACAAAGTGTTTGTTTCCAAGGGTGCAATATTCCTTGAGATGAATTTCATCCAAAGGAATTTGTGGGAGAAAAGTGGAACTCGAAGAAGTTCGAGACCAATGAGAAATCATTGAACCATTAGATGAATAAGAGGAACAAAGAGAATCACAAAATGTTGTGGAATCTCAAATTCCTCAGGTGACACAGGTACCTAGTAGGTCTAATAGGAGATGCCTTGAGCCTGAAAGATTTGTATATCTTGTGACTCAGGAACATAGTGAGTTGGTCATAGATGATGAGCCAAAAACCTATGTAGAAGATACTAAAGGACCAGATTCTAAGAAATGACTTGAGGCCATGAGATCTGAGATGGAATCCATGTATACCGACAAAGTATGGACTTTGGTGGATCCACCTGAAGGGATAAAACCCATAGGGTGCAAGTGGGTCTTCAAGAAGAAGACTGACATCGATGGTAAAGTACAAACCTATAAGGCTAGATTGGTAGCAAAGGGTTTCAGACAAGTTCAAGGTGTTGACTATGACGAAAATTTTTCTCCAGTGCCATGGTTAAGTCCATCCGGATCATTCTTGCCATTGCAACTTATCATGACTAAGAAATTTGGCGGATGGATGTTCAAATTACATTCCTTATCAAGAAACTTCTTAAGGATGTGTACATGACACAACCTGAGGGTTTTATAAATATAAAGGATGCAAATAAAGTGTATAAGCTACAAAGATCAATGTATGGATTGAAACAAGCATCTCATAGCTGGAATCTATGTTTTGATGAGACAGTCAAAGATTTTGGCTTCATTCAAAATGAAGATGGACCTTGTGTGTATAAGAATGTTAGTGGGAGCATAGTGACATTCCTCATTTTGTATGTAGATGACATACGATTGATGGGGATGACATCCCTACTTAACAAAAGGTAAAGACATGGTTAGGAAATACATTTTTTATGAAAGACTTGGGAGAAGCATCCTACATTTTGGGGATAAAGATCTATAAAGATAGATCCAAGAGTCTTCTTGTACTGAGTCAAAGCACATACATTGACAAAGTGTTGAAGCGGTTCAGCATGGAGACCTCAAAGAGAGGAAACCTTCCCATGCTACATGGAGTTTCCATCTCTAAAGTTCAAAGTCCCAATTTATGTGAATAAAGGGAACGCATGAGTTTGATTCCATATGCCTCTACAATAGGATCAATCATGTATGCAATGTTGTGTACCCATCTAGACATCTCGTATGCCTTAAGCATGACAAGTAGATATTAGTCAGATCCAGGTGATGCTCACTAGAAAACCATGAAGAACATCCTCAAGTACTTGAGAAGGACCAAGGAACAGTTCTTGGTCTACAGTAGAGAGGAATAGTTGGTGGTAAGAGGTTACATCGATGCAAGCTTCCAAACTAACAAAGATGATTACAAATCACAATTAGGATTCGTGTTTTGCCTAAACAATGGATATATAAGCTGAAAGAGTTCCAAGTAAGAGACAATTGCTGATTCTACGACTGAGGCTGAGTATATTGCTGCATCAAATGCAACAAAGGATGTCGTGTGGATCAAAAAGTTCATTTCAGAACTTGAGGCCGTTCTGAGTATCAGCGACGCAATCAAGCTATATTGTGACAACAATGAAGCTATTTCACAAGCTAAGGAACCTAGATCACATCAACACGCAAATCATATACAAAGGCGGTTCCATCTCATATGAGAGATCGTACAACAAGGAGATGTAAACATTTGTAGAGTACCAACTGAGAACAATATTGATGACCCCTTGACAAAAGCACTTTCACACTAGAAGCATGATGGACATGTTAGATCACTTGGAATACAATTCGTGGGTGATTGGCTCTAATTACAAGTGGGAGTCAGATGGTATGTATGCCCAGAGAGCCAATCATGTGATGATTGTAATGGCATAATATGGAAATAATTTGATTATTAGATAAAGGCAAGCTTCTAGTTTGTTTTGTATAATTCAATTATGAGATAATGATGTAACATTATAAATGTCTAGAAAATGATTCTTAATCAATAACATATGTTTTCAAGTACAAGATTTGAATGATGAGATCATATAAATGTTAAAATTATACATATATATTCTCATTGTGTCCCTGATCTGTTATTATTGTGGAAGGTTGATAGACAACAACAACACACAAGATCAAAGTGTGAGTTGTTTGATGATAGAATCTTATTAGTCATGATATGGAAATATCAAACCAAGCACATAGATACATGTTAGAGAACAGTGTATTAGGACAGATCCATCATGAGACTGACACATGGAAGCCATTCCATGGTAGTCTAGTCAGCTCTCATAGTGATGGTGGCAATTGTGGTTCTTAGACCTGAAGTCACTACACTCATCACATGTCATTCAGTGTACTTTGACATCATCAAATGCAACCCTAAAACATGGGTTGTTATTAAGGTGATGATTGGGTGATTGTGACACATGGGGATAGATTGAGTGATGTAGATGGGATTTGTCCCTCCTATATGAGCATGATATCCTTGTCCTCTTGATTAGGGAGACTAGAGATATGCATGGCCATGGACATGTGAGTCAATATGTGATATTGATCTTACATATATCTCAGACAGTCTACTCTGGTTCAAGAAACAAGGTTGAATGTTGAAGAGGGTGACTACTCCATGTCTTGAGTTCAATCTAGATATCAGTGACAAAGGAACTATACAAACAATATAACACCATACAGAAATTATAGGTTGATGTTGTTCTCCAATTTTCTATTTACTTGGGTAGCATTGATGTGTGACTAGGCACCGCTCATTTCTTATGATGTCATAAGTTGTTATGGACAATCACTACCAACGTAATATGGGACCTATAAGGTCATACACATAGGTCTTTACCTAGAAGAGGAGTTTAATCTTGAATGATGATTGCATCGATTACTAAAGTGTTTAGGTATTCAATTCACACAACATATCAAGTAACTACATTGCCAACCGATTGACTCACACAGTGATACGACCGTTTGGAGTGCCAAACAATTGACTCAAGTGTTGAGACAATTGTTTGGAGTGTCAGGCTGATTGGAACTGAATTGGCTAATGTTCTGCACCAAACAAGCACCAACGGATTGGCTCATTGGGTGAACCGATTGGCTCGGGTAGTGCGAGATGACTGGTTCACTTAGTGAACCGATCGTCTTGGTTGGGCCAAAGGAAGGTTCTAGCAAACTTCCCAAATTTGTGAGAAAGTTTGATCATTTCAATCACTAAATTTTGTTGAAGTAATGAATTAATGTTTACCATTAATTGAAAATGAATTACCAGATTCATGTGCAATTAGGAAACTACGAAATGACCATCTCATTGAGTGAGATGATTGGCTTGATTTCCATACGACTATCTCAGTTGCCAACCGTTAGGTTTGAGGCTTGCATGTTCTGAAATTTCACGATCTTCCAGTCCTTTCCACTCCCACATAGACTAGGAACCCTGATCCAAACCCCTCCTATGAATAGAGGGGTACTGGGGGCTTCTCAAAACACAACTCAATTGTCTCTTATTATTGTTGTCCTCTCTAGTTGTGATAACCCATAGAGAGCCCGAGCAACTCCTATCCTCTAAAGGGAGGGATAGAAAGGGAGAAACAATTGTGGGAGAGCAAGTTGGCAACTAGTACACCAATTAATAGGAGGGACAATTCCTTCTTGTCCATTCTATTAGGATGAAAGGAGTTTTAGGTGGTCCGTGTGGACTTCTATAGAGGTGTGGAGGTTGTTTTCTACCGCTAGGAGGACAACGTCAACATAAAGTTCATGGTATAGACCAGGAGGCGCAACAATTAGATGTGTCCCAATGCAACTTGAAGACAATTACACATCTATAACAATGAGGAGATGTCAATGGACCTTCTCTAGGACCAGGTATATCCTCAAAACCATCATTCCCATCTTATAGTTATTGACGTGATCGACTGGTATATGGGGGATATGGTAGTTAAATTTTTTATTTCCTCTACCTATTCTGTAATCATATTTCCCAACACTCTGTTCATGCCCAGTTATGATTTATAAAACCTTTTGGTGGCCACTCCTAATACTAACTAACCTAGGTATCAGACATTGTATGTCATCCTCTTTGGGATTGTCTAGGATGGTGGTTTCTATTGAGTTAGTTATTTCGTGAGCAATGTGATTTGTTGGCCCAAACACGATATCTAAAATTTGTGTAACTATGTATTATGTACGTGTATGGTCACTAGAAGCCATGATGCCTACAATTAAAATGATGAAAACAAACCTAAGATAACATGAAAGAGGGTGAATAAACAAAACTACTTCAAAGAAAGATAGGAAAATCAAATTGAAGTGTTCTCTATGGTAGTAACTATTACAGCAATAATCAAATTTACATGAAGTTCCCAAACTTAACAAGTAATACAAAAAAAATTGACCAAGACATTGAAAATTATTTCAAAATTTGCAAAAGCTTATGGAATTGTAGCATGTTAAAGATTACCTATGGTGTGTGACCTCTACTAGTCCCACTTGTGCCAACATCATCACTACTAGTATGTCACATGGATAACATACTTGATGTGCTATTGAAAGGCCAGGGGGATGTGAACCAAATCCCTAAGATGGACAAAGGAGGGGGACATGGAAGGTGGGGGGCTTGAATTATATCTGTGGGACCTTTCCCAAAGGTCTTGCAACCATAAGATAAATTTTTATGGGGTGTGTCATAGGTAGATACTGGGTTTGGTTGGCTCCTTTATGGCATTAACAAGAGTTGTAAAAATAGGGACATGGGAATCTAGGAAATTTTCATGAAAATGCTAAAAAATTGTTGCAAATTCTTCCTTTTCAATGGCTCGTGTGGCCACCTCGGTGCCTAATTCGTGTACCTTTGGATATGTAGACAAGTGAAACCACCTCTCTACTAAAAATTTGAACAATAAAACATCTATCCCAAACATACTCATAGGTATCTTGGAACAAGTGTAAAATTTTCAAATCTTTATATAATGGTAAATAAAAGACCAAAGTATAACAATGGAAGAAAATATTTGACTATTATTCAATTTATCATATGATTACAGAAGTACCTCAACAACATCTCCCAAAGGGGTTTACATAACAAATACATCTTAAGGACCCATGTAGAGGAAATCTAAAGCATAACAAGTTTGTCTCCAAGCTTCATCATCACAAGCTAAGTCCACGTCCTCATGTCAAACCATCCATGTCCTCCACCTAGGGTTGGAAGCATACCCCAACAAAAAAGAAATAATAGAAGACATCAGTGAAAAGCTGGTATGTGTATACTAAAGAAAACTATGGGCAATGTAAGGAAATAGGGACATCAAATATAAATGCTTCCCATAAGAGATAAGGACTACCCACACTGGCATAAAAGATAAGATTCATCATCATCATAAAATAAGATACTTGACATAATTAAAATAATAAAGTAGCACCACATGCACATATCATGACCAACATCCTGCATTCATGTGAGATAAGCATAAAACTAGTATATTATAAAGACAAAGGTGGCCAAGAATCACACATCTTGAACCTGGTGGGACATGGGCCAAGAATCACACATCTTGCCCTGATGGTACATGGGCCATGAATCACACATCCTTCCCTGGCATGGGGAATCACACATCCACCACCCAAATATATATATAACATGGGCCAGGAATCACACATCCTGCCCGGGTATGGGGAATCACACATCCTCCATCCCAAAATATCACAATGTTGCCATGAGTTATGATGAGATAAAGCCAATGCAATTATACTATGCTAGTGCTACTGAATCACACAGTAGGTAAATGTAGAGGCAAGTAGAAAAGTATAGTCAAACATTATACAAGATTTACCATATCACACAATGGACAACATATGAAACCACCAATAAACCTCCACATCACAATGGGCATATACCATCAACAAGATCATCATGTACCATATCACAAGGTAGGAGCCAAAAGAATATCCAAGATCACAATCACCAAGACAGTTCACATGAACCATGATAACAAGAGATAAGACATATTGTGTAGGCTCAATTCAAAAGAATGATAAGATAGGTGAATTTCTCAACATAGAGTAATAGGGGATACAACATACCTCAAATAAGAGTCCAAAGTCCAAAGCACTTCTAGATCTGAGTCTAGGTCACCAAGGGCCTAATAAACTCATGTACATATTTTATGTCAAATTCACACACATTAATCAAACCCTAAAAACACCTTTTTTCATTATGTAAATTAGGTTATGAAAATCATGCCACATTATATATTAGGTTATTAGGATTTCAAAACATATTTTATTATATTTGTTTGACTTATAGATAATTAGTTATGAGTTTTACAACTTAATTATCATTAATTAGATCCATTGAAAACATCTGTTATTAATAATTGAGTTTAGCCATCAAAACTTATACCATTAGGAATGTCTTATTTTTTTTATTCCAACAAATATTTTTCTGATCATCCATTAATTAGTTGTAGATTTTTAATCATCAGCCAATCAGAAAATTGCACGTAAGCAATCGATTTGTAAAAGAGAAGAGAGAGGGAGGGGCCCACACAGCCTGAACCGGCCAATCACAACCGTCCATGTCAGCATGACACTCATCCAACTCAGCGAAAGCATGCGCTAAATAGAAGAAAAAGAAACACGCAAAATGACCATAATACCCATCTAAAAAACAAAGTGAAGAAGTGAAAATGGAGGGCACATGCGAGAAAACACAACTAGGGATCTACCCCATTCTTGCCTCCCCGACAGAAGCCACGGCTCAGGTATGCTTGATGCCCAAGAACAAGATCGGAGTTTGGGAGCCCATCAATAGCAACGAAGACTACCACTTTCTTCGCGGTCACCGGCTAGATCCAACGAGCCAAAAACCAGGGAAATCGGCGAAGGCAAGACCAGAAGAGAGACTTGGTCACAGGGGGAAGAGTGAGGGATGAAAACCTAAAATAAGGTCACAAAGCTCCAAACCACAGCCATAGGCGGGCACGAGGAGAGAAACCTAATTCAAACAACCACTTACCAGGGTTAGCACGACACTGGAGGCTCCAGGACCACAAGCTTGATGGCGGTGCCAACTCCGGAGTAGGGGAGAGAAAACCACGGCACGCGAGGCAAAAATGAAACCACCAACAGCTATGTGGATATCCAAAGATCATGCAAGCGTGAGCAATTGAAGGTGGAGGGACCCGACAGAGGGCAGAGGTTGTTGGAACTGGAGGAAGAAGGTAGACCTGGTTGGGGAGGAACTATAACGACCCTGACCTGGGTTATGAGGTAACCCTACTTTTTGGCTAATTAAGTTGCTTAGAACTTTAATATAATCCTCTAAGGTGTTTTGTTATCATGTGAAACACTTATGTTTCAAGTTTGGTCCGATTGAATGTTGTTTGAGCAATTTTCCTTTATTTTGGACTAAAGTGCAATTTACCAAATTTAAGGGGTTACCTTGCAAATGTTACATGATAAATGTTCCTCAAGTGTTATATCATCATAAGAATGATAATGATGCTGAGGTATGGCTTGTGAAAGCCTAAGCTCAAAAAAGGAGCTTGTTTGAGTAATGCTTGTGTATTGAATGCTAGTTTTGGTATAATTTGCAAATTACCCAAAACCTAGGGTTGAATATGTAAAATACCACTTCAAAAGTGTTCCTATTGTTTCTTGGCATCATTTAGAGAAAATAAAAATAATGGGGCATCTTGTTTGAACTACTTTTGAGGAGAGATAATCTTGATAATAAAATAATCAAGATTTAAGCATAATTGAAACCCTAATTTATTTTGTAGCAAAAATAAATATATTAATTGAAGTGCCCATCATTTAAAAAGGCTGTGGTTTAAATTCTATAGAGGAAGGACGTCCAAATGCCTTGATTTGCACCGAAATATCCTAAGTAGGTGAAGAAACCCACTCACATTTGTTAATTAAAAACTAATGTCCACTAAAAGTGGATAATAGTATTATATTAATTAAGGTGCTTAAATGGTTGCTTTTAATTCAAGGATAAATGAAAGGTAATTGAGGACTACGAAGATGGCTTCGAAGGCAAGAAGTGTAGGGGGCATGTGGCATGAAGGTGGATGAATTTCCTCCTACTTTCTCTCTCCTAGAAAATCAATTACATAAACTCGATTTTCTCCCTACTTGAAAGGCTATTTTGCAAACCACTTTCTTTCCTTGCTTTGGCTGATGACCAAGGAGATTAGGAGTAGGAGGAAAACGTTCCCCAATCTGAAGGTAAGCTCCATGATCATCTTTAACCTTAAATTGATGGTTGAAATCGGATTTCAACATTGATTTTCTTCTCTTTTCCAATCCAATGCTCAACCTTGGCTATCTTTTGCATCCAAAGAGTTGGAAAAGAACCTTGGATAGTTGAAGGAGTTTCTTTAACAATTAGAGACATGAAGCTTGGAGCTTTGAAGCTACTTTGAAGGCGGGTTATATAACTTGAACCTATCAATGTTGTTATTGATTTTAATTTCTCATCATATGTTGATCCTTTATTTCTTCTTGAATAATTGTTGAATTAATCATATATATGGCAATAGAAATCGGAGTTTTGAAGCTTTATGATGATGACATCATCTTAGCCCACACCTCAAGAAATATCAAAACCAAATGGTTTCAATTTTGTTCTTGTTCAAACGGTTTTCAAACCGTTAGAGACCAAACGGTTTCAAACCGTTTGGTGACCAATCGGTCTCAAACCGTTTGAGAACCAAACGGTCTCAAACTATTTAGAGACCAAACGGTTTCAATGGGTTCAAGGATCAATTGGTTTCATGACCTAATAACTTCAAATAATTAAACTCAGTTGATTTCAGAACCCTAGCTTAATTGGTTTCAAAACCCTAGATCAATTGAGGACAAAACTCTAATTTAGGGTTAAACGGTTTCAAGTTGATTTGACCAAACGTTCTTAGACCGTTTGAGGACTAAACGGTCCCAAACCGTTTGAGGACCAAACGGTCTCAAACCGTTTGAGGTTAAAACATTTTCAAAGTTAACTTGATCAAACGGTTTCAAAACTGATTGAAGATCAAAGAGGTCAAGACCGTTTAAGGTCTAACGGTCTTCAGATCATTTAAGGATGTTGAGATCAAGACCGTTTAAGGTCTAACGATCTTCAAAACCATTTAAAGGATTTAGGGCAAGACCGTTTAAGGTCTAAACGATCTCAAACCATTTGAGGTTTTAGACCAAGACCATTTGAAGGTCTAAACGGTCTCAAACCGTTTGGAGGTTTGGTCCAAGACCGTTTGAAGGTGTAATTGGTCCAAACCGTTGAAGGTCCAATTGACTCAAACCATGTAATTACTAATAACCCTATAAGTGGTTCGAGTATCTCAAGGATGATTTCAAATGGAAGCACCTCTAAAGTGCTTAGGTGATTAGTATAATTAAAGTGATCATCACTTGGTGCCTATGAAAGTAATAAACTCAATACACTATGACAAGCATAGGTGCATGTACTTAGTGAAAGGTTAAGTCAATTGAATAAGGTATGATGGTGATGTGTGTTCCTAAGTACATGGAACAATGATAAATATGATTTAATACTTATATAATGCTATGTGCTCCAAGATATGTGGAAGCACTGACTTAGGGTTTGAATTAATGAGGTAATCATAAAACCCTAATCAATGGAGAATGGAGACCCTAATCAATAAGGAAAATTACAATACATAAGTTTAATCGAATACTTATGAAGGTACTATGTAATTCTAGACATATGAAGCAATGAGTTAGGTTTTGGATATTAATTATAATATCAATGCATTCTCCAAAATGCATGGAGTTTTGAATTAGGGTATTGATCTTGGATAATGTTATGTGAAACCCTAATATAGGGTAATGTTATGTGAAACCCTAATACAAGGTAATGTTATGTGAAACCCTAATACAGGGTAATGTTATGTGAAACCCTAATACAGGGTAATGTTATGTGAAACCCTAATACATGGTAATGTTATGTGAAACCCTAATACAGGGTAATGTTATGTGAAACCCTAATACATGGTAATGTTATGTGAAACCCTAATACAGGGTAATGTTATGTGAAACCCTAATACAGGGGAATGTTATGTGAAACCCTAATACATGGTAATGTTATGTGAAACCCTAATACAGGGTGATGTTATGTGAAACCCTAATATAGGGTGATGTTATGTGAAACCCTAATACAGGGTAATGTCATGTGAAACCCTGATATAGAGTGATAATATATGAAACCCTAATTGATAAAGATGGGAAACCCTAACCCAAATGAGGGAATAATGATGTTATCTTTGTATTGCATAATGTTGATAGGAAATTGATATGGTTGTTATCAAGTGTACTAACCATGCAGGTATCATGAGATGATGAGCATAAACAGGTATGAGCTATGATGTTAATGGGCCTTGTGAGCCATTACTTTATTTGTTGCCTAGTGAGAGGTGACAAGAAGTTGAATATGCCTGGTAAGCTATGTGAGATGCTTGTGTAACAAGTATCATGAATACCTTGGTCAGATGACTTGGAGGTAATAGTTACCTGATAGTGGTAACCATGTTCAGTGATGAACTAAGGGTTTGAATACCCAGATCCAGTAAGCATGATGATGATATTGATGATGGTATTGTTGAGGGATGTGAATTCCCACTAATGAGATAAGGGATTGAAATCCCAATGTTTTATAAAGTTTTGAAAGGTACTTGATAGAAGTATTACATGTTTCTTTGTAGCATTTGTCATTGTAATTCTTGTTTGAAAACTTGACTGATGTTAAAAGAATATGGTAATGTACTTAAATAATCAAGTGAAATCTTATCATGTAGAGCCCTGGCCATAGATCCATCATCGTCATTAGATGGTGATGGTGAAACAGGTTTTCCTACAGGAACTCCTGGAATGTATATTTTTGAATATGTGGGGGTAATGAGTGAATATATCCTTAGGCCTCATAGGAATGAGTGCGGGCCATATCCTATGCACATGAATGGTTATGGACCATATCCCAATAATAGTATGGCTATAGTCCATGACTCCACAATACCAGGCATTGGCTACGGGCCATATCCTGAAGAGAGTATATGCTACGGGCTATAACTCTATAGCGAAGTTGCCAGTATACCCTGGAAAGCTATTTTAGCAAGAGACATGAGATGTCTTGCATGTGGTCTTGCACTTACCGAGACAGATGAGGTCATGGAGTCCGGCTCTTCCATTGACCTAGGTATGGAATCGATGCTTTACGCCATCGTGGTCAGTTGGAGTATGAGCGGTATACATCATCTCCTTAGGGCATAAGTGTGATTGTAAAATGTAATCAGCCGTGTAGCATATTTTCTTAAGGACGAATTACAGAGATCATTGATTGATGTTACATTGCTTATAGTATCCTAAATGGATAGATATTATACATGTTCTTCATATTCCTTATTAAAAGGGTTAGATGATTTACTACTTTATCATTATAGCTGTAATGCTTTAAAAAGAAGATATTGCTCTATTCTGTTTAATAATGATTAAATCCTGCCGTTCAATAGAGATTCCTCTGCTTAGTTTATTACTGTTTGTCTGCAATAATAATGTTTCTGGCGGAGAGTTATATCTCTCGATGGGACAATTTCAATTGTCTCACCCCCATGGGATCCAACCTTTTTAGGTGGACGAGGACGAGGAGGTAGAAACCCTACAGCAGGGGAAGGACAGCATCATCAGGGACAGTAGTAACATCTCAGGTGGAGATACTGAATGTCGTGTCTTGTAAATATGAGTCCTATGAGTCGTCTTTGTACTCTCAGGTCCTAGGAGTTAGTAGTTAGTGTTTTTATGATCGATCTGAGATTTTGGCATTGAATGCCTCAAGGTTTTATGTTGCTTATGTGTAGATTTAACAAAGAAACTATTGTATATAATCCTCGAGAAGAGAAGGTACATAGTATGTACTTTGTGGACCAGAATGTATATATAATATTTTGGTTCTGTTATAAGAGTTTCCTGGAAATGAATCTTTTTGTAAATGGTTTAAATTTTTAGTGATTTTTAGTAATCCACTGCTAATGTTTTAATTCCACATTAATCAGTAACGGTTTTATCGACGAGTCGTGACAGGAACAGTGGATGTCAGGGGCAATTGAGGGCAGAGGAGGTTCGGTTTGGGGTCCAGGGTGCTTTGTGCACTACTATATATATAGGAGGGAGGGTATAGCGAGAAGGGGAAACTAGGGCCGAAGGAGGAGTTTTGGGGGTTTCATATTGGGAAAGATTTAGGTAGGGAAAGTTAGGATCAAAAGATGTGGGATGATCTCCCGATCACAATGGGATGAAAATCACAGAGAACGGTGGAGTAGGGAGGGAGAACAATAAAATCGAACAATCTGATTACAGAGCGCAAACCCGAGTCAGGCTCCTACTCAAGTTAGGAGACGACCAGATGCCGTCCAAAACTGATCCGACGGCCACGATCAATCGACGCATAAGTGAAGCGCATGACAACTCAACTATAGGTGAAAAAATCAATTTAAATCGTGACATTTAATGCGATATTAAATCCGATTAAAACTAAAGTGAGATGAAATTAATGCACATATTTTCTCTTTCCTATTTTAAGGATTATATTCTTATCCAAATTAGACCAAACTTTGCACACAAGTTAAGTTAAGCATGTAGATTCTGAATCTCCAATTAGATTTCACTTTTGGAAACTTAAGATGTATTATTTAATATATTCTTTATTTCTCTTTCCCGATGCATTAATGACACATGGATTATTCAAAATTAGATGAAACTTAACCCACAAGTTAACTTAAGTGCGTTGAATACAAATTTGGCATTCTTTCCAACTTTTGGTGTCAAGAATTACATTTATTTATTAATTACACCTTTTGAGAAGTTCTCTCTCTCCTCACTAATCATATTATATCAAGTTTGTCCAAATTAAATGAAAGTTGACATGTAAGCTTATTTTGATGTGTAGATTATGAATTTGAAATCTATTTTTACTTTTAGGACTTTCTTACATGGGTTTTGTCATCTGGCCCACTAATTGCCCATTAGCTTAATTACTTATTCAATTAAGTTCTTTATCATCTTATTACCACCAAATGAATTATATGGCATATTAGATTACATTATTCATGCATTAGATTATTATGATCACTCTAACCTCAACCTTGTTGGCTAAGTCCAAAAGGTCAAACTTCTAGGGTAGGGTCCAAGATATGGTATGTTACAACACTCCACCCCTTAAAAGGGTTTCGTCCTCAAAATCCATAGAACAAAACATCAACAAATAACTACTCTCCACCCCTTAAAAAGGCTCAATCTAACAAGCCAAACTAAACAACATTTAGGGCTACGCACATATCTTTTAGTTGTGAAAGTTTTAGAAATTTATGTTGCTCATGTATCCAACTAATAGTCACACCATCTAGGTTTGAGGTATAGGTCCTTGTGTCTCTAACCTATCAACCCTACATGAACATCTCAAAAATCACATGGTAGGTCAACTACACCTTTACATCAATCCTAGTCACAAACTAGGGTTAGATTCTACTCAAACTAGAGTTTCTCTTCATTATGACTTAGTTCAAAAAAACATCGACAAACCAGAGAATTTTTTTGTACATATAGTAGTGTAATGAAAATAATTTTTGTTGATGAAATACTTTGCGAGTGTAAAACCAACATGCCGGAAAATTCAATATAAAAACCAAGTCACAATATTTCCATATGAAGACTTCTTATTCAACTACCACTTCCTCATACTCATAACCTAATTTTATCCTCAAATCAAACCTTATTGCATAAAAAGATCATCATTGATCAAATCTAGGGTGAACATCTCACCTATAGATAACTAGTCAAGTCAAGGGTTCTAACTAGGGAGACAAAATTGAAATAGTCAGATTTTGACTACCATGGGCTCTGATACCATGTTGTAGAGAAGTGAAACCACCTCTCTGCTAAAAATTTGAACAATAAAACATCCATCCCAAACATACCCATAGGTATCTTGGAACATGTGTAAAATTTTCAAATCTTTATATAATGGTAAACAAAAGACCAAAGTATAGCAACGGAAGAAAATATTTGATTATTATTCAATTTATCATATGATTACAAAAGTACCTCAACAACATCTCCCAAAGGATTTTACATAACAGATACATCTTAAGGACCTGATGCGATAATTTTGAGTCGCATTTATAGACATGTTTGATATGTGTTTTATGCTTTTATTAGTCTTTTTATGGTTCATGTTGCATAATTCATTCACTTTGGTCTTTGCTATTATTTTATGTCAAATCCCCTTTATTTCATCGTTTTGAACATTAATTGTCAAAAGATTATTATTTGTGTGAATTTATGTGGTCTCGTGTTTGAATTTCAGAGAAAACAAGTATCTGCTTCCGTCGATACCATCGACGGAAGTCGATACCATCGACGAGGTCACAGGTTTCCAGCCGCGAGAAGCAGGAAAAAGTCGATACTATCGACAGGGATGTCGATGGTATCGAGCTACCTTCAGGTTGCTGGCGAAAAAGCGGTCGATAGTATCGACACCAAGTCGATACTATCGACACTTGGAGGCTACAGTGTCGGAAGCTTGCAAAAACCGACGCCTAAAGGAAGTCGATACCATCGACCAGCGTCGATGGTATCGAGATGCTGTTGGGCGCGACAAATGAAGGGTTTCCAGCCAGCCGCTACTATAGCGGGTCGATACCATCGACTCGCGTCAATGGTATTGACACCGTAGGATATGAGTTGGCTTCCTAATGATCTCAATCGGACGACTACGGTTATTGAGCAACCTAATGACTGAGATATAGCTAATGACGGCCGCCTGAACCAAAGGAGATCGGATTAGCCATTGCACGAGTACCGAGGAGGAGTAAAAAGGAGAACGGAGGCTAGAAGCTCATACTTGTTGATCCGGAAGCCAAAGGAGACAGATTCCACCACCAAGAGGCGGTATAGCACGCATCCTACACCAAGGATCAACCGGTTCTTCTCCGTTCAGGGGTTTTCCCTTTCATTCCATGTTTTTCACATGTTTTCCCCTATTTTTTTCCATGTACTTGTGTGAGATGAACATGCGGGGCTGATCCCCTTCGTCTTTAGGACCGGGAGTAGCCCGGGAATTCATTGTATGACAATTTTATAATAGTAATTCATCTTTTATCTCCTAAATCCGTGGTATGATTTTGTTTTCTCAACATATTGTTATGCTTGATCACCATAATAATAACCTAATGCCCTTAATCACTTTGAAAGAAGGATTAACAGCTGAAAAGAGATGGAATTCACATTAATCGAAAAATCCCATGAACAAGGTGGTGTAAAATAAATGGTGGATACTGAGAGATCGTTCATAATGCACCCAGTTTAGGGTATAGGTTACTACGACGGTGGAACCGACCTAGACTTAGGTAGTGAATTGCACCACGACAGTGGGCAATTATGTTTTCAGGCCACTACCCGGATAGAGAGATAAAATTGAGTAGCTATATAGAATTTAATACAATGAAAACCCGCGGTGAAACTGTAAACCTAAAGATCCCATTTTGAATTGATTAAACCAACATTTAATCGATTGTTTGTTTTGTTTTATTTTTATTCTTCTTTTAATTTTAACAACAACTCTCAACTTGTTAATCGGATTAGCTGATCATGAGTAGTTAGTAGGAGTCCCCGACGATTGTACGTATCCCTGAGTTCGACTCGGGCCTCACAAAGGCCGTACTACTCGACGCGTTCACTTGCGTTTCTGCGCACAGTAAAATTGTGTCAAGTTTTTTGGCGCCGTTGCCGGGGATACGGCAATTTGTTGGCACTTCGAGTGCTGTGAGCGGCCACTCTAGGACACCTTTTTTTTATCACTCCAAAAAAAATAATTCATAGTCTATTTTCTAAATATTTTCAATCGTCAATCACCGTACTAAATTTAATCTTTCTATTTTCAGGTACTGTGCATGGTGCAGACGCGTAGTACTGACTACGCAGGTCGCGCACCAGAGGTTCCGCTACTGACGGGACCTGAAGACGAGGACGGGTACAATCAAGATCACCTAGAGGATACATATTCTGAACCTGAACAAGACGAAATGGAGGACGAGCCACAGACAATATGGGAGAAGATAAAGGCTTCTTCCGCATCTGCGTCCAAGGGGCCTATAAAGAAGCAAGCGCTGAATATTCCTACCTATAAGATTGATCCGGCTTTGATAAATCTGGTGAAGTCCAATGCTTTTCATGGGCTCAAGAATGAGGACCCCGTCGCGCACATAAGTCAGTTTGTTGAGAACTGTGACATGGTTAAAATCGACAGGTTTCCACAGGATGCACTTTATCTTAAGCTTTTCCCGAGTTCATTGGCAGGAGCCGCGCGAGAATGGATACACAATTTAGATGATGAGTTTGTGGAGTCCTAGGACCATATGGTGGAGGTTTTCTTTGAGAGGTTCTTTCCTCCTGAGAAGACTAACGACATGATCAGGAAGATCCATAACTTTACCCAACAGGCAGGTGAGACATATTGTGAGACCTGGGAGAGGTTTCAGGTCATGCTGAGACGGTGCCCGCATCACGGGATGGATAAAGAAACACAAGTAAAGATCTTCTATTTTGCTCTCTCCGAGCATGATAGGAGCAACCTTGATTCAGCTGGGTCAGGATTCTTTTTGAACAACACGGACACCAGGTGTTGGGAGATATTAAAGAACATGGCTAGGAAATAATCATGGGGCGAAAGAGGCACCGTGGAGCAGGTCTGAGCAGTAGGAGAATCTAAGGCAATAAAAGAACTGAATGAGAAGATGGATCTTCTCGCAAAGAAATTGCTTGCAAAGGAGGATATTGAGTCCGAGGACGAGGCTCAAGTGAAATTTATGAGGCAGCAGCCAGGTTACTGGAACAACGACTACGCATGGAGAAAAGATAAGAAGTTCTCATGGAAGGATCAAAACAATTTTCTGCAGGATCCGAATGCCAAACCCCCACCAGTAGCAGAAGATAAGAGCACGGAGCTGCTCAACAAGGTTATAAAGCAAAATCAAGAGCTAATGAATACGTTTGGCCAGCAAATCAAGCAGCAAGGAGAGTACATGAATCAATTCGGGCAAACATTGCAGAGTCATGGGGCTCAAATGAGGACCATTGAGACATCTATGGCACAGATGGCAGCAGAGATCGCCAGTTTGAAGAAACCGGCACATCCAGGTTTTCCGGGGAATACAAATGTTCCAGGGGGAAACCAGCAGGCAAAAGTTGTTCTGCTTAGAAGCGGCAAGAAATTGTTGAATCCAAGGGTCGAGGAGACAAGCACACCACAGGCTGAGATAGAAGGTGAAGCCAATGAGGAGCTGCCACCATCAGTCACAGGACAGGTTGATGACACAGCCATGGATGATACTGAAGAACAGGTTGCAGAGGAGGAACCTCAGAAAAAGACACCTTATGTGCCACCTCACCAAAGGGCACAAGCCGTTCCGGTCCCGTATCCAAATAGTGAGAAGGCAAGGAAGGCAGATGCACAATTTAAGAAATTCTTAGATAGTTTCAGGAAGCTTTCAGTCAATATCCCTTTACTGGAAGCCATTGAGCAAATTCCTTCATACGGGAAGTTTCTAAAGGACATTATCACGAAGAAGAGGAGAATTCCGGATACAGAGGTTGTCGTGCTTAAGGAACAAGTGAGTGCCTTCATCATGGGCACTTTGCCGCCAAAGAGGCAAGATCCAGGGTGCTTTAATATTTCTTGTTATATTGGGAAGGTTAAATTTGGTGAAGCGTTATGTGACTCAGGGGCAAGCATCAACTTGATGCCCCTTTCTACATTCAAAAAGCTGGGACTGAAGGAGTCACGGCCAAGAAATATGACTATTCAATTGGCGGATAACTCTGTGGTAAAGCCTTATGGAATCTTTGAAGATGTGTTAGTAAAGGTGGATAGGTTTGTCTTTCCAGCAGATTTCGTAGTCATGGAGATGCATGATGAACATGGCAACGAGCTGTTACTTGGACGTCCTTTCCAAGCTACAGCCGACATGATTCTAGAGATGGGGAGAGGTCGCTTGACCTTGGGCATAGCCGATGACCACTTTGAGATGGTCATGCCTTCTAGTACTGTGTCGTCTAAAGCTAAGGAACAATGCAATGTGGTGAAACATCTGGATAGTAGCATTTCACTCTGTCTTGGGAAACCATTTCTGGACATGGGTCATGTGATGAGCAAAGTGGATAATGGAGCTTTGGATGTGGATATAATGGAGCAGACCAAGGTAGTGTCGTTGTGTAAAGCTGTAGGATTTCCGAATGATGAGGATGAGGACATTCCGCCCTCCATGGAAGATGATGTTATTTCTATTTCTGTTCTTGACGCATATCTAGAATTACCATTGGAGGCTTGTCTGGTAAATATTACACATGATTGGATGAGGAGCAAATCACTCAAGGAGTGCGCCAAGATGCTCCAAATGCTTCCATGCTTCTATGCGAGGCATTATGAAGATCTAGGTGAACTTCCCCCGCCACTTCAATCATCTTTGATAAGTCCGCCGGATCTAGAATTAAAGTTGCTGCCACCGTATCTCAAATATGTCTTCCTAGCTGAGGAGGACAAGTTACCAGTGATCATATCTGCTTATTTGAGTGCGGAAGAGGAAGACCAACTGTTGATAGTGCTGAAGAACCATCGGGGAGCTTTTGGGTGGTCCGTTGCAGATATTAAGGGGATTTCCCCTACTCTATGTCAGCACAAGATTCGGATCGAGGAGGGAGCCAAGCCCGTGATTCAACCTCAACGACGTCTCAATCCAAGCATGATGGAGGTTGTGAAGAAGGAGGTCATTAAACTTCTTGCTGCATGTATTATTTACGCCATATCAGACTCGACATGGGTGAGTCCCACACAGGTAGTCCCTAAAAAGGGGGGAATTATTGTCACCCAAAATATGTTAAATGAACCTGTCACCACCCCATTGGTAACCGGGTGGCGAGTTTGTATTGATTACCGCCGTTTGAATGCAGGCACGCTAAAGGATCACTTTCCTTTACCTTTCATTGATCAAATCCTAGAGCGTCTTGCCGACCGATCGCACTTCTGTTTTCTAGACGGGTACTCGGGGTATAATCAGATCTCGATTGATCCTTTGGATCAAGAGAAATCTACCTTCACTTGCCCCTATGGGACTTTCGCGTACCACCGAATGCCTTTTGGTTTATGCAATGCACCTGCGACGTTTCAGCGTTGTATGCTCGCCATATTTTCTGACATGGTAGAGCGATGTCTTGAGGTTTTTATGGATGACTTTTCGGTGTATGGTGCATCGTTTGATGAATGTCTCTATAATTTGGACAAAGTTCTACAGCGCTGTGAGGACACACATTTGGTCCTCAACTGGGAGAAATGTCATATGATGATGACTGAGGGGATAGTGCTAGGACACAAGGTGTCTAGCAAAGGTTTAGAGGTAGATCCGGTAAAAATTGAAGTCATTTCCAAGTTACCCCCACCAAATTCTGTTAAAGGGGTAAGAAGTTTCTTGGGACATGTCGGGTTCTATCGTCGATTTATAAAAGATTTTTCTAAAATTGCAAAACCTCTATCCGAGCTTTTAGAGAAAGCCGTTGTTTTTTATTTTAATGACAAGTGTCTACATGCGTTTGACGTGTTGAAGGAAAAACTTATTTCTGCACCGGTTGTTCAAACGCCGGATTGGACGAAACCGTTTGAACTAATGTGTGACGCTTCGGACTTTGCGGTAGGAGCTGTGTTGGGGCAGCGGGTGGACAATAAACCCGCCGTGATTTTCTACGCTTCAAAAACCTTAAATGATGCCCAACTAAATTATACAACTACTGAGAAAGTATTACTCGCCGTTGTTTTTGCTTTTGAAAAATTTTGGCAGTACTTAGTTGGATCTAAGGTAGTCGTATGGACTGAACATGTCGCAATTAAATACTTAATGGAGAAAAAAGACGCAAAGCCTAGACTCATTAGGTGGATTTTGCTCTTACAAGAATTTGACATCGAAATCAAGGATAAATCTGGGATTGAAAATGTTGTTGTTGATCATTTGTCTAGGTTAGAAAGGGTGGATGAAAAAGATTTACATATACCCATAACCGAGACGTTTCCGGATGAACAGATTTTGAAAATTAACTCTAAGGATCCTTGGTTCGCTGAGATTATAAACTATTTGGCTTGCGGGATCATCTCAGAGGATTGGTCATATCAGGAGAAGAAGAGATTCTTCCATTCTTTGCGATATTATTTTTGGGATGACCTGATTCTTCTTAAGCAATGCAGGGATGGTATCTTACGCAGGTGTGTGCCTGAAGTGGAGTACGAGAGCGTTTTACGTCATTGCCACGCATCACCTATGGGAGGACACCACGCCAGCTCGCGTACGGCAACAAAAGTTCTGGAAAGTGGCCTTTATTGGCCAACCTTGTTCCGAGATGCCTACGAGTTTGTAAGGCAATGCGATTCCTGCCAACGAGCCAATAATATCTCAAAGAGACAGGAAATGCCCCTGAATGTGTTTTAGGAAGTGGAGGTATTTGATTTGTGGGGCATAGATTTCATGGGACCCTTTGTGTCCTCAAATTCCAATTTATATATCTTGTTAGCAGTTGATTATGTGTCGAAGTGGGTGGAAGCAATACCTACAAGGACTAATGATTCCACTGTAGTGTGCAGATTCGTGAAAGAAAATATTTTCTGCAGGTTTGGGGTGCCACGAATGATAATCAGTGATGGGGGTACGCATTTTAGGAATAAAAAATTCTCTACATTATTGAAGAAATATGGGGTTAAGCACAACATAGGTACCCCATATCATCCGCAAACTCAAGGCCAGGTGGAGGTCTCCAACCGTGAAATTAACAATATTTTAGAGCGTACGGTGGCGTCCACGAGGAAGAACTGGAGTGCCCTACTGCCAAATGCTTTGTGGGCATACAGGACGACTTATAAAACACCTATAGGCACCATGCCTTTTAGGTTGGCGTATGGTCGGGCTTGTCACCTACCGGTAGAGTTGGAGCACAAGGCGCATTGGGCGCTAAGAAGGCTAAACCTGAGTTACAATGAAGCGGGAAGGAAGAGATTACTGGAATTGAACGAGTTAGATGAGCTGCGGATGACGGCATATGAGAACACACGGATATACAAGGAGCGCACCAAGCTGATCCACGATCGCCACATCCAGTTGCGCACGTTCAAGAAGGGAGATAGTGTTTTTCTGTTCAATTCACGACTCAAGTTGCATCCCGGGAAGCTCAAATCCCAGTGGAGTGGACCGTTCGTGGTAGAGGAGGTCAAACTGCACGGAGCGATCTTAGTGCGTGATGGTGATACCACGTTTTTGGTGAATGAACAAAGGATGAAGCTCTATTTTGGTGAGAATTACAAGAGGAAAGTGAATGAGGTCAAACTCATTTCACTTTCAGATGTATGAGGTGCCGAAAGCCATCTAGCCTAAGACGTTAAACAAGGGCGCTTGTTGGGAGGCAACCCAACCACCGGTACATTAGGATAGTTCATGTACATTCGTAGGTTGATTTATTTTGGCTTGATTTGTAGTGTAAAAAAGATATCATGATCGGTTTGTTTGATGTACAGGTTGAGGCAGAGTCGATACCATCGACACACTGGTCGATGGTATCAACCGGGGTACAGGTTGATGACTGCAGATTTCGTTCTGAGTCGATACCATCGACGACCTCGTCGATGGTATCGACATACCTACAGGCGGTCGCAAAGAAAAAGTCGATAGTATCGACACGGGCGTCGATACCATCGAGATTCTTGAAGAAATGCAGACAAGTTCGTCTCAGTCAACTCGATACCATCGACGGCTTCGTCGATGGTATCGACATGGTTACAGGTTGAAATGCAAAGCGGAGGTGTTGCAACGAAGAAAAGTCGATACCATCGACCTTGTCGATGGTATCGACCATCCACGTCACCGATCTGCGCAAATGAATCAACGGCGATCGCGGCATCCACGTCATCGATCCGGGAGCAGCGTCGATACCATCGACCCATGTCGATGGTATCGACCCGTCAGTGATCCGGGTTTCGAGATCCAGCCATCGACGACCGTCGATACCAGCGAGGAGGCAGATAGCATTGATAAGTGTCGATACCATCGACTCGCATCGATGGTATCGACGGGCCAACAGTGGCGCCGGCCAAGTCTATTTAAGGAGATTCATTACGTCAGTTGACGTCACACCTTCAGAGCGATCTCCTCCCTTTGCGCCGAGCACTCCCCCGAGCCGTCCAAGCCCGAAGAAAAGCATCATCGAGCGACGATCTTCACCGAGCGGAGATTGAACTCTCCAATCTGCACCGAGCTCTCTTTCCAATCCCTTTCTCGTTGCAAATATGGTCCATGTCGCTGGAGCATCTTCCTCTCGCGCGAATCCGATGGAGATCCAGGAATTCGTGCCACCGCCGCCTTCGTCGGTCGCACGTCCCCGACTCGTCCATCCTTCCTTGGAGGTCCGAAAGATCTATGAGGAGATCATGTGGAGGAAGATAGAGCCCACCCGGTATGTGGACCGGGAAATGATCCGAGACCTCAGATTTGAGGCCAACTTGGCCTACGTTCTGTAGGGGCAAGCCCGACACACAAGTAGAAGGCCTGATGAGTTGCAATACCATGCTGATGGTCAGCCATTCTTCAACGACTGGCTGACGTACAAAGAGTTGGTGGCAGAGTTCATGGTGTCGTTGGACGTCTGCGTCGTGCCCAACGACATAGTAGCTACCGATCGTGAGTGGATCAAGGGCCGGGTGTCTTTCCGGCTGTACAACCATGACTACACCCTTACGCTCAAGCAGTTCAACATGATTTTCAACTGGAACCATTCACAATACGATTACCGGCGGCTGGATAACCGCACCGACTACGACGCGATCTTCGCCGAGCTGGTGACGGTGCCGCAAGGAAAGTCGATGAGCTACCACAATGCCGTGATAGCCGATTTCGAGCACCCTTTCGTCCGGATCTTGCACCGGATGCTCAGTTCCACAGTTTTTGCTCTGGGTGATCTGGCCCTTAGCAAATTTTAGGGGTCGAACATATTCTTTCTGTATAAACTCCTGAAGAAGCAAGAATGCAATTGGGGTGCCTTCTTTCTGCAACGAGTATTGGACGTGAAGAGGAGTACGAGGAAAGTGCCGATTCACTTCGGCGGGCTCATCACCAAGCTGGCTTCATACCTCAGATTGAATTTCCAGACCCTCACTCCTCTCTCTACAAGAAGCAAGGTGAACTTGCAACATCTCTACCGGTCCAATCTCCTACTTCTCCGAGATGGCGTGGCATTCGCGCACTGCCACGTCAATCAAGCATATCAAGAATGTTCCCTTCCCGACCCTGTCTTCAACATCGACGGCGCGCAACACTTCCGGTGGCCAATCATAGCCATCGCCGACTCCGATGAAGAAGGCGGCAATGACGGTGGCGACGACGGAAATGATGGCGAGGCTGAGGAGGAAGAGGCGGCTACACCTCTTCGGGCACGAGTGGCACCGCGGAAGCATCCTCGGATGCATCCGGGTGCATCTTCATCATCACAGCCTCCGCCACCACCATCGCCTTCGCAGCCAAGCGAGGATGTCTATTCTATGCAGGGCATGTATACGATGCTGCAAGACATCCAGCAGACCCATCATAGCCAAACAGCCACCTATGCCGGTATTCAAGAATCAGCAGAACATCCATGATAGGTTGCACAGGATGGAGGTGCAACAACAACCGTTTTTCGATCACTACTGGAGCCAGAGTTATTTTGGGGGGTATCCATAGCCTCCGCCGATGCCCCAGTACGATCCGACATTCCAGGGGCAGTACCCGTCTTGGGACCCCACGGCATCGCAGTACCCGCCTCCACCACCACAGGAGTGATCCGGTATCACTGTTCCAATCTTTAAGTTTGTTTTTGACTATGAGGCCATAGTCGAATTCAAGCTTGGGGGGGTAGTTGGAACAGCTTTATCTTTTACTGTTTTTAGTTTTTAATTTTATTGTTTTAGCTCTTGTTATTTGTTTCTTGCATTTTTAGTTTTTGTAGGATCCACATGCTATCTAGTGTAATCGTGGATGTCATAAAGTTTGTGTCATCTCATTAATTGTGCATGGGAAAATCAAGGGAATTTTAAAATTTTTGTGTGTTTGGAAAGCTTGTCTTGTTTGACCTTGTGCAATTAACCTACGAAAATGATTGGTTCTGTCAACTCTAAAACAACAATTCACAACTTTACTCCTAATGTTTCATGAAAGTGGACGGAAATATTTGTTTGAGCCTAATCTGACCAAATGGTAATGTGACTTTAATTGGATGTAAGAGAGAGAAATCTCTTAACTACTACACAGGTCAGTAAGGAGGGACACATAATATCTTTCTAAGGTTCAGTCACCTAGTCTTGTGATCTTTCCACCTCTTTGCTTTTCACAATCCACCACAAGAATTGGAAGTATTCTACAGTTTTAACCTCTTTGACCGCATTGCACGTAGATAGGGCTTGCATTAATTCTTTTTCCATATGTTTTGCATAAAAAGAAAGAAAAAATTAGAATAGTGATACATGCATAATACCCTTAGGTGCATGCCATGTAGTTGCATTCATAATTTTCATGCATAAAGTATATCATGTATCTCAATTTTTCTCCAATGGTGAATTAAATTATTCCATACCTTCTAGATAGTGCAAATTTCTGAGTATGAAGAAAAATAAGCCCAATAAAATATTCATTATCAATTATGGATACAAGGGTTGAAAAAAAAAGAGAAAAATCTGAAAAATCTGCATAATGAAAAAAAGAGTTATTTAGAAACAATTTGAATAAGAAGGAGAAAGGAACGTAATATCACCTGTATTTTAAGATAATTGAGTACATGATGTAGCTTAATTAGATGTCCATCTCGTTTTGAGACGAATAGTTAAAGCATGCATCATTCCACCCAATTTTAGGCATTAGGGCATTTCTTATGTGCATTTGCATCATTTAGGACATTTTTGTTTTATGCATGTTGAAACTGTGTAATACTTCCACTTTCTTCCATGAACCACCCATCTTCATCCACCCGTTGCTCGGATTGGTAGACCACCGTGAATTTCTCCTCACTAAGGTATATCAGGAGAACTGCTTCCATGTAGATGGTAGTTAGGGCGAGCAACGTAGTATAGGAGATCAAAAGATGCACCAAGTCTGAACCGGCGAGTTTTATTATGTTAACTGCCTTATGTGATAGTGTTCATCAGTTTTGAGGTCAATTTCTTTTATGGATGATTACTGTCACCTTCAGGGTAATTACCGTTCTGTGGTTAGAGAGGGTCGATATGTGAATGTCCGGTGGGAGTCATATAGGATGTTGGTTGTGGTGTGTTGTTCTTCAGTTGACATTAGCAATTCTATTCTAAGGATTAGTTGCTCGAGGGCGAGCAACGTTCAAGCTTAGGGGAGTTTGATGCGATAATTTTGATTCGCATTTATAGACCTGTTTGATATGTGTTTTATGCTTTTATTAGTCTTTTTTATGGTTAATGTTGCATAATTCATTCACTTTGGTCTTTGCTATTATTTTATGTCAAATCCCCTTTATTTCATCGTTTTGAACATTAATTCTCAAAAGATTATTATTTGTGTGAATTTATGTGGTCTCGTGTTTGAATTTAAGAGAAAACAAGTATATGCTTCCGTCGATACCATCGACGAGGTCACAGGTTGCCAGCCGCGAGAAGCAGGAAAAAGTCGATACTATCGACAGGGATGTCGATGGTATCGAGCTACCTTCAGGTTGCTGGCGAAAAAGCGGTCGATAGTATCGACACCAAGTCGATACTATCGACACTCGGAGGCTACAGTGTCGGAAGCTTGCAAAAACCGACGCCTAAAGGAAGTCGATACCATCGACCCGCGTCGATGGTATCGAGATGTTGTTGGGCGCGACAAATGAAGGGTTTGCAGCCGGCCGCTACTATAGCGGGTCGATACCATCGACTCGCGTTGATGGTATCGACACCGTAGGATATGAGTTGGCTTCCTAATGATCTCAATCAGACGGCTACGGTTAGTGAGCGACCTAATGACTGAGATATAGCTAATGACAGCTGCATGAACCAAAGGAGATCGGATTAGCCATTGTAGGAGTACCGAGGAGGAGTAAAAAGGAGAATGGAGGCTAGAAGCTCATACTTGTTGATCCGGAGGCCAAAGGAGACAGATTCCACCACCGAGAGGCGGTAGAGCACGCATCCTACACCAAGGATCAACTGGTTCTTCTCCGTTCAGGGGTTTTCCCTTTCATTCCACGTTTTTCACATGTTTTCCCCTATTTTTTTCCATGTACTTGTGTGAGATGAACATGCAGGGCTAATCCCCTTCGTCTTTAGGACCGGGAGTAGCCTGGGAATTCATTGTATGACAATTTTATAATAGTAATTCATCTTTTATCTCCTAAATCCGTGGTATGATTTCGTTTTCTCAACATATTGTTATGCTTGATCACCATAATAATAACCTAATGTCCTTAATCACTTTGAAAGAAGGATTAACGGCTGAAAAGAGATGGAATTCACATTAATCGACAAATCCCTTGAACAAGGTGGTATAAAATTAATGGTGGATACTGAGAGATCGTTCATAATGCACCCAGTTTAGGGTATAGGTTACTACGACGGTGGAACCGACCTAGACTTAGGTAGTGAATTGCACCACGACAGTGGGCAATTATGTTTTCAGGCCACTACCCGGATAGAGAGATAAAATTGAGTAGCTATATAGAATTTAATACAATGAAAACCCACGGTGAAACCGTAAACCTAAAGATCCCATTTTGAATTGATTAAACCAACATTTAATCGATTGTTTGTTTTGTTTTATTTTTATTCTTCTTTTAATTTTAACAACAACTCTCAACTTGTTAATCAGCTTAGTTGATCGCGAGTAGTTAGTAGGAGTCCCCGACGATTGCACGTATCCCTGAGTTCAACTCGGGCCTCACAAAGGCCTGTACTACTCGACGCGTTCACTTGCATTTCTGCACACAGTAAAATTGCGTCAGGACCCATGTAGAGGAAATCTAAACCATAACAAGTTTGTCTCCAAGCTTCATCATCACAAGCTAAGTCCACGTCCTCATGTCAAACCATCCATGTCCTCCACCTAGGGTTGGAAACATACCCTATCAAAAGAGAAACAATAGAAGACATCAACGAAAAGTTGGTATGTGTATACTAAAGAAAACTATGAGCAATGTAAGGAAATAGGGACAACAAATATAAAGGCTTCCCATGAGAGATAAGGACTACCCACATGGGTATAAAAGATAAGATTCATCATCATCATAAAAGAACATACTTGCCATAATTAAAACAATAAAGCAGTGCCACATGCACATATCATGACCAACATCTTGCATTCATGTGATATAAGCATAATACTAGAATATTATAAAGACAAAGGCGGACAAGAATCACACATCTTGAACCTGGTGGGACATGGGACAAAATTCACACATGTTTCCCTGATGGTACATGGACCAAGATTCACACATCCTGCCCTGGCATGGGGAATCACACATCAACCACCCAAATATATATAACATGGGCCAGGAATCACACATCCTGCCTGGGTATGGGGAATCACACATCCTCCATCCCAAAATATCACAATGTTGCCATGAGTCATGATGAGACAAAACCAGTGCAATTATACTATGCTAGTGCTACTGAATCATACAACAGGTAAATTGTAGAGGCAAGTAGAAAAGTATAGTCAAACATTATACAAGATTTATCATATCACACAATGGACAACATATGAAACCACCAATAAACCTCCACATCACAGTGGGTATATACCATCAACAAGATCATCATGTACCATATCACAAGGTAGGAGCCAAAAGAATATCCAAGATCACAATCACCAAGATAGTTCACATGAACCATGATAACAAGAGATAAGACATATTGTGTAGGCTCAATTCAAAAGAATGATAAGATAGGTGAATTGCTCAACATAGAGTAATAGGGGATCCAACATACCTCAAATCAGAGTCCAAAGTCCAAAGCACTTCTAGATCTGAGTCTAGGTCACCAAGGGCCTAATAAACACATGTACATATTTTATGTCAAATTCACACACAATAATCAAACCCTAAAAACACCTTTTTATCATTATGTGAATTAGGTTATGAAAATCATGCCACATTATATATTAGGTTATTAGGATTTCAAAACAAATTTTATTATATTTGTCTAACTTATAGATAATTAGTTATGATTTTTACAACTTAATTCATCATTAATTAGATCCATTGAAAACACCTATTATTAATCATTGAGTTCAGCCATCATAACTTATACCATTAGGTAGGTCTTATTTTTCTGACTCCAATGAATATTTTTCCATATTTTTCTGATCATCCATTAATTAGTTGTAGATTTTTAATCATTAGTCAATCAGAAAATTGCACGTAAGCAACCAGTTTGAAAAAGAGAAGAGAGAGAGAGAGGCCCATGCGTACTGGGCCGACCAATCACAACCGTACATGTCAGCATGGAACTCGTCCAACTCAGTGAAACCAGGTGCTAAACAAAAGAAAAAGAAACACACAAAATGACCATAATACCCATCTTGAAAAATAAAGCAAAGAAGTGAAAACAGAGGGCACATGTGAGAAAACATAACCAGGGATCTACCACATTCTCACCTTCCCAACAGAAGCCACAGCTCAGGTCTGCTTGGTTCTTGAGAACAAGATCAGAGATTGGGAGCCCAACAACAACAATGAAGACTGCCACTGTCTTCATGGTCACCGGTCGGATCCAACGAGCCAAAAACTAGAGAAATCATCTAAGGCAAGACTGGAAGAGAGACCTCAGTCATAGGGGGAATAGTGAGCGACAAAAACCTTAAAGAAGGCCGCAAAGATCCAAACCACAGCCATGGGCAAGCACGAGGAGAGAAATCGAATTCAAACAACCACTTACCAAGGTCAGCATGATGCCGGAGGCTCCAAGACCACAAGCTTGATGGCAATGCCAACTCCAGAGTAGGGGAGAGAAAACCATGACGCGCGAGGTGAAAATGAAACCACCAACAACTCTGCAGATGTCGAAAGATCGTGCAAGCATGAGTAATTGAAGGCGGAGGGACCCAGCAGAGGGCAGAGGTCGCCGAAATTGGAGGAAGAAGGTGGACCTGGTTGGGGAGGAACGGTGGACGTCAAGGGCAATTGAGGGCAGATGAGGTTTGTTTTGGGGTCTATGGTGCTTTGTGCACAACCATATATATAGGAGGGAGGGTATAGTGAGAAGGGGAAACTAGGGCCGAAGGAGGAGTTTTGGGGGTTTCAGATTGGGAAAGATTTAGGTAGGGAAAGTTAGGATCAAAAGATGTGGGATGATCTCCTGATCACAATGGGACAAAAATCATAGAGAACGGTGGAGTAGGGAGGGAGAACTATAAAATCGAACAATCTAATTACTATACAATCCCGAGTCGGGCTCCTACTTAAGGTAGGAGACGACCAGATGCCATCCAAAACTGATCGGACGGTCACGATCAATCGACGCATAAGTGAAGTGTGTGACACTCAACTATATGCGAAAAAATCAATTTAAATCGTGACATTTAATGCGATATTAAATCTGATTAAAACTAAAGTGAGATGAAATTAATGCACATATTTTCTCTTTCCTCTTTTAAGTGTTCTATTCTTATCCAAATTAGACCAAACTTTGCACACAAGTTAAGTTAAGCATGTAGATTCCAAATCTCCAATTAGATTTCACTTTTGGAAACTTTAGATGTATTATTTGATATATTCTTTGTTTCTATTTCTGGATGCATTAATGACACATGGATTATCCAAAGTTAGGTGAAACTTCACCCACAAGTTAACTTAAGTGTGTTGAATATGAATTTGGCATTCTTTCCAACTTTTGGTGTCAAGAATTACATTTATTTATTAATTACACCTTTTAGGCTGTTTTCTCTCTCCTCACTAACCATATTATATCAAGGCTGTCCAAATTAGATGAAAGTTGACATGTAAGCTTATTTTGATGTGTAGATTATGAATTTGAAATCTATTTTTACTTTTAAGACTTTTTTACATGGGTTATGTCATCTGGCCCACTAACGACCCATTATCTTAATTACTTATTCAATTAAGTTCTTTATCATCTTATTACCACCAAATGAATTATAAGACATATTAGATTACATTATTCATGCATTAGATTATTATGATTACTCTAACCTCAACCTTGTGTGCTAAGTCCAAAAGATCAAACTTCCAAGGTAGGGTCCAAGATCTGGCATGTTATAGGATACACCTTCATGAATTTAGATATCACATCACTAGTCAGTGTATATCACTCAGGTGCCATTAATGCTCACTTTCTATGCCTGTATTTAGGAGGAGTCCTTACCCCAACACCTTGGTTATCTGTTATGGCATTGTCTCCCTCTATCTGGGCATAAATAACTCATTGATGCTTCAACTCCGGTGCTATCTACATTGGCAAGAGTATCAGATGCATCTAAGTCGACAACAACATCATCTGTCAGAGATGGCGTCAAACAACATTTGTCTATTCGTTGAAAACATTGTGTGGTGGACTCTAGCAATGCTCCTCCCCCTCATCAACTTGATGTCGTGGTAATGGTAGAATGATCTACTAATCAACCTTGCCAGATCCTTATTTCCCTATTGTCAAACACTTTAAATTAGGAGAATAAATTTAAATGCAACACTCGAATGTTATGTGGGTGTATTATTCTACATACTATAAGAATCTCCCTCCACTCGAGGGTGTCAGGTAGTATGGGCTTGTGCCTGCTCTCCCTATTGTCAAACACTTTCAAGTAGGATGTTAAATTTAAATGCAACACATGAATGTTATGTGGGTGTATTATTCTACATACTATAGGCATCTCCCTCCACTTCAGGGTGTCAAGGAGTATGGGCTTGTGCCTGGTCTCATCCCTTCCAACACCACTCTTGTTGGTCACAAGCTTCAACTTTGCAAATTCCTTCCTCATGTTCTTCCACCGAGTTTTAACCTATCCTAATATACAGTTCGGGCTCCCCATCCTATTCTTCCAATCACATTGTCTCTCCTTCCAAGCCTCCCTAGTAAACTGTCCATCTATACACCTACCTATGTTATACTACCTCCTCAATACTGCAACTAGAGCCTCATCAGACTCCCTTGACCATACAATATGGAGCTTGGGGTCTACGAAAGACATACTAGCAATGGTGCTGCAATAGATCATGATAGTGAGTGTGTCTAAATGAAACCTTAGACAACCATACATGTTGATGTAGTCCACATAATATTGACAATTCAGTAATATATCTGGATGCAAATTCGGATGCATGAAAAAAATTGTACATGTATTGTATTTATTGTGCAATTTATTGTACTGATTAAATACCTTCATTCTTATTCATATTTGTTGTGCAGTTTATTTTACAGATTAAATACCTTCATTCTTATTCATATTTATTGTGCAGTTCTTACTTTATAGAAATGTAACTACATTTACTATCTTGTGCATTATGATTTGTCCAACTTAGGCCCGATAAGATCAGGGCATGTGGTTATTACCTCACAATCAAATTATTACTATCATATGGATTAGGGTTTGTCCAAATTAGGGTTCATCAACGTATGGCATGTGGCTATTCCCTCACCAAATTAGATCTGCTCAAACTAGGGCATGTCATTACTCCCTCCTCACATGTAGGCCTGATATAATTGTCAATTAAATTTGTCATGACAACATTAGGTTTGATCCATATTTGTATGGGTTATTTTACACCCATGCATGGTTTCCAGTTTATATATTTCAGGTTGTACCCCATTAGGAAGGATACAAACATAACATTATTTTTACTACATAATTACAAAACTTATGGAAACAAGCATGTTTTTATGTTAGGGATGAATATCCTGGTCTACACAGATATTGTTCTGATGACCACATTAGGTCCAATCCATACATCACAGTAATAGTGGTATACAATCATACACTCCATTAGGGCTCATCTATAGTATAATGATATTTATTATTTACATATTGACCATATTATATTTAATACAAATGTGTCCATTGTGTCATGTTAAAATTTTATTATAGGATTATCCATATATAATTTACATTGGGGTGTTTATGCTATGAAGAAGGATAGAAATAGAATAGTATTTTTGCTACATAAACACGAAATTTATGAAAACAAGCATCCATTTATGTTAGGGATAAATATACTGGCCTACATGGATATTGTTGCAATGACCACATTAGGTCTGATCCATACATCAGAGTAAGGAGGATGAAAAATCCAAATGTGCTACCCTAATATTGTGTCATACAATCATACACTCAATCAAAATAAAGCAAAATCATCTATAACCATGGTAACATAAAATTCGTAACACAACCATCTAATCTGTCAATTGAAAGTATACACAAAATATATACTTATACAACAACACCACACTGATTTTTCTAAAATTACAATAAAAAACCATGTAGGGGAGTTGCAAGGTCAGGTAGGAGTTTGAGACAAAATAATGACAAACTGGAAATACATGATAGTGGAGAAGGCAACACCACAACGATTGGAGAAGAACCACCAATAATTAGAACCCATGACCCCACCATGAATTATCAGAGAAGAAAACAAGAATAAAAGAGGGAAATGAATAATATAACAGTCAGATGAAAATAATAATGAAACGAGCAAATTGTTGTTCACCTCTTCACAAACGAACACAACTTGGAATAAGAGGGATCGACTGCAGCAGCTTGTGAGAAAACTTGGTGGAGGATGCACAGCTAGAGGGGGACGGGCCGGCTCGAGCAAAAAAATGCACCAATATAAAGGCCATCGGATAGCCCTTGCCCCGCATAGGGTTTCTACTAGACTTGTTCATCGACAAGATGACACAATGCCTTTGTAGAAGGGGCAAAGGGGGCAATTGAGGGGAAGAGGGATTCAATGGCTTTGGGCATGCGAAAGGAAAGGACAAGGCAAGGGTGTAGCAGCCGAACCTTATTTTTCTAAGAATAGCCGGCGCTTGTACCCCATTGGTGGCACAAGGGATTGATTCCCTTGACCGTGAGCTAGAAGAGATAGCTTTCACTATAGCAGTCTTCGGGAAGAAACACGAATTCATTTCATAGAGGCACACTAGCGACCTCTGAGGGAGGAGAAGACGATAGAGGGAGAGGGGCGAGAGTCGAGGGGTCGAGGGAGAGGGAGAGGGTGAGAGTTTAGGGGTCGAGGAAGAGTGAGAGTGAGAGGGTGATAGTCGAGGAGTCAAGAGAGAGGGGGAGGGAGTCGTGATTCGTAAACCTAACCCAGACCAAAATTCGTAATCCTGCCTCCACCGGGTCCGACTTAGTCTGGATTTGGGGTAATAAAATCCCAAAATAGAAGTGTTTCAGGATCGCAAATCAAACAACAATTTTTGTTAACCCAGACTAGATTTCGCTGACGTGGCACTAAACAAGGCGCCTAGACCCGGACTCGGTCGCAAACCAAACAAGAGCCTATAATACCTTCCTTTCGGCTGCCTAGCAAGGCCCATTGGCGGACCCTTAAAATGTCAATCGGCCTTTTAAGTTTAATAACGGTGGGAGCACCCGCTCCGAATTCTACTTTTAGCTGTCCTTCCAAAACCTGGATTATTGCTACCCGTTAAACCCTAACAGTCTCCTCTACCCTGAGAACGCCGACTCCGCCCTCTAAGCGGCGCTTCATCTCCCAAAAAGGACGGAAATGGCGAACCCCAAGGTCTTCTTCGACATACTGATCGGAAAGGCCAAGGCCGGTAGAGTTGTCATGGAACTGTTCGCAGATGTAGTTCCGAAGACCGCAGAGAACTTCCGATGCCTCTGCACCGGTGAAAAGGGACTTGGGCGTTCCGGAAAGGCCCTCCATTACAAAGGTTCCGTCTTCCACCGCATCATCCCCAATTTCATGTGTCAAGGAGGTGACTTCACAAGGGGCAATGGGACCGGCGGAGAGTCAATCTACGGCTTGAAATTTGAGGACGAAAATTTCAAGAAGAGGCATACTGGTCCAGGCGTGCTCTCCATGGCCAATGCGGGAGCTAACACAAATGGATCGCAGTTCTTCATTTGTACCGAGAGGACTTCGTGGCTAGATGGGAAGCATGTTGTTTTTGGGAAGGTTGTGGATGGATATAACGTTGTACAGGAAATGGAGAAGGTCGGCACGGACGGTGGACAGCCGACGAAAACTGTCGTGATCGAGGACTGTGGCCAGCTCACCGATGATCAGTAGGTAGGTTCGTCGTCCTTATCTACCGTTAGTCGTGTTTTACACTTCGCACTACTCCATAATGTAATTTTGTAGTTAAAGCAAGCAAATGCCAGGATAAGACTTCAGATGTAACTCTGCTAATGCACGATTCAAATAATGCTTGATCTTCTGTTGCTTTACTCTCAGCAAGTGTGAAAATCAAGAAACTTTGTAGGCTTGAAGTTTATCTCATGATTTGCGATTTGAATGATTGATAGAATGGGTCACATTTTTGGTGCGAAGCAATATATTCTTGTGTGAGAGACTTAGATGGCAGGCTTTAAACTATTAGTGTTTGTTCTAGATGCTGTATTGATGTTAAGAGATAAAAGCAACAACTGAAATTGGCAGTTTCGTTTTCATGGTTATTTAATATCACATATGTGCTAAACAGAATAAAGGCTTGATTTGCCACTTAGGCATGGATCAATCCCGTGTAAGAACTAATGTATCGTCAAGGTTTGTGCTATAAAGAAAAATATATGTATAGCGTTAAATACTGTAATATCCTATCAAGCTAATATCATACACAAGACATACAATTTTGTGTTTGGTAGGTTCGCCGTCCATATCTGCAGTTAGTGCGGTAGTTACTAGTTGTGTGTTTTGCATCTTGCATTTCCATAATCTAATTTCATAGTTAAATCAAGCGCATTTCTCCATAATGTTAAGCATGTCGTCCCCATCTATATGCTGCCAGGTGGGGTGGTGTGAAAATCATGAAACTTTGAAAGCTTACATTTGATGATATACGAGTTGAATAATTGATAATGACTGTCACATTTTTTATGCGAAGCAATTGTGGGGTTTGACTTGTTCCTTCCTTGGTATATTAGATTTGGTTACTCTATGGAAATTGGTTTGGCATTCTAATGGAAGAATTCGAATGTATGCCCAGTTTGGTTGAAATTGTATCTATTAATCTCGAATAATTGTGTATTTATTTTTCTTTCTGTGAAGGATTAATGGCTGGTTTTACATTATTAGAGTGTTTGTTCTAGATGCTATTTTGATGTAAGAAATAAAAACTTACAGCTGGAATTGGCAGTTTTTGTAATGATTGTTTCCTTATGGCATATGTGCCAAACAGAATAGATGCATGGTTTGCCACTTAGGCATGAATCCATCCCAGTATCAACTAATGTATTTTTCAGCTATATGTCAAAAAGGAAAATACATGTATGGTCTTAAATACATTAATATCACAACAAGCTTATATTAGACACAAGACACACAAAAACAACACTCCAGCATTTACCAATGAAGCAGAACCATCTTTCTATGACAAGTGAAGCTAAAATCTTAATGCAACCCCTCTAGCTATATAGAAATCTAAGAATGGTAATCATTAAATATGTAGTTGGGCAAAAGTACCTCTATCAGCAACACTTGTTTAGGCTAGACCAGCTGAATAAATACGTTCCGCAACTCTGTGAAATAATGTCTGGAGCAGTTTTATAACGTAAATTTCTTATTCTTGACTAAAGGTATATTTGATATGAATCCCAATTCTCCTTTAATTCAACTCTGTGAAATAATGTCTGGAGCAGTTTTATAAGGTACATTTCTTATTCTTGACTAAAGGTATATTTGATATGAATCCCAATTCTCCTTTATTTCAAATCTGTGAAATAATGTCTGGAGCAGTTTTATAAGGTACATTTCTTATTCTTGACTAAAGGTATATTTGACATGAGTCCCAGTTCTCCTCTAAGCCAAACCCGGGATGACTGGGAATGAGGTTTAGACGAGGATGAGGGTCCCAGGCCTCGTATAAACGACCACTGACTTTAAATCCAGTTGACATCCCTGCCATTGAATCAACTTTGTTTTCATTATCGTTTGTACCCAGCATATTGAGTTTGATTTGATCTCCGTTCTTACATAAACGAATATTGCACAATGGCTGTTGATGGAAAAGAGTACTGCTCGTTGATGAAAAATAATTGCAGAACTTCTTTTGTTAATTATGCTTGAACTGATGCCGGCCTTTTACTAGCACTTAGTTAATTGAGGGAAACTGCCTATCTCTCGTGCATAGAATAAAATTAAACAAATAATGATTATACTCAGAATGCAGAATATAGGATCGCAGTTCATCCGTAATGACTTAACTAAACATATCATGCAGTCTGCTATACAGATTACAGATAAGTGGAGTTTTCTATGGAGACTGAGAAGATATGATAGTTGAAGTCAGTGAGTCTGGCCCTGACTGGGAAGATTTCAACTGAAGTCAAGAGTGACCTTGATTTGAAAGATCTCTACAGAATGGAGTCGGTCTCCAATATGAGGGATGTCCAAATATGGAACTCAGTGTCGTAACTGTTAGTTATGGAAGACATGGAAATGAGGGAGGTTATTGACCACTCGTATCTTTGACTCATAGTTATCATAACCAAACCGGACGGTTCAACCGGTTGAACCGGAAACCGGTGCCTATACTGGTTCGGTTTAGCCCCAAACCCGGAAATCCCTTGAACCAGTGAACCTGTCCGATTTTTACTGAACCGGCCGAGTCTGACTGACCAATGATTTGCTGTATTTTTTGCTGAATTTTGTTGTTACTGCAGGTACATGCTATACCCTCCCTTTTCCCTATTCCTCCTCTTTCTTATCTTCCTCCTTATCCTCCTTTTCATGTTATTTCAATAGTTTGTTGCAGCATTTGCTTCTGTTTTTGTTGCTACTTGCTGCTGCCTTCTTTTGTTGTATTGATCCTCTTGCAATTGCTCCTATACCTCTCTTCTTCTTCATCTAGTCCCCTAGTAATTTCCATATATTTAAAGTATTCTACCTACCTTTTCTCATTCTTTAACATATTCCTACCGTCCTGCCAGAACAGTGACTGTACAAAAGCCTAATGCTACTGTCTATATTTATATTCCTATAAAGTTTCCAATATCCTTATGTCAATTATACCGTGGTATCTCCTCATGTTAATGAAAGTTTATTTGATTACTTGATAATTTGACACGGGAAATGCATTTTCAAATTGAATTATTGTCATTTCCATGTTAGGTTTTGATATACTCCTAGATTTGCTTACTTTTTCCTTGACTTTTCATATATTATAAAGTTATAAAAATGATTTATGGTGTCATGCTGATGTCACCGGTTGAACCGGTTCAACCACTGGTTGAACCAGTGAACCGAGAACCAGAAGCCTCACCGGTTCACTCATCGGTGCGGTTCTGACAACCTTGCTTCGACTACATTCAGGCATTATTATCAGACTAGAAAGGAAGGTTACACAAAAGTATGGAATAAGAATGGCTGCTTTCCTGGAGTAGGAAAATTGAGTTTTGGCTTTAAGGTTGATGGAGCATTCAACTAGAAACCGTTTCGAGGAAAGACACATGAGGTGCTATCTTGAACAGAAAATGGGAGGAATAATTAACCATGGTATTCAAAGCCCAATGACTTGGAGCGGAATGACAATTGAAAAAGATTTGAAAATACCTTCAGCTAGTAAGATAGCATCATTGTCATGTGTCCCATTAAGTATGGTAGTTCAAAAGGAGAATGCAGTGCACCAGAGTAATCCGAGTATAGGAGTGTAGAGCTTCCCTTGGGATAGGGAATGAACAAGATAGATGTAGAAAAGTGAAAAAAAAAGAGTTCGTCAATACCAACAATTTGGTAAAGTTTGTGAGAAATTATGACTGCCATGATACTCATGCAGAATATCTGACAATCGAATAACTGACAAAAACTGGGCAATTCATTAAACAGCCGTGATTTGTTATTGTGCTAAAAACTTGTATTCCATTCACCTGAGGTTTCTATTGCACTCCGTGCATAAAAAGTTAAAAATGTTAGTTAAAGAATATATTAGCTGTGCCTTGGCTATCTAAACACAGATGCCTAGGGGTCTGATGGGCCATGTTGGTCATAAAAAGTTGAAAATATTAGTTATGAGGTGTACTATATTAATACTACTCGTACTGTTGTTGTGCTGTTGGTACCTCTCTTATTTGTTTCCTTCCTTGTCCTCCTTGGTGTCCTGCTATACACCCTTCTGCCCTTCTTTAATTTTTACTGCTACTATTTTTCTCCATTTCTACTCACATGTTTCCTCAGTCTTGTGCTGCTATTTAGCCCTTTTGCCCTTATAATTTTATTTCTGTTATCTTCTATTCCTCCTACTTCTTTAACTTGTTTTGCTCTTCATCCTTTTATCTCTTCTACTAACACTTGGTAACCATCTTATTCCTGCAGCTGGCTAAATATCTTTCAAACTATATTCTGTATGTTATGTCTAATAAATGGAATTTCTATACTGTTTTCTTTTAAAATGTCCACATGTCCCAACTATCCCTTGGCTCAGCCTCATTGCCTAGCCATATGACTGTACTTTGGATATTTTGTTATTTGGTGTATATTCTTATTCCACTGCATTTTTTATTACAAGCGACTCAATCTGATTTAACTAGGTGGAAAGCTTAAAGAAATATCATGGCTTTCAAGGGACCGGGGGTTTTTACATGGTAATCATCTTGGAATTTAGATGATATTTACGTTTAGTTTCAATTTTCTAGGTTTTGATGAAAGTGTTATTAGAACACATGCATGCTATGTCTACCTTGTAATTGTCAAACATATGCAAGATTTTGCTTGATATAACGTAAATTTCTAATTGGCAGCTTTTAATCCTGTTCTGTGCATAAAAGTAGTTTGGGCATCAACTCGGACAAAAACAATGGAAGTTATTTTAACAGTCTAGAATGTACATAGATTGTTGCCACTTGATCGAAGACTTTATTAACCAAGTTAAAATGGTACTATCGATAGTTTATGTGGATAGAGTTGTCTTCCCCCCTATTGTAATTAAACGAGAGTGGGATGTTTGCACTTTCGCAATCTGTTCGACACTTCCAACGTCTAAAGCTTTTAACACGAGGATCAGAAGAATCCACCTGAAACCTGGGTGAGCACAATGAACCCACCTGATGCTAATTAAGTTCGTTAGGGTTATGATGGCTAACTCCTAACAATAGCGGAATTTTGAAAGGAGAGATGTCTAATCCATGAAGTGAAGAATGCTTTTTGCAGGATAGATGTTTAATTATTATAGAGTGGGCATTTTACCTTTTTTGAAGTCGTGAAAATAAGGACTAGGCCCATTATCAAATATCTACATCAACAGATAATGTTACCTTACTAGAAAGATGAGCTTAGGGGGAAGCATAGGATATGATTGCAATTTTTTCCTAAACTGGAAATAGACTAGATTGTTGCTGCAAGGCAGAATTATGCCCGATTGTCAAAGGTAGTGGCTGTGCATAGCAAAAGCAAGAAATACTAATATTCGAATGAACTAGTTTTTCTTGACAAGGTATTACGTTATATCAAACATGGCTAATATCGCCGAACACTGATGTAGCATTGGTTACATTGAAGTTTTAGAACAAACTACAAGGCTGTCTGTTCATAGCTCATCACTAAAAGCCTAAGGGTGCAGTTTTATAACATCACAAGCAATGACATGATGCAATTAATCCAATATCCAAAGATAAGATGATAAGCTTGAAGGAGGGGGTATTTTTCTCCTCCTGAAAAACTAGTCATCAGTGAGGTTGTCATTGTTGATCTTTGGACGTCATGTCTTCTTCAACTAAATTGTCAATAGACAAGTTGGGGTCGTTAAGGGATTGTTTGACTTTATTGGATAGTCAGTAACACGTTGAAGGGGATTGACTAATTAAGGTGGTTTGTGGATCTCAACTAGTTAACCTGTAAGCAAATGAAACAATAAGCATGGATATTTTTGATTCATGTCATTTAAAATCAAGCTCTTTAATTTTCAGTTAAAAGATAACGATATCTGAAAAGCCTAGCAGTTCTTTCAATCCAATTGAACCACAAAAATGCACCGATGAGGTGACTTGAAACTGTAAACAAATGAAAACAAAAGCATGAAGCTCTTTTTTAGATTTTAGATTCATATGTTGTCTAATATCAATCTCATTAATTGATTGGGTGAAAGATAACCTTTTCTGAAAAGTCTGTCATTTCTTTCAATCCATATGAACCACATGAAGGCATTGATGAGGCAACTTCAAAGTGAAAAAAAAGGGTATGATAGGAAGTGGCCAATTGGTCGACAACATTAATTTAGCTAGAAAGTTTGGAACTGATCTCTTGAAGATTAGATACTTAAAGAAAAGGGGAAGTAAAAGAATATGTTTTGTGTAGATTTTGTTTCAAATTAAACAAAACATACATGTAAAAGGGCCATTGAAAGTTTGGTCTAATGAGGAGCTTGCCGGCACAAAGTGTTCAACAAAATAGCTTATGGTTAGGTTTCATATCTCGGCTCCAAAAGGTATTGTCAAAAGGTGTGATCAAGCCTCCAAAAGCAAGGATTTTGTAAGTCTGGTTGAGTGTAAAGGAAGGGCGCTAACACTAAGAGATATACGGGCTTGGTTGGGGGGTTAGAGATGACTAGTTTCAATTTGTCACCATTGTAAAGGATGGTATGTTTAGTTTATTCATCATTTAAGGTTATTATCTCTACTTCTGTAGAGGAATTTGGATGCCACTAATCTTTTTTCCAGGAATGAAGGGTTTTGAATACTAAAAGTTGTAAGAAGTGAATAATAATCAAAATATGGTTGTTAGTGAAAGTTGTTCAACAGTTAATTTGGTTTAGGCTCATTGTATTTATAGTTTTTGTTATGATCTAAGTACACATAAGTGAGGATCTGTTTATCCACTTAAGTGCATCCATGTATTACTGGAATCCTATACATATGATACTCAATATCTTGTTATGAACTACTTAGACTATTGCTATTCTATCTGTATGATGTCAGAAGAAGCTCCTAACCCTAATCCACCATACCCTTTCCCCTCGCCTTCCTCCCTCTTCCCTCCTCCCTTGCTCTATGGTCGACACCGCCGCCACCACCATAACCATCAACACTGCAAACATCAAGGACAACGAGCCGCGATCACCATCAACAACAACAACCATAGCATGTCGTTGTGTTCCACTAGCAACAACAACGACAACATGCAACTGCCATCCTCCAGTAGTAGCCATGCCACGATCACCACCAACAACGACATGCATGCAACAACAAGATACCACCACCGCTAGTAGCCTGTGCATGGAGGTGCTTTCCACCAACTACTACTCTATGTGACCACTCCCTATCTCCCAGTTCATTTACAACAACACTACAAAGCCAATAAAGAGGCAACAAAAAGCCCCTGTGCTAATATATGAAGTACGAAAAAAAGTGAAGGGACATTATGCCCATTTTTTCTTCCTCTCCATGTGGTTTCTTAATCCATATGGTTGAGTATTTTTTCTTAAATTAGGGATTTCATATTGCATATCACAATGCCTACATTCTTATGAGTTTTCTTTTATCCTATAATGCCTAAACTTTGATGGTGCTTATTTTCCTTATTTCTTTCTTACTGTGTCCAGTAGTGCTTCTTTTTCTTGTATCTTTCTCGACGTTCTTATATTTTGGTAGCTCTTTATTTTTTATGCTTTCAATCTAGTACTTTTATTTTTTCCTTTATGTTTGAAAAAAATTTGTGCCACTTTCATTTACAATGAGATGCCCCATGTCACCGCTATAAGATCATTGGTGAAAACTTTTTATTATGGACGAATGATGTCAAAACATTTTTGGAACTATGTGGTAAATTAAATTTCATCAAAGGAGATGCACCTAAAGTACCCACAATGCCTGCGTAATCGAAGGGTATGTGGAAGCCGATATGGTAGTCAAATATTGTGGCACTAGAACAACAAAAACCATATAGGATCCACCAATCTTTGACAATAACAGAATATTTTTGATGTTTGAGGTGTGGATTACATGGATCCATTCCCCTTCTCTTATGGCTTCTTGTACATCCTTAGTGTTGTCGATTGTTTTTCCAAGTGGGTCGAAACCGTCCCCATAGTTTCTTGCGACTCCATGCCAATTATCGAACTTTTCAAGGACATCGCTTCAGAGTCTGACACACTATCGATTCTAATGGATGAGCTCACTTCCCTGAGCGTGCCTTTAAAGCGCTCCTTCATAAGTATGACATCCCTCACCGTGTGGAAACTACATACTGTTGACTAGAGAGTTATACATTGTTCATGTTTTGATAATGGCTTAACCATTCCATTCATATGTATCTAATATGTTTGTTTAAGATTGATTTCAGACATTAGGTACATGAAAGGATCATATTCACCAATCCTTAGCTTGTCTAAGTTTAAATCAAAAGCAAATCACTCCAAATCACCTTAGATTTTTTTCCGTAATTAGTTGTATTGATGATATGACTTGTAACTGAGATGAGAAAAACCAGGGACACTTAATTCCATCGTTTGATCACTTAAAAATCATTTTGAAAAATTTGTCACAACAACTTAGTCGGTCGAGTTTGAGGATTTTTGGAAATGATTGGATCGGCCGAGTTGTATCATCATCATCTAAGCCTCAATCCCAACTATGTTGGGGTCGGCTACATGGATCCTTCATTTCCATTCAACTCTATCATGGGCCATATTCTGATTGAGATGTAGAGATTCAAAATCTCTCTTTATAAGCTCATCCCATTTAATTTAGGCCTTCCTCTTCTTCTATTTATAGTGTTTGGCTCAATAGCATTGCTTCGTATAGGCACACTAGTAGGTCTGCGTTGCACATGTCCGTACCATCTGAGTCGGCCCTCACGCAACTTGTCCTCAATGCTCGCCACCCCCACTTTATTCCTGATATAGTCATTTCTCAAACGATCTTTTCTTGTCTTCCCACACATCCATCTCAGCATGCGCATTTCAACCACGTTCATCTTGTTGAGACCTTGTTTCTTCATCGCCCAACATTCACTCCCATAGAGCATGGCTGGTCGTATAGCTGTTCTATAAAACTTACTTTTTAACCTGAGAGGGATCTTCTGATCGCATAAAACTCCAGTTGCACTCCTCCATTTCAACCATCCTGCAGTGATCCGGTGACAAACATCATTTTGGACATCCCCGTCTATTTGAATAATAGAACCTAAGTAACGAAATTTGTCACATTTTGGTATATCTACTCCGTCCAACTTGGCTCCATCATTCACACTGCGAGATTGGCCGGCTGAGTTGTACACTCACAGAAATCGACCGACCAACTTTTTGACCAAAGTTGATTTTAGCTGATCGGTCGAGTTACCCCATGAAAAACTCAATCGATAGTTTGAAAATTGGCTTTGTCGGATAATGGATTGATCGAGTTACCTTTATTGAAACTCGATCGAATACACTATATGAAAATTGTAGAAAAATAATTGCAACTGTTGAAGAGTTGTTAGAAACAAAAATAGATATGTTACAAGTTGTAAAATAACTATTTTTCGTTCTTAAGTGACCCCACACTCAAAGGAGCACCCCAACTATAAATAGGACCTCTTAGAGTTCATTTCAAGGTTGCTCATTCATGCTATCCTTGGTCCTTGCTATAGTTGAGTGTGCAGAACCTATTTGAGCCCCATTTGTCTCCCAAGCATTTTGTGATTATGAGTGAGTTATGCATGTTGTAAGGGAGTTATCTCATTGTTACATTGTAAAGCTCTCTATCTTTCCATCTTTCCAATCCCCTTTCTCAAAGAGCAAAGGCTGAAGTGATCTTCTCTGAGTGAAGGAGGAGTTGGTGTTCTTCAAGGCTGAAGAAAGTGTGAAGATCTTCTCCAAGTGAAGGAGAAGGACAAGGCGGAAGATCTAAGGAGCTTGGTGGGTAAATCCTCAAGGCTGGAGACTTGTTGCAAGGAGGAGATGTCCTAGGAGAAGGAATCGAGCTGCTTGCAAGAGTGAGTAAGAACTGTTGTGAGGCAGAATACTAGCTCTTGGATAGGTACGCCATTGGATGTAATGTGGTCTTCTTGTATTTCTTATAATGAAATATAAGTATACATGGGTTGGAAAGTCCTAGAGGTTGACCTCTCTAGGTAGTGGACTGACGGTCTCCTAGTTTGGATATTGGAACCACTCTAAACACCTTGTCCAAGTGTTCGTTTCAATGTCTCTTATCCTTTCTATGCTTGATTAGATAAGACCTCAAATTCTCTTTTAGCATTTGGTTTCAATTGATATAATTTGAAGGTCTAACTATTCTTGTGCAAGTTTTGAAGCTCTATTCACCCCCTCTAGAGCCCTAGATCCAACAAGTGGTATCAGAGCAAGGATCTTCTCCAGCAAATCTCGTACGAGATGGGAAGATAGGTGAGAACCTCCTTGGTTCCCTCAACCTAGAGGGAGGCTTCTCCATGCGCCCCCTAGTCTTCGATGAAACCAACTTCCTCTATTGGAAGCGGCAGATGCAATTTTACATTCAAGGAATGAACTTTGATATGTGGAAAGTGATGATTGCACCCTACAAGGAGTCCAACGGAGCTATAGGAACTTGGGATGAAGCAGCTCTAAAGGCGGCACGACTCAATGGCAAAGCAATTAGCATCCTCTATGTAGCCCTCACTCCATCTGAGTTCAACCAAATCTCCTCATGGGATACAACCTATGATATATGGGGCAAGTTGTGCATCACTTATGATGGCACAAAGCAAGTGGAGGAGGCAAAGATCTACATGTTGAACAACCTGCTAGAGAACTTCAAGATGGGGAAGAAAGAAGGAGTTGCCGAGATCTACTCAAGACTCAACATCATCATCAATGGCTTCACTGCTTTGGGACATACTTTGGATAGAGGAGCAATCAACTCAAATATCCTAAGTTCTCTTCCAAAGAGATGGGAGTCAAAGGTGACCTCCATAGAAGAAGTAAGAAGTCTTGGTGATCTTCCAATCGAGGAGTTTATTAGCAATCTACAAGCTCATGAGCCAAGACTTGACAAGCAAGAAGAGGAAGCAAAGAAAGAAAAACAAAATCAAGGAAGATAAAAGATAGTGACTTCAAAGCTCAAGTGGAGGCTCTCATTCTTCAACAATAACTTGCTTGCCAGACCTCTCCTTCCTCCTCTAGTGAAGATGATGGCGCTAGTGAGCATGAAACTAACTTCACCAAGGGAAATGACTACAAAGGAAATCCATCTTCTTCATCTACTCCACGGTGCTACAAGTGGTAAAAAAAGACACTACAAGAGTGAATGTCCTAAGGCTATAAAGTCACCACAAGAGCAACCCCAAGAAGGAGGAAGACTATAAGAAAGATAACAAATACAAGAGGAAGGACTGTTGAATCTAAGGGCTCTAGAGGGGGGTGAATAGAGCTATAAAATTTCTCACAAAACAAATTAGACCTTCAAATTATGTCTAGTTTAAAGTAATAGCTTAATTACAATTTGAAGTCCTATCTAACAAGCATAGCAAAGACGAGAGAGATTGATAGCAAGCACTTGACAAAGGGATATAGAGTGGTTCCACTCTTCAAACTAGAAGTGAGTCAGTCCACTACCTAGAGAGGTCAACCTCTAGGACTTTGCAAGTGCTTGTCTCTGTATTATCACCAATAAGAGTTACAACACAAGACCACCAAAGGACTTACCCATCCAATCACAAGGAGATATCGACCTTACCAAAGGACTTACCACTTAGCTTGAGTCTTCAGCCTTTACCAAGGTCTTACCCACTCAAGCTCAAGTCTTCCACCTTGAAGGACTTTGCTTCTCCTCTTGGATCTTCAGCCTTTGTCTTCTCCTTTACATGGAGAAGATCACCACCTCTTCATTAACCTTGAAGAGGACCAACTATAGCTCCTTCTTCACTCGATGGAGCTCGCTTCACCTTTTCTTCATGTAGGAAGGGGATAGGGAAGCGGGAGAAGATGAGAGCTTTACATGCACAAGGGTGGAGCTCTCTTACAATGTCTAACTCACTCACAAATCATGAAATAAAGTGTAAACTAGAGAGAGAAAGGGGCTCAAGGAGTAGTAGCACTCTCAACTATAGCAAAGACCTTTAATATCTTGAATGAGCAAACTTGGAATGAATTCCAATGGGTCCTATTATATCTGGAGGTGCTCCCTTAAGTTGGGGAACACTTAGGGTCGAAATATAGTCGTTTTGCACAAGGCAATAGATCTATTTTCACCCAAACCAAGTCACCAACGGTTATAATCACTTTTTCTGCATTTTCCGTATAGTGCATTCGGTCGAGTTTCAATAAAGGTAACTTGACCGATCAACTAAATGACAAAGCCAATTTTCAAATAATCGGTCGAGTTTGTTCTGGGGAACTCAATCGATGAGCTAAAATTGAGTTTGCTCAGTGAGTCAGTCGGTCGAGTTCTATGAATGCACAACTCGACTGATGGGTCATCTTCAGAAAATCCATCATAGGATCGGTCGAGATTGTAACTCGACCGATGAACAGCTTGTGATCAATTTTCTAAATTGACTTTTGGGTGATTAAAACTTGGTATAAAGTGTCCCACATATTTTTATCATCTTAGTTACAAATCATATCATCAATACAAGTGATTAAAAAAATCTTCTAAGGTCGTTTGAAGTGATTTCCTAATTAGCACACTTGCATTGCATTTGACTTGAACTTGGACAAGATAGGGCTTGTGCAATTTGGTCCTTTTCATGTACCTAAAGCCTGAAATCAATCTTGAACAAACATATTAGATACATATGAATGGAATGGTTGAGTCATTATCAAAATATGGACAATGCATAACCTTTAGGTCAACATTCTCCCCCTTTTTGACAATGATAAACCATTCCTCAATCATATTGAAAAGGATATTGAAATTATACCTTTGCCTTGTAAATTGTAAGGGGATTCAAGATTTGAAAAATGTGAATTACTCCCCCTCAATCTATGCTTACTTTAACCTACATAGCCATTCTATCTACACAAAGCAATATAACACATGCATTCTATATGGTCTTTTAGCAAGTCACACGATAAATCATATAATGAACAAGAAAAGGATCACGTAGGTAATAAAAGTAATACGGTTGAGCTTCAAAACATTAAAATTCTCTCCCTCTTTTGACATTATCAACAAGGAAGGGGGGTAGAAGAGCATAAAAACATGTCTGCTCTAAGCACAACCAAGCAAATATCCAAAACATGCAATCTCAAACATACACCAAACAGAGACGAGAGAAACAAACAAGCTAAGTCATAATAAAAAAATGGTGAAACATGGCACCAACTCATAAGATATAACAGATCAAAGAGTAAGAGTGCACATAATATAGATTACAACCCAGAGTGCAAGTTCTAATGAAACAACTACAAGCGAAAATGATGAAAACTAAGATGATGAAATAGTACAACTCAGATCATGTGCCCAGAATTTTCTAATACAAAAAGCCTAGAAAAATATATATGATCAACAAACTAGACTAGAAGCTAAGAACACCTAGACATCTAAGCTATCTATATCGACAACATCATCATCCTCAGCATCAGTCTCATAGTCATCATCTTCGTCTGAAGGTGCAACAACATTGCCTTCATCACTGGAGTTACCAACAGAGCCACCAGAGCCATCATCATCGTCAGATGCAACACCATCATCCTTACCATCACCACCAGCCTCATCAGCATCAATAGTCTCCTCATTAGCCTGGTCCGACATCTCCTGATCAACAGAGGGACCGAAGCGACGACCGGGCCAACGAGCATTCTATTCATCCCAAATCATACCAAGAGCATAGAGATCATTGGCCCGTGAGAAGGAAGGAGTAGAATTGCCAAGGCTGGCAAGCAGAGTGGCCAAGGGGCCAGTAGGTAGAGGTAGGATAACGGGAGCAGGACCACCAACAGTAAAGGTGTGGGAGCAACAGAAGGTACAGGTAAAGGTGGAGGGGCTGGGTAAAAGTGATTGTATGCATAGGAGGCATAAGCATTTCTCGGGTAGGGCTGGTAGGCTGGGTAGGGATGTGCACATGACATGTTCACGCTTGACATGATTGAACATAAATCCCGATGCAGGTGCTCCTGGACCTGGAGGTTGTATGCCTGTTGATGTATCATGTAACACATGAGGGCTTCATTGGACACATGAAACGAGACACATGCACGTCGGATAGGCTGAGGAGGTGGAGGTGCTCGGGTAGAGGTCAAGGCAGGTGCAGAAGCAGAGGCAGAGGCACCGGGTGTGGTGGAGGAAAAGATAGACACAAATTTTTGAATGGTGGTTTCACTGATACATACTCCCTTCCAGGTAGGTCTGTAATGGAAGTCATGGAAGAGAGATTTCCTAGTGGCAAACTGAAAAAGACCACATATCAGGACAGGGTAGGGAGGGTGGGTGCCACATGTATTCTTGCCTGAGTCGAAGTAAGTCATATGGTGGAGGATGTATCTGGACCACTTGACTCTGACATTCTTTAAGAGGCAATACATGATTACCGTAGTGTTCTCTGCAATATCCATTTGATTTTTCTTCGGATGGATGTTGCAATTGACCACTAGGGCAAGGATACACCTCTTTAGATCTAAGGAAGAGGATGGAAGGGTGCTCTTCTTCTTGTAGGGAAACTGAGGTTTCTTCAAGTAATAATGGATGTCAGGAAGAGTGAGATCGTATTGCTTGTAGAAAGCCTCAAGGTTTAGAAGGTCAAAATACTCACTGTAATCCTTACGCCAGGTGTCAGTCTCATGGGTACCAGAGAAGAAGATATTCAAGGTATCCTCCGAGACTTGAAATTTCTTCCTAGCTATCATAGACGTTAGGATCACTTGAGTATTAGGAGGGGATACTAGGGTGTCGTAATTCCAACGCAAGTTCACGTAGAATTCGTGAACCGTTTTCGTGCTAGTCATGGAATTGTGGTAGCATGCGTGTTCAACAATTAAGGCTGAGAGATGGTGAATGTGTAACACCCTCGCCACTTGATCGATGACCTCTTGGTGTCTAGGGCTAGACTCAAAGAGGGTGTAAAAAGGGAAAGGACTTCGCCGGAGGAGGTCCTTATACCTATTAACAACCTCATTTGAGACAAAGAGAGACTCATCAAAGGGGATCAAGCGGGAAGATGAAGAGGAAGATGGTGCATTGCTGGGGGCGGCTCTCTTCCTTCTATTTGAAGACATAGAGATGGAATAGAGAGAAAGGAGAAAGCAAAAGCACAAAACACACCACCAAAAATCTTCACACACCTAGGTTTAGCAAGGGGGAAGGTCAAGGATGGTCTACCTAGGTCGGATTAGGGCTAGGTTGAGGAAGGGGACGTCAAGGGTGGAGAGATTAGGGTTAAGGGAGGTGGAGTCGGCCGACTTTTCTCTAGTTGAGAGGGAGAATAGTCGGCCGAACCCAACTTAAGTGTGCTCCAGTCCAACCATCGGTCGAGTTCTGTGAACTCAAAAACTCCGCCGATTGACTTTTTTAAAAAGCTCTCAGCCATCAGTCAAGTTTGTCCTGGGTAAACTCGACCAATGGTCAACCTGACCTAAAACCATCAAACTTAATTTCTAGCCATTTGAATGCTAATTAAATTTATTTTTCAAGTCCATTATGTATATTGAACATACTTAGGCACATATTACTCATCATTGGGTACTATTTTGCGATAAAATATGTGTTTGCGAAAAAATACCCAAAAATAAGAGAAAAACAAGTCAAAATGAACATGAAAAACCGATTTTAAGCATATTAGCAAACAAAAATGATCCAAATAGAGACAAGACATATATGATAGATAATAACTAGCTAGAAGGCATTACAAATTCATTCAAAATAGTTATAAGCAATTTTGATCTAATAAAGTTAAATTACTCTCTAGCTAGAGGTTTAGTAAAATTATCCGCCAACTGATTTTTCGTGTCCACATGCGTGATATAGATATCCTTCTTGCCAATGTGATCATGAAGAAAGTGATGGCGAACCTCTATATGTTTAGCTGTACTATGCAAGATAGGATTGTAAGACAAGTTAATTGCACTAGTATTATCACAATAGATAGGAGAAACATCAAAATGAATGTTAAAGTCTTGGAACATTTTCTTCATCCATAGGACCTGAGCACAACAACTTTTGGCTGCAATGTACTCAACCTCTTCGGTTGATAATGCCACTATGCTCTATTTCTTGGAGAACTAAGACACCAAGCATGGTCCTAGGAGGAAACAAGTGCCACTTGTGCACTTTCTATCAATTAAGAAACATGCATAATCGACATTACTATAAGCAGTAAGAGTAAAGTCCATTGACTTGTGATACCATAGTACAAAGTTTGGAGTTTTGGCTAAGTACCTTAGAATCCTTTTAACAACTATAAGATGTGATTTCTTAGGATTTGATTGAAAGCGAGCACACACGCCAACACTAAACATTATATCAGGTCTAGAGGCAGTTAAGTAAAGTAAACTTCCAATCATACTTCTATAGAGCTTCTCATCTACCTTCTCACCTTCTTCATCTTTATCAAGTTTGGCGATGTTTGACATGGGTGTGTCCATCGGCTTGGTGTTCTCCATCCCAAAGTGCTTAAGTAGTTCATTTATGTACTTGCCTTAGTTGATGAAGTTCCCATCTTTTGTATGCTTGATTTGAAAGCCGAGGAAGAATGCGAGTTCACCCATCATACTTATCTCGAATTCACTCCACATAAGATCACTACATTCTTTGCAAAGATCAAGGTTAGTTCCGCCACAAATGATATCATCAACATAGATTTGAATGATAAGAAAATTGTTAGAAGTGTATTTTAGAAACAAGGTAGAATCACTTTGCCCATGATATAACCATGATCTAACAAAAAGTTTTTTAATTTCTCATACCAAGCACTTAGTGCTTGTTTGAGTCCATAGAGAGCTTTTTGCAACAAATAAACATGGTTAGGTAGACTATTATGTTCAAATCCTGGAGGTTGTGCATCATACACTTCCTCATCAGTTGTACCATTCAAAAACACACTTTTAACATCCATTTGATACAAATGAAAGTCTTTATAACTAGCAAAGGCAATCAACATACGAATTGACTCAAGTCTAGCTACAGGCGCATATGTCTCATCAAAGTCTATACCTTCTTGTTGATTATAGCCTTGAGCCGCTAACCTTATTTTGTTTCTTACCACTTTGCCACTTTCATCAAGCTTGTTACAGTAGACCCATTTGATGTCAATGATCTTTCTATCATTTGGTCTTGGCACAAGGGTCCAAAATTTGTTCTTCTCAAATCACTCCAACTCCTTTTGCATAGCTAGGATCCATTCCTCATCCCCAAGAGCTTCTTTGACATTCTTAGGCTCAAGTTGTGAGATGAAAGCACTGTTGGCTTGTTCTTTGTTGAAAGCATCCCACATCTTCACTCTTTCAAGGGGATCACCTAAAATCAACTCCTTTGGATGATTCTTTGCAAATCGGGGGTTGGATCTTTCTTTTCGTCATCTTTATCTTCTTCTTGAGTAGCCACCTCTTTTCCCTTTTGGGTGACATTGAGCTCTTTAAGAATAGGAATTACTTCACCTGCAACATCATCATTTGAAACAATATCTTTGGGAATGGATGGGTTAGTCTCAATAAACTTTACATTAATAGATTCTTCTACTTTAGCATGATCAACATTAAAAACTCTATAAGCCTTGCTAGTAGGCTATAGCCAAGAAAGAAAGCCTTGTAAGATTTCAGATCAAACTTGTCAAGAGAATATTTCGTATTCAAAATAAAACAAGGACATCTGAAAACATGGAAATACTCGATATAAGACTTCCTACCACGCCATTGTTTATAAGGGGTTTTCTTCAGCGAAGGATGAGTAAAGATCTAATTTTGCACAAAACATGAGGTACTGACAGCTTCAGCCCAAAACTTCTTAGGAGTGTTATACTCTAGAAGCATGGTCCTAGCCATCTCCTGTAAAGACCTATTCTTCCTCTCTACAACCCCATTTTGTTGAGGTGTTTGAGGTGAAGAGAAGTTGTGTGCATAACCCGATTCATGACAAAACTGCTCAAAAAGCCTGTTTTCAAATTCTCCCCCATGGTCACTACAGATGGAAACAATGCAACAAGAAGCTTAATTCTCAACTCATTTAAAAAAGCTCGAGAAAACATCAAGCGTATCACTTTTAGAAATGAGAAAGAAAGTCTATGTATATCTAGAGAAATCATCGACAATAATAAGGCAATACTTGGAGCCACGAAGCGATTGACTTCTCATTGGTCCAAATAGATCAATGTGAAGAAGCTCAAGAGCTCTCTTAGTACTATGGACTCCTTTGTATTTGAAGGAGGGCTTGGTTTTCTTTCCTTGGGTACAAGGTTGGCATTCCTCATCCTTTTCAAAATCCAATTTAGGAAGACCCTTGACCAAGTCCTTTTTGCTCAACTTCTTCAACTGATGTATATTTATATGACCAAGTCGGCGGTGCCAAAGAGAAATATCATTCAAGTTGACTACTAGGCATCTACCAACAACAGTTTTAATAGAGTCAAGAACAATAACATAAAGATTACCACTTCTAGTTCCCTTATATATAACTTGATAGGTGAGGGAATCTAGAATCAAGCATTCAAAGGAAGTAAATAGCACAAAGTAACCATTATCACAAAGATGACTAACACTAATTAAATTGTGATGTAGGCCATCCACAAAAAGAATATTCTTGATACATAAGGATTCACCTACATCACCCTCACCTTTGACTTTACCTTTCTTATTGTCCCCAAAGGTGACAGATCCTCCTTTCTTTTTGGTGAAATTGTTGAAATGGGTTATGTCACCGGTCATGTGCTTTGTGTAACCACTATTAACAATCCGTCTACTCTTTTCCTACAAGAAAGGAGAATGTTGGTTTCCAACTTAAATTTTGGGATCCAGAGTTAGCTTGGGGACCCGTTTCATCTTTGGATTTGTCCCCTTGGACTTGTAAGGACAATAAGTAGAGTAATGATCATCACATTTGCAATAAGAACAAACCATAGTATTCTTAGTGTCAGAAGGCTCTCATATAAAGAAAGAGGACTCCTTGCTCTTTTTCTTACCTTTGTCTTTGCTCTTGCCCTTTGATGCACTCCCTTTAAATCCCAAACCACTAGTACCACTTTAATTGGTAGAATGGTCAAGGATTTCATTTAGGGAGTTCTTCCCTTTAAGGAATTTTTGTAGGGATGCTCTCAATATATGGTTATCATCATTTAAATAAACAATAGTAGAAGATAAACTAGATATGTCATCCCTAACATGCATAAGATCAGCCTCAAGACATAAAGCTTTAGTTAAATATGAGTCTTTTTCAAGAGAGATTGAAACAACATTAACACTAGGAAATTAAGGTCTAGAAGATAGATCATTTACTTGAGCAAGCAACCTAGCATTTTCATATTTAAGCATTTGAATCTCTTTGAGATAGACATCTCTCTCTCCTCTATGGCCATTAATAAGGAGATTAAATTTAACATTTCTAGTTTAAGCAATTCAAGCTCTTTAAGGCAATTTTGGTTTTCTTCCTTAAGATTCTCAATGTTCTTAAGGTAGATACCATTCTCAACTTCAACCCCATTGTATTGGAGTTCAAGATCAAGGTATTGCCCTTGCAAATTATCCATACTCTCAAGGTTGGTTTTCTCATTCAATTCAAGAATTTCAAGATTAGCATAAAGATCATCAATAATTTTTCCTAACCGTTTTCTTTTAGATTTATATTTAGTAAAAGATGAACGGGTAGACATAAGCATGTCAATAATAGATTCTTTAGATAATTCATGCAAGCTTACCTCGCTTACCTCACCAATATCTTCACTACAGGCCATGAGAGCAAGGTGGCACTCTCCATCTTTTTCCGAGCTTGATCTTCTTGAACATGAAGCTTTCCAAGCTGCATGAGATGCATTCTTGTATCTCTTCTCCTTCTTATCCTTCCTCTTGTATTTGCTTTCCTTCTTGTATTCCTCTTCTTTCTTTGAGTTGCGCTTGTGGTGTGACTTTCTTGACTTGGGGCATTCACTCTTGTAGCACCCCTTTTGACCACACTTGTATCATCTCGGAGTAGAAGAGGATCCCTTGAAGTGTTTGCCCTTGATGTAGTTGGCTTCATGCTCACTAGGGCCTTCATCTTCACTAGAGGAGGATGGATGAGTTTGACAAACAAGTTGTTGTTGAAGGATGACAACCTCGACTTGTGCTTTGAAAGCACTATCTTTGATCTTCTTGGCTTCCTTCTCTTCTTACTTTGCTTCTTCTTCTTACTTGTCAAGTCTAGGCTAGTGAGCTTGAAGATTGCCAATGAGTTCTTCTATTGAGATGTCACCAAGGCTCCTCACTTCTTCAATGGAGGTGACCTTTGACTCCCATCTCTTTGATAGAGTCCTCAAGATCTTGGAGTTGATTACACCTCTATCCAAAGTGTTGCCAATGTAGCCAACCCATTGATCATGACATTGAGTCTTGAGTACATTTCAACAATCCCTTCTTTCTTACCCATCTTAGAGTTCTCTAGAAGGCTGTTCAACATGTAGATCTTTGCCTCCTTGACTTACTTTGTGTCTTCATATGTGATGTACAGCTTGTCCCAAATCTTATATGCGGTGTCCCAAGATGAGATCCGGTTGAACTCTTTAGGGGTGAGGCCTGCATAGAGGATGCTAATGGCCTTGGCATTGAGTTGGACTTCTTTGAGCGCAACTTCACCCCATGTAGCTACAACTCCAGTTAGCTCCTTATAAGGTGTTACCATCACCTTCCACATGTCAAAGTTCATCCCTTGAATGTAGAACTGAATACACCTCTTTCAATAGCGGAAGTTGGTGCCATCAAAGACCGGAGGATGCATGGAGAAGCCTCCCTCTAGGTTGAGAGAACCAAGTAGGTTGTCTCCCATCTTCTCGTCTCATGGGAGATTGTTGGAGAAGATCCTTTGCTCTGATACCACTTGTTGGATCTATGGGCTCTAGAGGGGGGGTGAATAGGGTTACATTTTTTTTCACAAAATAGATTAGACCTTCAAATTATATCAAGTTTAAAGAAATAGCTTAATTGCAATTTGAAGTCCTATCTAATAAGCATAGCAAGGATGAGAGAGATTGATAGCAAGTACTTGACAAAAGGATGTAGAGTGGTTCCACACTTCAAACTAGAAGTGAGTTAGTTCATTACCTAGAGAGGTCAATTTATAGGACTTTGCAAGTATTTTTCTCTATATTTATCACCAATAAGAGTTATAACACAAGACCACCAAAGGACTTACCCATCCAATCACAAGGAGATATCGACCTTACCAAAGGACTTACCACTTAGCTCGAGTCTTCAACCTTCACCAAGGTCTTACCCACTCAAGCTCAAGTCTTCCACTTGGAAGGACTTTGCTTCTCTTGGATCTTCAACCTTTGTCTTCTCCTTTACATGGAGAAAATCACCACCTCTTCATTAACCTTGAAGAGGACCAAATATATCTCCTTCTTCACTCGATGGAGCTTGCTTCACCTTTTCTTCATGTAGGAAGGGGATTGAGAAGTGGGAGAATATGAGAGCTTTACATGCACAAGGGTGGAGCTCTCTTACAATATGTCTAACTCACTTACAAATTACAAAATGAAGTGTAAACTAGAGAGAGAAAGGGGCTCAAGGAGTAGTAGCACACTCAACTATAGCAAGGACCTTGAATATCTTGAATGGGCAAACTTGGAATAAACTCCAAGGGGTCCTATTTATAGCTGGGGGTGCTCCCTTGAGTTGGGGAACACTTAGGGCCGAATTATAACCTTTTTCACAAGGCAATAGATCTATTTTCATCCAACCAAGTCACCAACGGTTATAATCAATTTTTCTACATTTTCCGTACATTGAATTCGATCGAGTTTCAATAAAGGTAACTCGACCGATCAACTACAAGATAGCCAATTTTCAAACTATCGACCGAGTTTGTTCCGCGGAACTCGACCAATGAGCTAAAATTGAGTTTGTTCAGTGAGTCGGTCGGTCGAATTCTGTGAATGCACAACTCAACTGATGGGTCATCTTCAGAAAATCCATCATAGGATCGGTCGAGATTGTAACTCGACCAATGAACAACCTATGATCAATTTTCTAAATTGACTTTTGGGTGATTAAAACTTGGTATAAAATGTCCCACATATTTTTCTCATCTTAGTTACAAGTCATATCATCAATACAAGTGATTACAAAAATATTCTAAGGTCGTTTGAAGTGATTTCCTAATTAGTACACTTGCATTACATTTGATTTGAACTTGGACAAGCTAGGGCTTGTGTAATTTGATCCTTTTCATGTACCTAAAGCCTGAAATAAATCTTGAACAAACATATTAGATACATATGAATGGAATGGTTGAGTCATAATCAAAATATGGACAATGTATAACCTTTAGGTCAACAAGGACAAGACGGAGAGGAGGAACAAAGATGTTGCTCATGCTGCTTGGGAAGGCTCATCCTCTAGTGGATCAAACTCTGATGAAGATGGAGAATACCACCTTGCACTCATGGCCTCCATAAACGAAGACATTGGTGAGGTAAGTGAGGTAAGATTGCATGATTTAGCTAAAAAAAAACTCTTATTGACATGCTTAATGTTACTCGTTCTTCTTATCCCGATTGTAAATAAAAAAAGAAGAGATTGGGTAAAATCATTGATGACAGTATGCTAAACTTGATATTCTTGAAATGAGAAAATTCATCTTGAGAGCATTGATTCTTTGCATGGCCAATTTCTTGATCTTGTGCTCCAATACAATGGAAGAAGTAGAGAATGATATCTATCTTAAGAACATTGCCTTTCTTTAGGAAGATAACTAAAAGTGCCTTGATGAGCTTGAGTTACTTAAAGCTGAAAATGCAGAACTTAAGCTTATTAGTGATGCTCGTAGAGATGAAAATGATGTTTATCTCAAAGAAATTCAATTTCTTAAATATGAAAATGCTAGGCTTCTTGCTCAAGTTAATGACTTGTCTTCTAGACTTATTTTTCCTAGTAATGATGTTGCTTTTATTACTTTTGAAAATGATTCTTATTTGACTAAAGCCCTCTATTTAGAGGTCGACCTTGTTCATGCTAGAGATGATCTTGCTAGTTTGTCTGCTACTATTATCTCTCTTACTGATGACAATCATTGACTTAGAGCCTCTCTGCAGAAATTCCTCAAAGGGAATAACTCCCTAAATAAATTCTTTGACCATTCTACCAAACAAAGTGGTACTAGTGATTTGGGATTTGTAGGGGGGAGCTCCTAAGGGCAAGAGTAAGGCCAAAGGTAATAAAAAGAGTAAGGAACCTCTTTTCTTCCATGGAGAGTCTTCTGGCTCTAAGAACCCTATGATTTGCTCTCATTGCAAAAGTGATGATCATTATTCTACTTATTGTCCATACAAACCTGAGGGGATCAACCCAAAGATGAAATGGGTTCCCAAGCTAACACCGAATCCCAAAATTTAAGTTGGAATCGACATTCTCCTTTATTGCAGGAAAAAGAAAAATGGATTGTTGATAGTGGCTGCAAAAAACACATGACAGGTGATATAAGCCATTTCAACAATTTCACAAAGAAGAAAGGAGGATCAGTTACTTTCGTGGACAACAAGAAAGGTAAGGAAAGTGAGGGTGATGTAGGTGAATCCTTGTGCATCAAGAATGTTCTCTTTGTGGATGGCCTACATCACAATTTAATAAGTGTTAGTCAATTATGTGATAATGATTACCTTGTGCTATTTACTTCTTTTGAATGCTTGATTATAAATTCCTCACTTACAATGTCATATATAAGGGAACTAGAAATGATAATCTTTATGTAATTTTGCTTGACTCTATTAAGCCCATTGTTGGTAGATGCCTTGTAGTCAATTCAAATGATATCTCTATTTGGCATCATTGGCTGTCATGTAAATGTACATCGATTGAATAAGTTGAGCAAAAATGACTTGGTCAAGGGACTTCCCAAATTGAATTTTAAAAAGGATGAGGAATGCCAACCTTGTACCCAAGGAAAGCAAACCAAGTCTTCCTTCAACTCTAAAGGAGTCCTTAATACCAAGAGAGCTCTTGAACTTTTCCATATTGATCTATTTGGACCTATAAGAACTCAATCGCTTCGTGGTTCTAAGTATTGTCTTGTTATTATTGATAATTTTTCTAGATATACTTGGACCTTCTTTCTCATTTCTAAGAGCGACACTCTTGATGTTTTCTCTAGCTTTTGCAAAGAGTTGAACAAAGCTTCTTGCCTCATTGTTTTTATCCGTAGTGATCATGGGGGATAATTTGAAAATGATGTTTAGAACGTTTTTTGTGAAGAGTCTGAATATGCACATAACTTTTCTTCACCTCGAACACCTCAACAGAATAGAGTTGTAGAGAGGAAGAACAAGTCACTACAGGAAATGGTTAGGACCATGCTTCTAGAGTATGACACTTCAAATAAGTTTTGGGCCGAAGCCGTTAATACATCATGTTTTGTGCAAAATTGGGTTTCTACACATCATTCTTTGAAGAAAAATCCCATTAGCTATGGCATGTTAGGAAGCCTTCTATCGAGTATTTTCACATTTCGAGTGCCCTTGTTTTGTCTTGAACATGAAAGATTCTCTTGACAAGTTTGATCCGATACCGTACAAGGCTTTTTTTCTTGACTATAACACTACTAGCAAGGCTTATAGAGTGTATAATATTGATCTATCTAAAGTAGAACAATATAGTAATGTCAAATTTATTAAGACTAACCCCTCTGTATCCAAGGATATTGCTAATGATGGTGTTGTAGATGAGGTAATTCCTATCTTAAAAGAGCTCAACATCACTCAAAAAGAAAAAGAGGCCACTCAAGAATAAGAGATAGATGAAGAAAAGAAGAATCTGACTCCCCGCTTTGCAAAGAATCATCCTAAAGAGATAATCATAGGTGACCCCTTTGAAAGAGTGAAGACAAATGCTGCCTACAACAAAGAACAAGCCAACAACACCTTCATCTCACAAGTCAAGCCAAAGAATGTCAAAGAATCTCTTGGGGATGATGAGTGAATCCTAGCCATGTAGGAAGAACTAGAGCAATTCGATAAGAAAAAAGTGTGGACTCTAGTGCAAAAACCATGTGTTTGAAAGATCATTGGCAACAAATGGGTCTACTACAACAAGCTAGATGAAAGTGGCAAGGGGGTAAGAAACAAAGCAATGTTAGTGGCTCAAAGCTACAATCAACCGAAAGGTATCGATTTTAATGAAACATATGTACCTGTAGCTAGACTTGAGTCAATTAGAATGTTGCTTGCTTTTAATAGTTACAAGAATGTCCTTCTATATCAAATGGATGTTAAAAGTACATTTTGAATGGTATAGTTGAGGAGGAAGTGTATGTTACATAACCTCTGGGCTTTAAACATGATAGTTTTCCTAACCATATTTATCTGTTGCAAAAAGCTCTCTTTGGTCTCAAAAAAGCACCTCGAGCTTGGTATGAGAAACTAGAGAACTTTTGGTTAGATCATGGCTATATCATGGGCAAAGTAGATTCTATCTTGTTTCTAAAACACACTTCTAACAAATTTTTTATTGTTCAAATTTATGTTGATGATATCATTTTGGTAGAACTAATATTGATCTTTGCAAGGAGTTTAGTGATCTTATACAGAGTGAGTTCAAGATGAGCATGATGGGTGAGCTTACATTCTTTGTTGGCTTTCAAATCAAACAAACAAAGAATGAGAACTTTATCAACCAAGACAAGTACACAAGTGAGCTACTTAAGCGCTTTGGGATGGAGGACACCAAGCCGATGGACACCCCCATGTCAAATACCGCCAAACTTGATAGAGACAAAGAATGCGAAAAAGTAGATGAGAAGCTCTATAGAGGTATGATTGGAAGTATACTTTATTTAACTGCCTCTAGACTTGACATAATGTTTAGTTTTTTCTTGTGTGTTTGTTTTCTATCAAGTCCTAAGAAATCACATCTTATAGCTATTAAGAGGATTTTAATGTACTTAGACAAAAGCCAGAATTTTAGACTATGGTATGCTATGTCAAGAGACCTTACTCTTACTGATTATAGTGATGCTGATTACGCAGGATGTTTGGTTGATAGAAAGTGCACAAGTGGCATTTGCTTCCTCCTAGGATCATGCTTGGTGTCTTGGTTTTCTAAGAAACAGAGCTCAGTGGCTCTATCAACTACTGAGGTTGAATACATTACATCCGGGAGTTGTTGTGCCTAGGTTCTATAGATGAAGCAAATTCTCCAAGACTTTAACATTTATTTTGATGCTTCTCCTATCTATTGTGATAATACTAATGCAATAAATTTATCTTACAATCCTATATTACTTAGTAGAGCCAAGCATATAAAGGTTATTCATCATTTTATTTGCGATCACATTTCCATAAAAGATATTTATATCACACATGTTGACACGAAAAATCAGTTGGCAGATATTTTTACTAAACCTCTAGATAGAGAGAAATTTATTTTTATTAGATCTAAACTGCTCATAACTGCTTTGGATGAATCTGATATGCCTTCTACTTAGTTGCTATCTATCCTATATGCTTTTCTCATGTCTTGATCACCTTTGCTTGCTAAAGTGCTAAATTTTCATGTTCTTATGCCTTGTTTTTGCTTGTTTTGGGTGTTTTTAGCAAACAATTGTTTTAATGATATGTGCCTAAGTATATCTAAAATGAAAAATGGACAAGAAACATAAATTTAATTAGCACTTAAATGTATATAAACTAAAATTTCTAAAGTTGGGACAAAACTTCTGTCAATCGAGCTGCCAACTCGACCGATCAGTGGCCGAGGGCTTTTGTAAAAACCCATTCGGTCGGGTTTCTTTCTCTCAGAAATGGACCAATGGCTGGGCTGGACCAATTCTTAAGTAGGGTTCAACTGACTATTCTTCCTATCAACTAGAGAAAAGTCGATCGATCCTCACTCTAGCTCTCAACCCTAGCCTCGACCTTCCCTCTCCTAGCCCTAGCTAGCCTTCGTTTGACCTACCTAGCTCCTTTTCCTATCTGCCCTAGGTGGTTAGACGACCTTTGGTGGTGTTTCTCCCTTGTTTGGTCTTGCAATATTCTCCTTTTTGCCTCCATGTCCTCAAATAGAAGAAAGAGGACCGCACTTTCTAGAGCACCATCGTCATCCTCCAACTTTCTCCTCATTCCCTTCGATGACACATTCTTTGTTTCAACTGAAGCTCTTAATAGGTACAAAGAGCTCCTTCCTAGGAACACTTTTCCTTTCCGTGCCTTATATGAGCCTCACCCACATAAACAAGAGGTGATAGATGAGGTAGCTGAGTTTCTCTATGACCATCACCTAGCAGCCCTGCGTGTCGAACGCCGGTGCTTTCACAGTTCCATTACAAGAACAAAGGCGGTTCATGAATTTTATGCCAATCTTTCATGGAACTATGACACTCTTGTACCCCCTCCTAATACTCAAATGATTATCACTTCCATGATTGCCGGTAAGAAATTCACTATCTCAGAAGATACCGTGAATATCTTTCCTAATGGTATTGAGGTAGCCGACACATGGAGGAAAGATTATCCTGAGTATTTTGACCTATTTGAACCCGAGTCCTTCTACGAGCAATATGATATTACTCTCCCTGATATTCATAAGTTCTTGAAGAAGCCTCATATGCCCTATAAGAAGAATTCCACCATCCCATCCTCTTCCTTGGGTCTCAAAAATCACATACTTGCTCTGGTAGTCAACTATAGTATTCACCCTAAGAAGAATCAAATTGAAATTGCAGAGAATACTGCATTGATTATGTTTTGTCTTTTAAGGAACATAGGAGTCAAGTGGTATAAATACATTCTGCACCACATGACCTGCTTTGACTCTGGGAAGAATACCCGAGACACCCACCCACCCTGCCCTGCCTTGATCAGTGGTCGCTTCACCTTTGCGACTGAGAAGTCTCTTTTTCATGATCTTCATTACAAACCCTCTAGAAATGGAGTCTGTATCAATGAGACCACAATAAAAAAAACCTTCATGCTTACATCTTCTTCCATCACATCTAGAGCCTCTACCTCCACCCAGGTACCTCCACCTCCACCTCCGTCCTAACCTGCCCGTACCTTGTTTAATGTATCTAATGAAGCCCTCATGGGTTACATGCTGCATCAGTAGGCGTACAACCAACAAATTTAGGATCATCTACATCAGGATCTCTGTCAAATCATGTCAATCATGAACCTATCTGTTCCCATCCTTACCCTACCTACCAACCCTACCCAGATGGTGATAATGCTTCCTATGCATACAATCACTTCTGCCTGACCCCTCCACCTGCTGCTTCTGCTGCCACACCCTCTGCTGCTTATGGACCTACCCATGAAGGGCTACCTCTACATGCTGGCCCCATAGCTACCCTTCTTGCAGGCCTTGGCACTTCTGCTCCCACATTCCCTCAAACCAAGGAGCTCCATGATCTTGACATGACTTGGGACGAGCAGAATGACATGTGGCCCAGTCGCGGTTTCGGTCCATTTGCCAATGAGGAGATGCCCAACCAAGATGATGAGGAAGCTGCTGCTGATGATGAGGAGGCATCTGAGGATGATGGCCTTGACGCTGGTTCTGATGGTTCTGGTGATGAAGGTGAAGCTGCTATCTCTGCTGCACCTTCAGATGGAGATGAGGACTATGAGCCTGGAGCTGACGATGATGATGCCGATGATGATGATGTGGACATAGATAGCCTAGATATTTAGTTGTTTTAGTTCTTAGTTGTTAGATGCTGATCATATATATCTTTCTAGACAATTTTGTACTAAAGACATATGGGAACATTATCTGAGCTGTACTATTTCTATCATCATGTTGTTTTCATTGTTTTGGCTTGTAGTTGCTTTGAGAACATGCTCATTTGTTGTAATCTTAATCCTATGTATCATAACTCCATGTATGCTCTATCATATAAGTTATTGGTATGCTTTCCATATTTTGATTATGACATTGGTTGCTAGTTTCTCTCTCATCTCTGTTTGATGTGTGTGATTGCATGTTTTATCTTCTGCTTACATGATTTTGGTTGTGCTTGGAGAAGACCTGCGTTATTCTCTTCTACCCCTTCCTTTTTGATAATGCCAAAAGGGGGAGAGAAGTCTGATGTTTTGAAGCTCAACCATATTATTTTACTGCCTATATGATCCTTTTCTTGTCTAAATATATGTTTTATCATGTGACTTGTTAAAGGACCATGTAGTATACATGTTACACATCTTTGTGTAGAAAGACTTACTATGCAGGTAAGATTGAGCATAGATTGAGGGGGAGCAATTCACAATTTTAAAATCATGAATCCTCTTTCAATTCACAAGGCCAAGGTATAACTTTACATAACCTGTTCAAAATGTTGAGGAATGGTTTGTCATTGTCAAAAAGGGGGAGAATGTTGACTTGAGAGTTATAAATTGTCCATGTTTTGATAATGACTTAACCATTACATTCATATGTATCTAATATATTTGTTTAAGATTGATTTCAGGCATTAGGTATATGAAAATGATCAAATTCACCAAGCCCTAGCTTGTCCAAGTTCAAGTCAAAAGCAATGAAAATATGAAATTTGGGAAATCACTCCAAATCACCTTAGAATATTTTTGTAATAATTTGTATTGATGGTATGACTTGTAAATAAGATGAAAAAAAATCAGGGACACTTAATTCCATCATTTGATCACTTAAAAATTATTTTGGAATATTTGTCACAACAACTCAAATTGGTTGAGTTTGAGTCTCGATCGATTAGTGATAAATTTTTGAAAATGATTGGATCAGTTGAGTTGTACACTCACAGAACTCGACTGACCAACTTTCTGACCAAAGTTGATTTTAGCTGATCGGTTCGAGTTACCCCAGGACAAAATTGACCCATAGTTTGAAATTGGCTTTGTCAGATAGTGGATATGTCAAGTTACCTTTATTGAAATTCGACTGAATAACTGTACAGAAAACACAGAAAATGTGATTCTAACTGTTGGAGAGTTGTTAGAATCGAAAATAGACTCGTTGCAAGTTATAAAATGGCTATTTGTCGTTCTTAAGTGATCTCACACTCAAAGGAACAACCCCAACTATAAATAAGACCTCTTGGAGTTCATTCCAAGGTTGCTCGTTCATGCTATCCTTGGTCCATACTATAGTTGAGTGTGATAAATCCTTTTTGAGCCCCTTTCTCTCTCTCATTTACAAAGTATTTTGTGATTATGAGTGAGTTAGGCATGTTGTAAGAAAGCTACCTCATTGTTACCTTATAAACCTCTCCAGCTTTCCATTTTTCCAATCCCCTTTCTCAAAGAGCAAAGGCTGAATTGATCTTTTCCAAGTGAAGGAGGAGTTGGTGTTCTTATTCAAGGCTGAATAAGGTGTGAAGATCTTATCCAAATGAAGGAGAAGGACAAGGCAGAAGATCCAAGGAGCTTGGTGGGTAAATCCTCAAGGCTGAAGACTTATTGCAAGGAGGACATGTCCTAGGAGAAGGAATCAAACTGCTTGCAAGAGTGGGTAAGACCTGTTGTGAGGTAGAAGACTAGCTTTTGGATAGGTAAGACCTTAGATGTAAGGTGGTCTTCTTGTATCTCTTATAATGGAATATAAGTATACATGGGTTGAAAAGTCCTAGAGGTTTACCTCTCTAGATAGTGGACTGACTACCTGCTAGTTTGGAGATTGGAACCAATCTAAACACCTTGTCCATGTGTTTGTTTCAATCTCTCTCATCCTTGATATTATTCATTAGATTGGACCTCAAATTCTCTTTTAGCATTTGGTTTCAATTGATATAATTTGAATGTCTAACTATTCTTGTGCAAATTTTGAAGCTCTATTTACCCCCCTCTAGAACCCTAGATCCAACACATACCATCCTCAGATGAGTGGTCAAGTGGATGTTTTCAATGATCATATCAAAGCTATTTTTTGAGAAAATGGTTGGTCATACAAGGTCGGATTAGGCTCACAAGCTGAATGACACACTCTGGGCCTACAAAACTACTTACAAGACCCCTTAGGAACTACACCTTTCCATTTGGTTTATGGGAGATCTAGCCATTTACTGGTGGATCGTGAACACAAAGATCGGTCGTACATCAAAAAAATCAGCTTTGATCTATGTACGGTAAAACAAACTTGACTTCTTCAATTACCAGAGGTAGAAGGGGTAAGCTTGACAACATATGAGAATGCACACATTTACAAGGTACACACCAACATGTGGCATGATTAGCACTTTAAGAGGAAAGATATGCTGGTCGGGGAGCAAGTATTACTACCCAACTTTGGCCTCCGAATCTCCTAGAAAAACTTAGGACCCGATGGTTGGATCTATTCATCATCAAGCACATATTCCCTCATGGAGCTATCATCATGTAGAGAAAGAAGATTGGTGAACTAAAAGTCAATGGTCAACATTTCAAGCACCTACTTTGCGATGAATGACATGTATGCCAACCAATCACTCATGCTCCTTCTACCTCAATATAATGATTGAGCTTCAGGCGTCGAGCCCTCAACATTTAACAAACAAACTTCTCAAGAGGCATCCTAAGTGTTACTTTCCTTCTTCAGTTGCTTTTCATTTTCATTGTTGAAAAAATACTAGAGGGGGGGGTGAATAGGGTTTTATGATGATTTTTAAAATTAATTCAACCAATCAACCACAATTGAAATTTGGAGAAGGAGACATGGCGTTTAGAGTGGTTCCACCCTTAGCAAAAACTAAGGGAGTTAGTCCACTACCCAATTGTTTCCAATTGGGATTTTGAAAGCACTTGTATTTTATTACCTCGCAAGGATGTTACATAAGATACAAATACCTTCACCCTTAGGATAGCCTTCACCTAGAAGTAGTCTCACCAACCTTAAAGCAGCCTTCCTTGAAGTAACTCCAAGATCCCCCTTGAAGTAGCCTTCCTCTTGAAGTAGCTTCCCGTTGAGACAGCCTTCTTGAAGTAATCCTAAGTCCGCCAAGCTACCTTCACCACCGAAGAAGCTCCAACAACCTCCTTTCCGTAGCCTCCAACCTAGGAGTAGCAAAGGAGAACAAAATACAATAAAAGGAACAAGATTGGAAGAAAGAAACAATGTTACCAATTGAGTACAATGCTTTGATCCTATATCAAGCATTGAATCTCCTAACCAAAGTGGATGGACGTGGATGTATAGTGGATAGGAGATACCAGCCTATAGGACACTAATGTAAAGCTCAAGGAAAACAAATTGCAAGTGTAGCTCGGCTTGTTTTCTCACAAGGGTTGAATCTCAAGTGTAATTGTGTATGCAAGTTGTGTTTTGAGGTGTCCTATGGCTGTTCTATTTATAGGAGTGGTTTGCTAATGCTTGGGGACGTTCTAGACGCCTTATAGGGTGTTCTTAGTGCTCAACTAGCCATTAAGTATCCACTAATTGCATTTGTAACAGCTAGTTAATTAATCCTGAAAAGTGCAGACAGAAACTTTCTCGATCGAGAAGTTTGTTGACCGAGTGCCTCTCAGTCGAGGAATTTGTCGATCGAGAGTAAGTCTGGAGTAAGTGTATTGCAACGTTCAACTCAACTCCCAACTACTTTTCTAACTCAGTCTAATGGCTAGGAGGGTCTGTTCTCAATCGAGGAGTTTGTAGACCGAGTGTGTCTCGGTCGAAGTTTTTGTCGACCGAGAACATCCCTGATTCAATGTATTCATTTACTGAGTGTGTGTATCAATGTGCTATTGTGGCGCTAACTTAGTAGATGACCTATCTAAGTGTTGTGTGTGGATAGGGAAGATCTAAACGCTTGATTTACATGATATGTAAGTACTTGTACTTTATAAACTTGTATAGGTGTTTACATTTGATTACAATCATGAAAACAAAGCAATTTTAGCAAATTAATCTTCCAAGTCTTCGCTATCCACCACCTTATATGCTTGTCCCTGAAACACTTCAAATAGCAACTTAAAACCACAAGAAAGAAATGTTTTTCATAATCAAAACAAAGGGATTTTAATAATGTCCAATTTAGCCAACAATCTCCCCCTTTTTGAAGATGACAAACATTTTCAAAATATAAATCAATATAAATCATATGAGTTTCATACCTGAAGTTTACCTTTTGCAGTCATTCTTTTATTTGCAAGTATGTGCTAGCTGAGATATTATGAAACTCATTTTACTTTATGTTATTAGTGTTATTGATTTTATATTATATTATTTCTCCCCCTTTGTCATTTCAAAAAGATAACCAAGCTAAACATTAATTATGACTTTTATTTCTCCCCCTTAATTTGATAATTTGATACTCAATGCAAACTACTTATTTTTATGTCAAATTTAGCCACAATTTATTTCTCAATCATTTTCAAAGGATGTTAATCCTTGAAATGATATGAGATCCTTTTAGATTCATGGCATATGTGTTTTGATTTATCATCCATTTTACAAGGGATGTTAAGCCCTAAAAATGATATGAGATCCATTTAGGCTCATGATGGATACATATATTGATTTCTCATCCATTTTATACGGGATGTTAAGCCCTGAAAATGACATGAGAATCCTTTAAGCTCATGAATATATTTAATAATTTCTCAACCATTTACAAGGGATGTTAAGCCCTGAAATGATATGAGATTCTTTTAAGCTTATAGTAGAATCAATGAATGTATCTCTAACCAAATGCACGGGATGTTAAGCCCTAATTTGTTTAGAGAATTCCATTTAGGACAAGATATACATTATATTCATAAATATTGTAGGCTCCTTTATTTTCATAACCAAGATTACTTTAAAGATACTAAGGTCATAACTAGTTTCAAAATTTTTTTATGATGTTTACAAAGTTTTGTGAACTCCTTCTTAATCTTATAGTCAAGATAGTTTTTGTGGGCTCCCCCTAAATCTTATAATCAAGATAATTTAAGGATTCTAAGGTCACAATAAGCATTAGATCATAATAAGTTAACCTATTATGATAGCAATGCACTAAAATCTTGTTTTCAATATACTAAGATTGAGTGCAAGGAAATGATTTACAATTAAGCATTTTGTCAAGCTTATTTTAGGTCAACCTTGACTTCGACCTGGGCGCCCCTTAGTCAAACTTGATTTCGACCGAGAGGCAGTTTTTGCAGATTTCCAGTTTAAGCATTCACAATGATCCACTTGTTTGAATATAAAGCCTTTATGTAACTTGAACAGGTGGATACCAATTTGAAAGAGTTTATATCAGTTTTATAGCTTAGGATCAAGTTTGTGTATAACTTAATTCATGTGAGCAATATTTGATTTTGAAATGGTGTCTTGCTCTTGATTTTCTTAGAATAGGCTTTAGATAGAATATTGCAATAATTTTATTCTAAGCAAGACCTCTTATTCCACTAATGCAAGAAATATATGAAGTTTTCTCAAGGCAACATGGTTCATAATTTTCAGATTGGCCAAGAAATACTTTTAGGCAAACCATGTATAAGATCATACCAATTAAAAATGAACTTGTAATCTATGCTATATTTGTATTGAAGCATGTCCAATTGCAGTAAGAGTATAGATTTCCAATCATGCATCACAAAGATAATATCTTTTTCCATAAGCTAAGCATAAGATAATTATTAACTTAATATGTCAAGATGCATTTGTGCCATTGAGTTTTACTTTTATGCAATATGGCATTTTCAAAGATAACATCATCTTTATATGTAATGAGCTGAATCACTATGATCATTTTGAAAACAATATCCATTCATGGTTTGTATATATAGATCAAAAATTATTTTAGGCAAACTAAGTAAAAGATGAAACACAATGATCATGATGAAACAATAAAGGCATATCCATTCAAAAGCAAATTTCAAGACACATGGTTTCTGTATAGATAGACCAAGGAATACTTAGGACAAACCATGTGGAATATGATAAAATAGTAATTTCCTTGATTAAATCAACATGGTTCATAATTTTTAATTTTAAGCCAAAACATGTAGGAGATGAACCAAAATAATTTCATGAGAAGCAAATCCATGATTTTCTTGACTAAACTTACTCAAATCATCACATTTTTCAGTTTTAAGATACACAATGTTGAGAATCATACCTTTTAAGGAAGATTTATCAAGGCAATATCTTTTTCTTGATCAATCATGGTTCATCAATTTTCAAATTTAAGACAAACCATGTAAATGAATATGCTTAATCATTTCAAGAGAAATAGCAATTGAAGACTTTACAATGTGTGCATTTTAAGAAAATATTTCCGGTTTCTATTTGCATATAGTTTTTGATCACATAATTAGTAAATGTACAACATGTTTCATAAGGATATCAAGAATCAACATATAGATCATGATGCAAAATATCAATATGTGATTTTAGAGTTGTATCCAAGATTTATGATTCATTTATAATTTCCAATCAATTTTCATTTATACCAAATTTATAGCAAGTTTATAGCAAACTGAACCAGTTAAACAGGTTGTCCAGAACCTTATTCGGTCGAACTTTTTCTCGACCGACTTCTTTTCAGTCGACAATCTTTTCCACCGAGAAGGTTGTTGTATCTCCAGTTTTATCAGTTAAAATTTGGTCCAATAAATGTTTGATCAAATTGATCTCGGTCGAAGTCTTTTTTGACCGACATGGTTACTATTTTCCAGATTTCTACAGGTTAGAGACAGAAACTACTTCTGTCGACAATTTTCTCGATTGACATTGTCTCGGTCGAAGATTTTTTCGACTGAGATTGTTTCTGTACTGTTTTCAGTAGTTATAAAAGCATAGATCACTTCCAATACAGTTTTATAGAAATAGGCAATTTAAAGCTCAGTTTAGTTGAGATAAGACAGTTGAATATCAAAAGTAACGTTTTAGGTCAAATCTCAACTAGTCATATTCAAATCTCTAGGTTTTGGGAACCCAAACTAGATAAACATCCTTTTTCTTGTATGGGCATGAGAAGGAATAATGTCCAAGACACAAGCAATAGTGACAAAAAATGGAATCAATTTCATTTCTCTTTCTAGGAGGATTGTCTTTAGGCACATACATGACTTTAGTCTTGGGTACTTGTGCCCTTTTCGTTCTAGGTTCATGATAGAATTTTTCTTTGGGCACATGTATGAACTTGGTCTGTGTTCTTCTAGGTTTAGGTTGATGATGTTTTTCTTTTGGAACATATCCTAAACCTCTTCTTCCAATTTGACCAGAAGAAACCTTTAGGATCTTATCAAGAACACTATTGTTCTTCAAACTACTAATTTCCTTTTATAACTTAGCAATTTCATCTATTTTTTTTAATATTCAAGCTTGCTTGATCTAAGTTAGATGACAAACCATCTCTTTCTTTTACAATGGCATCATAATCTAAATGAGTGCATAGAATAGGTTGAGTTTGAAGATTATTCAACTTATCAAGTAATTCAACTTTTTCTTGAGAAAGAAAATTATAGTTTGTCTCTAGAGTAAGTAACTTCGTATTGCAATCATTAAGAGAAGATTTCAATGTAGAATTTTCAGAAGTAATACTTTCCTTTTCAGAAACAAGTTCACTTAACTGATCATATAATTCTTCATTTGTTCTTGTAACTCCTTTTAGTTTCTTTTTACAATAAATATATTTGTCATGCATTTCTTGAAGACTAACAATTAAATCTTCTTTTGACAAGTCAAAAAGACTTACCTCTTGTTCTTCTTCATTTGTAGTAGTAACGAATCATTGTACTTCTTTATGCACCTCTTCTTTCGTTGACTTCCTTGGACAACTAAGTGTTGTGTGTCCCGTTCCTAAACACCAGCTACAGCTTGTTGAAGGTTGGTCCAAGTTTCTCCTTTGCTTGAGGTTTTAGATACCACCACCCTCCATATTTAAGACTCAATTAGAGCTCCTTGAAGCCTGCTCTGATACCAATTGAAAAAACACTAGAGGGGGGGGGGTGAATAGGGTTTTATGATGATTTTTAAAATTAATTCAACCAAGAAACCACAATTGAAATTTGGAGAAGGAGACACGACGTTTAGAGTGGTTCCACCCTTAGTAAAAACTAAAGTAGTCAGTCCACTACCCAATTGTTTCCAATTGGGATTTTGAAAGCACTTGTATTTTATTACCTCGCAAGGATGTTACATAAGATACAAATACCTTCACCCTTAGGATAGCCTTCACCTAGAAGTAGTCTCACCAGCCTTGAAGCAGCCTTCCATGAAGTAACTGCAAGCTCCCCCTTGAAGTAGCCTTCCTCTTGAAGTAGCTTCCCGTTGAGATAGCCTTCTTGAAGTAATCCTAAGTCCGCAGAGCTACCTTCACCACCGAAGAAGCTCCAACAACCTCCTTTCCGCAACCTCCAACCTAGGAGTAGCAAAGGAGAATAAAATACAATAAAAGGAACAAGATTAGAAGAAAGAAACAATGTTACCAATTGAGTACAGTACTTTGATCCTATATCAAGCGTTTGATCTCCTAACCAAAGTGGATGGACGTGGATGTATAGTGGATAGGAGATATCAGCCTACAGGACACTAATGTAAAGCTCCAGGAAAACAGATTGCAAATGTAGCTCAACTTGTTTGCTCATAAGGATTGAATCTCAAGTGTAATTGTGTATGCAAGTTGTGTTTTGAGGTGTCCTATGGCTATCCTATTTATAGGACTGGTTTGCTAATGCTTGGGGACGTTCTAGACACCTTCTAGGGTGTTCTTAGTGCTCAGATAGCTATTAAGTGTCCACTAATTGCATTTGTAACAACTAGTCAATTAATCCTGAAAAGTGCAGACAAAAACTTTCTCAGTCGAGAAGTTTTTCGACCGAGTGCCTCTCGGTCGAGGAATTTGTCGACCGAGAGTAAGTCTGGAGTAAGTGTATTGCAACGTTCAACTCAACTCCCAACTACTTTTCTAACTCAATCTAACAGCTAGGAGGGTCTATTTTCGGTCGAGGAGTTTGTCGACCAAGAGTGTCTCAGTCGAAGTTTTTGTCGACCGAGAACATCCCTGATTCAATGTATGCATTTACTGAGTGTGTGTATCAATGTGCTATTGTGGCGCTAACTTAGGAGATGACCTATCTAAGTGTTGTGTATGTATAGGGATGATCTAAACGTTTGATTTACATGATATCTAAGTACTTGTACATTATAAACTTGTACAAGTGTTTACATTTGATTACAATCATGAAAATAAAGCAATTTTAGGAAATTAATCTTCCAAGTCTTTTCTATCCACCACCTTATATGCTTGTCCTTGAAACACTTCAAATAGCAAGTTAAAACCATAAGAAAGAAATGTTTGTCATCATCAAAACAAAGGGATTTTAATAATGTCCAATTTAGCCAACAATTGTGCATCCCATGATAAGATCCCTAGTGTTAGAAATTATGATTGTAGGTGAATAACGTTCACTGAACACATATCAACCATGATGTGTGGTCCAACCAACATGGTTATTCCCCTCTATCTCAGATTAAGTGTTTTCTCGAGGATGAGAAAATATCAAAGTTCAGGGTGAAGGGTGGTCAATACATATTCTACTTTCCACCCATGCTTATCTATGTTTGATTGTCGATATTGTCATTTCATTTTTGCATTTGTTTAGCTAAACTTTTCAAAAATTTCTTTTCTAGAGTAAATAAATAAATTATCTATCTGGATTAGATTCAAACTTTTGGATACATATATGTTTGTTATCATCACTGAACTCTACTTATTCAAAGTAGGACCTCACAATAACTAGTTTCTGATGCAAATCAATGGCTAGAAATCAGCTATGTGGCCCAAGAACCCAAATGCCATGTTTCCTTGGAAAAGATAATAAGTGTTTGAGGATCTAAGATGGATAAAAAAATTGTTTCTCTAACTGACTAGTAAAAAAATTCATGGAATCATCACTTTTCCCTTATCACGTCAGTATTCAAGCAAAGTGGGACTAGGAGAATAACCCACTATACTGAATTGTAAATGAAGTTGTATGCTTCTCTAACCCCTTTCATAAACTTCTTTCATCTTTGTACATTCCGTACTCCAAAAAGAAAACAAAAAGCAACAAAAGGTACAAAAAATCAAGTTCGGGGAGGCACACCCCCTCTGCTTACACCTCATTTTTTCCTACTCAGCAAAAATTCACGATTAATGTTAATTCTCTAGCTAATGATGGAGTCTATTCCACCTTCCACACATTTTTTGCATTTCTATTTTCTCACATTTTTTCACATTTTCACCTATTTAATCCATTCATTGCACCCACTATTATCCAGTCTGGGACTTCTTGGATAGAAATCTTCTTTTCAAACTAAAAGTGCAATATACTTATCAATTCTTCTTTTTCATAAATTTCCTGGTGAAATTATCCTAAATAAAGTATTTCCCTTTCCTATGTATATTCAATTGTTTTCCGCTATAAATTCGAGGGATAAGCCTCAATTATCTCTCTCTATGGGTATTCATTTATTTTCTTCAGAACATTCCTGAAGTTACTGGAAACCAAAAACAAACTGCATCATGGCTGGGCCACCAGGCGGATTAGGGAAATTTGTTGATGAGACGTGGCAGACTACCTTGATATGCATGCAACAATGTGTGACACATTGCAACGAAGCACTACCTCTTCTAGAAGGTTCTATCTAGAACCCTGAACTCTGATTCCATCCTAAAAATGCCCCCCATATCCATAGTATTTCAAGCCCTTTTCGAGCCTCCTGAAACAGAAGGATTGAACTACCTCCCTCTTTTATTTTTCACATTCTCTATGATTAGAGGACCCTTCCTCTGATACCACCTACCTTTGAATCACCGGTAATCTGTGAAAATAGTAATCAAACAATGCTCCTAACTTCTAATCTGACTAACTATTCTAAATTGTGTATAACTGTTGAATAAAATTGCTTATGTGATATGTTTGCATATTCCTACTCATATGATCTTGAGAAAATGATTATATCTTATTTTTAATTCGTATTTGTTTATCATCATCTAGAACTTACTACGCCTCGATGTAATCACCCATGAGGGATCTTTATCGTGGGAGGTTTTGAGGCTATTAGGACCCCAATCTATATAAAAATAGGACATGTAGAGCAATGATGGGAATGACGTAAACATCTCTAGCCCTAAAAAGGCCCACCTACAGAAAAACATGTTTTCATCACTTCCTTCTCTTGCTTTCTTTTCTTTTTAATCATCCTAAAATTGCCTTTTTTCAAATTTCTTAGAAATAATTTGATACTAGTTCACTGGGCGAGAAGGGGATGCTAAACCTTCCCCACTTGTAACAAGATCACTGGATGTGAATTTCTAATTTTGCTTCTTTTTTTCTCGTTATTATTTATCCAACTCGTATTCCAAGATCAACTCTTCATTGTGGATTCACAGTGTGTCGTCATGTTTTTCCTCATTTTCCATATAAAATGTGGTGGCGACTCCAAACACTCTTTTCTTTATTTTCTGTGTGACCGCTGAACTAAGTTTCTCTACTAAAGATATTTGTTTTTGGGAAGGGTGCGATATAATGATGATTCTGCTTGGGACCACCAAGACAATTTGGGTCGAATCCCTGTTTCTTGTGAAGATTAAAATTTTTTAGTCTTATTTAGTTCTATCTTCTTCTTTTTGTCTCTATCTCTATTTTTTTGGTTTGACCTAGGATTGGGTTGAACATCACTGTGATTTGTGGACCCCTAGCATGTGGATCAAAGTGATCTGCTAGGCCCCCTGCCAAGCTGTCTCTAGTTTGATCTTGCAGTTTCATTTTTCCTCTTTTGTTTCTTAAGTTCTCTCTTCTGTTGTTTTAGGGTTCCGCATGTGCTTTGCTTTTAGGGTTTCTAATTCTCTTCCCTTGTGCCATATGTTTTTGCAAAACAATAGTAATAAAGAAATAATTAGGAAAGGATAAATATATGATATGGACGAAAACAAAATATTTTCTTTAGTGAACAATATTGTGATTGTTAAGTCTACATATGGTTTCTTTTTTATGTTTTATGGGCTTTCTTTAGAAAACATTAAAAGTTGGTACTTGTACTCCTGAAAACCTATGCATCATGGAACATGTGCCAACCTCATGTCAGATCTTTAGATATGATGTGAGGTGTTAGTGAAGATATTGGAGTATCGTTAAGATGGACATTCAAAGGCCTTGAGAACACCCCTCTCATAATACTCACGACTAACTATGACCACCTTTGTCACAAGGTGTATTGGGAGCAGTTCCCATTACATATGAACTCGAGTTATGCCCTTTAGACGAGCGCCATCTTTCCATACAGAAGTTAAGGACCAACCCCTCCTATACAAGTCATGTTTGAGTGAGGACGTAAGTATGATCTAAACTCATGGCTAAAATGGGGAGGATTATTTTCTTCCTAAGCATGCATCTTGTGTTGGTTATTGAAAATTGGAAATTGTTGCTAACCCCTTTGTGTGCATGTTAACGTAGCTCCCTACTATTGTTTGTGTATTTGAAGTTTGTAAGAATGTACGTAGTATGTTTCTATGCATATGGAAGGACAAACTCTATCTAAGAAAAACACTAGGTTCCTCAAATGATAACCTATCATAAGAGATAAAAAAGGAACAAAAAGAAGATTGTCCTTAGCAACAACAAGCAAAAAAGACAATCTGTCAAGAAAAGAGAATGCCTCACTAAACCAACAATCTGTTCCTATGTGATCCAAGACAAGCAAAGAATCAAGGAATCTGAGTTACCAAATTAGACCCATGACAACACCTCTGATCTTGTTCCAAAGAGTGAAGGCTTAAATAGTTTTGTCATTGTGGACTCTACAGTCCCTCTCCATCCAAATAATGTGTATAAGAGCCAGGCTAGTGATGTGCTCTTTCCTATAATATAACTGACATATGTCTTCTCTAAAGGTGGGTAAATTAAATATAAACATATCATTCCTTACTGAGGACCAAATGAAGACATAGTAGGGACACTAAAAAGATAATGTGGCAATTATCCTCACTATTACTCCTACACAGAAAACAAATGGAAGGAGCATCAAATCCTCTTATTCTAGCATAATCAGTGGTAAGAAATTTATTGTGGGACAGTTTCTAGACACTAATATGAATTCTCTTCAGGCCATAGAACTTCAAGATCTAAGAGAACACAATATCAACATGAAGGCTACTTGTAATGTTCCACAAAACCACTCTGAGATTGACATCAAAAACACCAGAGACAAGAACCTTATCCGAACCATCATTAAGGAGGTAACCGAATGAATAAACTTGAGAAGGTGACCATGTAATCTAGAAGAAGTTAAAGACCAAGTTTTATCAATTATGATAGAGCACAACTCAATGTGCAAGGGAATACCAAATTTCATAATCGCTTGACTACTAATGCACTCAGCCAGAAAAAAAATTGTTGGGAGTCCAAGGATCAAGCCAAGTGAATATATCAGATCAATCTCCAATTTAATAGCTCACCAAATTTCTATAGATAACAAGATGTCTAGACAAATGAGTAAAGTACCAAAAAAATTTGTTAGAAGAATCAAATTTCGAAATAGAGGTTTTACTCAGGTTCTTTTCATGAATCTAGTAAACCCATAATCTATCTTTCTTGGATGTATTTTTTTAAATGTTAAGAACAATAGAGGCTTTGCAAACATCTCTAACAAGCTAAGTACACAAATCACCTTCAATTTTCAGCTTGCATACTTTATTCCATTTGATAAGATGAAGAATATTCCTGCCTTCCGTTTAGACCCAGAGGAAGTCCCTAGTGACCTTCTCAATCTCATCACAAATGGAACAAGGGATGGGAAAGGATCGAGATCAGTAAATTTGAATAACAGAAAGAGTTGAATGAACTAATTCTAGTCTTCAATCCTATTTTTTGGATAATTATTTTGTCCCTGGTGATCTTCCAGTCTTCCCACCATAGACAATCATTTTGACTTCCAACCTTTGAGACTCTTTTTTAATCTATCAATAAGAGGAACATAATTGTTTTTGGATAACTTGCTAATAAGAAGAGGAATACCCATGTATTTGTGCGCAAGAGAATCCTCTTGATCAATCCCAAGAATATTAGGGACTAGAACTTTGTTAAATCTTGCACTAAGGAAAACAATGCTCTTCTTAGGCTAACCTCTAGGCGAGTGATGTGATCCATCTCATCAAAAATATTTCTAAGACAAGTAGCACCTTCAGGACTGGCCTCCATTATTACTATAAGATTGTTTGCAAAAAAATGCGAGAAACTTCTTTTTTTTTTGATGCCCAAAGAGGTGAACATTCTTAGTAGAAACCTATTTGTTAATGAGTTGAGTGAAGGTTTGCATAACCAAGACAAAAAGATATGGAGCCAATGGGTCACCCTGTCTAATATCATTAGAAGGTATAAATGAAGGGGTGGGTTTACAATTACATAGAACTTCATAAGTAGTAGTATCAAAAATTTCTCTAAGCCAAACCATCCAACACTTAGGGAAATTCATAAAGTTGAGAACTTTGAACAAAGAAGACCAATTGATAGTATTGTATTCTTTTGTAAGATCCACCTTAACACACATCTTACCCTTCCATTATTTTCTATTGAAATTGTGATAAGATCATTAGATAGGAGAATATCATATTGAATGCTTCTCCTTTTGACAAAAGCACACTGGTTGGCACCGATGATAGAAGGAAGAACAACTTGGAGTCTGTTGGTGAGGATTTTTGAAAGAACCTTATAAAAAATGTAGATAGCGATAGGTCTTTAGTTCTTGATCAGATGAGAATCATTGCCTTTCAGAATTAAAGTGATAAAAGTTCTGTTAGCTTCTTTGAGGAGTCTACCAATCTTTAAGAATCAAGAACAATAATAACACCAAGTTTGATATTATCCGAACAATATTGAAAACACTCACTGTTAAAACCATCACGGTGAGGAAATTTATTAATGTTCAATCCCTCCTTGACATCCTCAACTTCCTCCCTAGTTACATACTTATCAAGCTTAGACTTGTGAACATCAGAAAGACAAGGAAAGCCAAGACAGTCAATATGAGAAATCTGAGCAGTGGCATTGTTGTTAAACAACTTATAGTAGAAGTCAAAACAAAACTTTTAATGTTAGGTAGATTATTATTGATAACCCCATCAATCGCCAAATATTTGATATGATTTCTCTATCTTTTCATTTTAATAGTTGAATAAAAAACTTTGGAATTTGAGTCACCTTCCTTAAGAAACTAGATTCTATATTTTTGCCTAAGGAGGGACTCCTCTTGAATATTAGATGTTACATCAACTTTTCTGCCTGAGTTATCTTCATAAAAAGCATAAAATCAATGGGGGTCACAATCAATGAGGACCTGAAAGGTCAATATCTTTCCTTTCAAGATCTCTAGCATTGTCAAAAAGATTGCCAAGATAATTTTATTCCAGTAGGACAGATCGAATCTAAGTTTCTTCATATACTTATAAATAATGAACATAGGGAACCCATGAACTTCAATCATCCACAAATTTCTAACAATGTCAAGGAAATCAAGCCTAGCAGCCCATACATTGATGACATTAAAAGGAGCCATGATCTTCCTTTTCTTACCAATAACAAGAGAAAAAAGCTTGTGATCACTAGTTGATTGGGTATTAGAGAACCTTGAAACTCAAAGAAAGGATCCATTGAACTATTTTTGTGAATAATATTATCAATCTTAGAGGTAATATAATTCAAACCACCTTGATGATTGCCCCAAGAAAAATAGGGACCACTCAAATGTAAACCAAACAAGCCACACTTGAACATACAATAACAAAAGTTTTCTATTGATTTCTTAGTAGGGGGTCTTTAACCATCTCCTCCTCATTCCTCCTAACACCAATAAAATTGCCAAGAATAACCTGGAACTCTTGCATTTTTCTATGAATGATCTCATTGTCCCTCTGAAGTATAACATTATCAACATCTAGATTATAACCGAAGACAGTTGACAAAAAGAACTCCTTTGCTCAAAAATAGATTGTAGAGTGAATCAATTGATTCGACTCAAAGACTTTTGTAAAGAATAAATAGAATTATCCTAGGGCACAACAACTCTTCTCAGAATATGACTTTTGTGGTTAGACACCCAATGAAAATTTCCAAATAACTTACTAAGACATTTATGAATTTTAATGTCTCTAACTTTGGTTTCAACAAGAATGATGATATGTGGCTAAAGCCTCATAACCTCCTCTTGAACATTAGAAGCCTTAGTGATAAGACCCCTAACATTCCAGGAAATGAAGTAAGACTTTCATCATCTGCAGGGCTTGTTAATAGACAATGCTTGGCTGGCTTGAGACTTGTTACCCATGTCACCTTCTATCTCTAGGTTATCAAATTTGTTAGAAATGAAGGTTTGGATATCTGGAGCAGATTCCTAAGAAGTAGAGGCAACCTTTCTTCCCTTCCCTTTAGTTTTTATCTTCACATTTACTTTAGGAACTTTAAGCATAATGTTGAGAACTGGAGTCTACACAGTGTTTGGAGGGGTAGTAAGATCTACTATGGCTCCTTGTATGTGACTTCTCTCATTCAAATTTCCACTATACTCCTCAGATGCAACATAGAAGAAACCCAACTATTTTCATCAAAGGAATCCTTTGAACCATAGAAAACCACATCATCAATTTCACTAGATTTATCAGGTCTAGAATCACTATAGCTAGCTGCAGGTAATGGAATAGTGACTTCACTGACACATTCTCGATAGAATTTGAGGATACTGGAGGACCACTAGCTTCTTAACAAACCATATACATTTAGTACCCAACTTAAACCACCTTTACAATCATTATGACCAAATAGATTGCACACATGTGAGGTAGGCAAAATCCATTCATATTCACAATGAACAATATGAGGGTTACCCTTCTACTAGAAACCTGAAGCATTTCAAGAAACTCGAATGAGGTTAGCATTAGAACTTGAATTCTAGAAGACTCTGGCCTATTGAAGACATGTGTAAGCCTGTTAGTTCAAAGAGGGTTTCCAAGGTAAGACCTGATTTTCATGAACATCCTCATGTCCCACATCTCCAGAGGTAGGTCATGGATCCTAAACCATACAAGCATAGTTGTCATTTTGAGTCATCTTAGAATGTCATGAGGCTTCCACTTCATGATGATATAGATATCTCTGTAAAGCACAATCCCCAGGTCCAAGTGATGAGAGACGTATATAAAAAAGAACCCTTGTCCATTGCTCATGACTTCAATAGTTCCTTTAAGGATCCACATCTGAGAGAGATACCTTTCTAGAGTAGTATTTTGTGCTTTGAATCTGATCATGTACCCCGCTAAACATATATGATAACTCTTAGCATTCTTCTTGGATTCTTCTCTTCAATAGATGAGTTTATGTCCTCTCACCTCTATAGCTACTATCTCCAGTGTTGTTTCTTCCAAGTTAGGTTTGAATAAATCCTCCCAAGATCAATATGCCTCTAAATTAGGTTCACCATTCAAACATAGGTCTAAGTTGAGAGCTTTGTTTAATGAGATGTGGTAGAGGTTTGCACCAAAAAAAAGAGATGTGGTAGAGGAGTAATCCATCACCCTCACCATTCCTTTTGACAGACATCACAAAAATAATGAGATGCTCACTACTTTGATATATGGTTAACAATCTTTTCAAACAAAAACAATATTTCTAAAGATTAACAATCTTTTCAAACCCACAAAATATTTTTAAAGATTAACAACCTTTTCAAATCTTTTAAAGATTAACAAGCTTTTCAAACTCAAATAATCTTTTACACGATTTACAAACTTTTCAAGACCATACAATATTTTATATGATTAAAAAGCTTTTCAAACTCAAAAATCTTTATAAAGATTTTTTTTCAAAACCAAAGTTTCTTCTTAAAGATTAACAATCTTTTCAAAACCATAAAATCTTTCTAAATATTCACAAGATATTCAAACTCAAACAATCTTTTCAAAACCAAACAATATTTTTAACCATTAACAATATTTTCAAAACAAAATGATATTTTTGAAGATTAATGATCATTTCCAAAGTTAACATTCTTTTCCAAAACCAAACAATCTTCACAATTATTTATTATCTTTCAAAAATTAATCAATTCTTCTTCAAAATCATTTTGAGAAGTCTCTAAAATAGTAAATGACTTCTTTCAAGTATCCTCCTTCAAAAATATGTCAAACTAGGAAGTTCTTCAAATTTGATTGAGATGTCACTTTTAAAGTCAGGTCCACCCGTCACTTGCGTCTTTGACTATGAACTAAAACTAAACACCCACGTCTCTCAAACTAGCATCTATGGTCTTAGACTATGAACTTAAAATAGGCCATCTTGCAATTTCATGGTTATATCTATGGTCGTGGACTATGGCCTAAAACTAGACCACAATGCATACCTAATCTAATGATCAATTCATAGATATCAAATCGAGGCCTCCTCCCTTTTGACCACTCACCGTTTCCAAGGAGTAGGAGTCCTTAAGAAATTTCATCAAACTTGGAGGAAATTAGAACGTCATGGGTTCTTTCAAGGGTTTGAGTATTTAGAAACCCCACTGGACTATTGTTGGATCAAAGGGCTCTAGAGGGGAGGTGAATAGATCTAAAAACACTCACACAAAACTTGTTAGACCTTCAAGTTATTTCAATAGGCAAGATTGCAAAAGTGTAAATTTGAGTGCAACTAAGCATACATAACAAGTATGGGAGAGATTGAACAATCACAATGAACAGGCTATGTAGAGTGGTTCCAATCTCTAAATTAGGAGAAAGTCAGTCCACTACCTAGAGAGGTCAAGTTATAGGATTTTGCAATCAGTGTATACTTATATTACATTATAAGACATACAAGAAGACCTTCCTTTTCCCAACCAAGGATATCAAACCTTCCTTTTTTAGGAACAAAAGGAACCAATAAACCAACCAAGGTCTTACTTAACCTTGAGAGTGGAATCTTCAACCTCTACTAGGGCTTACCCACTCTTGCAAGAAACTGGACACCTTCACCAAGGAGCTCACCTTCTTGCAACAAGTCTTCCGCCTAGAAGGAATTACCCATCCCCCTCTAGATATTCATCCTTGATCTTCTCCTTCACCTTGGAGAAGCTTTTGCACCTTCTCTTTCTACTTGGAGAAGCTTTGCACCTTCTCCTTCTCTTGGAGAAGCTGTCACCAACTTGATCGTAAAGAAAGGGGTTGGGGAAAGGGAAGCTTTGAGAGATTTACAAGACTACAATGGAGTATCTCTCTCACACATATCCTATCTCACTCATATAGATGTTTTGATTTGTAAACAAGAGAGAGAAAGGGGCTCTAGAGGACTAAATGCACTCAACTATAGCTAGGAGTTTAAATAGCATGAAAGAGAAACCTTGGAATGAACTCTAAGAGGTCCTATTTATAGTTGGAGATTTTTGCTAGTGTCTGGGAGCACTAAGGAACATTTTCTAGTCATTTGGTGTGTTTATAATTTTGAGTTTTGCAACACTCCAATGGTTAGAATTGTTTAGTCTGCACACTCTATACAATGTACTTGGTCGAGTTTCCATAAAGGTAACTCGGCCGAAAACACTATGCAAGAAGGGAAATTTGAAGCATCGGTCGAGTTTATCCTGGATGAAACTCATCCGATTGCTTGAATATACTTTTCAAGTGCAGGGTGTCGGTCTAGTTTGTTACGAGGCAAACTCATTCGAACTTGGGCATTGCCAAGATCAATCCTAGGCATCAGTCGAGTTTCTAGGATGGAAATTTGACCGATCATACAACCTATGATCAGTTTTGCAAAATGTCGTTTGAGTGATTAAACGTTCGAATTAAGTGTTCCTAATTTTTTCTCATCTTAGTTACAAGTCATAGCATCAATACAAATGCTTACAAAAATTGTCCTAAGGGTTTTAGGGCATTTTTCCAAGAAAGTGCATTTGAATTGCTTTTGACTTGAACTAGATCAGGCTAGGACTTGATGGAAATAATCCTTTTCTTGTACCTAATGCCTGAAATCAATCTCAAATACACATAATAGATACATATGAATGAAATGGTTTAGTCATTATCAAAATATGGACAATGTATAACACTTAGGTCAACATTATACCCCTTTTTGAATATGACAAACCATTCCTCAACATATGGAAAAGGATTTAGAATTCAAAACTTTTACCTTGTGAATTGTAAGGGGATACATGAATGAACAATTACAATTGCTCCCCCTCAATTCATGCTTACCTCAATTTCTCTTTTCTTTCATCTGCATGGTTTGTTTCCCAAAAAGCATCACCATATCACACACACACAAATATATATACACACACACACACACACACACACACATATATATATATATACATATATACATATATATATATGTATGTGTATATATATGTGTATATATATACATATATACATATATATGTATGTATATATATATATATATATATATATATATCTACACACATCTATATACATATATATACATACATACATACATACATACATATATATACATATATATACATTATATATATACATTATATATATATATATATATATATATATATATATATATATATATATATATATATCCTCTTGCAAGTCACATGATATTTCAAATAATAGACTAGAAAAGGATCACAATTCAATATGTACTTGAGCTATAAGCTCCCATGTAGTACACGAGCTCTTATTTTCTCCCCCCCTTTGTCATTTCAAAAAGGTTGGGGGGATGGTAGAAGAGCTAAAAACATAGGTCTTATCCAGGCACAAACGATGCAAGCAACCCACCAAGTAGGCACCAAACAACATAGTAGAGAGAACAAACATACTTGAATCATAATCAAAATATGGTAACACATACCAAGAACTCATAGGATATAATAAAACACAGAGTTAAGGTACATATGATGAGATTACAACAACAGTAGATGTCCTTTGGTTATGAAAACTACAAGCGAGTGAGAAACGACGAGATGTAAAATAGTAAACCTCTGTTACAATGCCCAAATGTTCAATGCATAAAGAGTTTACAGAAATATATCTAGATAAGAATGCTATAGACCAAGAACTAAGCATCAAGGCTATCTATATCAACTGGGTCATCATCAACTTCATCATCCTCACTTTGGCAATCCTCATCACCATCTGAGTCAGAGCTATCATCACCATCTTCAATATGAACACCATCAACATCAGCATCCTCATCAACTTGGTCACCCATCTCCTTATCATCATGAGGTCCAAAGGAAAGACCAGAGGGCCACTTGGAAAGCTGCTCAGGACAAGACATGCCATAGGAAAAAGGGCATTTTCTTGTAGAAAGGTGGGTTGTAAAACCCCATCAAAGCCAACAAGCAAGGTTGCAGCAAGTCCAACCAAAAGAGAAAGAAGTAGAGTGTTACTCGGCTAAGGAGCACTAGGAGAAGGTCCACCATCATAACCAGGGGGTGTAGTAGAAGTAGCATATGGAGGGTCCGGGTAGAACTAACTATATGCATAAGAAGCATAGTCAACACCTAGGTAGGGCTGGTAGGTGGGGTAGGGATGGCTGCAGAACAAGTTTGTGTATGACATGATCTGACCTAACTCCTGGTGGAGATGTTCCTAAACCTGAAGGTTATACACATATTGGTATATCATGTAGCCCATGAGGGTTTCATTTGACATCAAAAATTAGGCATAGTTAGGTCTAGGAGGTGTTGGAGGATCCTAGGTAGAGCAGGAAGGATATGGTGTGGTAGAGGAGGTAGAATGAAAGGATTTCTTAATTGTGGTCTCACTGAGGCAAACCCCTTTTTGGCTAGGTTTGTAGATAAGGTCATTAAAGAGAGATTTTATTAGCAAAGTGAGCAAATGGATCACATATCATGTTGGGATAGGGGGATGGGTGCTGGTGGTGTTCTTCCGTGAGTTAAAGAAGGTCATATGATGAAGAGTATAATGAGCCCACTTGACTTCAACATCACTAAGTAGACAGTACATAAGCCCACTTGACTTCAACATCACTAAGTAGACAGTACATAATCACAATAACATTCTCTATAATGTCTATTTGATTTTGCTTGGGATGGATATTGCAATTTACTACAAATGTGACCAGATGTGTCTTGATGTCGTGGGAAGAGGTAGGTAGGATGGATTTCTTCTGGTATGGTACATCAAGATTCTTCAATAACTTATGGATATCGAGAAGGCTAAGCATAGGGTCAAAGCTTTGTAGAAACTCTCAGGGTCAAACGAGTCATAGTATTGAGGATAGGAAGCCATACATGCAGCAATAACGTCAGTACCGGAGAAATAGGTATTCAATGAATCCTTAGAGATTGTTATCTTGGTATTGGATATCATGGAAGTTAGGATGACTTGGGTATTAGGTGGTTGCACGATGGTAGTGTAGTTCCATGTGAGATTGACATAAAATTTGTGGACGGAATTTGTTCTAGACATGGAATGTGAAAGAACAAACACTCTACACAAAAAGCACTAAGATAGTGTGTTTTGAACACCTTATCAACCTCTTTGATCACATTACTTGTTGCAAGATGAGGTTCAAACAAAGCATGGAAAGGAAAGGGATTCCTAGGAAGGAGTTCCTTGTACCTAGTCACAACTTGTGTGAAGATCAAATAGGTACCATCAAAGGATATATGTCGAGGGGAAGTCAAGGAGGATGGAACTCCAGCTGGTCTGGTATGTTTCCTATGGTTGGAGGCCATTTAGGTCAGATGAAGTGGAGATAACCACCAAACAAAGAGGAAAACACAAGTAGTAGGTCACCTAACCACCTAGATCAAGGTTTTAAGAGGCAATGTGGACAGATCTGAGGCTAGGAAGGGTTTAGGAGATGATGATTTTTTTGGGTTATAGGTGAGACAAAGAAGGTAGCGGAAACTAAAATTTTCTTCTACCAAACCCAGAATAAAGGAATCGCATCAACGTCTATACATTAGGAAGGATGGTTTGAAGGAACGTACCTTGTCCTGAGGCTTTCTCAGTGACGTTACCTCGTGGCTTGCACAATTTTCACCTCTGTTCTTGGACGGTGTCTGTGCAGCTCCTGGTCTCACCGGGACTGTCGGGATTGACAGCTGTCCTCCGAGCGGTAGAAGTCTTCCGCCTCTACAGTAGTCCACACAGACCACCTAGAACTCCGATCTCCTTGTTGCACAAGACACTGGAAGGAGTCATACCCTCCTGTCAGTGTACTAGTCACCGACACACTCTCCTACCACCAGTCACTTTTCTGCATTTGTCTTTCCCTTGCTGTGCCTCCCTTATCGGGTAGCACTTGCTCGGGCTCTCCTGGATACCACAACCAGAGAGAACGACAACTTACAGAGCAACTGGTGTTCTGAGTTGTGCTTTGAGAAGCCCCCAATACCCCTATATATAGGAGGGTCATGGGATAGGGTTCTCTACCCCGGGCAATGCGGGATTAAAGCAGGAGTAGAAGGGTTCGATATTTTCCACAAAACAACCAACTGTGTCAGCTGAACCGATTGTTTCAAGCATGAACCGATCGGTTAGGGACCTGAGCCGATTAGTTCACACCTGAACCGATCGGTTGGGGCACCTAAGCCGATCGGTTCACTGCCCTGGTAAATTCCCGATTGACTTTTCCTCTTTTGTTTCCAATCGATCCAAATACCAATTCTTGTTCCAATCAAATTGGACAAGTGAAACGAAAAGAAATTTCTCACCAACCTGACTTTCCCAACTTGCTCGTTTGGACCAGTTGAGCCAATCGGTTCAACCCTTGAACCGGTCAGTTCAGTCTGTCCTGATCCGATCAGTTCATGTGATGAACCGATCGGTTGGAAGTGTAGACTATGCAAAATCAGTCAATTGCAGTTTCAATCAATCTGATACTATAATCAATTGGTCCAACACCTTGAACACTATGATATTGAGTTATCAATCGATTGAGTGTTTAATTGAACTACTAAACTTCTTTAGTAATCAATCTAAACATCATTTGTGGACAAACTCCTCTTCCAAGTTAAATCCTTTGTGTGTGACCCTGCATGTCCATTTCACGTTGGTAGTGAAAGTCCATAACACTTATGACTTCACAAGAAAAGAGCGGTGCCTAGTCACACATCAGTGCTACCCAAGTGAAATAGAAAGTTGGTGAACAAATTTCAATCCTACAATCCATGAATGGTGTTATAGTGAATGTATAATTCCTTTGTTACTAATGTCCTGAATGAACTCAAGGCATGGGACAGTCATCCTTTCAACGTTCATCCATTTCTTTGATCTCAGAGCAGACTGGGTGATATGTGTGTGACATGAATATCACATATTGATTCACACATGCAAGTGCATGCCTTTCTCAATCCTACTCATCAAGTGGCCATGGACATCAAACTCCATTAGGAGGGACAAATCCCATATCTATCACTTACCCCTCAAAAGCCCCATGTGTCAAAGTCACCCAATCGTCACCTTTATAATAACCCATGTTTCAGGACTGCGTTTGATGATGTCAAAGTGTACCCAACGACATGTGTTGAGTGTAGTGATTTCAGGTCGAAGAATCACACTCACCACCATCACTATGAGAGCTGTCTGTGACTACCAAATCATGGTTCCATGTGTCACTCTCACGGTGGGTCTTTCCGATACACATGTTCTCTAACAAGTACCTATATCACTATATCATGACTAATGAGATTCTATCATCAACCAACACACAATCTAGTATTTAGTGTTATTGATGTCTATGGTTATTTCCACAATAACAACCGACTAGGGACTAAACAATAATGTATACTCTTAACATCCATATGATCTCATCATTTAGGTCCTTAACCTAAAAGCATATTTCATTGAGTAAAACAATTCTTTAGACATCTATCATGTTATACTATCATCTCAGAAATAGTTAAAACATATAGATCGGAAATTTCCTTTATGATTATTCAAATCATTTACAAAGTATCCCATTACAATCATCACATGACTTGCTCTATGGGCATACATACCAACAAACTCTCACTTCCACTTAGAGCCAGTCACCTAGGAACCTCAGTCCTTGTGACCTAGCATGACCATAATGCTTCTGCTAAGAAAGGGACTTAGTTAGTGGATCAGCTATGTTGTCTTCAGTTGGTACTTTGCAAATCTTCACATCTCCTCGCTATACGATCTCTCATATGAGACGGAAGCACCGCAGTATGTGCTTGGACCGCTGATGTGATCTGGGCTCCTTAGCTTGAGAAATAGCTCCATTATTGTTACAATAAAGCTCAATTGCATCACAGCTACTGGGAACTACACCAAGTTCAGTGATGAACTTCCTAATCCACATAAATTCCTTTGCTGCATGTGAAGCAGTGATATACTCGGCCTCTGTAGTAGAATCAGCAACTATTTCTTTCTTGGAACTCTTCCAGCTCACAACTCCATTGTTTAGGCAAAATACAAATCCTGATTGCAATCTGTAATCATCTTTGTCGGTTTGGAAGCTTGCATCGGTGTAACCCTTTACTACCAGTTCTTCCTCACTGTCGTATACAAGGAACAGATCCTTATTCATTCACAAGTACTTGAGGATGTTCTTTACGGCTGTCTAGTGAGCATCCTCGGGATCTGACTGGTACCTGCTCATCATGCTGAGGGCATACAAGACATCTGGGCGTGTGCACACCATAGCGTACATGATGGATCCGATGGCTGATACATATGGGATCCCATTCATATGCTCCCTCTCTTCACAAGATTGGGGACATTGAGCTCTAGAGATGGTGACTCCATGTAGCATGGGGATGTTGCCTCTCTTTGAGTTCTCCATGCTGAACTGCTTTAGCACTTTGTCAATGTACGTGCTTTGACTTAGTCCGAGAAGCCTTTTAGATCTATCTCTATAGATCTTAATACCTAGAATGTAGGATGCTTCTCCTAAGTCCTTCATTGAGAAAGTATTCCCAATCCAAGTCTTTCCCTTCTCTAAGGCTGTGACATCATTCCCCATCAATAGTATGTCATCCACATATAATATGAGGAATGTGGTCGTGCTCCCACTAACCTTCTTGTACACACAAGGTTCATCTTTATTTTGAATAAAGCCAAACACTTTGACTTCCTCATCAAATCGAAGATTCCAACTCCGAGATGCTTTATTCAATCCATAGATTGAGCTTTGTAGCTTACATACTTTATTGGCATTCTTTGGATCTATAAAACCTTCAGGTTGTGTCATGTACACATCCTTATTTATATTCCCATTAAGGAATGCAGTTTTAACATCCATTTTCCAAATCTCATAGTCATAGTAAGCCGCAACAGCAAGCATTATCCTGATGGACTTAATCATGGCAACTGGAGAAAAAGTTTCATCATAGTCAACACCTTGAACTTGTCAGAAACCCTTTTCAACCAATCTACCTTTATAAGTTTGCACATTGCCATCCATGTCGGTCTTCTTCTTGAAGACCCACTTGCACCCTATGGGTTTTACCCCTTCAGGTGGTCCCATCAAAGTCCATACTTTGTTGGAGTACATGGATTCCATCTCGGATTTCATGGCCTCAAGCCATTTCTTAAAATCTGGTCCCTCGATAGACTCTAGATAGGTAGTTGGATCATCATCTATGATCAACTCACCGCCTTCTTGAGTCACAAGGTATCCAAACCTCTCAGGTTCAAGGCGTGTCCTACTAGATCTACGAGGTCCTTGTATTACTTGAGGAGACTGAGATTCCACAACACTTTGTGAATCTCTATGTTCCTCTTGTACATCTACTGGTTCAATATTTTCTTTTTGGGCTTGAACCTCTTCAAGCTCTATTTTCCTCCCACTGCGTACTCTGGAAATAAATTACTTTTCTAGGAATACAGCTGTCCTAGCAACAAACACTTTGTTGTCAGTAGGGTGGTATAAATAGTATCCCCTTATTTCCTTGGGGTATCCAACAAAATAACATTTATCAAACTTGGGTCCAATCTTATCAGGAAACATTTTCCTGACGTAAGCCTCACAACCCCAAATCTTAATAAAAGATAAATCGGGACGCTTCCCGTGCCATATCTCATATGGCGTCTTTTGAACCGATTTAGATGGTACTCAGTTAAGTGTAAACACGGCGGTTTCAAGAGCATGACCCCAGAAGGAAATCGGAAGATCAGCAAAACTCATCATTGATCACACCACATCCAGTAAAGTGTGATTCCTTCTTTCAGACACACCATTATGCTTTGGTGTTCCATGTGGAGTCCTTTGTGATACAATACCACAGGCTCACAGAAGGTCCTCAAACTCCTGTCTTAAGTATTCTCCACCTCGATCGGATTGAAGTGCTTTAATACTTTTACCAAGTTGGTTCTATACTTCATTCATGAAATCCTTGAACCTTTCAAGGGTTTCTGACTTATGTTTCATCAGTACACATAGCCATACCTACTGAAGTCATCAGTGAAGGTAATGAAGTACTGATACCCATTTCTGGCATTAGTTCTAAAAGGCCCACATACATCAGTATGTATGAGTCCTAATAGATCACTAGCTCTCTCACCTTTACCTGAAAAGGGAGTCTTGGTCATCTTTCCCAACAAACAAGATTCACATGTCTCTATTGATTCATAATCAAAAGAGTCTAGATAACCATCTTTATGGAGTCTAGAAATGTGCTTCTCATTTATGTGCCCTAGACGAAAATGCCAAAGATACGTTTGATTTGAGTTGTTGAGTTTTTGCCATTTGGTGCTTATGTTGTATACACTTGTCTCTAGATCTATCAAGTATAGACCATAAGACATTGGGGAACTACCATAAAAGATCCCATCTTTTGAAATGGAACACTTTCCATTCTTAATAAGAAATTCAAAACCATCCTTGTCCAAACAAGAGACGGAAATGATATTCCTATTTATTGTAGGTACATAATAGCAATTCTTCAACTCTAATATTAGCCCACTAGGTAGAGTTAACTCATAGGTTCCTACAGAACTGGCGGCAACTCTTGCCCCATTGGCAACACGTAGTTCAACCTCGCCTTTCTCCAAAGGCCTACTTCTCTTAAGATCCTTCACATTTGAACAAATGTGAGATCCACATCCGGTATCAAGTACCCATGATAAAGAAGTAGTAAAGTTAATCTCTATCATGTATACACCAGAAGTAGAGATCTCTATCTCTCGCTTCTTCTTCCATCATTCCTTCCATCCTTTCCATGCAGAAGACTTTGACATTGGTTTGGCGAGAGAACCCTTCTCTCCCTCACCTTTGTCCTTGGACTTTGTTACATTGATCTTCATCAATGAACTATCCTTCTTCTCAAATAACACATTAAGCGTACATGGAGTGGATTCAAAGGCTACCGGTATTTCTAGATTGTGCAGAACACTTCTCACAATCCCCAACCAGTTATGGAATTTATTCTCAATTAATTTTCCCATTTTAAAAGATGATTCTTTTGCCATTCTACAAGAGAAAATTACAGTTCTCAAAACAACTTTTGATTTGATTTGAAATTTTTTTTACTGATAGTTAATTAGGCCTTTAATTAATTACTGCTCCCACTATTTTGATTCAAATTGACAACCCTCACCATCAATTCGGAAGATTGCAGCGTACAATTTTCTAGTGGGTCAAGATCCTGAAATCCTCTGAGTCATGGACCAGCTAGGGCTGTCACCCACAACTTAGATCTTCCAGGTAGGCAACTCTTGACAATTGCATCATATGCAACTCTTGAAAGATGTCATGTGCAACTCCTTGCCATGATCACCTCCATGCCTCAAGGTGCTAGATCCTATCTAGGTCACCTTGTTAAGTCCAACCCAAAGCCAACACGATGAATATGCACCCTACTAGGGCAGACCCACATATCCATCCTTCACGCTTCCACTAAATAGACGGTGTACCACGCTAGGGCGTACCCACACTTGGCCGATCAATCTTTTTGTGTGTCACATTTGGAAGGCATCTAAAACTTTAATATTTAATGAGGGATTTGGTTTTATAGGTACATATACATATCCAATCACCACAATATAGTAAGTATCATATTCATGCTATATCCCATAGAAAACATGAAAAATGATAAAAACAATGATTATGGCCATCCTAATGTGATTCCTCGAGCCAAGAGGAATCACAGTCATATAGGTCCACATCACATGCAACATGTACAAGATGAACTCTGTGTTTTGCCATTCTGGGTTTGATCAACTCATCTCCATGATTGATCAGCTCACCATTAGGTTGGTCGGTTGGATGCCACCAGCCAATCGACTAGCACCTCCAGCCGATCGGTTCACTGGTCGTCATGCATCTCCTCAGGTCGCCACCCGCTCATCTCGCTCCTTGAACCGGTCGTCAAGAACGCCAACTGATCAGTTAACGCCATGAACTGATCGTCTCAGTCGTCGTCAGGTTGTCCACCATTCTTTGACATAACAAGAAATAAAAGATCTATCCTGTTTTACATTTGAAAAAGGAAACCCCGAGTTACATTCAGGGGGAGCAAAGGTAGGAAAGAAATCTCGAGTTATCTCGAGTTACATCAGGACTAGGAGATAGGGAATCAGTGTGTAGACCGAGATGAAAGCATCCACATACAACCATACACAGACATAGGGTTTATTGGCCATAACCACGCTATACATCCACCACAAAACTCATTTAAGGGCGACGCATATCGAGTGCATTCATATTACATATCATATATGTATATTGGAATTTGTGGGTTTAGGATTGGACATGCATAAAGCCAATTTTATTCGCATCGTATGCAATAAATAAAGGTGACAAACCAAAATCAATCACATCGATAATCCTAAAATATAGAGCAGTTGATGCGGCTCTGATACCACTTTTGGGTTATAGGGGAGACAGAGAAGGTAGCGGAAACAAAAATTTTCTTCTCCCAAACCCAGAATAAAGGAATTGCGTCAACATCTATATATTAGGAAGGATGGTTTGTAGGAGCATACCTTGTCCCGAGGCTTTCTCAGTGATGTTACCTCGTGGCTTGCACAGTCTTCACCACCAGTCTTAGACGGTGTCTGTGTAGCTCCTGGTCTCACCCGGACTGTCGAGATTGACCGATGTCCTCTAAGCGGCAGAAGTCTCCCGCCTCTACAGTAGTCCACACAGACCACCTGGAACTCCGATCGCATTCTTGTACAAGACACCGGAAGGAGTCATACCCTCCTGTCGGCGTACTAGTCACCGACACACTCTCCTGCCACCAGTTTCTTTTCTACAGTTGTCTTTCCCTTGCTACGCCTCCCTTATCGGGTAGCACTTGCTCGGGCTCTCCTGGTTACCACAACCAGAGAGAACGACAACTTGTAGAGCAACTGGTGTTCTGAGTTGTGCTTTGAGAAGCCCCCAATACCCCTATATATAGGAGGGTCATGGGACATGGTTCTCTACCCCGGGCAATGTGGGATTAAAGTAGGAGTAGAAGGGTTTAAGATTTTCCACAAAACAACCAACTGCTTCAGCTGAACCGATCATTTCAAGCATGAACTGATCGGTTCGGGACCTGAGCCGATCAGTTCACACATGAACCGATCGATTGGGGCACCTGAGCTGATCGGTTCACTGCCCTGGTTAGTTCCCGATTGACTTTTCCTCTTTTGTTTCCAATTGATCCAAATACCAATTCTTGTTCCAATCAAATTGGACAAGTAAAATGAAAAGAAATTTCTCACCAACCTGACTTTCCAAACTTGCTCATTTGGACCAGTTGAGCCAATCGATTCAACCCTTGAACCGGTCAGTTTAGTCTATCCTAAGCCGATCAGTTCATCACATGAACTGATTGGTTGGGAGTGCAGACTGTGCAAAATCAGTCAATTGCAGTTTCAATCAATCTGATACTCTAATCAATCGGTCCAACACATTGAACACTATGATATTGAGTTATCAATCGATTGAGTGTTTAATTGAACTACTAAACTCCTTTAGTAATCAATCTAAACATCATTTGTGGACAAACTCCTCTTCTAGGTTAAATCCTTTGTGTGTGACCCTGCATGTCCATTTCACGTTGGCAGTGAAAGTCCATAACACTTATAACTTCACAAGCAAAGAGCGGTGCCTAGTCGCACATCAGTGCTACCCAAGTGAAATAGAAAGTTGGAAAACAACTTTCGATCCTACAATCTGTGAATGGTGTTACAGTGAATGTATAATTCCTTTGTCACTAATGTCCTGAATGAACTCAAGGCATGGTACAATCATCCTATTCAACGTTCATCCATTTCCTTGATCTCAGAGCAGACTGGGTGAGATGTGTGTGACATCAATATCACATATTGATTTACATATGCATGTGCATGCCTTTCTCAATCCTACTCATCAAGTGGCCATGGACATCAAACTCTCTTAGGAGGGATAAATCCCATATCTATCACTCACCCCTCAAAAGCCCCATGTGTCAAAGTCACCCAATCATCACCTTTATGACAACCCATGTTTTAGGACTGCGCTTGAAGATGTCAAAGTGTACCCAACAACATGTGTTGAGTGTAGTGATTTTAGGTCGAAGAAGCACACTCACCACCATCACTGTGAGAGCTGACTGTGACTACCAAATCATGGTTCCATGTGTCACTCTCATGGTGGGTCTGTCCGGTACACATGTTCTCTAACAAGTACCTATGTGCTTGGTTTGATATCACTATATCATGACTAATGAGATTCTGTCATTAACCAACACACAATCTAGTCTTTAGTGTTATTGATGTCTATGGTTATTTCCACAATAACAAGCGACTAGGGACTAAACAAGAATGTATACTCTTAATATCTATATGATCTCATCATTTAGGTCCTTAACCTAAAAGCATATGTCATTGAGTAAAACAATTCTTTAGACATCTATCATGTTATACTATCATCTCAGAAATAGTTAAAACATATAGATAGGAAATTTCCTTTATTATTATTCAAATCATTTACAAAGTATCCAATTATAATCATCACATGATTTTCTCTATGGGCATACATACCAACAGATTTATCCCTAGGATTGGAGGATGAACGTTGAACAATGGCTATCAGTCAACTTTGTTGAGAAGGAGAAAAGTTAGACGAAACCGTTTATAAAATCATCCCAGTAGAGGTGTCGGTCGAGTTATGTGTTTTGGAAACTCGACTGATACTACATTTCAGTTCAATCCTCAGCCTAGGATCAGTTGAGCTTCTACTAGGTCAAAATCGACTGATTGGTTAGTTTGTCTAAAAGATAAGAAATTTAATTCTAGGCCTGTAGAGTGTATAGATTTATTTTTCTAGCTTTTCATACATTTTGAACATATTCAGGCACATTATACTCATCATTGGCTACTATTTTGTGGTAAAATATGCGTTTGAAAAAAATAGCCAAAAACAAGAGAAAAATGCATTCAAACTAGGAAAATTTAGCACATAACAAGCATAAGATGAGCAAAAACTGAGCAAGAACATATATATGAAAAACTAACTAGAAGGAATATCAACATCATTAAGAGCAGTTATAAGAAATTTTGATCTAATAAAGGTAAACTTCTCTCTAGATAGAGGTGTAATGAAAATGTGTACAAATTGATTTTCTGTGTCCACATGCGTGATATAAATATCCTTTTTGGCAATGTGGTCATGAAGGAAGTGGTGGCAGACCTCTATATGTTTCCTTCTACTATGCAATATAGGATTATAAGAAAGATTCATTGCGCCAATATTATCATAATAGATAGGAGAAGCATCAAAATGACTGTTAAAGTCTTCGAGCATTTGCTTCATCCATAGGACTTGGGAACAAAACCTCCCAGCTACAATGAATTCAACCTCGTTAGTTGAAAGATCCATTGTGTCTTGTTTCTTAGAGAACCAAGAAACCAAGCATGGTCCTAGGAGTAAGCAAGTGCCACTTGTGCACTTTCTATCAATCAAGCACCCTGCATAATTGGCGTCACTATAGGTTGTAAGAGTAAAGTCCATTGACTTAGGATACCATAGACCAAAATTTTGAATTTTGGCTAGATAACTCAAAATCCTCTTAACAACTATAAGATGAGATTTCCTAGGGCTTGATTGATATCTAGCATACAAGCCAACACTAAACATTATATTAGGTCTAGAGGAAATTAAGTATAATAAACTTCCAATCATATCTCTACAAAGCTTCTCATCCACTTTCTCACCTTCTTCATCTTTGTCAAGCTTGGCAGTGTTTGACATTGGGGTGTCCATCAACTTGGTGTTCTCCATCCCAAAGCACTTAAGAACTTCACTACTATACTTGCTTTGGTTGATGAAGTTACCTTCCTTCGTTTTCTTGATTTGGAAGCCGAGGAAGAAAGTAAGATCCCCTATCATGCTCATCTCAAACTCACTCTACATTAGAGAACTAAACTCCTTGCAAAGATCAAGATCATTTCCTCCAAAAATAATATCATAAACATAAATTTGAATGATCAAAAAGTTGCTAGAAGAGTGTTCTAAAAATAGATTAGAATTAACTTTGCCCATGATATAGCCATTGTCTAGAAAAAAGATCTTTAGTTTCTCATACCAAGTTCTAGGGGCTTGTTTGAGTCCACAGAGAGCTTTTTGTAATAAGTAAACACGGTAATATAATTTATCATGTTCAAATTTAGGAGGTTGAGCCACATAGACTTCCTCCTCAATTATACCATTCAAAAACAAAGTTTGAACATCCATTTGATAAAGCAAGAAATTTTTGTATCTAGGAAAAGCAAGTAGAATTCTAATTGATTCAAGTCTAGCAACGGGTGCACAAGTTTTATCAAAATAAATACCTTCTTTTTGGTTGTAACCTTGATCTACTAACCTTTCTTTGTTCCTTACCACTTTCCTGTTTTCATCAAGCTTGTTGCGGTAGACCCCCTTGGTGCCAATGATCTTCCTATCATTTGGTCTTGGCACTAAGGTACACACCTTGTTCTTCTCAAACTGCTCTAACTCTTCTTGCATGGATAATATCCATTCACCATCCTTGAGAGCTTCTTTGACATTATTAGGCTCAAGTTGTGAGATGAAGGCGATGTCAGCTTGTTCTTTGTTGACTGCAGCTCACGTCTTCACCCTTTCAAAAGGATTACCTATTATGAGCTCTTTTGGATGATTCTCGGCAAACCTAGGAGTTGGATCCTTCTTTTCTTCTTCTTTCTCTTCTTCATCAACCATCACCTCTTTTCCTTTGTCAGCAATGTTGACCTCTTTCAAGTCAGGGATCACCTCATCTACAACATCATAATTCACAATATTATTGGAAACAGAGGGGTTAGTTTCAAAAAATTAACATTGATAGGTTCTTCTACTTTATACAATTCAATGTTAAATACTCTATAAGCTCTACTTGTAGTGCTATAGCCAAGAAAGAAAGCCTTATAAGATTTTGCATCAAACTTGTCGAGGGAATCCTTGTTGTTCAAAACTAAACAAGGATAGCCAAAAAACATGAAAGTAATTGGTGGAATGGTTTCTACCACACCATAACTCATAGGGGTTTTTCCTTAAAGAAGGACGAGGGAAAACTCGATTTGGCAAAAACACGAAGTGATAATGACTTCGGCCTAAAGCTTCTTTTAAGTGTCATACTCTAGAAGCATAGTCCTAGCCATTTCCTATAGCGACCTATTTGTTCTCTCTGCAATGCCATTTTCTTGATGTGTTTGAGGTGAAGAAAAGTTATGTCCATACCCAGATTCCTCACAAAACCATTTAAACAAGTCATTTTCAAATTCTCCCCCATGATCACTATGGATAGAGACAATCCAACAAGAATCTTCATTTTCAACCCGTTTGCAAAAAGCTGAGAAAATATTGAGAGTATCACTTTTTGAAACAAGAAAGAAGGTCCAAATATAGTGAGAAAAGTCATCAAAAATCATGAGGCAATACTTGCTACCACAAAGTGATTGAGTTCTCATTGGTCCACATAGATCAATATGAAGAAGTTCAAGATCTCTTTTGCATACAAGGACTCCTTTGGATTTAGAGGAGGATTTGGTTTTCTTTCCTGGGGTATAAGGTTGGCATTCATCATCCTTCTCAAAACCCAATTTAGGAAGTCCCATGACTAATTCATTATTGCTCAACTTCTTCAACTAATGCATATTTACATGACCAAGCCTACGGTTCCACAAAGATATATCATTCAAATTAACAAGGCATCTACCAACAATAGGTTTAATATAGTCAGGAACAATAACATAGAGATTACCATTTCTAGTTCCCTTATATATAACATTGTAGGAAAGGGAATCTAGAAGCAAGCATTCTACTGAGGTAAAAAGATCAAGATAACCATGATCACATAATTGTCTTACTTTAATTAAATTTTGATGTAGGCCATCCACAAGAAGAACATTCTTGATGCATAGTGAATCACCTACATCACCCTCACCTATCACTTTACCTTTTTTGTTATCACAAAAGGTCACCGATCCTCCTTTATTTTTTGTGAACTTGTTGCAGTGGCTGATTTCACCTGTCATATGCTTTGAGAAACCACTATCTACAATCCATTTTCCTTTTACCTACAAGAAAGGAAGATGTCGGTGCCCAATTCAAACCTTGGGATCTATAGTTAACTTGGGGACCCATTTCATCTTTGGGTTGGTCCCCTTGGGATCATCACTTTTGCAATGCACACCAACCATAGGCCTCTTAGAGTCAGATGACTCTCCATGGAAGATAGGAGGCCCCTTACTATTTTCTTACCCTTGCCCTTGATTTTTGGAGCTCCCTCATACCCAAACCACTTTTACCACTATGTTTGGTAGAGTGATCTAGTAGTCCATTGAGGGACTTTTTTCCTTTGAGGAATTTCTACAAGAAATCTCTAAGCTTGTGGTTATCATAACTAAGAGTAATGATAGTAGAAGATAAGCTATCAAGATCATCTGGAGCATGAAGTAGGTCGGCCTCTAAATAGAGGGCTTTAGTAAGGTAAGAATCTTTTTCTAAGGAAAGAATAACTACTTTGTTACTTGGCAATACAATTCTACAAGAGAGATCTTTAACTTGAGAAAACAATCTAGCATTTTGAGTTCTAAGCAAGATAATCTTATCAAGATAAATCCTATTTTTATCATTAATAGCCTCACAAGTATGTCTAAGATCATCATTTTTAGTTCCAAGTAAGACAAGCTCATCAAGGCGGGCTTGGTTTTCCTCAAGATTATTCTTGTTCTTAAGGTGGATACCATTCTATACTTCAACTCCATTGTATTGGATATCAAGATCAAGAAACTTCCCTTGAAATGAATCAATGCTATCAAGATGAATCTTCTAATTTTTCTCAAGAATATCTATTTTAGCATACAAATCATCAATAATTTTCCCTAACCTCTTTTTCTTAGATTTGCAATCGGAATAAGAAGAGTGGGAAGCATTAAGCATACCAATGAGAGTATCTTTAGACAATTCCTTTAAACTTACCTCACATACCTCACTGACCTCGCCAATGTCTTCACTAGTAGAAGCCATGAGTGCAAGATGGCATTCTCCCTCATTTGAGTTGGAATCACTTGAATAAGCCTCTTCCCATGCGGCATGGGTTGCATCCTTGCTTCTTCTTTCTTTCTTGTCCTTCTTCTTATAATTGCCATACTTCTTAGGGCCTACCTTTTCTTTGATCTACTCTTGTGGTAAGACTTATTCACCTTGGGACATTCATTCTTGTAGTGCCCCTTTTACCCACATTCATAGCTACATGTGTTGGGTTTTAGGGGAGGCAGAGAAGGCAGCGGAAACAAAAATTTTCTCCTCCCCAAACCTAGAACAAGGAAACACGTCAACGTCTATACAATAGGAAAGGATGGTTTGTGGAATCATACCTTGTCCCGAGGATTGCTCGGCGACAATACCTCGCGGCTTGCGCGGTCTTCACCTCTGGTCTTGGAAGGTGTCTGTGCATCTTCTGGTCGTACCGGGACTGACGACTCCTGGTCTCACCGGGACTGTCAGGATTGACAGCTGTCCTTCGAGCGGCAGAAATCTCCCGCCTCTGAAGTAGTCTACACGGACCACCTAGAACTCCAATCTCCCTGTCTCACAAGGAATTGGAAGGATTCACACCCTCCTGTCAGCGTATTAGTCACCGACACACTCTCCTGCCACCAGTCACTTTCTGCAGTTGTCTTTCCCTTGCTGTGCCTCCCTTATCCGGTAGCACTTGCTCGGGCTCTCTCGGTTACCAAAACCAAAGAGAACGACAACTTTACAGAGAAACTGGTTGCACTCAGTTGTACTTTGATAAGCCCCCAATACCCCTATATATAGGAGGGTCATGGGATAGGGTTCTCTATCCCGGGCAATATGGGACTAAAGTAGGAGTAGAAGGGTTCAATATTTTCCACAAAAACAACCAACTCGCAACCTGAACCGATCATTTCATTTCTGAAACGGTCGGTTGGGGACCTGAGCCGGTCGGTTGACACCTCAACCGATCTGTTGGGACCCATGAAACGGTCGGTAGACTTCTGAACCGGTTGGTTCGTGGTCCTGATCAGCTCCCGATTGACTTTCCCTCTTTTGTTTCTAATTGGTATCAAATACCAATCCTTTTCCCAATCAAATTGGGCAAGTGAAACAAAAGGAAAATTCTCACCAATCCTACTTTCCCAACTTGCTCGGTTGCACCAGTTGAACCGATCGTTTCAACACTTGAAGCAATCGTTTCACCCTATCCATGAGCCGATCGACTCACCAACTGAGCCGATCGGTTCACCAAGCTGAGCCGATCGGTTCATCACATGAGCCGATCGGTTGGGAGTGCAGATTGTGCAGAATCCGTCAATTGCAGTTTCAATCAATCCGATACTCCAATCAATGTGTCCAACACCTTGAACATTATGATACTGAGCTATCAATTAATTGAGTGTTTAATTGAACTACTAAACTCCTTTAGTAATCAATCGAAACATTATTTGTGGACAAAACTCCTCTTCCAGGTTAAATCCTATGTGTGTGACCCTGCAGGTCCATTTCACGTTGGCAGTGAAAGTCCATAACACTTATGACTTCACAAGCAAAGAGCGGTGCCTAGTCACACATCAGTGCTACCCAAGTGAAATAGAAAGTTGGAGAACAACTTTCAATCCTACAATCCATGAATGGTGTTACAGTGAATGTATAATTCCTTTGTCACTGATATCCCGAATGAACTCGAGGCATGGAACAATCATCCTGTCAACGTTCATTCACTTTCTTGATCTCAGAGTAGATTAGAAGAGATATGTATGACATCAATATCACATACTGATTCACACATGCGTGCACGCCTTTCTCAATCCTACTCATCAAGTGGCCATGGATATCAAACTCCCTCAGGAGGGACAAATCCCATATCTATCACTCACCCCTCAAAAGCCACATGTGTCAAAGCCACCCAATTTTCACCTTTATAACAACCCATGTTTTAGGACTGCGTTTGATGTTGTCAAAGTGTGCCCAATGACATGTGTTGAGTGTAGTGATTTCAGGTCAAAGAATCACACTCACCACCATCACTGTGAGTACTGACTGTGACTACCATGTCATGGTTCCATGTGTCAAACTCACGGTGGGTCTGTCCGGTACACTTGTTCTCTAACAAGTACTATGTGTTTGGTTTGATATCTCTATATCATGACTAATGAGATTCTGTCATCAACCAACACCACAATCTAGTCTTGTGTGTCATTACTGTCTATCCACCTTCCACAATGACACCCAACTAGGGACATAACAAGAATGTACAAACTCTTAGCATCCGTATGATCTCATCGTTCAGGTCCTCAACCTGAAAGCATACGTCATTGAGTACTGTCATTCTCTAGACATTCAATCTATTCTATCACTATCTCATATGACTGAACCAGAAAGAATTGGAAGATTGCCTTTGATGTTTATCAAATCAATCTTAATGTATCCCACCAATCATCCCATGATTGGTTCTCAGGGCATACATACCAACAGACTCCCGCTTGCACTACGAGCCAATCACCCTTGAATCATATTCACAACGATCTTCAAACATGTCCCACATGTTACTGTGCTCTAGTGCGAACATAGTGAGTTATGGCAACACCTTGCCAAAGTCAGTATAAATTGCATGTCTCACATCTCTTCACTGTACGTCACACGTATGAGATGCAATTGCCGTAATATGCGATCTAGTATTCCTTTGCTAACCTTTATCCACATTGCATGATCAAGGATTCCATACTTGTCATCAATGAGCGGAATATCTATAAGTTCATCTCATGAACTTCCAGATCCATATAGTATCCACTGCTATTCTCCAACACATAGATACTCGGCGTTTCCTTTTAAATGGTTTTATTGGAACACTTCCAATCAACAAACTTTCACTTTTATATATCCTATATATATATATATTTTGCAATTAATTTTCTGTCCTTTTTGGAAGTTCGCATCAATGTAACTCTTTACATCGAACTCTTCCTTATCTCCATAGAACTAGTACTTCTCAAGTACTTATCAAGTTCTCATGGTATTCCAGTAACCCTTACTGGAAGTAGACAGACATCCACTCGTCATGCCTCACATATGAGTTATCAGGATGAGCACATCATATTGCCATGTCATACATACAAGATGATGAATGCATTTTGTTCTTGCCATGTCGATACATGCAAGATAATGGGATAATTACATACGTGATAGATCCATATCTATTCTTAGTGTTCCCATTCTTCATAAGAATTGGACACTTGGCCTTGGGATACTAACTCCATGTAACATGGACAAGTTTTCTCCCACTAAATCCGTGCATACTTATCCATCACCTCCCCTTCCTTGTCATGATTCCTCAAGGTTGATTTCTCCAAAACCCTAAAATGCTGTAGTCGTGGGTTCCATCACCTCCCCTTCCTAAGAGGTGTAACTGAGGTTCTTACAACCATCATCGTATCTCATCAAACTCTATATTGGATAACCAAACAACCCCTACTCGACCAATGGGTCGAGTTGTATCTTGGTGTTAGCCAAACATGTCACATAAACTTAGGGTTCTCCCAACCACCTCTTCTAGATACTCTAATGGCTTAACTAGACAACTATGTCTCGACAAAGAGCATCCATTATCACCTCATATCCTTATATGCTAGGTAACGGTGAAGACATAAACCTTCATATACTCCACTTATCATCCTCATCTCGTATTTAGGTCTAACTGAGTCAAGAAAACTCTAAGCTCATCATCTTGGTTATCAAACTCAAACTTATATAACTCATAAACCGCATATGGTTCTTGATAATAATGTCCTCATGTTGACTACCTTAGTTCTCTTCATGTTGATAAACCATCCATTCCAGGTACTTTCCAAAAGGTATGATACATTCTATTTCCTCAAACATCATAGAAAGGTTTCAACTCACATCATATTTATCCTTAGTGTATGGCATGCATATTGTCCTATCTCTCACCCCCATAATGAGAGGAAATAAGCATTTGGCTACAGTCCAAATACAAAGTTCATCCTGTTCCAAGAGTAGAGATGGTGCATCACACATCACCAATACACTTTCCAAACTAAGTTGAAACATAAATCACATGTCTCCACATCATAAACAACTCGATTATGGGTCTACACCTATGGGAAGACTTTTCCCATCACCTTTTGGATCTTAACATATCTCCTTTATGTACAATACTTAATCGTTACCTCAAGGTCTCTAGGGTGCCAACACTTTTGGGGTGATCTGACCCTTATGCATTTAAGGAGTTCCTCTCTCTTTTACCCTTTAGGTCCCATGAACTCATGAAGGTGGTCAACCTCCTAACCCATGGTCCTTGGGCAAAGGTAGCTGTTACCTCCCGACCCTATGGTCTCGTGCATCCAGGGAACAGACAACTCCTACTTCCATCTATCTTATCCCTTCATGACCTTAGTATTGACTTAGGATTCCATCCTAGCACATCTCATTCTTGAATCTTTACCCAAAATTCCATCATCTCTCTGGGCACTCATGGTCAAACTTACATCCTTTCATAGGGATCATGGCGACCTACCTAACTTGGTCATGCCCCATAAGGTTACCTCTATGGCAACACACCCTCATGCTCCTTAGAGATGGTCATACTAAGGTCTATAGGTTCATTCTCATACTATGGGTTCTCCACTTAACTCATCAAGTTCATGTGAGAAACCTCTTTAGGTTACCTCAAACCTAAACAAAAGCTAGTACTCACCTTACAGAAGGGTCCCTCCCCAGGATGGGAGAAAACTATCTCTTGATAGCAACCAAGGTCACAAACGTCCTTATGTCTAGGGTTTACACCATCATGTTCATGATTAGCCCTATCATGCTACTTAAGTACGTAGCTCGCAAGAAGACCACCCACTATGCCACTCTGGGTTCCTTAGTATTACGTACTTGCTCCCATTCCTCAACATCGGACCAACATCATACATGCATATGTCACCAACCTATGTGTAAGGGGTTCATCAAACATATACCTTAGTCCAAGGGGTTTCCTTTTCCTCTAAACTTGAGGGGTTCCATGCACAAAATTGTAGGAACTCACCCATCTTCATGAGCATCAGGTGCACCAGGTACTTCTACTTCCCCTCTTAGGTCTAAGAACCCTAGGTTCACTTCTTATGCATCAACTATCCAACCACGAACCAAACATGCACAAGGTATACCATACACTTCCCACCATTCTTCTACGTGAACAACACTGTAGAGTCCTACACAAGGACAACCAACTCAGTGTGAGACCTCATAACTTGTTACTCTACTTCTTCAGGGTCTAAGGAACTCTCCTTTCTACACCTATAAGGTAAGGTAGGAACCTACAACATCTATACATCGGTTCAAGAAACCTCTTCTCCTTCTAGGGTTTGGTTCCTCTAAAGGAAACCAAGATACAACAAGCCTCCAAGGATCGTGCAGGATGAAACCACATCTATCTACCTAGGTCGTCCATTCTAGGTCATGTCATACCCAACTTCTCATGATTCCTCATGTCTCAAAGTCTAAGCTTCTAACCTTCTTTCTTGGGTCTTGCTCTCTCTCTCTCTAGAGCTAACCCTACAACTGACCTTACCATTGGAGGCTCTCTCGCTAAGAAGGTGGATGAAGCTCTTAAGGATACATGCATACACCTACATGGGTGAAACATACGATCCAAACCTATGTTCGATCAAGATTATCCCAAGCTCTGCATGTTCATCTCTTAATCTGTCAGGCATAACCCTTCTGACCTAAGCCTCAACCTACTATCAGCACTACTGACATTCTCTCCTACATGGGTGCATGCTCTTCTATGCCCATAAGGGTTTCTATGTGGTCACCACTATCCTCCTCAATGAAGGAGCTATCCTTCACCCTAATAGGCATGACCCTTCCAAGGTTGGGTCACCAAAAGGCACTAGGTCAACCAACCTCATATAGCTCATGCATCTCACTGGTACTCATAACCAATATGCATGTCAACCCATGTACATACATGCATGGTCAACTGTGATATCCAACTCATCTTGTCATCCCTCTTTCTAACAACCATTTAGGGTTAGGGTTAGAATCGTCCTCAGAGGATGCATCATGTCTCTACCTCTCCCTAGAGGCCTCTTCCTCCAAGACTGACTCTCTCCTCAACCTCCTAATAAGAAGGTCAATCCTTAGATATCTCCTGAGGGCACGACAACACACACCATGCAACCTTAAGCTTGTAACTAATCTTTAGTTTAAACTTAAACTATTCAACTTATGTCCATGATATATTGTTTACATGATTTTTATTATTTTGGTGGAGGATTCTTTAATCTTATCATACACACCCTGACCTCAAGAGGGTGGGGAAGAGAGAGAGAAACCCTAAATCCTATAATCCTTAATTGAATTAGGGTTAAGAAGGGATGAAATAGATGAGAGAGTCCTAAAGGTATCTAATTTTGAGTCAGAACCTCAGACATTGGCCAGGCAGTCATACTGCATCCGAGAGTCCTCGTGACTGACTAGCGGGGTGTAGGAAAATATTTGTAGCCTCCGGACCGTGATCCTTTTCTATACGCCTCCATCTTTTAGAAAATCCTCTAATAACTCCCTCGATTCTATAGAGTTTGTAAAATTTAATAATTACTAAAGATTAAATGAGAAACCACAGCTCTGATACCAAATGTGACGATCCCGCCTCCAGGTAACCCCCAATTAAGGGAGACAAAAAGGCCGGAGACATTATCCCAACATTTCAAGATCAGTGGTTTGACATTTAAGAAATAATAATTATCAAATTCTCTATTACTAAACTGGAAAGGTGGAATAAAATAAATCTCTTGCATACCTTGTAAAATTTTTAGATTTCTAGAATTCTATTCACAGATGGAGTCTATCTATCTAATCCTCCTTGAACTGATTCTTCATATCTTTACAACGTTTCAATTTACTGTTTGTCCTTTTCAATGATCATACCTAAAATGCTGAAAATAAAAATGCTAGCCAGTATATTTCTATACCGACATGTGGGGAACAATCAAAATTTCCATAAATAGTTTCTAACAACCTAATTATCACAAATAAGTTATTAACAATCCAAATTACGTTTTCAATGTGACATTCTCAACTACTTTTGCCCTAAACCCTGGATTACCCTCTCTTAGGGTTTTGTCCTTGCAAGGGACATAAGGCCACCTTCTCCATCCTGAGCTTGGTGCCTGGGGTCACCTCTCAGTGCCCAATGGTCTTCCCTCTGGGGCTTGACCGAGTAGACCTTCCCTCCGGGGCTTGGTCATGCATCATACATCAGGTTGGCATGTAGGTTCGAGAATGCACATATATACTTAATTGTGATAATCATAGTTACTTTATAGGATTGCATAAATAAATGCTCAACAATTTAGGTTGCATCCAATAGATCAAAAATTTGAGGAAACTTCATGAAACTAGATCTATTATTCATAAATAACCACATACCTGTTCAGCCAAATCAAGATAGCAATATTCCAAGCAAGTATGAAATCCAGGCAAGCAAGCAATTCACACGACAATGATCCTGAAATAACCATACAATTTCCATCACTACTCATGTTATCAAGATCTATTCAATCTAACTTGCTTCCTAGGATTTCTACTTTCTTTTATGGTTTCACTTGCTATTAGGGTTTCATTATCACTTTTGTCACTACAAACCCTAAACAAGTAAAACTACTCATAAACCCTAATTGTATTGTCCTATCTTTCCTAATAGGCTTAGGATCAACAATTATCAACATATTTCCAAATATTTCGAATTAAACATATCAATCTCATCATTTACCCTAAGTTAGGGTTTCTACATGCATTAACATGGATTCTTGGTTTAAAACCCTAAAACATGCAATTTCTCATCTAGATCAGATTCAAGTCTTTCATTGTCATCCAACATGTTATTAGTACTCAAATTAACCCATTAAACATCATAGATTCAATCTTTAATCACAATTAGGGTTTCTAACCTAAGTTTAATGCACATTAACATATCAAACCCTAAATTAAGCTATTAAGCATATGGATCATCTCTTTAGACATCAAAATGTCTTACTTATTAACAACATGTTAATATTATCATAAAACATCCATATTAATCTTCTCAATTCATTAATCATCAAATTAGGGTTAATCTTAGTTGTAAACACATAAGGATGGCAACTTTAACCACTTTTTTGAATTAGGATTAGACTCAGGATCTAAATCTATTTTTATTGCATTCCTTGTATTTTTTTGATGAATTTTCATATATAAATTTGCTTCATCAGAGCTACCTAATAATTTCTAGAATTATCTCAAGATTTATATTACCTGAACCAATCGGGGCTTGACACGTCATATGAGATTATTTTATTTATTTGATGGGCCGGCTCAAGTGGAAAGACGCTCGTACCCTCATGTCATGAACACACTTATAGGGGAAAATCGGTCATTTTCCTCTTTCCTCCTTCCTCCTCACGCTAGGGCGATTCCCTTCCCAACACAGGGACTCCAGAGCTCATTCTGCACAACCCCCTCCCCCCCAACGGCTTCCCTGTCTCCGACCACATGGTGCCACTCGAAGGGAGACACTCTCCCTTGTGTACCGGGTGAGCTACAGACAACTGGGAGACAGTTTGTAGACCCTAGCTTCACACCGGGGTTCCACAGGAGAGGGACACTACGGTTCAAGGTTCTTCGACACTGGATGACCACCGCGACAAGCCTTGGTCCATGAAATAGCATCCGTGCAGGTGCCCTCCCATGGTAGACAGAAGAAAGAGAAGAAAAGTCAATTTCCAAGGGATCACCGCCTAGCGCGGCTGTCCTCTTTAAGTTATGCGCATCACATCCCATGGTCAGCGGATCTTCACGTAGAGCTACACTCGATCTCCTCTAGGTCAGGGTATCATTGAAGGCATCACCGATCAATCGATAATGTCGAGATGAAAGAGGGATAACTGGACATTTAGGAGTTTGAAGGGAGATGTAGGGGAGAGGGTAGGCAGATTCTAAATCACGCATTATGCAGACCTATATTTATATACAGATGCTCGTTCTCATCTTTCCTTCCCGAAAACTCCCTCTTTCATACCTTGGATATGGTGGCCTTAACATATAAGGAAAGAAATGACCAACATTATTTCCATTGTATTTTATAAATATGGATTTGGTTGAGATAACCCAATACACAATACTTTCCCTCCAAGCAAGTAGTTAGTTACCATTATTGTATGGGAGTTTTTTTTAATGTGAAAGGTATTTCCAAAATGCCAACAATACATATCCATTAAAAGACATTTCTTTTTATTCCAATTTTACCACAAATTATAAATATTACTCATGATGCCTTAAAAACTGTGTTTCTTCTCTTGACAATATAATTATCCCTTTAATTATCCTAAAACACCATGTATTTTATTTTCCTTTGGAACCATGATAATTATGTCATTTATCATAACCAAATTCATGATTATTTATTCATGTGTGAAATCCTTATACCACTACAAACCTTGTGGATTCAAAATCTCATCCATGATATCCCATTATCCATATTTCCACATATTTCTTATCTCTTCCCCATTATCTAAAATTTCCTTCTTAATATTTTATTATTTGATTTCTTCTTTTTCCTTTTAATCATGTTGGATTTATTAATATATTATAATCCATGAAATCACATGCAAAAAGGAAATATTGCAAAGGGAATCCATTTAATAAATATAATTCACACCATTCCCCATAATCATACATTTATTGGGGAAATTGCATTTCCCACCATATGAACCCAAAAATTGGGGTTGTAATAGAAGTACTAAAAAACACCTCTAGCATTTGTTCTAAAAGGGCCACATACATCAATGTGTACAAGTTCTAGTAGATTATTAGCCCTCTCACTATTTCTAGAGAAGGGAGTCTTGGTCATCTTTCCCATCAAACAAGACTCACATGTCTCTATTGATTTAAAATTAAACGAGTCAAGATAACCATCTTTATGCAGTCTATATATGCAATTCTCATTGCTGTGCCCTAGACGACAATGTCAAAGATATATTTTGTTTGAGTTATTGAGTTTAAATCTTTTGGTATTAATGTTATAAAAATTTGTCTTAAGATCTAATAAATAAAGACCATAGGACATTGGGACATTTCCAGAAAAGATCTCATCCTTTGAAATAGATCATTGACCATTCTTTTTATGAAATTCATATCCATCCTTGTCCATACAAGATACAAAAAGAATGTTTCTACTTATGTTAGGTACAAAATAGTGATTCCTTAACTCTATTACAAGCCTCATGGGTAGAGATAAATAATAGGTTCCAACTGTATTGGAAAAACATCTTGCTCCATTTGCGATGCACAATTCAACCTCATGCTTTTATAAAGGCTTACTTCTTTTTAGATCATGCATATTCAAGCATATGTGATCTCCACATCCAGTATCTAGTACCAAAGATGAAGAAGAAGACAAATATATCTCAATAATGTATATACCTAAAGTGGATATCTCTATCCTCTCCTTCTTCCTCAGTTCCACCAGGTAGAGAGGGTAATACCTCTTCCGATGTCCAGACTGGTGAAAGTGGTGACACTTGCCTTCCTTATTCACCCCTCCCTTTTCTTTGAGTGCAGAAGACTTGAGTTTCTGTCCAACTTTAGAACTCTTCTTATCTTTGCCTTTTCCCTTTTCTTTGCTAATTATCATCACGGATTTGAGTTTGTGATTTTCCATTTGCGCTTCAGTAGTCCTCAACATGTCAAGCAATTTTGACAATAGTTCGTCAAAAATTTTTAGGTTATTGTTCATGACAAACTGACTATATGACTCTAGAAATGATTGAAAAATCACATTTGTGGACAATTCTTGACCCAAGAGAAATTCTAGTCTAGCAAGGTTCTCCACATACCCAATAAGCTTGAGTACATGACGACCTACTGGATCTCCTTTTGCCATGTTGCACTTGAATAGTGCCTTGGAGACATCATATCTCTCTTGTCTTGCATGATCTTGGTACATGTTTTTAAAAAGTATGACCATATCAATAACATCCATGTTCTCATGCTGTTTCTTCAACTCATAGTTCATTGAGCACACCATCAAGCACTTTACATCCATGACATCTTTAGAGTGCTTCTTGTAAGCATCCCTGTCATCCTTAGCCACAGTGGGAGTAGGTTCACCTGGATTTGGTGTTTCCAGGACATAGATCTTGCGCTCCTATATGATAACAATTCTCATGTCCTGAACCAGTTGGAAATTATTCACATTCCACTTGTCCTTCTCAAGGACCGATGTCAAGGAAAATATGTTATTTACTGTCATTTTATTCTATAAGAGAAAATTTACAGTTCGTCAAAACACTTTTGATTGGATTTGATTAAAATAGAATTTAACAATATTTAGTTAGGCCTTTAATTAATTAACACTCCCACTATTTTGTTCTAACTAATAACCCTCACTTATCAATTAAGATGATTGCATTGTATAATCTCCTAGTGAGCTAAGATCCATATTTCATCAAATCATGAGCCAACTTTGGCTGATCACCCACAACTTGACTATTTAGGTAGGAAACTTTTTCCAATTTCATCTAGATGCAACTCTTGGATAGATGGTGCACACAATTCTTTGTCACAATCCATATTCATGCTTCTAGGTACTTAATCTCGTTAAGATCACCTAGCTAAGCCTGACCCAAAATCGAACATGATAGAATAAGCACCCTACTTTGGAAGATCTGCATATCTACCATTACACTTCCACTAGATGGACAACACACCACACTTTGGTGTAATCTATGCTTAGTTGATAAATTTTTTCATGCATGTTTCTTATGGAAAGAATCTAGGACTTAATATTATATTGAGGGAGTTTATATTTATATACGTATACATATTCAATCACCATATACTTATAGTATGTATCATATACATGCTATAACCACAACGAAAACATGCAACGATAAACTTAAGCAATGGTTATGGACATCCTATTGTAGCTCCTTGCAGCAACAAGGAATTACTACAACATAAGATCCACATCATATGTAGAAACTTGTTGTTGATGACGATCTATGCTAAAACTAGTCAAAGTCGATTAGATCAACCCTTGAATAGGTCGGCTGGCCTCCTAGTCGGTTAGTTGGTCTCACGGATTGGTCATTTGGTCTCTAGTCCTTTCTACGTCTAGACTCCTTTAGCTGATTGGTTAGGCCACCCGATGATTGGATGGCCCCTCCTATCATTGGCCTTCTCAATTATCCAACCGGTTGATTCGTCTCCTAAATTGGGCGGTTCTCCTGGTGTAAAATGTCCTCTTTTCCATAATAAGAAATAAAAGATTCCTAATCCTACTTGGGAAACCTCGAGTTACATTTGAGGGGAGCATAGGAAGGAAATAATTAATATTTTTATTTATGAAAAAGAAGAGAAAGGTTTAGTATGCAAATTGAGATACAAATAGGAACAACAACCATCCAACCAAGCACAAAAGGTCTAGGGGTAAAGGCCATAACGATGCTTCTAATCAACATCAACACAATATACAAATTTTTGCATATATGTCATATATATACATATATATATATATATATATATATATATATATATATGGGATCGTATGTGGGATTTAATCAGATATGCACATTAATCATTTTAAGTATTCACATTATGATGCAATAAATAAATGATAAAATAGAAATCTTATTGTATCAATTCAAAACTCCCAAAGTAGTAAATTGATGTGGCTCTGATACCAGTGTTGGGAAATTTGGCATCCGATAAGGCATCAATTTTTTTCAAATTGCCATATTCCCCTTTAACAATTTATCATGTCTACAACTATGTAATGGAAAAGGGGATTTGCAAGGGTTATATAAGGTCTTGGAGCAAGTCCAATGACTATCTCTTGTAGTAGTGTGCACCTTTCTTTAAGTTGCACCCGGACAGTATCAGCAACTGGCTCCTAGTTGATTACCACAGATGACAGTTGACCTCATCCTTCTAGCGAAAGGAAACAACCACCTAGCCTCTATAGTAGCCCACACGAACCACTCATAACTCATGTCATTCTAGACGAACGGATAGGAATAAGTTGTATGTCCTTGTCAACATGCTAGCCCCCAATTGCTCTTGTAATTTCTCTCCCTTGTTGTTCCTCCCTTTGATGGTAGAACTTGCTCGGGTTCTCTTAGTTACCACAACCAAAGAAGACAACAATTGTGATAGCTTATTGTCTCTAGAAAACCCAGAACACCCCTCTATTTATAAGATGGTCAGGGTTAGGGCTTCCAGTCTGAGAAGGAGATGAAGAGACAAAACTTTATGAATTTTTTGGAATCTACAACAGTTGAATCGATTAGTTCACACTGAACCAATCGGTTCACATGTGAGCCAATCAGATCAACTCTTGAACTGGTCATGTCGCTATGTTTCCCAATCAAAATTGTATTGGAAATTATTGTTTGATTAATGCACAACATGATGTTAGCATCAATCCTCGATCCAATCGAATTGATCAACCAAACAGTCAGTTCACAACCTGAATCGGTTGGTTCACAGACCTGAGCCGATCAATTCACTTTTTGAACCCCTTCTCTCATGGTTCTGATTTCTATTGTTGGTTCAATTGACGTGACACTTGAATCGATTGGTTCATCACTTGAACTGGTTGGTTTACAATTCAATTAGTCAACTTTCAGCCATTGTTGTTTAAATTGTATACCTAACACTTTAGTAATTAAGTTTAAACTTCATTCATGGATAAAATCCTATTCCAAGTGTATCCTATGTGTGTGATCGTCTAGGTTCCAAGTTATGTTGGTAGTGAATGTCCTCAACTAATTTATGATATCACAAGCAATGAGTGATATCTAGCAAGACATCATTGCTACACATGTAATTAGAAAGATGGAGAACAACTTCAACCTACAATCTATGATTGGTGTTATAGTGATTGTATAGTTCCTTTGTCTCTGATATCCAGATTGAACTCAAGGCATGTAATCAACATCCTCTTCAATATTCAATCCATGTTCCTTGAACTAGAGAATGTCTAAGATGTGTGTAAGCTCAATATCACATATTGACTCACACCAGCATGCCCATGCATTTCTTAGTCTCGCTTATTAAGTGGCCAGGATACCAAACTCATGTAGGAGGGATAAATCTTATCTACATCACTCACAATCATCCGCATGTGTCATAATGCACATGAGAACCACCTTTATGGCAACTCTTATTCAAGGTCACAATAAATTGTGTCAAAGTACATCAAACGACATGTGATGAATGTAGTGATTTTGGGTCTAAGAATCACACTCACTACCATGACAATGAGAGATGACTCTAACTACCAATCATTGTTTCCATGTGTCACTCTCATGGTGGGTCTGTCCAATACCTATTATATAACAAGTATCTAAATGTGTAGTTTGATATCACATATCATGACTAGTGAGATTTTGTCATCAACCAACACACACTCTAGTCTTATGTGTCATTGCTGTCTATCAACCTTCCACAATAACATCCAACTAGGGACATAACAAGAATGTATATACTCTTAGCATCTGTATGATCTAATTGTTCTGGTCCTTAACCTGAAGACATACGTCAGTGAGTAATATCATTCTTTAGACATTCATTATGTTACATATTATCTCATAACTGAATAAAACAAAATTGGAAGATTGCCTTTATTATTAATCAAATAAGTTAAAAGATATGCAATTACAATCATCATATGATTGACTCTCTGGCATACAAACCAACAATATAAATGGTGATCAATCATAAACAAGGCAATGAAGAACTTCCCTTATCAAAATCCAAAATAAATACAATCTATTTTGACATTGTGCAATGCTTAATTATAAAGAATGGGATATTTAGCCCCTCATGGTCAACATGAGATCAAAGGAAGGGTTGGAGGAGAATAACATCTAGAGAATAATGAAAACTCCTACAAAACGATGTAGGTTGATCCCCTTTGAATATTCCCACACACTGGATGAAGTTTTGATCGTCAGACTACTCCTCAATGGTTTTCATATCAGCGCCTCCTTCTCCTTAGACTCTAGTCTCTCATAAAATGAATGACTGCCCCTTTGTGGTTGTCCCTTGGGTTTTAACCAAGGAGGATAAAGCACAACTTATCCAACCAACTTTGGGATGTTGTCTTTCTTGATCTAGTTGTTAGGAAAATCTTGGCATGTATGTTGGTGCCACCAAGATGTCTCTTTACTCAAATAGGGATTGTGATATCAATGCCATTGAGATGACTGTTGGCGGTACTAGGATACTTGGAGATTTCTTAACTTTTTTGTCAATTCCACTAAACTAACAATTGGTGGTACTGAGTCATTATCTTGGTGGTACTGACACAAATCTCTAATGATAAATTCTATTCTCCCATGTTTACTGTACCATATGATGTTAGTGATACTGACTTTGTCCAATGTGTACTTGATGTTTCTACAATAAGGCAAACAATACATTAGGTAATGAGAAAATACAATAAGTTTGAAGAAAATGCATTAAAAATTGATGAAATGGATGCACAAGAGCTACTTCAAGAAATTTTCCAAAAATAAATATGTAAAACATCAATATTGGAGAATTTTCTCTAAATACATGCCTAAATTAGCTACGATATTGGTAGTGAAATCATGTACATCAAAATCCCCTAAGCGTGAAAGTTGCTCATCCTCGATAAACACCACTTTAGATTAGATTGAAATAGTCAAAAGAGAGACACATGTGTGAACTATATTTTTCTAACCATCCTTGAATCAATGGTACCAAACCGGTCCTATCCAATTATAGACAAACAACTACTACACAAACGACCAATTACAAAACACAAAACATAAAAATTAGAATGCTCAATACATAAGTAAGCCAAAGTAGAGAGATATTATAGAAAATTCAAATTATGATAAGTGTGTCACATGATCTCCCTATTTACACTATTGTATTCAAAATATTATCTATTTGGATGTAGTTCCCTAATTATTTATGAAAGAGGAGAAATTATTGGTGGCCTACCTTGAAGAGTAGTGTGTAAAGCCTGGGCCCACTTCCCAAGGCTCTAGTAGAGTTTTAGGAATGACGAATAGCCCCACAGATCACCACTAGCCTTAACTGTACACTTTTTCCTCACTCACGCACAAGCCAAGTTCAACTTTTCAACTGGTCACCTATGCTAGTACTACTTTAAGATTAGCACACTTAACTCTGGAGTTATTAGTAATGAGCTCCCTAAAAAGGAGGTGCACCTTTATGATGTGGGTAGTCCAATCATTCATTTTAAGATCATTTTATTTGATGCCTCAAATCCTGGGATTTTACGGTCTCCCGCACTTAGACTCTTGGCGTCCTCATTAAGGCTCAACTATATGGCCTAATAATATTTCCTCATTTCAGTGCAGACCCATAATGGCCCATGGACACCCAAATCATGATTACAAAATACTAGCACAAGGGTGGATACATCACCATGGACAACCCTTTCCAAAATGTCAGGACTGCATGACTCTAGATGTAACACCCCTGACCTGGGTTATGAACTAACCCTAGAAGTTTTGCCTAAATATGTAATTATTATACTTGCGAACACTCCCTGGCATGAAATTAAGTTCCTCAGGAACATTTACTTTCAATTTTGCTCCTTTTTGTATAAAGTTGTAGCATTGTGTTGTATGCAGGGACCTATGTGCAAATTACCCAGTTTAAGGGTTGAACTTGCAAATTTCACAAGATGAGATGTTCTTTTGATGTTAAGACATCATGAAGATGTCTATGATAAAGTTTGAGGGATTTCCCAAGCTTGAGCACCAAGGTGCAGCTGTGGAAGCAATCCCCATGCTCAGAAACCCTAATTTGGGGTAAAGTGCAATTTACCCAAATTGAGGGGTCCAACTTGTAATTTTCACCATCTAGAACATCTTTTATGACTCTTGTCATCATTTAGAGTAGAAATGATGAAGGAGATTCATCATTCACTAATCAGATGAGAAAAATGATCTTTGTGATAGAAATCACCTAAAATGGGTACAAAACCCTTTCATGTATGTACCCTAGTTGAAGGTTGGATTCCTTTACCCTTAGATCTTGAGTTTTCTTGAGATTTGCATAAGATTAGATGGGCCTGGACGTGCCCTTGAGCAAGGAGGGACCTAGATGTGAATTTTGAGTTTGAAAGGTCCTTGTAATAGAAAATAGGCTAAAGCTATAAAAGCTCTTTCCCTTGCAAACGAGCAAACGACCTTGCTCCTGTTTCATTCACTCCCTCTCATTATCAAACGGCCAAGCCTTGCTCTGGAGCTCAGGAGAAACGACCAAGGGTGCAAGGTAGGTTTGGATTCCCCTTCTTGCCCAAATTCCATGGTTAGAATTCGGATTCAAGGGCAAATTCATGGCTAGCTTACTTAATTCTATCTTTTTAGCCATCTTTTCTCAACCTTCCTTGGAGGATTAACCTTGGCCGACCTATGGAGCTTCTAGGACGCCATTAAAGGCTTGGAGCTCGAAAGCTTGGAGCTCAAGGAGCAAGCTTTAGGCGGGTTTTATAACTCTAAACTTTATGCTTTGATTATACATCTTTTCTATGCATATAGTTGATAGATCTTCTTCTTCCCTATCTTCCCTTGCATCCTTGCAAGCAAAAACGTGAAGAACTGCTACTGTTCTTAAGGTGGAAGATAAGGGCGTTAATTCCTATGCTTATCCACAGATTTTCACTTTATCAAACGACCTCCACCTATTGCTCAAAACGGTTTCAAACCGTTTGGTGGGCAAACGGTTTCAGGGTCGTTTGAGGGCAAACGGTCTTCAAGACCGTTTGGTCCCGTTGACCAAGCGAATACCGTTTGGTAATATTGTTCATAATTATGTAGGTTAATCACCCACAAAATTTGAGAGGTTAACTCCAAAGGAATCGTGAGTTATGAGCAAATCAATTAGCAAAACCAATTGAATTATGTGCTGATTTTCAACCTGATTAACTTGACCTGGTTGAGAAAACGGTTTCAAGACCGTTTGAGATGGTTGACCAAGCGTTGACCGTTTGGTATTCCTGTTCATAATTATGTTTATTAATAACCCTCCAAATTTGAGGGATTAACTCCAAAGGAATCGTGAGTTGAAGCCTAATCAATTAGGGAAACCTAATTGGATTAAGTGCTGATTTTCAATCTGATTTAATTGAACTTTTTGGGCAAACGGTCTCAAGACCGTTTGAGTGTGTTGACCAAGCGTTGACCGTTTGGGATTACTGTTCCTAATGATGTGATATAATGACTCACCGAATTTGAGGGATTAACTCCCAAGGAATCATGAGTTGAAGGCTATTCAATTAGGCAAACCCTAATTGAAATTAGTGCTGAATCTCCAATGAGTTAAGTTGAGATTTTGGGTTGCTTAGCCCAAACGGTTTCAAGACCGTTTGGGAATCACCCAAACGGTCTCAAGACCGTTTGGGGGTCACCCCAAGACCGTTTGGAGGTCTGGGGTCAAGTATAGTTGATCAATTGAAGGTCCAAAGGCACCAAACCATATTGCAATTAAGTATTGATGTGATGATCAACTCTATAGATCAAACCTTGATGAATTTTCACTAGAGTCCAAAGGATGGATGGGCAAACGGTCTCAAGACCGTTTGGAACTCATCCAAACGGTCTCAAGACCGTTTGGTGTCAACCCAAGACCGTTTGGAGGTCTAGGGTTAAGGTAATTGACCAATTGAGGGCCCAATTACAGTGGGTTAGTGAAACAATCAAATTGCTGTTTTCTAAGTATAGATCTTGTTGAGTTTTGGGTTGAAGGACCCAAACGGTCTCAAGACCGTTTGGGGGTTCCTCCAAACGGTCTCAAGACCGTTTGGGCACAACCCAAGACCGTTTGGAGGTCTAGGGTTGAGATAATCTAATGGTTTGAAGGACCAATTGCAATAAGTTGATGAATTGATACAAATACTGATTTTAGACCTAATTGGAGTTCAACCCTAGTCCAAACGACTTGGTTCTTGGTCAAACTTTGGGAAAACGGTCTCAAGACCGTTTGGAGGATATCCAAACGACCTCAAGACCGTTTGGTCCAAGTTTGAGCCCAATTGGAGGTCAATTGATAGGTTCAACCTTGAAATGATTCACATTGTTGAATATTGATGACCATCCGATTTGAAACCCTAATTGAGAAGGATTCAACCCTAATGGTAACCTAGGTCATTAAGGGACTATGTGATTAGTAAGTTAACCCATGATGGTGATCATGTGGCAAATTACCAAAATACCCTTGAGGGGTCTAAAAGGGTAAAACCTTGTTCTAAGCAAACCCTAATCACATGATGCTGATGTTTCGGCTTATGCTAGCCAATGGAAACTTATCTCAACCTGATCTAGAGTGGTGTTGTCACCATCTACTAGTGAGAGGAGAGAGGAAGTATTTCTAGAGAGAGGAAGTATCCTAGAGAGAGAAAGTACCCTTTTTAGGAGGAAACTCTAGTAAGATACTTCGTATACATATGAATGTGCATGATTAGGGAATGACCCACCTATGTGAGGTCATGGAAACCCTAATTATGATATCTAATGGATCTTAATCCTAAGTAAGAGCCTTAATGATGATGTTTCTCTTACATGATGATGTAATGAGTACAATTCACCATGGAGTGAATAGTAAACCCTAAGTTTAGGGTGAAGACATGAAAAATGAATAGTAATCCCTAATTCAATTGAATAAAACCCTAGTTAATGACCAGTTGAGGGTTAACTAAGGGTCAAATCAGTTGAAGGTTGACCTATTTAACTCAATTGAAGTATGAGGGTAGGTCCAACTGATGAATGGTTCCATGAATTCAATGGTTGAAGGAACCAACATTGGAAACTCTAATTCATTTGGGTGCTTTATGTAAAGGAGGTCTAATGTGATTGAATATCTTGAGAATCAAGATGATAAATGATCCATCGACCCAATGGTGAATAATAATGATAAACAAATAAGGTACAAAGGTTGGAACCCTAATAAGTATCTAAGGGACTAGTACCAATTAAGGAATGAATCCCTAATTGCTTACTGAACCAATGACCTGATACACTATGTTAAGCAGAGTTGTATACTCTTGATTAAAGGGTTGATATGACCTAATCAATTTGAGATGATGTTAACATGAATTCATATTTGAATATAATTCATGTGGTGTTTAAGGGTATGATCCTTAGGAAGAGAGAGATCATGAAACCCTAAACATGTATATAAACCCCTATTGTCAGGACTTTTGGGTTTTTAACCCTAGTTGAGGGTGATTCCTTGTGAATCCCTAGTTGAGGGTGATTCCATGTGAATCCCTAGTTGAGGGTAATCTCATGTGAAACCATAATTGAGAATGCATCCTTAATTGTTGAATTGTTTACTATTGTCTGTTGAATGAACCATGCAGGTTGTTATGAGATGATAGGCATATCCAGGTAGGGAATGCCATGTTATACTAATGAGCTTTGCATATTGTTATAAGATAATGGGCATGTCCAGGTATGGAATGCCATGATATATTCATTGAAAGCATGTCTTAAGCTTTATGAATAGTAAACCTTGTTGATGCACTGTGAGTGACATCTTTTATAATTTATGGGCTGTAAGAGCCATAAATGTTATCAAAGTCATGCTTGACAGATGACTTGAGATGAAATAACTGATGATTGTGAAAAGTTAGGCCTGCTACATTTTAAGTATTCTCATATATAGCTGTGTTATTGTAAGATGATAAGAATACTGAATGTACCTAACTGATTAAGAAGAATTAGTGAGAGGAATTGATGTAGATTCGTGTAGTCCGTCATTCCTTCACTAAAAGAGAAATGGTGAGAGGAGTTGATGTAGATTCATGTAGTCCATCATTCCCCACCGCACAGTCGAAGAGGTGAGATGCATCCCTGCACTCCCTTAAAAACATAATCAACAGCGTAGTATATCTGTTAGAGTTATCTACGAGTTATTTGATTGATGTTACTTTAAACAGCATAGAGGTTCTCATATTTTGATATTGATTGAACTCTGCTTATCATTAAAACTGCTAGTGAATATCTTGAAGGCTATTATTGCTTTAGTTATTCCCTGCTTTGTTTATAAAGCTTCTAGTGGAGAGTTATAACTCTCGCTGGGGCAATTACGTATAATTGTCTCACCCCGTAGACTTCTACTTTTTAGGTGGTCGTCGAAGACGGAGGGACAAGAACTCAGGTGACCAATCCCAGCAGCATCAGGGGCAGTAGTTATCTCAGGTGGAGATCCAACCTGCTTCATGATGTAGTATAGAGTTTGTCCTATGTGTCCTCTGTATTCTCAGGTCCTGGAGTGTTTTGAGTATGAACTCTTGAGAAGTTTTGTATCATGTTGTATATAATCACTCAAGAAGTTTTTGTTAGTGATGTAAACAGTTAAATCCTTTTTATAGAAAAGGTTTGTGGTTTCAAGCTCTTGTCTCAAAAAGTTTTAATTTCTCGTGATTTTTGGTCTTCCGCTGTTTACCAAATGCTTCCGCACATGTTAAAATCGAGATTAATTCGTGGTTTGGAGATCGGAGCCCACACTAGACTTGCATGCTAGATGCCCATGTGGGTCCCATTTATTGGAGGGGTTATGGCTCTGATACCATTTGTAAATCCTAGGCCCACTTCACTAGGTTCTAGTAGAGTTCCAAGAATGATGACTGGTTCCACAAACCACCATTAGCCTTAACTGTGTGCCTTGTCCTCACTCATACCCAAGTCAGGATCAACTTCTCAATTGGTCACCCATTCTGATACTACTCCAAGCCAAGCATGCTTAACTTTGGAGTTCTTAGTGATCAACTCCTTGAAAAAGAGGTGCACCATGGTGATATGGATAATCTGATTATTCCTTTTAAGATCATTTTATAGGAGGCCTCAAATCCTAGGATGTTACATAGTGGGTGGAATTGGTGGCATGGAATATAATTCACACATAATCTAGATCATTTATGCAATAATATTGAATGATGACTTAAATGATGGATGCCATGGTATTAAATTTGTACGAATGCCTCCTATTTTTGGTGGAATGATGCATCCAATGGATAACCCACCTTAATGGTAAGTGAAAGTGGAAGGTGACTATATGAATGCATATCATCCTAGTTTAGTTATATTCACAACCTAGTCTTGCATTCATTTACATCATTTTATCTTAAAACTTATAACATTTAGGTTTTCTTTATTTTATGGTAAAATATAAGGTTTTGATCTAAATTCTTGATTTTCATGAAAAACTTGAGCTTTATTGCATGTAAGAGTGTAGGAGGCACTGGTCTCGCTAATCGACTAGTAGGCCTAGGAAACTTTTGAATAAATTGACCATATTTTTGATGATTAGTTCCTCCATCAATTGTTAATTCATCAATTTTAATTGGTCTGACTTTCAATTGGTTGTCATTCCTTTGGAAGACAATCATTAGTGCAGACCACCACCCTTATTCCAATAGCCCACTCAGGGAGTGGGGCTTGCATATGTCAATCCATCAATTTACACTTGGGCATGCCAAACCATTCTTTTACATCTTTCTACCTATCCATTGGTTTAGACCATTATTTTGACCATCAGTTGACAACCAAAGGAAGCTAGCACATTGTAAGGACCCTGACCTGAGTTTTGGGATAACCCTATTTGTTTTGCTTATGTAAGTTTCTTATAACTTTGGTCTAATCCTCTAAGGTGTTTTGTTATCATGTGACACACTTATGTTTCAAGTTTGGCCCTGTTTGAATGCCGTTTAAGCAATGTTTGCTTGTTTTGGGCCAAAGTGCAATTTACCCAAGATGAGGGGTTATCTTGCAATATATCACATGATGCATTCCCTAGTGATTTAGCCTCATAAGAGAGAGAATGATGCTGTAGGGTGCCTTGTGGAAAGCCTAAGTTCTAATTGAGCTTGTATGGTTGATGCTTGTGCTTTATGTGCTAGTTTTGGTGTAAATTGCAATTTTCCCAAAGTGACGGGTTAACATGCAATTTACTATCTCTAGAATGTTCCCTCTCTTGTTTGAAATCATATAGAGTATAAAGGAAGAGGTGGGCACCTTGTTTGGATCTGGGGTGTATGGTAACATCCTTGGTGATGTTTTGGAGCACATGAGTGAGGTGTGTTTTGCTTATAGATGGGTTATCTCGAGTTAAAGAGACTTGGAGAGGCTGCCTATTGGTTTGTGAAGTGTGTAGGGTTGTGCCCTATCTGTTTGTGGGCATGTAGAGTTGTTCTCTATCAGTTTGAGAGTGTGTAGAGTTGTGCTCTATCAGTTTGTGAATGTGAGGAGTATGCTCTATCAGTTTATGAGTATGTTGGGTTTTGCCATATTAGTTTATGAAGGGTGTAGAGCTTTGGCATATCGACCATGATCTTGGAAGGAGACCTAGAGGACAAGATATATCCTAGATCTTATCGCCATGTCTTGCATGTTGTTGAATGTGGTTCCTTTCTTGTGGACAAGTGTCACCTAAGCTCCTAAGGTGATGACACCTGTAACACCCATATTTTTATAACACGTGAGCGGAAGCTATTTTTTCCCCTTATCTGGGAGTGTCACAAACATGATGATCATTGAAATTAAAGCAAATGAAACACTTTGCATAACTGGAAAACTGATTCATACATAGTTTGACAAAGAAAAACAAATCATCTAATCTACCATGATAATAAGACTATACATAATAAAAGATGTCAAAACTCAGGATTGTCGTGGTAGATGGCACCCCACTAGGAAAGCTTGAAAATCTCTTAGACCTTTACTTGTTCCTTTGATCCTCAACTGCTCCAAATCCTACAGACATCACGTCCCCAACCATACATTGGGAAAAATAGTCGTTAGAGTAAGTGGCATGAGTATTATATAAATATACATTGTTAAAGAACTGGAATATTACAAAAGATTCTTGAACATCATCAATATGAAACAAACATTAAACTCTGATTAAATTTGGAAACATACTATCTCTCATTTCTTAAACTCTTATTTCTACTCTATCTTTCTGGAGACCTATACTCTGTGTCCCATGGTCTACTCAAAGTGTCTGGATCATAAATATCTTATCTGAATTCCTCTCATCACACTTGTGGATGAGATTACAGACATGCTCTAATCTTAAGTATCTTTTACTTATGATTTTTATCTATTTTTGGCCACCATTATACAATAAGTCTTCCTATGTGACACCAAAGTGTCCTCTATGGTGCAACACACCCTCTGTTGGCACCGTGTGCCCTTTGTTGACACCGAAGTGTCCTCTATGGTGCAACACACCCTCTGTTGACACCGAAGTGTCCTATATGGTGCAACACACCCTCTGTTGGCATAACATGTCCTCTGTGACACCCACAGTGTCTGGTGCAATGCACCCTCTGAATCATCCCGGGACTCTCTGGTGAGGACTTATTATATAATGTATTATGTGAAGGTTTTGAATTAGTTATCTTAAGCCTATCTTTACTAAACTCTGAATCTGAACTTATTTGAAACTGAGTACTAAACATGTACTTAGTTTTTAATCTGAAATCTGAATCTCAATCTTTTCTCTTTCAAATCTGAACTGAATCTGTTATGGAATTTGGATATGTATTTCAAATTACAACATAATTGAGATTGGGTCTATAACCCATATCATGTATCTTTATTCAAAATATGGCTACTCACACAGTGAGTAGTCTAAGTATGAATCTAAATCTCTTATTCTTAAGTTCTAAACTGAATTCATTGCTGGATTTGAACATGTATCTCATTATCTGGGTAAACTTTATTCTAAAACACTTATTTGGTAAGATTACTTCATTATACCAATTATATCATAAATGAGTGTAATGTCTTATGAGAAAGGATCTGACATGAATATAGAAATAGTAAATATACAAAGTATCTTAAGTCAAGCTTATGAAAGTATCATAAGTACAACATATCTAAAAATATCAATTCTGACAAGATGGTTCAATCCTTCTTATAAAATATGATGTTACCCTAAAACTTTGCATATGAGCTTACATATTAAACCTTAAATATCAAAATAGAAATCTTATAAAATATTGTATTGCAACCTAATCATAACTTAATGTGTCATTATCTCATAATACCATCATGAACTCAGTTTTACAATACATTGTGATCCCAAAAGTACCTTTATTTCTAAAAGTAGACCATTTCTCAATATTCTGAAATTCATATTCTTATATTGTAATTAAATTCTAGATATTATTCATTCTAAGGAATCTAGTCTTAGATCTCTACATATCTATGAAATCTTAATGGAATGTTTCTACTTGAAATCTCACTACATTCTTATCCCACATTGTCAATCTTGGTTGCATATCTTATCTTGTAGTCTTATTCGTCAATATGAATCATTACTAATAGTTCTTATAGAAACATGATCCTTTAGTTTTCTCATGAACCTAGTTCATGAGTCCTCATAACATATCTCTTCTCGAGATATTAGGCTCATGTAAGGACATATCCATGGATGTATAAAAAAATCTTACTTGCATATCTTAATATCAAATCTTAGAACATTGGATCACATAAAGTATGAAGTCCATATATACCTAGTCATCAACAAAATTGTATAAGTCCATGTGTAATCTCCTCTCTTCATTTCTAAATCTCAAACCCCATCATCCTAATCCCCTAGACTGAACTAGGAATCATACTTAACTAAGACTAACTCTTATTTAAAGCATGGTTCATGTTTAAACATTGAAATAAACTTGATTCACACATTATATGGCATACACATACTAATATATTCATTATACCAAAAATAGCATATACACTAATATATAAGTATATACCTCATATGCCAAGAGTAAACTCCATACATACTCACATATACTACTATTACAGACTCATTTATAAAAATCAGATGAAAATATAATTATAACAATTTTCCATACTATATAGGCACATAAAATACATGTTGCCTCACAAATACTCATGATACATCTTACATAATGGCCACTTAGGCCAAAAACTAAATACGAATCCAATTATATATGAAACTCCATCAAAACTTTTAGAAAAGTAATCATACAAAGTAGTAAGATCATGTATTAAAACATCAAGTCATTTCGTAATCAGATCATGGGTGAAATACCCAAAATACCCTTATTAGGGTTTAAATCAAAAACCTTAATAAAACTTCATATAAAAAGATTAGGCTTTGAAATCATGTTAATCATATTAAGATACACATTCAATAAAATTTACATAAATTTCTAAATTTGTTTGCTATTTTTAATTGACAAAACATCAAAATCATATAGTTTTGAACACACTATATTTAATAAATATCTGATATCAAAATAATAATATGGAAGTATTTTTATGTGATATTACTCATCATGAGCTTTCTGTAGGTATCTTGTTTGATACAATCCGACTTCAAAATCTCAAGATATGAATTTTAGAAGAATCACCCTATCAAAGCATTTCAGGCCGTTCAAAGTTGATCTGACGGTCATCCACGGACCCCCTCTTCCGCTGGATCTCCTTTGTCCCTTCCACGGACTGCATTAAGGGTACTTCCCCTATTTCATGCCCAAAATAGGGCATCACCGCACCACTTTCTCTGGCAAGGTGGAGCTCGCATCTTCAGCCACAGAAGTGCCAATCAGCAGCCTGATAACCTCCCATTTTGTGATGTTATCTTACTAGTTTTTCTCAGTTTTCCATACTCTTTCTTAGATAAATTAGATAGAATCTTTAACTTTCCACTCTATTGTGAATATACCATTAGACTAACTTTTCTCCTTTTCTTCTTACAGAAAAACACAAAAAAATTTACAAAAACTCCAAACGGTCCCAAGACCGAATGGAGGTCAAACGGTCCCAAGACTGTGTGAAGCCATACGGTCCTAAGACCATATGAAGACCAACCAGTCCTGAGACCGAATAAAAGTGAAATGGTCCCGAGACCATGTGAAAGCCAAACGGTCTCGAGATAGTATGAAGACCAAATGGTCCTGAGACCGCATGAAGCCAAACGGTCCCAAGACCGTATGGATGCAAACGGTCTCCAAACTGTGAGGACTCATACGATCTCCAAACCGAAAGAGCCCAAACGGTCTCCACGAATGATTGGACCCACATAACTCAAAACCGTATGGATGCAATCACTCGAGACCGTTGACTCAAGACCGTGCAGACAATCAAGATCGATCAAAGCAAAACCGGTTGGGTCCCGAAATCGTTCAGAATCCAAGACCGTTTGGCCATCAAACTGTCTTCAAGACCGTTTGGACAAAGACTCAAGACCAATCAAGCCACAACCGTATAAAGTTTAAAGCAAGACCGTTTGGATGTCAAACGGTCTCCAAGACCGTTTGCTGCAAACCATTTGGAGCAAACTCACAACAAAAACGTGAGCACCCCATCCAAGCCTATAAATAGGACCACAAGGGTCCTCATTTGAGGCATCAAATTCTTGGATGCCCAAAGGCTGCCCCAACCATTCCAGAGTTGTTACATCCTCCATCCTCTGCCGCAAGGCTGTCAGTCCAAGATCCACACTTCATCCTCAAGCTTCTTTCTCTCTCATCGACATAGAAGGTTGGAAGTGAAGAATCCTTCATCAAGTCAACCACGGGATGTGAAGATAGTTGCTCTCTGCTCCAAGGGGTTAACCTTCCTCCCTCTTATGTGGAGATGACACTCTCTTTCTCTCTTCCTACCTCCTTCTTTGTCCTTGCCATGAGCAAGTAGTCCCATACACTAGGGTGCGGGGAGTAGCCCCGCTACCCATTTTTTCATTTCATACATTGTAATTCATGGGTTTTTAATAGAAAAATACTATCTGTTTAGTTCAACTTCAATCGTTTAATGAATGCTAGTTTCTTGATCAACAACTTGTGTTATCTATTATCTATAAGTGTGAATTGTCTATGTTTGTACTTCTAGATTTGAACATCGACTGCTTGTTGGTTCCAAATGTATGTAGTCACCATACGTTTGGTTCGGTATCTAGGAGCGTTTCTCAAGGAGTGGAGTAAACTCACCTCCATCATTGTACTTTCATGCTATGAAATGGAATCAGTTGACGTATGAAAGTACAACCTTGACAGGTCGAGGAACACACTTTGCGCGGGGAGTGATGCAAAGTAAGTGACCATTCGTTTGGGGATGGATGGCATTGCAACGCTTCCACGTTTCTCGTAGTTAGTTATCTGAAAGGAAGCTAAGTCTACAAAGATACTAACTGTTTAGACTCTTTTCTTTCCAAGCCATGTTGTTATGATGTATGTTTTGATCCATGTGTAGTGGTGGTGAAACTCGATCACACCCTAGTGGTTTCCAAAATATTGTTTTCAACCTTAAATTTACTTTCTTGCCATCTACTTTGCCTTGCACTTTAGTTTAATCATCAAATCAACTCTTTGATCTAAATATCAACTTTTAAGTAGATAAGTAGAATTATTACGTTTTCCATCTTGTTAAACTCTTAATAAGATCGTTGTATCGTGGATTCGACCCTTAACTGTACTACGATAAGACTTCCACATATCTTAGCATACATGGTGGAGATCTTATTATAGCACACAAAAGGCTAAACTTAGAGACTTACTATCTCTAGGGTTTTTAGTGGTGCACGCAACTCCACGTGAGTGGAGGCTCCATCAAAAATTGGCACCGTTGCCGGGGACAACGGAGCATTTTAGTTTTACTTGTTAACTTTCTAGTTGATTAGGATTTTACACTTTTCTTTGACCATAATTCATATCATCTTGATTTCATCATTTCTCTACATTATCTGAAGTGTGTTTCTTCTTCTACTCAGGTAGAAAATGTGTATGCAACCTTTGCATAACATCAGATTCTCCCCTAAACCAGAGTACGGCTCTGAGGTAGAACGAAGCTTCCACTGACGCATCCGACTCAACCTCCAACGAGCCAGACAAATGGCTGACGAACAATGCCAAGTCACCTTGGTTATGGAAAGAGTCAACGCGGCCATAGCAGCTCAAAGAGCACAACTTATTGCTGACACACGTGCTCAGATTCAAGATGAGGTTCGAGCTGAAGAACAAGCCCACATTCAAGCTGAGAATGAAGTAGCCACAACTGATGCTCAAATAGTGTTAAGAAACAAGCAACTTCGAGATTATGCTGTTCCTATGAACTTTGAAGACAATCACCCAGTTAGGCCCTTGCCTATTAATGTTCCTAACTTCAAGATCCGCACACAATGGATCCAGATCATGCAAGACATTTCATTCTCTAGAAGTGCTAGGGATGACTGCATGGATCAACTGAAGTGATTCAAGTCTCTTTGTCGGCTAGTACCACACGCCGGAGTTCCTTTTGACACAATCATGCTACACCTTTTTCACTTCACTTTGTCCGGAAGGGCATTGAGCTGGTATAACACGCTAGATGGGGAGCCAATCACCACCTGGGCTCCTTTGGAAGAAAAGTTTCTAGAGAAGTGCTTTCCACCTTCGTTGACTTATGAGATTAGGGGAAAAATTAATCACTTTTCTAAACTCCTAGGGGAATCACTGGTAGAATCATGGGAAAGATTCAAGGAACTTTAGAGGAAATGCCCGCATCACGGAATCTCCCAAAATCAGCTGATAGAAACATTCTATAGAGGAGTAAGTGATGACATTACAAAATTTTTGGATTCCTCATCTGGGGGGAATTTCATGCGAAAGAACTATGAAGATGCCTGGAGGATTGTTACACTTGGAGCCGAGAACCAATCTAATTGGGGAAGGTCATCCACTGGGGGAATTCTAAAAGTTTGTAAAGCTGAAGAATCAATGGAAATGAAAGCCATCGCCGACGCCCTAAAAATATAGCTCACAAGCAACAAGTCCTTGAAACGACACTCAGAGAAAAGAAGAGCCCCCAACAGGTCAAGGCAGCTACCAGGACTTGTGAGGCATGTCATGCATCCGATCATCCCACATTATCATGTGGTCTCCTATACAATGTGATGGTGGACATGCAGACACTGCAGAAGTAGTATGAACCGATCATCAAACATCTTGAGGATCTATTACCGGAGCAAGTTAATTCCATCCACACTATACCAGGGCAAGCTTATTATAACCCAAATCAACCAAGAAACCACCCCAGGTTTTAGTATGGGAATCCTGCGGGGACTGCCAACCCGCAGCACCAGACACAAGGAGGAGTTTTTAATAGATCGCCACCAGGTTTTTAGAACAACTATAATCGAAACTAGGGAAACTTTAGAGGAGGATTGCAAGGATTCACACAACCAAAAAACCCTTCTACGTATTACCGATCCACTCATCCACCGTTGCACCTGCAATTGCAGCAACCTCAGCTGCTACAACCACAAATTCAACAACCCCAATTACCCGCACCTCAGCAGCAGCAACCACAACAGTATCAACAAAATCCACAAAAGAATAATCCACCTCCGCCAACAGATGAATTGTCATTGATAAGACAAATGCTGCAATCACAACAAACCATGCTAGCCAACCATCAAGCCCAACAAAAAGCCGTCGAAGCACAGTTAGCACATATTGTAGCCCAATTAAAACCTCTAGTAGGAACCTTTGCTGGTCAGCCAGAGATAAACCCAAGACACGATCAACCTAGACAAGAACAATTGAAATCTATTACCACAAGGTCTAGTCGTGTCTTCACTGAAGCCACAAAAATCATTCAGGAAGATGAAGATATAGCTTTAATCACCCCAATTGCAAGCACGAATCCAGAAACTAAAAAGACTGTAGCAATTGAGAAGGGGAAGGAAAAGGAACTAGATTTCAAAGAACCTGAAGTCCCGCCATATAAGCCCAGAATACCATATCCACACAGGCTGAGAGGGACTAAACTAGATACTAGATTCCAAAAATTTAAGGAAGCAATGAAGAAACTATATATTGATATCCCATTCCTTGATGCCCTCTTAGAAATACCAGCTTGGGCCAAGTACCTGAAGACCTTGCTATCAAAGAAATGTATGACCGAAGAACAAGAGACTATTAAACTAGCTTAGACAACTTCTGATATTATTCTCAACAAAATGCCAAAAAAATAGAAGGATCCCAGTTCCTTTGGTATCCAATGTTCTATCGGAAATGTCTCTAGAAAAAAAGGATTAGCTGATCTGGGAGCCAGCATATCTATTATGCCCTTCTCAATGTATAAAAGGTTGGGTTTTACCGAATTGTTACCCACTGCAATGACAATACAGCTGGCGGATTCTACCATCACTGCACTGTTGGGGATCATTGAAGATATCCCAATTAGGATAGGAAAGGACTCTTATGTCCCTTGCGACTTTGTTATTACAGATATAAAGGAAGATCTAAGATATCCAATAATATTTGGCAGACCCTTCCTTGCCACGGCCAGAGCACTTATCGACATTGTAGCTGGTACAATTATCTTAAGACTAGGAAAGGAAGCCATTCAATTCAGAGTCCTTAACAGCCTAAAAGGTCCCAGCATCCAGGATGAAGTTTTTCTTCTCGAGGCAATAGAAAAAATGTCTCAATTATAGCAAGAAACAGCCGAACCATCTGGTGATCTGGAGAACGTCTTGACAAATCCAGAAGTTGAATTTTTAGCCAGTGAACTAGTACAATAATGTTTGCGATATTTAGACCAAGCCGAAGAAGCTCCAGCAACCACCTTCGAAGAATTGAAATTTGTCACCATTTTGGAAACTACAGAAGTACCCAAGGCCCCTAAAATGAAAGCCATACCAATAGGACTCAAACATGTCTTCCTGGATGAAGAAAAACTATGCCCAATCATAATCAGCTCTACCTTCATAGATGACCAGGAAGAAAGACTTCTTGCTGAGCTAAGGAAACACAAGAAAGCTATCATGTATAAAATGACTGACCGAATAGGAATAAATCCAGCTCTATGCATGCATAAACTACCTATGGTAGAAGAGTTTAAACCATTGAGGGAACATCAGAGGAAACTAAACCCAAATGTCAAAGAAGTGGTTCGCCTTGTTGTCCTTAAACTCCTAAAAGCTGGTATCATATATCCCATTTCTGATTCTCAATGGGTTAGCCCAGTCCAAGTGGTCCCTAAAAAGGGGGGACTACTGTCATTTTGAATGATAAAAATGAGCTAGTATCCACAATGACTATCATTGGATGGAGGATGTGTATCGATTATAGGAAGCTGAACAAAGCAACAAGAAAAGATCACTTCCCTCTACCTTTCCTTGATGAAGTCCTTGAATGTTTGGCCCACCAAAAATTCTTTTGCTACCTTGACGGTTATTCCGGGTTCTATCAAATCCCGATACACCTAGAAGACCAAGAAAAGACAACCTTCACTTGCCCCTTTGGAACTTACACCTTCAGAAGGATGCCTTTCGAGCTATGTAACACACCCCGCAACCTTCCAACGGTGCATGTCTGCAATATTCACAGGATTAATTGAGTCAATCATGGAAATATTTATGGATGACTTTTCAGTCTATGGAAATTATTTTGATAACTGTCTACTTAACCTCGTGAAAGTTTTACAAAGATGCGAGGAAACAAACCTGATCCTAAATTGGAAGAAATGTCACTTTATGGTGACAGAAGGTGTTGTCCTTGGGCATAGAGTAAGTGAAAGAGGAATTGAAGTGGATAAGGCAAAGATTAATGCCATTTCAAAACTGTCACCGCCTAAAGACATTAGAGGAGTGCGAGCATTTCTGGGCCACATTGGATTTTATCGAAGATTTATTAAAGATTTCTCCAAAATAGCAAAACCCATGACCTATTTGTTGACAAAAGATGTAGATTTCAATTTTAATCAAGAATGCTTAAACAGCTTCATGACCTTAAAAATGCTCTAATCTCTGCACCCGTTCTGAGAGCACCCAATTGGTCACAACCATTCAAGATAATGTGTGACGCAAGCGATTACGCTATAGGAGCGGTGCTAGGGAAAAGATAGACAAGAAGCCCTATGTGATATACTATGCATCAAAGATGCTAGATGAGGCCCAAAAGAATTATACAACTACTGAAAAAGAATTCTTGGCTATCGTTTACGCCTTTGAGAAATTTCTCTCTTATCTAATCGGATCAAAAGTCATAGTATACACCGACCATTATGCAATTAAATACCTAATTCAAAAACAAGATGCAAAACCAAGACTCATCCACTGGGTGTTGATGCTACAAGAGTTGGACTTGGAAATAAAAGATAAAAGTGGGGTAGAAAATGTCGTTGCAGATCACTTAAGTCGCATCGAGCCTCAGGATGATGACAATATACCTATTCGAGACTCTTTACCCGACAACCAACTCATGAAAGTCACTATCGGATTTCCTTAGTATGCCGATATAGTAAACTACCTGGCTACATGAATTATCCACCCTTCTGCTTCCTAGAAATTTCTTCATGATGCCAAGTAGTATTTTTGGGATGAACCATACCTTTTTATCTTGTGCGTAGATGGACTATTCCGTCGTTGCCTACCAGAAGAAGAAATTATCCCAGTTCTAGAACATTGTCATTCTGGCCCTACTGGGGGGCATAGTTATTCAAAGAAGACCACCATCAAAGTTCGACAATCAGGTTTCTTTTGGCCAACAATAGCAAGGGATGCCCATGATTTTGTATGATCTTGCAATAAATGTTAGCTTTCCTGTGGTATATCTAAACAGAATGAAATGCCTCTTACTATGTGGCAAGAAATTAAAATCTTTGATGTATGGGGAGTAGATTACATGGGTCCATTTCCCCCATCTTATGGATTTTACTATATATTGGTCACTGTAGATTACGTTTCAAAATGGGTAGAGGCTATACCCACTATTTCTTGCGACTCCAAACAAGTTATTAAGATGTTCAAGGATATCATCTTCCCTAGATTTGGAATCCCTCGAACAATCATATCAGATGGAGGATCTCATTTCTTAGAATGAAGTTTCGAAGCTTTCCTAAGAAAATATGGAGTTAAACATAAGGTCGCCACACCTTACCATCCACAGACAAGTGGCCAAGTCAAAGTTTCAAATATACAACTAAAAGCCATTTTAGAAAAGATGGTTAACAGACATCGCACAGACTGGTCTACCAAGCTCCCTGATGCTCTTTGGGCATACCACACTGCTTTCAAAACACCAATAAGAACGACTCCATTTTGTTTGGTATATGGGAAGTCATGTCATCTTCCAGTTGAACTGGAACATAAAGCTTGGTGGGCCATTAAACAATTGAATTCTGACTTTAAAAGTGTTGGCAAGTATAGATAACTGCAATTACAAGAACTTGAGGAACTACGAATGACTGCCTACCAAAGTGCCAGGATCTACAAGGAAAAAACTAAGATGTGGCACAGTGGACATCTCAAAAGGAAAGATATGATCGTTGGAGATAAAGTCCTTCTCTTCAACTCCAGACTCAAGATGTTCCCTGAAAAACTTCACACAAAGTGGTCTGGGCCATTCACCATCAAGCACATCTACCCAACTAGAGCCATCATCATTATTGATGACAATGGAGGAGAGAGAACTGTTAATGTCCATAGACTGAAGAAATACTATACTCCAGTTGATAAAATTCCAAGACAAACTATTAAGATTCATGATCTTGCTACATCGATCTAACCAATTCAGAACTTCATCGAGCCAGCGACGTAAAACCAAGGCACCACTTGGGAGGCAACCCAAGAACTCAGTATCACTTTTTATTTTATTTTACTTCGTATTGATAATTTTCTAATTTCGTATTGCTTATTTTAGACCTATCATCTTTATTCAGGAAATATAAAAATTTATAGAAGCAAATAAAACAAAAATAAAAATATAAAAACAAATAACCAATATAATCTTATCCTAACAGTTTCAAAACTGTTTGGACCCAAACGATCTCGAAACCGTTTGAACACAAATGGTCTTGAAACCATTTGGACCCAAATGATCTCGAAATTGTTTGGACACGGACGGCCTCGAAACCATTTGCCTTTGAGAATCTATATCGTCACCCCTCCTTTTTCTATAAATATCACTCAACCCCCTCGCTTTTCTTTCCTTCGATTCTCAAACTTCCCCTCGCGCGAAAACCCTATTCCATTCCTTCCAGTTCTCTGCTCCCGCGCAACCTATTCGCACCACTTCCTCATTGTTCCATTCCGAGTTCACTTCCATCGTCTATGTGGAAGCCCGTCGCTTCTACTTGCTCCGTCCTCTTCCCCAACATTTCCACAGCCGTGGTGCTTCATCACCCTCGAGCAATAAGGTAGAACACTGCTACCACCATCACCATTGCCGCTGCACCACCTTAGCCATCACTGCTATTATCGCCGCCGCCGCTACTGCTTTTACCGCAAACACAACCTTTGCCTTTCCCGCCACTATCGCTGCACCCATCGCATCCGTCGCCGACGCCATTTTCACCATTTTACGCTATTTTCACCGTTTCCGTTTGCTGCTGATCGTTGCCCCTGCCACATCATCTTTGTGACAGTTTCGACCCAAACGGTCTTGAAACCGTTTGGACCCAAACGGTCATGAAACCGTCTGGAGTGAAACCATTTGGACCCAAACGGTAACGGTTGTGAACTTAAAAAAAAGTATGTCTTGAGACCGTTTGGACCCAGAACGAGACCATATGAACTCAAACAGTTCTCAAGGTTCCCCTCTTAAAAGTCATCCAAACGGTTTTACAAACCGTTTGAAACCAAACGGTCTACAAAACCGTTTGGACCCAAACGATCTTGCAAACCGCTTGATTCCTTCAAAAATCTAAAAACAACAATTCCATTTTTATACAATGTTACAATCCATTATTTCATAAATCCATTTTTACTAAAACTTCAATCTTTTCTAATACATCATTTCTTGTTAATTCTTCAGAATGACATCACCTGCAAAGGAGCTTGTTGACACCCAATGGACCAGAGAAGAGCTCCTTGAGCACCGCTCAAAGCTTCAACACATTCTCGATATATGCAAAAAGACTGGAAGGACTCCATCAAAAGTTGACTTACCCAAGGCCATCCACGACCTTGAGTGAGTCAACAAATGTTTAGCAGAAGATCGTATTGAAGAAGTTGAAGAAATATCCTCAACAGATGAAGATTCAGAATACACACCCAATTCTGAGGAGGAATCCCCAGTCACTAAGTCTAAGGGGAAACAGAAGGCCCAAGAGGTTATCGCAGAACAACCAACCAAACAATGGGCACAGAAGCAAGTCCAATCCTCCACTGCGAGGGAACAAATCATGACAGAATACACCACCCCTTATGTTGCCTTTCCAGCTACTACCACCACAGAACCAACACCTATTGACCTGTACATCCAAAACCTCCCAGCTAGTGACAAAGCATTGTGCCCAAAAAAGTATGTCTGCTCAAACATACTGATGAGGATGGGGATTTATGATAGAGTTCTCATCTTGCTTGACAACGCGAATCTCTCAAAACTCTATTTTTTTGTAGAAACCTCTTATGTTGAGCCCACGATAGTGTTCTTCACATACCTCAACAAAGAAACTGTGGACGCAAAGGATAAATGGAAAGAGGGAGGTGACCGCAGGCTGGTCACCTCACTTTTTGGAAACAAGGTTGTCTTAACTGAGAACATGCTGAATGAGATCTTCATCGACAACCAGGATCAACTGAAAAAAGCTAAAGCTGTGGGCCTAGAAAACTCCCAGTCCAACAGGAACACCTTCTGGAAGTCCTTAACGGGGATTCCAACCTACGAGGCAAAGACTTGCAAGTCCTCTAACATACATTCTGGCATGGTGTGCACACTGCACAAAATTATTACAGGCACCCTTTTCCCCAGGACAGAGAGTGGAAATGTTATTATCTTAGATCTCTTTATCCTATGGTCCATTCTCAAAGGGTAGCCAATCAACATAGGTCTGCACTTCATTAAAAAACACACAACTTATGCCCTCGAGAAAGAAATCTGTATGGGTGGTCATATTACATCAATTCTGAAATATCTTAAGATGGACAGACTACTTCCCAAGTGCACAGTAATAAAGGGTGACATCCTAAAAAATGAGCAGAGTCTAAGAAACTCATATATCATAAAGGAGAAGGATGCCAAGCTGCATTATATTTTCTGCCCAACCGTCAAAGCATCCAGAACACTGCTACCTCTTCCAGAACTGGCTGACTATGACACAGAAAATCTTCTCTTCACTGAAGAAGAGATTGCCAACCTCATAGCCTCATTCACAACAAAAGAGAAACAAGTAAAGGTAGGGAAGACAGATCACATCATCAATGCCCCAACAACAAGGACAAAGAAAATTCCCATCACACGGGCATCTAAACTACGTGCACAAAAACAAAAACAATCGGGGATGCCCACATCGAAGATCAACCCAGAGGTAGAACCCCCACACAGTGCAGAGAATGTTGTGGATCCACCACCAGAACCATTCATTTTCGATATGGATGTTGGGCTTCCTTCTACAACCACCCCCACCACACTCCCGTTTCCCACTCTTCTACCATTTTCCACAACCATACCCACCACTATCCCTTCCTCCACATCCACAACTTCACCCACATCTTCTGCTTCACTCATCTTCTCTTTGGGCACTCCATTCTCCACCTCGATGCCCAATTTGACCTTCACTTCCACCTTCACTTCAACCACTTTTCCCTCGGCATTCCCAGCTTCACCCTTTTCAGCTGGGATGTCACCACCATTCTCATCCACCACCCCGATATCACTAGTGACTCCATCTACAGTCACCACGAAATTCGCAGGTCCATCAATAATGTCTCTTTCGCAAGGCACTACCACCCTTCCACCCCGACCCCAACCATCTCACCCATCCATCTCTGGGGTCCCCTTTTCACAAGTCACTGAGGAATTCATATGGCAATTTGACGCTATTCGAAACCTCCTCACCGACCCCTCTAACATACTATAATCAAAATTTTCTTGTGTGTAGGGAATTGCTACATGGGTCTCCAAGATTGATGAACTGAACAATGCCTTACCAGACATCCTCTCTAGCATTCAACAATGGCAGGATGTAGCAGCCCAGCAAGTCAACCACATCGATGACCGCCTACAACACCTGCCAGCGTTGGTACTCAAGATGAAAGGCCAGCAAGAAGCGTTGGCCCAACAAGTCGACAGGGTCTCTAAGAAAACTCAACCTTTGCCTGAGACCCTTCGCGAGCTTCAGCAGCAACAAACTGCCTTTAGTACGTGCTTGGACGACATCAACAACAATCTTGCACAGCTCAACCGCCGCCAAGAGGAGCACTCTAATGATGAAATCAATCAACTACGTGCACAAGTAACCGATTTATCAGCACGACTCCTCTCTGCCGAGGCAAGATATACAGATCTCAAAGAGAGCCACGACGCACTGCTCGAAACCCACGAGCATGTGCAAGTGGCACTCAAAGAAATACAAGCCATTCATCGGCAGTGCAAGAAAACGTCAACTAAGAAAACAAAAGATAAGGCAGTGAATGATGATGAAGATGAAAGTGAAGACAACGTGGGGATTCTGATTCCTCAGCTGAATCCAATGACGAGAGCTCCTCCTCATATGATCAACCTGATGACCCAGGCAATGCTGGGAAGGGAACCAACCGAGCAACAGAACCTACAAAGAAAGGAGATGATAAAGACCACCAAGAGGGTGGAAACAAAGATCCCAAGTCCCCCGAAAATAATGACAATGTAACAATGTCATATGGGGACTAGTTATTTAACTTTTCAGCTATGGGATCCCTGGGGGATGTTGCCAAAGATGCAGCTTTTACTAAGTTCCAACAATGCATACTAGGAACCAGCATTAGCCCACCCACAACAGTCATTCACCAATACTCTGCTCCAGAGCAACCTGTGCCTTTCCCCCCAGAGCAGGAAGAATCCGACAGAGTGAGTCTAGACACGGACGATAGACTCGACTCTAATTCAGACTCTGATAAAGATGAAGATCGGCCATTCTTTTTGGACGACAATGAGTAGACTTCAATTCCTCCACCATAAGACCTTCCCCTGCCGCCACCGCTACCTCACAAAATGCATGACTTGGACATGGCGACCATCACAACATTAGATGTTCAGGACATCTTCATACTGAACACTATTGTAGACGATGCTAAATACGGGGGGGACATCATCTACACCAATACAAAGACAAATCGCAAGTTGACACGAGAAGACTTCTGTATCATCCTTCGACTACAATCGACGGTGAAGATGGCTATTTTCCGTGTCCTCCTTGCCAACTCTATTGAGGAATTCTGGAGCCCAAAAAAGTTGTAGCCTGTCTTCAACGCTTCACCTGCTCTATCCTTAAGCTTATTACATAAGGACTTCCGGGAAAAGTCCATTGAGCGCCTACGAACTGGCCTTGCACGAAAGGCATGCTACATTTATGTGCCCTTTAGAGTTTTTGACCACTGGATGCTCATGATTGTCGACACCAAGGCCCACGCCGCCAAGGTGTACAACTTCTGTGTCAGTGAGCTAAAGGCCGGAAAAAAAAAGTTTGCTGGATTGGAAGCCGGGGAAGCACAATGCATACCTTTCTGGCTTCTCAAAATAATATGGGCTGCTTTCCCATCTCTGTGACATGGTTGGAGCCAACCTTGGTTCCAAATCATCCACCCAATAGTCCAAATTTTAGCTGGTTCAGGGGATTATGCTTTTTGTACAATACAATTCATAGAAGCACTCAATAGACAAATCGCCTTCACTGAGCTAACCACAGAAGATATACACTCCCTACGAGGACGTTACGCCATGGAGCTTATCTGTGATAGATGGTTCTTCAAGGACCCAACAATTACGCCAAACGACTTACCTCGATACCTTTTCTCCGCTATCCAATGTCTGCAAAAGCGTCCATACAGAACAATCCTAAAGGAGTTGGAGAAAAAGCAACAACAGACCTCCAAGGCCCCAGAACAACTCTAATGGGACCCTTACACTTTTGATATGGAGGATGATCAGGGGGACATCGATTTGATAACAGGGGCCACCATCAACAGATCATCTCAACCAATGGTACCTCTATCTTCCATAGAACCAGCGTTTCCAAAATTTGACCTTGCCACATGCAAAAACCTTTCTGATAATGAACTTAGACTCATCATGTATAGGCTTTACGCAGAGAAAGATGAGCTTGTTTTCATGCACGAAAAAATCCTAATAATGGTAGATTCTCTCCGTGAAATCGTACAAACCAAAGGTTCTTTATCCGTGAGCTTGATGACTGCCTACCAGTTTCTTCTAGCACGAGACTAGCCTATGGTTTATATGGCGTCGACATACATGAAGGACGATTTACTTATATCCAAGAACTTCAGAACCACAGAGGACCTTATATCGTATCTTCAAAACATGAATCTGAAGTTCATTATATTTCCTTTTCTTCATTCTGAGCACTGGATGCTACTGGAAACAAATTTTCATGAAGGAACAACAATCATTTACAATAGTTCTGACAGCCAGTTTGATCCAAACCAAAGATAGTATGCTGTAACAGCAAAGACACCGATGGAGGAAGTGGCAAAGGTTTGTGCTGAATGACTAGATGATCTCCTGGGCAAACACACAAAGGCATACGAAAAACAACATTTCCATCACCCAGCCTTCAGCCACATATGTCCCCAATAGATCAGAGAATCAAATGATTGTGGTTTCCACATCCTCTACTGGATGTATACCATCACTATTCTTGGAAAACAAGTGGAGGACATGAAGGACTTGGATTACCACACTTTACATGGAAAATTCACAGCTAATCTCCTACGATCTCATGGAGCAAATAAGGTATTAACAAAGCCTTAATACCCTTGCCCATGTACTTCTTAACCTATCACTTTGACACCCTGAGGACATAGTGAGTGATAAGTTGGGGGGGGTACACTGGGCAAGGGTGAGGTATCATATTCAAACCCTTTTCTCTCTACTCTCTCTTTCACCTCTGTTCTTCTGTACAAATTTTTCCTTTCCTTTAACATTTAGATTTTTCAGTAATTTCTTTGATAGAATAACTCTTGTATATAAAACAACTTTTGCTTTGGAAAAGAGTCACCCCTAGCTAAATTAGAGACAAAAGTAGTCCTCAAAAGCAACTACATAAGTAGCATTTAGGCATGTAACGGCAAAATAATAGATCACTTTCATACTCGATTCTAATGCTTTTGCTTCAATTCTGCATCAGACTCTCCATAGGTTAACATCTTGGGCGAAACAAGCTAAACACTCTGAAGGACGGGAGGGAACCGGACGAAATCCAAATCAAGGAACCTCGCAAGTGGACCAACAAGTACAAAACCATAATAAGTGCATGTCAGGAAACCCTAAGAAATAGTTTTCTTCTTTTCAAAAAGAGGCTTGGCATCCCAAATAAAATCCTAAATACCCAATTCCTAAGCCTGTGAGCATATGAATAAAAGCCTGAGTGTCGAATAAAAACATGAGAGTTGTGCCATGCATAAGGACTTATACGAAGAGCCAATAAAGGTCTTGCCCGATTGGTATATTCAGCTGCCCTCACAAAGGCAGACGTGTCACACCTAGTAGTGAGATCCTAAGGTCTCCAAGTTTATGAAAAAGCTGATAAAGGACTCACCCGGTTGGTACATTTAGCTGCCCTCACAAAGGCAGATGTGTCGCGCCCGGTAGTGAGATCCTAAAAGTTTAGATAAACCATCCCCCACTTAAAGAAGGAGTTACATAGTACCCTTTAGCCAACCCTCATACCTATCTTAGCTTCTGGTAGGAATCTCAAAGAAGTATAAATCTGCTTAGAGTCGAAGACACGTATAGAATACGATAAAGGAAAAGGTGGTCCCAATGCGACTTACACGATACAGAAGAAACCTGAGATCCACACAACTCTCGATACCTGAAAGAGTTAGTGCAAGAGGAAGCTCCGATAAAACTCTAGGAGATCTCTAGTTTAGAATTGAAGCAAGAGTATATAAATCTTCACTAAATAAAATCACCTCACCACTACGTGCCTTAGCTCTATCTAGCTTGAGGACAAGCTAGACTCTAAGTTAGGGGGGTGATTACCTCCCATTTTGTGATGTTATCTTACTTATTTTTCTCAGTTTTCCATACTCTTTCTTAGATAAATTAGATGAATCTTTAACTTTCCACTCTATTGTGAATATACCATTAGAATAACTTTTCTCCTTTTCTTCTTACAGAAAAATACAAAAAAATTTATAAAAACTCCAAACGGTCCCAAGACCGAATGGAGGCCAAACGGTCCCAAGACCGTGTGAAGACAAAGGGTCCCAAGACCATGTGAAGCCATACAGTCCCAAGACCGTATGAAGACCAACCGGTCCTGAGACCAAATAAAAGCAAAATGGTCCCGAGACCGTGTGAAAGCCAAACGGTCCCGAAACCATATGAAGACCAAACGGTCCCGAGACCGCATGAAGCCAAACGGTCCCAAGACCGTATGAACACAAACAATCTCCAAACTATGAGGACTCAAACGATCTCCAAACCAAAAGAGACCAAACGGTCTCCACGACCGATTGGACCCACATAACTCAAAACCGTATGGATGCAATCACTCAAGACTGTTGACTCGAGACTGTGCGGACAATCAAGATCGATCAAAGCAAAACCAGTTGGCTCCCGAAAACATTCAGAAGCTAAGACCGTTTGGCCATCAAATGGTCTTCAAGACCGTTTGGACAGAGACTCAAGACCGATCAAGCCAGAACCGTATAAAGTTTAAAGCAAGACCATTTGGATGTCAAACAGTCTCCAAGACCATTTGCTCCAAACCGTTTGGAGCAAACTCACAACAAAAACGTGAGCACCCCATCCAAGCCTATAAACAGGACCACAAGGGTCCTCATTTGAGGCATCGAATTCTTGGACGCCCAAAGACTGCCCCAACCATTCTAGAGATGTTTCATCCTCCATCCTCCGCCCCAAGGATGCCGGTCCAAGATCCACACTTCATCCTCAAGTTGCTTTCTCTCTCATCGACATAGAAGGTGGGAAGTGAAGAATCCTTCATCAAGTCAACCACGTGGCATGAAGATAGTTTCTCTCTACTCTAAGGGGTCGACCTTCCTCCCTCCTATGTGGAGATGACAATCTCTTTCTCTCTTCCCACCTCCTTCTTTGTCCTTACCATGAGAGAGTAGTCCCATACACTAGGGTGCGGGGAGTAGCCCCGCTACCCATGTTTTCATTTCATACATTGTAATTCATGAGTTTACAATAGAAAAATACTATCTTTTCAATTCAACATCAATCGTTTAATGAATGCTAGTTGCTTGATCAACAACTTGTGTTATCTATTATCTATTAGTGTGAATTGTCTATGTTTGTACTTCTAGATTCGAATATCGACTGCTTGTGGGTTCTAGATGTATGTAGTCACCATACGTTTGGTTCGGTATCTAGGAGTGTTTCTCAAGGAGTGGAGTAAACTCACCTCCATCATTGTACTTTCATGCTATGAAATGGAATCAATTGACGTATAAAAGTACAACCTTGACAGGTCAAGGAACACACTTTGTGAGGGGAGTGATGCAAAGTAAGTGACCATTTGTTTGGGGATGGCTGGCATTGCAACACTTCTACATTTCTCGTAGTTAGTTATCCGAAAGGAAGTTAAGTCTACAAAGATACTAACTATTTAGACTATTTTCTTTGCAAGCCATGTTGTTATGATGTATGTTTTGATCCATGTGTAGTGGTGGTGAAACTCGATCACATCCTAGTGGTTTCCAAAATATTGTTTTCAACCTTAAATTTACTTTCCTGCCATCTACTTTGCCTTGCACTTTAATTTAATCATCAAATCAACTCTTCGATCTAAATATCAACTTTTAAGTAGATAAGTAGAATTATTACGTTTTCCATCTTGTTAAACTCTTAATAAGACCGTTGTCTCATGGATTTGACCCTTAACTGTACTACGATAAGAATTCCATGTATCTTAGCATACGTGGGTGGAGATCTTATTATAGCACACGGAAGGCTAAACTTAGAGACTTACCATCTCTAGGATTTTTAGTGGTGCACGCAACTCCACACAAGTGGAGGCTCCATCATGACCTCTCATCTATGACCTCCCTTCCTCCGAGTGGGTGGAACATCCTCGTCGTAAACAAAGGGTCAGGGTGAGAAACCCTAACCGCCATCCTGTCTAGCCCCCACCATCAGTGCTCCGCCCTTCGGTTCCTTTGCTCTCCTTCTCTATGACTCTATTTCCAGTCAAATCTTAGCCTTAGTTTCGGCTAACCCTAGGCTTTCTAGATCCATGGTTAATATATAAAACTAGAGTCCAGATCGTTTGGGGGATCATCTCCTTCGTGGACTCTGTTCGGGTCTTTTCTAATGGAGGCGACACTCTCCTATCCGTGTTGGGCTGGAGTTGCCCCTTTTTTATTTTGTTTTTCTTCTTCTTTTTGATAAAAGTCCAAACCAAAGAAATAATTAAATAGCCTAGTTCATAGTTCCAATTGATCCCAAATTTTGGTACAAGCACTATATTATCATCATATTTACATGAGCAAGATTCTAGGTAGAATCTAACAGGAATGATAATCCAATCTTTTAAATAAAAACTAGATAATTACTAATATAATCACCTAGGCCACTAGACAAATAAAAAACATCTAAAATTTCTCCCACCATCTTATATTCTAATTACTATTCTACTAAAAATATTTTAAGCATTCATTATGACCACAAAATATTTAATTCTCAATTTGTACTCCAAGGACCTATTTGTAAAACTTAATTGGTCCAATAGGGCAAGAATTGGGCTCTAGGGCACATGGCCCATCCCTTAGTATGTCAAAGGGTCCATGTGCTTAATTGTATTCCAAATCATGAAAATAAGTCTTCAATCAATATAATTTCTCAATTGAATCTCATGTATGACACATGTGATCAATATTTCTTTATTTACTTAACATGAAGACCTAAGCTAGGTCTAAGGCTCAAGCCATGAACTGGACTCATCATATTCTATATTCATCACATTATTTTTCATAGGAATAATTCATTTCTATTCATATACAACCGACTACAATCATACACATTTAAGTCATCATGTGTGTATTGATTGACCAGATTACTTGTATTACAAATTTTATGAACTTAATTACATACCTAGTCATGGTTAGGTTCATTAGGTCCCTTGACACACACACTTACTAGAAAACTCCACATTGAAGACTTACATTAGTTAAGAGATTGAGGATGTTACAACACCTCTTTTTTGATCTCGCTTCCTTCCCTCAAGTATATAACCTATCCTCCTTCACACAACTAAACCCTTTTGTCCATCCTTGTTCTTCCCTTATTGGTGGACGAGCTTGAAAGCTTGAGGAGCTAGAGGAAGCCCCATGGAGCTTGGGAGGTCGAGTTCCTTGCTCATGGTGATTTCTTATTCAACTTCCATCTTGGTGAGTTATGTTTCTTTGATGGCTATTCCTTTGAAGCTCTCTTTCTCATCTTCATCTTACCCTTTCGGCCATGGATCATACCTTGGATGAAGGTTGACTAGGAAGTGGTTCTCTCTCCTTCTTTCCTTCTTCTTGAGCTACCATAACCATGGCATATTCTTCTTTTCTTGAGGTTATGTTGAAATCGAGTTGGGACTCTTGATGGATCATCTTCAAGTTGACGAATGTGTGCTTTGGAGCTTTGATCATGGAAGCTTGGACTCTTGATGAATACCTTAATGAGGTAGGTTATATAACTCTTAACATCCTTTGTTATTATCACTCTTTATATGCTTAAGTTGCTCTTCATCTCTAGATCGTATACTTCTTGTATGCTAGTAGCTAGTGGAAGAGCTAAAATCCATGACCTCACCCCTCAGTCAGTATGAGTGAACATGCAGTGACATCACAAGTCAACTGCTTCCAGCGACATATAGTTTAGCTGTGCAAACCTAGCCTGGCTTGGTATAGGTCAAGACGCTAGTGAAACTGAGCTATGACCCACAACCACACTCTTCTAGGGTATGGCCCGCAACCAATCCTATGTTACATATCACTGAGCTACGACCTAAAGCCGCACTCTATTCTAGGGTATGTCATGCAGTTAATCCTATGTCACATATCAATGAGCTACGACCCAAAGCCACACTATATTTCTTGATATTAGGGTACCAAGCTGTCCCTGCATACTCAACAATATGCACTCTAAATTTCCCATAGGAGTTACTTGTTTCACCATCCAACAAATGCTGACACTGAATGGATCTATGACATAGGGAAAACTACATGATTAGATTACACTTGTTTACTTAGACCAATTAAAGTGTATTTTAGCATCAATCAAGTTACAACATATAAACCACAACCAAATTCTACAAAAGAAAGGGCATAATATTACAAAAACATATATCATTATTTAATCTACAACTGATTCTCATCATCTCATGACATTGTATCTTTGCCATCCCCAACGCTATCGTCATCAACATATTTAAATGGGATATCAATCCCTCATTCTAGTACCAGAGGATATCACCTCATCCATGCACTTAATCCCTTACTGGGTTCTAAGACCCATCGCATCACACTTGTGATTCATGGTTATCTCATCATGGCTCATTGATCAGATATGTATTACTCCTGCCACATCACATGTACTTTCCATAGCAACCATTAGTCATTATTTTTAGAGAGAGAATGTGTCAGAACACATTAAACACCTTTAACTAAAGCAAGCAAAGCATCATGAGATCTCAGATCCCTGACATGCACTACTTCCCATAAGTTGGAGTGTATGAGGCTGAGAATTAGTCAATGTAACCAAGTATGCACATTCACATATTCATACTTCCTGTATCCCCTTAACCAAACCAAATGTGACACCCATTGTCACACACACCTTTTAATGGCTGGCTTATGATGGTACTCTTGATTCAACTTCCGAAGGATGGGCTATACCTGCCTTCCGATGGTTCTCTAATGTGTATGCCTTTCGATGGAGAACATGTTGTTGCCTTCCAATGGTCAGCAAGACTCCACCTTCCGATGGCCATTATGCATTGTAAATCGAAGGTCTATCTATGCATGACTTCTAAAGGAACCTCTAACTTTGCCTTCTGATGTCCATTCAGCACACTGCACCTTTCGATGGTCCATCTGACCATTTGTCTATCGAAGGTCATTACAACTTCTTGTCTATTGATGGAAGTTCTATTGGTCATGAGACGCTTCACCTATAACTCCATGGTGGACGGGAGGGTTCCAAACCCTAACCTCCACCTATAAATATAAGGTCTTCACCTACAGAAAGGGGAGCCACTAGAGACACCGTCAGGATGCTACTCTTCGCACTCACCTTCAACCTCAAGAGCCTTCAACCTCTTCCATCAGTTGACGAACGTCAACCAAAGGTATTTACACCTCCACTGTCACTAAGGTACCGAGGTCCCAACCTTAAAGGATGCATGTTCCATAGAACCTTCACCCATTGATTGACGATCTTTTCCTACTTTAACATGTTGCATCCTCGTCAACAATAGTAAATCCAATCCACAAGGAAGGAAAAATGACGACTCCCACCTATTACTTGATGCCTTCATCTTAGAGTCTGAAGAGACGCTTCTGCACATCATGACTACGACTCGTTTCTCTTCTATGATCATGGCATTCTTTCTCTCTTTCCTTGTTGCTACTGTTACTACTGTCATGAGCGAGTAGTCCTCTCTCTAGGGTGTGCGGAGTAGCCATGTTGCCTGATTTTGTTCTTTTATCTGCATCTATTCTTTTTATGGACCATTATATGTGTAGAAATCAATCATTGTATGCTTGTACTCTTATTTGATCACCAAGTTTACATGTTTGTCTGATCTTGGGTACAAATATCTTGAAACCTAGGATCTAGGATACTGATGGATTCTAGTTAAACTCTTGATGAGAACTTCAAAAAGGTGTTTTTTGAGGCGGTCGTTGTATAATATCTAGGTAACAAGATAACTATTTTAGAGTGATATCTGTGTGGATTTTAATCCTAACACCAAGAGGGGGATTTTACTAGCCTCAACATATATATGTTCATGATTAATATGATGCAGTGAGAGAGGGAATGATAAGTAGCAGTAATGAAACTCATTTCACCCTAGCATCCCCATCCAATCATTTTACCAACCTTTAATTCAGCCCTTTTGTTTTCCAACCTTTATATAATAAAAAATCAACCATCTTGTGTTATATGCTAGTTTTTGGGAAGTTACCTTGATTAATAAATTCTTAAATATGTTATCCTTTGGGTACCATCTTGAACTATACTACATTAAGATCTGTCTACTTGCAGGTGGTAATTATTGTAGGATTTCACCCCTAATGAATTTTCTTGTGCAATAAAAGTCTCCTCATTACTTACATAGAATTCTACAATATGATTCTTCATACAAGAGAGAAATGAATATTTTATTTTATTCTTCATCCTTTTCCTATATGTTTTCTTTCCCTTTGTTTTTTAATTTTCTTTACATTTTTATTCTTTTTGTTACCCTTTATTATCCATACATAATTGATGTATAATCTAGGGATTTTTACCAACTTGGAGAAGGAGCAAGGATATATCCAAATCTCTTGTTCTTATTATTTATAAAATACGTGTATAAGGTATATTACACCATAATGAATCATGCAAAGAAGAACGTAACTATATGCACTTTTGTTATGCAAACTAGACAATATGAATGAGCTATTCATGCAACTATATTTTCATTTCCTGATGCTAAGATAAACTACATGTTTCTATAATACATCGTGATGCTATCAAAGAGGAAAGTTTCTTAAATCATGTATGAAGTATATGGAATTGCTAGAATGAGATGAATATGGATGAGATGAATTGACTAAGAGGCACAATCTTCCTAACCATGACACATATCTCATGTATTAACTCGTATGTCAGGGTGAGCCCAAACTATATTCTTAAATTAACATAAAGGTCATGCTATTGCTTAGTTAGACTGGAGTCAAACATCATATTCATTTAGAATCCAAGGGTAGAATTAGGCATTAATTTAGCCACATATGTCTCTAGACTGACTAATCCATGAAATTCCTCATGTAGTGTACTCTTAAACAATCATATTCAATTTCTAACGGTAACAATACACAAAGACCATTATTTCAATTCAAACAAGCGAGAAATTTACTTCAAAATCCACTTCTACACTAGATAGATGTAAATTAAATGCTATAAAGTGAAACTGAATGAAAAGAAAATTTGAAGTAGCTAAGATGAAAATAATGATAAAATAGAAAGTCAAATAGATATATGCAATACAAGAAGGATGCAACATAAATTCCATTCCATACCCCACCAAGCTTGAATTTGATAGTGACATCATTATCAAATATTAAACCTAGAAATGGAACATGTGTACTACATACTCAAGCTCTAGATGGACAAAATGTTCTCGTAGAAAAAATTGCATTAGGTAGTTAGAATGTGCCGTTGAACTCTTAAAGTGCAATCCCCTGTAAACTTGGTGTAGTTGGAACTTCTTTGTTTCTCTACATGCTGCTAAGCAAAAAATAGGCCAAGGAAACTCACAAGGGTTTTCTTGGTATTAGTAATGATGGCCTGGGTCTCCTAATGTATTGAACCATAAATATTTATTAGTTAGTGGTACCAATGTGAATTTATGTCATCGACTTGAGTTGGTGATATTGATGTTGGAAACCCCACCGATCGGTCTTTCAGTCCTCATTGAATTTGTAAACCTATGACCATTGGATTGGAGGCCACTAGTCACACTTAACTTCTACCTCGGTGGTACTCACTAGCGTGTAGGTTCTTTTATGATTGTATACACTCTTGCATAGTATAATAAGTAAACATACAAAATGATTTCGGTGGTACCGGTAGGAAGTTGGTTCCACCAAAATTTTTTTGTAGAAACATCTTAAAGTATTCTCAAAATTGATGATACTGATCGACATGTCGGCTCCATCAAGAATTTACTATAGGTCCCACATCAAGGGGTCAGTAAACTCAAAAATATGTGTTAGACATATGTAGAAGGAGTTGATGCCACCAAAATCTTCTTATTGTACTTAAAACAAAATACATTAACAATGACGGTGCCACATACTTCAAGTTGGTGATATCAAAATATCTGAAGAATAAAACACTAATGTTAGATCTTAACTAATAAGATAAATGGTATCAAAAATTAATTTGATGCCACTAATTTTTACCTATAGATTTACTAAAGTTCATGCACCCCTAAGTTTGAGATTGTGCCACCATCTTTGTAGTCAATGGTACTAATGTTTACTACCACTCCCAACTGTTCACACATCAGTGCCACTGACTACTGGTTCAGTGATACTGACTTTTATCTATGCCTATACAATGAACAATCTCATCAAGCATCACCAAATTGCATCAACATTACTAAAAAACTACAAAGATAAAAATGCAAGAACAAATATACAAAAAAATAGAAACATGTGGGTTGCCTCCCACAAAGAGCCCTTGTTTCAACTTGTATGTTCTTTGAGTCATTTGAATAACCTGATAGTTATGAGATTAAGCTCTTCATGTTCACAAACGAACTCTCCCCCCATAATTGTGTTTCAATCTATGGCCACTGACTTTGGAAATATCTGGGCCATATCTTAGCTCGATTGCTCCATGAGTGTACACCTTGATCATGATGTAAGGGCTGATCCATCTATACCTCAAATTCCTAGGTGAAATTTTAATCTTGAATTGAACAATATAACCTTTTTCCATAGTTCAAATGTCCTATGCAAAGTATGCATATCATGATTCTTCTTTGTACGTTCTTTGTAAAATTTAGCATTTTCTTAGGCATCTAGTCTAATCTCATTTAGCTTCAACTCAAGTTTGCACTTTTCACCTACATGTAAAGAGATATGAATTTAATTATTATGTACCCAAATAGCCCTATGTTCTAATTCCATTGACAAACGGGGTGTCATTCCATAAACCAATCTATAGGGTGTCGCCCTTATGGGTGTAACAAACCAAAACCTAGAGTCTTGCCCTATTTGATAATTAGAAGGCTTGTGAGATTGGTTCGTTAGATTTGACCAAACAAGGATAAAATTTTACACTAATGAATAATATTAAAACATATAACATATTATGTGGTAGAATGTTCTAAAACCAACATCACACATTTACATAATAACTTAATTATGTGCCAACATATAAATTCATGGAATATGTTACATGTATTTTCTTTGTTAATTAATATTCACATAGCGATTAAATAAGATGAATAATGTAGTTAAAAATGTATTAGAATAACAACTGGAATTTTCTTTTAAAATATTCTAAATTAAAGTGGAATTGATGGACTAAATATGTTAAATAGTAAAATGTGGAATTTCATAAATAATAATAAAAGATAACTCTTTAAGCAACAATGTGAAGATAATAGGACGAAATTTAATAAAAGTTGATAATTGTGATGTAATATTGCGATAAATATAATGGCACTGATCCTAAATTATAATTATATTATAACTTACAAAAAGGAAATATCAAAATTGAAACCTAATGGAATAATCATGTCCATTGGGTCCCAATTATCTTGGATGCCCAATTGCACATTATTTAGATAATAATGACTATCCTAATTCATTTAGAAAAGAAAATATAAGTTTTGCTCCAAATTATTAACTATATGTTCAACAACTTTTAAAGTGGAAATATACCCCAATTTCAGATTCTACATTAAAAAATTAGTTTATGAGTGAATTTTCACATTAATTGGACAATGTCATTTATCATAGTTTAGTTCAGGAGAGAGAATATAACTTAAAATCTGAAATATCAAATAAGATAGTAAAATTTTCTAAAATGGAAAATAAATGTCCAAATCAGACTCCACATGTTTAAGTTTGCTTGTGGGACAAGTTTCATATCTTTTGAGTGCTCCTAGATGCCTTAAACTCATTAAGGAAATAAATATATGATATAATCTACAAATATTAAATAAAATACCAGTTGTCTTATAAAAGTAAAAACTAATGCTAGAATCAAAATCAACATGTCTTAATTAATCTAGGTCTCAAATTTCTTATTAATTGGATAATGTTTGCACCTTCAATTTGATTGGAAAAGAAGATTGATAGTTAATTAACCTCACTTTATTTGATTTTCGAATTGGATATGGTTTTCCCATTTATGTCTGTCACAACTTCTTTATTTAGTACAAGTTCCATTAGGACCACCCCATCATGATCTAATGATGCAAGACCTATCTGCTTTTGCATTCATATCGCAAGATTTGACTGACCAGTGTTATATACTCATCACCACTACCTCAGGTAGGAGAGGCCTATGTGTGAATAGTGCCTCCGCACCAATGTCCTAGTTTTTCACAACTTACTTCCCCAAATCTTGTTCATTTTTTCATAATGTTTAGTGCATTGAAATCATGCCTCACAAGATGATCCTTAATTCGGGCCTTGAGTTTCTTTCTTTGTAAATCACCCAATCTCCTCTCCAGGCTTCTTGGACTCCCTTCTCCCAAAGCCCTAGAACCAAACTCCCACATATAAATACTTGTAACCAAATTACCACTAGATCCATTACTTGTGTCCTCTCACAACAATTTGGCCCGAGACTCCTCGTGTAGCTGTCGTTAATGAAATCTAGTTCTCACTGCAACTCACCTCACCGCCGAAGACTCCCACCACCACAGTTCAATAGAATTGGGGTAATCTTTCTAAGATCCCTATTTTGGATTTTGAAGTGTAATTTTTGGCCCAAAAATCCCCCCCCAATTTCCTTAACTCTTCCATGAACGACTTGGTTGCTATTTGTAACCATGGCAGTGGATGAGGGAAGGGGGTGATTTCCACTATGTCTTCTCATTTCTAGCCCTTGCTTCCTTTTTTGATTCTATTTTTTGTCCAAGATTCTTTTCATCTCTTCAGTCGTATGAGCTATGCTATCCTGGTGCCATGTGATTTTTTGGACCGCATAATCTGTGGTCAAAATCTATTGGTCCATGAGGGTAGGGTGCCCCTAGATGTCAAAGCGATTTTTAGATGTGGAATTTTTGAGTTGTCTCATTGGATAAATTTTTCTAAAATGCATAACTAATTCTCTGGTTATCCAAAAATTATGCAAAATTACTCATTGAATTTAGAAATTTAGTCTATATCTACAAAAAATATTTCATAACCTAAATTTGAGTGTAAAGATAGTAGTTAACCTAGGGTTTGTAATACACATTCTAATTAATGGTTGTATATAGAAATATATGTTATGTGATCAAGCACCTGACTTGGGATTAGGTTTTGGACTTTGACAAGTTGACAAACATCTTGAGGTGTGTTGCATCTCCAAAACATATTGCACAATTTTTAATTTCTCTCTCTTGATGTATGCTGCATCCCTATTTATCATATTGAGAAATCACCCATATTTTTATCTTTCTCTTGGTCCTATGAAATATTATCCTACACAATTTCCCTCTCTTTTGAGAATTTATTTCATATGAAAGATTCTATGTTGATTCTAATCTTGTCATCATCATACTCTGTTGGATATTCTTATTAACTCTAAATTATACCTTACTTCATGATGAAACCCTAATTGTAGTTATGAGCTATTTTTCCCACTTTTGTGGTGGATGTTTTATTTTGTCGATGTATGTGATGGAAATCTTATTAATTCTATAAAAGACTGACTTTTATGTTCCACTACATATTGCATGCTTTGTTATTCAGTATCCCTAGAGTTGTGTAAGTATTACGGTTTTTATGGGATTGTGTGCCTTCTATTTTTGGGATGGAGATTATGTGCAACATAAGTTTTGTGCCCACTTTATATGTATTTAGGAGTTTGGTTATGTGCCTTACTCTATCAGGTTTGAAGGTTATTAGGCTTAGCCACCATTGTTATTTATATATAACTAGTGCTAGGTTTATCTCACATGCATGCATGCTGATATTATTGTGATGTGTTTTCTACCCTAATTTTTGGTATGTGCTTCTGTGGCACAACTCTCATGTTTTATCCATGACAAGTATTTTTCTTTATTATCATCTTATTGAAATTCATTTTCTTTTGATGCCCACTTGTGTGATTTTTCCTCTTCTATGAGAAACCTTGATATATTTGATGCCCTTTTTACCTTATATTGCTCAATCCCCAATTAATATGCTCATGCCGGCTTGTATGATGATTATTTACATTTTATATCTTCTCTTCTGGGGTATGATTCCAACCCTAGGTGTAGGACAAGGAGGATAAAACCAAGGTTGCCAGGACAACTTCAAGAGTATCTAAACCATCTTGGGAGAGAGATCTGAGGTGGTTAAATAACCCTAAGTTGATCCTATGTTTTAGTTTAGTTATCATATGAAACATCCTTCATGGTGAAGGAAGATGGTAATAACAATCAATGTAATAGTTAGATCTTTTATATTCCACTGTTAAACATTTGGTCTTGTATACCTCTATTTGAGAAATAAAAAATGAAATATGTTCTAACATCTCTTTTTGGTGTGTTTGGATTTGTGATTTTATTCCTTAAGTTAAGTAGGGAGTGGATCTCCTCTCGGGTCCCACTCCTTACAAGATGGTATCAAATCCATTAGTAGTTATTTAATCTAACTATTTCAATCTTATCTCCCTTAGGATGTTTACCTTCTTCATAAGTCACTTATATCCAGTACCCTTTCCTTGTCCATGCATTCCTTTATGGCTAGAGATAACTCATCCGTTGATAACCTAGCTAGTTTTGAGACAGGCCAGAATCCAAAGTATGTAATGCTGAATATGGATCCTCCTTTTACCCCTCTAGTGTCTTAGGTTACCCGTATAGAAGGAGCTCAACCCTCAGTGGGTCAGGATCCCCCATCATTTGCTATTTCTAATGTGGCATCTGGCATCTCTCCTGAATAGAAGTTAGCCTTGCTACTATAATTTCTCACCATAGCTATGTTGGGAAAGTTGAACACCCCTTCCATGTCTAATAAATCGAAGGTTGAAGGGGAGTTGGATATGGTCGATAAGGCTGATGACTGGGTCTTAGTTATAGAGTAGATGATTGAGGGTATGACATGCCCTCCTCATCAGAAGGTCAGATTTGTGTCTTATTTGTTGGATGGACCAGCTTGTGTCATGTGGAATGGAATAGCTCAAACCCATGACACATACTCCTTGACTTGGGAGAAATTCTTGGCACTCTTTCATGAGAAATATATCTCCACTACTGCTCTTAGGAAGAAGGAAGAAAAATTCTATAGTTTGAAGGAAGGCTCCCTATCTTATTTTGCATATGTGCAAAAGTTCCTATGGCTTGAATTTTTTGCTATTTGGTTGAATGAGAATCATAGGGCACATATGTTTTTGCAAGGACTTAGATACCATGTGGGTCATGCTCTTTTGCCACAGTTTTTCCTAACTTTCCAACAAATATTTGATGGTCTTATCCAGGATATCAACTTAAGGATCATGACAAGAAGAGGAAGTCCTCAGACGATGATCAAAGGAGAGACAATTATCTAAAGTGTCATGGTTATCATCCTCTTGGGAAGCATTCTCATGATGGAAATCAAGAAAGACCCCAATCTATCTTCCAAGCTATATGTCATCATTACAGTGAACATGGTCATATTCGACCTAAATTCCCCCAACTTTGTGATGGACATGCACCGACTCAACAACAACAACAATTGGGGAACCTCCTCAAAATAATGACAAAGTAATGGAAGAAGACATGCTAAGAGACGTGCTGGAAAAGACTTTGCTTTCAATGGCCAGTAAGTTTATGAATAAGATCATGATGAAGGTAACCCATAATCTCTTAGTTAGACTTTAAAGATGTGTTTTCGTATTGCATGATACCTTTGAGGATGAAAGTGATGTAGTGCATGAGTTTTGGGTGGACTATTATTTGTACACATAGGGTTGCTTGACTTAATAGGTTAAATATTTTAAGGGGTGGAAAATAGGTGATTGATAATATATGGATGATTAGATATCCTGATGATGAATTCCTTTTAAGAGGTGGGTGTTGCAATGAACTAAAACCTAGAATCTTACCCTATTCCATAATTTGAAGGCTTGTGAGATCGGTTCCCTAGATTTTACCAAACAAGGATAAAAGTTTACCCTAATGAATAATATTAATGCATATAACATATTATGTGGCAAAAGGTTCTGGAAACAACATCAAACGTTTACATAATAACTTAATTATGTGCCAAAATATAAATAAATACATGAAATATGTTAATAAATTTTTTTGTTAACCAATATTTATGTACTGGTTAAATAAGAGGAATGATGTACTTAAAACATGTATTAGAATGAGAATTGGAATTTTTTTGTACAATCATCTAAATTAAAGTGGAATTAATGCACTAATATGTTAAATGACTAAAATGTGGAATTTCATGCATACCAATAAAAGATAACTCTTTCAAAAACAATCTGAAGATAATAGGACACAATTTATTAAAAGTTGATAGTTATGATGTAATATTGTAATACATATAATGTCAATGATACTAAAATCTAGTTATATTAACTCACAAAACAAAATCATGCTCCTTGGGTCCCAGTTAGCTTAGGTGCCAAGTTTCACATTATTTAGATAATAATAACATCCTAATTTCATTTAGGAAAGAAAATATAAGTTTTTCTCCAAATAATAACTAATATGTCCAATGACTTCAAAAGTGATAATAACCCAATTTTGGATTCTATATACAAAAATTAGTTTATAAATGAATTTTCACATTAATTGGACAATCCCATCTATCCTAGTTTAGTTTAGGAGAGAGAGTATAATTTAAAATCCAAAAGGTAGTAAACTTTTCCAAAATAGAAATTAAATGTCAAAATTAGACTCTTAGATTTTAGTTTTCTTGTAGGCCAAGTTTCACATCTTTTGAGTGTTTCTAGATGCCTCAAACACATTAAGTAAATTAAATATAAAATATAATCTAAAATATTAAATAAAATACTAGATGTCTTCAAAAGTAAATATTAATGCTAGAATAAAAAGTAGATGTCTTAATTAGTCTTGCTGTTAAATTTCTTATTAATTGGATAATGTTTGCACCCTAATTTTATTGGAAAATAAGAGATACAATTCATTAACCTGACTTTATTCAATTTTCAAATTGGCTATGTTTTTCCAATTTTTGTCTGTAACAATTTCTTTATTCGGTGGAAGTTCTGCCTAGACCGCTCACTCAGAATCTGACAACACAAGACCCATTTCCTACCTCAGGTAGGAGAAACTTGCGCGTGTGAATAATGTCTCCACACTAATGGCCTGGTTTTTCATAGATTACTTCCCCAAATCTTGATCATCTTTTGTAGTTTTTATGTCATTGAACGTGTGAGCAAATTGCGTATAAGGTGATCCCTAATTCAGGACATGGTTTCCTTTCTTTTCAAATCAACCAATCTCCTCTCTGGGCTTCTAAAACTTTCTAATCACGTAGCCCTAGAACTAAACCCCCACTTATAAATTATTGTAGCCAGATCACTACTGAATCCATTGCTTCCTTCCTTTAGCAACGATTTGGCGTGAGGCTCCTCGTGCAACTACTACCAATCAAATCTGGTTCTCATTGCAACTCCCCTCACCTCTAAAGACTCGCACCACCATGATTCAATAGAATTTGGGTTAAGCTTTCTAAGACCCATGTTTTGGATTTTGAAGTGTTATTTTGGCCTGAGAATTACCCCTCACGATTTTCACAAATCTACTGTGAACTGCTTGGTTGCTTCTCGCAACCATGGCAACAACTAAGGGAAGGGGGTGATTTCCCCTATGTTTTCTCATTTGTTTCCCTTGCTTCCTTTTTTTTATTCTGTATTTCAGTAGAGGGTATTTTGTCTTTTTAGTCATTTATCGGGGCGCCATGTAATTTTGTGGGCCACGTGTTGGGTGGCCAAATTCTATTGGTCCATGAGGGCGAGGAGCACCTAAGTGTCAAAGACATTTTCAGATGTGGGATTTTTGGGTTCTCATTGGTTAGGTTTTTCTAAAATTCATAAGTAATTCTATAGTTATCCAAAAATTACACAAAAGTACTCATTAAATTTAGAAAATTGTTCTTTATCTAAATAAAAATATTTCATAACCTAAATCTGAGTGTAAATAGAATAGTTAATCTAGGCATTAAAATACTACCACAGAACTAGAATCCCAGTCCCATGAACCAAACAAATACCAAAGACAACATGTGGAAGCGTAAAATGCTTATCATGCATGAACAGAAAACAAGATAAAAGCACCAATCATGATCTCAACATTCAACAAGTATTATTAAGCAACATACTTTTACACAATATTTCAATTACAATTTGAGAGTCGAATATACATAAGTCTGCTCATGTACACTAGGGATCTAACAACAAGTACACCTGACCTATATCACCATACCCATCAACTTATAGCCCTCTCTGAACCTATAAAATACGTGAAAAAGGCGGGTCAAGCACAAGGTGAAGAGTACAGGGCTAAAAGATACATATACATAAGCTTTACATAATTTGAAAAGATTTGTAGAAGTAACGAACAAGAAATAAACATGTTAAGTATTTAGCAAAATGAGAGCCCATGTTTTTTGTCATTTCACTTCATTTATACCATCATTTCACGCATTCATCAATATCATGTATTCATAAGGCCTTTTACGGATAGCTTCTCACTAGAAGAGTCTATGAGGGTGCTTAAGATTAGCTAACCCTTTTATCAACGATCCACCCTATCTTGACAACTCAAGTTGGACACCCATCCTCATGTCCAAACCCCTAAACTTTAGGTAGGTGTATGAGGTTTGTATAATGTGTTGGATCCTAGATGGGTGATTAGATGCTCTAGAGGGGGGGTGAATAGAGCTGAAAGCACTTAAACAAAACTCATTAAACCTTCAAAATATATGAAAAGATAAGGTTGCTAAATAGGCAATTTGAGTGCAACTAAAACATACATAGCAAGGGAGAGAGAGATTGAACATGCACCAATTAGACAAGCTATTTAGAGTGGTTTCACACTTCAAACTAGAAGCGTGTCAGTCCACTTGCCTAGAGAGGTCAACCTCTAGGACTTCCAACAATTGCACTCTTATATTCACTTATAAGACTTACAATACATGACCAACAAAGGACTTACCTATCCAATACAAAGAGTCTTCAACCTTACCAAGGACTTACCCACTTTGCAAGAGTCTTCGGCCTTCTCCAAGGACTTACCCACTCTTGCACAAGTCTTCGGCCTTGTAGGAATTACCCACTCTTCTTGGATCTTCCGCCTTTGACTTCACCTTCACTCGGAGAAGCTTCCACCAAGGACTTACCCACTTGAGCTTGTGTCTTCTGCCTTCTCCAAGGACTTACCCACTCTAGCTCCAAGTCTTCAGCCTTGATCTTCACCAAGGGACTCCTTCCCTTGTTCTTCTTCACCTCTCTTGGACAAGAGAGAGAACCTTCATCTTCATGATTGAAAGAAGAGATAGGAGGTGGTGGAAGTGAGAGCCTCACAAGATATACATATATGACTAGCTCTCTTACAGATTTCCTACTCACTCTAATGGATGTAGCAAGTGATTAAGCTTAGAGAGAGAGAGAGGAGGCTGTAGGAAGCACTCAACTATAGAATAGGAGCCTCACATAGAGTTTGCAATGAATGCTCAACCTTGGAATGAAGTCCAAGGGGTCCTATTTATAGCTGGGGATGCCTCTTAGCCTTTGGGAACACTTATGAACGAAAACTAGCCATTTTGTGGCTTGCAACGGATCTATTTTCACTTGTTGCAACTCCACAACGGCTAGAAACACTTTTCTGCACTTTTCCGTACAGTGCAATCGGTCGAGTTCTAATGGGTGTAACTCGACCGATCAAGTAACAGGCAAACCGATATTCAGATGATCGGTCGAGTTTGTCCTGAGGAAACTCGACCGACCATCTCAACTGGAAATGGCCTGCTACCCGATCGGTCGAGTTCTGTGGGTGCACAACTCGACCGATGTAATCTTCAGAAAATCAACCAAGGTGAATCGGTCGAGTTTTAGGCTGGGAAACTCGACCGACCAAGTACCTGTAATTGATTTTTGAAGTTGCATCTAAAGTGCTCTAATTTTTGATCTAAGTGCTCCTGATATTTTTCTAAGCTTAATTACAAGTCATACAATCATTACAAGTGATTTACAACATGATTCTAATGGATATACATCATATTACAAAAATGTCCACTTGTATGACTTTGACTTGTCTTTTCTCCAATTTGAGATGCACAAGTTAGGGCAATTGGAGTGTGTCTATACCTAATCTGAAAACACTCAAGTAGAGGCATTAGACACCAAAATGTGGAATGGTTAGTCATCATCAAAACATGGGTTTAGTCAATTTAGACGTGAGTCAACATTGACCTAATTGACCTTGAGTCAACATTCTCCCCCTTTTTGAAGATGACAAACCATTCCATAAATGTATTGAAAGCATTTAAGTAAATTCATACCTTTGGAGAAACCTAGGGGTTTCAATAGAATGGAGTTCATATGCTCCCCCTCAATTGATGCGCATGGAGTTTTCATACTCCCCCTCAATGGATGCTATTTCTCCTGCATGGTTAGCTTTCATAACATTTATAGAATACTATGTCTTCTACTCATATATGTTCTACACATATATGTCTTCTCCCCTTTACCTTCTCCCTTTACATGAACATGCTTCTTCTCTTCATGTAAGACATTCCTTCTTCCTCTTTTTAAAAGAAGACATACCTTTCTCCCCCTTTGTCATTTCAAAAAGTGGGGTTATGAAGAAAATAAGAAACATCACTTGTTAAAGAGAAAGGAGATAAAACAAATATATATAAGGAGAGTAGAAGAGCACAGATAGGGGCTTGTCCAAGCATAGAAAGAAAAGCAAGTTAAATCATATACTTGAACAACCCAACATGCAAGATAAAGTGCTGTAAAAAAACAATAAGTTGCAATATTGACCCTCAAGATGAAGGAATTTGATCAAAAACCAACAGAGCTCATGGCGAAGCGATGAGTCTTGCTTAGAAGGCCGTTTCTGCATGAAAAACACTATACTTGCAGCAAAAACTAAGACTGGAGCAAATCTGCATAAAATACTCCAATTTCTACATACATGTAGATCTATGTACCCTACATCACAATGTTATGCAAGCAACTCAAGATAGTAGATATACAATTCAAAGAACAATATTGAGTATGTATGAGACAAGATACGAGCATAGCATATAGATGAGCAAAGATGGCAATTTTAAACAAGGCTAGAACTACATGTATATGAACTACTAGTAGATGATATCACAAGTTAGGACTACTAGTAGGATCTAGATCATAGCAAGAGATACTAAAAGATACACAAGATAAAGCAAGCTATGAGTAGATATAGAGATATATCCAAACCAAAAGATATGCAATTTTAGAAGCATGAGAGGATATAACTCACTATATATGCATCCTTACCATAAGATGATTACCCCTAAGAACCTCAAGGTTGTATCAAAACAAGATATACACCGAGATAGATGTAGCAAGTTAGAGTACAACGGAAGCAATTTAAGACACAACCAAGAGATCCAAAGAGAGCATCATCAAAACCTGCAAAACAACTCAAAGCAAGTAATTGCAACATATAGATATACCAATTTAGAGCAATTATGGAGATAGAGTTGTACGCAAGATAGGCAATTTAGAACATGGCAATATGCATATATAAAGGTACCAAATGAGAGTGCCAAATAATAAGGCTATTGGTTGAGAAAATCTAGTTGAGAGGGAAATTCTCATTCAATAAGCCAAATGTATATTCTGTGCACTGTGTTATCAGTCGAGTTCTATGCATTGACAACTCGACCGATGACAACTGCTGGCAACACCCATTGGTGCCTATCGGTCGAGTTTCAATAGGGCAAACTCGACCAACAGATCAGCTGTCAAGAAGCACATATATATCATAAAAACATATTTAAAGGCATGCTTAAAATACAAACCATATCCAAACATGTCTAAGTAAGTTAGTAATGCACTATAGAAGCATTAGAAACAGTTTTTGAGCAAGAGTGTGAAGAGAAACACAAAAATGCCACTTTTGACTCAAAAACCATATGTATAGTGCACACTAACTTGACAAAAACAAGTTAGAAATGGTTATAAGCAATAAAACCTTTACCTTTGTGCTTACCATTGCTTTTCCACTTGTTGTCACCCTCTGCACATCTCACCTTTCTTCTTTCATGTGGATTGAGAAGTCAGTTTGCAATTCAATAGCTCAAGTCAATCCATTTGCAAGTACCTACAAGAAGAAAGATGAAATGGTCCCCAATCATGTTTTTGGGTCCGGAGGAGTTAGCTTAGCAACCCAAATCCTATTGCTCTTGGGTGCTTTCCTAAAAGGACAACAAGTAGAATAATGACCAAAATCATTGCAATAGTTGCATGTGCCCATAGTCTTGGAACTAGAGGATTCTCCATGGAATATTGGAGGTCCTTTATCTTTGTTGTTCCCTTGAATACTATCATATCCCAAACCATGTCTACCAATTTGTTTAGTAGTATGGTGTAGGATGTCATTAAGGCTCTTCTTACCAACTAAGAATCTTTGCAAAGAAGATCTCAAACTATCATTATCATGCTTAAGAGAAGAAATAGTAGAAGACAATTGATTAATATTATCTCTAGCATGTAAAAGATCATTTTCTAGGCAAAGAGATTTAGTTGAATAAGAATCTCTATCAATATGAAGAGCAACAACATCTTTCTCTCTATTTGTAAAACTAGAACAAGATTCATGCCTATTGATTTTAGCAAGCAAGGAGGCATTTTCTATTTCTAATTCATGCAAAACAGAATCTTTGTCTTTGTTTTCAGATTTAAGAACATCAATGTCATGCATGAGAGAATCAACAATTAAAGTATGCTCTTCATTAGAACTAGGCACAAGAGGTTGAGCTTCTAGAAATCTAACCTTATCAAGTAAACTAGTATTTTCAAGTTTAAGAGAATCTACTTGACTAAGACAATCATTTTTATCATCAATCAAGCAAGAATTAGCATGTTCAAGATCATCTAGTTCTACATGCAAATTATCAACAATTTTAGCAAGCTTTTTCTTTTTCCTTTTAGAAGACTTAAGAGAGGCACAAATATCATGAATAATAGCAACCAAAGATTCTTTATCTAGAGAGTTTAAATTTACCTCATTTGAGTCTTCACTTGTTGATGCTACAAGAGCAAAATGACATTCTCCTTCATCACTAGAGCTTGAGCTTGATCCTTCACATGAATCTTCACTTGAGCTTGAGTTGGAGGAGCCACTTGAGCTTGAGTGCCATTTCTGCTTCTTCTTGTGAAGATGGGTCTTTTTGCCTTGTGGGCATTCTTCCTTGTAGTGACCCTTCTTTCCACATGTGAAGCACCGGATGGAGGAGGACTTGCCTTTGTAGAGTCGACCTTTGGAGTACATGGCATCTTCTTTATCTTGAGAGGATGGAGAGACTTGTTCCATGATAGCTTCAATTTGAGCCTTCATTTCAGCCTTCTTCATTCTCTTTAGCTCTTTCTTCTCTTGTCTTTCTACTTCCTCCCTCTTGTCAAGTGTAGCTTCATGTGCTTGTAGATTTCCAATGAGCTCTTCAATAGGAATATCCCTAAGAGACCTTGCTTCTTCAATAGAAGTCACCTTGGATTCCCACCTCTTGGGGAGAGTTCTAAGGATCTTTGAGTTGATCTCTCCACTAGACATAGGATATCCTAGAACAGAAAGACCATTCAAGATGGTGTTGAGCCTTGAGTACATGCTGGCTATGCTCTCCTCCTTTCCCATCTTGAAGTTCTCAAGCAACCCTTTGAGCATGTAGACTTTGTTCTCCTTCACTTGATCTGTCCCTTCATAAGTGATGCAAAACTTTCTCCATACCTCATAGGCCATCTCACAAGAGGAAATCCGGTTGAACTCGGTGGGGGTAATGGAGGCATATAGGATGTGCATGGCTCTAGCATTCAACGTTGCTTTCATCAAGGTGGCTTCATCCCATTCTTCAATATTTGTCTTTGGTAGAATGTATGGGCTGTTCACCATTTGCCACATCTCGAGACTTGATCCTTAGATGTAGAATTGAAGTCTTCTTCTCCAATAGAGGAAGTTTCTTCCATCAAAGATTGGAAGGCTGGTCGAGAGTCTCCCTCCTAGGTAGTCACCCATCTTCTCCTACTTGTTGAAGTATGCTTGGAGAAGACCCACTCTGATACCACTTGTTGGATCCTAGATGGGTGATTACATGCTCTAGAGGTGGGGTGAATAGAGCTGAAAGCACTTAAACAAAACTCATTAAACCTTCAAAATATATGACAAGATAAGGTTGCTAAATAGGCAATTTGAGTGCAACTAAAACATACATAGAAAGGGAGAGAGAGATTGAACATGCACCAATTAGACAAGCTATTTAGAGTGGTTCCACACTTCAAACTAGAAGAGTGTCAGTCCACTTGCCTAGAGAGGTCAACCTCTAGGACTTCCAACAATTGCACTCTTATATTCACTTATAAGACTTACAATACATGACCAACAAAGGACTTACCTATCCAATACAAAGAGTCTTCAACCTTACCAAGGACTTACCCACTTTGCAAGAGTCTTCGGCCTTCTCCAAGGACTTACCCACTCTTGCACAAGTCTTCGGCCTTGTAGGAATTACCCACTCTTCTTGGATCTTCCGCCTTTGACTTCACCTTCACTCGAAGAAGCTTCCACCAAGGACTTACCCACTTGAGCTTGAGTCTTCTGCCTTCTCCAAGGACTTACCCACTCTAGCTCCAAGTCTTCAGCCTTGATCTTCACCAAGGGACTCCTTCCCTTGTTCTTCTTCACCTCTCTTGGACAAGAGAGAGAACCTTCATCTTCATGATTGAAAGAAGAGATAGGAGGTGGTGGAAGTGAGAGCCTCACACGATATACATATATGACTATCTCTCTTACAGATTTCCTACTCACTCTAATGGATGTAGCAAGTGATTAATCTTAGAGAGAGAGAGGAGGATGTAGGAAGCACTCAACTATAGAATAGGAGCCTCACATAGAGTTTGCAATGAATGCTCAACCTTGGAATGAAGTCCAAGGGGTCCTATTTATAGCTGGGGATGCCTCTTAGCCTTTGGGAACACTTATGAACGAAAACTAGCCATTTTGTGGCTTGCAACAGATCTATTTTCACTTGTTGCAACTCCACAACGGCTAGAAACACTTTTTTGCACTTTTCCGTACAGTGCAATCGGTCGAGTTCTAATGGGTGTAACTCGACCGATCAAGTAACAGGCAAACCGATATTCAGATGATCGGTCGAGTTTGTCCTGAGGAAACTCGACCGACCATCTCAACTGGAAATGGCCTGCTACTCGATCGGTCGAGTTCTGTGGGTGCACAACTCGACCGATGCAATCTTTAGAAAATCGACCATGGTGAATCGGTCGAGTTTTAGGCTGGGAAACGCGACCGACCAAGTGCCTATAATTGATTTTTGAAGTTGCATCTAAAGTGCTCTAATTTTCGATCTAAGTGCTCCTGATATTTTTCTAAGCTTAATTACAAGTCATACAATCATTACAAGTGATTTACAACATGATTCTATTGGATATACATCATATTACAAAAACGTCCACTTGTATGACTTTGACTTGTCTTTTCTCCAATTTGAGATGCGCAAGTTAGGGAAATTGGAGTGTGTCTATACCTAATCTGAAAAAACTCAAGTAGAGGCATTAGACACCAAAATGTGGAATGGTTAGTCATCATCAAAACATGGGTTTAGTCAATTTAGACGTGAGTCAACATTGACCTAGTTGACCTTGAGTCAAAATAATGGAGTTTCTATATTATGTTTGCAAGTTGTAAAGCAATGATACGAGACAAACATCGAGTATAATACTAGAGTACTACATGACAGTACTTGAGCAAGTAAATAAGCATTAATTTGTATCACATTCAAGCAAGAAAGCCATAGTCATATAATTATTAAAGTCCACATGATTTTAGAGATTTCATACTTAACCTTGACCATCTAGATCTCAATAAACACCTAATTAAGCACAACATTACACACATGCATTAAATTCTCATCATTAACTCTAACTAGATCCATTTTAGGGTTTTGGCCAAATTAGGTTCAACATTGTTTATTAGTGTATTAGGTACCAATTTTGAGTCCAAAAAGAAGGTGATGTTCAAGTTTCAACTCATTTTGATGTTCCAATCATTTATATGTTCATTTCAAGGTTCATGTCACTTATGTACATTTTAGGGTCAAAAGACTCATAATAGAGCAACCAAGGCCATGGATCATCAAGACATGTGATTTGAACAAGATGTGAGATTACATCAACAAATATATGGCATAAGGATCACCTTCATAGTAGTGCGGATGTCCCCTAGGATCTAGGCATCAAACATCCAACATGAGGTACCGACATATCCTCATACATTCGACCATCAACATAGTTCATATATGCCATCAAGTTTCAACATGAGCTGGGGGGTCATCCATAACCAAGATATCACGGGGGATAGAGTAAATCCCTGATTTGAGAGAGGGAGACAAGGGAAAAGGATCCACATAAGCATAAAGGTATATGACTCACAATTCAAGTGACATAGGTCACATAGGCAAACTAGGGTGTCAAACACCATAAGAGAGAAAGAGGGTGGATCATAGGCACAAAGGACACCACACATAACAATATTACTGATATTAATGATTTAATATGCTTTGATATACAAATGAGGTTACATGCATCATTTAATTGAAGTATAATCATGCATCATCGCAAGATGTCACCTTAATGCTTATTTAGTGTAAAATGTAACCACCATAGAAAAAGGGAATTGGGGATGCTATTTAGAGTCATGATGTGTAATATAGAATACTGATCTTGAAGCCAAAAATCATTAGTCAACATTAAGATGTGAGATTAGCCCAAAAGGGCATGGAACATCATTAAAGTCCCATTCAAGTCACTTATATGCAAACAGTCACCAAGAAAGCAAGAAAGGTGATTATGGTCATTAATAGACTCAAGAGGAGAAAAGTTACTCATTTAAAAGTTAGGAGGATAGATATGCAATAACGTTTCATGCTTTAATCATAATCATGCATTAAACATTGTCAAAGTAGTCAAAGATCATATATTTAGCAAATCAAAGGAACGAAAAGAAGATTCAGGGCCTATAAAATGATCCATGTTGTAGGCCTCGTCAAGAGGATAAAATTTATATATAATTTTGTCCAATTTAGGCTTAGGAGTTGGAAGATATGCATTTTAGAAGAGTCTTGATCAAAACTATAGGAAAACCCAAATATCATACCTTGATTATTTCTCTTGTGACCCACACCTTTGGATCAAGGATTAGCGGCCTAGTTGGAGTACACTATCTAAGTCTCCATTCACCACCCATGTCGGTCCAGGCTTGCTTACAACCGCTAATGACCGTTGTGTGTCGCTCCACCAACGGTTGGCTCCAACCGTTCACTATACGAGAACGCCTCCAACCGCTCTGCTAACCGCCGCGCTAGATCCCACTTCATGCAACCCCTGTTCTACCCACGTGAATAGAGGATGAATACGGGAGCTGCACCCCTCACTCTCCACTGACGAGCCACTCCCATATGCTTGGGGTGAGGCCAGTAGAGGATGACCAGGGACAAGGGCGGCTTCTGTGCCCTAGATGCACCACACCACTGGCATCACAACCCTGACCAAGGTGGCAAGGAGGGGCAGGGTCAAACATGTAGACTTTTTGGGTTCCCATTGCATTGAGTTAAAGAAGAGGGAGCTGGTGGCTAGAGAAAACTGAGGGAAGAACATGAGAAAATGAGGAGGGGGGTATAAGAGGGACAAGTTAGGGTTCGATTGTTCTTTAGTTCACCTCCATTACCTGATTTGGGTGAGGGTGGAAGAATCCTTCCCCAACCCCACGATCATTTCTTGAAGAGGAAGGGGAAGGGGGAAACCAAGTTGTTGGGCCACAATGTTCAATTGGGCCCATGTAGGTCGGTCCAAGGCATAGAAGAGAAAGCTAAAGGGCTAGAACTTACAATCTTCAAAATACCATAACCAAAGTTTATAGGTTCAATTGATATGATTTTGGTGTCGCTAGACTCAAAATTAAACCCTTTACAACTTGATGTACATTACAGAGCAAGAGGGTCACATTGGTGGGGTTCAAAATAATTGCAAGAGAGTAATATGTGAAAGCATGATACTTGATTAAATTCTCAAATTAAAGTCCCATATTGGAAAAAGAGCATAAATGTCACAAAAAAGGAGTGTCACAACACTCAAGTCATGAAGTTGATATCCAAACTAGACAAAGAGTCATCATAGAGTGAGGGAGAGCATAATAAAGGGAGAGAAAATCATTGTTGTCACAAATACACATTCTAATTAATGATTTGCATATAAAATCTATGTTAAGTGATCAAGAACCCTGACTTGGGATCAAGGTTTGGACTTTGGCAAGTTGATAAACATCTTGAGGTATGTTGCATCTCCAAAACATATGAAAAATTTCTAATTTCTCTCTCTTGATGTATGTATCATCCCTATTTGTCATATTGAATAATCACCCATATTTTTATCTTTCTCTTGGTCCTATAGACAAATTAGCCTACTCAATTTCTCTCTCTTTTGCGAATTTATTTCATGCAAAAGATTCTAAGTCAATTCTAATATTGGGATCATCTTACTCTGTTGGATATTATTATTGACTCTAAATTATACTTTTCTTCATGATGAAACCATAATTGTTGTTATGAGCTATTTCACCCACTTTTGTGGTTGATGTTTTATTTTGTCCATTTATGTGATGGAAATCTTATTAATTTTATAAAAGACTAAAATTGTACTTGCCTCTACATTTTGCATGATTTGTGATTTAGTAGCCCTAGAGTTATGTGATAATTTGGTTTTATGGGATTATGTGCCCCTTATTTTTGGGATGGAGGTTATGTGTCCCATACCTGGGTTCTGTGCCCACTTTATATACATTTCGGAGTTTGGGTGCCTTACTCTATTAGGTTTTAAGTTGATAAGCCTTATCCTCCATTGTTATTTATATTTCTATAGTTCTATTTTATCTTGCATGCATGCATGTGATATCATTGTGATGGGTTTTGTTCCCTAATTGTTGCATATGCTTTTGTGGTACAACTTGTATATTTAATAAATGACAAGTATTTTTCTTAATTATCATCTAATTACATTTCATTTTCTTTTGATACCACTTGGGTGGTACTTTCCTTTTCTATGGGAATGCTTATTATATTTGATTCCCTTTATCCCTTATATTTCTCTATCCCTAATTAATATGCTCATACCGACTTGTATGCTGAAAATTTCCATTTTTTAATCTTCTCTTCTAGGGTATGCTTCCAACCCAGGTTGTAGGACAAGGAGGAGAAATCCAAGGTTGAATAGGACGACTTCAAGACTAGCTAAACCATCTTGGGAGATAGATCTGAGATGGTTAGATAACCCTCTGATGATCCTATGTTTTAGTTTAGTTTTCATATGTATCACCTTGCATGGTGAAGGATGGTGACAATAGAAATCAATGTAATAGTTAGATCTTTTATATTCTACTATTAAACATTTGGTCTTATATATATCTATTTGAGAAATGAAAAATTACATATGTTCCAAGATATCTTTTTGGTGTGTTTGGTATTGGTGATTTTATTCCTCAAATTAAGGTAGGGAGTGGATCCCCTCTCAGGTCACACTCCTTACAATGGGGATCTTAAAAGCAATCTAATATGCCCGAAGGGTGTCATTTAGTTGTGTCCTCTAATTGGTTCTTGAATTAGAGACAGTCTTCTCTAAAATCATCTTCACTCCCCAATTAGATACCTAAATTTTCTTTTGAGTTTGAGGGTGGCAGAGTGTGCCTAATTGATGAGAAACTCCATATTTATTAAATGACACACCAAATTGGCAGTTTGTAGAATGTGAAACCCATTCACTAATAGTCATCCTGGACACTCCAAGTCTACAAAAAATATTAATATTCACAAACTTGTAGACAACTTTTCATCATTTGTGTTGGTAAAGTATGCCCAGAGAGCCAATCATATGATGATATCAATGAGGAATATGATACTTGATTTGATAACGATAAATGTAATTCTATCTATTATGTTTGTCTCACTCATGAGATGATGACACATACATGATAGATGTCTAAATAATGATGTGACTCGATGACATATATCTTCAGGCTGAGGACCTGAACAATGAAACCATATGTATGATAAGAGTACATACATTCTTGTTATGTCCCTAGTTAGATATTACTGTGGAAGAAAAATAGGTAGTAGTAATACATAAGACTAGAGTGTGTGTTGACTGATGACAGAGTCACATTAGTCACAATATGTGATATCAAGTCAAGCACATAGATATATGTTAGAGGACAGTATATCGAACATACCCACCGTGAGAGTGATACATGGATGCCATGGAATGGTAGTCACATTTATCTCTCATAGTTATGGTGGTGATTGTGGTTCTTAGACATGAAATCACTGCACTCATCACATGTGATTGGGTACACTTTGACATCATCAAACGCAGTCCTGAAACATGGGTTGTTATAACGGTGATGATTGGGTGACTTTGACACATGGGGACTTGATTGTAAGTGATAGATATGTGATTTGTCCCTCCTACAAGGAGTATGGTATCCAGGGCCCCTTGATAAGAGAGACTGAGAATTGTATGGCCATACTCATGTGATTCAATATATTATATATGAATTCACATGTATCTCAGACAATATGCTCTAGGTCAAGGAACATGGATTGAATGTTGGAGAGGATGACGTTCCATGCCTTGAGTTCAATCAAGATGTCAGTGAAAAAGGAACTATACGATCACTGTAACACTAATCACATATTGTAGGTTGAAGTTGTTTTCCAACGTTCTGAGTTACTTGGGTAGCAATGATGAGTTACTAGATTCCGCTCATTACTTGTGATGTCATAAGTTGTTATGAACATTCACTGCCAACGTAAATTGGAAACTATAGGGTCACACACATAGGATACCTGTGGAAATGGATATTGTCCATGAATGATGTTTATATTGAGTCTAAAGGTGTTAAGGTACTCAAATAAACATACAATTGACTGACTGGACTCAGAACTATCAAGTTCAAGTGTTGAACTAGCTAGTTAGAGTGTCAAGTCGATTGGAGACTGCATTGGCAATGTCAGGACTGCCAACCGATCGGTTCACTCTAGTGAGTCAATTGGCCAGTGTGAGCCAAATAACCATTTCACTTGGTGAATCAGGAAGCTCACAGTCCTACCAACTGAGGAAATAAAGATTTTCCCGGTTGGAGGAAAACTTTCACATTTTAGTTGTTCAATTCGATTGGAATAAGGATTAATCTTTGCATTAATTGGAAACAATTGAGGAAAGTCAATTACAGGCAAGTCTACAAAGTGAAATGACCGGTTCACTGGGTGAATCGATCAGCTCACCTTCCCAAATGACCGGTTTAGTTATGAACTGATCAGCTCATATGCCCAAATGATCGGTTCAATTGTGAACCGATCGGTTAGCCTGTTGCTGTACAAACTATTCATGGAATTTCTTGATCCTTCTACTCCCAAACAGTTTGGGAACCCTGACCCTACCCTCTACTATAAATAGAGGGTTACTGGGGGCTTCTCAAAACACATAACTCAGAACATCAGTTTCTCTACAAAGTTGTTGTCCTCTCTAGTTCTGGTAAGCGAGAGATCTCGAGCAAGTGCTACCCGACTAGGGAGGTACAACGAGGGAAAGACAACTACAAAAAAGCTGTCTGAGTTTGGGAGAGCAGGTTGGTGATAGTACACCAACAGGAGGGTCGTCTACTTCCTACCAATTCTTCTAGAGCGGTAGGAGTTCCAGGTGGTCCGTGTGGACTATCTGCAGAGGCGGGATATGTCTTCCGGTCAGGAGGACATGTCAGCCGCAGTCTGTGGTGGAGGCTAGAGTCCATGGCAAAGATTAGGAGCTGCACACACACCATCCAAGACATGGCATCGAGGACTGCACATGGCTGTGAGCTATTGTCACTGGGCAAGCCCCATGACTAGGTACATCTCACTAAAACCATCCTTCCCATTACATAGTCATTGATGCGATCTCCTGTTATGGGTTAATGGCCTGTAAAATTTTTGTTTCCGCTGCCTACTCTGAGGCCATAAAACCCAACAGTGGCATCATAGCCATGTCAATGTACTGTGTTTTGGGATAAATTGATATGATCAAATTTTGGTTTTATCATCATTTATTTATTGCATATGATGCAAATATTTAAAATGACTAATGTACATATCCAAATAAATACCACATACGACCACAAACTAATATACATATATGGTTTGTATATATGCAATTGAGACGTGTCACCCTAAAACCATTTTGATGGTGAATGTATAGCATGGTTATGGCCTATAAACCATGTATGTGCTTGGTTGGTAATGGTTGTTTGCATCTCAGTTTGCATACCCAACCTCTACCTTGTATTCCACATGTAACTCGAGATAAATCGAGATCCTTTATTTTCTAACTTTGATCCCCACAAATGTAACTTGAGATTTCCCAAAGATTATGTCAAAGTAGGATAGTTTATTTTCAGTTACATCAAAGAAGAAGACGCTCAGCACCAGACGAGCCGACCGCCTGGAGGACCGATGAGGATTGCGAAGGAGCCAAATTGATCGACTGATGTCCCAACCGCTTGTTGGAGGTGTCTAGACACCAAAGGCCAGACTGACCAACCAACTAGCTAGGAGGTGAGCCAATCATGTCATAGGATGAGCCGATCAATCTGAAATGGTTCAAGCATAAAGATCTGCATCAACAACATGTTGCATATGATGTATCCCTTAGATGACCATAATTCCTTGTGGCTCTAAGAAATTACAATAGGATGGCCATAATCATCACTTTTATTGATATTGCATGTTTATCGTTGTGGTTATAGCATATATATGATACATACTATAATAATGTGGTGATTGGATATGTATATGTATATAAATATCAAACCCTTCACATATAAATATTAAGTTTAAGATGCCTTCCAAAAGAAACACACATGAAAAGATTGATCGACTAAGTGTGGGAACGCCTTCGCGTGATGCACTATCTATCTCGTAGAAGTGTGATAGTGGGTATGTGGGTATACCTTCTCAGGGTGCATACTCATTGTGTTGGCTTTTGGGAATAGACTTAACAAGGTGATCTTAATAGGATTAAGCACCTTGAGGCATGCATATGTTCATGACAAAGAGTTGTGCATAACATCTACCAAGAGTTGCATGTGATGCAATTGGCAAAAGTTGCCTACCTGAAAGAATCTAGTTGTGGGTGACAACCCGTCGTTGGTCCTTAACTTAGAGGAAGTCAGGATCTTACTCACTAGAAGTTTGTTTGATACAATATTCCAAATTGATACATGAGGGTTATCAATTTGTTCAAAATAGTGGGAGCGATAATTAATTAAAGGCCTAATTAATATCGTCAAATTTATCAAATAAAAAATTGTTTTGAAAAGTTGAAAAATTCTTTTATAGAATCCCAATGACAAACACAAATACATTATCATTACGATTAGTTCATAAATGGGATAAACTTCAAATCTGGTTTGGGACCTTTGAGAAGTGTTCTCATTGGTGAGTGTAAACTCAAAAGTCCTTGGAAGACCAGAGCCAATTGAACCACTCCAAATGCGCCTAAGGCTAAAATTGGATGCTTACTTGAAGTGTGCCAATGATGGCTAAGACATCAAGAACCTTATCCTAAGCTATATGAACTATGAGTTGCATAAATAGCTTGAAGCATGGACATTCTTGAGATAGTTATACATCTTAAGAATAATGTAAAGTATGAAAGGTATAATGTCTTCAAAGTGATGTTTGAGTATAATTAGATAGATGGAGATCAAGTATAATCTCATATGCTCAATATGGTTGTGCATAAAGATTAACTATGATTTCTTATAGGTCAAGAGTTGACCAAACATATGATTCTACAAATTGTTGTGTGAATCATATAGCCAATTTATCAAATGTTCAATAACTTGGCCAAACCACAGTCTGAAATGCTTGGCATGATGATGCCTAAGCATAGATGAATAAAGGACAAATATGTGATAATGATCAACAAAGTAAAGTCCATTGACTAAAGCAAGGCCAAGAAGTGTTTTGAAGCCAAGCTAAGGTCCAAATCTTCATCACTCATGATATGGATAAGGGGTAAGTGTAAAAGGGAATATGTCCTTTTCACTTATAAATATAAGGAAAGTAAGAGCCACCATTGTCACCTGTTTGACATTGGAAAGGTGAATAACCTCTTTATAGAGGATCTCAGGAAGATGATAGAGATAGAGATCTCTAGTTCAGGACGTGAGAGGAAGTAAGATAGAAATTGTGTGGAGAAAGATTTGCTACCATTACAGTTACATTATGACATTCATGGGCATGTAATAGAATTAGTGAATTGCTATTATATACCTGCCATCAATGAAAAACATCATACATCTTGTATGGGCAAGAGTGTTGTGGACTGATGTTTCATTTTAAAGATATGATCTTTGATGGAAATGCCTATGTCTCACTAACTATACTTGATAGTTAAAGAGACAAATGTGTGTGACACATGTAATGAATGACATGATAACTCAAACTTGAATGCCTATAGCGATGTCATCTAGAGTGCATAAATGGGATTGAAGTTCTTTAATCCATATGATGGATATCTAGACTCTTTTGGTTGTTGAACCAATAGAGACATGATAATCTCATTCATTATTCAATATGACAAAGGTTCTTCACTAAATATAGTGGGAGGATGATTATTTTATTAAGGAATATACATATTGATTATATAGACCTTTTAGAATAAATGCTAAAGGTAATCACTAGTACTTCAATGTATTTACTAATGACCTCAATAGATATGATAATTTGTATTTAGTGAAATACAAACATGAATCTCTTGACGTGTTCAAGAAGATCAAAATGAAGTACATAACAAACTTGGTATGAGTATTGAATTTTGATATGATCAATATGAAAATACTATGAACTAAGAGTTTGAGAACCTTCTCGAAGATCATGATAATGTATCATGATGGACTCCATCTGAAACACAATGATAGTGTATCATGAGAAGTGTGTAAAAAAGAAGGAATCACACCTTGATAAGTCAAAGTGTGATTACTAGAGAAAACTTCAAATTTCCTATTGGGCACATGCTTTACACTGGGAATAAAGAGAATCACAAAATGTTGTGGAATCTCAAAGTTCCTTAAGTAACACACAGAACTCATGGTTCTGGTAGAACACACCTAGAGCTTGAATGGTATATGATATATTATGGACAAGAAGGTGGCGAGTTGACCATATGATGAGTCAACAGTCTACCTAGAAGCTAATGAGAGCCATAAACTGAGATATGGCTTGAAGACATGAAATCCAAGATGGACTCCATGTACATCAACAAAGTATGACTTTAGTTGATCTACCTAAAGGGGTAAATCCATAGGGTACTTTTGGGTCTTCTAGAAGACTTACATGGAGGGTAAGTTGGTTGAAAAGAGTTTCTAACAAGTTCAAAGTGTTGAACATGATGAAATATTTTCAGTAGTTACCATGGATAGATCCATCTGGATAATGCTTGCCATTGTAGCTTAATATGACTATGAGATTTGGCATATTGATGTTAAAACCACATTCCTTAAATGGAATATTGTATAGGATGTGTATGTAACACAACCTAATGGTTTTATAAATCCAATAATGCAAATAAAGTCTATAAAGCTGCATACATCAAATCTTTGGATTGAAGCAAGCACCTCAGAACTGGATCTTCAACTTGACAAGATAGTCAAAGAGTTTGATTTGAGTTAGAATGAAGATGTAATGTTTGATTACAAGAATTTAGCGGGAGCATATATATATATTCCACATATTGATGGGGACTATCATCCTTATACTACAAATCTGGCAACGAAGTGAATTCTAAAAGTTTTTTAGATAAGCATCCTATGTGATAGGAATCAAGATCCATAGAGATAGATCAAGAGGGCTTCTTGACCTAAGAAAGAGAACATACATTGACAAAAGGATGAAAGGGTTCAACATGATGAGTAAAAACCTGTCCATGTTCCATGAAGTTAGTCTCTCAAGAGCCAAGTGTCCAAATTCTTATGAAGAATAAGGAACACATGGATAGATGCCATATGCATTCATAATTGGATCTATCACGTATGAACTCATCTCATTATCTTCTATGTATTGGACATGATAAGAAAATATGAACTAAGGGTCTTGTATGTATTGGACATGACAAGAATATACGAACTCATCATCTTATATATATTTGGCATGACAAGAAGATATGAAATCATCATCTTGTATGACTAGATGATATAAATATAGAGTTATCTCGTATGTATTGGACATGATGAATAGATATCTGTTGAACTCCAATAAGAGTTACTGGAATACCATGAAGGACATATTTGTGTACTTGTGAAGTACTAAAAGGATTAGTTCTTTAATTATGGTAATAAGGAAGAGTTGTGTGTAAAGCGTTATACCGATGCAAGCTTCCAAAATGACAAAATTGTGTTTGACCTTGGAATAAGAATTTTTAGTTGGAAATGTTCCAACATAAAATAATTCATTAATTCTACAATAAGAAGCTGAGTACCTTAGTGTTACAAACACTATAAAGAATACTATATGCATGTAGAAGTTCATACGAATGGACTTATGGGAGGTTCCGACCATTGGTGACTCAGTAGTAATATTGTGACAACAATGGAGCTACTGGTTAGGCAAAGGAATTTCAGATATAATACTATGACACATCCATACCATATGAGTTGTCATACAATGAGGGGATGTGAAACAAGCAATATATGGACTTGAAGCAAATGTTTCTTACCCGCTATAAAAGCACTTGTGCAATAGAAACATGATGGATATGTTAAGATATCTTGGGAATATGATTCATGGGTGATTGGCTCTAAGTGGAAGTGGGAGTCTGTTGGTATAGTATGCCCAGAGAGCCAATCATATGATGATAGCAATGAGGCATTTGATACTTGATTTGATAATGATAAAGGTAATTCCATCTATTATGTTTGTCTCACTCATGAGATGATGACACATACACGATAGATGTCTAAATAAAGATGATGTGACTCGATGACATATGTCTTCAGGTTGTGGACCTGAACAATGAGACCATATGTATAATAAGAGTACATACATTCTTGATATATCCCTGATCAGATATTACTGTGGAAGCAAAATTGACAATAATAATACATAAGACTAGAGTGTGTGTTGACTGATGACAGAGTTTCATTAGTCATGATAAGTGATATCAAGTCAAGCACATGGATATATGTTAGAGGATAGTAAATCAGACAAACCCACCGTGAGAGTGATACATGGATACCATGGAATGGTAGTCACAATCGTCTCTTATAGTGATGGTGGTGATTGTAGTTCTTGGATATGAAATTACTGCATTCATCACATGTGATTGGGTACACTTTGACATCATCAAACATAGTCCTAAAACATGGGTTGTTATAACGGTGATGATTGGGTGACTTTGACACATGGGGACTTGACTATGAGTGATAGATATGGGATTTGTCCCACCTACAAGGAGTATGATATCCATGGCCCCTTGATAAGCGAGACTGAGAATTGTATGGCCATACTCATGTGATTCAATATATGATATATCTCAAACATTTTTCTCTAGGTTAAGGAACATGGATTGAATGTTGAATAGGGTGACGTTCCATGCCTCAAGTTCAATCCGGATGTCAGTGACAAAGGAACTATATGATCACTATAACACTAATTACAGATTGTAGGTTGAAGTTGTTCTCCAACTTTCTGAGTTACTTGGGTAGCAATGATGATTTACTAGATTCCACTCATTGCTTGTGATGTCATAAGTTGTTATGAACATTCACTGCCAACATAAATTGGAAACTGCATGGTCACACACATAGGATTACCCTATAAGAGGAGATTGTCCATGAATGATGTTTAGATTGAGGCTAAAGGTGTTTAGGTACTCAATTAAACATACAATTGACTGACTGGATGCAGAACTATCAAGTTCAAGTGTTGAGAGAGCTGGTTAGAGTGTCAGGTCGATTGGAGACTACATTGGCAATGTCAAGACTGCCAACTGACTGGTTCACCCTTGTGAGCCAACTGACCAGGTCACTTGGTGAACCGGGTGGCTCATCGTCCTTCCAATTGAGGAAATAAAGATTTTCCTGGTTGGAGGAAAACTTTCACATTTGACTTGTTCAATTCGATTGGAATAAGGATTAATCTTTGCATTAATTGGAAGCAATTGAGGAAAGTCAATTTCTTAAGAAAAAAAAGAGATCAGGTGGTTTGAAATAAATAAATGTTCTGATGGAACCTTCTCACAAGGATTGACCGTTGTGTTGATATACGATCCAAACCATTAATTCTTCATTTTAATTTGTTATAAAGTCTGGGAAGTGAAACAACCGGTTCACTTGGTGAACCAATCGGCTCACCTACCCAAATGATTGGTTCAGTTATGAACTGCTTGGCTTACCTGCCAAAATGATCAGTTTAGTTGTGAATCAATCAATTTGCCTACTGCAGTACAAACTATTCATGGAGTTTCCAGATCCTTATACTCCTGAACAGAGTGGGAACCCTGACCCTGCCCTCTACTATAAATAGAGGGCACTAGGGGCTTCTCAGAACACACAACTCAGAACATCAGTTACTCTGCAAAGTTGTTGTCCTCTCTGGTTCTGGTAACCGAGAGAGCCCGAGTAAGTGCTACCCGAATAGGGAGGCACAATGAGGGAATGACAGCTCGGGAAAGCAGGTTGGTGCTAGTACACCAACAAGAGGGTCATCTCCTTCTTGCCAGTTCTTCTAGAATGGCAAGAGTTCCAGGTGGTCCGTGTGGACCATCTACAGAGGCGGGAGATATCTGCCACTTAGGAGGACACATTGGCCGTAGTCCGTGGTGGAGGCTAGAGTCCATGGCGAAGACTAGGAGCTGCACACACACCGTCCAAGACATGACATCGAAGATCACACATGGCTATGAGGTATTGTCGCTGGTCAAGCCCCAGGATCAGGTACATCTTGCTAAAACCATCCTTCCCATTACATAGTCATCGGTGCGATCTCCTGTTATGGGTTAATGATTAGTAAAACGTTTTTTCCGCTGCCTACTTTGAGGCCATAAAACCCAACAATTTGTCCTAGTGGGTATGGACTCTTCCAGTTGGACACGTTTACAACAACCAAAAAATATATAAGTTTGAATTGAAATACATGAAAGTTCCCATGAATTACATCCTTCATAAATAAAAAAATTCTATTTCCTGAACACAGTTAGGGGCATCTCATGCCTCTTGCATATGTTCCCTACCCATTGACACACATCACATCTCTTTATGTCTTTGAACAAGGTTGGATGGTAAAAGCCATACATCAAAACCTTAGCAATTGTTCAATATCTCACATGATATCATACTCTAGATAATGAGTGACAATGAGCAAGAATTCTCTCCATTTTTCATTTAGGAACACATTGTCTAAAAATATAATCTATGCATTGTTTCAACAAGACAAAATCATCCCAAATGAAATGATGCAAAGAATGAAAGAATATATTCTATCTTGTGCATTCCAACAATCATGCATCACCCCACTTTATAAATAATTAACAATATTAGTACACCATGGATTCTTGTGTTTGACAGCCAACAATTGCTCATCATGAATAGTCTCATGAATGGGCACCTCTAGTCTAGTTTTATCAACTCTCTCCAGGTGAGAGAAGTGGTCTATCGGAATATTTTCTTTTCCAGACTTATCCCTAGTCTACATGTCAAACTCTTGCAAAAGAAAGAGCCAAAGTAATAAAAGGGTTTGTCGTCTTTCTTTTGGAGTAAGTATTTTCTTGTGACATAGTCTGTCCAAATAATCACCTTCACATCAATCAAATATTGTTTAAATTTATTTAAGGAAGAAACAACTACTAAGATCTCTTTCTCCATGGTGGTGTAATTTAATTGAGCATATTTAACAATTTGTGAATCATAGTAAATCACCAAAGAAGAAACTCTCTCCTCTTGCTCAGAGCTACTCCAACTTCATAGTCGAAAGCATACCACATCAACTCAAATGGTAGACTCTGATATGAAGCTATAACCATAGGGCATAAACTAATTTCTCTTATAATACATTGAAGGCTTGTAAGCATCAGACATTAAAATAAAAATACACATCCTTCTCTAAGAGTGGATATAGGTTTTTAAATCTTTAAAAAATCATTGATGAATCACCTATAAAAACATACATGTCTTAAGAAACTCCTCACTTCCTTCACCAATGATGATAAGGGAATCCAAAGATAGCCTCTATTTTCACTGCGATGACTGTCGTTCCCTTAATGGACACCTTGTGTCCTATAATTATCCCCTCATTCACCATCATGTGACATTTTCCCCAATTTAAAGTGAGGTGAAAGTCCTCACATATTTGTAAAAAAAGGGTCTAAACTCAACAACCAATCCTTAAAAGCCACTTCATACACTGCAAAGTCATCCATGAAAAATCTCAAGACACCATTCCACCATATGTGAAGAGCTGACGAGCATACACCTTCAGTGAGGTGGAAGCATACACAAAGTCCAAATGACATACAACAATAAGAAAATGTGCCATAAGTACAAGTGAAGCTAGACTTATATTGATCCTTAGGGTCTATACAATTTATTATATCCCAAGTAATCATCCAAGAAACATAATTTTGAGTGACTAATGAGTCACTTAATAATTTGATCTATAAATATTAAAAAAAGTGATATTTAAGAATAGCAACATTGAGACAATGATATTCTATGAAAAAACACCACCATGTCACTAGACTGGTAGATGCTAACTCATTTTCAGCATTAGTGGTAACTGTGATACCACCCTTGTTTGGAACCACCTAAGCCAGACTTACCCATATAGAATAAAAAATCACATAAATCATAACTACTGACAAGATTTTGGTTACCTCCTTGTTCACCACCTATTTCATGATTGGATTTAATCTTCTTTGTGGCTGAGCAACTAGCTTGGATCCTTCATCTAGGTGTATGTTGTGTTGGAATGTTTTTGGAGAAATCCCCTTGTTGTATACTATTGACAAACCAAAAGCTAGGTAGCGCATCTTGAGTACAATGATCAACTACCCTATTTAGAGCTTCTCAATGAAGAAGAAATGATCACATGAAGTTTGCCTTCTTCCACTAGGAAAATGTACTTAATATGTGGTGGAAATGGATCCAAATCCATGTCCAGAGGACAATCAAGTGACATCACCAACTGAGGAGGTGTTGGATCCAAGTTCTCAAAGTGTTTTGTGTAATCTACAGGAAATGCCTTTAGATATAACACACATTCTTGAACAAGGTCGTCATGAATGGTCACCTCCGTTAGATCCATTTGATATGGATTAAGAGGAAGTGATAGATATGAATTATAAAAGGATTCCTACACTCCTTGAGGAACATGAATGGGTATGAGAAGATCATTTGGTAATTGTGGGTGTGGGATCTAAGGGCTCTAGGGGGGTGAATGGAGCTACAAATTTCTCACAAAACAGATTAGACCTTCAAATTATATCAAGTTTAAAGCAATAGATTAATTACAATTTGAAGTCCTATCTAACAAGCATAGCAAGGATGAGAGAGATTGATCGCAAGCACTTGACAAAGGGATGTAGAGTGGTTCCACACTTCAAACTAGAAGTGAGTCAGTCCACTACCTAGAGAGGTCAACCTCTAGGACTTTGCAAGTGCTTTTCTCTATATTATTACCAATAAGAGTTACCACACAAGACCGCCAAAGCACTTACCCATCCAATCATAAGGAGATATCCACCTTACCAAAGGACTTACCCACTTAAGCTTGAGTCTTCATCCTTCACCAAGGTCTTACCCACTCAAGCTCAAGTCTTCTGCCTTGAAGGACTTTGCTTCTGCTCTTGGATCTTCAACCTTTACCTTCTCCTTCACCTGGAGAAGATCACCACCTCTTCATCAACCTTGAAGAGGACCAACAACAGCTCCTTCTTCACTCGATGGAGCTTGCTTCACCTTTTCTTCATGTAGGAAGGGGATAGAGAAGTGGGAGAAGATGAGAGCTTTACATGCACAAGGGTGAAGCTCTCTTACAATATGCCTAACTCACTCACAAATCACAAAATGAAGTGTGAACTAGAGAGAGAAAGGGACTCAAGGAGTAGTAGCACACTCAACTATAGAAAGGACCTTGAATATCTTGAATGAGAAAACTTGGAATGAACTCCAAGGGGTCTTATTTATAGTTGGGGGTGCTCCCTTGAGTTGGGGAACACTTAGTGCCGAAATATTGTCATTTTGCACAAGGAAACAAATCTATTTTCACCCAAACCAAGTCACCAATGGTTATAATCACTTTTTCTACATTTTCCGTCCAGTGTATTTGAGCGAGTTTCAATAAAGGTAACTCAATAGATCAACTAAAAGACAAAGTCAATTTTGAAACTATCGGTCGAGTTTGTTCTGGGGAACTTGACTGATGAGATAAAATTGAGTTTGCTTAGTGAGTCATTCAGTCGAGTTCTATGAATGCAAAACTCGACCGATGGGTCATATTCAGATAATCCATCATAGGATCGATTGAGATTGTAACTCGACTGATGAACAACCTATGATCAATTTTCTAAATTGACTTTTAGGTGATTAAAACTTGGTATAAAGTGTCCCACATATTTTCCTCATCTTAGTTAAAAGTCATATCATTAATACAAGTGATTACAAAAATCTTCTAAGGTCATTTGAAGTGATTTCCTAATTAGCACACTTGCATTGCATTTGACTTGAACTTGGACAAGCTAGGGCTTGTGTAATTTGATCCTTTTCATGTACCTAAAGCCTAAAATCAATCTTGAACAAACATATTAGATACATATGAATGGAATGGTTGAGTCATTATCAAATTTTGGATAATGTATAAACTTTAGGTCAACATTCTCCCCCTTTTTGACAATGATAAACCATTCCTCAATCATATTGAAAATGATATTGAAATTATACATTTGCCTTGTGAATTGTAAGGGGATTCAAGATTTGAACAATGTGAATTGCTCCCCCTCAATATATGCTTACTTTAACCTACATAGTTAGTCTATATACATAAAGAAATATAACACATACATTCTATATGGTCCTTTAGCAAGTCACATGATAAAGCATATAATGAACAAGAAAAGGATCACATAGGCAATAAAAGCAATATAGTTGAGCTTCAAAACATTGATATTCTCTCCAACTTTTAACATTATCTAAAAGGAATGGGGATAGAAGATCATAAAAATAGGTCTTCTCCAAGAACAACCAAGCAAATATACAAAACATGCAATCTCAAAACATACACCAAATAGAGACAAGAGAGACAAACAAGCTAAGTCATAACAAAAAAAATGGTAAAGCATGCCACCAACTCATAAGATATAATAGATCAAAGAGTAAGAGTGCATAAAATATAGATTACAACCCAAAGTTCAAGTTCTCATAAAATGACTATAAGCAAAAATGATGAAAACTAAGATGATAAAATAGTACAACTCAGTTCATGTGCCCAAAATTTTCTAATACAAAATATCCTAGAAAAATATATATGATCTACAAACTAGACTAGAAGCTAAGAACACTTAGAAATCTAAGCTATCTATATCAACAACAACATCATCATCCTCAACATTAGGCTCGTAGTCATCGTCTTTGTCTGAAGGTGCAACAACATCACCTTCATCACCAGAGTCACCAGTAGAGCCACCAGAGCCATCATCATCGTCAGATGTAGCACCATCATCCTCACCATCACCAACATTCTCATCAACATCAACAATCTCCTCATTAGCCTGGTCTGGCATCTCCTCATCAACAGAGGGACTGAAGTGATGATCGGGCCAATGAGCATTCTACTCATCCCAAGTCATACCAAGAGCATAGAGCTCATTGTCTTATGGGAAGGAAGGAAAAGAATTGCGAAGGCTGGCAAGCAGAGTGGCCAAGGGGCCAGCATGTAGAGGTAGGATAACGAGAGCATGTCCACTAGCAGCAGAGGGTGTGGGAGCAACGCAAGGTGCATGTGTAGGTGGAGGGGAAGGGTAAAAGTTATTATATCCATAGGAGGCATAATCACTTCCCGGGTAGGGCTGGTAGGCTGGGTAGGGATGTGCACATGACATGTTCATGTTTGCCACAATTGAAAATAAATCATGATACAAGTGCTCCTCGACCTGGAGGTTGTATACCTACTGATGTATCATGTAACCCATGAGGGATTTATTGGACACACAAAACAAGGCACGTGCCGGTCGGGTAGGCTGAGGAGGTGGAGGTTCTCAGGTAGAGGTCGAGGCAGGTGTAGAACCAGAGGTAGAGGCACCAGGTGTGGTGGAGGAAAGGATAGGGACAGACATCTGAATGGTGGTCTCACTGATACATACTCCCTTCTGGGTAGGTCTGTAATGGAAGTCATGGAAGAGAGATTTCTTAGTGGCAAACTAAAAAAGACCACATATCAGGGTAGGGTAGGGAGGGTGGGTGCCACACATATTCTTGCCTGAGTTGAATCAAGTCATATGGTGGAGGCTATATCTAGACCACTTGACTCCCACATTCTCTAAGAGACAATACATGATTACCACAGTGGTCTCTGCAATATCCATTTGATTTTTCTTCAGATGGATGTTGCAGTTGACCACTAGGGCAAGGATACGCCTCTTGAGATCCAAGGTAGAGGAGGGAAGGGTGCTCTTCTTCTTGTAGGGGAAAACATGTTTCTTAAAGTAACGATGGATGTCAGAAAGAGTGAGATCATATTTCTTGTAGAAAGACTCAGGGTTTAAAAGGTCAAAATACTCATCGTAATCCTTAAACCAAGTGTCAGTCTCATCGGTATCAGAGAAGAAGATATTCAAGGTACTCTCTGAGACTTGGAATTTCCTCCCGGCTATCACAGATGTTAGGATCACTTGAGTATTAGGAGGGGGGGGTACAAGGGTGTCATAATTCCAATGCAAGTTTACATAGAATTCGTGAACCACTTTCGTGCTAGTCATGGAATTGTGGGAGCACACACGTTCAACACCCAGGGCCAAGAGATGGTGAACGTGTAACACCCTTGTCACTTGATCGATGACCTATTGGCGTCTAGGGCTAGACTCAAAGAAGGCACGAAAAGGGAAAGGAGTTCACGAGAGAAAGTCCTTATACCTATTGATAGCCTCATTTGAGACAAAGAGAGTCTCATCAAAGAGGATCAAGCGGGAAGATGAAGAGGAAGACGGTGCATTGGTGGGGGCGGCTCTCTTCCTTCTATTTGAAGCCATAGAGATGGATTAGAGAGGAAGGAGAAAGAAAAAGAACAAAGCACACCACCAAAAACATTCACACACCTAGGTTGAGCAAGGGGGAAGGTCAAGGATGGTCTACCTAGGTCGGATTAGGGCTAGGTTGACGAAGGGGAGGTCAAGGGTGGAGAGCTTAGGTCTAAGGGAGGTGGAATAGGTCGACTTTTCTCTAGTTGAGAGGGAGAATAGTCGGCTGAACCCAACTTATGTGGGATCCAGCCCGACCATCGGTCGAGTTCTGTGAACTCAAAAACTGACGGATTGGATTGTTAAAAAAGCTCTCAGCCATCGATCAGTCGAGTTTGTCCTGGGTAAACTCGACCGATGGTCAACCTGACCTAAAACCATCAAACTTAATTTCTAGCCATTTGAATGATAATTAAATTTGTTTTTAAAGCCCATTATGTATATTGAACATACTTAGGCACATATCACTCATCATTGGGTACTATTTTGTGATGAAACAGGTGTTTGCAAAAAATTCCCAAAAATAAGAGAAAAACAAGGCAAAATGAACATGAAAAACCGATTTTAAGCATATCAGCAAACAAAAATGATCCAAACAGAGAGAAGACATATAGGATAGATAACAACTAGCTGGAAGGCATATCAGATTCATTCAAAGAAGTTATAAGCAATTTTGATCTAATAAAATTAAATTGCTCTCTAGCTAGAGGTTTAGTGAAAATGTCCGCCAACTAATTTCTGTGTCCACATGCATGATATAGATATCCTTCTTGGCAATGTAATCACGAGGGAAGTGATGGCGAACCTCTATATGTTTAGCTCTACTATGCAAGATAGGATTGTAAGACAAGTTAATTACACTAGTATTATCACAATAGATAGGAGAAACATCAAAATGAATGTTAAAATCTTGAACCATTTGCTTCATCCATAGGACCTGGACACAACAACTTCTGCATGTAATGTACTCAGCCTCGGTGGCTGATAATGCCACTGTGCTCTATTTTTTGGAGAACCAAGACACCAAGCATGGTCCTAGGAGGAAACTAGTGCCACTTGTGCACTTTCTATCAATCAAGCAACCTACATAATCAACATCACTATAAGTAGTAAGAGTAAACTCACTTGACTTGGGATACCATAGTCCAAAGTTTGGAGTTTTGTCTAAGTACCTTAGAATCCTCTTAACAACTATAAGATGTGATTTTTTAGGATTTGATTGAAAGTGAGCACACAAGCCAACTCTAAACATTATATCAGGTCTAGAGACAGTTAAGTAAAGTAAAATTCCAATCATACCTCTATAGAGCTTCTCATCTACCCTCTCACCTTCTTCATCTTTATCAAGTTTGGTAGTGTTTGACATGGGTGTATCCATTGGCTAGGTGTTCTCCATCCCAAAATGCTTAAGTAGTTCATTTGTGTACTTGCCTTGGTTGATGAAGTTCCCATCTTTTGTTTGCTTGATTTGAAAGTGGAGAAAGAATGTGAGTTCACCCATCATACTCATCTTAATTTTACTCTGCATAAGATCACTAAATTCTTTGCAAAGATCAATGTTAGTTATGCCAAAAATGATATCATCAACATAGATTTGAATGATAAATAAATAAATGTTCTGATGGAACCTTCTCACAAGGATTGACCGTTGTGTTGATATACGATCCAAACCATTAATTCTTCATTTTAATTTGTTATAAAGTCTGGGAAGTGAAACAACCGGTTCACTTGGTGAACCAATCGGCTCACCTACCCAAATGATTGGTTCAGTTATGAAATGCTTGGCTTACCTGCCAAAATGATCAGTTTAGTTGTGAATCGATCAATTTGCCTACTGCAGTACAAACTATTCATGGAGTTTCCAGATCCTTCTACTCCTGAATAGAGTGGGAACCCTGACCCTGCCCTCTACTATAAATAGAGGGCACTAGGGGCTTCTCAGAACACACAACTCAGAACATCAGTTACTCTGCAAAGTTGTTGTCCTCTCTGGTTCTGGTAACTGAGAGAGCCCGAGTAAGTGCTACCCGAATAGGGAGGCACAATGAGGGAATGACAGCTCGGGAAAGCAGGTTGGTGCTAGTACACCAACAAGAGGGTCATCTCCTTCTTGCCAGTTCTTCTAGAATGGCAAGAGTTCCAGGTGGTCCGTGTGGACCATCTACAGAGGCGGGAGATGTCTGCCACTTAGGAGGACACATTGGCCGTAGTCCGTGGTGGAGGCTAGAGTCCATGGCGAAGAAAATTGTTAGAAGTGTGTTTTAGAAACAAGGTAGAATCCAGTTTGCCCATGATATAACCATGATCTAACAAAATGTTCTTTAATTTCTCATACCAAGCCCTTGGTGCTTGTTTGAGTCCATAGAGAGATTTTTGCAACAAATAAACATGGTTGGGTAGACTATCATGTTCAAAGCCTGGAGGTTGTGGAACATACACTTTCTCCTCAATTGAACCATTCCAAAACCCACTTTTAACATCCATTTGATACAACAGGAAGTCTTTACAACTAGTAAAGGCAATGTAACGACCCCGTCTCCTGGTAACCCCCACTTAAGGGAGACCAAAAGATCAGAGCCGTTATCTAATAACCCGGATCAAAGGTTCAACAAATAATTAATAATAATTATGAAATTCTACCAACTAAACTGAAAACTGATATAAAATAAAAATTTTACATACTTTTTAGAAGCTAGGATTTCTAAACTTCTATCCATGAAGACACTAATCTAACTAATCCCCCTGTGTTCGTTATTTCTCATTTAGTTCCACATATGCCACTTTACTGTTTGTTCTTTTCACTTGTACCTAAAATGCCGAAAAACAAAACGTCGGTAAGCAAGAAGCTGGTATGTGGGGGAAACAATAATTGTGCAACTATGTTAACAATGTAATCAACCAAATATCATTTAACATCCAAGATTACGTTTTAAGCAATACTACTCAATCCTTGCCTATCCCCTATCTCTGTACCATCCCTGCAGTGGACATGGATACTACCTCTCTCATATGGTAGATCCTTACCCCCATGGCCCTACCACACAGGTAGCCAATTCCTAGGGTTATGGAGTCGCATGGTCCTACCCAAAGGTAGCCCAATCCCTGACTCATGATGACTTGATGGACCTACCCCATTGGTAGCCATTTACTAAGTCATTTAATGACCTGATGGACCTACCCCATTGGTAGCCATTTACTAGGTCAATCTATAAAGTTATAGAGAGGACTAGGATCTGAGCTAGTAGGCACATCTCTTATGTGATAGTCACATTCACATTAGAATTTGCATGAATTAAATGCAACAACAGTTTAATTCAAGTCATCGATAAAACCTCGAAAATCCTCGAGAAACTAATTCGGGATATTCATAGGCGTAACCACATACCTGATCTGATGATTTCAGAAGCATTAAGCAAATCCAACCAAGCATGTAATCCAAGTAATTCAACAATCACATAATTCCTGAAAAGAATATGTACTCTATTTATTACACACTTTATCAAGAACCTACTTTATTGACTTGGATTCACTTTCTAGGGTTTCTGTATCCATTTTAGGGTTTCATTTTACAATTAGGGTTTCCCTTTATCTTTTACCATATTAAACCCTAATTTTATGCCATTACTCATAAACCCTAATTATCTCGTCTATTCTTCAACATTAAGGTTATCTTAACAACATATAACCCTATTTTCATATTACAAGCACATTAATTATCAATTAAGCTTCTTTTTCATTAAAGCTACTATTTTTACCCCTGTAATCCATGACAAGATCATTATACGCATTTATCATCAATTCATAGTTCATTATGGTCCAATTCACATATGAACTCGATTTGCCATTAATACTACCTTTTATTCATGAGAAAACCTTAATTACTATTTTTAGGGTTTTTATCCACAAATTAGGAACTTTAATACTCGAAATAGCTTATAACCATGAAAACTCAGTTTTATGCATGAAATTGAATAATTAAAGCCATTAGTAGTCCTAATTACCAACATTAGGGTTTCAAGGCCCATTAAAGTATTATTCATGCACATTCAACTCGAAATTAACTAATTATATACAAAGTTCATCCTTTTTGTTCCTAATGTGCCCTTTCATCATTAATAGGTTAATACCAACTCTAATCATCCATTAAACCCTTATAAATATATTATTCATCTCGAAATAGGGTTCTTTAAACATTAACACATTAAAGTTGATATCTTCCATTACTTTTCGAATTGAAAAAGGAATTGGATTCTAACTATATTTTTATTGGATTTCTCTCATTTTTCTGAGAAACTTTCATATTTTATGCGTGCTAATCCGAGTTACAAATCTTTAGTTATGAAATTTGCAAAATCACTTACTTTTGGGCCATTCAGAGCGCGCCACTTGTCCTGCTCCATGCAACGTTGCCTTGTAAGTTGAAATTATAACCGAATTATGAAAATACCCTTGACTTAAGGATCCGTTCTTTGGTACGCTGAGGGGTAGCACGGTCAAATGCCGCCCGTGCCTTCTTCTTCCTCGGATCCGCAGCAGCAACGCCGCCCTAGCTGCGATTGAGCAGCTTTTGCGCGGCTCTGGCTTCCCGTTCAGGATCCAAACTTCATCGGAAGTGCATCCCCTACCCCCGCTGCCCCTTGACGCACCTAGGGCACCATCCAGTTCGTGGCCCAGACGGACGGCTTGAGCGCTCCAAGCCTGCGACACGTAGCACGCCTGCTGTCCTCCTGCCGGCATTGTGCAAGTGCTAGGGCTCAAGGACGATGGACAGGCTCTTCTCTAGTGACGTGGGTGCATGGCGCTTCCACCGCAAAACCTTCCATGGTCCCTTGTTGCTCCAAGGGTTACATTACCACTCCACCCACCTTGACTAGGGTTTGCATGTAGAGAAAAAGAGGAAGAGCGTGGGATCTCTTTTAACTTCGAACCAGGGGTTCCACCCCTTTTATAGGGGAGTATGTCCTCACCCTAAGATACCCACCTAAGAGGAAACAAGTCCTCTCCTATTAGGAATCCTATTCCTATAATGAGAAATAAGTCACTTTCTCTCTCTTAAAAGATCCTCTTGATATTCATTGTCCTTGAGATATTAGAATTTTGAAAATCTCTTCTATTATCTTCTTACTACTTGCCCTTTTTATTCAATGGTCACGAATTCTATTTTCATTTAATAGAAAATTACTTCCTTTTTATCAATATCACAACATTAATTAATAATGCATTACATTATCCTTTTATTTGACTTTATTGGTATTTTCTCTTTCTTTCCTCTTTATTGGGACTCCTTGGATCCCAAGAGACTCTATTATTTCGAAATCCTTTTTATTAGACACTCATTATCCTTCTAGATGCATCTAAATGCATTATTTTCACATTATCTTGTTTATTTCTTATTAAAATATTTCTTTTTGAGGATTTCTCTTTATTTCTCTTTTATTTTCCTTATTGGTATTCCTTTTATCATTAGGAATCATTGGGATATGAAAATCCACAAAGGATCACTCAATTATACCTCTCTTCCACTTATTTTAGACATTTTATCATTATTTTCAATTTTTTTCTTAATAAAGAAATACTTAATTGATCTATGCTTTTCTAATTGCTTCATCTTTGCAACTTTGGACTCCTTAGGACCCAAGGAACCCAAGAGGCACGAAATGCAACTTTGGATTAAGCTCTTTTGCCTTCTAGAGGTTTCCACACATTTCTTTTCTCAAATTCTCAATTATTCATAATTAATTGAATTTCCTTGTTATTGGGCCCAATAGCCAATAAAGCCCACAACACAATCATCAAGGCTATTGTAAATGAAATCCATTTATTCAAAACAAATTATATCATTATTTTTTCATTTATCTATAATATGAGAAATTACGTTTATCTGCAAATAAACCCAAAAATTGGGGTTGTAACATCCTTCCCCTCTTATAACAATTTTGTCCTCAAAATTCCATCAAGCAAGCAAACAAACAGGATAAGCCTTTTATATATCCATCATGGCTCCCATGTGGCTTCACCCTTTCCATGGTGCTTCCCAAGAACCTTCATTATCTCATATTCTTCCATCTGAGTTCTTACCTTGGTATATCGTACCCTCATAGGTGACTCAGGACATTTCAGCCTCTCAAAAGCTGAATAGGTTCAGGGCTCAACACATGGCTTGGGTACCTCACATAGTGCTCTAGATCAGACTCATGCAACACATCATTTTATACTGAGGGGCAAGGCTGAATACAACCATCTCCACCAATCCATCTCAAATGGACCCATATATCGGGGACTCAACTTTCTCAACTGTAGCTTAGAGGGGTCGGATTTTCACATCACATATTCTCCCATAGTGAACTGCATGTTAGTCTGCTTCGCATCAGCTCGTAACTCATGTCACCACTGGGCTTTCTCTCATCCATTGCACGATCAAAGCGACTTCTTCTGCACACACTGTGGTTCTTTTCTGACCTTCGTGAGGCCTCCTTCACCAACATCATCTTAATGAAGTGGTGACCGACACAACCTCTATAAGACTTCTTGCATCCCGATAAAGGCTATGGTGGTTAACATCATATATTAAGAACTATCTCTATGTATCACCCTGAATGAGCACACATGCTCCCATCAGCCCCTCTAGTCTGGATCATATTGTCCATTAGTATGGGGTGATAAACTGTACTATCATCGAGTTCTTCATGTATCCACTTCCACCTCATGGAAGTGAACCTTGGTCATACTCAAAAACTTTTGAACTCGCATCATGGTGTAGTTGAACCATCTCTCTCATGGGTAGTTCAACCAGTTCTATCCCTTGACAGAACTCTTTCTATCTCATGTCATCTAGGTAATGCGATCTACCATAACCCACATTGCATCTTGACCTTCCTTGGTCTAGGGGAGACTTATCACCACATCCATAGTGATGAACTCCCATTCCCGCTTGGGAACTCTTTATCCTCTATACAATGCACTGGGTAACTGATGCTCATCCTTCACTTTCTGTCATGCATGGCAACATATCACATGCAACCTCATCTCCAACATCCATATTATTACTACCACTCATTATCACAGTAATACCATGGTGTAAGGTGATCTCAACATCATTATTTCTTGTATGTCATGATTTCTCCAGATCGATTCCTCTGAACCCCAAACCATTCTCATCAGGGTTTTATTACCTTCCGACCCAAAGAAGTGCATCTGAGGTTCTACCACCATCCTTTCATTGCATCAATGACTAGACTGGCTAATCAATCAACCATTAACTGATCTCATTACATTAGTATCAGCCAAACATATCTTCCTTTCCAAACTTAGGGTTAGTCTAACAACCAAAACTAGGCAGATATATCTCAACCAGAGCATCGATTACCACCTCACCTTTTTATGCATTAGGTAATGTTGATGACATACACCTTCTTGTATGCCACTTATTATCTCATCTTATCCCTAAGTCCTTCTTCATCAAGAACATTCTGAGCTTATTCCTTTGGTTTTTGAACTCAACTTGGTACAACTCATAACTCATGCTAAAAACATCCTTATAAGATAACTACCTTATTTCTCTTTAGCATTTGCAAACCATCCATGTATCATTTACTTTACCAGGGCATGTTATCTTATCTGTCCTCATACCTTGTGGCAATGTTTCAACTCACATCATCTTTATCCTTAGTGTATGGCATGCATACTGTCCTATCTCTCACTCCCATAACAAGAGAAAATAAGCATTTGGCTGTAGTCCAAATACATAGTTCTTCCTGTTCTAAGAGTAGAGATGGTACAACCCACCTTGCCCGTACACTGTCAAATCCAAGTTGAAACGTGCAACTTATGTCTCTATATCACAAACATCATGATATCCACATTACTTCCATGGAAAACTGGTCTCGAACTTACTTGGTCCAAGCACAATCCTAGGTCATCTCCTCTAGGTCTATACGGAGCCGGCACTTTTGGGGTCATCCCTTTTCCCTTATGCATCAGAGAGTGCCCTACTCATCTGCCCTTTGGGTCCCATGAGTTCATGAAGGTGATCAATCTCTTAATCCATGGCCCTTAGACAATGACAGTTGTTACCTACCGACCCCATGGTCATGTGAAACTATGGAATTAGGCAACTCCTTCTTCCATCGGTCTTATCCCTACCTGACCCTAGGACAAACTTAGGATTCTATTATAGTCCATGTCTGACTTAGAACCTTTCCCAAGCCTTCATCATCTCTCTCTACATTCTTGGGCTGTCTTTCATCCTTTCACAGGGGTCATGGCGACCTGCCTACCTTGGTCAGGCCCCATACCGGTTACCTCCATGGTAACACATCCACATGCACATAGAGATGGTTATCTATGGGTCTATAGGTTCATTCTCATGCCATGTACTCTTAACTTAGCCTCTCAAGGTCCTATGAGACCTCCTTAGGTTTCCTCATACCCACAAAACTAGTAAATCCCCTACCAAAGGGTCCCTCTCCCAGGATGGGAGGAAACTACAACTTGATAACAAAGGTCACAGGCATCCCTAGGGTTTACATTCTCATGAGCATGCCTAACCCAACAACTACTAAGGCACAAGCAGATCACCTATTAACTATGCTAGGTCATACTTGTTCTCTTTCCTCAACACTAGATCAACTTAGTTGTGAGGGGTTCATCAAACATACCCTTAACTTGAGGGGTTTCCGTTACCTCTACACATGAGGAGTATCATGCTCGAAACTATAGAGGCTCAAATCTCATCATGATCATCAGATACACTGCTTCCCTTCTTAGGCCTAGGAACCCTAGGTTCACCTTCGGGTGTCCAACTGCATGCTCAATCTCTAAACCATGAATCAAGCATGCCCAAGATATGTCATGTACTTCCATGATCTTTCTACTCGAGCAACACTTCAGAGTTGATTCCTCTTCCAGGACATCCAACTAGGTATAAAGCCTCACCACTGGTGACTTAAACATCCTCAGGGTCTAAAGCACTCTTTATCTCATCCAGTAGGTAATCACTTATACCATAGGTACCAGAAGCATCATCCTCTCTGTACGGTTTGGTTCCTCTCGAGATAACCAAGACATCATTAGCCTCCAGGGGCCAAGCATAAGGTAACCACTATCATCTACTTAGGTCACATCATCCTCAACTCCCCACTGTTCCTCATGTCTTGGAATCTAAGTTTGCAACCTTTTGCTCGGGTCCTACTTTCTCTTTCCAGAGCTAACTCCACATCCAGCCTTACAACTAGAGGTCTTCTCTCTATGAAGTAGGATAAAGCTCACAAGCATATCCCTACCTAGTGAAGCCTATGTTCAAACTTATGTTTGCTTATGATTATCCATAGCCCCTTATGCTTATCTCATAAGACATCGATCATGTCCTTCTGACCTCAGTTTAGACTTACTTCTCATACTTCTGATGTACTCTGGGTGCAAGCTATATCCTACTTGCAACAGCCCATAAGGTTTCTATAGGTTCTTCTCTAACCTCATCCATGAAGGAGGTATCCTTTGCTCAAACATGCACGACCCTTCCCAAGGTTGGGTTGCTAACGATACTCAGTCATCAACTTCTCATGGCTCATATGGCATCCAAGGCATGTTTATCCAAACACCTGGTCTACCATGACATCTAACTCTTCATCTCATCTCTCTCTAACCTTCACATAGGGTTAGGGTTAACATCATCTTCAAAGGATGTGCTAGGTGTAAACTTTTAATGGAGGTATCTACCTCCAAGACTACTCTCTCTACTCATCCTCCTGCCAAGGAGGTCTATCCTCAGGCCTCTCCTGAGGGCAATGACAACTCGTGTCATACGACCTAAGCATGTATCTATTCCTTTACGCTTAAGCTTCTGTCCATGACATCTTATTTACATGCTTTTTATTAATTTGGTGGAAGATTCCTTAATCCTTATCAACCTTACCCATACCTCAAGAGGGTGAGGAAAAGAGAGAAAACCCTAATCCTTAAGGTCCTTAGAGAATTCAAGTTGAGAAAGGATGAACAAGATGAGAGAGTCCTAAAGGCATCTTATTTCGAGTCATATCCTAAGACATCGGCCATGTAGTCACACAATCCGGGAGTCCTCATATTCCGACTAGCGGTGCGGAGGAAAATATTGCCAGCCCCCAGACGTGATCCTTTTCTAGACACCTCAATCTTTCAGACAATCCTCTAATAACTCTGTTGGGTTCTACATAATTTGCAAAATTTAATAATTATTGAATATTAAGTGAGGAACTTTTGCTCTGATACCAATTGTAACGACCCCGTCTCCCGGTAACCCCCACTTAAGGGAGACCAAAAGATCAGAGCCGTTATCTAATAACCCAGATCAAAGGTTCGACAAATAATCAATAATAGTTATGAAATTCTACCAACTAAATTGAAAACTGATATAAAATAAAAACTTTACTTACTTTTTAGAAGCTGGGATTTCTAAACTTCTATCCATGAAGACACTAATCTAACTAATCCTCCTGTGTTCGTTATTTCGCATTTAGTTCCACATATGCCACTTTACTGTTTGTTCTTTTCACTTGTACCTAAAACGCCGACAAACAAAACGTCGGTCAGCAAGAAGCTGGTATGTGGGGTAACAATAATTGTGCAACTATGTTAATAATGTAATCAACCAAATATCATTTAACATCCAAGATTACGTTTTAAGCAATACTACTCAATCCTTGCCTATCCCCTATCTCTGTACCATCCCTGCAGTGGACATGGATACTACCTCTCTCATATGGTAGATCCTTACCCCCATGGCCCTACCACACTGGTAGCCAATTCCTAGGGTTATGGAGTCGCATGGTCCTACCCAAAGGTTAGCCCAATCCCTGACTCATGATGACTTGATGGACCTACCCCATTGGTAGCCATTTACTAAGTCATTTAATGACCTGATGGACCTACCCCATTGGTAGCCATTTACTAGGTCAATCTATAAAGTTATAGAGAGGGCTAGGATCTGAGCTATTAGGCACATCTCTTATGTGATAGTCATATTCACATTAGAATTTGCATGAATTAAATGCAAACAACAGTTTAATTCAAGTCATCGATAAAACCTCAAAAATCCTCGAGAAACTAATTCGGGATATTCATAGGCGTAACCACATACCTGATCTGATGATTTCAGAAGCATTAAGCAAATTCAACCAAGCATGCAATCCAAGTAATTCAACAATCACATAATTCTTGAAAAGAATATGTACTCTATTTATTACACACTTTATCAAGAACCTACTTTATTGACTTGGATTCACTTTCTAGGGTTTCTGTATCCATTTTAGGGTTTTGTTTTGCAATTAGGGTTTCCCTTTATCTTTTACCATATTAAACCCTAATTTTATGCCATTACTCATAAACCCTAATTATCTCGTCTATTCGTCAACATTAAGGTTATCTTAACAACATATAACCCTATTTTCATATTATAGGCACATTAATCATCAATTAAGCTTCTTTTTCATTAAAGCTACTATTTTTACCCCTTTAATCCATGACAAGATCATTATACACATTTATCATCAATTCATTGTTCATTATGGTCCAATTCACATATGAACTCGATTTGCCATTAATACTACCTTTTGCAAAATCACTTACTTTTGGGCCATTCAGAGCACGCAACTTGTCCTGCTCCATGCAACGTTGCCTTGTAAGTTGAAATTATAACAGAATTACAAAAATACCCTTGACTTAAGGATCCGTTCTTTGGCACGCTGAGGGGTAGCACGGTCAAACGCCGCCCATGCCTTCTTCTTCCTCGGATCCGCAGCAGTAGCGCCGCCCTAGCTGCGATGGAGCAGCTTTTGTGCGGCTCTGGCTTCCCGTTCAGGATTCAACCTTCACCGAAAGTGCATCCCCTAGCTCCGCCGCCCCTTGATGCACCTAGGGCACCATCCAGTTCATGGCCTAGACGACCGACTTGAGCGCTCCAAGACTACGACACGTAGCAGGCCTGCTGTCCTCCTGCCGGCATTGTGCAAGTGCTAGGGCTCGGGGACGATGGACGAGCTCTTCTCTGGTGACGTGGGTGCATGGCGCTTCCACCGCAAAACCTTCCATGGTCCCTTGTTGCTCCAAGGGTTACATTACCACTCCACCCACCTTGACTGGGTTTGTACGTAGAGAAAAAGAGGAAGAGCGTGGGATCTCTTTTAACTTCGAACCAGGGGTTCCACCCCTTTTATAGGGGAGTATGTCCTCACCCTAAGATGCCCACCTAAGAGGAGACAAGTCCTCTCCTATTAGGAATTCTATTCCTATAATGAGAAACAAGTCTCTTTCTCTCTCTTAAAAGATCCTCTTGATATTCATTATCCTTGAGATATTAGAATTTTGAAAATCTCTTCTATTATCTTCTTACTACTTGCCCTTTTTATTCAATGGTCACGAAATTCTATTTTCATTTAATAGAAAATTACTTCCTTTTTATCAATATTACAACATTAATTAATAATGCATTACATTATCCTTTTATTTGACTTTATTGGTATTCTCTTTCTTTCCTCTTTATTGGGACTCCTTGGATCCCAAGAGACTCTATTATTTCGAAATCCTTTTTATTAGACACTCATTATCCTTCTAGATGCATCTAAATGCATTATTTTCACATTATCTTGTTTATTTCTTATTAAAATATTTCCTTTTGAGGATTTATCTTTATTTCTCTTTTATTTTCATTATTGGTATTCCTTTTATCATTAGGAATCATTGGGATACAAAAATCCGCAAAGGATCACTCAATTATACCTCTTTTCCACTTATTTCCACATTTTGTCATTATTTTTAATTTCTTTCTTAATAAAGAAATACTTAATTGATCTTTGCTTTTCTAATTGATTCATCTTTGCAACTTTGGACTCCTTGGGACCCAAGGAACCCAAGAGGCACAAAATCCAACTTTGGATTAAGCTCTTTTGCTTTCTAGAGGTTTCCACACCTTTCTTTTCTCAAATTCTCAATTATTCATAATTAATTGAATTTCCTTGTTATTGGGCCCAATAGCCAATAAAGCCCACAACACAATCATCAAGGCTATTTTAAATGAAATCCATTTATTCAAAACAAATTATATCATTATTTGTTCATTTATCTATAATATGAGAAATTACGTTTCTCTGCAAATGAACCCAAAAATTGGGGTTTTAACATCCTTCCCCTCTTATAAGAATTTTGTCCTCAAAATTCCATCAAGCAAGCAAACGAACAAGATAAGCCTTGTATATGTCCATCATGGCTCCCATGTGGCTTCACCCTTTCCATGGTACTTCCCAAGAACCTTCATTATCTCATATTCTTCCATCTGAGTTCTTACCTTGGTATATCGTACCCTCATAGGTGACTCAGGACATTTCAGCCTCTCAAAATTTGAATAGGTTCAGGGATCAATACATGGCTTGGGTACCTCACATAGTGCTCTAGATCAGACTCATGCAACACATCATTTTATCCTGAGGGGCAAGGCTTTTAAAAAAAAATTTGGCCATTATATTCATCCCGTGGCCTGGGCTCGATCCTGGGACCTCTCACTAACAACTCGAGTGTCTAACCATCTTGGTGTCTTCTCACAACCATCTCCACCAATCCATCTCAAATGGACCCATATATCGGGGACTCAGCTTTCTCAGTTGTAGCTTAGAGGTGTCGGATTTTCACATCACATATTCTCCCATAGTGAACTGCATGTCAGTTTGCTTCGCATCAGCTCGTAACTCATGTCACCATTGGGCTTTCTCTCAGCCATTGCACGATCAAAGTGACTTCATCTACACACACTGTGGTTCTTTTCTGACCTTCACGAGGCCTCCTTCACCAACATCATCTTAATGAAGTGGTGACTGACACAACCTCTATAAGACTTCTTGCATCCCGATAAAGGCTATGGTGGTTAACATCATATCTTAAGAACTATCTCTATGTATCACCTTGAATGAGAACACATGCTCCCATCAGACCCTCTAGTCTGGATCATGCTGTCCATTAGTATGGGGTGATAAACTGTACTATCATCGAGTTCTTCATGTATCCACTTCCACCTCATGGAAGTGAACCTTAGTCATTCGCAAGAACTTTTGAACTCGCATCATGGTGTAGTTGAACCATCTCTCTCATGGGTAGTTCAACCAGATCTGTCCCTTGATGGAACTCTTTCTGTCTCATGTCATCTAGGTAATGCGATCTACCATAACCCACATTGCATCTTGACCTTCCTTGGTCTAGGGGAGACTTATCACCACATCCATAGTGATGAACTCCCATTCCCGCTCAGAAACTCTTTATCCTCTATGTCAATGCACTGGGTAACTGATGCTCATCCTTCACTTTCTGTCATGCATGGCAACATATCACATGCAACCACATCTCCAACATCCATAGTATTACTACCACTCATTATCACAGTAATACCATGGTGTAAGGTGATGTCAACATCATTATTTCTTGTATTTCATGATTTCTCCAGATCGATTCCTCAGAACCCCAAACCATTCTCATCAAGGTTTTATTACCTTCTGACCCAAAGAAGTGCATCTGAGGTTCTACCACCATCCTTTCATTGCATCAAGGACTAGACTGGCTAATCAATCAACCATTAACTGATCTCATTACATTAGTGTTAGCCAAACATATCTTCATTTCCAAACTTAGGGTTAGTCTAACAACCAAACTAGGCAGATATATCTCAACCAGAGCATCGATTACCACCTCACCTTTTTATGCATTAGGTAATGTTGATGACATACACCTTCTTGTATGCCACTTATTATCTCATCTTAGCCCTAAGTCCTTCATCAAGAACATTCTGAGCTTATTCCTTTGGTTTTTGAACTCAACCTGGTATAACTCATAGCTCATGCTAAATACATCCTTATATGATAACTACCTTATTTCTCTTTAGCATTTGCAAACCATCCATGTATCATTTACTTTACCAGGGTATGTTATCTTATCTGTCCTCATACCTTGTGGCAATGTTTCAACTCACATCATCTTTATCCTTAGTGTATGGCATGCATACTATCCTATCTCTCACTCCCATAACATGAGGAAATAAGCATTTGGCTGTAGTCCAAATACAGAGTTCTTCCTGTTCCAAGAGTAGAGATGATACAACCCACCTTGCCCGTACACTTTCAAATCCAAGTTGAAACTTGCAGCTTATGTCTCTATATCACAAACATCATGATATCCACATTACTTCCATGGAAAACTAGTCTCGAACTTACTTGGTCCAAGCACAATCCTAGGTCATCTCCTCTAGGTCTATAGGGAGCTGACACTTTTGGGGTCATCCCTTTTCCCTTATGCGTCAGAGAGTGCCCTACTCATCTGCCCTTTGGGTCCCATGAGTTCATGAAGGTGATCAATGTCCTAATCCATGGTGCTCAGACAATGATAGTTGTTACCTCCCGACCCCATGGTCATGTGCAACTAGGGAATTAGGCAACTCCTTCTTCCATCGGTCTTATCCCTACCTGACCCTAGTACAAACTAAGGATTCTATTATAGTACATGTCCGACTTAGAACCTTGCCCAAGCCGTCATCATCTCTCTCTGCATTCTTGGGCTATCTTTCATCCTTTCACAGGGATCATGGCGACCTGCCTACCTTGGTCAGGCCCCATACCAGTTATCTCCATGGTAACACATCCACATGCACATAGAGAAGGTTATCTATGGGTCTATAGGTTCATTCTCATGCCATGTACTCTTCACTTAGCCTCTCAAGGTCCTATGAGACCTCCTTAGGTTTCCTCATACCCACAAAACTGGTAAATCCCCTACCAAAGGGTCCCTCTCCCAGGATGGGAGGAAACTACAACTTGATAACAAAGGTCACAAGCGTCCCTAGGGTTTACATTCTCATGAGCATGCCTAACCCAATAGCTACTAAGGTACAAGCAGATCACCTATTAACTATGCTAGGTCATACTTGTTCTCTTTCCTTAACACTAGATCAACTTAGTTGTGAGGGGTTCATCAAACATACCCTTAACTTGAGGGGTTTCCGGTACCTCTACACATGAGGAGTATCATGCTCGAAACTATAGAGGCTCAAATCTCATCATGATCATCAGATACACTGCTTCCCTTCTTAGGCCTAGGAACCCTAGGTTCACCTTCAGGTGTCCAACTGCATGCTCAATCTCTTAACCACGAATCAAGCATGCGCAAGATATGTCATGTACTTCCATGATCTTTCTACTCGAGCAACACTTCAGAGTTGATTCCTCTTCCAAGACATCCAACTAGGTATAAAGCCTCACAACTGGTGACTTAAACATCCTCAGGGTCTAAAGCACTCTTTATCTCATCCAGTAGGTAATCACTTATACCATAGGTACCAGAAGTGTAATGCCCGGGCCCACTGCCCAAAGCTCTAGTAGAGTTTCAGGAATTACGACTGGCCCCACAGACCACCACTAGCCTTAACTGCGTGCTTTGTCGTCATGCACGTGCAAGCCGGGGTCAACTTCCCGACTGGTCACCCATCCTAGTACTACTCCAATTGTAACGACCCCGCCTCCCGGTAACCCCCAATTAAGGGAGACCCGAAGGTCAGATCCGTTATTCGATTAACAAGATCAAAGGTTCGATAAATAATCAGTAACAATTAATAAACTTTACCAACTAAAATGAAAACTTCACATAGCTCTGATACCATTTGTAATGCCCGGACCCACTGCCCAGGGCTCTAGTAGGGTTTTAGGAATGATGACTAGCCCCACAGACCACCACTAGCCTTAACCGCACACTTTATCCTCACTGACGTGCAAGCCAGGATCAACTTCCCGACTGGTCACCCATCCTAGTACTACTCCAAGTCGAGCATGCTTAACTATGGAGTTCTTTAGAGATGGGCTCCCTGAAAAGGTGGTGCACCTTGGTGATATGGGTAGTCCAATCATTCCTTTTAAGATCAAGTTATCTGAGGCCTCAAATCCTAGGATGTTACAATCTCCCCCACTTAGACTCTTGACGTCCTCATCAAGGCTCAACTATATGGCCTCATAATCTGACCCCATTTCAGTGGAGACCCACAATGGCCCATGGACACCTAGCTCCCGTCCATGACAACCAACGCAATTGCGGCTCCATCTCGTCTCTACGGATAGCACTTTCCAACTTGCCTGGACCGCACGACTCAAAACTGGCATGCCACATGCCCATGTGGGCCCCACCTACTGGAGAGGTTATGGCTCTGATACCATTTGTAACGCCCGGGCCCACTGCCCAAGGCTCTAGTAGAGTTTCAGGAATGACGACTGGCCCCACAGACCACCACTAGCCTTAACTGTGTACTTTGTCCTCATGCACGTGCAAGCTGGGGTCAACTTCCCGACTGGTCACCCATCCTAGTACTACTCCAAGCTGAGCACGCTTAACTATGGAGTTCTTTAGTGATGGGCTCCCAAAAAAGGAGGTGCACCTTGGTGATATGGGTAGTCCAATCATTCCTTTTAAGATCATGTTATCCAAGGCCTCAAATCCTGGGATGTTACAAGAAGCATCATCCTCTCTCTAGGGTTTGGTTCCTCTCGAGATAACCAAGACATCATCAACCTCCAGGGGTCAAGCATAAGGTAACCACTATCATCTACTTAGGTCGCATCATCCTCAACTCCCCACTGTTCCTCATGTCTTAGAATCTAAGTTTCCAACCTTTTGCTCGGGTCCTGCTTTCTCTTTCCAGAGCTAACTCCACATCCAACCATACAACTAGAGGTCCTCTCTCTATGAAGTAGGATCAAGCTCACAAGCATATCCCTACCTGGTGAAGCTTATGTTCAAACTTATGTTTGCTTATGATTATCCATAGCCCCTTATGCTTATCTCATAAGCCATCCATCATGTCCTTATGACCTCAGTTTAGACTTACTGCTTGTACTACTGATGTACTCTGGGTGCAAGCTATATCCTACTTACAACAGCCCATAAGGTTTCTATAGGTTCTTCTCTAACCTCATCCATGAAGGAGGTATCCTTCGCTCAAACATGCACGACCCTTCCCAGGGTTGGGTTGCTAATGATACTCGGTCATCAACTTCTCATGGCTCATATGGCATCCAAGGCATGTTTATCCAAACACCTGGTCTACCATGACATCTAAATCTTCATGTCATCTCTCTCTAACCTTCACTTAGGGTTAGGGTTAACATCATCTTCAAAGGATGTGCTAGGTCTCTATTTTTAATGGAGGTCTCTACCTCCAAGACTACTCTCTCTACTCATCCTCCTGCCAAGGAGGTCTATCCTCAGGCCTCTCCTGAGGGCAATGAAAACTCGTGTCATACGACCTAAGCATGTATCTATTCCTTTACGCTTAAGCTTATGTCCATGACATCTTATTTACATGCTTTTTATTAATTTGGTGGAGGATTCCTTAATCCTTATCAACCTTACCCATACCTCAAGATGGTGAGGAAAAGAGAGAAAACCCTAATCCTTAAGGTCCTTAGAAAATTCGAGTTGAGAAAGGATGAACAAGATGAGAGAGTCCTAAAGGTATCTTATTTCGAGTCATATCCTAAGACATCGGCCAGGCAGTGACACAATCCGGGAGTCCTCGTATTTTGACTAGCAGTGCGGAGAAAAATATTTCCAGCCCCCAGACGTGATCCTTTTCTAGACACCTCAATCTTTCATACAATCCTCTAATAACTCCCTTGGGTTCTACAGAATTTGTAAAATTTAATAATTATTAAAGATTAAGTGAGGAACCTTCGCTCTGATACCAGTTGTAACGACCTCGTCTCCCAGTATCCCCCACTTAAGGGAGACCAAAAGATCAGAGCCATTATCTAATAACCCGGATCAAAGGTTCGACAAATTTTCAATAATAATTATGAAATTCTACCAACTAAACTGAAAACTGATATAAAATAAAAACTTTACTTACTTTTTAGAAGCTAGGATTTCCAAACTTCTATCCATGAAGACACTAATCTAACTAATCCTCCTGTGTTCGTTATTTCTCATTTAGTTCCACATATGCCACTTTACTGTTTGTTCTTTTCACTTGTACCTAAAACGCCGACAAACAAAACGTCGGTCAGCAAGAAGCTGGTATGTGGGGGAAATAATAATTGTGCAACTATGTTAACAATGTAATCAACCAAATATCATTTAACATCTAAGATTATGTTTTAAGCAATACTACTCAATCCTTGCCTATCCCCTATCTCTGTATCGTCCCTGCAGTGGACATGGATACTACCTCTCTCATATGGTAGATCCTTACCCCCATGGGCATACCACACAGGTAGCCAATTCCTAGGGTTATGGAGTTGCATGGTCCTACCCAAAGGTAGCCCAATCCCTGACTCATGATGACTTGATGGACCTACCCCATTGGTAGCCATTTACTAAGTCATTTAATGACCTGATGGACCTACCCCATTGGTAGCTATTTACTAGGTCAACCTATAAAGTTATAGAGAGGACTAGGATCTAAGCTAGTAGGCACATCTCTTATGTGATAGTCATATTCACATTAGAATTTGCATGAATTAAATGCAAACAACAGTTTAATTCAAGTCATCGATAAAACCTCAAAAATCCTCGAGAAACAAATTGGGGATATTCATAGGCGTAACCACATACCTGATCTGATGATTTCAGAAGCATTAATCAAATCCAACCAAGCATGCAATCCAAGTAATTCAACAATCACATAATTACAGAAAAGAATATTTACTCTATTTATTACACACTTTATCAAGAACCTACTTTATTGACTTGGATTCACTTTCCAGGGTTTTTGTATCCATTTTAGGGTTTCGTTTTGCAATTAGGGTTTCCCTTTATCTTTTACCATATTAAACCCTAATTTTTTGCCATTACTCATAAACCCTAATTATCTCATCTATTCTTCAACATTAAAGTTATCTTAACAACATATAACCCTATTTTCATATTACAGCACATTAATTATCAATTAAGCTTCTTTTTTCATTAAAGATACTATTTTACCCCTTTAATCCATGACAAGATCATTATATGCATTTATCATCAATTCATAGTTCATTATGGTCCAATTCACATATGAACTAGATTTGCCATTAATACTACCTTTTATTCATGAGAAAACCCTAATTACTATTTTTAGGGTTTTTATCCACAAATTAGGAACTTTAATACTCGAAATAGCTTATAACCATGAAAACTCAGTTTTATGCATGAAATTGAATAATTAAATCCATTAGTAGTCCTAATTACCAACATTAGGGTTTCAAGGCCCATTAAAGTATTATTCATGCACATTAAACTCGAAATTAACTAATTATATGCAAAGTTCATCCTTTTTGTTCCTAATGTGCCCTTTCATCATTAACAGGTTAATACCAACTCTAATCATCCATTAAACCCTTATAAATATATTATTCATCTCAAAATAGGGGTTCTTTAAACATTGACACATTAAAGTTGATATCTTCCATTACTTTTCGAATTGAAAAAGGAATTGAATTCTAACTATATTTTTATTGGATTCCTCTCATTTTTCTGAGCAACTTTCATATTTTATGCGTGCTAGTCTGAGTTACGAATCTTTAGTTATGAAATTTGCAAAATCACTTACTTTTGGGCCAATCAGAGCGCGCCACTTGTCCTGCTCCATGCAACGGTACCTTGTAAGTTGAAATTATAACCGAATTACGATACTACCCTTGACTTAAGGATCCGTTGTTTTGCACGCTAAGGGGTAGCATGGTCAAATGCCGCCCGTGCCTTCTTCTTCCTCGGATCCGTAGCAGCAACGCCGCCCTAGCTGTGATGGAGCAGCTTTTGCGCGGCCCTGGCTTCCCGTTTAGGACCCAACCTTTACCGGAAGTGCATCCCCTACCTCCTTCGCCCCTTGACGCACCTAGGGCACCATCCAGTTTGTGTCCCAGACGGCCTACTTGAGCGCTCCAAGCCTGCGACACGTAGCAGGCCTGCTGTCCTCCTGCCAGCATTGTGCAAGTGTTAGGGCTTGGGGACGATGGACGAGCTCTTATCTGGTGACGTGGGTGCATGGCACTTCCACCGCAAAACCTTCCATGGTCCCTTGTTTCTCCAAGGGTTACATTACCACTCCACCCACCTTGACTAGGGTTTGCACGTAGAGAAAAAGAGGAAGAGCGTGGGATCTCTTTTAACTTCGAACCAGGGGTTCCACCCCTTTTATAGGGGAGTATGTCCTCACCCTAAGATGCCCACCTAAGAGGAAACGAGTCCTCTCCTATTAGGAATCCTATTCCTATAATGAGAAATAAGTCTCTTTCTCTCTCTTAAAAGATCCTCTTGATATTCATTATCCTTGAGATATTAGAATTTCGAAAATCTCTTCTATTATCTTCTTACTACTTGCCCTTTTTATTCAATGGTCACGAAATTCTATTTTCATTTAATAGAAAATTACTTCCTTTTTATCAATATCACAACATTCATTAATAATGCATTACATTATCCTTTTATTTGACTTTATTGGTATTTTTCTTTCTTTCCTCTTTATTGGGACTCCTTGGATCCCAAGAGACTCTATTATTTTGAAATCCTTTTTATTGGACACTCATTATCCTTCTAGATGCATCTAAATGCATTATTTTCACTTTATTTTGTTTATTTCTTATTAAAATATTTCCTTTTGAAGATTTCTCTTTATTTCTCTTTTATTTTCCTTATTGGTATTCCTTTTATCATTAGGAATCATTGGGATACGAAAACCACAAAGGATCACTCAATTATACCTCTTTTCCACTTATTTTCCACATTTTATCATTATTTTCAATTTCTTTCTTAATAAAGAAATACTTAATTGATCTTTGCTTTTCTAATTGCTTCATCTTTGCAACTTTGGACTCCTTGGGACCCAAGGAACCCAAGAGGCACGAAATCCAACTTTGGATTAAGCTCTTTTGCCTTCTAGAGGTTTCCACACCTTTCTTTTCTCAAATTCTCAATTATTCATAATTAATTGAATTTCCTTGTTATTGGGCCCAATAGCCAATAAAGCCCACAACACAATCATCAAGGCTATTTTAAATGAAATCCATTTATTCAAAACAAATTATATCATTATTTGTTCATTTATTTATAATATGAGAAATTACATTTCTCTGCATATGAACCCAAAAATTGGGGTTGTAACAGGCAAGCAACATATGAATTGACTCAAGTCTAGCTACAGGTACATGATTCTCATCAATGTCTATACCTTCTTATTGATTGTATCCTTGAGCCACTAACCTTGCTTTGTTTCTTACCACTTTTCCGCTTTCATCAATCTTGTTGCGGTAGACCCATTTGGTGCCAATGATCTTTCTATCATTTGGTCTTGGCATAAGGGTCCAAACTTTGTTCTTCTCAAATTGTTCCAACTCCTCTTGCATAGCTGGGATCCATTCTTCATCCCCAAGAGCTTCTTTGACATTATTAGGTTTGCGTTTAGAGATGAACGTGTTGTTGGCTTCTTCTTTGTTGAAAGCAGCTCGTGTCTTCCCTCTTTCAAGGGGATCACCTAAAATCAGCTCCTTTGGATGATTCTTTGCAAACTAGGGGGTTGGATCCTTCTTTTCATCATCTTTGTCTTCTTCTTGAGTAACCACCTCTTTCCCCTTTTGGGTGATGTTGATATCTTTAAGAATAGGAATTATTTTACCTACACCATCATCATTTGGAAAAATATCTTTGGGAATAGAGGGGTTAGTGTCAATAAACTTTACATTAATAGATTCTTCTACTTAAGCAAGATCAACATTAAAACTCTATAAGCCATGCTAGTAGTGCTATATCCAAGAAAGAAAGCCTTGTAAGATTTCAGATCAAACTTGTTGAGAGGATCTTTCATATTCAAAACAAAACAAGGACATCTGAAAACATGGAAATACTCGATAGAAGGCTTCCTACCACGCCATAACTCATAGGTGATTTTCTTCAGCGAAGGATGAGTAAAGACCTAGTTTTGCAAAAAACATGAGGTACTGATAGCTTCATCCCAAAACTTATTAGGAGTGTCATACTCTAGAAGCATGGTCCTAGCCATCTCCTATAAAGACCTATTCTTTCTCTCTACAACCCCATTTTGTTGAGGTGTTCAAGATGAAGAGAAGTTGAGTGCATAACTCGATTCATGATAAAACCCCTCATAAAGCTCATTTTAAAATTCTCTCCCATGGTCACTATGGGTGGAAACAATGCAGCACAAAGCTTCATTCTCAACTCGTTTACAAAAGCTTGAGAAAACATCAAGCATATCAGTTTTAGAAATGAGAAAGAAAGTCCATATAGATCTAGAGAAATCATCAACAATAACAAGGCAATACTTGGAGCCAGGAAGCGATTGAGTTCTCATTGGTCCAAATAGATCAATGTGAAGAAGCTCAAGAGCTATCTTAGTACTAAGGACTCTTTTGGATTTGAAGGAGGACTTGGTCTGCTTTCCTTGGGTACAAGGTTGGCATTCCTCATCCTTTTTAAAATCCAATATAGGAAGACCCTTGACCAAGTCCTTTTTGCTCAACTCCTTCAACTGATGCATATTTACATGACCAAGTCAGCGGTGCCAAAGAGAAATATCATTCGAGTTGACTACTAGACATATACCAATAACAAGTTTAATAGAGTCAAGAATAATAACATAAAGATTACAACTTCTAGTTCCCTTATATATAACTTGATAGGTGAGCGAATCTAGAATCAAGCATTCAAAGGAAGTAAATAAAACATGGTAACCATTATCACAAAGCTGACTAACACTAATTAAATTGTGATGTAGGCCATCCACAAAAAGAACATTCTTGATACATAAGGATTCACCTACATCACCCTCACCTTTGACTTTACCTTTCCTGTTGTCCCCAAAGGTGACCGATCCTCCTTTCTTTTTGGTGAAATTGTTGAAATGGATTATGTCACCGGTCATGTGCTTTGTACAACCACTATCAACAATCCATCTACCCTTTTCCTACAAAAAAGGAGAATGTCAGTTCCCAACTTAAACTTTGGGATCCAGAGTTAGCTTGGGGACCCATTTCATCTTTGGGTTGGTCCCCTTGGGCTTGTAAGGAGAATAAGTAGAGCAATGATCATCACATTTGCAATAAGAACAAACCATAGGATTCTTAGTGTCATAAGACTCTCATACAAAGAAAGATGTCTCCTTACTCTTTTTCTTACCTTTGGATTTGCTCTTGCCCTTTGATGCTCCCCCTTCAAATCCTAAACCACTAGTACCACTTTGTTTGGTAGAATGGTCAAGGATTTCATTTAGGGAGTTCTTACCTTTGAGAAATTTCTGTAGGGATGCTCTCAATCTACGATTATCATCATTTAAAGAAACAATGGTAGAAGATAAACTAGATATGTCATCCCTAACATGCATAAGATCAGCCTCAAGACATAAAGCTTTAGTTAAATATGAGTCTTTTTCAAGAGAGATAGAAGCCACATTAACACTAGGCAATAAAGGTATAAAAGATAGATCATTTACTTGAGCAAGCAACTTAGCATTTTCAGATTTTAGGATTTTACTACGACCATCAATAAGGAGCTTAAATTCCGTATTTTCAGTTTTAAGCAATTCAAGCTCTTTAAGGCAATTTGGGTTTTCTTCCTTAAGATTCTCAATGTTCTTAAGGTAGATACCATTCTCAACTTCAACCCCATTGTATTGGAGTTCAAGATCAAGGAATTTCCCTTGCAAATTATCAATACTCTCAAGGTTGGTTTTCTGATTCAATTCAAGAATTTCAAGCTTAGCATAAAGTCCTTTAATAATTTTTCCTAGCCATTTTCTTTTAGATTTACATTTAGCAAAAGATGAACTGGTAGACATAATCATGTCAATAATAGCTTCCTTAGATATGCATGCAATCTTACCTCACTTACATCACCAATATCTTCACTAGTAGAGGCCATGAGAGTAAGGTGGCACTCTCCATCTTCTTCTGGTCTTGAGCTCCTTGAAGATGAAGCTTCCCAAGCTCCATTCTTGTGTCTCTTCTCCTTGTTGTCCTTCCTCTTGTATTCCTATTCCTTCTTTGAGCTGCCCTTGTGGTGTGACTTTCTTGACTTGGGGCATTCACTCTTGTAGTGCCCCTTTTGATCACACTTGTATTATCTCAGAGTAGAAGAGGAGGAGGCTTGCTTTCCCTTGAAGTGTTTGCCCTTGATGTATTTGGCTTCATGTCCACTAGGGCCTTCATCTTCACTAGAGGAGGAGGGAGAAGTCTGACAAGAAAGTTGTAGTTAGGAGGGAGAAGTCTAGAAAGCAAGTTGTTGTTGAAGGATGATAACCTCCACTTGTTCTTTGAAAGCACTATCTTTAATCTTCTTGGCTTCCTTCTCTTCTTTCTTTGCTTCTTCTTCTTGCTTGTCAAGTCTAGGCTCATGGGCTTGAAAATTTCCAATGAGTACTTCAGTTGGGATGTCACCAAGAATCCTCACTTCTTCAATGGAGGTGACCTTTTACTCCCATCTCTTTGGTAGAGTCCTCAAGATCTTGGAGTTGATTACACCTCTATCCAAAGTGTTGCCCAATGCAGCCAACCCATTGATCATGACATTGAGTCTTGAGTACATCTCAACAATCCCTTCTTTCTTACCCATCTTGACATTCTCTAGAAGGCTGCTCAACATGTAGATCTTTGCCTCCTTGACATACTTTGTGCCTTCATAGGTGATGCACATCTTGTCCCAAATCTCATAGGCGGTGTCCCAAGATGAGATTTGGTTGAACTTCGAAGGGGCGAGGGCTGCATAGAGGATGCTAATGACCTTGGCATTGAGTTGGGCTTCTTTGAATGTAGCTTCACTCCATATAGCTACAACTTTGGTTGGCTCCTTATAGTGTGTGACCATCACCTTCCACATGTCAAAGTTCATCCCTTGAATGTAGAACTGCATACTCCTCTTCCAATAGAGGAAGTTGGTTCCATCAAAGACCGGAGGACGCATGGAGAAGCCTCCTCTAGGTTGAGAGAACCAAGTAGGTTGTCACCCATCTTCTTGTCTCGTGGGAGATTGTTTGAGAAGATCCTTTGCTCTAATACCACTCATTAGATCTAAGGGCTCTAGAGGCGAGGTGAATAGAGCTACAAAATTTCTCACAAAATAGATTAGACCTTCAAATTATATCAAGTTTAAAGCAATAGCTTAATTACAATTTGAAGTCCTATCTAACAAGCATAGCAAGGATGAGAGAGATTAATAGCAAGCACTTGACAAAGGGATGTAGAGTTTTTCCACACTTCAAACTAGAAGTGAGTTAGTCCACTACCTAGAGAGGTTAAACTCTAGGACTTTGCAAGTACTTTTCTCTATATTATCACCAATAAGAGTTACAACACAAGACCACCAAAGGACTTACCCATCCAATCACAAGGAGATATCCACCTTACCAAAGGACTTACCACTTAGCTTGAGTCTTCAGCCTTCACTAAGGCCTTACCCACTCAAGCTCAAGTCTTCTGCCTTGAAGGACTTTGCTTCTCCTCTTGGATCCTTAGCCTTTACTTTCTCCTTCACCTGGAGAAGATCACCACCTCTTCATCAACCTTCAAGAGGACCAGCTATAACTCCTTCTTCACTCGATGGAGCTTGCTTCACCTTTTCTTCATGTAGGAAGGGGATAGGGAAGTGGGAGAAGATGAGAACTTTACATGCACAAGGGTGGAGCTCTCTTACAATATGCCTAACTCACTCACAAATCACAAAATGAAGTGTAAACTAGAGAGATAAAGGGGCTCAAGGAGTAGTAGCACACTCAAGTATAGCAAGGACGTTGAATATCTTGAATGAGAAAACTTAGAATGAACTCCAAGGGGTCCTATTTATAGATGGGGGTGCTTCCTTGAGTTGGGGAACACTTAGGGCCGAAATATAGCCATTTTGCACAAGGCAACATATCTATTTTCACCCAAGCCAAGTCACTAATGGTTATAATCACTTTTTTTATATTTTCTGTACACTGTATTCGGTCGAGTTTCAATAAAGTACCTCGACTGATCAACTAATAGACAAAGCCAATTTTTAAACTATCGATCGAGTTTCATCAAGTGAACTCGACCGATGAGCTAAAATTGAGTTTGCTCAGTGAGTCAGCCGATCAAGTTCTATAAATGCACTACTCGACCAATGGGTCATCTTCAAAAAATCCATCATAGGATCGGTCAAGATTGTAACTCGACCGATGAACAACCTGTGATCAATTTTCTAAATTGACTTTTGGGTGACTAAAACTTGGTATAATGTCTCCCACATATTTTTCTCATCTTAGTTACAAGTCATATCTTCAGTACAAGTGATTACAAAAATCTCCTAAGGTTGTTTGAAGTGATTTCCTAATTAGCACACTTGCATTGCATTTGACTTGAACTTGGACAAGCTAGGGCTTGTTTAATTTGATCCCTTTCATGTACCTAAAGCATGAAATCAATCTTGAACAAACATATTAGATACATATGAATGGGATGGTTGAGTCATTATCAAAATATGGACAATGTATAACCTTTAGGTCAACATTGGGTACTTAATGGTTTCAATAGGCACCCATCATAAACTTATCACATTGTGTGAGCCATGTCTAAATTAAAAAGGTTTCCCCAAAAGTAAGGTAATATCAGAATCTACATGTTGGAAGACAGGCAAATCATGCCCTATTTTACTGGCTTGTGGGGCTTTTTTAGAAGTTTGAATTCCATTTTATCATCATCAGTTCCATGTGTCATTATTTCTCTTCCCATCTCCAATGCAACATTCGTCATGACCTAGAATGGCCTACCAAGGAGTATCTTAAACCCATAGTCTTCTTGTATCTCCATAACCATGAACACTTTAGGAAATATGAATATTGTCTACCTTGACCAAAACAACTTCACATATATAGTAAGGCTGTAAAAAATTTTATTTGCCAGTTGCATTGTCATGTAGGCTTTCCTACTATGTGATAAACCCATATTCTTGAAGGTATTCAATGATATAAAATTGATGTTGGCGCCTGAATTGCATAAGGAATCTCCAAAGTGATACCAACCTATAGAATATGGAATATCAAAGAACCCCATATCTTCTCTCTTACTAGGTAGCTTTCTTTGAATCAAAATGCTAACTTTGTCATTTACAACCACTAAATCAGAATATGCAATTATCATATTCTTGGTAATTCATTCATTCAACAATTTACCATAGGAGGGGATTTTCTCAAGATTAAGGGAAGACTCACATGACGATTGTGAAAAATATAAAGAAATTTCTAAAATTGTCAGTTTTTTTAAGTCTTCCTAAGGCTATCATGAAAAGACATAGGTACCACAATCTTTTTATTGTGTGGTAGAAAATAACCATTCTTAGAGGATTTTCTCACCCTATGTTGGAGTCAATAAAGCCTTCACCTGCCACATGTTCATGAACCTTGTCTACAACTAACTTCTCCCCTTCAATTACTACATTAGGAGTGACTATAGTCTGATCAATCTGCACATTTTTAAATCTTGCATTATGGTCACACTTAGATATTTCACCACCACCATGGCTACTCTCATAGTTCCAGAGAAGGTACCCATGCCACAAGAGAAGGTGAATGTTCTACTCCATAGTGGAACAATAACAATCAATAGAAAGGCAGTCGTGTTTGAAAGGGCATAATCCAATCCCATTAAGCCAAGTCTCATCATATTAGAGTGTAAACCTAGTTCCATCTTAGGGGAGGAAACCCTAAGCAATCATATATCCCTTCACATAGGTGGCTCATCACACAATATCCAACCACAAACAGCGTAGCTGAACTTCACATCTCATCCACGAATAACCTAAAGCCAAGAAATAAGTATAATCAAATCAAGAAATCCTTGGACATTTTTAGCAAAATAAAGATCAAAATTCCTCTGGCAGAGTATATAGAGCACATTTCAGCATATGATAAGTTTTTGTAGCAAATCATCAAGAAAAAGTGGCACATTACATGCACAAATCATGTTATTATTGATGATGCCATCAATGCATTGATTCAAAAATGACATCCTGCAAAGTGGAAGGACCCAATATGTTTCAACATCCCTTGATAAATTGGTAGAATAAAATTTGGAGAGACACATTGTATTTTTGAGGAAAATTTGGATAGGAACATTGTATTTCCGAGGCAATCCTCGATTCAACTCGCTACTTTTATAAGACTTGGAGTGAAAGATCCTACCAAGATAGGTGTGATGATACACTTGGCATATGAATCTATCAATTAGACCCCTAAGGATCTATGGAGATGTGATAATAAAATTAGATAAGCTCATCTATCTAGTCGACTTAATGATAACATATTTATGCAGGATAAGAATGGATCAAAGTTGCTTTTAGGGTGACAGTTTCAAGCCAATGTGAATGTTGTCATTTCTATGGGTCACAAATATCTAACACTTGGAATTGATGATGACATGATGGAATATTGAGTGTCAAATCATTCTTTACTAGCAATTCTTGACAAACCAAGTTAGTTTATTTTTTACCGAGTCGAACCGAAGCTTTTATACTAGGTTGCTTTGTTGAAGGCAACCGAATGGTTCTCTTTTATTTCTGTAGATGTTAACTTGCATTTTTATCTTTGGAAATTTTAAGTATATTTTGATGCAAATTGATGATGGTTGGTGAGTTTGTTCAACGTGCAAGCATAGGGAAAAGTTGTTACCACAAACCCCCTAGTTGGTGGTACATATGCGACAATAGTTATGATATAGTACAATGGCAGTACCACCGACAACCAAGTTGGGGGAAATGATTCAGATCGAGGAGGCACATGAATTTTGTTAAATATATATGTAAAATTTGGTGGCATAAAATTATATTCTATACCATCAGTTATCTTATTAGTTAAGTTTTGAAGTTAGTGTTTTTATCTTCAGGCATCTCGATACTACCAACTTCAAGTTTTTGGCACCAAATTTACTAATGGATTTTGGTTAAGGGATACTAGAAATTATCGATGGCACTGACTCCTTGTGGGTACCACTAACACACAATTTTGAGTTTATTGACCCCTTGATATAGGACATGCAATAAAATCTAAGGCACTGAATCCAATTCGCTATCACTAAGACAAAGATAATTTAATGACTTCTCTATAAGAAGATTTCAATGCATCAATATCTACCATCATACCACCAAATTCATTTTAAATGTTCACTGATGAGTCTATGTAGGAGTGCACTAGTAAAAACTCAGTGGCACCAACATGCCAGTCGGTACCACTCAGATAGAGGTCACAAGTTCACAAATCCAACGAGGACCAAAAGAGCCTCCAATATAGCAGTAACAAGTATGATTAACCATCATTCCTTAATTGCATTCAGTTAACATGATAGGTGGAAGTGATGCTATAAATCAGCACCTCAAACTAAACCATATTTTCATAGGCTTACTTAGCTTTAAGCACATCCTTCACACACAACATCCCTATTGACCATATATGCACAAGGTAAAGCCTTACCATATAATCCCATACTATCCTCAAGAATGGATTCATACATAACTCAAGATGTAACCATTGAATTGAAACCTCAAAAAAATAAAACTCTGGGCTCAACAAACCATTGAGTTCCATATAAGCAAAGACATTGGATTTTACATAGGCAAAGTCATCACATTGTATAAGTTTGAGGGCAAAGGTAAGACTACAAAGTAATGGGGATAGAACCATCTATTCTTCCTCAATAAACCAAGCTATCAAACCATGAATTTCACCTAAACCATCATATGTTGGATAAGAAAAACCATTGGGTGAAATACAAGTAAAACCTTGAATCATATGTCTAATAAAACCATCAAGTTGTAATCTAGAAAGACCACTGACCTTGAAAGTAGGGTAACTATTGGTTGTTGAACCATCAAGTCGGGGAAACCATTGGTTGATGAACCATCGAGTCAGAGGAATCATTGGTTGATGAACCATATAGTCAAAGAAACCATTGGTTGATGAACCATCAGCCCAGTGAAGCCATTGTCTGATGAAACAATGGGACCATTGAGTATTGAACCCAGTGAAACCATCAAATCTTGTCAATAGGTGGAGAAATAAGCTTCAAACATCAAGTAAAACCATTAGATGTGAGAGGGAAGAAAACCATTGAGTTCACCACTTCAAGGGGCACTAAGACCAACATTTCTTGAGCATAGAGATTCCAAAATAGAAGTTAGGTTAAGACTGTCAGTGGAACAAGAAAGGAAACTAAAACAGAAGAAAACATCGATTTGCATCTCAAGGAAGGAAAAAAATTCAAAACCCCAGAAGAGAACCATTATCCGAGAGAGAGAGAAAGCCATTGTTTTCCACAAGAAATCTAGGTATATAGCTTTCAATACCAAAGGAAGGTCGTGCATAAGGTTTTATGGACCATCCAAGAAGATAAGCCAGCCAAGAACTACCACTTAAGCTCAAACCCTAGGCAAATATGTTGCCTTCCTACTTAAAACATCATTTTAGATAAAGATCTAAGGAATGCAAGCAAGGAGTAAGAAATAAGCATGAAGAAAGTTATATAACTCACTTTTAGGTTGAGGAAGAAGCTCCAAAAATCAAGGTAGCTCGAGGGAAAGAGGAGAGAAACCCTAGTTTGATCACTCCACTCTGCCAAGCTAGTTCCTTCTCCAAAAAGGAAGCAAACCCTAGGTCCAATAAGCAAGAAGGAAGTCATATTCAAGATCTAGTACAATCTCCACCATGGAACACCATGGCACGACCATGAATAATATAGGAGAAGGTAGGACAACAAAGAAAATGAAGGAAAGGAGGAATATCTCACTTAGGTTTCAAAAAGAAAGAAGGAAGTGGTAGAGCCTAAAGGGGTCGTTGGGTGGAAGGTGAGAGGTAATATAGGCTTTGGGTGAGAGAGGAGAGAAAGTTAAGGTGTCCTACTAGGTTTTCGATTTGTCCATGGTCTAAAGGGTCACGTCCATGCAAAGAAGCTACTAAATCAGTTGTAAGGGTCTATAGGGACATCTGATCATTCTTCCCAAAGTGGCAATCGAGTTTCAAGGCATGGTGACCATCAGTTTTGGACCCTTGGTCACAAAAGGTGAAAAACCATTGTTTGAGCACCTATCTAGGTGAACCATCAATCCAACGAGCTCCAAAGAGAAAACCATCAACCCTCACACCTCTAGAGACCACCATTAGATCCCAACACCCAAGGTGAGCCATCATATCTCAACCATACAGGAGAACCATCGAGTTCTGGCCTCCAAGGCAGTTCATCAATGAGGGCAAAACCCTAACTCATCCTAGATAGATGTCACCACCCAAACCAAGGTACAAAAAATCACCACAAGGCAAACTAACTGAAGAATGATAAGAAAAAATGTAAGGAACAAAAAGAATGAGAAAAAATGCAATAAAACATGAGATTTGGCTAAATTGCAGAAAATCCCAAAATAAGCATAAAATTGCATGACTTGCTCAAACAATGTCCAAACTGGACCGAACTTGAAGCTTAGGTTTGTAACATGATATAAAATCACAACTTATAGTTTCATTAAGGTTTTAAGTATGTAATTACGGTAATCAAGCATGTTCAACCAAAAATCAAGGTCAGGGGTCTTACATTTTGTGTGTGCTCTTGCTATCAGTATAGATGAACTTCATCTTATAATATTTTGACTTGTGGTTCCTATTGAGTTAGTGATACCAACATTGAAAAACCAAATATTAATATTTTGCCCTCGTTGATTTGTAAACTTGTGATCGTTGGATTGGAGGCCATTGATCATGCTTCACCCCTATCTTGGCGGTACTGAATGGCATGCTAATGCGACCAAGGTTTTACCAATCACTCCTACATAGACTCAATAGTAAACATATAAAATGTGTTGGTGTTAACAATGCTATGGTCAATGCCACCAAAAGTTTCCTGTATAAACATGTTAAAATTAGTCTCAGTCTTAGTGGTACCGTCGACATGTCAGTGCCACCAATATTTTACTATAAGACACGAGTATGTAATATTCCTCTTATTGTTGATGATATGCTTAAGAAACTTCCTATACTCTAGAATTCTCTCTAAAGCATCCACCCAAGTAATATTGATGTGGAGTATGCAAAAAATGTCCAAGAATTTCTTCAATTGCATATCCTTGTTTCCTAACTTTAGGTTGTCCATGGATGAGATGTGAATTTCAACTGTGTGGGATGTGTCTAGTGGTGCGTGATGGGCCACCTACTAGGATGTATAATTTCTCAGGAATTTCCTCCCCCAAGATGGAAATGGGATCACACTCCAATGTAAATAGACATGGCTCAATGGGAATAATGGTTTGTTCCCTTTCAAGCATGGATGCCTCTTTGTTGATTGTGACTATTCCACTATGAAGAACTAAATTATGGATTTTTTTGTTAAGCCACAATCAACCTCAACTAATTATTAAGAAGATCCATCCATAACATGATGGTACACTAAAAATAGTAGGCATTTAGACACATTAAGTTCCATTGCATCCATCATTTAGCTACACCATTCTATTTTATTACAAAAATGGTTTGGATTATTGTATGAATTCTATTCCATGACACCCATTCCAACCACTTACTTCTCTACAATGTAGGTCACCAACAAAGATTTATTTTGTTCTTTCATGAATATTTAGTGAATGGGATCCAATTAGATAATATTTTGAATAGAGTAGTCCGGACAGGGAGATCTTGTGACACACCAAGCATGTTTTAGATTTATGTGATATCTCTCAACTTCAAATTACTTACATATTTAGCTTTCCGATTTCAATGTTTTGTTTTTCATAAATGGTTGTTTGTATAGTAGATGTTTTCTCTATGGTTGTAGATGACCAGATTGAGTCCGTTGAGTCAAGAATAGTTAGAATGATCTAGTTTGCATATGTTTGTCTCTTTTGACCATTTATACCAAATTAAAGCACCATTTCTCAAGAATGAGCAACATTCAAGCTTAGAGGATTTTGATGCACATGGTTTCACTACCAAACTTGAGGCTAATTTAGGCATTTTTAGAGGAAGTTCTCTAATATTCAAGTGTTTTGTACATCTTTTTATGAAATTTCCTAAAATAGTCATTTTACATCCATTTTATCTATTTTTCATGCATTTGGTTCGTAATTATTGTATTTGATCATTGCCTAATGCATTGTTTGCCTTATTAAAAAGAAATCAAGTAAAAATTGGAGAAAGTCAATACTATCAACATCATGTCGGTACCATCAACATGTGAGAAAAGAAATCTTCTTCACAACAGTTGCCTTAGTAACACTGAGACAAGGCTTGAGACCATCAAGATGCTGAGTTGGTACCATTGATGGTCAGTTCAGTGGAACTAAAAAGAAGGTCAGAAAAACCTTAGATAAATCTCAATACCACTGATGATAAGCTTCATGACACCAAGATTGTAAGCCCTAGTAGAGTAAAGAGACATTTAGGTGGCACCAATTTCCAAGTGGTGGCATTGAGATTTTGATGAGTGTTGTGTTAACGAAAAACAACATATGTTGGTTGGTTGAATAAGTTATTTTTAGTTTCCTTGCTTAAAACTCAAGAGGATAACATTAGTTGGGCTATCAACCATTCTTTAAGAGATGAGAGACCAAGGAGGAATATGAGGAGATGTGGAGTAGGGTTCATCCAACACTATTGGGGAGCAATCAGATGACTGGAATGTTTTTCGGCTATGGCAATCTTCAAAGGGGATCAACTTGCATCATGTTACAAGAGTTTTATCTATTCTCTATTATTTTCTTTTCCTACAACCCTTCCTTTGACCTCAATTCAAGAATGAGGGGATAAATCCATCATTCTTTAGGACATGGGAGTATCCAGGTGTTGACTATGTGCATGTTTATGTCTAATTAATATAGATTGTTTTTTGGATTTTGATCATGGAAGTTATTCATTGACTTATTTATGCTTGATGGTCGTGAATATGTTATACATTATTAATTATTATAAGAGAGTAATCAATAGCTAGACAAACCATTATCAATACAGTCAATAACACACTAAGAGAGTGTGATAACTGTTGAAGTAAATTAGAGAGAGATTGCATCATTTAACTTTCTATATTTACACTATGAGAGAATATTAGTAATTAAGCAAAAAAGTGTCCTATACTATGAGAGTGAGCAGCAAAAGTTGTATATGCTTGATCCAAAGAAGCAAGATATTTTGTATTATTCATACGGAATGCATGCTTAGATCTCACGTTGGTGAAACTAGTATTCAAAAGACCTCATTAATCTAATATTAATCCACTTAATGTCTTTATTATTTAATTATTGTTCTTATTTTAATCATAACCAACTCTTTTCTTAGGCACAACTGATATGTTGTAGTAGTTAGTATTAGTTTGTAATGGTCCAATTCCCTATGATTGACATTCGATCATCTTTGAGTCCCTATACTACTTTGACGTATACACTTGCATTTAGCATGCATACTTAAGTCATGCTAGGTTTCTAAGCCATTCAACTTCACTGGTGACATGATCCATAGCCTAAAACTCAACACTTGAGTAAGATATAACATTTTACTTCTTGCTATTCGAGGAGACAATGTTGCCCCCTATGAAGGCATAATATCTGGTCACAAATCATCATTCAATGACAGAGCATGCCTAGTCTACATTTGACAAACCATGTAGGCATCTAAGACTAGTGTAGGGAATAACTTATGCTGAAGTTGTTTTCACGTAGAAGAGGGTGATAATAACAATATTTTAGTGACATGTATGTGATTTCTTCATGAAATGACTAACCACACATGTAGCAAATGATATGTCTGGACAAGCAACTTTGAGATAAAACAATTTCCTAACTAGTAATCTGTATTGACTATGATATGCAAGAGGCTCCTCTAATCTTTATATAGTTTGATTTTAGGATCTGTAGGTGGCTCTACAGGCTTTGATCCTAGCATGCTAGTTTCTTCATGGATATCTAGTACATACTTGAATTGAGAGTTGATGATTCTATCTTTGGACCTTGCCACCTTAGTACCTCCTAGCATGCTTGTTTCTTCAAGGATATCTAGTACATACTAGAACTGAGAGATGATGATTCTATCTTTGGACCTTTCCACCTTAATACCAAGGAAGTATATAAGAGGCTCAAGATATTTGGTTTGAAATTTTCCTTAAAGAAACCATTTCATACGTATAATTCATTGGTGATCATCACATATAATAACAATGTCTCCAACATAAATGACTACAGGGATATATCCAAAGGATCCAACCTGAAAGAGGAAGTGATAAGATAAGGATACAAAATAAAAAAAGTGTAGTTTACCCACAAGAGAAAAAGTCTCCAGATAATCTTCTCCATAGACTTGGGTGTAGCCTTTTGCAACAATCAATAGTCCCATATGGACCGACTTTAACTAGCTAAACCCATGTTGTACCAACTAGTTCTTTATCTACATGAGTGGTCAATAGACTCCATGTTCCATTTTTAGACAAAGCATCCATCTTGTCCTCCATATCTTATTTCTAACCTAGTTGATTCAATGCAACACAGTTACTACAAGGTATTGGGATAATAGATAGGTTGGAAATAAAGACATCATATGAAGGGGATAAGTAATTATAAGACAAAAAATTAGATATAGGATGGACATTACGTGAACGTTTCCCTTTTATAGGGAAACAAGCAAATCAGTAAGGTTTGTCGTATCCCCAAAGGAAGTTGTCATTGGAGAAGGATTGAAAGATGCCCTATCTTCTTGTACATGTTTCAAGATATCTAGATAACTTGAATGAATGGTGCTTATATGTATGGATGGATCACTAGCATTAGATGATGTACTTGGTATATAATTAATGACAATTGGCAAGGATGTATATTCTTTATTTTGTGGAGAAGTCTGAGATATATTTGTGGAATTTTCAAAGTAAGGGATGTTTTCAAAAAATGTGACATGAATGAATTCAAAATGGTGTGAGGCTGGGTTATGGAAATGATACCGCTTTCTAGTTTTGGAATATTAAAGACAGAGACACTTCTTGTCAGAGAACTGAGCTTGGCACAACCATCACTTAATTCATGGACAAAACCAACACACCCAAAGATTTTAGGAGGAACATTATAGAGCTGGCAATGATATAAAATGTGAAATGAGATCTGATTATTCAATAAAAATGAAGGCATATAATTGATTAGATAGGTTATAGTAAGAATGAAGTCTCCCCAAAAATTATAGGGAACATTCATATGGTGAAGAAGAGTTCTCATAGTTTCAATAACGTGCGTATTTTTTCTTTTTGCTACCCTATTATATTGAGGGGAATAAGGAAAAGAGGATTGATTAATAATCCCTTAGTTGTAAAGAAACAATGTGAGTGAATGAGTGGGGTACTCTGTTGCATTGTCAGTTCAAAAAAATATGAATACTTTGTGAGAATTGTGTTTCGATTTTGAAAAAAACATTTTGCACAACAAAAAATATCTATGAATAATCTTTCATGAGGTACAACCAAGTAGTTATAGATAATTCATCAATAAATGTAACAAAATAACAATACTAGTGTTTATAGGAGACCCTACTAGGTCCACAAACATATGAGTGATCAATATTAAAAATTGAGTCTGCACACATAACATCTACAGTTGGAAAACTAGATATATGGTGCTTTCCTAGTTAACATGCTTCAAAATGAAGTTTATCTAAATGGGAAAATTGAGGATGAAAATTTCAAAGGTTCTTGAGAGATAAGTATCCAAGGAAATTGTGGATGTGAAGTAGAGACACAACCATATAATCCTTTAGAGCCTTCTCTAGATAGTAAATACTAGCTTCCTTATACCCACCACCAATAACCACCTTTGTCCAAATGTCATGGATAAAACATTGATCATGACCACAACTAATGGAAGTACAAATAGTACAAGTTAATTTACTAATGGACAATAAATTAAATAGAAAGTAAGGAATTAAAAGGGAGGATGGAAGGTTGATATTAGGAAGGGGGTTATATGGTCCCTGTGTCCTGAACGACAACTGAAGATCCATTCATAATGGTGAAATTAGAGGTACTTTCTCTTGTGGTGGACATATTAGAAATAAGGATGGGTATACCTGTAATACGATCTACTGCACTAGAATTGAGTGTCCAATTTTGGGGATCAATATATACATGTTGTTGAAGGGTTGTATGTTTCTGGAATATGAACATATGAAGCAACATATGAGGATGCTTGTTTGGGATGTCCATATATAGAGTTGAGTAATTTCTTCATCACTCATCTTGATTTGATGAGGAGTTTTCTTGGTAGATTTTTTAGTGGTGGTGAGGTTGATAATAGGACTAGGAGTCTAATATGGGAAGTCATGAGTGGAGTAGCACGTCTCATTCTAGTTGCCCTTTTAATTGTAGTGAGTGCACTTAGGTCATACTCTATCCTCAAAATAGTTTCCTCCCCCTCTCCCACCATGACCACATCCTCTAGTAGATAGATTGGTGGCTTTCAGAGAGGTGAAGAGATGCATCTATGATATGATTGGCTGGAGAGTTTTTGCTCGAGGAAGGCTCTATAGACACACTGATTGCATTTTCTAAGGAGGGAAGCTTTGTGCATGATATAATGTAGCTTCTAACTAAGTCATATTCCTTGCAAAGTCCAGCAAGGAACTTGATGACAACCATCCGATCACTTTTCTTGTAGAGTTTGACTAGATTGGTGGAGATGGGAAGGAGACTATTTAGATATTTTGTAATGTGAATGACCTCTCCAAAGTACTTTTGTAGACTATTCTCCTCCTGATAAGGACTGTACATCTCAAACATCATGTCTTAGATCTGATACATGTTATTGGAGTACTTATGCTAGAGATGATTCCAAATTGACTTGCAGTAGTTCCATGATGCCGACGACACGAGACTTTATTGAGTTCCAAAAATTGGAGAGGAGACTAGCATAATGTTGTTCCCACTATGGAAGAGAACTATTCGTGGGATATCCTTCTATGAGATACTTTCATTTCCCCTGACCTTTGAACTAGATATAGATTTTATGACTCCACTATTTGAAGTTGCATCCATTTAGTTTTCTCAAGGAGATGAATAAGCTATGAAAAAGGAGATTTGTGGATGGTAGATATGTAGGATGCAAAGACTTCTCATCTCCCATGATGTAGTGTAGGTAGTCTGCAACACAACATGTTGTTAGAATGACATCACGTGTAAGCCAGCGATGGGAATAAACTGTAGACATGACACAATGTGTAAGATGATGGTGGGAGGTAAAACCTAGCAGAGACACACTATGTTGGATTTTTATATGGCATGTTATCACATTTCGACACCCATCAGAGATGACCCTAGATCTTGAGATGTTATAGATAAGTTCATGCATAGATAGTGCACAAGGGAAAAGGAATAAGAAGGGACTAGAGTAGAGATGATTTCCATGGATAAGGATCTAGGTGGAGATGACACATATATGTTTCTATGAAGATGAATTCTGTGGGAACTTGACTTCCACTATAGTGAATAAGTAGTTGGTGTGGATGATAGAGAAGATAATATCACCAGCTAGAGAACTTGCTTACTTCTTTCTAATAAAGGAGCAAGATGCTTTGATACTATGTAATTAGAGAGAAGGTGGAGAATATATTGTGTTCTATTATAGACAATAGGGATAACCTTTATATAGGATAATGGGTGGCTGTAAAAACCCATTTACATAATGTGAGACTAATCCCAATATATAAGAGTATAGATAGACTAATACACTTCACGACATGGGTCCATGTTTAGTTTTGCATTAAGCTAGAAAAAGGTTACACAACAATGTTTGAAGTGTATTTTGACATATGTAAGAGTGCATATGGAAATATGATATTTACAAAACCATAACACAACTCATTTAGACTTTGATTTGGTATGACAAATGATCAACTACAAATCATATATCTAAATTTGAATATTTAGTCCATGCTCAATAAACGTAAACTTATATTATATTAAAACTAAAATAGGGAATAGATTGAAGTAGTTATCAATATATCATTTTAAGATACTAGGAAAACATATCTAATCTTACTTCAAATGTTGGATTATCTTTAAGTCCTTATCCAATCACTTATTTTCACCAACTCTTCCTTATATTATCTAATTTTTCTTTCCATCCTCTTTATGTCAAATCATACTTTGTATGGGTAACAAACGTTCTCTACCAATTACAATTACTACACCATATTTCTTATTTTTCAAAAAAAACCCTTTCCATTACATTCCTCTTAATATAACAACTCAATATCCATTCATTATATATGATTTTCCTCCATGGTCTAAATTAGTAAATTATAGTGGATGAACATACTCAATTATCTTTTTTTTTTCATGTTTTCCACTGAGCCCATGTTGGTTTTCTGAATGAATTTAATTAACATAAATTAATCACACTATTTTCTCAATTCACTTAACTACTAGGTAGTTTCACACAAACTAAAAGTGAACCACTTCTCTATCCTAGTGTTGCGAAGAAAGAAATATATCCAATGTGCTCATACCCATATTTTTTCTTGATGACATTTCACCCCTTGTATTAAACAATGCTAAAAAACAATTTCCTCTCTCCAAATCATCTTTCCCTCTTTAACACACTATCTCCTTCACAACAAGTCTATTAGTGTCACAAAGTTGTTTATTACCCTAAACCAACACTCTTGAAGACTACACAAGAAAAGGCAATTGGACTTGGGCATCCATCCCGATAATGGCACAAATATTTCATACAAGCATTATATATGTAAAGGAAAGAACAACAAGGGATACATAAGATACATCAAGGAGAAAAGAGTCATTTATGCATTTCTATTAGATTCACCATTGGTGTTTCATTTAGATCTTAGATGTCCTAAGTGTAGTGGATGTTCATTTGGAATCTAAAAATTTGATACAAAAAATATATTAATACTAAAGCATCAAGTACACTATTAAAGGACATGTAAACAAATTTTAAGAGTATAATAGAGGGCTTAGGTAGAACAAGATACTAATCAAGAATAAGGTCATAGAATTTTGAATTGACATTGTTTATACAAAACATGTTTAGGTTGTCTTTTCCATTATATCAACATTAGGCCTTTAAATTGCTTCCAAAAGAAGTCTATGGCATTTGAGACTAAAAACATAAAATGTCATCTTATTTCTCTGCATGGGACCTCAAGACAAAAGTCAATTATCTAACCCTATTTCAAAAGCCTTGTTCCCTTAGATCAGGAATTCAGGTAGGTACACAAGGGTATATAATTAATTTCTACATTATGTTTAAGGTTTGTCATCATATTATGATCAATCATGATAATAGTTTTCATAGAAACAATATCCCAAACAAGAACTAAGTATCCAAGTATTCATAAGAGCATAAAAACAAACAACCAATGTCATAGTAGGGTGAAGAGATTAAATGTACCTTGTGAGTAGTGAGTAAGGAATTGATTAAGAATTTTTGCACTAGATCCTTGAGATAAGTCTACTGTTGGGAAATCAAGGTAATAGATAAGGAAGTAGAAACAAAAATTTAATGCCCATTTCCCAAACCAGCAGATTGCCTCAACTACAATGTATCCAGGAAAAAAGGTTTCAAGGGATATACCTGGTCATGGAACAAGTCCAATGATTTATCCTTGCAACAATGTGCTTCTTCTCCAAGCAGCACTCAAGCATTTGTAAAACAACAACCTCCGAGGGCTACACCACAAAAATTTTTTTATTGCGTCCTCCTAGCGTGTGGAAAAGCCTCCTCACCTTTAGTGTAGTCCACATGGACCACTAGGAATTCCACATTGTGCTACCAGATCAAATGGGAAGGAGTTGTCCCTTCGAACATCAATGTGTTAATGCCAACTTTCCCTTCCAATTGTCTCTTCCTTGTTATCCATCCCATTTATGGGTAGGACTTGGTCGATCTCTCTTGGTTACCAAAACTAGAGAGGACAACAATTGTCAAAGCTTATTGCTGTGTCTGGGAAGCCCCCAATACCTCTCTATTTATTGGAGGGTTAGGGTTTCCAGTCGATTTAGGAGTTGAAGAGACATAATTTCATGATTTTTTGGAAGATACAAATGGTTAATCGATCAGTTCATGTCTATAACTGACTGGTTCATTTGCTTTCCTATCTTGAATAACATTAACATTCAATATTTGATTAATTCAAACATGATCTCAACATCAATCCTTGACCCAAACTAATTGATCATTGAACTGGGTGGTTCAACACTTGAACTGGTCATCTCAGACCTTGAACTGATCGGTTCACTTAGTCAGCCAGTCGGTTCATGCCCTGGTTTAGGTATTGTTTAGCCAGTGTTGTTTCTAATTGTCCTGACACTTAATTGATCAGTTCAATACTTGAACCGGTCGGTTCACAATCCAGTTGACATCACCGGGAATGAGTAGTATCTAGCAACACATCATTTCTACCCAAGTAATTGGAAAGTCAGAGAACAACTTCAACATACAATCCATGACCAGTGTTATCGTGATCATATAGTTTCTTTATCTATGATATCCATATTGAACATGTGGCATGGAACATCATCCTCTCAACATTCAATCCATGTTCCTTGAACTAGAGAATACTGTATGAGATGCATGTGAGTTCACATATATTATTTTGAGTCACATGAGTATGGCTATACATTTTTCCTACTCTCTTATCAAGTGGTGTGGATAGGAATCTCCTATAGGAGGGAAAATCATATTTAAATCACTCACACTCAATCCCCATGTGTCAAAACGCACCTGAGCACCACCTTTATGGCAACCCTTATTCAAGGTGACATTGGATGATGTCAAAATACAATGAACAATATGTGATGAGTGTAGTGACTTCATGTCAAAGATCCGCAATCACCACCATCACTATAAGAGATGATTCTGACTACCATTACATGGCTTCCATGTATCACTCTCAAAGTGGGTTTGTCTGATACACTATTCTCAAACATGTATCTATGTGCTTGACTTGAAATCACATATCATGACTAATGAAACTCTATCATCAGTCAACACACACTCTAGTCTTATGTATTACTATTGTCTATTTTTCTTCCATAGTAATATCTGACTAGGGACATAACAAGAATGCATGTACTCTTATCATACATATGATCTCATTGTTCTAGTCCTCACTTGAAGATATATGTCATCGAGTAACATCATTCTTTAGATATATAATATGTATGTGTCATAATATCATGATTGAGACAAGCATAAAGTATGGAATTATTGTTATCATTATCAAATCAGGTATTTAATGCCCCATTACAATCATTGTATGATTGGCACTCTAGGCATACATACCAAAACACACCTACTTGCACTTAGAGCCAATCACCCACCAATCTTGTTCCAAGTGATTTTAACATGTCCATCATGTTTCTACTATGCTGGTGCTTTTATACCGAGTAAGCAACTTTTGCTTCTACTTGGTATTTTTTAAGTTTCACATCTCCTCGACTGTATGATTTTTGTATGATATGGAAGTGCCATAGTATGCTATATGATATTCCTTGCCTATCCAATATCTTCGTTGTTGTCATAGTATTTCTACTATGTCATCAATGGTTGGAACCTCCACAATTTCATTTATAAGGACTTCTAGATCCATATAGTATCCTACATTGTGTTCATACACCAAGATACTTGACTTTTATTGTAGATTTAGTAAATGTCTCTTTCTTAAAATTTTTCTAACTTATAGTTCTAGTATTAAGGTCAAACACAAATTTAGATTGTGATTATTATTTTTTTTGTCATTTTGGAAGCTTGCATCAGTGTAACTATTTACACCTACTTATAAACAATCCTTTTAGTGCTTCTCAAGTACTTAAGAATTTTCCTTATGGCAGTCTAGTGAAAGTCACTAGGATCTGACTGATATCCACTCACCATGTCCAATACATACGAGATAACTTGATGAGTACATATCCTCTCATCATGTCTAATACATATGAGAAACACAATGAGTATAGAAAATTATGTATAATAGATATAATTAAGAATGCATATGGCATCTTACTCATGTTTTTCCTATTCTTCACAAGAACTGGGACGCTGCCCTCCTGAGTGACTAACTCCATGGAACATGGACACGGTCTCTCTCATTGAGTCCTGCATGTTGAACCCCTTTAGCATCTTTCCAATACTTGTGCTCTACTTAGGTCAAGAAACTTTCTAGATCTATCTCTATAGATCTCAATTCCTATCACATAGGGTGCTTTGCCTAAACCCTTCATAGAGAAGGTTCTTCCAATCATGTTTTAATTTTTGCAGTATAAGGATGTTCCCCCCATCATTATGTGGAATATAAATGGTCTCCCATTAAATATTTTGTAATCACATATTTTATGTTCATTTTGAGTAAAGTCAAGCTCCTTTACTATGTTGTCAAATTGAAGATTCTGGTTCCGACACACTTGCTTCAATCCATAGATTGACATGTTATGCTTACAAACTTTATTTGCATTAATGGATTTATAAGTCCTTTAGGTTTTGTCACACCCACATATTTATAATTATGCCTATTAAGGAATGCAATTGTAACATCCATATGAAAATCTCATAGTCTTACTCAGCTGAAACAACAAGCATGATATTGATGAATTTAACCATTGCAACTGGTGCAAATTTCATTATTCAACATCTTGAACTTGTCTGAAATCTTTGCAACCAATCAGGTCTTATGGTTTTACACACTACCATCCATGTTAGTATTTTCTCAAAGACCCAAATGCACCCTATGGGTCTTACCCCTTTAGGTGGATCCACCAAGGTCATACCTTGTTGGTTTACATGGACTCCATCTTGGATCTCATGGTACCAAGCCCTTTCTCAGATTGTGGTCCCTCAATAGCTTTTAGGTAGGTTGTTGTCTCATCGTCTATGACCAACTCACCGCCTCTCTGAGTTATAAGATATAATAATCTTTCAATCTCAAGGAATGTTTTATTAGATCAATGAGGTTTTGTGTTACATAAGTAACTCGAGATTCCACAACTATTTGTGATTCCAATTGTTCCCATTGTATCTCTTTAGGTTCACATTTTCTTGTTGGTATCAAACTTTTCAAGTTCTACCTTTTCTCCTACTGATTCCTTTGGAACTAAGTTCCCTTCAAGAATACAGTCATCCTAATCAACAAACATCTTTGTTGTTGGATTGGAATATAAAAGTAGTATTTAACAGAATAAGATTTATGTGATTTGTGGATAAAGATTTTTAAGAAACTATCTTCCTGTGTAAGCTTTCAACCCTAGTCCTCATAAAAGACTCATCAGGACACCTTCCATGCCATATATCATATGGTATCTTTTGAATCATTTTAGACGGTATATTGTTTTAGTGTAAAGTGTGTGCCCAAAAGGAAAATGGAAGATTAGCTAGATTTTACTAATAATCACACCATGACTAATAGGGTGTGATTCCTTCTTTATGATACATCATTATGTTTCAAGTGGAGTTCATTAAGATACATTATCACAATATCCCAGAAGGTCATCAAACTCTTGGTTTAAAATATTTTCCACATCGATCATATTAAGGTCTTTTTATACTTCTAGCAAGCTGATTATGTACTTCAAACATGATCTCCTTGAACACTTCAAGAGGTCAGACTTGAATTTCATTAAACAAAAACTGCCATTTCTACTAAGATCATCAGTAAATATAATGAGGTACTATTAAATACCTCTAGAATTTGTTCTAAAAGTTGTATATAGATCAACATGTATGAGCCCTAATAGAATAGTCACTCTCCCACTACATCTAGTGAAGATTCTTTTGTCATATTGCTCAATAACTAAGACTTGCATGTCTCTATTGGTTCAATAACCAAAAGAGTCTAGGCTACCATCATTATGAATTCAGAAATGCATATCTCGTTTATGTGCTTTAGATGACAATGCTATAGGTATTCATTGTTTGAGTCATCGTGTCATTCAGTTGATATAATTGTATCTATAACTATCAAATATAAGCTATGAGACATTAGGGCCACTACCATAAAAGATCATATCTTTGAAAAGGAAATATCAATTTATTCATAATATTTGTGTCCATACAAGATACATGATGTTTATCATTAATGACATGTATATAATAGCAATCCACTAATTCTATTACATACCATTACATGAATGTTGGCTATTTAGGCTAACGAGTTTCAATCCTAACAAGGAACGTTTACCCAACTTAACCAATCTCTGCAAGTATACAGAGGTAGTGTAGCTGAGGTCGAACACAAGGAGTTGAAGTAATTAATTGAGCACAACAACACTAAAGTTCAACAATCTAGATCGGTTTTTAAAAGGATGGTAATTGATTATTTATTGCAGAAATTTAGACTTAAACAAACAATGAAAAGATTTACTAAAAGAGGTTTAGATTTAGAGATCAAGGATCTTGGACATTAGAATTTCACTCACATATCATAGCACATCATAAGAACACAAAAATTTAAACATACATAAGCACTTGTTTTAAAGGAAAGGTTGTGTTGCATTTCACCTCCCAGTGTAAGTGCAACGATCTCAACTCAAAGTCACATTCTCATGCATAAATTTTCTTTTTGATCACAACCTGTTCCTCAACTCATTTATCTCCGCTCTCATGGTAGAAAAAGAGTTGCCAAGAAGAGCACCTCCATACATTCCTACATATCTTCTCAGATCAAGCAAGAAAGCATAACACATGCACATAAAGTGGCCAACAATACATGCAAGAAATGACAGAACTAGTAATTTCATGGTAGAAAAACAAGCAACATAGTATTTAGTACAAAATTACCTTGTTCCATACATGTTACGACATTGGAGCTACTCTCCCATGCCCAAGAAAAGGGGATTATTCGTCCATAATCATGCTTTGCAGATTTGCTACAGAAAATTCAGGTTTTAGCATGATCTAGAGGAGGAAAAACAAAGAGATCCGAAAATGTAATCACAAGAAGGAGGAATTCCGGCTTGGGGACATAATTTTCCTCCTTTAGCTGCTCCAAAACGAACTGGCTCCTCTCCCGAGAAGCTGCACAAAGTTGGGGAAGCTTGGTTGCACCTTGGAGAAGATAATGGAGAAGAAGAAAAGAAGAAATGGGCTCCTTTGGTAAGAAACCACCTCCTTTCTCCTCAAAATTGCCCCCTCTGCTCTAAACTTGCTCTGGGATGAGAGAACTTTGAATTATGACCGTAGAAAACCACCGATTAAGTTCCCTCCTTGTTTTAAACAAAGAGTCACACTTTTCAAAATTCTAAAACTGAAAGAGACACGGCGTGCGTCCCAAGTGCATGCCGTGCAAGGCCTTCGACAGTTACTCCAGAATGAACTGCGCACGGCGTGCACTGAATAAATGCATGCCGTGTGACTTTCCAGTAGATTTTGGTTTGCTTGACGCTCCAGGTGCACACCGTGCATTTGAGTGCACGCCATGCATTTGTTTTTCTGCACTTTTTTGGAAACTCGCACGTGGTGCTCAAGAACTGAACACACCGTGCATTTTTGCTGTCTAGCTGAATGCATGGTTATTGGAAACTCACACACCGTGCTTAGTGAAGACATGCCGTACAAGTTGTTGTTTTAGCAACATTAAGCTCCGAAATCAGTCTTCCTTGGAACATATCTGCAATGAAAGTTATGCGATAAGTAAAGTAACAAAAAGATGGCAAACTTAATATGAAAAGAGGCCAAGGGATATCAAAATGAACCAAATTTTATAACATGTGAAAAGATGATGTGGAAAACACACAAAAAAACCCCCTAAGCTTGAATTATTTCTTGTCCTCAAGCAAAAAGAATAGGGCTAAAATGAGGGTGAAACAATATTGAAACTCATGCATGGATTAAATGAAAAGAAGATATGCAATCAGCTCAACCAACCATGTATATTGAGTATGTGTTCATTGTTATCTTCTCAGTTTAGACATCTAAGATAGAGAAATTAAGTTCAATAATGTTGGTTCCAAATCAAACAAAATAATCAACTAGACAACACTAAATAGAATTTGGATAATCGAGCCAAACAATTAGTGGATGTACATTACAAATTTTCAGTAAGTATGGATATAAGATGATGAAATCAGTGCTAACCATAACAAACTTAGTTGTACTCTTTTTCTCAAAAGATATGATGATGGAAATTTTTGGGTTTCCAACACTCGGCTGCTAATTTAGTCTTATACTCACATGGAATGCCAGTTGGGGTGTTATTTTTACCCACTTTTTTATTTTCATATCACCTAACCATCGTTGCCAGATCGGACTCACACTAGGCTAGCATGACATGTGGGCCATTTGCCATCTTTTATTGGATGAAGGTAAACAAATGATAGTGCAAGCATGGTAGAACACCAAAGAGTCAACAATAGTGTTAAGACTAGCAAGATCTCAATCAATCTTTTGAAAAAAAATTCACTGAAATATTGATTGTAAATGCACTAAGAGTTTGGCAAGATTATCCCATATTCGAGTAAGTGTTGCAAAGTTGATTTATTTGCAAAATTTTGGAATCGTTACATGTATTGAGAATTCAAAGATGTAAAAATTGAGATTTCAAACCACAAACACAAAACAAGATCATGTACATGGGGACTTTCCTTTTTCATTTGATTCATGCATGCTTTTGAAAATCCTTTCATATAGCCACAAGAAATACAAAGGACATGATAGATCAAGCATGGGGTTCATTCTAACATGGTAGCCTCAAATCATATTAATATTGCCATCTAAGAAAACAGAACATGAAATAAAATAGAAAACAAACGGACACAACTGACTCAACGAAAGGAAATGCAAAATGAAAACTACAATTACAGGCCGGATGTGCCCCCCCCAAGCTTGAAATCAGCAGTGTCCTCACTGCATCAATCAAACTTATGGTGTTCACAAATGGATACCTGTGATGGATCAAATATCAAAATGGAGGGCCACTGCCCTCCTAATTGGGGAAAAATTGGTTGATGAGATCTGGAATGTCCATCAGCTGGTCTGCAGAGTCATGCTGCTGATGAAACTAGGGCTGCTGTGGAAACTCGGGTTGCTGTGGCGGTGGTTACTGATACGATGGAGGGACAGAGTAATGGCCCTTAGAGATATTCCAAGAGTCCATTCGGTGGACTGTGTCATGCAACGTAGTGTACTGCATGCTCATCTGGTCCAAACAACCGTCGATGTGGTCAAACCGTTGCTGAACATATCCACAAAGATGCCAAACATCAGGCATCACCCAAGCATACTCCATCTGAGTACTAGTAGAGGGTGGAAGTGGTGTTGTAGCTGTAGCGGTAGCTGCTGCCACTGTAGAACTGCTGGCACCATGGGTGGCTGCCTCCTCTTTGTCCTCGGGCTATAAATCAACTTTCCAATTAGCTTTGTTGCTGAGGTCATTGCGGGCTACATCGGGGATGACAATGAACTGTTTCTTTCTAAGAAAAACCTTGAACTTGCTAGAGCTATCACCATGCCTTGATATTAGGCCACAAGATATAAGATAATTGATGTCTATAAGGTTTTTCCCCGGGGCAAGTTCTAGAGTAGCCACATCTAACCCTAGTTGCATAGCAAGTATAGTGAGCATCCCACCACACATGATATCACCGACCTCTCTCTGCTTCTTCTTCTTGGCTTCTAGAAGTTTATTGACAATGTAGTAACCAGAACTAATTTTCTCATTTTTGACCATGCACCACAAGAAGAAAAGGTTGGTTTTGCCCACAACCCCTTTAGTTTCATTTTTGGCAAAAGAATCGGTGCTTAGAAGGTGATGCACAACTCTGACAATTGGGTTATGGAGCGAAGAAGCTCGTGCCTACCTAGCTTTGTGCACCTTTTCACTGGTAATTTTAGACCAAAAAGTATCACTATGGAAGGAGGGTGGATAGTCATTATAGCCTCCATAGTTGTACCCAAGCAAAGTACAAAATCGACGAAGATCCATAGCAAAACATTTGTTTAGAAGATGAAAATTGATCTTCGAATACGTCTCACGACAGTTTTTGGGGGTCTTCTTCTGCCTTAAAGGTGGTCAAAAATTCATAAACAAGGTGGGGGTAGGTCTTTGCAACTCTAGTGCAGGGTAGATGGAGACCTAAGAGTCGAAGATACCCCATTACCTCATTATTAAAGCCCAACTTGTCTAGAGCTTCTTCTGAAATGTAACAGGAAGGTAATACCTGCCTAGTGATGAGGAATCCGTAGTCTGCATTTTCCTCTGGGGTGACTCAGAATTGGGTTGGATGGTACAAATGCAGCTACTTCAGAAGGTTACGACCCCAACTCCCGATAACCCCCAGTTAAGGGAGACCGAGAGGTCGAAGCCACACCCATAATTTCTGGATCAAAGGTTTGACAATTAACCCAGAACAATTATTAAATTTTAACAGACTAAATAGGAAAGCTGTAAGAAAATAAACTTTTGCATACCTTTTTGAAAACTTAGATCTCTAAACATCTATCCACTTATGGATTCTACTCTAACTAATCCTCCTTGTATTTTACTTCATGTATTTCACAATATGACGATTTACTGTTTGTCCTTTTGGCTTGTACCTAAAATGCCGACAAACAAAACGTCGGTCAGCTGAAGCTGGTATGTGGGGGAAACAATAATCATGCAATTATTTATAACAATGTATTGCAGCCAATTACCATTAAAAAAACAATTTTACGTTTTAAATATAACTGCGCGATCCATGCATTCCCTATCCTCTGCGTTGTCCCTGCAGTGGACCTGGATGCTACTTTCCTTATAGTAGATCCCCATTAAACCCCTCATGGTCCCACCCATAGGTGAACCAGTTTCTAGGGTTGAGTCACATGGCACTACCCGTAAGTAACCCACTCCTTAACTCATGGCATGCTAAAGGGTCTCATGGCACTACACTTGGTAGCCTAGTTTCTAACCCACGATAGCCTAGACCTTACTCTAGGTTACCCCCTTTTTAGCCTTTACAAGCCACAGAGGTGGATCCGGATCTAAGCCAGTTATATATATATTCATAGTGATAATCATAGTCACTTTATAGTTGCATGAAATAAAAGGCATCCAACAGTTAATTTCAAGCAACTGATAAAACGTTCGAAAATTGCCGCGAAACTAGAGCGATTATTCATAAGCGTAACCACATACTTGTTCAGTAGATTTCTCAAGTAATATCAATTCCAATCAAGAAAGACATCCAAGCAAGTAGTTCAACCACACAATCAAGAATCCTGAAAAACACATGTACTCTATTTACTACACACTTTATGAAGATTCTTTATATTCAACTTGAAATTGCTTCCTAAGATTTCCGTATCCATTTTAGGGTTTCCTTTGCAATTAGGGTTTCACTTCATCTTTTATTATTCTAAACCCTAATTTTGTACCATTACTCATAAACCCTAATTATCTCATCTATTCTTCAATATTAAGGTTATCTTAACAACATATAACCCTATTTTTGGATCCAAGGCACCATTAACCATTAATTAAGTTCATTAAGCCTCTTTTACATTAAAGCTACTATTTTTATCCTTTTAATCCATAACAAGATCATTATCTGCATTTATCATCAATTCCAAGTTCATTATAGTTTAATCACATATGAACTCGATTTGCCATAATTCTACCTTTTATTCATGAGAAAACCCTAATTACTACATTTAGGGTATTTATCCGGAATTAAGGACTTTTGTATTCAAATAACTTAGAACCATAATTTAACAACGTATTTTCACATCTTTCCAATTATATATGATCTTATCCTCTTTTACCCTAAATTAGGGTTTCTAAATGCTTAATCATTCTCATATGGGGTAAAAACCCTAAATCATGCAATTTTACATCTAGATCAGGTTCGAATCTAACATTATAATTCGACATATTATTAATACTTCAATTAACCCATTAAGCATACTAGATTCAACCTTTAATCACTTATAGGGTTTTTAACTTAACTTTAATGCACTTTTCATCAACTTATAGTACTTTTGAAATTAGGAATGGAATCAGGTTATCAAATTATTTTAAACGTGTTCCTTGTATGTTTCTAATCAACTTTCATGTATAACATATTTTCATCAGGGCTACCAATCTTTAGTTGTGATTTATGCAAGATAAATTACCTTTTGTTCAATGGCTGAGTGCCATGTCATCCATCCGACCCTTTGTTTTTGAAAAAAACATCAGCTGCTGGATCGTGGGTCTTTGTTGACTGAGTGTGATCGCATGGCTGTCGGCACTTGCTCCCACTCACAACCATCTACCCCACGGAGCACCCAAAGATGTTGGATCTCCTCACGAGTCTATCATGGACCACCATCAAATGGCTACCGCTATCTCCCTTCTTCTTCACCAACTACATGGCCCACGGTGGTGCCGTAGCCTGAAGCTCATCAGAGCAGGTTCGATTCATGCGTCCAGGGCACGAGAGAACAAAATAGGTGGTCGGTCGTGTCCGTCAGAGTGTAAGGAGTATACAGGGGTACTATATATATGTTTTAGGGGGCTCTTCTAGGGCTCCCCCATCTTGCCGCCACCCCTGTTCTTGGCCCAATTAGGCATTTCTTCTAGAATGCTCAAAACCTCCCAAAACCAAGGCTGGTTGGGTGCGGAATAAACTCCCAATCTTAACAAACCTCTTTCCTTGCTTGCACATCGATCAAAGCACGATAAAAATCGAAGGGAAAATCCCTCACTGGGCGGCCTGTTCCTGGTTCAGCTAGGACTAGGAGACACATGGGCATCATTGGATCTGGATCCAACGATCCATATTGTTCATGCCAAAACAAAGGAAAATCAGATTCCTAGTTTAAAGGAAAATCCTTTTGATTTTTAGGATATCTTGGAAAAATCATTACTCTCTAACCATTGCTTCGTTTAATCCCAAATTTGGAAGAAAAGTTAATAATAGCTTAATATACTTCCCTGCCAAAATTGGGCTCATTATCTAAAAGAAAACGTGCCTTTTCTTTAGGTGCAAGATATCACTTAATTATATATATATTTCACATATTTTCACTTTCCCTTTCTATTAATTTATTATTCTGAGTTCCTTGTGCCTCAAGGAACCTTAATGGCTTGAAATCCCATCTTGGGAATATTCCTCAACCTTGTTTATCTTTTATCCATTATTTCTCATTATCTCACTTATTTCTTTATTAAAATATCTCCTTTTGAGGATTTCTCTTTATTTCTCTTTTATTTTCCTCATTGGTATTACTTTTATCATTAGGAGTCCTTGGGATACGAAAATCCACCAAGGATCACTCCATTATACCTCGTTTACTTATTACCCATATTTTATCATTGTTTTCAATTTCTTTCTTAATAAAGAAATACTTAATTGATCTTTTCTTTTCTTATTGCACTCTTTATGCAACTTTTGGACTCCTTGGAACCCAAAGAACCCAAGAGGCACGAAATCCCTCTTTGGATTCACCTTCTAGAGGTTTCCACCTTTTTCTTTTCTCAAATATTCAATTATTCATTTCGTAATTGAATTTTTCTTATTATTTGGACCCAACAGCCAATAAAGCCCATAACACAATGATCAAGGCTATTGTAAGTGAAATCTATTTATTCGAAACAAATCATATCATTATTTGTTCAAATATCCTTATTATGAGAAATTACATTTCTCACCAAATAAACCCAAAATTGGGGTTGTAACATCCTTCCCCTCTTATAGGAATTTTGTCCTCAAAATTCTAAAAAGCAATCAAACAATTCAGGATAAGATTTTTCCATGTCCATCATTGGCTCCGATGTGGCTTTACCTTACCCATGGAACTTCCAAAGAACCTTTATCATCACAAATTCTTTTCTTTGAGTTCTTTCATCCTGGCATCTATAAACTGCACAGGTGACTCAGGCCATTTCAACCTCCCTTAGGCTCACTTGGTTCATTGCTCAGCACATGGTCTGGGTACCTCACATAGTGCTCTAAATTGGACACCTGGAACTTATCACACATTACTTCATCCTGAGGGGTAAGGTCAAACATAACCTTCTCCACCAATCCATCTCAAATGGACCCATGTATCGGGGACTCAGTTTTCTTAGCTATAGCTCAGAGGGGTCGGATTTTCATATCACATATTCTCCCACAGTGAACTGTATGTCAGTCTACTTTGCATCAGCTCACGACTCCTATCATCTCTAGGCTCCTTTCAGCCATTTCACTATCAAAGAGACTTCATCTACACACACTGTGGTCCTTTCACCAACATCACCTTACTGAAATGGTGACCGACACAACCTCTCTTACAGAGCTTCTTTATATTCCAATACTGGATATGGTAATTATCATCATGTATTTCATAGGACAAAAACTCTCTCTAGATATCACCCCAAACGAGCACATATGCTCTCATCAGACCCTTTAGTCTGGATCATACTAACCATTAGTTAGGGGTGATAAATTGTACTAACATCGAGTTCTTCATGTACCTACTTCACCTTTTAGAAGGAAACCTTTAGGTCAAACTCAAGAACCTTTGAACTCGCATCATGGTGTAGTTGAATCATCTCTCTCATGGGTAGTTCAACCAAATCTGTCCTTGGACAAAACTCTTTCTTTCTCATGTCATCTGGGTAAGACGGTCTACCATACCCCATATTGCATCTCAACCTTCCTTGATCCAAGGGAGAGTTACAACACCCATAGTGATGAACTCCCTTTCTATTTCAGGGACTCTTTATCCTTTATATCAATGCACTGGGTTACCGGTGTTCGTCCTTCACCTATGACTTGCATTGCCATAAACCACATGCAACTTCATCTTAGGCATCTAAAGTACTACTGTCACTTATTATCTTGGTAGTACTATGGTGTATGGTGATCTTCAATCATGATTTCCTATATGTCATGATTCCTCAAGATTGATTCCTCAGAAACCCTAAACCACTCTATTCGGGGTTTCATCACCTTCCTTTCCAAAGAAGTGCATTTGAGATTCTACAACCATCCTTTTATTGCATCAAGGCCTAGGCTGGATAACCAAACAAACATTAACTTGATCAACAGATTTCGTTACACCTGAGTGTTAGCCGACCACATCTCCTTTCCAAACTTAGGGTTAGCCTGACAACCTCTTCTAGCCTTTAGCCAAACTAGGCAGATATATCTCATCCATTACCACTCCACATCCTTAGGTATTAGGTAATGTTGATGACATACACCTCCATGTATTACACTTATTAGCTCATCTCATCTCTAAGTCTATCTTCATCGAGAAAACTCTGAGCCCATCCTCTTGGTTTTTGAATTCAGCCTTGTATGACTCATAGCTCATGATAAAACATCCTCATAAGATGACCACATTATTCCTTTTATTGTTTGCAAACGATCCATGTATCATTCACTCCACCAAGGTATGTTATCATCTTTGTCCTCATACCTCGTAGCAACGTTCCAACTCGCATCATCTTTTATCTTTGGTGTATGGCATGCATACTATCCTATCTCTCACTCCCATAACAAGAGGAAATAAGCATTTGGCGACCGTACAAATACAAAGTTCTACCTATTCCACGAGTAGAGATGGTACATCCCACATTGCCAGTACACCTTCAAATCTAAGTTGAAATGCACAACTTATGTCTCTACACCACAATCATCTCGATATCAAAGTTACCTCCATGGAAAACTGGTTTCGAACCTACTTGGGTCACCACACAATCCTTGGTCATTTCCTCTAGGTCTATAGGGTGCCGACACTTTTGGGGTCATCCCTCTTCCCTTATGCATCCAGAGAGTGGCCTACTCATCTGCCCTTTGGGTCCCATGAGTTCATGAAGGTGATTAATCTCCTAACCCATGGCCCTCAGACAATGATAGTTGTTACCTCCCGACCCTATGGTCATGTGAAACTAGGGAATTAGGCAACTCCTACTTCTATTGGTCTTATCCCTACCCGACCCTAGGACAGACGGAGGATTCTATTATAGTACATGTCCAACTTAGAACCTTGCCCAAGCCCTCATCATCTCTCTTTCTGCATTCATGGGCTGACTTTCATCCCTTCATAGGGATCATGGCAACCTGCCTACCTTGGTCAAGCCCCATACCGGTTACCTCCATGGTAACACATCTGTAAGCACTTAGAGATGGTTATCTATGGGTCTAGAGGTTCATCCTCATACCATTTACTTTTCACTTAGCTTCTCAAGATCCTATGAGACCTATTTAGGTTAACTTAAACCAATAAAACTGGTATACACTCTACCAAAGGGTCCCTCTCCCAGGATGGGAGGAAAACTTCACCTTGATAACAAAGGTCACAAACATCCTTTTGTCTAGGGTTTACATCCACATAAGCATGCTTAACCCTAGCAAGCTACTACGGCACAAAAATACCACCTACTAAACCTTGCTAGGTCATACTTGTTCTCATTCCTCAACATTAGATCAAGATCATACCTTTCCATGTCATCAACTTAGCTATTAGGGGTTCATCAAACATAACTTTGATCTTAAGGGGTTTCCCTTTTCCTCTATACATGAGGAGTACCATACTCGAAACTATAGCCACTTAATTCTCAGCATGAGCATTAGGTATACCACTTCCCCTCTTAGGCTTAGGAACCATAGGTTCACTTTCCTGATGTCCAACTGTCTGCTCAACCTCTTAACCACAAACCAAACATGTATCGGGTATGACATACACTTCATGTCATCCTTCTCCTCAAGCAACACTTTAGAGTCGAGTCCTCCTTAAGGACAACCAACAAGGTACAAGGCCTCACAATCGGTTACTAAACCTCTCCAGGTCTAAGGAACTCTTCTCCCTATCTCAGGAGGGTAACACCTATACCAAAGGCATAGAGGTATCAGCAGATTCATCCTCTCTAGGGTTTCGTTCCTCTCATGGCAACCAAGACATCAACAACCTCTAGGGATCAATCATCTGGCAACCACTATCATCCACTCAGGTCGTATCATCCTCAACTCCCTACTTTTCCTCATATCTCAGAGTCTAGGATTCCAACCTTCTTTCTTGGTTTCCTGTTCTCTCTCTAGAGCTAACACTACAACCATCCTCACCATTAGAGGTCCTCTCTTCATGAAGGATCAACCTCAAAAGCATCATCTACATGGTGAAGCTTATAACATTTGCTCAAGGTCATCCATAGCTCTCATAAGCTATCCATCAAACTCTCCTGGCCAGGGTTTCAACCTATTGCTCGCACTACTGATACATTCTGGTGCCTATTATGCCCATATAAGCTCATGGGGTTTCCATAAGTTCTTCTCTACCCTCATCAATGAAGGAGCTATTCTTCACTCTAACATGCATGACCCTTCCTAGGTTTGGGTCGCCAGAGGTACTAGGTCATCCAACCTCTCATGGATCATACGTCATCCAAGGCATGTCCATTCAAACACCTGGTCTAACTCATCATGCCATCTCTCTCTCTAACCTTCACTTAGGGTTAGGGTTAACATCATCCTCAGAGGAAGTGCCAGGTCTCTACCTATAATGGAGATTTCTGCCTCCATGACTAACTCTCTTTACTTATCCTCATGACAAGGAGGTCTATTCTCAGGTCTCTCCCGAGGGCATGACAACTTATGTCATACGACCTAAGCATGTATCTATTCTTTAGTTTGCACTTAATCTATTAAGCTTATGTCCATGACATCTTATTTACATACCTTTTTCATTAATTTGGTGGAGGATTCCTTAGACCTTATTAACCTTTCCCATAACTCAAGAGGGTGAGGAGAAGAGAGAAAACCCTAATCCTTAAGGTCCTTAACATAATTTGAGTTGAGAAGGGATGAATCAAGATGAGAAAGTCCTAAAGGTATCTTATTTAGATTCATACCCTAAGACTTTGGCCAGGCAGTCACACGGATCCGGGAATCCTCGTATTCCGACTAGCAGTGCGGAGGAAAATATTGCCAGCCCCCGGCCGTGATCCTTTTCTAGACACCCGTCTTTCAGATAATCCTCTAATAACTCCCTTGGGTTCTACGGAGTTCGTAAAATTTAATAATTATTAATGGTTAAGTGAGGAACCTATGCTATGATACCAAATGTTATGACCCCACCTCCTGATAACCCCCAGTTAAGGGAGACCGAGAGGTCGAAGCTGCACCCATAATTTCCGGATCAAAGGTTCGACAATTAACCAAGAACAATTATTAAATTTTAACAGACTAAACATGAAAGTTATAAGAAAATAAACATTTGCATACCTTTTTGAAAACTTGGATCTCTAAACATCTATCCACTTATGGATTCTACTCTAACGAATCCTCCTTGTGTTTTACTTCATGCATTTCACAATATGACGATTTACTATTTGTCCTTTTGGCTTGTACCTAAAACACCGACAAACAAAACATCGGTCAGCCGAAGCTGGTATGTGGGGGAAACACTAATCGTGCAATTATTTATAACAATGTATTACAGCCAATTACCATTAAACAAACAATTTTATGTTTTAAATATAACTGCACGATCCATGCATTCCCTATCCTCTACGCTGTCCCTACAGTGGACCTGGATGCTACTTTCCTTATAGTAGATCCCCATTAAACCCCTCACGGTCCCACCCATAGGTGAACCAGTTTCTAGGGTTGAGTCACATGGCACTACCCGTAAGTAGCCCACTCCTTAACTCATGGCATGCTAAAGGGTCTCATGGCACTACACTTGGTATCCCAGTTTCTAACCCACGATAACCTAGACCTTACTCTAGGTTACCCCCTTTTTAGCCTTTACAAGCCACAAAGGCGAAACCGGATCTAAGCCAGTTATATATATATTCATAGTGATAATCATAGTCACTTTATAGTTGCATGAAATAAAAGGTATCCAACAGTTAATCTCAAGCAACCGATAAAATGTTCGGAAATCTCCGTGAAACTAGAGCGATTATTCATAAGCGTAACCACATACCTGTTCAGTAGATTTCTCAAGCTAATATCAATTCCAATCAAGAAATCCATCCAAGCAAGTAGTTCAACCACACAATCAAGAATCCTGAAAAACACATGTACTCTATTTACTACACACTTTATGAAGATTCTTTCTATTCAACTTGAAATTACTTCCTAAGGTTTCCTTATCCATTTTAGGGTTTCCTTTGCAATTAGGGTTTCACTTCATCTTTTATTATTCTAAACGCTAATTTTGTACCATTACTCATAAACCCTAATTATCTCATCTATTCTTCAATATTAAGGTTATCTTAACAACATATAACCCTATTTTTGGATCCAAGGCACCATTAACCATTAATTAAGTTCATTAAGCCTCTTTTACATTAAAGCTACTATTTTTATCCTCTTAATCCATAACAAGATCATTATCCGCATTTATCATCAATTCCAAGTTCATTATAGTCTAATCACATATGACCTCGATTTGCCATAATTCTACCTTTTATTCATGAGAAAACCCTAATTACTACATTTAGGGTATTTATCTGGAATTAAGGACTTTGGTATTCAAATAACTTAGAACCATCATTTAACAACATATTTTCACATCTTTCCAATTATATATGATCTTATCCTCTTTTACCCTAAATTAGGGTTTCTAAATGCTTAATCATTCTCATATGGGGTAAAAACTCTAAATCATGCATTTTTACATCTAGATCAGGTTCAAATCTAACATTATCATTCAACAGGTTATTACTACTTCAATTAACCCATTAAGCATACTAGATTCAACCTTTAATCACTTATAGGGATTTTAACTTAACGTTAATGCACTTTTCATCAACTTATAGTACTTTTGCAATTAGGAATAGAATCAGGTTCTCAAATTATTGTTAACATGTTCCTTGTATTTTTCTGATCAATTTTCATGTATAACATATTTTCATCAGGGCTACCAATCTTTAGTTATGATTTATGCAAGATAAATTACCTTTCTTCCAATGGCAGAGTGCCATGTCATCCATCCGACCCATTGTTTTTGAAAAAAACATCAGCTACTGGATCGCGGGTCTTTGTTGACCGAGTGCGATCGCACGGCTGTCGGTGCTTGCTCCCACTCACAACCATCTACCCCGCGGAGCGCCCAAATCTGTTGGATCTCCTCGCGAGTCTATCATGGACCACCATCGAATGGCTACCGCTATCTCTCTTCTTCTTCACCAACTACATGGCCCGCGGTGGTGCTGCAACCTGAAGCTCATCGGAGCAGGTTCGATTCATGCGTCCAGGGTAGGAGAGAACAAAGTAGGTGGCCGGTTGTGTCTGTCAGAGTGTAAGGAGTATAGAGGGGTACTATATATATGTTTTAGGGGGCTCTTCTAGGGTTCCCCCATCTTGCCACCACCCGTTTTCTTGGCCCAATTAGGCATTTCTTCTAGAATGCTCTAAACCTCCCAAAACCAAGGCTGGTTGGGTGTGGAATAAACTCCCAATCTTAACAAACCTCTTTCCTTGCTCGCACATCGATCAAAGTGCGATAAAAATCGAAGGGAAAATCCCTCACTGGGCGGCCTGTTCCTGGTTCAGCTAGGACTGGGAGACGCATGGGCAACATTGGATCTGGATCCAACGATCCATACTGTTCGCGCCAAAACAAAGGAAAATTAGATTCCTCGTTTAAAGGAAAATCCTTTTGATTTTTAGGATATCTTGGAAAAATCATTACTCTCTAACCATTGCTCCGTTTAATGCCAAATTTTGAAGGAAAGTTAACAATAGCTTAATCTACTTCCCTGCCAAAATTGGGCTCATTATCTAAAAGAAAACGATCCGTTTCTTTAGGTGCAAGATATCACTTAATTATATATATATTTCACATATTTTCTCTTTCCCTTACTATTAATTTATTATTCTAAGTTCCTTGTGCCTCAAGGAACCTTAATGTATCGAAATCCCATCTTGGGAATATCCCTCAGCCTTGTTTATCTTTTATCCATTATTTCTCATTATCTCACTTATTTCTTTATTAAAATATCTCCTTTTGAGGATTTCTCTTTATTTCTCTTTTATTTTCCTCATTGATATTCCTTTTATAATTATGAATCCTTGGGATACGAAAATCCACCAAGGATCACTCCATTATACCTCTTTTGACTTATTTCCCATATTTTATCATTGATTTCAATTTCTTTCTTAATAAAGAAATACTTAATTGATCTTTTCTTTTCTTATTGCACTCTCTATGCAATTTTGGACTCCTTGGAACCCAAAGAACCCAAGAGGCACGAAATCCCTCTTTGGATTTGCCTTCTAGAGGTTTCCACCTTTTTCTTTTCTCAAATATTCAATTATTCATTTACTCATTGGATTTTTCTTGTTATATGGGCCCAAAAACCAATAAAGCCCACAACACAATGATCAAGGCTATTGTAAGCGAAATCTATTTATTCCAAACAAATCATATCATTATTTGTTCAAATATCCTTATTATGAGAAATTACATTTCTCACTAAATAAACCCAAAATTGGGGTTGTGACAGTGTCGTGGAAGATGAAACTCCACCATGGCGTCTGCCCGAACCCCTCTTGATTGGTGCCATTGTTTCTGTAGTAGTGCATGGTGTGCAGATCACGGTCCTGGTGTGCACCTGGAAGGTGTTCCTTTTGCCCTTAAGATTGAATGCATAACGTGCAACACGGGGGAACGTCGTGCACCTACAAATTTTCTACAGTCTGAAATCGGCACCGCGAGTGGATAATAAGGTGGGAAAATGGGAGTTCGGCGACAGAGTTAGGGCAACGTTGATGTTGGGAGTTGCTGCCACTGCTTTGAGGTGGGTGTTGGCGAGCTAGGTAGGGCGTTGGTAGAGCTGGTGGCTATCATCACTGTTATCGACCTAGTGGCACCATCGGCGGCACTGCTGGAGCTTGGTGGAGTCGGTGAAGAAGGTGTTGCTGCGGAGGCGGCCGCTAGGGCATAGTGACGTAGGTGACGACGCGAGGGCATTCACAGAGGCTGGAGCAGCTTCAGCAGAGATGGCGGAGTTGGGTGGAGGTGCGAGCTACTTTATCGGCACATGGTGTGAGCGGGGGCTATGACGGTGTGCAGGGGAGCACAACTTGAGCGGGGAGGAAGATGGCGGAACACAGTTGAAGGCATGGCTGCTAGGGTTCTCTCGCATGTCAGATTTCTCAAGTGAGAAATTTGGTCATGCGCCCCCCCTTTTTGCCCTAACTTTATGAAAAAAGACACGACGTGCACTTAACATGCACGGCGTGTTCCTATTTGATTTCCTCTTCGCAAACTACCTTTTACGCTCAGATGCACGACGTGTACTAGGAATGCATGGCGTGTTCTGCTTTGAATTCTCTTTTTGGATGTGCCTTTTTGCCTAGATGCACGATGTGCATGTATTAATGCACGTCGTGTGAGTTTATAGAAACTCTTGCTGCTTAGTTGAAATATAGATGCACGACGTGCATCGAATAAATGCACGCCGTGTATGATTCCAGTAACATATTGTACATTTGCAGCTCCCAGATACACGATGAGTGTCAGTTCATGCACACCGTGTGACTTTCCAGAAAGTGTCTATATTCTGCAGCTCTCCAGGTGCACATCGTGTATCGAGTAAATGCAGGCCGTGTTAGTTTCCAGAAACATATTCATGAACGGAACACGGCGTGTTGTGAAAAAACATCCCGTGTTCTTGGAGATGTATCCCAATTACAGTGCACGCCGTGTCAAATAAAGACACTCCGTGCATTTTGGAATTTCTGCAGAAAATAGCAGTCAGTTAGCACAAAGTAAAGATAGATATGGCGGCAATCAAGTTTAAATTATTACATTCATCCATGATAGACTTATTGACAAAATTAAAGAGTGTTTTTTACTCAAAGAACTTTATAAGAAATCTATCCTAATGTAGGGTCAACTCCCACAAGGTTCTCCATTTAGAGTTTGGAGCAAGACTCTTCAATTCCTTCAAGCATCTTAGAGGGAATAAGAGGCTCCCTTGTCCACTTCATCTCTACAAGAATAAAGCTTGCAACGCTGTCCATTCACTTTGAAGTTGCTGTCTTTGCCTTAGAGTTCCATAGCTCCATATGGGAAAATCTTTAGCACAAGAAACGGGCCGGACCACTTTGATTTTAGCCTCCCTAGAAATAGCTTTAATCTAGAGTTGAATAGCAAGACTTTATCTCCTTCTTGGAAGTCCTTCCTGTGAATCCTTTTGTCATGCCAAGCTTTTTTCCTCTCTTTGTACAACCTTGCATTCTCATAAGCATTAAGGCGAAGTTCCTCAAGTTCCTGCAGCTGCAAAAGGCACTTCTCCCTTGCCTTCTTCATATCAAAGTTCAAGAATTTAATGGCCCACAAAGCACGGTGCTCCAACTCCAGCGTAAGGTGATAGGATTTTCCATTGATCAGCTTGAACGGAGTATTCCCTTTGATAGTCTTGTAGGTTGTACGGTATGCCCATAATGCATCATCAATCTTTAAAGCCCAATCTTTTCTTGAACTAGAAATAGTCTTTTCAAGGATGTTTTTCAGTTGTCGGTTTGAGACCTCTACCTACCCAGAAGTTTGAGGATGATAGGGTGTAGAGATCGTATGAGTTACACCATATTTAGAGAGAAGGTTATTGAATTGTTTTTCAACAAAATGAGTGCCTCTATCTGAAATTACGGCTCGAGGAACTCCAAACCGAGGAAAGATGATCTTTTGAAAAAGCTTTGCTACTGATTTGGCATCTGGCGCTTGGGTTGGAATGGCTTCAACCCATTTGGACACATATTCACAAGCAACAAGAATGTATTAGTACCCATAAGAGGATGGGAATGGTCCCATGTTATCCACTCCCCATACATCAAACACCTCAACCTATAAGATAGAGTTGAGGGGCATGTCGTCACGGCGGGATATACCTCCTGTTCTTTGACATCTATCACAAGATTTGACAAATAGATTGACGTCTTTGAATAATGTGGGCCAATAGAAGCCAGCTTGTAGTATATTAGTTGCAGTCTTATCTCCTCCAAAGTGTCCTCCATAAGGAGAGGCATGGCATTCAAAAATAATGTTTGGGATTTCCTCTTCAATAAGACACCGGCGGATCAGCCCATCACTTCCATGCTTGAATAACAATGGATCATCCCAATAATAGAATTTCACATCATGAAAGAATTTCTTCTGTTGTTGATACATCAAATCAGGTGGGAGTTGTCTGATAGCAAGAAAGTTAGCAATGTCCACAAACCATGGTGCTTGAGTAGATGAAAACACATATAGTTTTTCAATGGGCAAATGATCTTCAATGGGTACTGGATCTCCAGCCTCCGTGGTTAATCTAGAAAGATGATCAACAACATTGTTTTCTGTACCTTTCTGATCCTGGATCTTAAGATCAAATTCTTGTAGAAGTAAAATCCAGCAAATAAGATGTGGTTTGGCATCTATCTTGTTTAACAAATACTTTATGACAACATGATTAGTATATACAATCACTTTAGATCCCACCAAATATTGTCAAAACTTGTCAAAAGCATATACAATGGCTAGGATTTCCTTCTCCATGGTTGTATAGTTGATCTGTGCTTCATCAAGGGTCTTGCTTGCATAATAGATGGCATGGAGTTTCTTGTCCTTTTGCTATCCTAGAACAGCTCCCACTCCATAATCACTTGCATCACACATTAACTCAAAAGGAGAATCCCAATCCGGAGGTTGAATAATTGGGGTTGAAATGAGGGCCTCCTTGAGCTTAGACAAGGCTATGTGGCAATCATCATCAAATACGAACTCAGCGTCTTTTGGAAGTAGGGAACACAGTGGCTTCACAATCTTAGAGAAATCTTTAATGAATCTTCTATAAAAACCTGCATGGCCAAGAAAGTTGCGGATGTCTTTGACTGAAGATCGGGTAGACATCTTTTCTATGGATTCAACTTTTTCCCTATCCACTTAAATACCCTTGTTAGAAATGACATGTCTTAGTACTACACCAGATTGTACCATGAAATGGCACTTCTCCCAGTTTAGCACTAGGTTAACCTTTTTACAGTGGGCTAAGACTAAAGATAGGTTCAATAAACATTGATCAAAGGAATCACCGTATACACTAAAGTCATCCATGAAAATCTCCATTATATTTTCAATAAAATCAGAGAATATGGCCATCATACACCACTAGAAAGTCGCGGGAGTGTTGCAAAGACCGAACAACATACAGTGATAGACATATGTTCCATAAGTACAAGTGAATGTGGTTTTCTCTTGGTCGGGTGGATAAATAGGAATCTAAACAACCAAGTAACAAAAGTAAGGATGCTTAGTGAGGCGCTCAAGCATCAAATCGATGAAAGGCAATGGAAAATGATCCTTGCGGGTTGCCTTATTCAGACATCGGTAGTCAATACACATACGCCAGCCGGTGATCATGCGTGTTTGTATTAACTCATCATTGTCTCCCTTAATGACAGTTGCACCCCCCTTCTTAGGAACCACGTGAATGGCACTAACCCAGGGGCTGTCACTAATGTGATAAATGATTCCAGCATCAATTAATATGAAAATTGCTTTCTTTACCATTTCAAGCATATTTTGATTTAGGCGCCTAGGTGGTTCAACTGTTGGTTTAACATCATCTTCCATGTTTATTCTATGCATACAGATTGAAAGATGAATGCCTTTTAAATCATCTATGGAATAGCCAATGACGTCTTTATACAAATGCAGTTTGGAAAGAAAATTATTTTCTTGGTCATTGGTTAATTCATCTTTTATTATAACATGGGATGTAGATTTTGGATCAAGAAATGCATACCTCAGCCCGGGTGGAAGGGCTTTTAGTTCTACCTTTTTCCCTGCTGTACCTTCATCAACTTTGTCATTAACAAGTGGAGCATCTTCATTAATAGCTTATGCTTTAGAAATAGGAAGTGCTCTAGAAATTTTAGATTTGTTGATTTTAGCCACATCATCATCACAAAGATTAATCATAAAATCAGCAATATCATCATTATCCTCCTCAATTGGATCAATAGTATCTAACAAACAGATTTCTTCAACATATGGGGGTGCTTTCATGGCATCATAAATAGAGAATTCCATCGCTTCCTCATCAACACGTAGAGTGAGCTTTCCTTCCCGAACATCGAAAAGACATCTTCCAATCCTCAAGAATGGTCTTCCAAAAAGAACAGGATTGGAAGGGATCTCCACCATATCAAGAACAACAAAATCACATGGTATATAGAACTTTCCGATCTGCACTAGTACATCCTCCACTATACCTTTTGGGTATTTAATAGAATGATCGGCTAACTCAATAACCATCTTTTTCGACTTCAAATCTCCAAGATCCAGTTCTTGCCATAAGGTAGATGGAATGAGACTAATACTAGAACGAAGGTCTACTAGACCTTTGTCAAAAGTAGTATTGTTGATCTTACATGGCAGTGTAAAAGCTCCCAAATCATCAAGCTTTTATGGAAGGCGGTTTTGAATAATAGAACTCACTCTCTCCGAAAGCATTACTGTTTCAACTTGATCAACCTTTCTTCTTTTAGTTAAGATATCTTTTAGGAACTTATCATAAGAAGGCATCTCGGCAATAACTTCAACAAAAGGAAGATTGACATGTAGTTTATTGAGAATGTCCATAAACTTCCTAAACTTGAGATCCTCCTTCTTGTTGGACAACCTTTGAGGAAAAGGTGCAGTAGCCTTGAAAGAAGGTGGTGTTTTAGCCATACCTTTCTCCTTGCTACAATTGGGAGTGTTGGACTACTCTTCATCGACTACCTCCATGTTCTTCTCCTTGGGTGGAGAAGGTCTCTCAATTTTAGCTCCACTTCTTAGAGTAATTGCATTAGCTTGTTGCCTTTAGTTCACTTCCGGTTGTCTTGGAAGAGAACCAGACTGCAGATTCCTTTGTTGTGCTTGAGCTTGTTGTGCTATTTGGTTCTCCAACATCTTGGTATGAGTGGAAATGCCATCCACTTTTGTGGAAAGTTGGGAAATAACATCTTTCAACAGCTTGTCATTTCCCCGGAGTTCTTCATTCTACTGCATTTGTGTAGACATAAATTTTTCCATCATGGCTTCTAGAGAAGAACTTTGGGGTTGTTGTCACTGTTGGTAACCCCTATTATTAAAACCCGGCGGATTCCCTTGTCGGTTGAAATTTTTTTGTTGTTGCGGCTGCTGCTATCCTTGTTGGATGTTTTGAGTGTTGCTTGTGTTTCAGTAGGAGAAATTAGGATGATCTCTCTATCCCGTATTATATGTGTTGGAATAGGGGTTGTACTACTTGTTCCCTTGCGTTCCAATGACATTGACCTATTCAAAACTCCCTTCAATTGCATTAGGAGTGAAGCATGAAGAAGAAGTATTCCAGCCTGTCACGCGGGTGACCCGGGTTCGATCCCCGGCAACGGTGCCAAAAACTTGTTCACTATTTAGGCTAACGAGTTTCAATCCTAACAAGGAAAGTTTACCTAACTTAACCAATCTTCACAAGTATATGGAGGTAGTGTAGTCGAGGTTGAATACAAGGAGCTTAAGTAATTAATTGAGCACAACAACACTAAAGTTCAACAATCTAGATCAGTTTTTAAAAGGATGGTAATTGATTATCTATTGCAGAAATTTAGACTTAAACAAACAACGAAAAGATTTACTAAAAGAGGTTTAGATTCAGAGATCAAGGATCTTGGACATTAGAATTTTACTCACATATCATAGCACATCATAGGAACATGAAAATTTAAACATACATGAGCACTTGTTTTAAAGGAAAGGTTGTGATGCATTTCACCTCCTGGTGTAAGTGCAACGATCTCAACTCAAAGTCACATTCTCATGCATGAATTTCATTTTTGATCACAACTTGTTCCTCAACTCATTTATCGCCACTCTCATGGTAGAAAAAGAGTTTCCAAGAAAATCACCTCCATACATTCCTACCTATCTTCTCAGATTAAGCAAGAAAGCATAACACATGCACACAAAGTGGCCAACAATACTTGCAATAAATGATAGAACTAGTACTTTCATGGTGGAAAAATAAGCAACATAGTATTTAGTATGAAATTAACTTGTTCCATACATGCTATGACATGGGAGCTACTCTCCCATGCCCAAGAAAAGGGGATTACTCGTCCATAATCATGCTTTGAAGATTTGCTACAGAAAATTTAGGTTTTAGCATGATCTAGAGGAGGAAAAACAAAGAGATCTGAAAATGTAACCACAAGAAGGAGGAATTTTGGCTTGGGGATGAAATTCTCCTCCTTTAGCTGCTCCAAAACGAACTGGCTCCTCTCCCGAGAAGCTGCACGAAGTTGGGGAAGCTTGGTTGCACCTTGGAGAAGACAATGAAGAAAAAGAGAAGAAGAAATGGGCTTCTTTGGTAAGAAACCACCTACTTTCTCCTCAAAATCGCCCTCCACTGCTCTAGACTTGCTCTAGGATGAGATAACTTTGAATTATGACCGTCGATAACCGCCCATTAAGTTCCCTCCTTGTTTTAAACAAAGAGTCACACTTTTCAAAATTCTAAAACTGATAGAGACACGACGTGCGTCCCAAGTGCATGTCGTGCAAGGCCTTTGACAGTTACTCCAAAATGCACTGCACACGGATTGCGTTGAAGAAATGCATGTTGTGCGACTTTCTAGAAGATTTTGGTTTGCTTGACGCTCGAAGTGCACGTCATGCATTCGTTTTTCTGCACTTTTTTGGAAACTCACACGCAGTGCTCAAGACCCGAACACGCCGTGCATTTTTGCTGTCTGGCTGAACGCATGGTTATTGGAAACTCGCACGCCGTGCTTAGTGAACACACGTCGTGCAAGTTGTTGTTTTAGCAACATTAAGCTCTGAAATTAGTCTTCCTTGGAACATATCTGCAATGCAAGTTATGCGATAAGTAAAGTAACAAAAAGATGGCAAAAGTAATATGAAAAGAGGCTAAGTGATATCAAAATGAACCAAGTTTGTGTGTGATAACATGTGAAAAGATGATGTGGAAAACACACAACAGTGAACGATAATTCCAACTGGTGGTAGAAACTCTTACTCTGCATAGTTCTAGCTTACTTTTTCTCATTTCCTAAAGTGAGGATCTCTATCTCCTTCTTCTTCCTGAGATCCTCCATATAAATAGGGTAGTTCCTTTTCTAGTGTCCAGGCTAGTGACAGTGGTAGCACTTTCCTTCCTTACTCACTTCTCCCTTAGCTTTCAGTGCAAAAGAATTTGGTTTTTGGTTAGCTTTAGAACTCTTCTTAGCTTTGTTTTTGTCCTTGGACTTCCCTCTACTAATCATCATCATCACATCTTTGGGTTTATGACGTGGAATATTATCGCACTAACAAATTCACTCAGGGTTGAAATCCCAGAGTTTTTAACCAAAACCTTGTGCAATAATACTACCCACAAGCGGACGAGTCTTATCACAGTATAGTTGAGGATCGAATCCCAAGGGACAACGTTTTTAAGAATAGTTGCTAGTCTAGTCCAACTCAAGTAAGACTAATATTTAGAACAAAGGTTGATTTGAGTTTAACTAAACTAAGTGCAAGAAAAGTAAAGTACAAGATTAAAGTTGAATCTAGATTAATGATGAAGATCGCTGGGGTGGTCCCGGGTTTCACCACCAGTACACATGCAAACATATCCAATCACAAACATCCAGGAAGGATCTAACTATCCAAATAGTTCTGTTGCAAACCCTCCATTAGGATGTTTAGGTTTGCGTAAGCATCACCTTAGGCATCATATTTCTCATTGCCATCTGGATCATGTACTTACAGCTCTGAAGATACAGATATCCAACTGAAGCTGTGGCCCTCCATTAGGATGTTAAGGCACACAGAAGCGTCACTGTGGGCTAGATGTCTCATCCCCTCACGGATCACACACTTATGACCTCAGGGAATCCCATCTGATTTCTCATCAAGGAGTCAACTACGTTAATCAACATTCGAATCCTACATATTGAAGTTCTCGCAACATAGGAAAGAACAAGATAAATGCAAGCAGGTGATCAATCCGCAAACACACATCGACGATTAACAATGAAATGAAAAGTTATATACACACCATGGAATGTTTAACAAAAGGACATATAAGAATGGGCAGCGAGGCTAGTCCCCGCACCCCAGCGAAATGGAACTACTCGCTCATGATGCGAGGAACAAAAAGAACAAGAGAGAGGGAAGATTCAGCCATGAGCATGATGCAGAAGATGGTCATAGCTCGGTGAAGATATGGTCTTCTACGCCATGTCGGAGCAGATCTAGACGAGGAGCGAGTGACACCACGGCAGACGGGACATATCTTTTCTCTCCACCTTCCTTCTCTTCTCATCATTCTTGCTTACAGCAGGAGGAGCAATCTTTGGATGCGTATGTAGCGTGGATGCATGTAGATGGATCAGAATCCCTTTCCATGGGTCAAGCCTGTGTTCAGGCAGCCTGGCGGCGTCTCAGACCCCCCCCCAAGTAAGGGACCCTTTAGGTCCTATTTATAGGCATCCATAGAGTTTTGATCGGTCCTAGAAATTAGTAAGTGCTTCTCGGTTTGGGAAACCATTTGCTTTCACAAGATTTGGAAACCTTGAGCCTTCTCTTGGTCTTGTGTCTTTCACAGTCTTGGAAAGACCGGTTGCTCTTTCCATTCGATCTTGAAAACTCAGCGACCATCCTAATGTTCCAGAGACTGGTAGGTCTATTAGTAATCTGAAGACCGAAAGGTCTCTCGCAGTTTGGGGATCAGACGCCCATGCGGTCTTGCCATCATACGGTCTCTCCTACCTCTTGGTCTTGAACTGTTTTCGGTGTTGGGCATGAGTGCTTCCCTCACGGTTTCAGTAATGGAAGGCAAGCAGTCTTGAGGACCGAGCAGATTTACATGGTCTCGAAGACCATTTGCAATCACATAGACTTGAGGATTGTTTTCCTACTAACGGTTTTCAAACTGTGAGGAGCCAAGAGGTCTCGAAACCGTGAGGCGCAGGTGCTTGGGGGCAGAGACCGCAAGTAGTTGGTTCATGGTTTGGTCGTGAATGAGGAAGGGATGAAGGTGGAGGACCCGACAGAGCAGAGATCGTGGCGGCGCGACCTAGAGTGGGTGGAGATGAGGGTCGTGAGCGTGAGAGGTTGTTGTAGGTGCTGCAGGTCATCCATGGATAGGTCGAGGAAGATAAGGGTTGCAGGGTGTAGGATGTGGTTGTCCAGGGAAGCGGATGAAGTAGAAGGAGCGGCACTGCGAGTGCTGTCATGGATAGTAGATGGTGGTCATCGTTGTTGGTGGAGAGAGGAAGAGGGGAAGGTCACAGGCACTGCTACAGGTTTAAGTAGAGGAGCTCGCTAGGAGCATGTGGAGAAGCGACGACAATCGTTGGGTCCTCTTGGTTTGAGGACCGCTAGGGCTCCTCGTGGTTTGAGGACTGCTTGTGGTCCTAGTAGTCTGAAGACCGCTTAGGCATGAGGGGAGGGTCGAAGTCCAGACTTCGAGGGGAGGAAGAAGCAAGACTGTGAGAGGAGAAAACCACTAGGGCAACACCGAGAGGTCAAGACTAAGGTTGGTCGTTGATCTGCGATCAGACGGAGGGGTGATGGTTGAGAGTGGAGGTGGTAGGAACGGTGAAGGTAGAAGGAGGATGTTGATTAAGATGGAGGTGGAAGGTGATGGTGAAGCACACCAAGGTGGTGATGGTGATTATGATGGAAGGTGAAGTAGATGAAGGGTGTTTGATGAAGGTGGATCTAGGGTTGAGTGAAGGTGGGCCCTAGTTGAAGATTCAACCTCATTGTGACCTGCATGATCTACATGAAATTCATATAAACCTAGTTAATAATCTTGATAGTTAAATCAATTAAGAAATCTTGCATTTTGTAAGATTTAGGAGATGAAAGTGAAAGTATTGAGTCGAATTGGGCCCAAGATGACGATTGAATATCATGATGAATATGGATTCATCAATTTATCCTCCTCCATCTACGCTTCAACTATCCTCAAGATGCCAAGTAATTCTGACAACGTCTTGTCAAAATCATTCATGTTGTAGTTCATGAAAAATTGGCTGTATGATTCTAGAGGTGATTGCATAATCACATTTGTGGTCAACTCTTGACCCAAGGGAATCCCAGTCCAGAAAGGTTCTTTACATACCCAATCAACTTGAGTACATGAGGACCTACTAAATCTCCTTCAACCATATTGCATTTGTACAACACCTTGAGACATCATATCTCTCTTGTCTTGCCTAATATTGGTACATGTTCTTAAGATATGTAACCATCTCAGTGACATTCATGTTCTCATGTTGTCTCTGCAACTCATAGTTTATTGGGCACAACATCAGGAACTTGACATCCTTGACATATTCACAATGCTTCTTGTAAGAATCCCTATCAGACTTAGGCATAGTGGGAGGAGGTTCATCTGGCTCAGGTGTCTCCTGAACATAGAGATTGTATTCTTGAGTGAGAATGATTCTCAACGTCCTGAACCAGTCATGGAAGTTATTTCCCTTTAGCTTGTCCTTCTCAAGGACTGATCACAAAGCAAATGTGTTTGTATTTTCTATTAGATTCTACAAAATAAATTTTACAACTTTAGAAAAATACTTTTGATTAATATAATTTGATAAGTTTGACGATGTTAATTAGGCCTTTTACTAATTATTACTCCCATTGTTTCATTCAAATCGATATCCCTTTCATATCAATTTGGAAGATTGCAACATACAACTTTCTAGTGAGTTAAGATCCAAAATAATTAAGTTAATACCCAACCAACAATGGCACTCATAACCAATTATTAAGGTAGGCAACATTTTCCAATTTCATCTCATGTAATTCTTAGATAGATGATATGCACAACTCCTTGCCATAGTCCATCTTTATGCTTCGAGGCACTTGATCTTATTTAGGTCACCTAGTTAAGCCTAGCCCAAAAGTCAACATAGTAGAATATGCACCCTTCTAGGGAATACCCGCACATCTACCATTACACTTCCACAAGATAGACAACACACCACACTAGGGCGTGCCCATACTCTATCGGTCAAGCTTTTTGTGTGTGGTGCTTATGGAAAGCATATTATACTTTATATTTATAGAGTGATTTTAATATATAAATATATATACATATCCAATCACCACATACTTATGTATCATATACATTCTATAACCAAAAATGAAAATCATGCAATTATAAAATACAAGCAATTATTATGACCATACTATTGTAATTCCTTGGAGCCACAATGAATTACTACCACCTAAGATCCACATAATATGTAGCAAACTATTGTTGGTCTAGATCAATGTTAGAACCAATTTGGGTTGATCGATTCAACTCTTGAACTAATAAGCTTTCCTGTTGGTCTGTCAGTTGGTCTCTCAAATCGGCCATTTGGTCTCTGGTCTAAGAATTGTCTGGACACCTACAGTTGATCAGGTTGCCACCAATCGATCGATCGACTCCTCCTATCGTTTGGTCTCCTTGGTCCCCCAGTCGATCAGTTTTCCTTATGATTCAGTCAGTTTTCCTGGTGTAGATCGCCTCCTTTGACATAACACGAAAAGAAGCAAACACACTCTTATTTAACATATTACATTGAAATAGGGAGACCACGAGTTACATTCAAGAGGAGCATAGGAAGGAAAGGATTAATACGTCTACATATAGAAAGAACAGAGATGCTCAGTATGTAAATGGAGATATGAATAGGAAAACAACCATCCAACCAAGCACAAAGATGTAGGGGGTTGTTGGCCATAACCATGCCTTACATCCACCATCAAAACCAACTTTTAGGGTGACAGTTGTAAATTGCATATATATTAATTTGTGGAATTTTATGTGGTATTTAATCAAATATGCACATTAACTAGTTTAATATCCACATTGTTTGCAATAAAAATAAATCTGATCATATCAATGTAATTTTTAATACACCGTAAATTGACGTAGCTCTGATACCACTGTTGGGAATTTAGAACAATAGATAAGGTGGCAGAAAAAAAATTAATGCCTGATTCCCTAGCCAACAGATCTCCTCAACAAAAACATATCTAGGAAAAAGGATTTCAAGTGATATAAATGGTCTGGGGGCAAGTCCAACCACTTATCCTTGCAGTAGTGTGCTTCTTCTTCAAGCAACATTTGAGCAGTCATCAACAACGGCCTCCTGGTACAACACCACATATGGAGGTTGAATACATCCTCCTAGCGCATGGAAAAGGTAGCCTCACCTCTCGAGTAGTCTACATGGACCACCGGGTACTCCACATTGTACTACCAAAGCTAACATGAAGGAGTTTTTCCTTCGAACATCAGCATGCTAGCACCAACTCACTCTCCCAACTGTCTATGCCATGCTATCCCTCCCTTTTACAGGTAGAAATTGCTCAGGCTCTCTTGGTTTCCACAACTAGAGAGGATAACAATTTTTAGATCATATTATCATTTGTGGGAAGCCCCCACTACCCCTCTATTTATAGAAGGGTCAGGTTCAATGTTTCCAGCCAATTTGGGAGTCAAAGATATGGAATTTCATGAATTTTCTTGAAGATATGAATGGTGAACTGGTTAGTTTACTATTGAACCACTCTATTCACTGTTGAATGGATCAATTCATAGATGAAATGGTCGGTTCACATCATGAACCGATTAGTTCATCTGCTTTCCTGTTTTGAATCACATTGGCATTCAATATTCAATTAATGCAAAACATGATGTCAGCATAAATCCTTGACTCAATTAAATTGATGAACTAAGTAGTTCAACATTTGAACTAGTAGTATTAGACCATGAACTAGTCAAATCACTTAGTGAATTGGTCTGGTTCATGCCCTAGTTCAGGTATTTTCATCCAGTGTTGTTTCTAATTGACTTGATACTTGAATCGACTAGTTCAACACTTGAACCAATCAGTTCACAGTCCAGTCAGCTAATTTTTAACCACCATTGTTTAAATCAAATACATAAACACTTTAGTAATCAAATTAATATCATTCATGAATAAACTCTTATTTCTGGTATATGCTATGTGTGTGATCCTATAGTTCCCAAATGATGTTGGCAATGAATGCCCATAAATAAATTTTGATATCACAAGCAATGAGCGATATCTAGCAAGACATCGTTGCTACCTATGTAATTAGAAAGTTGGAGAACAACTTCAACCATACAATCCATGATTATTATTATCATGATCATATAGTTCCTTTGTCTCCTATATCCAGATTGAACTTGAGGCATGGAATCGTCATTCTCTCAATGTTCATCCATGTTCCTTGAACTAGAGTAGATTGTATGAGATGCATGTGAGTTCACTTATCTTATATTGAGTCAGATGAGTATGCCCATACATTTCTCACTTTCTCTTATCAAGTGGTTGTTGGTATGTATGCCCATAGAGCCAATTATATGATGATAGGGATATGGCATTAGATACCTGATTTGATGATAATAATAAAGGCAAGCTTCTAATTTATTTTGTATATTCAGTTATGAGATAATGAATTACATAATAAATGTCTAGAGAATGATATTGCTCAATGATGTATGTCTTCAAGTACATGACTTGAAAGAATGACATCATACATATGTTAAGAGTATATACATTCTCATTATGTCCTTGATCGGTTGTTATTGTGGAAGGGTAGATAGAAAAAAATAATACATAAGATCAGAGTGTGAGTTGGTTGATGACTAAATCTCATTGGTCATGATATGGCAATATCAAACCAAGCACAATAGTGTATCAAATAGACCCACCGTGAGACTGACATATGGAAGCCATAATCATGGAAGTCATAGTCAGGTCTCACGGTGATGGTGGTGGTTGTGGTTGTGGTTCTTAGACCTAAAATCATTACACTCATCACATGCCGTTCGGTACACTTTGACATAATCAAATGCAGTACTGAAACATGGGTTGTTATAATAGTAATGATTAGGTGACTTTGACACATGGGGATTGACTATGAGTGATAGATATGGGATTTATCCCTCTGATAGGAGTATGATATCCAAGGCCTCTTAATTAGGAAGATTGAGAAAAGTATGGCCATACACATGTAACTCAATATGTGATATTGAGCTTACATATATCTCATGCAGTCTGCTCTGGTTCAAGAAATAAGATTGAATAATAATGAGGAAGACTACTCCATGCCTCTAGTTAAATTTGGATATTAGTGACAAAGGAACTATACAAACACTTTAACACCATACAGAGATTGTAGGTTGAAGTTCCTCCCCAACTTTCCATTCACTTGGGTAGCAATGACGTGTGACTAGGCACCACTCTTGCTTGTGATGTCATAAGATAGTTATGGACATTCACTGCCTATGTGATATGGGACCTATAGGGTTACACACATAGGAACTCATCTAGAAGCGGAGTTTGATCTTGAATGATAATTAAATTAAGTACTAAAGTGTTTAGGTATTCAATTCACACAATAGATCGATGGATTGGCTGATTGAACTACCAAACGACCATCTCACTGGGTGAGATATCCGTTTGGGTAGCCAGACAGGTGTCTCAAGTGTTGAGACGGCCATTTAGCTTGTCAAGAAGATCAGAAATTGAATTGTCTTCGTTCTGCCCTATGAACTGACCAGTTCATGCTGTTGAACCGATAGGCTCGACTCGAACTCACCAGATGACCATCTGGGTGAGTGAGACGGGTGTCACTCTTGTGTGAGATGGATTGGTTGAGATGAATGAAAGTTTTAGAGTTTTCTCAAACTCATTTTAATTGCACATACTTGGGGTGGAAGTAAATTAATGTATGCCATTGATTGGGAAACAGTTTGCCAATTCATATCTGAATGGGAAAGTGTGAAAAGATTGTCTCACTTTGTGAGACAATCATCTTGCGTCCCAGATGACCATTTCTCTCTAAGAAACAACCAATTCGTGTGTGAGAAGACCATCTTACTTGGGAAGATGACAGTTTTGTCGCACACAGTTTGTGTAACTTCTAGAGAAGTTATGAAAATTCAAGATCTACTTGTAGTTTCCACTATCACTTTAGTCCCGCATTGGCTGGGAAATTGGGAACCCTGACCCTAACCCCTTCTATATATAGAGGGGTATTGGGGAATTCCCAGAGTACAACTACTACACAAATAATTGAGAATCTTTTTCTCTGAAAAGTTTTGTCCTCTCTGGTTGTGATAACTATGAGAGCCCAGGCAAGTCCTACCCGACTAGGGAGGGATAGCCACATGAGAGAAACAACTGAGGATCATTATTGTGGGAAAGCATGTTGGTGACTAGTACACCAATAGGAAGGACAACTCCTTCCTATCCGTTCCTGTAGGACGACATGAGTTCTAGTTGGTCTGTGTGGACTACTCTAGAGGTAGGAGTTTGTTGGCTGCTTCTAAGAGGGCAACGTCAACTCACAGTCTGTGGTGAGATCTAAGGAGACGTTGCAGTAGTTGTTTGAGTTTGATGTTCATGGAGGAGCAGTCAGACAAGTTTGAGTGTGACTAGGAGCTGCACAGACACCATCCAAGATAGAGTTCATCTACATCAATGAGGATTGTCACTGGACTTGCTCCAGGACCAGGTATATCTTTGTGAAACCATCCTTCCCATTGCATAGTCATTGACACGATCTACTAATTAATGGGAAATATGTCAGTAAATTTTTGTTTCTACTACCTACCTGATTGCATATTTCCCAACAGTGGCATGGATATCAATCTCATGTAGGAGTGACAGATCCCATCTTCATTACTCACACTTAATCCCCATGTGTCACAACGTACCCGAGCATCACCTTTACAGAAACCCTTATTCAAGGTCACATTGGATGATGTAAAAATCCATCAAATTATATGTGACTAATATAGTGACTTCAGGTCCAAGAACCACAATCACCACCATCACTATTAGAGTTGATTCTGACTACCATTACATGGTCTCCATGCATCAATTTGAAGGTGGGTCTATCCGATACACTATTCTCTAACAAGAATATGTGTTCTTGACTTGATATCACGTATCATGACTAATGAGACTCTATCATCACTCAACACACACTCTAATCTTATGTATTATTTTTTTCTATTTTTCTTCCACAGTAGAATCTGACTAGGGACATTACAAGAATGTATGTACTTTTATCACACATATGATCTCATTGTTCAGGTCCTCAACCTAAATACATACATCAATCTTTAGACATCTACTATGTATGTATCATCATCCCATGATTGAGACAAACATAATAGATGGAATTACCTTTATCATTATCAAATTAGGTATGAAATGCCCCATCACAATCTCATATGAATGGCTCTCTAGTGGTGTGTCCCCTCTAGTGGTGCTTTTACACCCCACGAGGTCAGAGCACACGGGATATGGGATCTTATGCTTTCAAAATTTATGTTATACCTAATTGAGTCGATCACTAAGACTAAAACAGGTCGCCCGCATGCGTATGGGGTACTGCTGTAGTATAGGTGATTTGCAAGATAAGGGGTCGAACCACAGAGATAGAGGGGGCACTAGAGTTAGATAGAGTGGGCTATGTTCCTTTTGTGGAGCTTAGGGTTTTAGGGTTTTAAAAGGTTTGATTGTTTTATTACGCTAATGAGCAAGTAAGAAGTGCAAGATGGAAACTAAGTTATGGAAGAGCAAGCAAATTAGTAAACTAAGTTAACAAACTAACTAATCAAGAGCAAGAAGAGCTACACTACTCTAGCAAGGCAAGAAGTAATTAAGAACTAAACTAACCACTAGCAAGAGCAAGAGCCTAAGTTAACACTAAAGAGCAAAACTAAGCAATTAACTAAATTAAGCAAAAGTGACTAAACTAGACTAGCATGAACAAGAAAACTAAGCAATTAGGGTTTTAAGAAAGGTGATTAAGGTGGGTGGGCTGTTTGGGGAATGTAACTTTGATATTAGTTGGGGGAAGATCATTAAACATGCATGGTTCTCAATTCATATCTAGATTACCAAACCAAACAATAAGGTCAATGCCATTAGAACATACCCTATACTACTAGTGGAAGACTAGGGTTAGGTGTAATTCTAATGAGATTAACCAAATCTAGGTTTCTAGGGTAAGTGATAGTGAGTAATTGAGGGTTGAGGGTAGAGATGGGAGTAGAGATGAGGGTATTTAACCTCATGCCACTAGCCACTCTAGCCTTTAGAAGGCCCTAGACAATTACATCAATCTCACTTACACTAGCTACTTAGATCTCACACTCATTTGTAGGAGGAGGGATGTGTATGTAGGAACATAGGGGGCTAGCTAGGGATCCACTAATTGGACCTAGGAGCCATTCCTAAGATTGCCACATAAACCCCAATTCCTCCTAGAACCTAAGTGTCATAAAAAACCTCAAAACAAGCAATTCATACAAGAAGCACAAACCACATGCAATAAGATAGGAAAAGAGATAGAAGCAAGAAGTAATCATCATAGATATGAATTAAGTTCATTACAAGAAATTATCCCCCAACATGGTATCAAAGTTACATTTAAATCCCAAACAGCCCACCACAAGGGGCTTAGCTAGACATGATCAAGAAAACAAGAAAAGAAAGGGGTAGAAGAAGTAGGGACTCCATGAATCTTGATGTAGAAGCCTCCTTCTTCACCTCCAAGCTTGCTGTAGATGTCCTCCCTCCTCCAAGGGTGTAGGGGTGTATGAAATGGTGGGGGATTATGGATGAAAACCTAGGGAACTAGGTTTCCATGGTGGAATGAGGATGGAAATGGTGGATGGTGAGCCAAAATGCAAGGGGATTGCACAAAGAGCTCAAGGGTGGAGAATGGAGCTTGGAGCAGCTGTAGGGGCGTCCAACCTTCGTGACCTAGCCACCACCTATGTATATATATGTGGTGGGGAGGCACTAGGGTAAGTGGGGGGTAGTTTAGGAAAAGCAGTGAAAAGTAGGATAGGGTCGGTGGATCACCACGGCCATGGTGTAGTGCCACGACCGTGGTGAGGGTAGTTGGGAACAGTCGTGGGGTGGTAGAATGGTCGTGGTATGGAGGGAGTGGTGAAAAAGCGAAGTATGGTGGTGGCCATGACCGTGGCGGTATGCCACGGTCATGGTAGGTGAGAGGCACCACGGTCGTGTTGGGTAACACAGATGTTTTGAAGAAGGGAGAGGTGGTCGTGGCGCAGCAGCACGGGCGTTTTAGTCTTCATCGGACTTGGTTGTGGCAGTGGGCCACTGTCGTGGCGATCTGGGGGTGACAACCTGTAACTCTGGCCAAATAGATGCAATAATTCCCACGACCGTGGCAGGGTGCCACGACCATTTTTTCTTCTACTGACCACAACCATGCTGATGGCCACGACTGTGGTGTCTTTAATGGACATGGTCGTGGAAAAGGGCCACGGCCGTGGGATTCTGTAGGATTTCCCTGTTGAGCTTGGTTTCATATTGCTAAAAAAAGGCACGTCCGTGGAATAGTGCCCACGGCTGTGGTGAGGTTGGCCTCACTTAATTACATTTCAATCTTCGTCATTTTTGGATGTCTTTGCTTGGGGACGATTCTTGACCATTGTAGGTAGGTTGAGGGAGACTTTGGGGCCTTCTTTGGGTCCCTCCATGAGTGGGGGAACCCTAGAACTCCTTCTTTCTCTCTCTTCCATCTAAGCATGGTTCAAGTACCTGAAAAACAGTGCAAAGAACATCCATAAGCATATTTGCAATGATAAGCATATTAGGGGTAAAAAGCTTGTAATCTACATGTTTAGATGTGACTTAAGTACAAAATGGCATAGGATGGTGCCCTAAAATAGGGCTACATCACCACACCAAACTTAAAACATACTTGTCCTCAAGTATGACCCAACTCAATCTCTCTACAAAACTTCCACAAAATGAAATGATGTATGCAATGTAAAAGATGATTATTGTTTAGTGGGATCAAAGATGACTGAGGGCATGCATTTCACCTCTCTCCTCTCCTACTTTCACAATCCAATCATGAAAAGAGCAAAAAGCACATGAACTTCACATATAGCGCATAGAATACATAAGTTATCCATACTTCTTCCATAAAGTTTTGGGTAAACCATTTCATGATAGTGTTAATCGAGGATGACTAGGAGTGTTGTTTCACATTCATGCATTCAGTCTTATATTTCAAATCATACCAGATGACCCACGTGGTTGCGGAAAAAGGAAAAATGAGCTAAGTTTGATGCTTCTTAGCTCAATGGGTATGAAAGTGGAAGAAAGGATTACAGTAAGATTTTTGGAGTGTTTTTACACACTCATCTTTTCTTTATTTGAATGCTCTTAAACAGGAGCATCCTCTTATTTTGTTTTTGCTTTTCTTTTTCTTTTCTTTTCTTTCTTGCCCTTGGTGTAGATAGGGCAAATGGTGGATAGAGTGAAGTGGGGAGATAAAGATATGGCCACCCCAAACTTTTGGAGGTGGCCAAAGCTGATTATGTGCACTAGGGCATCTTTTTATGAGGCGGAGGGGTATGAAGATGGTGGAAGAAGAATCGGGTCAAAGAGGGGTCATTGGTATGATTTTCCACATAAGACATCCTGCATGTAAGTTAATCCAATACTTCATCCTAGATATCACACCACATGAATGAACAAGATGAAATTGATATATCAAACAAGTGATTCCACAAGCACTAAGCGTTCAAAGCTTGCTCAAGTTCACAATTCAGCCGAATCAATCACAATCACAAGAGAGGTGATGCACATGTAAAAAGTCAAACATTGATACCACTTAGCAATAAAGCATGACATTTCACTTACACTAGTCAAAGGTCGTCATTTTTACTCAAAACATTAGAGATTGGGTCAAAACATACTTTTTAGACAAGAAATCTCAAATTTGGGCAAAATTGGCCAAAATGGTGCCAATTTGCACTAAATCACATCTAAACCTACTTTAGGGAATTTAAAGCATAAAGCAGCAAATCCTACTTAACATGCATATGAAACTACAAAAACTACATGAAGATGCAATGCATGGTATGGAATAGGAAAAAGAGCAAATTTTTTGAAAAATTACACAAAAATGCAGAAATCAACTACATGCCATGCAATGAACAGAGCAATAACAATAAAACTAAACTCAGTGGAAGAGGTGATAACAAAATGACAAAAAGAGAGAGATAGGGTGGTGCATACCACCCTACCCACCCCAAACTTTAGAATCATGCTGTCCTCAACATGAAACTATAGCTTGGGGGGGTAGGGGAAGTTCGTGGTCAGGGTTGGCTAGCACGGCCGTGGCGGGTGCCATGGTCGCGTTGTCAATGAAGAATGCCCCAGCCTGTCCTCGCCATGATCGTGGCAGGGTGCCACGGTCTTGGTCGTTTTTCTTCAACACGGTCGTGGCTGCTAACCACGGTCGTGGCGATTCTTCCAAACAACATGTAACTTCAGCCAATTAGATGCATTAATTCCCACGGTCGTAGCAGGTTGCCATGGTCATGGCCCGATTTCTTCAACACGGCTGTGGTGAGGACCACGGTCGTGGGCAGTCTCCTTCAACACGGTCGTGGTGTTGTACCACGGTCGTGGCAATTCTTGCAAACAACTTGTAACTTCAGCCAATTAGATGCATTAATTCCCACGGCCATGGCCATGTGCCACGGTTGTGTTTGGCCACATGAGCCACGGTCGTGGTAGAGCTCCACGGCCTTGGTGTTGTTGTTCCTTCAGTTTTCCAAATTCAAAACTTGAACTTGAACTTCATTTGTTCTTTGGCTACAAATCTGACTAAATGACCATGATTAACTTCTATACTCTCTCTCTTTCTTGTCTATCACCTGCACATCATCAAAACTTAAAATAAAACTATAAAGCACAAGTGTGCGTGTGTGTTTTTGTCTAAAATAAATAAAAAGTATCAAAAGGAGGGTTCGAGAATCTCAAACCATGTGGGTTGCCTCCCACTAGCACTAAATTTAATGCCTTCAGCCAGGCTTATTGATGGTAGATCTCTGTCACTTCTTTGGAACCTTCAATAGATCCTTGTAGTAGATTCCTTTCTCATCCTCATCCAAGCACTCTTCTTCATTGGATTCTTCCTCTACAAGCATAACAATATCAAAATCTTGATTGGCCTTGTCTGGGCCGACTTCAATAACATATTTCAACCTTTGCCCATTGACGGCAAATTCCTTTGCACCTTCTTTCTCACAAATGACCACGGCCCCTGATGGGTATACTTTCTTGACAAGATAGGGTCCTTCCCATATAGACCGGAGTTTTCTGGGAAAGAGCTTCATTCTTGAGTTGTATAGCCATACCCATTTTCCGGGCTCAAAGTCCTTCTTCCTAATCATCTTGTCATGGAGGAACTTTGTTCTCTCCTTGTAACTCTTTGACAATTCATACGCCTCGTGGCGCATTTCCTCTAACTCATTGAGTTGGAATTTCCTTTTCATTGCAGCGTTTTCACCATCAAAGTTCATATTCTTCAAGGCCCACAACGCCTTATGTTGCATCTCTACCGGTAGGTGGCAGCTTTTCTCGTAGATGAGCTTGAAGGGTGTGGTGCCAATCAGGGCTTTGTAAGCAGTCCGGTACGCCCATAGAGCTTCATTGAGGCGGAGTGACCAATCCTTACGGTACGTTCTCACCGTTTTCTCCAAAATGAGCTTGATCTCCCGATTGGCCAGCTCAACCTGGCCACTGGTTTGCGGATGATATGGAGTGGCTACTCTATGGTTCACTCCATGCTTTTTAAGAAATCCCTCAAAGGTGTGGTGGATGAAGTGACTTCCACCGTCACTTATCATTGCTCTTGGAAGTCGGAAACGACTGAAGATGTTTGATTTCACAAAATCGCAAACCACCTTGTGGTCATTCGTCCAAGTCGGAATAGCTTCTATCCATTTAGACACATAGTCAACGACAACTAAGATGTAGATATACCCAAATGAAGGAGGGAAAGGACCCATGAAATCAATTCCCCATACATCAAATACCTCCACCACAAGAATGGGTGATAGAGGCATCATGTCTCTTTTGGAGATATTTCCCACCTTTTGGCATTTCAAGCAGCTCTTGCAGAATCTGTGTGAATCCTTGAACAATGAGGGCCAGTATAAACCACATTGCAGTCCCTTGGCAGCTGTGTGCTTTCCTCCAAAGTGTCCTCCATATATCCCGGAATGGCACATGGAGAGGATGTCTTGTTGTTCCACTTCCGACACGCATCTTCTTACAAGCTGATCGGGGTAATACTTGAAAAGGTGAGGGTCATCCCATGTATAATTCTTCACCATGGCAAACAGTCTTTTGCTCTCCTCCCTTGTCCACGTGCTTGGTATCCTCCCACTAGGCAAGAAATTGGCTATGTGTTGATACCATGGCCCTTGAGAAGATGAGAGGAGGAAGAGTTGTTCATGCGGCATGGTTTCTTTGATTAACCTTGTCTTGTCAAAAGGGTGATCAATCTGGGAGAGATGATCGACTGCACCATTTTCTACTCCCTTCTTGTCCACTATCTCTATATCAAACTCTTGCAACAATAGAATCCATCTTATCAACCTCAATTTTGAATCCTTCTTAGACATGAGATACTTTAACGCAACATGATATGTGTAAATCACAACTCTGTTTTGTAGAAGATAGGAGCGGAATTTTTCTAGAGCAAAGATGACGGCGAGTAACTCTTTCTCGGTAGTGGTGTAATTTCTTTATGCTTCATCAAGAGTCTTACTCGCATAGTAGATGGCATGAGGAATTCGGCCAATCCTTTGGCCCAGCACAGCCCCCACTTCCATGTCAGATGTGTTAGTCATTATCTCAAATGGCAAAGAGAAATCGGGGGGTTGCATGATCGGAGCAGAAATGAGCTTTTCTTTCAAGTGATTAAAGGCTTTCATGCATTTGTCATCAAACTAAAACTCGACATCCTTTTCAAGCAGGTGACACAAGGGCCTTGAGATCTTGTTGAAATCTTTAATAAAGCGGTGATAGAAACCAGCATGTCCCAAGAAAGACCGGACATGTCTTACGCTGGAAGGAACAATGAGGGTAGAAATGAGGCCCACTTTGGCCTTGTCAACTTCAATTCCGTATTTAGAAACCCAGTGGCCTAGAACAATGCCTTCGGGCACCATAAAGTGGCTTTTCTCCCAAGATAGAACTAGTTGGACTTTCATGCATCTTTTGAGAATAGCGGCCAAATGTAATAAGCATTCATCAAAAGTCTTGCCAAAAACTGAGAAATCATCCATGAACACTTCCAAGGATGAATCAAGCATATCGACAAAGATGGAGGTCACACACCTTTGAAAAGTACACGGAGCATTACACAACCCAAACGAAATTCTCTAGTAAACAAATGTGCAACTCGGGCAAGTGAATGTCATCTTCTCTTGATCGGCAGGGTGCACGGAAATTTGGAAATACCCAGAATATCCATCAAGGAAACAGTAGAAACTCTTCCCAACTAGCCTCTCTAGAATTTGATCAAGGAATGGGAGGGGGTAGTGGTCCTTCTTTGTCTTCTCATTGAGTTTTTGATAGTCCACACACATCCTCCATTTGGATTGCTCTCTAACTAGCATTAGTTCCCCATCAACATTTTCACCAACTGTGATTCCACCCTTCTTGGGTACGACTTGGATGGGGCTCACCCAAGTACTATCAGAAATGGGATAGATGATCCCAGCATCAAGCAATTTTACTACTTCTTGAGTCACTACTTCTTTCAACTTCAGATTCAACCACCTTTGCATTTGGCGGGTTGGATTTGCATCCTCCTCAAGATAGATTCTATGCATGCAGATGGAGGGGTCAATACCCCTCAAGTCAGCAATGGACCATCCAATAGCTTGAATGTTCTTCTTCAAAACTTTCATTAAAGCCTCCTCTTGTTCCGACGAGAGTATAGATGAAATAATCATCGGGAGGGTGTCATTCTCCCCTAGAAAAGTGTATTTCAAACCTTCAGGAAGAGATTTCAGCTCAAGTGTAGGGGGTTCTTCAAGAGAGTTCTTCAATGGCTCCGAGATGGAAGGGAGATCCTCGCTTGCCGCCACTAAGGCTAGCTCATTCTCTTCATCATCTTCCTCATCATCATCAGGAAACTCAACTATCAGTTCCAGTCCTCTAGCTTGAGTGGCAGTTTGGATCCACGAGGGTAGGCATTCCTCCATAATCTCATCTAGACACTCGACGAGATAGAAATCTTCTTCTGTCACTCCTATCACTTCGGCGGTGGCTGATGATTTGAAGATGTTCAACTGGATCTTCATGTGCATGAATGTCACATACATCGTACCGATTCTCACATGGATAACCGCATCAGCTGTGGCCAGGAAGGGTCTCCCCAAGATGATAGGAACCCTCCTCATGTCTTTATCCATATCCAAGATGATAAAATTAGCAGGAAAGAAAGCAGATGTCTCATCATCTAGTCTCACGAGCACATCATCAACATGCCCTCTAGGCATCTTTACTGACCTGTCAGCTAACTGCAATGTGCAATGGGCCGGACCCAACTGTCCCATCTGTAATTCTGCAAAAACATCATACGGCATGAGGTTCACACTCGAGCCTAATTCTAGGAGAGCTTGGTCTATGCGGTGCACCCCAATGTAGCATGATATGATAGGAGCACCGGGATCCTTCCTCTTTCTTGGAATGGTGTGCTGCAGAATCGAGCTCACTTCCTCAGTAAGCTTTACCTTCATCGGGGTTCTCCCCATAGTTCTTCTCTTGAAAATACAAAGATCCTTCAAAAATTTAGCATATGAAGGAATTTGCTTGACTGCATCAAGCAAAGGGATATTGATCTTCACTTGTTTAAAAGTTTCCAGAATGTCCTCGATATGCTTTTTCCTTCTTTTCTCGGCAGAAGGCTCCTTAAGAGCCTCGGGGAAAGGGGAGAGTTGGGACCCCAAATGGTCCATCTTAGTAGTATCGTCGACTGGTATCATGGGAATCACGGTATCATCATTCAGTATCTCAGTATCAACTATCGGAATCACGGTATCAGCGCTGCCTCTTATCACATTATCATCAATCTACATCTCAGCATCAACCTGCTCAGCCTCAGTATCATCTCTGCCAACAACTATACCATGGGGGCTCTCCAAAGTCCTGCCACTCCTCAATGTAGTCACTTCCGTCACATGCTCATGGGTGGTAGGAAAGGGAGCTTGTGGAGGTGGTTGTGGTTGTTGGGGTGGTGGAGGCCTTTGGTGAGGGGGTTGGTATTTTGAAGAATGAATTGGGGTTGCAGTTGTTGTTGTGATGGTGTAGGTATTGTGGAGGTGGAGCATATTGATAGTTGAGTGGCGCTTGAGGAGGTGGAGAAGCATAGGGGTTTGGTGGGGCTTGGTAAGATGGTGGAACATAAGCACTCAAAGTGTTCCCTAGAAAAGCCCCATCATTGTTCGGATTTGGCATTGGTTGAGATGGAAGTCTACCTTCTTCCCTTCTAGCCAAAGAGAGAGAAATATGATCCAACCTCTGCTCAAGATAGTTAATAGACTTCCCATGTACATTGACATCTTTTTTTACTTCATCCAGGCTTCTTAGCCTTCCTAGCACTTCCTCCTCAAACTTGGAGCTGTAGCGTGGCTTTTGCTGCCCCTGTCCTTGCCCATCCTCGTTCTGTTGTTTCCAGGAGAAGTTCAGGTGGTTCCTCCACTCGGGAGTGTAGGAGTTGGACATTGGGCCCTAGTTGTTGCGGCCCCCAAAGGAATGTAGAGCATTGACTTCCTCGTCTACAGTATCAACTGCCATTGTGGGCTGGCTGGAAGAGCTACCCACTTGATTTTTCATCATCTGCATCATATCGACCATCATCTTCATCATATCGGGGTCGTTGGTATTGCGACTCAGAGCTGCCGAAGAAGGTCGAGGAGCGTAGCTTCGATCACAATGCCCCCCTTTTGTGGAAACATGGTGGTGGGAATTTTTTGCGAGATGCTCAAACAATGACCATGATTCCTCGGGAGGCTTTTCCATGAAAGTGCCCCCACAGGAAGAGTCTACGTTGTTTTGGCTTTGCTCCTCAAGCCCGATGTAGAAGGCCTGAATGAGCTGCCACAGAGGAACCTCATGATGAGGGCAGTCACGGAGCAACTTCTGGAACCTCTCCCACGCCTCATGGAAGGGATCGTTTTCCTTTTGAGCAAAGGATGTGATGCACCTTCTCATGTAAGATACCTTGGCGATGGGGAAGAACTTCTTGAGGAACTTATTTTTGACGTCATTCCACGAGACCAACTCCGGCCTGGAAACATACCACTCTTTAGCTTTCTCCTTGAGGGAGAAAGGAAAGAGTGTCCTCCTGATTGAGTCGTCGGTGGCGGCTGGAGTGCGGAAGGTAGAGCACGTTTCAAGGAACGCATCTATGTGGTGGTAGGGATTCTCATTCTCCATCCCGAAGTAGGTAGGGAGGAGTCCCAGAAGTGCAGGCGGAATGGAGAATTGTTGACTTGGCATCTGGTCAACCAAGGTGGCAATGGGGGAGTTGTAGTTCCCCGGTGTGAAGTACTCATGAAGCGGGCGATGTGGCGGTGGAGGTGGCTGAGCATCTACATCTCAGTTGTTCTCAGCCATCTCGGCCTCTCGGTGTAGGTTGGGGTGAGCTTAATGCCTCCTTCTACCAATCTCGGGGTCGTATACCACCAAGTCAGTGCAAGTAGAGCGCGTGCTACACATGCACAGCTGTCACCTGCGTAAAGCACAAACAATCAACAAGAAACCAAGATGCAAGAGTAAAACAAAGACTAAATAATAGCAATGGTGAGGGTAAAAGGAAAGGCTAAGCTATACTATCTAACTAGGTCGAGCGCCTCCATCCCCGGCAACGGTGCCAGAAAGCTTGGTGTGTCCCCGCTAGTGGTGCTTTTACACCCCACGAGGTCAGAGCACACGGGATATGGGATCTTATGCTTTTGAAATTTATGTTAGCCCTAACCGAGTCGATCACTAAGACTAAAATAGGTCGCCCGCAAGCGTACATGATACTGTTGTAGTATAGGTGATTGGCAAGATAAGGGGTCGAACCATAGAGATAGAGGGGGTACTAGAATTAGATAGAGTGGGCTACGTTCCTTTTGTGGAGCTTAGGGTTGTAGGGTTTTAAAGGTTTGATTGTTTGATTATGCTAATGAGCAAGTAAGAAGTGCGAGATGGAAACTAAGTTATGGAAGAGCAAGCAAATTAGTAAACTAAGTTAACAAACTAACTAATCAAGAGCAAGAAGAGCTACACTACTCTAGCAAGGCCAGAAGCAATTAAGAACTAAACTAACCACTAGCAAGAGGAAGAGCCTAAGTTAACACTAAAGATCAAAACTAAGAAATTAACTAGATTAAGCAAAAGTGACTAAACTAGACTAGCATGAACAAGCAAACTAAGCAATTAGGGTTTTAAGCAAGGTGATTAAGGTGGGTGGGCTATTTAGGGAATGTAACTTTGATATTAGTTGGGGGAATATCATTAAACATGCATGGTTCTCAATTCATATCTAGATTACCAAACCAAACAATAAGGTCAATGCCATTAGAACATACCCTATACTACTAGTGGAAGACTAGGGTTAGGTGTAATTCTAATGAGATTAACCAAATCTAGGTTTCTAGGGTAAGTGATAGTGAGTAATTGAGGGTTGATGGTAGAGATGGGAGTAGAGATGAGGGTATTTGACCTCATGCCACTAGCCACTCTAGCCTTTAGAAGGCCCTAGACAATTACATCAATCTCACTTACACTAGCTACTTTGATCTCACACTCATTTGTAGGAGGAGGGATGTGTATGTAGGAACAAAGGGGGCTATCTAGGGATCCACTAATTGGACCTATGAGCCATTCCTAAGATTGCCACATACACCCCAATTCCTCCTAGAACCTAAGTGTCATAAAAAACCTCAAAACAAGCAATTCATACAAGAAGCACAAACCACATGCAATAAGATAGGAAAAGAGATAGAAGCAAGAAGTAATCATCATAGATATGAATTAAGTTCATTACAAGAAATTATCCCCCAACATGGTATCAAAGTTACATTTAAATCCCAAATAGCCCACCACAAGGGGCTTAGCTAGACATGATCAAGAAAACAAGAAAAGAAAGGGGTAGAAGAAGTAGGGACTCCATCAATCATGATGTAGAAGCGTCCTTCTTCACCTCCAAGCTTGTTGTAGACGTCCTCCCTCCTCCAAGGGTGCAGGGGTGCATGAAATGGTGGGGGATTATGGATGCAAACCTAGGGAACTAGGTTTCCATGGTGGAATGAGGATGGAAATGGTGGATGGTGAGCCAAAATGCAAGGGGATTGCACAAAGAGCTCAAGGGTGGAGAATGGAGCTTGGAGAAGCTGTAGGGGCATCCAAACTTCGTGCCCTAGCCGCCACCTATGTATATATAGGTGGTGGGGAGGCACTAGGTTAAGTGGGGGGTAGTTTAGGAAAATCAGTGAAAAGTAGGGTAGGGTCGGTGGATCACCACAGCCATGGTGTAGTGCCACGACTATGGTGAGGGTAGTAGGGAACGGTCGCGTGGTGGTAGAATGGTCATGGTATGGAGGGAGTGGTGAAAAAGTTAATTATGGTGGTGGCCACGGCCGTGGCGGGATACCACGGTCGTGGTAGGTGAGAGGCACCACAGCCGTATTGGGTAACATGGTCGTTTTGAAGGAGAGAGAGGTGGTCGTGGCACAGCAGCACATGCGTTTTAGTCTTCATCGGCCACGGTCGTGGTAGTGGGCCACGGTTGTGGTGATCTGGGGGTGACAACCTATAACTATGGCCAAATGGATGCAATAATTCCCATGACCGTGGTAGGGTGCCACGGCCATTTTCTCTTCTACTGACCACGACCGTGCTGATGGCCACGACCGTGGTGTCTTCAATGGCCACGGTCGTGGAAAAGGGCCACAGCCATGGGATTCTGTAGGATTTCCCTATTGAGCTTGGTGTCATATTGCTAAAAAAAGGCACGATCGTGGCATAGTGCCCACGTCCGTGGTGAGGTTGGCCTCACTTAATTACACTTCAATCTTCGTCATTCTCGGATGTCTTTTCTTGGGAACGATTCTTGACCATTGGAGGTAGGTTGAGGGAGCCTTTTGGGCCTTATTTGGGTCCCTCCATGAGTGGGGGAACCCTAGAACTCCTTCTTTCTCTCTCTTCCATCTAAGCATCATTCATGTACCTGAAAAATAGTGCAAAGAACATCCATAAGCATATTTGCAATGATAACCATATTAGGGAAAAAGACTTGTAATCTAACATGTTTAGATGCAACTTAAGTACAAAATGGCACAGGATGGAGCCCTAAAATAGGGCTACATCATCTGGGCATACATACCAACATCTACTCGAGAGGACCTAACATGTAAAAGGATATAGTATGGGGTCTTATATCAGCAATGTTTTTGGTAATATAATGACTAATTATGTCATTCGTTTGTTCCCCTAGGCCTTGGTTTCAAAAATTTCAAGCATATTTCCATAATGTCAACATGAATGTATTTATCCAACATAGTCCAAATACCAACACTAAGCCCAAGGTATAGGTGAACCATCCACATTACTAGTGATGCTAAATAAATACATACTCAAATTTGGAAATAGGGGAAGTATAAGATTTTGGTTGTAACATCCCTGACCTGGGTTATGTGTAAACCCTAGATTTTTTGCCTAATAAGGTTGAGTAGATGCTTAATCTTATCTTGGGAAAAGTAATTAGGGCTCATGAGAAACTTATGTTTCAATTTTGGTCATGTTTGAGCAATGTTGAAGTAATGTTTGCTTATTTTGGACTAAAGTGAAAATTACCTAAGTTGAGGGGTTAACTTGCAAATTGCACATGATAAAATGTTCCTCTGATGTTGAGACATCATAAGAATGAATATGATGTAGTGGTATGGTTTTCATAAGCTTGGGCATCAAGATTAAGCTTGTAAAGCAATCCTTGTGCATTAAAACCTAGTTTTGGTGTAATGAGCAATTTACCCAAAACCTACGGTTCAATATGCAAATTACCACTTCAATAAGGTCCCTAATTTTGCTTGGAAACATGTGGAGTAAAGAAATGAGAGGGGCGCCTCATTTGAATTAAGTTGGAGGAGAGATAATCTTGATATTAAAATAATCAAGATTTAATCCTAATTGAAACCCTAATTTAATTTAGGGAAAAAATGAATGTATTAATTAAAGGGCCTTCAATCAAAATTAAAATGGTTGGATTCAGATGTGTGTGGATGAGCTTAAAGCCTTGCAAAGGCACGAGCATATCCTAAGGAGGTGAAATCCCACTCACCATTATTATAAGAAAAAGAATATCCACTCACATATGGATATTAGTATAATATGATTTTAGGTACTTAATTTGCATTTATTTAAATCATGGATAATTGAGAGGAATAATAGGCAAACAAGATAGCATCATCCCTAAGGAAGAGAAGGGGGCAAGTGGCAAGGATAAGGGGGAGATAATTCCTACTTTCTCTCTCCTAATTGAATTTTAAATAAAAATTGCATATAAGCTCATATATCCATAGAGTAAAAAGGGAATTTCGAATTCACTTGTTCCCTTTTCTTGGAAAATGACCAATGAGCTTGGGAGGACCAAGAGGACGACTCCCTACCTGTGGTAATCTTCTTTACCTCCTTTCTCCTTGATTCCATGGTGGAAATCAAAAATAAATCATTGATTTCTTCTTCTTTCGATCTCCTCTTCAACCCTAGCCAATCCTTTCAACCAAAAGCTTGAGGACGAGCCTAGGGGGAGTTGCAAGAGCTTCATCCACCATTGTTTCTGTGATCTTGGAGCTTTGGAGCTCAATTGGAGGCGGGTTTTATAACTTGAACCCTTAATTTTATTATTGCAATCAATTCCTTATCAATTGGTGATCATTTCTACATTTCCAAAATCAAGTTTGGTTGATTGATGCAATCTCCATGGAAATCACAGTAGATTTCGTGAGTATGGAGCTTTATGATGATGAAATCATCATAAGCACACATCTCCCCAAATATCTAGGGCAAACGGTTTCAATGTTGAGTCCAAACGGTTTCACCAAACCGTTTGGTGGTTTGGGTTCCAAACCGTTTGGAATGGTTGACCGTTTGAAATGGTTGACCATTTTAATATATATGCTGTGGTACTTGGATCTTGATCCAATGGTTTCAATTGGTTGATCTTGAAGTTTTCAATTGTGAATGATTCCTTAATTGCAAACCCTAATCGGCTAAGTGCTGATTTTGAAATTGATTGAGATGATGTTTTTGGTTGATTGACCCAAATGGTTTCAAAACTGTTTGGGAATCACCCAAATGGTCTCAAGACCGTTTTGGGGTTACCCAAGACCGTTTGGAGGTCTAGGGTTAAGTATGGCTAAGTGTTTCAAGGTCCAAAGGTACCAAATTGAATTGCAACTAAGTGTTGATTTGATAATCAATCCAATGGTCCAAAACCCTAATTGGATGTCATAGATTTTGATGATGGAATGGGAAAACGGTCTCAAGACCATTTGGAGATCAACCAAATGGTCTCAATACCGTTTGGTGGTCATCCAAGACCATTTGAGGTCAGGTCATATCATGTGATGATGATAGTTCATTGATTTCAATTGATTTGGTTCCACAATGTCAATCATTGATGGATCCTCGATTTCAAACCCTAAGTGATGGTTTCTTGATTATCAAACCTAGTTCAATTGGGTTCAAAAACCTAAATTGAAGGTCTAATTGAATGGTGATTCAGTGGTCCAATTGATGAATGCTTTAGTGGTTCAATTTATAATTGGTACATGGATTGAAACATTGAGTCGATTGAGTGTTGAAGTGCCTTTTTGGTTCATGCGGTTTTGAGAAGGTTTGGACCAAACAGTCTCAAGACCATTTGGGACCAAACGATCTCAAACCGTTTAAAGACCCAATGTGCAAACGGTTTCAATACCTACCTTGTTCAATTGGTTTCAAGTATAACTTGTTCAAATGGTTTTCAATCAATTGATTTATGAGAACTAAGATCATTGAGGGTATAAGTAATTAATATTGTGAAGATCTACATGGTTAATCCATTTGAGTATCTCATGCAATTGAAGGTCCAATATGGTGAACCCATTTGGATACTTAATGCAATTGAAGATTTCAATGGTTAACTCAATTGATCACTTTGTGGAATTGAAAGTTTAATTGGTCAATTATTTTGAATTCCTTATATAATTGATGGTTTAATTGATTAGACCATTTGGACATCTAATTCGATCAAAAGTCAATTATCTATGTGATTATTAATGACATAGACCCATGATGATTATAAAGGTTTACCCTAGCTTTGTGTACTCAAGTAAAGAGTTGATCTTGATTAATCTTGGAATAGTTAACATCCTAGAGAGGATGAGAGGGAGAGTGAATGGGAGAGTTGATTGCTTACTTACTAAGCCCTATTTCTCTCATAGTGAATAAATGTGTAATCAGGGTTTGATCCATATTATGAGATCATAAAATCTTCATTGAAAAGATTGATGTACCTTGATCTTAAATTAGAGCAAGGTTATGTGAAACCCTAATTTAAGGGCAAAGCTCAGTGAAACCATAATCTAGGGTGATGATGTAACCCTAACTTAGTTTCACAATGTAAGAAACCCTAATTTAATGAGAATTGTATATCCTAACCCTAATTGGGAATGAAGAAAGAGAAACCCCACTTGAATATGAATGGTAAACCCTAATCCCTAAAATGGGATAAAGGTATATGAAACCCTAATATAGGGAAGTGCCATTAATACTAATGTGAAGCCTTAACACCGGGTGATATGTTGTGAAATCTTAATTTCACATAATACTAGGTGAAACCCTGATATAGAAGGATGTTATGTGAAACCCTAATAAAGAGTGATCCTAGGTGAAATCTATATATGTTTGTGAGATGCTAAGTGAACCTCAATTATAACGATGGAAATCTTATTCCTATTAATGGAATAGTGATTAATGTATTGACAAATGAAATACCTAGAGGGGTTGATTATGGATATCCTTACATTAATAGTCCTTAACTCAAGGGTGAGTCCATATCTTTGACAATGGTTGTGTTTTCTAAAATAGATGAATCATGACCAATACATTTCATAATGAATGTGATGATCTAGTGCATAAGTATTAGGATGAGTGATACCCTAATACAAGATAAGTGGATAACTCATGTAAGATGAAGGTGTTGAGGGAAGTGATACATCAAGGTATGATAGATATCACATCTAACACCCCAATTCTGATATACCATGATGTGTTCTAAGTTCATTATAATTGGAATGGATGACATATGAAATGTGTCATGTCAATTGTTACATTGAGATGTAATGTACCTTGATGGTTCTAGGCTAACATGCCTTATGAAAAGGTTAATCCAAATTAATATACTATGATTCAATCATAGTCTGATAAAGATGAGAAAGAAACTCATACTTTGTGTTGATAATACATTCAATGATGAATGATGAGGATATATAAGTATGTTTGAATACTTATGATATCTATTTTGGACTCTAGCTTTAAAAAGCAATGGAATAGGGCTGATTATTAATAATATGATCTTAAAAACCCAAGTGGTTATTTATGAAAACCCCTAATCAAGGGTGCTGATATAAAAAGATACCATGAACCCTAAAGAGGGAACAATGGTATTACTTAGTGTTGTATGATACTTATGTGAAAGAGTAATCATGGACCCTAAAAAGGGATGATGAGATGAAAGCATTATAATTGTTATCATGAATACTAATCATGCAGGGATGATGAGATGAGAAGCATAGCCAGGTATGGGCTATGATGCTTGTTTATTGAGAATATTTTATAGTTTTTATAAACCTTCATATGCTTTGTGTATTAAGGATCGTTGAGCTTTGTGTACTATGTGCAATACATTGTGTAGCATGAATTATGATGTCTTGGGTCAGATGACCTGAAGGTATGAAGTTACCTAATAAGTGGTAACAAGTGTTCTATGATGAGATGAGGGTTCAAATACCTAGATTCTATAATCATGATGATGAACTTGTTAAGAAGTGGAAATGTACTTTATGAGTTGAGGGATTAAGATCCCAATACTTTGTGAAAAGAGTATGGCTATAGGCCATGACTCCACAATGACAATGCCAGGCTTTAGATATATGATCTAGACCTAAAGAGAGTTAATGTTGTGGTAATGTTTCTGTAGTGAGTAAATGTTATACATGTTCTTCATATTCCTTAATGAATACGCAACATGTGGCTCTTTCAAGTTATAGCTGCAATGTTTTAGATAAGAATAATATTCTAATCTGTTAGACATTGAATTAGATGTTGCCAAACAAATATGATTCCTCTGTGCATATTTATCTTCTTAAGCTACAATAATAATGTTACTGGCGGAGAGTTATATCTCTCGCTGGGGCAATTTACAATTGTCTCACTCCCGTGGGAACTACATTTTTAGGTGGATGCGGACGAGGAGACAGGAATCCTTCAGTAGGAGAAGGACAGTAGCAGGGACAACAGTGAAGTCTCAGGTGGAGACACTGGCTGTTATGCCTTGTATAGATGTAGTTAGAGTCCTATGTGTCGTCTCTGTACTCTCAGGTCCTTAGAGTAGTAGTTAGTGCTTTCGTGATTTTGGCTCAGTGCCTCGAGATTTTATACTGCCTGTGTTTAGCTTGATAGGACAGTTAATGCTTGTAATTCACAGGAAGAGATGATACAAGTTATGTACTTTTGAAAAATAGAATGTAAATGTGTTACTTTTGTTCTATGTGAGAAAGTTTTCATTTGATGGACCTCTTGGCAAAAATGTTTTAATTTATAGTGATTTTTGGTAATCCGCTGCTTAGTGATCGCTTCCACATTAGTTAATCTTGTTTTCACGAGACAGAAGTTACAATTAAGTGGTATCGGAGCTCTAGGTTTGCTGAATCTACAGAGACATAGGACTAAGGTTGTAGAGTTTGTTCTAAGTGTCTTCCAGTTTATCTGATAGTATCTTCTGCTCACATAGGATAAGAAGAACTTGAAAATGACTGGAGAAAATGAGGAATACATTGCTAAGGGCAATGTTGTTGCACCAGGAGAGGGTGCATGGGACCAGGCAAGAGGAGAGCAAGTGCCTGAGAATTCCCACCTTGACCTAATCAGGATAGAGAATCCTATGTTATGTTCTTGAAGGGCAGGATAGGACAACAGTAATGCATATAGAAGACTGGATACTAGTATTACAACCTAAGTTACTAGTCTTTAATGCATATACTTTGGGCTTTGAAAGGATTCCCGAGTGACATGGTCATGTTAGAATAGTGGAAATGTGGGAAAGATTAATAAATGGCAAGAAAGTAGACTCTTCCATAAGTCTAGACAAATAGTACATCTGTGATGGTAGTGCCCAAGGAGGGGCCATAAGCTATGAATTAAGGTAAGGTCTCTACAATTTTAGAGACATTTTCCTGGATATTCTGAAAAGCCAAAGTTTTTGGTGCCATCAGTACAATAAATGCCTAGTGCACCAGGGTAGTAGCCACTAAGTAAAGGCAAAAGCAGCAACATGAGATAACTGGACACTATGTGTTGAAATCAACCTAATGTGGTAGGTGACCTTGAGGGGTAATACTTAAATAAAATATATTCATCCTGATACTTCATTTCATGATTCTATGTGTTAAAGATATGAAAGTAGTTGTTTTTTAACTTCCTTTGACTAAGTCCTATAAGGATACAAGGAAGATGAGAATTTACATTTTACTCAGTGCCCTTTAAAATGTTTTATGATTTCTCTTATCTTTGTGATATAAGATGAAATATAGAAGTGGTCCTTGGAGAAAATCTAGAAATGGAAAATCATGTGTGTATAATGATATGAAAAGTGAGGAAATGATAGTAAATAAAGTGCATACTACCTAATCTCAATACTTGTATACCCTGGCCAGGTATATGATTATTGTAGATTAAGCAAGTATGAAACTCTTAGATTGTTATCTTTTTTATTACTCCGATCAAGTAGTCATTATGAAACAATCTAGAGAGTATAATGAAATTAAATAGGAAGAGCTAAGTGAAATTGTTTCCAAATAAACTACTTAGTGAAATTTTCCAAAACAAATTACTTAGTGAATATTCTCAGTGAACATTCTTAGTGAATATTTTCAAAACAAATTACTCAGTGAACTTCCTCAGTGAATACTTTCAAAACAACATACTTAGTGAATATTCTCAGTGAACTTCCTCAGTGAATACTTTCAAAACAATATTCTCAGTGAACATTCTTAGTGAACTTGCTCAGTGAATATTTTCAAAACAAAATACTTAGTGAACATACTCAATGAATTTGCTCAGTGAATATCTTCAAAACAAAATACTTAGTGAACATACTCAGTGAATTTGCTCAGTGAATATCTTCAAAACAAAATACTTAGTGAACATACTCAGTGAATTTGCTTAGTGAATATCTTCAAAACAAAATCCTTAGTGAACATACTCAGTGAATTTGCTTAGTGAATATCTTCAAAACAAAATACTTAGTGAGCATACTCAGTGAATGTGCTCAGTGAATATCTTCAAAACAACATACTTAGTGAACATACTCAGTGAATTTGCTCAGTGAATATCTTCAAAACAAAATACTTAGTGAACATACTCAGTGAATTTTCTCAGTGAATATCTTCAAAACAAAATACTTAGTGAACATAGTGAATTTTCTCAGTGAATATCTTCAAAACAAAATACTCAGTGAACATACTTAGTGAACTTGCTCAGTGAATATTTTCAAAACCAAATTACTCAGTGAACATACTTAGTGAACTTACTTAGTGATTTTTTCCAAGACAAACTGCATAGTGAACCTTCTCAGTGAATATTTCTAAATTAATTGCTTAGTGAACTTTCTCAGTGAACTTTTCCAAGCAAATAAAGGATTGTTGAGTGAATTATCTGTGTTAGATATGTATATGTTTCTCTTTTGGTAAATATTCTGGGGTGATGATAGAAGTATGTTCTTTTATGCTTCTTCTTTTCAATAGTATGGACATCACATGTTAGGGGTTTATGCTCTGCATAAACATAAATAGTGATAAGGAGGAATTAATGAAAGGAACTTTGTGTGAATTAAAGATCCATGGTATCTTCATAATATTAAGATGATATGTGGAGACTTGAGGGCATGATTAATGAATAATTTGTCCCTCCTTTTTCCTGGGATTTCGGGGATGAAATCTTTGTTAGGGGTTTATAATTTGTAGCATCCCTGACCTGGGTTATGTGTTAACCCTATATGTTTTGCCTAATAAGGTTGAGTAGATGCTTAATCTTATCTTGGGAAAAGTAATTAGGGATCATGAGAAACTTATGTTTCAATTTTGGTCCTGTTTGAGCAATGTTGAAGCAATGTTTGCTTATTTTGGACTAAAGTGCAAATTACCCAAGTTGAGGGGTTAACTTGCAAATTGCACATGATAAAATGTTCCTATGATGTTGATACATCATAAGAATGAATATGATGTAGTGGTATGGTTTTCATAAGCTTGGGCATCAAAATTAAGCTTGTAAAGCAATCCTTGTGCATTAAAACCTAGTTTTGGCGTAATGTGCGATTTACCCAAAACCTAGGGTTCAATATGAAAATTACCACTTCAATAAGGTCCCTAATGCTTCTTGGCAACATGTGGAGTAAATAAATTAGAGGGGCACCTCATTTGAATTAAGTTGGAGGAGAGAGAATCTTGATATTAAAATAATCAAGATTTAATCCTAATTGAAACCCTAATTTAATTTAGGGCAAAAATGAATGTATTAATTAAAGGGCCTTCAAACAAAATTAAAATGGTTGGATTAATATGTGTGTGGATGAGCTTAAAGCCTTGCAAAGGCACGAGCATATCCTAAGGAGGTGAAATCCCACTCACCCTTATTATAAGAAAAAGAATATCCACTCACATATGGATATTAGTATAATATGATTTAAGGTGCTTAATTTGCATTTCTTTAAATCATGGATAATTAAGAGGAATAAGAGGCAAACAAGATATACTCGTCCCTAAGGAAGATAAGGGGGCAAGTGGCAAGGATAAGGGGGAGATAATTCCTACTTTCTCTCTACCAATTGAATTTTAAATAAAAATTGCATATAAGCTCATTTATCCATAGAGTAAAAGGGGAATTTCGAATTCACTTGTTCCCTTTGCTTGGAAAACAACCAAGGAGCTTGGGAGGACCAGTAGGAAGACTACCTACCTGTGGTAAGCTTCTTGACCTCCTTTCTCCTTGATTCCATGGTGGAAATCGAAAATAAATCATTGATTTCTTCTTATTTCGATCTCCTCTTCAACCCTAGCCAATCCTTTCAACCAAAATCTTGAGGACGAGCCTAGGGGGAGTTGCAAGAGCTTCATCCACCATTTTTTCCATGAGCTTGGAGCTTAATTGGAGGCGGGTTTTATAACTTGAACCCTTAATTTTATTATTGCAATCAATTCCTTATCAATTGGTGATCATTTCTACAATTCCGAAATTAAATTTCGTTGATTGATGCAATCTCCATGGAAATCATAGTATATTTTGTGAGTTTGGAGCTTTATGATGATGAAATAATCATAAGCACACACCTCCCCAAATATCTAGGGCAAACAGTTTCAATGTTGAGTCCAAACGGTTTCACCAAACCGTTTGGTGACCAAACAGTTTGCAAACCGTTTGGTGGTTTGGGATCCAAACCGTTTGGAATGGTTGACCATTTGAAATGGTTGAACGTTTGAAGATATATGCAGTGGTACTTGGATCTTGATCCAATGGTTTCAATTGGTTGATCTTGAAGGTTTCAATTGTGAATGATTCCTTAATTGCAAACCCTAATCGGCTAAGTGCTGATTTTGAAATTGATTGAGATGATGTTTTGGGTTGATTGACCCAAACAGTTTCAAAACCATTTGGGAATCACCCAAACGGTCTCAAGACCGTTTGGTGGTTACCCAAGACCGTTTTGAGGTCTAGGGTTAAGTATGGCTAAGTGTTTTAAGGTCCAAAGGTACCAAATTGAATTGCAACTAAGTGCTGATTTGATAATCAATCCAATGGTCCAAAACCCTAATTGGATGTCATGGATTTTGATGATGGAATGGGAAAACGGTTTCAAGACCATTTGGAGATCAAAAAAATGGTCTCAAGACCGTTTGATTGTCATCCAAGACCGTTTGAGGTCAGGTCATATCATGTGATGATGATAGTTCATTGATTTCAATTGATTTGGTTCCACAATGTCAATCATTGATGGATCCTCGATTTCAAACCCTAAGTAATGGTTTCTTGATTATCAAACCTAGTTCAATTAGGTTCAAAATCCTAAATTGAAGGTCTAATTGAATGGTGATTCAGTGGTCCAATTGATGAATGCTTTAGTGGTTCAATTTATAATTGGTTCATGGATTGAAACATTGAGTCGATTGAGTGTTGAAGTGCCTTTTTGGTCCATGCGGTTTTGAGAAGGTGTGGACCAAATGGTCTCAATACCTTTTGGGACCAAACGATCTCAAACCATTTGGAGACCCAAACTGCAAACGGTTTAAATACCTACCTTGTTCAATTGGTTTCAAGTATAACTTGTTCAAATGGTTTTCAATCAATTGATTTATGAGAACTAAGATCATTGAGGGTCTAAGTAATTAATATTGTGAAGATCTACATGGTTAATCCATTTGAGTATCTCATGTAATTGAAGGTCCAATATGGTGAACCCATTTGGATACTTTATGCAATTGAAGATTTCAATGGTTAACTCGATTGATCACTTTGTGGAATTGAAAGTTTAATTGGTCAATTATTTTGAATTCCTTATATAATTGATGGTTTAATTGATTAGACCATTTGGACATATAATTCGATCAAAAGTCAATTAGATATGTGATTATTAATGATGTAGACCCATGATGATTATAAAGGTTAACCCTATCTTTGTGTACTCAAGTAAAGAGTTGACTTTGATTAATCTTGGAATAGTTAACATCCTAGAGAGGATGAGAGGGAGAGTGAATGGGAGAATTGATTGCTTACTTACTAAGCCCTATTTCTCCCATAGTGAATAAATGTGTAATCAGGGTTTGATCCATATTATGAGATCATAAAATCTTCATTGAAAAGATTGATGTACCTTGATCCTAAATTAGAGCAAGGTTATGTGAAACCCTAATGTAAGGGCTAAGCTCAGTGAAACCATAATCTAGGGTGATGATGTAACCCTAACTTAGTGACACAATGTAAGAAACCCTAATTTAATGGGAATTGTATATCCTAACCCTAATTGGGTATGAAGAAAGAGAAACCCCAATTGAATATGAATGGTAAACCCTAATCCCTAAAATGGGATAAAGGTATATGAAACCCTAATATAGGGAAGTGCCATTAATACTAATGTGAAGCCTTAACAGTGGGTGATATGTTGTGAAATCTTAATTTCACATAATACTAGGTAAAACCCTGATATAGAAGGATGTTATGTGAAACCCTAATAAAGAGTGATCCTAGGTGAAATCTATATATGTTTGTGAGATGCTAAGTGAACCTCAATTATAACGATGGAAATCTTATTCCTATTAATGGAATAGTGATTAATGTATTGACAAATGAAATACCTATAGGGGTTGATTATGCATATCCTAACATTAATAGTCCCTGACTCAAGGGTGAGTCCATATCTTTGACAATGGTTGTGTTTTCTAAAATAGATGAATCATGACCAATACATTGCATAATGAATGTGATGATCTAGTGCATAAGTATTAGGATTAGTGATACCCTAATACAAGCTAAGTGGATAACTCATGTAAGATGAAGGTGTTGAGGGAAGTGATACATCAAGGTATGATAGATATCACATCCAACACCCCAATTCTGATATACCATGATGTGTTCTAAGTTCATTATAATTGGAATGGATGACACAAGAAATGTGTCATGTCAATTGTTACATTGAGATGTAATGTACCTTGATGGTTGTAGGCTAACATGCCTTATGAAAAGGTTAATCCAAATTAATATACTAGGATTCAATCATAGTCTAATAAAGATGAGAAAGAAACTCATACTTTGTGTTGATAATACATTCAATGATGAATGATGAGGATATATAAGTATGTTTGAATACTTATGATATCTATTTTGGACTCTAGCTTTGAAAAGCAATGGAATAGGGCTGATTATTAATAATATGATCTTAAGAACCCAAGTGGTTATTTATGAAAAACCCTAATGAAGGGTGCTGATATAAAAAGATACCATGAACCCTAAAGAGGGAATAGTGGTATTACTTAGTGTTGTATGATATTGATGTGAAAGAGTAATCATGGACCCTAAAAGGGATGATGAGATGAAAGCATTATAATTGTTATCATGAATACTAATCATGCAGGGATGATGAGATGAGAAGCATAGCCAGGTATGGGCTATGATGCTTGTTTATTGAGAATGTTTTATAGTTTTTATAAACCTTCATATGCTTTGTGTAGTAAGAATCGTTGAGCTTTGTGTACTATGTGCAATACATTGTGTAGCATGAATTATGATGTCCTGGGTCAGATGACCTGAAGGTATGAAGTTACCTAATAAGTGGTAACAAGTGTTCTATGATGAGATGAGGGTTCAAATACCCAGATTCTATAATCATGATGATGAACTTGTTAAGAAGTGGAAATGTACTTTATGAGTTGAGGGATTAAGATCCCAATACTTTGTGAAAAGAGTATGGCTATAGGCCATGACTCCACAATGACAATGCCAGGCTTTAGATATATGATCTAGAACTGAAGAGAGTTAATGTTGTGGTAATGTTTCTGTAGTGAGTAAATGTTATACATGTTCTTCATATTCCTTAATGAATAGGTGACATGTGGCTCTTTCAAGTTATAGCTGTAATGTTTTAGATAAGAATAATATTCTAATCTGTTAGACATTGAATTAGCTGCTGCAAAACAAATATGATTCCTCTGTGCATATTTATCTTCTTAAGCTGCAATAATAATGTTACTGGAGGAGAGTTATATCTCTCGTTGGGGCAATTTACAATTGTCTCACCCCCGTGGGAACTACATTTTTTGGTGGACGCAGACGAGGAGACAGGAATCTTTCAGTACGAGAAGGATAGCATCAACAAAAGCAGGGACAACAGTGAAGTCTCAGGTGGAGACACTGGCTGTTTTGCCTTGTATAGATGTAGTTAGAGTCCTATGTGTCGTCTCTGTACTCTCAAGTCCTCGGAGTAGTAGTTAGTGCTTTCGAGATTTTGGCTCAGTGCCTCGAGATTTTATACTGCCTATGTTTAGCTTGATAGGATAGTTAATGCTTGTAATTCATAGGAAGAGATGATACAAGTTATGTACTTTTGAAAAATAGAATGTAAATGTGTTACTTTTTTTCTATGTGAGAAAGTTTTCATTTGATGGACCTCTTGGCAAAAGGTTTTAATTTTTAGTGATTTTTGGTAATCCCCTGCTTAGTGATCGTTTCCGCATTAGTTAATCTTGTTTTCACGAGACAGACGTTACATTGATTATCATAAAGTTTTAAACAAGCCAGATCATAACTAGTCATATTAGATCCATTTCATGCAATAGCATCATATTTCCAAGTCCTATGATCATAAAAGAGCATGGGGTAGTCCAAGTTGGGATATAGTGCTAAAAAGTATAATAAATATACATATTTCAAGTTTTAAGATAATATGTATAACATTATATCATGATTCTTATAAGGTTAGAGTCCCAATATGTGCATTAAGATTATGTTATGTCTAATGAGATTTTATGTCAGGCATACTCATGGAAAAAGGACATAAGTTCTTGGTAGACCATTTCACTTAACAAATTAAAGTTAACTTATTTTCAGGTTAGATAATTTCATGGTTACAAGTGAAGCTAAGTCCAAAACTTGATCAAGCCATATCGTGTATGCACATAAAAGAGACATGTTAGGTTAAAGATAGACATATAAGGTCAAGATGATCATTAGGTTTCATTTAGATGGTCCAAGACATGAATCACACTAAAGGAAACTAAGACTACTGATTTAGAGATTCTAGTAGATAGGGATCATTTAATGATACAAGGTAGAGCATTTTTGAGTGTTTTTATCATCTAAATGATAACAAAGGAAGCAGTTTCAACAATACATGGGAGATTGAAGAAAAAATAGCAGTATATGGTAGTACCATTGGAAAGGTGGAAATTGTATGGGGTCAAATGATACATAATATCATTAGATTTGAGCAAGAGATCTAGGAGATATATAGGTTTAAGGATAATCACATCTTAATGAATTTTGGTTAGGAAATTGCCCCATTTGGCCCTAGATTGACCCAAGGTCGGGCTTGGCGCCATTCGGACCCACAATGGTGTGTTGGGCTTGGATCATGGTGGGTTTTGATCAGCGGTGTTGAGTGGAGGCTGGCATGGTGCATAGAGAGTGTGGGTGAGAATGGGTGATTGGGAGTGGGTTGCACCAACCATTATGGGTCAGGGCAACCTTGAGCGACCCGGCGAGCATGTCACCACATGAGTGGGAAGTGTGGTCATGGGGTGCACGTGGTGCTTTGGGACTCATTGAGTGGTGTTTGTGTACTAGAGAGAGAGGGAGTGCAAAGAAGAGAAACCACCTCTCTACTAATAATGGTAAACAAAATCCAATGAATAGCATCGGAAGTTAAATCTTTGACTATATTCAATTTAATAAAGAGTACATCAAAATTTTCCCAATAACGGTGTACATGCTTTATACAAATAAACGATCTAAGTAGAGGGAAACTCAACTACATCAATATGTATCCAATTAGAATAACTTAACAAATTGTCCATGATGGAAGGATGAACTCCTTCTCCTAGGCGTAGGCTGGTTCACCATGCTCCTGTTGAACACTCTGATCCTAAACCTGGGTGGTTGGGATCACCTAGCAAGAGGAGAGAAAAGGTATGTGTTAATTAAAGAAAATAAGGACATATAAAGTATATCAAAGAGTACAAATTGAGTAATGATTCCACTATGCTAAAGAATTGTCAAAAGTATGAGGCACTTAAAATAGATTACTTTCCATAACATTGCATATTAATTATTGAAGTATGCATGATAAAACTATGACTATATTATCTAAAGTAGGTCTGAGGAACCTACCAACCTCAACCTCTGGGTGAGGGACAAATAACACATTCCCAAGTTTTCAAACTCATATATAAATAGGATTGCACATACCTAATTTTCACACATAAAGGTTAACTCAAATAGCATAATTTGGTCCACAAAATCAACGTTTCATCCTAGAAACACATTATGTATGTTATCCAAGTCAAAGTGAACATATTCGTTCCTGTTATATTTTTATATTATTCTTACCCAATTCCCGGTCATCTAAAGTCATGTTATGGTTTATGGTTTTAATCTTTTTTGAGAGAATATGTGATGCTTTATATATCAATTTAGTTCTAATTACCCATCTTTAGTCACATAAGTCTATGTAACTCATATATATGTGGATAATAATATATATTCTTCCAATTTAGGTTTAATGTTGTCATTCTCTTCTCTATAATATGAATCCATGTTATTCCTAACATCATGTTTCCCATGTATATTGGTGTAATTATTTTCCATATGAATATTCATCTATTAGGTTCACTAATATACACATGCTTTGACCCAACTAAAATGTCATCTAGATATATGTTTATAAAAGTATATTCTTTTACATATTATTGTCTTTTCACCATTTAATTCATAAGAAGACAATATAGTTAGATGCATTCCATAATTACATTTGTATTTATAATTACCATCTATTGCATAAATATTTATTTGTGTATCTAGGGTTTGTTGAAACATGATTATCAAAATTCTTGATAATTTATGTGTAGTATTAAAATGTAACTCATCCTATATATAATATTTCATTATTAGTTGAGCCATGACATTCAAAATTACAATAAGGCAACATGCTCATCTTACATCCATCGTTTGATATGTAGTACTATATAGATAATTGTATAAACTAATAGGACGTTATACAAGTAAATCAATATGATATAATAATGTGAACACATTTTGCAAAGCAACTCCTTAGTTACATTATTCTAATCATTATCAAAATCTTGTCTAATATATCACTACTAACTAAGTTCATAACAATAAGATGAATCTACAGATGTGGGGTTATAGTCCAGAAAAAACATTCATATCTATTGTGGTTAACCTTTCAACCTTTTATCTAATAAATATGTGACGTCCCCAGATTTTCTAAAACTTAATCTGATGTGTGACGTCCAAATTGAAACCCTCACCACAGTGAGAATCCCAATTTAAACACCCCACACTAGGCTAAGAAGAAGAAAATCAAGGGACTCAGAAGGAAACAATTAGTAGCACATGCACATGAACAATAAACAAACCATAAGACATGTTCACCATTCAACATATAATTACAACATGAATTGTTACAACATTTGATATTACGTATTGAACGGTAAACTTATACATATACATGTACTACAACTAAACTACAGGATCTTAAGACAACAGGTCCACCTGTGATCCACTCGGCACACAACTCTCACTATCCTGGATCTTGAAGAGCATAACCACAACCTAAACAAAAGATTACATGCGGTACACGTCAGCGCAATATTCAAGAATATTGTACTGAGTACGCCTACGTGTCTTTTATTTACCTCTCATCATATCTTGGCAATAAGATAAAACTAATATACTTGGAAGTAACAGAAGAATATAAGAAAAGCATATACTGGCACAAGGGTATTCATTAACAAAAGAGAACACATATTTTAAGCTTATTTTCCATTATATCTCAAGGCCTTTATGATCACTACCAAAGACTTGGATCATATGTACACTGTGACCACTACCAAAGAGTTAGGTCTGACCACTACCAAAAAGTTAGGTCATATGTACAATGTGACCACTACCAAAGAGTTAGGTCACTTCCAAGTACACTGCCAAAGAGTTAGTGCTTCCAATATAATGGAACATATATATCATGTTTCATGTGTTCATAGCCATAAGTATGGAAAATCAGGCAACATATCATACAAGAACAATAATTTCATCCAATACCATATGCCAAGTATTTTACTACTCATATAACACAAGCATATTGCATAATAAGCCAAGTAAGAGGTAATGGCGTACCTTCCAAAGAGATAAACTTAATCACATATATCCAAGAGTCAACTACATCCTTGGTCAACCCTGATAAAGACAAGACCATATACTATCATCAGGTTGAGTCAACTACATCCTTGGTCAACCCTGATAAAGACAAGACCATATACTATCATCAGGTTCTCATCATCTTACATCTCATCTTAACCCTAATCGTGTTCATTAGGGTTTAGCTTATCTCATTATGTTATATACATTATTACTTGTCTTATCTTCATCCCTATGTGGGATTTATGTTACTGATGTCATCTTCCATATTATGGTTCATTATCTAAATATTATCTTCCATAGTAATTTATGCGCTTATTAGCCTTAGGTTACATCATTAACCTAAGTTGGGTTTTTAAACCATGTATTAAGAGTGTTCTTCATATAACATGAATTTTATGCATCTAATAGATATCTGACTTACATCTCAGCTTTAGATTAGCGATATGAACCTACTCTGCAAATTTCACCATTTATTGAGCATGTATGCATTAATTACATATAATATAGGGTTATTAGCCTTAATTAGCCATATTAATCAAATTATAAGATTATGTATCATAACATGATCATATCTGACATCTATTGAATACTATATCGTATTTCAAATCACTGATGCATTTTCATAATTTTGGGTAATCATTTATTATTTATTAGGCATGAAAAGAGCATTTTACATCTTGCCTAATATCACTAAGATATAAGCTTCAAAACACTGATATGATGGTTTCATATTGTTCTACTAATTTTTCTGATAAACATTCTATTTTATACGAATTATGCAAGATTTGAGTATTTCTAAGGATTTTACCTCAATCAGCCAATCGGCCACTGCCACGTGGCTGGGCGCTTCCCTTTACTTGAGGCAGGCGGCCGGTTTGGGTTTGACGGTTGGTTCACTAGTCTAGACCCAGTCCTCCTGTGTGTGCATCTCCTTTCTCCAGCGCAGCTGGGATCTTCTCCTGGACAAAGCCGTGGCCGCACAGCAAGGCAACGACCGGTCTCTCCTGCTCAGCGCGCTCCCGCCCGACCACCATCGCACAACTTCAGCCCCAAAGTGCACTGCCGCAAGCCTCGTCTCCGATGAGCTAGCAACCCGATCAAGCTTGCCGCCACTGGCTATGCTTCCGATCTGCTTCTCGGCGATTGGGAGTAAGGTTTGGTTCTGCACAAAGCAGAGAGGGCGCCGACGCATCCATGGCTCCATTGAGGAATCTGGGAAGCAAAAGACTGCAGGTGATGGCACCATCGAGCTCTCCATGCCGTCCTGCAGCACGGCCTTCTTGCCGCCTCCGGTCTCTAGGTTGCTGCTATTGCGGCTCCTCCTCGCGGAGCCTCTCAGCTTAGTTCTCGAGCGCCGCTGTGGATTGAGCAAGAAGTAACGATGACACCTTCCTCTCTGCTTCCTCTGTGTTGCTTCAGGCTTCAAGCGTGCTCCATAGAAGCCTGCACTTCTCTACCCTACTCTACCTACAGAAAGTATTGGAGGGAGCAGTGGGAACCGATGAGATGAACTCCTCTATTCTCGTTCATATCCCACTTCTAACTCCACTCAACACGACCAGGCTGTCCCACGATCGGTCACACATTTTCCCACTAATGATGATCGTGGTGGCTTGATTCTGCAACAACTGAACTGCCTCCCATGTCAATCTATATGAACTGGGTTACGAAAAAACTCCTTAGCCCTCCGATCTGGCCATAAAGGGCCTCGACATAGCCATGTATCCAATCTAACCTACAGTCCATGGGCTGCAGTGCCCACCAAGGAAAGCAGCCACTTCACTCGTTCTCTTGACCAAGGTGTGACAAGGCATTCACTAACAAATTAGATTATATATATTTATAAGCTTTTCTCATGGATGCATCAAAAGTTAATCATTTATCCCACTTCAAACCTAAATTACATCATCTAGGAACTTCCAAACCTCAGGAAACTCTGACCAAAGCTTTATCATCATCCAAACTGTATCACATCCAACTTTGATGCCAAAACTCAACTATATTACCAATCAAACAAATTCCTTAAAGAGACATAAACTTATGGATCTTAATACTAATATCAACATAATTAACCATGAAACTTTACCAAAGTACTTGGAACTCTCAAACCAACTCAAACATATAAATTCAATTATATCTTTGGACATTTGAGGATTTTAAAAGTCCACTGTATCACATCCTACACACCTTAAAAGATATTTCGTCCTCGAAATTAAGCCAGAAATCCAGCTTATCACATCATGTACATCTTAAAAGAACTTTCGTCTTCGAAAGTAAGCCATAATCATACTTCCAAGGAAAACCTTATCTTGCTCTCATCCACATGTAGGAACCATTCTATGTGCAACATATCCACAAAGACAAAGCTCCATGATCATAACCAAACCACTCTTGGGAGGTTTCAAGAGCATCTAGGATGAAACCTCATTTCATAGAAGGCTCAACCAAGGGTTTAGAATCTTAGGTTATGTCATTACATATCTCATATGTTAGATTTTCTTCCTTATCTTTAGCCATGCATTAGGGTTCTCACATCATATTCCTTGTTCTAAAGGAGTTAAATAAGATTAACTCATACATCGAGGTGTCATGAACATTTTATTTTGTTCATTGTTAGAACATGTTCATCATTGACATATGTCTTTTAAGAGGGAGTTAACTATAATTAACCCGCATTATCCATCTAGATCATATCAAGGTGTTATAAGCATTATGTTGTGTTAACTGTCAAACTATATTTTCCATCTTTGTTAAGCACTAAGATTAACACCTTGTGCAACATGTTTCATTCATATGATCTTATTTCATTGCTCATAATAACTTGCAACATTACTAGTGATTTCATCAAAAGATTAGCCAACAATTTCACATTATCATCAATATATATATATATGGTTAACCATTTATGCATTGATATCAATTAAACCATCTCTAGGTTTCCATCATATCATGTATATATATCACATCTCGATATTAGATCACATCTTACGTATATTATATCACGGTTGTGCTAACAAACTTATACAAGTAGCTCATTAGACATGTATTAAAAGTTTATCTAGTCCAACTGAGGTTTACCTGACCCATATCATGAGGGTAGTGTCATGCTCAGTCTCTCTGAGCTAACTGAACTCTATGAGTATCTCATATGTACAAACCATATTTTCCCTCTCCGTCTAGGGTTCTCAGGTATACCTCATTGGCACTAGCGATTGCTTCACAAGCTTTAGCCACATAGGCACAAACCAAAACATGCTATGACATACTCTTCATAGGTCTCTAACCCTGAAACATCATACCCAAAGCTCTCTTATACACACACCACTAGAGTCCTACATGGAACCACCAACCCGAGCATGAGGCTGTCCAGAAACTAACATAGCTACCTCCTCTAGGGTCTTGGGTTCTCTCCCACACCCAGATGGCAGGCAGTCATATTCATATTCACTTGCACACATATAACGAGCCTCTCTCTATCTCTAGGGTTTGGTCTTCCCAAGTACATCTAGGGTTCAACAAGACTATAGGAATCATGCATTAAGCAACACAACTCATTCACTTAGGAGTATTCTAGTTCAGGACATATCATATCACATATCTTAGAATTCACCTATCTTGGAGTCTAGGTTCTCTGACCTTCTCCCTATGGGTTTTTCTCTCTCTTGATCTCACCCCAAAACTGGTCCCAACACTAGAGGTCCTCCTTTGTAAAAGAGCTTGAGGCTCATGCAGACTCACAATCTTGTCTTAACTTAACTTATCTCATCTCATAAAAGAACTCATACTTGCATCATCAAAACTTATCTCAAATCCTCAAACTGAACTTAAGTCCTCAAAGACAAACATAGATCATCATAGACCATCTTATGTAATCCATATAAGACTTACATCATATCATCAAAACTTATTTCATCTATCATATACTCCAACAAGGCTCTAGACATCTAATCTAGAACTACACTCTTGTCTAGACTGATGTCATTCACTTTCACTTAGGTTACATGACCACCTCCTACTCGTACATGTGTGGGGACACATTTTTGTAACACATATACATAATAAAATATTATATAGTTTTTCTCCGATAAAATAAGCGTCAGAGAAAACTATCACGGTTCGATCCAATTGGAATCAAAAACCAAATCCTGAAAACGAGTGTCCCACACATAGTAGAGAGCAAAGTGCCATGAAAACTAAGGAAAGGGGTGAGAACGCGGTGTAGACTAGTGTAGCTACTCTAGACAACGAGCGCCATATGTCTAGGGTTTCTCTTCCCTTGATGCACATCATTTCCAAATAGTGCAACGTCCCATACCGTTGCACTATAAGGAAAGAACGACATATAAGGACTTGCTACTCAACAAGCACCAGTCTAGACCTAGTTCTCGGACATCTAGGTGCTAACCTAGAGGCCAGGTCAGATCTAGTCTCTAAAATATGAATAATCTAACCCTAAAGATTATTAAATTCAAGGTTCTTTAGTTTTGAGTTGCATAATGAGAAAATGTCAGGCTTTGCTTTTGTTCATGCTCTGATACCACCTGTGACGTCCCCGGATTTTCTAAAACTTAATCTGATGTGTGACGTCCAAATTGAAACCCTCACCTCAGCGAGAATCCCAATTTAAACACCCCACACTAGGCTAAGAAGAAGAAAATCTAGGGAGTTAGAAGGAAACAATTAGTAGCACATGCACATGAACAATAAACAAACCACAACACATGTTCACCATTCAACATATAATTACAACATGAATTGTTACAACATTTGATATTACATATTGAATGGTAAACTTATACATATACATGTACTACAACTAAACTACAGGATCTTAAGACAATAGGTCCACCTGTGATCAGCTCGCCACACAACACTCACTATCCTGGATCTTCAAGAGCATAACCACAACCTAAACAAAAGATTACATGCGGTACACATCAACACAATATTAAAGAATATTGTACTGAGTACGCCTACGTGTCTTTTATTTACCTCTCATCATATCTTGGCAATAAGATAAAACTAATATACTTGGCAGTAACAGAAGAATATAAGAAAAGCATATACTTGCACAAGGGTATTCATTAACAAAAGAGAACACATATTTTAAACTTATTTTCCATTATATCTCAAGGCCTTTATGATCACTACCAAAGACTTGGATCATATGTACACTGTGACCACTACCAAAGAGTTAGGTCTAACCACTACCAAAGAGTTAGGTCATATGTACAATGTGACCACTACCAAAGAGTTAGGTCACTTCCAAGCACACTGCCAAAGAGTTAGTGCTTCCAATATAATGGAACATATATATCATGTTTCATGTGTTCATAGCCATAAGTATGGAAAATCAGGCAACATATCATACAAGAACAATAATTTCATCCAATACCATATGCCAAGTATTTTACTACTCATATAACACAAGCATATTGCATAATAAGCCAAGTAAGAGGTAATGGCGTACCTTCCAAAGAGATAAACTTAATCACATATATCCAAGAGTCAACTACATCCTTGGTCAACCCTGATAAAGACAAGACCATATACTATCATCAGGTTCTCATCATCTTACATCTCATCTTAACCCTAATCGTGTTCATTAGGGTTTAGCTTATCTCATTATGTTATATACATTATTACTTGTCTCATCTTCATCCCTATGTGGGATTTATGTTACTGATGTCATCTTCCATATTATGGTTCATTATCTAAATATTATCTTCCATAGTATTTTATGCGCTTATTAGCCTTAGGTTACATCATTAACCTAAGTTGGGTTTTTAAACCATGTATTAAGAGTGTTCTTCATATAACATGAATTTTATGCATCTAATAGATATCTGACTTACATCTCAACTTCAGATTAGCGATATGAACCTACTCTGTAAATTTCACCATTTATTGAGCATGTATGCATTAATTACATATAATATAGGGTTATTAGCCTTAATTAGCCATATTAATCAAATTATAAGATTATGTATCATAACATGATCATATCTGATATCTATTGAATACTATATCGTATTTCAGATCACTGATGTATTTTCATAATTTTGGGTAATCATTTATTATTTATTAGGCATGAAAAGTGCATTTTACATCTTGCCTAATATCACTAAGATATAAGCTTCAAAACCCTAATATGATGGTTTCATATTGTTCTACTAATTTTTCTGAGAATAACGATACCTTGTTTGCATTTTTCTGATAAACATTCTATTTTCTACGAATTATGCAAGATCTGAGTATTTCTAAGGATTTTATCTCAATCGGCCAATCGGCCACTGCCACGTGGCTGGGCGCTTCCCTTTACTTGAGGCAGGAGGCCGGTTTGGGTTTGAGGGTTGGTTCACTAGTCTGGACCCGGTCCTCCTGTGCATGCGTCTCCTTTCTCCAGCGCCGTTGGGATCTGCTCCTGGACGAAGCCGTCGTCGCACAACAAGGCAACGACTGGTCTCTCCTGCTCAACGCTCTCCCGCCCGACAGCCATCGCACAGCTTCAGCCCCAAAGTGTGCTGCCGCAAGCCTTGTCTCCGATGAGCTAGCAAACCGATCAAGCTTGCCGCCACCAGCTATGCTTCCGATCTGCTTCTCGGCGATTGGGAGTAAGGTTTGGTTTTGCACAAAGCAGAGAGGGCGCTGACGCATCCATGGCTCCATCGAGGAATCTGGGAAGCAAAAGACTACAGGTGACGGTACCATCGAGCTCTCCATGCCGTTCTGCAGCACAGCCATCTTGTCGCCTCCGGTCTCCAGGTTGCTGCTATTGCAGCTCCTCCTCGCGGAGCCTGTTATCTTAGTTCTCGAGCTCCGCTGTGGCTTGAGGAAGAAGTAACGATGACACCTTCATCTCCGCTTCCTCTGTGCTTCTTCAGGATTCAAGCATGCTCCACGGAAGCCTGCACTTCTCTACCCTGCTCTACCTACAGAAAGTGTTGGAGGGAGCAGTGGGAACTGATGAGATGAACTCCTCTATTCTCATTCATATCCCACTTCTAACTCCACTCAACACGACCAGGATGTCCCACGATCGGTCACACATTTGCCCACTAATGATGATCGTGGTGGCTTGATTCTGCAACAACTGAACTGCCTCCCATGTCTATCTATATGAACTGGGTTACAAAAAAACTCCTTAGCCCTTCGATCTGGCCATAAAGGGCCTCGACATAGCCATGTCTCCAATCTAACCTATAGTCCATGGGCTGCAGTGCCCACCAAGGAAAGCAGCCACTTCACTCGTTCTCTTGACCAAGGTGTGACAAGGCATTCACTAACAAATTAGACTATATATATTTATAAGCTTTTCTCATGGATGCATCAAAAGTTAATCATTTATCCCACTTCAAACCTAAATTACATCATCTAGGAACTTCCAAACCTCAGGAAACTCTGACCAAAGCTTTATCATCATCCAAGCTATATCACATCCAACTTTGATGCCAAAACTCAACTATATTACCAATCAAACAAATTCCTCAAAGAGACATAAACTTATGGATCTTAATACTAATATCAACATAATTAACCATGAAACTTTACCAAAGTACTTGGAACTCTCAAACCAACTCAAACATATAAATTCAATTATATCTTTGGACATTTGAGGATTTTAAAAGTCCACTCTATCACATCCTACACACCTTAAAAGATATTTCTTCCTCGAAATTAAGCCAGAAATCCAGCTTATCACATCATGTACATCTTAAAAGAACTTTCGTCCTCGAAAGTAAGCCATAATCATTCATCCAGGAAAAACCTTATCTTGCTCTCATCCACATGTAGGAACCATTCTATGTGCAACATATCCACAAAGACAAAGCTCCGTGATCATAACCAAACCACTCTTGGGAGGTTTCAAGAGCATCTAGGATGAAACCTCATTTCATAGAAGGCTCAACCAAGGGTTTAGAAGCTTAGGTTATGTCATTACATATCTCATATGTTATATTTTCTTCCTTATCTTTACCATCTATTGCATAAATATTTATTTGTGTATCTAGGGTTTGTTGAAACATGATTATTGAAATTCTTGATAATTTATGTGTAGTATTAAAATGTAACTCATCTTATATATAATCTTTCATTATTAGTTGAGCCATGACATTCAATATTACAATAAGGCAACATGCTCATCTTACTTCCATCGTTTGATATGTAGTACTATATGAATACATGGATAAACTAATAGGATGCTATACAAGTAAATCAATATAATATAATAATGTGAACACATTTTGCAAAGAAACTCCGTAGTTACATTATTCTGATCATTATCAATATCGTATCTAATATATCACTACTAACTAAGTTCATAACAATAAGATGAATTTACAGATGTGGGGTTATAGTCCACCAAATATATACATTCATATCTAACGTGGTTAACCATTCAAACTTTTTTTTGATTATTAGGTTTATCAATAATTCACATAGTTTCTTAACCTTGTATGATAAGTCATTATCCTTAGACCCCTTATCTTACTAATTATCTTTAACTAAGAAACAATTGGAATACATGTTACTTATAGGTTGCTTTAATGAGAAACTTGGATCTTGATTGGATCTGACGGTTGAAGCTAGCTAGATCCTCATAGTCGGGTTTCCTTTAGCCAACACAAAGGTGTCCTGGGATGGGACTTTCCTTAAGAACAGACTGGAGATCTGCTCTGGAAAGGACATGGCTAGCTCCAACAACGTGATGATCTGCACCCTAACAGTAGGTTTATGATGGCAGAAGATGGAGGAGTCGACGATGTTGTAGAAGAGAATGAGTTGATGGTGTTTCAGGTGGTATGAAAGAGGAAGAAGTCAGAGGGTGTCAGGATTAAGTCAGTTGTTGTAGCAGTTTGTTGCTGATGAGGGGTGGCACTTACTGTCAAGGGGTGTTGGTATCGAGGGTCGGATATGTAAGCTATGTTACAAACATCATGTTGTTGCAGATCTGGTGGTTGCAGATGACGGCGTCGCTAGCATCATGGTGTTGTAGATCTGGTCATGCATAGGTTGCTGGTTGTCTCTCTGTCAGACGCTGAGTGTGGGGTGTTGGCTATTATCTAGCAATGGTGGCAGAACCTCTATGACATTGTGGTAGTTGGGTGCTAGGAAGATGAGGAGATGATGCTGCCCGACGATCCTCAACTCTTTTTGGTGTTGCTCTCCACTGTTGGACATAGAGTGAGGGTAGGTTGGGAGGCTAGGGTTTATAGAAGTTGGCACTACTGTGAGAGAAGGGAGGATGGGGTAGAGAAGTAGGAGAGGTGGAAGGAGGAGAAAGAGGGATAATGGCCATCGCACAGCCGTTATAAGAGCCACACCCAGCGCAAGGCACTGCATTTAGGAAACGAACGCAGATCTAGGAAGGAGTGTCATTCAAGGGGCAACAGGGCGTCACCCATTTTGGAAGGGAAGAAAGTTGATATCACTTGAGATAGAGGGGGAGTAACACAACGATGTGTTTAGGAAAATACTTGAATTCTTAGACAATTACCACTATTAACATCTAAGGTAACTAAGGTTTTAAATACCAATTCAATTGAGCATTTATATATATATATATATATATATATATATATATATATATATATATATATTAGAGTTTGCATATTCATTTAATTAATTAAGAGGGTAAAGAAATTCCAATTGACTTGAAAATTCAAGGGTTTGCTAATTAAAGTGTGTGAATTCTAACTTCACATTAATTTCTCCTTTTGAACACATTTTGTATTTGATTGTATGTTAAGTGCCTATTAAATATATTTAGTACCTTTCTTAATAAATTTTGATATAAAATTTCTTATTTCTCATTTCTTATCCCACAAAGCCATAAAATATCTAAATTAATATAATCTACTAATTATCTCTCATTAATGGCCATTTTGTATTATTAGAATCTAATTAACACATTAGTTAAGATATTTGTGCAAAAACCCATTCATTGTAATGAATGTGGGTAAATATAGTTCACATCATTAAGTTTGCTCAATTTCAACATTGAGGACAAAGAGGATAGGAAAGATAGGGAAATTTAGGGAAAAGCGAAAAAATGGATAAGAAGGAAATAAAATCTCAAAAATGGGTTAAATAGAAAATAAACCCAAGATTCAGTATGCTACAGGGAGTGAGAGAGAGAAAGATATAGATAGAGAGTGTGAGAGAAAAAGACTTGGGTTGTGGATGCCCAATCCAACTCCACCCTTGTCATCTTCTCGATCATGCTTAGGGTCTTAAACCCTAATGAAGATGATGTCGTCAATAGGAGGGAGTGTACTGTGGAGTGGATAGGGAAAGGGTTCAGAAATAAAGAAGAGGGGTTGTGGGAGTTGGCGAGGGATTTTATAGGAAAAGAGGGGCTCTTGAGTGGCTGGTTAGGTTTGCGGTAGGAGGGATAGCAACCAAGGAAAAAGATGGCAGCCAACCTACCACCTTCTCTGCTCGTACCTCATAGGCAAGTGTAGCAAGTCAAGCTTCAAAAAGCAAGTGAAGGGAATAAGGGAGGGAGAAAGAAGAAGGGGAGGGAGGTTATTCCAGTGATGTTGGGTACCTACATGGCCAATAAAGCAAATCTTATGGAGGGGGATTAGGGAGGATCCCCGTGGCTGTTGGATCCTGTGTGGATCCATGGCTCACAGGATCCCATGTTCCACATAGTCCCTTACGAGTAGCATTGAGTAGGAAAAAGAGAACATAAAAGGGGAAGACAAAGAAGCAAACCACATGTCAAGTTTGGTTGAATTCCAAAAGAAAAAGAAAGGGAAAAAGACTAGAAATTAGGGTTTTGAAGGTCACAACTTCAAATGAGATTATCTCCCTCCTCCAAGCTCTGGTTAGGGTGAAAATTGGTGCATTGGGAATGTGAGAGATACCTCTACCTTATGAGCTCAAAATTAGGACATAAAAAGAATCATAGAGTGAATCTAAATTGGGGTTAAAGGGAGTAGGGTATCACTTGGGTGCAACCTAGGTTTCTTTGTCTAACTGAAAGTCACAACATGTCATGTAAAGGTAACTTTACTCCAATAAGAATCAAGGTGAAATTGAAACATCACATTGAAGGAAAGAGTAAGAAATTAGTGCAAGGTTGATATAGAGTTCCCATTCATTAAGAGAGTGAAGGGTTCACTCTATCACATCCAACCCTCCTCTAAAGAAACTTTGTCCTAAAAATCAACACAATCCTTCAATAATAGATTGGAACCACATTCAAATGGTATCATCATCACTTCAACATTAATATGTTTCCTAAAATCAAGCAACTGAGCATTAAGGTGAACATATATAGATCATCGAATTAGAAAGATCATCACATGAATCACAAATTTGGATAGATCATTATATATCACTAATTTGGAGAGGTCATATATATCTCAAACAGATCTAGTTTTTAAAAGGAAAGAAATTCTTGACTTTCATTCCCAACATTTGGGCTTCTACCCTCTACATTAGCCTATGTAGGGTTATAAACCCATGATCAAGATTTTGTATACAAGTAATTCGAGACAAACATCATAATTCAATATCATGATATCATGTTCAAATTCAATGTAAGGTCCCACCATAGTCCTCATGAGTGGTTGACATGATTTTTCTGTGCGTAAAATGCAAGTGCACGCGTCAATGTAGTATAGGCCCTTGTGAGGCCCGAGTCGAACTCAGGGACACTAAATTATTGGTAGACTACTACTAACTACTCACAATCAGCTAGATCGATAAAAAGGTTATTAGAGTTGTTTTAAAAATAAAAGAAAATGAAATAAAACAAAGCAATCGATTAAATGTTTAGTTTAATCAATTCAGATGGAGATCTTTAGGATTGCGGTTTCACTGTGGGTTTTCATTGTATGAATTTCCATATAGTTACTCAGGTTCATCTCTCAATCCGGGTAGTGTCCTGTAGTCAGAATTGTCCACTATCGTGGTACAATTCACTACCTAAGTCTAGGTCGGTTCCACCGTCGTAGTAACCTATACCCTAAACTAGGTGAATTAGAATCAACCTCTGGGTTTCCACCATTAACCTTACATCACCTTGTTTAAGGGATTTGTTAATTAATGTGAATTTCGTCTCTTTTCAACCGTTAATTCTTCTTTCAAAGTAATTAAAGGCATTAGATTATCATTATGGTGATCAAGCATAACAATATAATTGAGAAAATGAAATCATACCACGGATTTAAGAGATAAATTATGAATTACTATGATAAAAATGTCATACAATGCTTCCCCAGGCTACTCCCGGTTTTGAAGGTCACAACTTCAAATGAGATTATCTCCCTCCTCCAAGCTCTGGTTAGGGTGAAAATTGGTGCATTGGGAATGTGAGAGATACCTCTACCTTATGAGCTCAAAATTAGGACATAAAAAGAATCATAGAGTGAATCTAAATTGGGGTTAAAGGGAGTAGGGTATCACTTGGGTGCAACCTAGGTTTCTTTGTCTAACTGAAAGTCACAACATGTCATGTAAAGGTAACTTTACTCCAATAAGAATCAAGGTGAAATTGAAACATCACATTGAAGGAAAGAGTAAGAAATTAGTGCAAGGTTGATATAGAGTTCCCATTCATTAAGAGAGTGAAGGGTTCACTCTATCACATCCAACCCTCCTCTAAAGAAACTTTGTCCTAAAAATCAACACAATCCTTCAATAATAGATTGGAACCACATTCAAATGGTATCATCATCACTTCAACATTAATATGTTTCCTAAAATCAAGCAACTGAGCATTAAGGTGAACATATATAGATCATCGAATTAGAAAGATCATCACATGAATCACAAATTTGGATAGATCATTATATATCACTAATTTGGAGAGGTCATATATATCTCAAACAGATCTAGTTTTTAAAAGGAAAGAAATTCTTGACTTTCATTCCCAACATTTGGGCTTCTACCCTCTACATTAGCCTATGTAGGGTTATAAACCCATGATCAAGATTTTGTATACAAGTAATTCGAGACAAACATCATAATTCAATATCATGATAGCATGTTCAAATTCAATGTAAGGTCCCACCATAGTCCTCATGAGTGGTTGACATGATTTTTCTGTGCGTAAAATGCAAGTGCACGCGTCAATGTAGTATAGGCCCTTGTGAGGCCCGAGTCGAACTCAGGGACACTAAATTATTGGTAGACTACTACTAACTACTCACAATCAGCTAGATCGATAAAAAGGTTATTAGAGTTGTTTTAAAAATAAAAGAAAATGAAATAAAACAAAGCAATCGATTAAATGTTTAGTTTAATCAATTCAGATGGAGATCTTTAGGATTGCGGTTTCACTGTGGGTTTTCATTGTATGAATTTCCATATAGTTACTCAGGTTCATCTCTCAATCCGGGTAGTGTCCTGTAGTCAGAATTGTCCACTATCGTGGTACAATTCACTACCTAAGTCTAGGTCGGTTCCACCGTCGTAGTAACCTATACCCTAAACTAGGTGAATTAGAATCAACCTCTGGGTTTCCACCATTAACCTTACATCACCTTGTTTAAGGGATTTGTTAATTAATGTGAATTTCGTCTCTTTTCAACCGTTAATTCTTCTTTCAAAGTAATTAAAGGCATTAGATTATCATTATGGTGATCAAGCATAACAATATAATTGAGAAAATGAAATCATACCACGGATTTAAGAGATAAATTATGAATTACTATGATAAAAATGTCATACAATGCTTCCCCGGGCTACTCCCGGTCCTAAAGATAAAGGGGATTAGCCCCGCATGGTCATCTCAGAGCAAAACATGGTTGAAGAAAGGGGAAACATGGAGAAAAACGTGAATAAGTGATGAAACCCCTGAACGGAGAAGATCCAATCGCTCCTTGGAGAAGAATGCACGATCTACAACCTTTCGGTAGTGGAAAACGTCTTCTTCGGCTTCCGGAACGGCTGGGGCATGCTTCTGGGCTCCGTTCTTCTCTCCACACCTTCTCGGGATGTGTGCAGCGGCTAATGACGTGATTCCCTACTCTTGGCCGCCATCATTAGGTATAATCACCGAGTTAGGTTGCAAAAATATCACAACCGTTGGATTAGAGTCGATCTGAAACAAACATTAATCTGACGACGTCGATACCATCGACAGGGGTCGATGGTATCGACCCCTGGCGATATCGGCAAGCCTTATTTTCTTTTCGTCATTGCTCCTGATGCTAACTCGATACCATCGATGCGGGTCGATGGTATCGACACCCTTAGGCATCAGTTTTATCCCTTTACCATCGCTGAAGCTACACGTTTCGAAAGTATCGACTTTGGGGTCGATAGTATCGACCGAATGGTCGCTGGCAACCTGATGGAATGTCGCTACCATCAACTCCCCTGTCGATGGTATCGACTCTGTGCTACTCCTTGCGACTGGCTGCCTATGGTTGTGTCGATAGTATCGACTGTTGTCGATGGTATCGACAACAGCAAATATGTGTTTTTCCTGAAATTGCAAAATAAGACCACATAAGCCGAGATAAAACATATTATTGTAATAATTTATGCTCAAAACAATAAAATAAGAGAGATTTGACACTGAGAAGGATCATAGACTAAAGTAAGTGAATTATGCAATATTAACCACCAAAATGACCAATAAACGCATAAAACGCGAGTAAAACAAGTCTATAAATGCGACTCAAAATTATCACATCAAACTCCCCTAAGCTTGAACATTGCTCGTCCTCGAGCAACTAAACTTTAGAATAGAATTGTGAGGGTCAACTAGAGAACAGATTATCACAACAAACATCACCATATGATCCCCGCCAGACATTCACATTCCGGCCCTCACTAACCACGGAATGATAATTACCCTAAAGGCGACAATAATCATCCATAAAAGATATCTACCTCAAAATTGATGAACACTATCATATAAGGCAGTTAACATAATAAAATTCTCCAGTTCATACTCGATGCATCTTGTGATCTCCTATTCTACGTTGCTCGCCCTAACTACCATCTACATGGAAGCAGCTCTCCTGGTATTAACGAGTGAGGAGAAAATCATGGTGGCCTACCAATTTGAGCAACAGGTGGATGGAATGGGTGGCTAGTCGAAGAAATGGAAGCATTATACGGTTTCAACATGCATAAAACAATAATGATCTAAAGGATGCATATGCAAGTGAAAATGCCCTAATGCCTACATTTGGGTGGAATGATGCATGCACTATCATCCCGTCTCAAGGTGAGATGGAATATCTAAGAGAACGGCATCATGAACTTATTCTTCTTAAGATGCAGGTGAGAACAAGTTCCTTTCTCCCTCTCATTCCTACTTGCTTCTCAATTCTTTTTTTTTCTTCTCTTTTTCAATTTTTTTAAACCCTTATTTTCATAGATGACAATGAATTATTTGTTGGGATCACTTATTGTTACATAACTTATACATTTGAAGCATTCAGAAGGTATGGAACAAGTTCATCACCTTTTATGTTCAGAAGATATAAGATGCATGATGTACTATATACACAAAAATGTGAATGCAGCTACTACATGATAGTTATGCAACTACATGACACGCACTAAAGAATATGTGCATGTATAACCATTCTATCTTTTTTTTTCATTTTCATGCAAAATATGTGAAAAAAAATTGCAATGCAAAACCTACCTACATGGGATGCAATCAAAGAGATTAAAACAGTAATTTACTTCCAGTTCTTATGGTGGAGTATGAAAACAATGGAGTGGATAGATCACAAGACTAATTGACTGAACCTTTGGAAATTATTATGTGTCTCTCCTTACTGACCTGTGTAGTAATTAAGAGGTTTCTCTCTCTTATTTCAAATTAAAGTCTCATTATCATTTGGTCAGTTTAGGCTCAAACAACCAATTTTGTCCACTTTTCATGAATCCTAGGAATGTACAGTTGTGATTTCCTATTTTAGAGTTGACAAACCCAATCATTTTCTTAAGTTATGTGCTCAAAGTTAAACAACACAAGCTTGCAAAAGCACTAAAAATGTTCAAATTTGCCCCTGATTCCCATGTACAAGCAACGAGATGACACATGACTTAAGACATCCACAATTACACTAGATAGAGTGTGGATCCTACAAACAAACTAAAAACTAAGAGAAATAAATGATAAAAGTCACAACAATAAAAACTAAAATTGAGAAAACTAAAGGATAGAGTTGTTCCAACTCCCCCCCCTAAGCTTGAATTCGACTATGGCCTCATAGTAAAAAACAACCTTAAAAGGTGGAACAGAGATACCGAGCATTCTTCAGGAGGAGGTGGGTACTGCGGAGCCGTGGGGTCCCAAGATGGGTATTGCCCCTGGAAGCTCAGATCATACTGGGGCATTGGTGGAGGTTGTGGATACCCCCCAAAATAATTATGGCTCCAATAATTGTCGTAGAAGGGCTGCTGCTGCATCTCCATCATGTGCAACATGTCGTGGATGTTTTGTTGGTTGTCAAGGAGGTGCTCATTCTCGAAAATGGCCCTCTGATTATCTAACAGTCGGTTCGTTGTATCCTGAATACCGGTGTATGAAGCTATATGCTGCAGTTGGGTGTGCTGGATCTCTTGCAGCATTGTATACATCCCCTGCATGGAGTAGGCATCCTCTCCTTGATGAGAGGGTGGAGGTGGCGGAGGCTGTGAAGATGAAGATGCACCCGGATGCATGCGAGGACGCTTCCGTGGTGCTACTCGTGCCCGAAGAGGAGTGAAGGCCTCCACTTCCTCTTCATGCTTGTCGCCTTCGTCGTTGTTGTCATCATCATTACTGTCTTCATCGGAGTCATCAATGGCAATGACAGGCCATCGGAAATGTGGAGCGCCCTCAATGTGGAAGATGGGATCTGGAAGTGAACACTCTTGATATGCTTGATTGACATGGCAATGTGCATATGCCAAGCCATCACGAAGCAGGATGAGGTTGGAGCGATGCAGATGTTGCAGGTTGACCTTGCTCCTGTTGGAAAGGGGAGTAAGCTGGGAGAAATTTAACCCAAGATAGTGGGCCAGCGGTGTGATGAGCCCTTCAAAGTGGATTGGAGCCTTCCACGTACTCCTCTTTACAGCCAACACGCACGTCAAGAAGAATGCACCCCAATTGCACTCCTCGCGCTTCAGCAATTTGTGCAGGAAGAACAAATCTGTCTCTTGAAACTTGCTGAGAGACAGGTCACCGCGAGCGAACAACGTAGTGCAGAGCATGCGGTGAAGAATCCGCACAAACGGGTGCTCGAAATCCGCCACTACAACGTTGTGGTAGCTGACGGATTTGCCTGGGGGCGCAGTCACAAGGTGGGCGAATATATCATCATAGTCCATCCTATTGTCTGGCCTCCGGTGCTAGTAGTCATTATGAAACCAGTTATAAATTGAATTGAACTGGGTGAGAATGAGGGTGTAGTCGTTGTTGTAGAGTCTGAACGACACCCGCCCTTTTCTGCACTCTCTGTCGGTGGCGATCATGTCATTGGGCACCACATTGATGTCCAATGATGCCATGAACTCCGCCACGAGTTCCTTGTACGTTGGCCACTCGCTGAAGAAAGGCTGGCCATCGGCGTGGTACTGCAGCTCGTCGGGCCTCCTGGATGTGTGTCTCGCCTGCCCCTTCAAGACGTAGGCAAGGTTGGCCTCGAACCCCAGATCACAGACCATTGTCCAATCAACATAGCGTGTGGGCTCGATCTTTCTCTTCATCAATTCCTCGTAGACCTTTCGGACCTCCGTGGAAGGGTGGACAATCCTCGGACGAGGAATAGATGCAATAGGTGGAGGAATGAACTCGGGGATCTCCATAGGATCTGCCCGTGACAAAGATGCACCGGCTGTACGCACCATGTCGCCGTGAAAGAAGGAATAGAAGATGGAGCTTGGTGAAGGTCGGAGAAGACAATCTCCGCTCGGTGAAGGCTCGGGGCAGATCACGCTCCTTGGATTCTCGTAGCCGGGCTCCGGTCGCATAGCAATACGCACGACACAAGTGGAGGGCAAAGGCTCTGAAGGTGTGACGTCATATGACAACCATCCCTCTCTTTTATAACCACGGTCGTCACTGATGTGCACCCGTCGATACCATCGACGCGGGTTGATGGTATCGACCCCTATAGCACAATCCGGTCTTCCGCTAGTATCGACGGTTGTCGATAGCCTGATGTGGGGGCCCGGATCGATGACGCAACGATACTATCGATGGGTGTCGATGGTATCAACCCATCCCACAGATCGACTCTCTTGACATAGCGATCGTTGTTGATTTCCGCTCGCGGATCGGTGATGTGTCTCTTTGATACTATCGATGCAAGTTGATAGTATCGACTCTGCTTAGGGCAAACACCCTCGCGAGGCCCGGCCGCCGCTTTCTTCCTATAACCGGGTCGATACCATCGATAGGCCCGTCGATGGTATCGACTTCACTGAGACAAATTTCGTCTGAATATCTTCAGGGATCTCACGAGTATCGACATCCATGTTGATACTATCGACCCCGTTTTGGCAAGCAACCTGATGGTATGTCGATACCATCGATGAGGCCGTCGATAGTATCGACTCATATAAATTTTTGTAGTCGCCTAACTGTGCCCCTGTCGATACCAGCGACACAAGGGTCTATGGTATTGACCCTTCCTCAGTCCTACACATTGAACAAACGATCAAGGTATCTTGTTTACAGTAAAAACAAAATCAAATCAAACTAATGTACAATTGTAAAAGAAACTAAAAGAAACTACCAAAGGTTGGGTTGCCTCCCAACAAGCGCCCTTATTTAACGTCTTAGGCTAGACGAAATCATGCTCCTCATGCATTCATAAGTGCAATGAGTTTGACCTCATGCACTCTCCTCGTGTAATCCTCACCAAAGTACAACTTTAATTGATGTCCATTAACCAAAAATGTTGTCTCACCATCACGCACCATGATTGCTCCATGTGGCCTGACCTCCTCTACAGTGAAGGGTCCACTCCATCGGGATTTCAATTTCCTGGGATGCATCTTCAACCTTGAATTGAACAAGTGTACACGATCTCCCTTCTTGAAGACACGCATCTGAATGTGCCGATCGTGAATCAGCTTTGTTCGCTCCTTGTAAATCCACGAGCTTTCATATGCATTCATCCTCAGCTCGTCAAGTTCATTCAGCTCCAACAAACATTTCCTTCCTGCCTCATCATAGTTCAAATTCAGCTTCCTCAGCGCCCAGTGCGCCTTATGCTCCAATTCCACTAGCAAATGGCAGGCCCGACCGTAAGCCAACCTAAAAGGCGTAGTGCCTATAGGTGTCTTAAATGTCGTCTTGTACGCCCACAAAGCGTCCGGTAGCAAGGTACTCCAGTTTTTTCTCATCAAAGCCACAGTGCGCTCCAAGATCTTCTTAATCTCTCTATTGGAGAATTCCACTTGCCCCTGTGTCTACGGGTGGTACGGGGTACCAATGTTGTGCTTTACCCCGTACTTTCTCAACAATGTCGTGAACTTATGATTTCGAAAATGTGTACCTCCATCACTAATAATCATTCTAGGTACACCAAACCTGCAGAAAATGTATTCTTTGACAAACCTGCACACTACAGCGGCATCATTAGTCCTAGTGGGTATTGCCTCTACCCACCTCGATACATAGTCAACAACTAATAGAATGTACAAGTTAGAGTTGGAGGACACAAAGGGTCCCATAAAATCAATACCCCACAGATCGAACACCTCGACCTCTTGAAATACATTGAGGGGCATCTCTTGTCGCTTTGAGATGTTACCTGCCCGTTGGCAGGAATCGCTGCGTCCCGGAACAAAGTAGGCCAGTAAAGGCCGCTCTCAAGTACCTTGGTCGTGGTTCTCGAACTAGCATGGTGGCCACTAGTCGGTAGAGTATGGCAATGACGAAGGACAGTTTCATATTCTACCTCCGGTACGCACCTGCGCAACACACCATCCCTGCACTGCTTCAACAGAATGGGGTCATCCCAGAAATAATATCGCAAAGAATGGAAAATTTTCTTTTTCTCTTGGTATGTCCAATCATATGGGATAATTTTGCAGGCAAGATAATTAACAATATAAGAAAACTAAGGATCTTTAAATTTCACAGATAGAAGTTGTTCATCAGGAAACATCTCGGTAATGGGTATATGCACATCCTTCTCATCTACCCTTTCCAACCTAGACAAATGGTCCGCAACCACATTTTCTATTCACGCCTTATCTTTGATTTCAATGTCAAATTCTTGTAACAGTAAGATCCACCTAATCAATCTAGGTTTGGCATCTTTCTTTTCCATCAAATACTTAATGGCGGCGTGGTTCATCCATACCATGACTTTAGATCCAACAAGATATTGCCAAAAATTTTCAAAAGCGAAAACAACGGCGAGAAGCTCTTTTTCGGTTGTCGTGTAATTCAGTTGTGCTTCATTTAAGGTTTTGGACACATAGAAAATCACAGTGGGTTTATTGTCCACACGTTGTCCTAAAACAACCCCTACTGTGAAATCCAACGCATCACACATCAATTCAAATGGTTTTGTCCAGTCCGGTGTTTGCACAACTGGAGTAGAAATTAATTTTTCTTTAAGCACATTAAAAGCATGTAAACGCTTTTTGTTAAAATCAAAGACCGCATCTTTCTCCAACAACTCAGATAATGGTTTGGTGATTTTTGAGAAATCTTTTATAAAGCGGCGATAAAACCCGGCGTGACCTAGAAAACTTCGTACCCCTTTTACCGAATTTGGTGGGGGTAATTTGGAAATAACCTCAATCTTCACCGGATCTACCTCCAACCCCTTGCTAGACACTTTATGTCCAAGCACGATCCCTTTGCTAACCATCATATGACATTTCTCCCAATTGAGAACCAAATGTGTGTCCTCACATCATTGCAAAACCTTATCCAAATTGTATAAACATTCATCGAAAGACACACCATAGACAGAGAAATCATCCATAAAGACTTCCAAATAGCATTCAACCATATCGGAGAAAATGGCGAGCATGCAACGCTGAAAGGTTGTTGGTGCGTTACACAATCCAAAGGGCATACGACGGTATGCAAATGTTCCGTAAGGACAAGTGAAGGTGGACTTCTCTTGGTCCTTAGGATCAATGGAAATCTGATTGTAGCCCAAATAACCATCGAGAAAACAAAAATGAGATCGACCTGCCAATCGCTCTAAAATCTGATCAATGAATGGGAGAGGAAAATGATCCTTAAGCGTAGAAACATTCAATCTATGGTAGTCTATACATACACGCCACTCGGTTACCAGGCGGGTCGTGACTGGCTCATTTAACAAATTATGAGTAACAGTAATTCCCCCCTTTTTAGGGACTACCTGTGTAGGACTCACCCACGTCGAGTTAGAAATAGCATAGATGATACCTGCAGAAAGGAGCTTGATCACCTCCTTCTTGACGACCTCCATCATGCTAGGATTTAATCTGCGTTGTGGCTAAATTATAGGTTTGGCTCCCTCCTCGAGTCGGATCTTGTGCTGGCACAATGTAGGGGAAATCCCCTTGATGTCTGCGACCGACCATCCGAATGCACCTTGGTGATTCTTCAGCACGATCAGCAGTTGATCCTCCTCCTCGGCACTCAGATATGCCGAAATAATCACTGGCAGCTTCTCACCCTCAGCTAGAAATGCATATTTCAAATGAGGTGGAAGTGGCTTCAATTCTAAATCTGGCGGGCTGATCAAGGATGACTGAAGTGGTGGTGGGAGTTCTCTAAGGTCTTCATAGTACCTAGCATAGAAACACAGAAGCACCTGAAGCATCTTGGCGCATTCTTGTAGTTAGGTGCTTCTCATCCAATCATGTGTTCTATTAACCAGGCAGGCTTCAAGAGGCAGTTCTGGATATGCATTGAAAACTGAATTTGCTATGGCCTCATCTTCAGTAGAAGGAGGTATGTCCTTGATGCGATGATTTTGATTCACATTTATAGACCTATTTTATATGTGTTTTGTGCTTTAATTAGTCATTTCTATGGTTAATATCGCATAATTCATCCATTTTGGTCTTTGCCATCATTTTATGTCAAATCCCCTTAGTTTCATCATTTTGAGCATTCATTATCACATTATTATTATTTGTGTGGATTTATTTGATCTTGTCTTTGAATTTCAGGAAAAACAAGTATCTGCTTCCGTCGATACCATCGACGAAAGTCGATACCATCGACAAGACCGCAGGTTGCCAGCCGAAAGGAGCAGCAAAGAGTCGATACCATCGACGCTGATGTCGATGGTATCGAGACGTCTTCAGATTGCTGGCGAAGGAGCAGTCGATAGTATCGACACCAAGTCGATACCATCGACACATGGAGGCTACAGCGTCGCAAAATGACAGAACCGACGCCAAAAGGGGGGTCGATACCATCGACTCGCGTCGATGGTATCGACGCCGTAGGATATGAGTTTGCTTTCTAATTATCTCAATCGGACGGTTGGAGTGAATTGGCGACCTAATTAGGGACTTATACCTAAGGATGGCCGCTCAGACAGAGGGAGATCGGAATTAGCCATTGCACAAGTGTCGAGGAGCGAGAGAAAGGAGAACGGAGGCCAGAAGTTCATACCAGTCGATCCGGACGCTGCCAAAGGCGGATTTCACCACCGAGAGGCGGGAAAGAACGTGTTCTACGCAAAGGATCCATCGGTTCTTCTCCGTTCAGGGGTTTTCCCATTCAATTCACATTTTTCATATGATTTCCCCTATTTCTTCAATGTACTTGTGTGAGATGAACATGCGGGGCTAATCCCCTCCATCTTTAGGACCGGGAGTAGCCCGGGAATTCATTGTATGACAGTTTTATAATAGTAATTCATATTTTCTCTCTTAAATTCGTGGTATAGCTTCGTTTTCTCCATATATTGTTATGCTTGATCACCATAATAATAATCTAATGCCCTTAATCACTTCGACAGAAGGATTAACGGCTGAAAAGAGACGAACCCTACATTAATCGATAAATCCCTTGAACAAGGTGGTGTAAAATTAATGGTGGATACTGAGAGATCGTTCGTAATGCACTTAGTTTAGGGAATAGGTTACTACGACGGTGGAACTGACCTAAACCTAAGTAGTGAATTGTACCACGACAGTGGGCAATTCTATTTTCAGGCCACTACCCGGATAGAGAGAGAAGAGTGAGGCATTATATAAAATCTAATACAATGAATACCCACGGTGAAACCGCAATCCTAAAGATATCTTTTGAATTGATTAAATTAACCTTTAATCGATTGTTTGCTTTGTTTTATTTTTATTTTCTTTTAAATTTTGACAACAAACCCCAATTTGTTATTCGGCTTAGCTGATCGCAAATAGTTAGTAGGAGTCTCTGACAATTCTGAGTATCCCTATGTTCGACTCAGGCCTCACAAGGCATGTACTACTCGACACGTATACTTGCATTTTTAGCGCTTAGTAAAATACACGTCAAGTCTTTGGCTCCGTTGTCGGGGATACGGTGAATTGTTGGCACTTCGAGTGCTACGCGCGGCCACTCTAGGCCACAATTTTTTTTATTTTTCATTCAAATTCAAATATTTTTACATTGTGCTATAATAGTTTATACTCGTCTAAGCTTAGTACTGAACTCGAATTTTCTTATTTCAGGTATTGTGTATGGTGCAGACGCGTAGTACTGAATACGCGGAACGCGCACCCGAGGTTCCATTTTCGGGACCTGAGGACGAGGAGCATTCCGAGCAAGAGTACCAAGAAGAGGTAGATTCTGAATCTGAACCAGAAGAGATGGCCGAGCCACATACCATATGGGAGAAGATCAAAGCTTCTTCCTCATCAGCTTCAAAGGGGCCTATAAAGAAGCAGGCGATTAACATACCGAAATATAAGATCGATCCAGCGTTGATTAATTTGGTGAAATCAAATGCGTTTCATGGGTTGAAGAATGAGGACCCCGTCGTGCATATCAGCCAGTTTGTTGAAAACTGTGACATGGTAAAAATCGATCGGTTTCCACAGGATGCACTATATCTCAAGCTCTTCCCGAGTTCTTTAGCGGGAGCCGCGCGAGAGTGGCTGCATAATTTGGACGATGAGTTCGTGGAGTCTTGGAACCATATGGTGGAGGTATTCTTTGAGAGGTTCTTCCCTCCTGAGAAGACTAACGACATGATCCGGAAGATTCATAATTTCACCCAACAGGCCGGTGAAACATATTCTGAGACCTGGGAGAGATTCCAAGTCATGCTGAGGAGGTGCCCGCATCATGGGCTTGATAAAGAGACGCAAGTGAAGATCTTCTATTTTGCTCTCTCCGAGCACGATAGGAGTAATTTGGATTCATCCGGATCAGGATTCTTTTTGATCAACACAGATGATAGGTGCTGGGAGATATTAAAGAACATGGCTAGGAAACAATCATGGGGTGACAGAGGTGCTGTGGAGTAGGTTAGAGTCGCAGGTGAATCCAAAGTAGTTAAAGAACTGAATGACAAGTTGGATCTTCTAGCCAAGAAGCTGCTAGCTAAGGATAATGCATCTGAGGAAGAGGAGGCCCAAGTCAAATTCATGCAACAACAGGGTTACAGAAACAATGATTATGCATGGAGAAGAGATAAAAAGTTCTCATGGAAGGATCCGAATAATTTTCTGCAGGATCCAGATGCCAAGCCACAACCTAGAGCGGAGGACAAGAACACTGAACTACTTAGTCAAATGGTTCAACAGAATCAGGAAATGATGGCTATGTTTGGTAAGCAATTGCAATCTCAAGGTGATATCCTAACCAAGTTTGGGAAGACGCTGCAAAGCCATGGAGCACAAATGCGGGAATTAGAAACCACCGTGGCACAGATTTCCAGTGAAGTGGCGGCCATCAAGCACGCCAATCAACAGAAACCGGCCGAGAATGCAAACATGGCCCAAGCACACCATCAGGTCAAGTATATGTCTGTGGTAAACAATGAGGAGGAATCTCAGGTGCAAGAAGCTAAAGAAGAAAGAAAAATGACTTTTAATACGCATGCGTCACCGGCGATACCGTATCCACGCACTTACTATGGACTATCGGGCGGAAACCCGTTCTTCAGAAAATCACAGCGAGTTATGAATATTGCATCTCCATCTAGGCAAGAAGAACAATTGAAGGCTGTTTGTGCACGTGTGGCAGTATCTAATGCGAGAGAGGAACCACAACAAGCTATTACTGTTGATGATGTCTCGCCAAAGCCCACGTCAGAGGGAGTGATTGAAGCAAGCTTAGGGGAGTTAACCCCGAAAAGCTCATATGTGCCGCCCCACAGGCGTGTTGATGCAGCAGATGTTTCAAAACTGGACAATCCTAAGTCAAAGAAAGAGCATCGTCATTTTAGGAAATTCTTGGAAATATTCCGAAAACTCCACATCAATATTCCATTAGTGGAGATGATCGAGAAGGTGCCCGCCTATGGGAGGTTCATCAAGGAAATCATCAATAAGAAGAGGCAGATAAAAGACAGTGATATTTGTAGGATGAATGAGACGGTGAGCTCAATGATTCACAGGAGTTCGCCAAAGAAGAGAAAAGACCCAGGGGGCTTCTACATTCCTTGCTCAATAGGTGGTCGACATTTTCCTAAAGCACAATGTGATTCAGGCGCCAGCATAAATCTCATGCCTCTGGCGACGTTTCAAAAGCTAGGGTTAAAAGAGATAAAGAAGTCAGCCGCAACAATTGAATTAGCGGATGGGTCTATCGTGAGACCATATGGAGTGTGTGAGGATGTTCTCTTCAAAGTGGATAGATTCATATTCCTGGTGGATTTTGTTGTCATTGATATGACACCGCTCCAAAGCTGTGAAATTCTTCTAGGAAGACCGTTTCAAGCAACGGCGGACGTCGTGACTGCCTCAGGGAGAGGTACATTGTCCTTGGGAATTGGAGGATATCGAGTTGAATTCAAGTTACCACATGATCCTCTAAGCGCAGTCCCCAAGGTGAAAAGATGATGAGCTTCATACCGTCTAGCCTAAGACGTTAAATAAGGGCACTTGTTGGGAGGCAACCCAACCATCGGTACATTAGGATAGTTTAATTATAATCATAGGTTGCTTTATTTTCATTCAATTTTTAGTGTAAAGAAGATACCTTGATCTGTTTGTTCATTGTGCAGGCTGAGGCAGAGTCGATACCATCGACACTCAGGTTGATGGTATCGACATAGGTTCAGGTTGACAACAGTAGAGTTCGTTATGAGTCGATACTATCGACGGACTCGTCGATGGCATCGACACACACACAGGCAGGTCGCCCAACAACAGTCGATAGTATCGACACAGGCGTCGATAGTATCGACACAGGCGTCGATACCATCGAGATCTCTGGAGAAGTTCAGATTGATTTGTCTCAGTCAAATCGATACCATCGACGGCCTCGTCGATGGTATCGACATCGTTACAAGTTGAAGTGCAAAGTGGCGGTGTTGCAATGAATTCAAGTCGATACTATCGACACCTGTCGATGGTATCGACCATCCATGTCACCAATCCGCACAAAGAAATCGACGGTGATTGCGGCGTCCACGTCATCGATCCGGGTGTAGTGTCGATACCATCGAACCGCGTCGATGGTATCGACTCAAGAGCGATCTGGGTTACAAGATCAAGCAATCGTCAGCCGTCGATACTCGCGAGGGGGGCAGATAGCATCAAGACGTGTCGATACCATCGACTCGCGTCGATGGTATCGACGGACCAACAGTGGCGCCGGCTAAGTCTATTTAAGGAGATTCATGACGTCATTTAACGTCACACATTCAGAGCTCTCTTCTTCCTTTGCACCGAGCACTCCCCCGAGCCATCCAAGCCTGAAGAACAGCAGCACCGAGCGACGATCTTCACCGAGTAGAGATTTAATTCTCCATCTTCACCGAGCTCTTCTTCTAATCCTTTTCTCGTCGCAACAATGGTGCATCCAACCAGAGCGTCTTCCTCGCGCGCTCATATGATTGATATCCCCGAGTTCATGCCACCACCACCATCGTCGGTCGCACGTCCTCGCCTTGTCCACCCTTCTGCGGAGGTGAAGAAGATCTTCGACGAAATCATGAAGCGCAAGATCGAGCCAACCCGGTATGTGGATCTGGAGATGCTCCGTGATCTTGGCTTCAAGGAAAACTTGGACTACGTGCTCAAAGGACAAGCACACCAAACGGGCCGTGGCCGCGACGAGCTGGAGTGCCACGAGGACGGTCAACCTTTCTTCGGCGAGTGGTCGACATATAAGGAACTGGTGGCAGAATTCATGGCATCCCTCGACGTCAATGTCGTGCCAAACGAGATATCCGCCAGCGACCGTGAGTGGGAGATGGGTCGGGTGTCTTTCCGGCTCTACAACCACGACTACACCATCACTCTAGAGCAGTTCAACGACATCTTCAACTAGAACAGCTCTAAGTACGACTACCGCCGGCCAGATAACTGCACCGACTATGCCGCCATCTTCGCCGAGTTGGTGACGGTTCCGCATGGGAGGTCGGTGAGCTACCACAACGCCGTGGTAGCTGACTTTGAGCACCCGTTTGCACGGGTCTTGCACAGGATGGTGAGCTCAACCATCTTTGCTCGAAGCGATCTGGCTTTGAGCAAATTCCAGGAGTCTGATCTTTTCTTCTTATACAAGCTCCTGACGAGACAAGAATGCAACTGGGGTGCATTCTTTCTACACCGAGTGTTGGCGGTGAAGAGGAGCATGAGGAGAGCCCTGATTCATTTCGGCGGGCTAGTAACCAGGATAGCCCTCTACTTGGGCTTGAATCTCAATCAGCTGACTCCTCTTACTATGAGAAGCAAGGTCAACTTGCAACATCTTCACCGGGCCAACCTAATTCTTCTCCGAGATGGCGTGGCGTTCGCACACTGCCACGTAAATCAAGCATAGCAGGAGTGTTCTCTACCTAACCCCATCTTCAACATCGACGGCGCGCAGCATTTCTGGTGGCCAATCATAGCCATCGACTCCGATGAAGAAGACGGAGGCAACGATGGTGGCGACGACGACGAGGCGGCAGAAGAGGAGGAAGAGGCGTTCACATCTCTTCGATCCTGAGTGGCACCCCGGAAGCGTCCTCGGATGCATCCGGGTGCGTCTTCATCATCACAGCCTACGTTGCCACCACCACAGCCCTCGCAGCCTAGCGAGGATGCCTATTCCATGAAAGGCATGTACAGCATGCTCCAAGATATTCAGCAGACGCAGCACAGCCACACCGCTGCGTACGCCGGTATTCAAGATACCACCAACTGGCTTTTTGTCAACCAGCAGGCGATCTTTGAGAATGAACACCTTCTTTTCGCAAATCAAGAGAATATCCATGATCGGCTGCATAGGATGGAGCAGCAGCAGCAGCCATTTTACGATCATTACTAGAGCCAGAATTATTTTGGGGGGTATCCACAGCCTCCTCTGATGCCCCAGTATGATCCGACTTTTCAGGGGCAATACCCGTCTTGGGACCCCACGGCGCCGCAATACCCGCCTCCACCACCACAAGAATGATCGGGTATCCCTATTCCAATCTCTAAGTTTGTTTTTGACTATGAGTCCATAGTTGAATTCAAGCTTAGGGGGGTAGTTGGAACAGTTCTATCTTTTATTGTTTTTAGTTTTTAGCATTTTTTGCTTTTGTTCTCTTGTTATTTGTTTTCTTGCAATTTTAGCTTTTGTAGGATCCACATGCTATCTAGTGTAATTGTGGATGTCATAAAAGTTGTGTCATCTTGCTGTTAGTGCATGGGAAATTCAAGGGAAATTTGAAAAGTTTGTGTCTTTGGATAGCTTGTTTTGTTTTGACCTTGGGAACACATCCTAGGAAAATGATTGATTATGTCAACTTTAAAACAACATTTCATACCTGTACTCCTAATGATTCATGAAAGTGGTCGGAAATGGTTGTTTGAGCCTAACCTAACCAAATGGTAATGAGACCTTAATTGGATGTAAGAGAGAGAACCCTCTAAACTACTACACAGGTCAGTAAGGAGGGACGCATAATATCTTTCTAAGGTTCAGTCATCTAGTCTTGTGATCGTTCCACTTCATTTTTCTATAATCCACCTAAGAATTGGAAGTAAAGTGCAGTTTTAATTCCTTTTGTGTGCATAGCATTTAGATAGGACTTGCATTGGTATTTTCCATATGTTTGCATAAAAAAAAATTTAGTGATTCATGCACATTACCTTTAGGTGCATGCCATGTAGTCACATTCATGATTTTCATGCATAAAGTATATCATGTATCTCAATTTTTCCCAATGGTGAATTAAATTGTTCCATACCTTCTAAATAGTACAAAAATTTCTGAGTATGAAGAAAATAGCCCAATAAAATTATCTTTAAGCAATTATGGATATGTGGGCTGAAAAAAAAAGCTTAAAATCTGCAATAGAAAAAAAAAGAATTTAGAAGAAAGTGACATAAGAAGGAGAAAGGAACGTAATATCACTTGCGTTTCAGAATAATTGAGTACATGATGTAACTTAACTCGATATCCATCTCATTTTGAGACGGATGGTTAGTGCATGCATCATTCCACCCAATTTTAGGCATTAGGGCATTTCTAATGTGCATTTGCATCATATAGGTCATTTTTGTTTTATGCATGCTGAAACTGTACAATACTTCCATTTTCTTCCATAAGCCACCCATTTTCATCCACCCGTTGCTCGGATTGGTAGGCCACCGTGAATTTCTCCTCACTAATGAATATCAGGAGAACTGTTTCCATGTAGATGGTAGTTAGGGTGAGCAACGTAGTATAGGCGATCACGAGATGCACTAATGTTGAACCGGCGAATTTTAATATGTTAACTGCCTTATGTGATAGTGTTCATCGGTTTGGAGGTCAATTTCTTTTATTGATGATTACTGTCACCTTTAGGGTAATTACTATTCTGTGGTTAGAGAAGGCCGGTTTGTGAATGTTCAGTGGGAGTCATATGGGATGTTGGGTTGGTGTGTTGTTTTTCAGTTGACATTTGCAATTCTATTCTAAGGATTAGTTGCTCGAGGGAAAGCAACGTTCAAGCTTAGGGGAGTTTGATGCGATGATTTTGAGTCGCATTTATAGACCCATTTTATATGTGGTTTATGCTTTAATTAGTCATTTCTATGGTTAATATCGCATAATTCATCCATTTTGGTCTTTGCCATCATTTTATGTCAAATCCCCTTAGTTTCATCATTTTGAGCATTCATTATCACATTATTATTATTTGTGTGGATTTATTTGATCTTGTCTTTGAATTTCAGGAAAAACAAGTATCTGCTTCCGTCGATACCATCGACGGAAGTCGATACCATCGACAAGACCGCAGGTTGCCAGCCGAAAGGAGCAGCAAAGAGTCGATACCATCGACGCTGATGTCGATGGTATCGAGACGTCTTCAGATTGCTGGTGAAGGAGCAGTCGATAGTATCGACACCAAGTCGATACCATCGACACATGGAGGCTACAGCGTCGCAAAATGACAGAACCGATGCCAAAAAGGGGGGTCGATACCATCGACTCGCGTCGATGGTATCGACGCCGTAGGATATGAGTTTGCTTTCTAATGATCTCAATCGGACGGTTGGAGTGAATTGGCGACCTAATTAGGGACTTATACCTAAGGACGGCCGCTCAGATAGAGGGAGATCGGAATTAGCCATTGCACAAGTGCCGAGGAGCGAGAGAAAGGAGAACGGAGGCCAGAAGTTCATACCAGTCGATCCGGATGCTGCCGAAGACGGATTTCACCACCGAGAGGTGGGAAAGCACGTGTTCTACGCAAAGGATCCATCGGTTCTTCTCCGTTCAGGGGTTTTCCCATTCAATTCACATTTTTCATATGATTTCCCCTATTTCTTCCATGTACTTGTGTGAGATGAACATGCGGGGCTAATCCCCTCCATCTTTAGGACCGGGAGTAGCCCGGGAATTCATTGTATGACAGTTTTATAATAGTAATTCATATTTTCTCTCTTAAATCCGTGGTATAGCTTCGTTTTCTCCATATATTGTTATGCTTGATCACCATAATAATAATCTAATGCCCTTAATCACTTCGACAGAAGGATTAACGGCTGAAAAGAGACAAACCCTACATTAATCGATAAATCCCTTGAACAAGGTGGTGTAAAATTAATGGTGGATACTGAGAGATCGTTCGTAATGCACTTAGTTTAGGGAATAGGTTACTACGACGGTGGAACCGACCTAAACCTAAGTAGTGAATTGTACCACGACAGTGGGCAATTCTGTTTTCAGGCCACTACCCGGATAGAGAGAGAAGAGTGAGGCATTATATAAAATCTAATACAATGAATACCCGCGGTGAAACCGCAATCCTAAAGATACCTTTTGAATTGATTAAATTAACCTTTAATCGATTGTTTGCTTTGTTTTATTTTTATTTTCTTTTAAATTTTGACAACAAACCCCAATTTTTTATTCGGCTTAGCTGATCGCAAATAGTTAGTAGGAGTCTCCGACAATTCTGAGTATCCCTGTGTTTGACTCGGGCCTCACAAGGCCTGTACTACTCGACGCTTATACTTGTGTTTTTAGCGCGTAGTAAAATACACGTCAGTCCTCCTCTTCATCATTGGGAAAACCCACAGCCTTGCTAAGAGACACAACCTTGGTCTGCTCCATGATGTCTACAGCCAGTGTCCCTTTTTCCACTTTAGTCAATACATGAGCCATATCTAGAAATGGCTTCCCTAGACAAATAGAAATATTCTGATCAAAGTGCTTTATCATGTGGCATTGCTCCTTTACTTTAGATTGTGTAGTGCTTGAGGGCATGACCATCTCAAACCGATCATCAGCGATACCCAAGGTCAAACGACCTCTCCCCATCTCAAGTATCATGTCAGTAGTGGCTTGGAAGGGTCATCCAAGGAGTAACTCATTACCCTGCTCATCTTGCATTTCCATTACGACAAAGTCCGCTGGAAATACAAACCGATCAACTTTAACTAACACATCTTCGCAAATACCATATGGTTTCACCACGGAATTATCCGCCAACTGTATTGTCATATTGCTTGGCCTTGATTCTTTTAGTCCCAGCTTCTTGAATGTAGAGAGGGGCATCAGGTTTATACTTGCCCCTGAATCACACAGTGCTTCTCCAAATTTCACTTTACCAATATAGCATGAAATATTGAAGCAGCCCGGATCCTGCCTTTTAGGTGGCAATGTGCCCATGATGAAGGAACTCACCTGTTCCTTGAGAACCACAACCTCAGTATCTGGGATTTTCCTCTTCTTTGTAATGATGTCTTTAAGAAACTTGTCATAAGAGGGAATTTGCTCTATTGCTTCTAAAAGAGGAATGTTGACAGAAAGCTTTCTAAAGCTATCTAGAAATTTCTTGAACTGAGCGTCCACTTTCTTGGCTTTCACACTATTGGGATATGGGACCGGGACATTCTGTGCCCTCTGATGTGGCGGCACATATGGCGTCCTCTTCTGTGTCTCCTCCTCAAAAACTGGTTTTGCTGTGACATCATCTATTGTATCTTCTACCGGCTCTGTGATAGGAGTAGGAACCTCCTCAGTGGCCTCACCTACGTTTTCTGACTGGGGTTTGATTGGTTCATCGGCCCTGGGGTTTAAAATCTTCTTACCGCTCCTTAGCAAAATTGCCTTCGCCTGTTGGTTTCCTCCTAGAATGTTTGTATTACCCGGAAAGCCTTGCCAGGTTGGTTTCTTCAAATTTTCTATCTCAACTTCCATCTGCGCCAAGGATGTCTCTATAGTCCTCATCTGAGCCCCGTGACTTTGTAAGTTCTGCCCAAATTGATTCATGAATTCTCCTTGTTGCTTTATCTGCTAGCCAAACATGCTCATAAGTTCTTGATTCTGCTTTATTACTTGATTGAGCAACTCATTGCTCTTATCCTCTAGTGCCGGTTGGGGTTTTGCATCGGGGTCCTATAAGAAATTATTTGGGTCCCTCCAGGAAAATTTCTTGTCTTTCCTCCATGAATAATCATTGTTTCTGTATCCCTACTGTTGGCGCATGAATTTTACTTGAGCCTCATCATCTGATTCTGCGTCTTCTTTTGCAAGTAGTTTCTTTGCTAGAAGGTCCATCTTCTCATTTAGCTCTTTGATGGCCTTTGCCTTCCCCGCAGCCCGAACATGCTCTACGGCGTCTCTGTCACCCCAAGATTGCTTCTTTGCCATATTCTTAAAAATTTCCCAGCACCTAGTGCCCTTGTTATTTAAGAAGAACCTTGAACTTGCTGCATCTAGATTACTTCTATCATACTCATTAAGAGCAAAATAGAAAATTTTGACCTACTTCTCCTTGTCAAACCCATGATGCGGGCACCTCCGCAGCATGATCTGAAACCGTTCCCAGGTCTCGGAGTAAGTCTCGCCTGCTTTCTGACTAAAATTATGAATTTTTCTGATCATATCATTTGTTTTCTCGGGCGAAAAGAATCTTTCAAAGAACACTTACACCATGTGGTTCCATGATTCCACATACTCATCATCAAGATTATGTATCCATTCCCGTGCATTTCCCGCCAGAGAGCTGGGAAACAACTTCAAGTACAACGTCTCCTGTGGAAACTTGTCTATCTTGATCATATCACAGTTCTCCATGAACTGGCTAATGTGAGTCACCGGGTCTTCATTTTTGAGCCCGTGAAATGCATTTGATTTGACCAAATTTATCAATGCAGGATCGATTTTATAAGTTGGGATATTGACTGCATGCTTCTTTATCGACCCTTTAGATGCAGACGCAGAAGACGCCTTGATCTTCTCCCAGATTGTCTGTTCTTCTGCCATGGCTTCTAGTTCAGAATCCGAATCTATATCTTCCAGTTGGGGTTGAATGTTGTTCTCCTCGTCGTCTGGTCCCAGTAGTGGAACCTCTGGTGATTACTGCGCATAGTCAGTGCTACGCGTCCTCACCATGCACCAATACCTACAAAAATGATAATTTCCATTCAGTACCATGCTAGACGATTACAAAATATGAAAGATAAATTATGAATTTTAAAAATTCTTACAAAATAATAAATAATAAAAAAATTTAAAAAGTGGCCTAGAATGGCCGCTTGCAGCACTCGTAGTGCCAACAACTACCATGTCCCCGTCAACGGTGCCAAAAACTTGACACGATTTTTCCGTGTGTAAAACGCAAGTGCACGTGTCAATGTAGTATAGACCCTTGTGAGGCCCGAGTCGAACTCAGGGACACTGAATTATCGGTAGACTACTACTAACTACTCGCAATCAGCTAGACTGATAAAAAGGTTATGAGAGTTATTTTAAAAATAAAAGAAAATGAAATAAAACAAAGCAATCGATTAAATGTTTAGTTTAATCAATTCAGATGGAGATCTTTAGGATTGCAGTTTCACCGCGGGTTTTCATTGTATGAATTTCCATATAGTTACTCAGGTTCATCTCTCAATCCGGGTAGTGGCCTGTAGTCAGAATTGTCCACTGTCATGGTACAATTCACTACCTAAGTCTAGGTCGGTTCCACCGTCGTAGTAACCTATACCCTAAACTAGGTGCATTAGAATCAACCTCTGGGTTTCCATGATTAACCTTACATCACCTTGTTCAAGGGATTTATTAATTAATGTGAATTTTGTCTCTTTTCAACCGTTAATTCTTCTTTCAAAGTAATTAAAGGCATTATATTATCATTATGGTGATCAAGCATAATAATATAATTGAGAAAACAAAATCATACCATGGATTTAAGAGATAAATTATGAATTACTATGATAAAAATGTCATACAATGCTTCCCCGGGCTACTCCCAGTCCTAAAGATAAAGGGGATTAGCCCTGCATGTTCATCTCAGAGAAAAATATGGTTGAAGAAAGGGGAAACATGGAGAAAAATGTGAATAAGTGATGAAACCCCTGAACGGAGAAGATCTAATCTCTCCTTAGTGAAGAATGGGCGATCTACAGCCTTTCGGCAGTGGAAAACATCTTCTTCGGCTTCCGGAACGGCTGGGGCATGCTTCTGGGCTCCGTTCTTCTCTCCACACCTTCTCGGGATGTGTGCAGTGGCTAATGATGTGATTCCCTGCTCTTGGTCGCCATCATTAGGTATAATCACTGAGTTAGGTTGCAAAAATATCACAACCGTTGGATTAGAGTCGATCTGAAACAAACTTTAATCTGACGGGTCAATGGTATCGACGCCTGGAGATATCGGCAAGCCTTCTTTTCTTTTCCTCGTTGCGCGTGATGCTGACTCGATACCATCGACGCGGGTCGATGGTATCGACACCCTTAGGCGTCGGTTTTATCCCTTTACCATCACTAAAGCTACATGTGTCGATAGTATCGACTTTGGGGTAGATAGTATCGACCGAGTGGTCGTTGGCAACCTGATGGAATGCCGCTACCATCGACTCCCATGTCGATGGTATCGACTCTGTGCTGCTCCTTGCGGCTGGCTGCCTATGGTTGTGTCGATAGTATCGACTGCAGTCGATGGTATCGACAGCAGCAGATATGTGTTTTTCCTGAAATTGCAAAACAAGACCACATAAGCCGAGATAAAACATATTATTGTAATCATTTATGCTCAAAACAATAAAATAAAAGAGATTTGACACTGAGAAGGATCATAGACTAAAGTAAGTGAATTATGCAATATTAACCACCAAAATGACCAATACGCATAAAACGCGAGTAAAACAAGTCTATAAATGCGACTCAAAATTATCGCATCAGTGGTGAAACCCAAGTATAAATTGAGAGAATCAATGTAGGCATCATTTCAAACTCCTTGATTTTTGGGACATGATAATCAATCATATATCGCGGGTCATCTCAATATTCAAATAGGGTTATCATAGGAGTCAAAACAAGATTAATAGTCATAACTTAAGGTTTCATAAATAAATATTGAGAGTTAAAACTTGGATATCAAGAGATATAGGCCCAAAGATTTCAAAGCTAAGGTATAGGTTCCTATCTAGACAATATGCATGCTGATACATCCATAAACACCAATCGAGCAAAATTTTGTAGTACAAGGTTGATGAATGACCTTGACCTTGGTCCTTCTAGAAACCTTTACCATAATCTATAGTCAACATTGGGACGTTCAATTCTATCATCAAATTGAGATTCAAGATTGAGTGCAAAATCATCATAAGGTTTGACCTATTAGAGATTTAGGTTGATAAATTAAAATTACAGGAAAGGATTTACCTTTCAAAGATCTAACTAATCAACACATTAAAATTTAAAGAATGCCATAATAGGATGTGAGCTAGGTTAGGGATATCATGAATCACACTAGCACTCTAACCTAGAACCTTTTTTATTTAGTAAAGAAACATTGATCATAGAAAAATATGCAATAAGTGACAATTGATTTGTATTATCATGAGAGTATGGGTCTCATGTTTCATGATTATTAGCTAATCTGGGTTCATAATATCATTCCCTTCCTTTCATATATCAAAGTGTTATATCTAGAAATAGGGAAGCCAAAATAGGGTCCCAAAGAATTAGAGTGTCATGTAGATATGGTCAAAATTTACACGATCAAAATTATTCCAAATTGAGACTTACAAAGAGGCATAGTAGTCAACAAGGGATTGGCCTCATGTAATGAAAGTCACTCCATCACTATATAGAGGTCCAAAGGCATCGTCATATCGAAGTGTGGGGCATGATACTTATCAATAGGGAGATATTTGCTTAGTTACATTTGAGGTTTGATCAGAATAGGGACAACTAGTGGCGTATCTATGTTGAGGCCACCTGAGGCCTTGTCCTCACCCAAATAACAATAAAGCTAATGATTACTCCACAGTTGGTCCCGATCATTACCTGAAATTACTCACGCACAACTACAATGGCCTCACCCAAATAAAGGTAAAACTGAAAATAACTCCACATTTGGCCCCAATCATGCCCATAAATCACACTCATAGTAGTTTGGCCAATAAACATGGAACACTTGAATCTGTATATGCTCAGTGTGTGAATAGCAGAACATTAATTGACTGAATAACCAATAGTTGTTGGATGTGAGTGTGAGATAGCAAGGTAGTGGGGAAATCAGAAGTTAGTACAGAGAAACATCTGATTAACTAATTTATTTATAATTTTAGAAATAACAAAATAGAACAACAAATAGTTGATATTGCATGTGTGTATAGATGTAGTGTGGTAACTAAAAAAAAGTGGAGAGGGAAGTCAGCTAATTGATGTGCCCTTTTCCTTTAATATAATTTAAAACATAACTCAATAAAGAATAGACCTTGTTCTACCTATACATACCATCTTTTGACTTATACCTACTTTAGGTTTATCACAACCTTCTTCTCTCATTTATTCTTGTAATTTCTTTGTACATGCAAGTAAAAAATAAATTTGACAAACACAGACGACACTGATGACACTGTATAATTGATTCCTACAATAAGTTTTTTACATTGGAGATCGTATTTTAGTAGATCCATTGTTCATGAGTTGGTATTTTTGTCTTTTATAAATGCATGTGATGTGAAATCCATGAAGCCTAGTTCAACAATTTTCATATTCATACAAGTTTCTCAACTTGAGTGTATCCCTGAATTTTGTGTTTTTTGATAAAATTACATATTATTAAAAAGCAGTACATGTAGGCTTTATACATGACCTACTTTCATTCATGTTTTATGGAAAGGGTCTTTTCCCAATTATGAGAATCATGTATCATCTACACATAATTTGGAACAAGATCAGAAATTGTTATGTAATTTTATGTATGGAACAAAGTTTCTTCTAGAATATTAATGTGCAAGACATTATAAAATATTTTTAGAAAATAAAATTTATCATAATTTAATCTGAATCCTTTATATCTACTTGTTTGTAAGAAATATTAAATATTTTATAAGGTTTAGTCATGATAAAGTTTATGTATTTTTTTTTCTTTTGTCAATGTTGGAAATTATTTTGGACTATCTTTTGTATACTAAATTCGGGTCTCACCCATTTTAGATTTCTAGGTATGCCACTGGGGACAACACATGTCAAATCACATAGGGACCTCATCAACCATGATGTATAAACCATGAGTTACACCTTATTTCACCACGTGAAGGATTTTTTTGGTTTACATTTGAACATAGGAAGCACATAAGTCAAATTCAATAATATTTAGTTATTATATGAATAAGTTCATTACTTTGAGAGTAAAATAGGGTTTTAAACTTGATTTGATCATGCCATGATTATTGAAAACCTTTATGAATTAGTTTTTCCCATGCATAGATACCCCAAATCAAGATTCATGTGATCAATAATCATAAGAGAAGAAACACATAGAGACAAGAAAACCAGCCAATCATATCTACTAGAGTGTCTTAGGATAGTCCTTAAAGAGTAGATGAGATGCTAGAAGACTCTCTAACCTAGGTGCATATGATGTTTTATTCCTTAAAGATATATAGAGGCATGTGTATATGCCTCTAAAACCATTAGTCATGAAGTTGTTTATTACCCTTATATCTACACTACTAATGGCTACACAACCAAAGGCGATTACACCTGTGAGTCCATCCCTACAATGGCATAATTATTTAACACATATAATATATATCTAAAGGCAAGAAAAACAAGAGATGCATAAGGTTCAACAAAGAGAATAGAGGTAAGTACCCATTTCTATTTCAATATAGACTGTTGGTGTTTCATTTCAACCTTAGTTGTCCGGAGTGTAGAAGATATTGATTTAATATTTAAAATTCAATATGTGAAATATAATAATGCTAAAGTATTAAGTATGCTATGAAAAGACATGTAAGCATAGTCCAAGTGTATAATTATGGGCTTGGCCAGAACAAGATACTAAGAAAGAATAAAGCAAGAAAACTTATGAAATGACATTCTTTACACTCATCATACATTGCATTGATTCCATTATATCAACATTAGGCCTTTGACCAAGTTACAAAGGAAAGGGGCGTGAGGATTATTTGAGGATAAAATCCTAAATGTTATCCTATTTCTATGTAGCAGACCTCAAGACCAAAGACAACGAGCTAACCCTATTTCAGCATGCCTTTTTCCCTTACCTCGAGAATTCAAGCAGGTATACAAGGGTAGATGATGGATTTCTAGAATATGTTCAAGGTTTGTCAACATAATATAAGAAGTCATTTAAATGATATTGATATAAATAATATCTCAAACAACTAATAAGTAGCCAAGAATTCATAAGAGTATACATAAAAACAAGACAATATCATAGTAGGGTCAAGAGATTAATGTACCTTTGGAGTAGTGAGTAAGGAATTGATTAAGAGTTTTGTAGTGGATCCTTGAGATGAGTCTAGTAGAGAGGAACTAAGATGTAAAAAAATAGTATAGTGTCTTAGATCATCATGCTTTTGGTAAAGTAATCACTATATATGTCATATGCAGGCTCCCCTGAACCTAGGATTCAAAATGTTCAAGCATATTTCCATCATATCAACATGCATGTATTTATTCAACATAGTCCAAGAAGCAACATTAAACCCTAGGTGTAGGTGAGCCATCCACATTACGAATGATTCTAGATAAAGAGTACTCTAATTTGGAAATATGGGAAGCATAAAATTTGGATTATTAACAAGGTTTTAATAAGAAAGATCATAACTAGTAATATTAGATCCATTTCATGCAATAATGTCATAATTCCGATTCATATGATCATAAAAGAGCATTTGATAGTCTAAATTGGGATTTATTGCTACAAGTATGATAAATCAACTGTATTGAAGTCTTAAGATAATATGTATAACATTTGAGCATGATTATTACAAGGTTATAGTCCATTATGTGCATAAAGATTATGTTAGGTCTAATATATCTTTATGTCATATGAGGTACTCATGAAAAAAAGGCATAATATCTTGGAAGACCATGTAAATTAACAACATACAATTTACTAATTTTGAGGTTAAATAATTTCATGATGATAAACGAGACTATTGTACTAAAGTTTATCAAGCCATATCATGTATGCACATAAAAGACACATTTTTAGGTCAAACATTGCCATAGAATGTCAAAATGATCATTAAGGTACATTTAGATGGTTCAAGACAACAATCATAGTAAAAGTGAACTAAGACTACTGAATTAAGGGTTTAGAGTATCTAGGGATCATTAATGATACAAGGTAGAGCGTGCTTGAGGGATTTGATCATCTAAATGATCACAAATAAAACCCTTTGCACAATACCGGGGGGGGCATTCGAGCAAAATTAGCAGTTGATTGTAGTATCATTGGAAAACTGGAATTTGTCTAGTAAAGATAATATATTATATCATTAGATTTGAGTAAGAGAGTTGGGAGATATGTTGCTTTAGGGATAATCACATCTTAATTATTTTTAGGGAGGAAATCACCCCATTTGGACGCGATCGGTCCCGATGTCAGACACTTGGGAACTTCCCGATCAATGATGGCATGTTGGGATCAGACCATGGTGGGTGGCTTCCATTGGTATTGAACGATGGACTGGCACGATGCATGGAGAGGGTGGGTGATTGGGAGTGGGGTGCCACAGTCACAGAAGGGTCAGGGCGATCTCGAGTGACCCTGTGAGCATGTCGCCACACGAGCAAGAAGTGCAGGCTTGGGGTGTGCGTGACACATTGGTACTTGCTGAAAGGTTATTGCATGTAAAGGAGAGAGAGAATGAGAGGGAAAGAATTTGGTCATGGGTTCCTGATCCAATGCCACCCCTATCATCTTCTATCTTGTGCTTAGGGATTCTAAACCCTGAGGATGAAGATGATGCCAAGAGGAGGGTTGTAGGGATAGAGTGGCTATGATAAGGGTTTGGAAAGAAAGAGTAGGGGTGGGAGAGTTAACGATAGGTTTAATAGGCAATGAGGGGCACTAGACTGGTTTGTTAGGGTTTTGGGAAGGAGGGTCGCTGGCCAAGGAAAAAGTTGGAGGCAAGCATTTTGCCTACCCCTTTTGGCACCTCATTGACGTGTGTAATGGGTCAAGCAACCAGAAGTGAGCAAAGGGAACAAGAGAGAGAGAGGAGGGGGTCAAAGGTGCTACAAGTGACACCAGGTACCTGCATGACTTGCAACACAACACCTGTAGTGGGGGAAGAGAGACAATCTTTGTGGCCGTCTGATCCCTCATGGATCTGTGGCTCACAAGATCCCATGGTCTAAATAAGCCTGGACAAGGGGCATTGAGCTGGGAAAAGAGAAGAGAAAAAGGGGAAGAAAAAGAAGCAGATTGCATGCTAGGTCCGGTCCAAAAGGACAAGCTCAAGGCCAAAACAAAGGGAAAAATATAAGAAATTAGGATTTGGAAGGTCACAACTTCAAATGGGCATATCTCCCTCCTCTCAACTCTAATTTGGGCAAAACTTGGTATGTTGGAAGCATGAGAGATCCCTCTACCTTATGAGCACAAAATTAGGTTAGAAAGAGAATCATAGAGTGGATCAAATTGGTATGAACATCTAGGCGCAACCTAGGTTTCCTTGTGTAACTGAAAGTCACCACATGTCATGTAAATGTAACTTTACTCCAATAAGCATCAAGATGAAATCAAAACATGAAATTGAAGAAAAGAGTAAGAAATTAGTACAAGATAGTGATAGAGTGTACATTCATGAAGAGGGAGAAACATCCACTCTATCACAATTATAATTGAAGATCTAACTATATTCCCTCTCTTTTCTTGTTTTGCATTGATAAGTGCATTTTATGTCCTTCTCGTGCGAAGGAACCTTTCTATTTGTTTGCAGTTAAACACACTCTCGCATTTCTCTATGTCTTTCCTCTATGATCTAAATAAGACATCTAGAGTAACACTATTTTCCCCAATTTTTTTATGCTTTAAGCTAGTTATATCTCTCTTTTTTTCTAGAATAAACAGTTCATAACGAAAGTTACTATTGTTATATTTTAGATAATGCATGGGGAGTACAAGAAAGAAGGGATTGCTAAAAAATCCTAGCCGGTCACATTGTAGTACTCCAAATTCATGTTTTTGTTCCACTTTCTCTTTTATCAATCTCATTTTTCTCTCTACCCACCAAAATACTTTTTCATGAAACATTCTGTTTTTTTTCTCTTCAACAATCGGATCTATATATACACACCCTTTTTTTATCAAAATTATTTCCTCATTGTATGGTGATTCTTCCTACCTCACTCCCTCATAAATAAAACCTACTTCCTCTCCCAATAAACTATTCAAAAAGTGAACTAGAGAAACATAATCCCGTGCTGATCTTCAAATGGTAAATCAAACATAGAAAATATGCCTATTTGTGTTTCCATATTCTTGGCAACGCAGAATTTTATATATGTTTCGAATACTGACTGGCAATTGGTTTTAGGACACAATCTTAATCTGATCTAGTGTTGGCATTTGCTCCCTCATCTGTCTTTCCCCCGACATTATGTCATAATCGGCCCCAGCAAGCTCATGTAACATCTGATGGGATACTGCGAACTTTGCTTGCGTCGACTGCGAGATTCCAGTGGGCTAGCATTATTGGGCCGTCCAGAGTAGCGGCCGGTGATCTTTTGCTTTCTTCAGACGGCACAGTGTCCGGGCTATAGTACTTGTGGCATATGGACACAACACGGCCCACTGGTAGGAAGGAGTTTGTCGGCCACCGTCTGGAATGGGTGCCGATTAAGAACGGGAGATCGAGGACAGTGTTAATCATTAACAAAGTTACCATGAGAAAGAGTTTAAAACTGAAACATGATAAAATTAAAAAAATGGGAGCGACAATATCATTTTATCAATAGTATTTTGACTAAGAAACAAACGAATTATGCAGAATACATTATATATACGTTTCTTTATGCCCATCGGCAATAGCCTCGAAAGCAAAACGTCTATGCTCGATCCAGGATCCCTCCCTGCGTCAACACAATGCTACGACGATGCGTGAGTACAAAAAGAATGACGACATGTTTTGATTTTAAGTTCACTGCATTGGAATAGATAAACCTACCAGAAGAGTCTCACCGGAATAACTATGCAAATAGCACTCGCAGAAACTCGTTTCTCAAACGACAGAAAAATTGAACAGAAGATAAACCGGATTTAGGTGGTGTTGTCAATGGAAAACACAAAACTAAGTGGTGTTTTCTCATTTTCTTTTTCAAGTGATGATTCATTCGTTTGTAATGTTTTTGGCAATCTTTTTCATTTCCAACACTGTTTTTCATAGCGATCCGCACCTATCAATCGTTGGAGTTAGCATCATCCAGTTGGGTTAGGGTTCATGTTTTTAGGGTTATTTTGTTCTTTCGGGTCCAGTTTTAGAAGAATTGGGTCATTTTCATGTCATTTTAGTTCACACAAAGATGCATATTATAAATTAAACAGCTACTCATATAGAACAATAAGGATTTGACTATGGCAAGGTCGCAAAAAGGACAAGTTTTGCTAACCCTACTTCCAAGTCCCGTACTCTTTCCCGTCAGTCCTCACCGACCCCTCACTTGGCACCAATATGGGTAATTTAATTGAAGAAAGAATGATTAGTTTCTTGGGCTAGTTGAGAGCAATACAAGAAAGAATAATTAGTTTCTTGGGCCGATCGTTGGTTCCGGCGTGGGTGCAGCTTTGCCCCTTCATTGGTTTTGGTTATATCTATAATAAACTTGTAAACTATATATATTTTGTCAGATCAATTGATAGTGCTAGAGTTAAAACCTTTACATTAAATATAAGGTGATAATCGTGCAAATTCAATTTTAATTTACTTTTGAAAATTTTGAAAAATCTAGTATCTGTCAGATTCAAATTAGATTTCCGGTTTGAAAACTTCAAATCAGATTTGAACATTACTATGTGTGGTTCGGAAAAATTTCGAATTCGATAAACATATACATATGTTATTACCTTTATTCATATGTAATAATATACAAATATATGCAGCTACATATCCTCAGGGTGTAACAAGACTTCTCCTTATTGAGTATGTCGCGGTATCCCCAATGTATTTGGCTGGTTCCAAAATTTACCCTATTGGGGTGAGTCCAATAGTGACCTTACTTGAAAAGGAGTTCTTTGTTATAAAAAATATATTAATCACATATAATATTACAAAAATATAAAGCTTTTATCACATATATTTCATATAATTATTCATATACATAGTATATATATTAATATTAAGTATATGATTTTTTGTCCAATCGAGTATATATATGATTTCGGAGATTATACGTTTGGTTGTAATTTGTATGTTATTGTATCATCAAATATCAGATTATATATTAGATGGAACGTTTATTTTTTTTTTTTTCAAATCCGGATAACGGATACAGCATTACCGCATTAGGAACTCGATCCGTTTACAGACGTCTAGTCTTGGTTGTAATTGAATTGATAGGTTCCAGGAATTAAACAAATGTGTAGTAGTTGACGTATCACGAGTGCAACCCCCGTCCCGCCCCAACCAGCCAACTAAGCTTTGCTTGTACATCATCTGGACAAACGTTGGGCTGACGAGTGAAGTGTAGAAAGTAATGTGGCCGGCAACAAGCAAGTTGTTAGGCCCTGCAATATGAGCGTATGAGCAGGCAATCAGCTGGCAGCAGCGTCACCTACCCCGTCTGACGTGATCGTCAAATTAGAATTAATCGTGGACAAGGATGATTGTCTGATCTAAGAAAAGAAGGGTTGGTGGACGGTGATGCGCAACGACTCCTGACCGGGATCTGCTGAACATCGTTTCTTTTCTTTTTAACAACGTTGGTTTATTATCAAGTGTCCGTCTTTGGTGCATTTGCGCGTCGGCCAGGTGACAGATGGTGGTGGTGGTGGTGGTAGTGGTCTTTTGAATGACAGGATTCCGAGGAAAACTTCTTCGCACCTTAGACAACACTTCATTTGTCCACTCAAGCTTCGAGACTGTGTGCTGTTCTTATGTCCACAGTACTGCATGCCAGGACATTTATCTTCATGCAGACTGCATTTATTAATATATTTCCTCATTTACAAAAGAGTTGGGAAGTAAGAAAATAAGAAGCTATAGTAAGTTTTTTGCCCACATTTGGCACCAATCTCCGTAGTTCAATTGAATATTGAACAATCGTGCCCTGCGCACCTGAGAGCAATCCAAGAAAGAAAGATCAGTTTCTTGGGCTGATCGTTTGGTTCCAACGTAGTTGCAGCTTTATCCCGTTCATTGATTTCGGTTAGATCTGTAAATAGATATTGGGATCTACAAATTCAATCTGGATTGACGTTGAAATTCGGTATCCGTCAGATTCAAATGGAGTTTCCTTACTGAAAATTTCCAGATGGGATATCCAACATTACTGCATGTATCTGCTGGTTGCGAAAAAACTCTAGATTCAATAAATACATGCATATACTATAAGTGTATTATTCATATGTAATAATATAAAAAACATAGGGTTTTTAACTTTTTATTATATATATATATATATATATATTCAATGTTTAATAATAATTTATATGTATATTATATTTATTTTTATATGTATATTATATTTATTGATATTGAGTGTAAGATATTTGGTTCAATTGAATATTTATCTCAATTTAGATATAAATTTGTATGTTATTATATCGTTAAGATCAGAATTGGATGTAACATTTCTTCAAATCTAGATATCTAATATGGCACTATTCGTTCGGAATTCGATCTGTTCGTAGACATTTAGTCTTGGTCGTAATTGAATTGATAAGTTCCAACAAGCAATCAAATGTAATAGTCCAGGTATGACGAGTACAACCTCCCCCAATCCGCCCCAACCGTGGAACTAAAAGTTTGCTTGTAGATTACGGAAAAAGGTTGAGCTTACCAGTGAAGGGTAGAAAGTAATGTGGCATCCATCGCCGGCGACGAACAAGGTGTTGGGCCCTGCAATATGAGCGAATGAGCTGGCAATCAGCTGGCAGTAGCGTTACCGTCACCATCTGACGTGATCGTCAAACTAGAATTTATCATGTACAAGGATGATCTTCAGATCTAAAAAAGATGGGTCGGTGATGCACAAAGATTCCTGATCCAGATCTATCGAACATGGTTTTCTCTTTTTTCAAAGTTGGTTTCTATGTATCCTAAATGCTATTCGTGGTTGGGTGTTTGTCAGCTTCGGCGAGTTATTTGTTAGGCAGCTCACCGCTTATCCATTTTTTTACGTTCTGAGCAACGTTTTTGTTTATTCAGTTTATTTATTTTTTAACATTTTTTTTAGTTTTTTATTAGCTAACACCAAAAAAGTATGGAAGTGTTATAGAAGCTTAATGTTTTAAATTTATGCGATCATCGGTCTAATTTGTGGGTATGTTGAAATACTTTGGTTATGTATTCGTTGGTATTAGTATGCGTCTTCCAATACCTATTTTACGTGTCTGCGTGCTAATTAATCTAGTGTATCCACGTCCTTATAAATGAGAGGAAGTTAACTCGCTGCTCTGGAGCTGCTCTCTTTTAGTAGGATGTGCATACATTATTGTAAATGACATTGCTAGCTCATTGTTTGCATTATTTATTTTCTCTTATCTGCTTAATATTTAGCTAACAATTATGTGTTTGTCTTTTGATTTTATTTTTTTTTTGCAATTTTCCTTGAGTTAATTTTCTACTGTCACATCAAAAGAGGATGGAGGTTTCATAGAATCGTCAAATTTTGAGTTTGTGTGCTCATCGGTCTAGTATGTGCGAATATTCCAATAATTTGGTCGTGTGCTCATCGATCCGGTTAGTTTATGTTCCAATGTCTATATGTGTTTTAATCAATCCGGTTTGTGTGTGTCCTTACCAATTGAAGGGTGTTGATTCGCTGTTAAATCGATCTGCTCTCTCTTGGTAAAATGTACATAAATGATATGATTGTGTATACCACTCTAGTACTAATCACTAATATAAAAAAAATAGTTTGAAATACATGGTAAACTTTGAACAACATGTAGTCTTTGTGCTCATTGGTCTACCATGTCAGTGCGTACCAATAGCTTGTCTATAGTTAATTGGTCATGTCCATCTTTGTGCTTACATGTCTGAGGGAATCAACTGTTGTTAATATGTCTCTTAGTGAGGTATACATATATTAATATATGGAAAGGTAATACTAATCATGACCCAAAGGAAAACAAAACCAGTCTTAAGTTTAAATTATTAAGAATGAAAAATATGATTATATTAAGATGTCTTACAACTGATTATAAACCTTATATAAATATAATTTTATACATGCTAGCACTTCTGTACTCAACAATATGGAACGAAACACATGTAACCAATACACACTCTAATACCCCCCAAGATGTAGTATGGATGAAGCACATGTGCAACTTGAAAAAAAGACACAAATATGACATACAAACTCGAATTATGAAAAAAAAAGATATACACAATCCCTACAAAGATCACTCCCCCTGAAGCACGCGGTAGTAGAGCAAATAACATGAGAAAATTTGAATCAAAATGGAAGAAATCTTGATGTCGGTACTGGAGAAAAGTTGTTATTGGTGAAAAAATTTACTTTAGCACTAAAGAGAGTCTGTTGTTGACGTTGATTTGCCTGGAGGTTGGAGCTCTCATAGGCACTAGAAAGAAGAAATAGAAGTCTCTTACCTCTTCCTTATCATTTGAAGGGAGAAGAAAACTGACTACACCTCTAGAGAATAGAGAGGTTGTGTGCAGAGATGACAACACGATAGGGGCATCCTAGAGAGGTGAAATTGGAGTTGTCACATCTGAGCACCAAGAATTGGACTTTCTTGTTGGAGGATGGTGGGGACACTGACGATGAAGATGACTGAGAATTGGAAGTGGAACAATGATGAGCCATCCTTTCTTGAAAGTTGAACAACGACGGGCTAGAAGCCATCATCAAGTTGCATTCTATGGTGCATGCCACTCTTGAGAAAATCATAGCGTGAATATAGCAGAATAAATTTTGGTAGAGGGGATTAGGGCAGAGAGAGAGAGAGTTCAAAGTTTGGGGTTGATGATGGGAAAAGAAAAAAATGAGAGGGATGATTGAAAAAAATTGGATGATGAAGTAATGATTAAAGGAGGATTTTTTTCAGAGAAGAAGGACATGTGGCTAGTTTGGAGAGGACGACACAGATGGTTTGGAGAAGAAGACAGACGGTTGACTTGAAAATAAAGGAAAAAAAGAAAGTTGGGGATATGAGAGAAAATAATGAAAATGAAATAATTAAGAAAAGAAAAGCAATTGATGAAATGTTGATAATTAATAAAGGAAACTGATAAAAAAAAGAGAAATTGACAATGTTTTTAGAATAAAAGTTATTAATATAAAGGAAGAAAGATAAAAAATAGAAGGACAAAATATTATCGACACAAAAAGGTCAACAGGATGCATACTAAGAGAGAAGGGGTAGCCGCCCACCGACTTCGAGTGTTTTTACTTTTATATCTTTCTTATAGGATTTTTCTCTAATACCATATAACAATAGTAAATATGATTATATTGAGATGTCTTACAACTGATTATAATCCTTGTAGAAATAGGAGTCTAAACATAGTAACAATCATGTACTCATCAATATGAGACTAAACATATGTAATCGGTACATACTCTAATATTATTATTAGAGAGTCTGGTTTATTTAATTGATTTAGTAATTTATGTGAAATTGTATATGAGACCAAGTGTGTCTTGGCTGATTAGATTTTAGTCTAAAATGTATATTCTTCCCCCTTCTCCTATACAAAAGAAGGAAATTCCTCTTATCAAATATATCACAAAGTCTTCTTTTATTATTTCACATAACTAATTTGATAATGACGTTTTATAAGTTGGAAGAGTCAGATAAAGCTAATTGAGCATCCGCACATGTGTTATTCACAAATGTTACATATTGGAGGAGTAAGATGGAGTTAATCAGTTGTTTATGTGTGTATTTCTTTACAACAACGGAAACAACATCCTTTCGAATTAGTTACCAGATATTTTTCATACAAATGGCTTTTACTATTTTTAAGCACGTGTTGCACCATATAAATGTTATTTTAATGGTGGCATATATTCAATTATTTTTTTCAACTTATGTTGTCAATTACTTTTTTTGACTTTCTTTTTACTTTTTTTACTTTTATCATTTACTTTTGTACTAAAAAAATTCTACTAATAACGTCACTATTGACCCACCTGACAGAGTGATAGATGTGTGTTGATAAATCACAAAATAGATTGTTTTCGATTTTTCACCTACAAACGTAGAGATTATAATTTAATTTAACTAATGATTTATTGGTTTTTAATAATTTGTTCAACATTGCACTTATCAGCTAGCCCAGCTGGTCAAACGCGCTGCTTGTGAAGCACGGGTTGTGAGATTGAATCTCAACACATCCTGTTGGGGCACTACAGGAAGAGACTAAAAGCCTTTGATGTTAGCTATTGGTTGTTCTCTCTCTCCTACATACCTTGGACATGGGTGAAACTCCCCAATATCTAAAAAAAATTATTTAACATTAACGATAATTATAATATATGTGCTCAACACATGTTCTTTTTATGCTAGTACTAGTATTATCAAGTGTCCATCTTTCGTCCATTTGACATCATCAATTAGGAGATGGATGATGATGGCGGTGGTAATAATTCAAGACAGTGATCCAAGGTAAAATTCTGTGCACTTTACACAACATCCCTGTTTGCCCACTCAGAGCTTCGAGACAGTGTGTTGTTTTCCCTGTGTTCAAAGTAATACATGTCAGGGTATTAATCCTCAAGCATACTATATTTAGTAATTAAAAAATTATATATAAAGAGTAGGAACATAGAGGGGAACTTTCTGATTCAATAGGCAGGTGCTAGTTTTGGCAGGGAATAAATGTTGGATATTGAGAATAATTTATTCAATTTTTGCAAACAAGCCACAAAATCAGCAATGATAAAATGGATTCAAGAAAAAATGAGATCAGATTAGATGTGCAAAGCTCAAAGTGTGGAAGGAAAGACACAGTCAACACTGTTTTCATGACATATTTCTACCACTCCTAGCATAAATGTTTTAGAGATCGATCTTAGAGATTCAATTCATCTCAACTTTGGTATGCCATTAGATGCAAGCGTGAGGAGCACGTCAAACTCATTTTTGTCCCACTAGTCGAAGCATATATAAGGCATTATTAAGTCTTGCTAGTGTAAGATCAACAACAAACACGAAAAACAAAGTATTGAAGATGGAAGAAGGAAGCTAAAGGAATTAGTTTTATTGTTGTATATTTTAAAGAAGGGTGGATGGATCCATATAAAGAGGAGTTCCCCTTGTGTTCCATGTTGTACTAGACCCTACATTGCACTTTGCAACATTCTTCTCCCAAGACCCCATGTACTGCTTCATAATCTTATTTAGGTGGGTTGGAGGGTTATAGTGATGAGTGATTATTAACTTTGATATGCTTGTGAAGAATCCAAATGATGTAAAATAGAAAACCAACACAACATTTAAAAATATGTACAATCAATATTCAACAAAATGATAAATCACACACATTATAGCTCATAGAGATGAACCTAACTAGACTGGGCTAGCTGAGGTAGGGTGTTTATAGAAAAGGTGTTTGACTAACTCAAAATGTTGGTCTCAAAATACAAGCATAAGGAACCTGATTCTTGAGTGGTCATGTTTTGAATTTGTAACCATTCACCTTGAGACACCCTCAACGATACATGGGGTAAAAATTAGTAGATAGGGCCAAACTTAGGGATAAGGATGGTTAATTGTTGGGACCTTTAAGATTAACTTAGCTAATTCAAACAAAAAGATAGATGTAGTGTTGCTGACTGAACAAAGAAGAAAGTGTAGTTAAAACAAGGAGAAAAAAACAAAACGAAATTGACAAATAAAACAAATGCTTAATACTCTTTTTAGGTGTTATGATTTTATAAAGGAACTTGGATCGACATTCACCTACCAATCACACTCATCAAACAAGCAAACATTCATATCCATTGTGTACCTGTGAAGAGTGGGACCCAGTAGGAGATCCAAACCTTGCTTATAAGATATTAATCCATTCAATTCAAACACACTAATATCTATAATGAAAAATATGAATTTTTAAATCTCAAGTATTATCTATCAAACAAAGTCTTCATGTAGAAATATAGAATTTAACTATCCCGGCATTATGCTCATTGTAAGTGATACATAATTCCTCACCATAAGGGTGGAATTACAAACAGTTAAGGGTACATCTAATTATTACAAAGGACCGATGTAGAGGGAAATCTGGCCACCTCAAGATATCCTTTAAAGTTCATAGTCATGGTTCAAGGTCCTCTTGAGTCATCTTTCTCCACAACGCCTACATCTGAGTGGTTTGACAACAACACCCATAAGTGGAAGTAAAAGGTATGTGTCATCTACTACTAAGGATGTGCACAATACAATATATGGGCATTCCTTGGTAACTAAGCACAAAGTAGGGGTTTCCAACACAATAGGGGGGTATAATCATGTAAACAAGTTAAATAAAAATTAGCAAGAGCACTAGACATGTATACATGAAAGAAATGAGAGATTATATAGTCTTTCCAATATTTAGCCACAACTTCACAAAATAAACAATTGCATGCAGATAAAGTAGACTAAAGGTATCTAAAGCAGGAATAAGACACCATTGGATCTTATATCATATGTCATATGGAAAGGCACATCTTGGTGACATACATCCCATTGTATATATATAAAGAGGTGAAAGATGCAACCAAGTAGAATGACACATCATATAGTTATGAATAAGAATCTACTATAGTTAACCTAGTCTAATAAACTAATACTAGCATGCCTAATTGGGTGGCAAGACTTATGTCCAATAATCATTCATATAATCAATTGGCATAATAGGAGTGTTGAAAATTCCATTATAACAACATCATTTATGAATTTAGAGTAATTCTAAGGATTCAACAATTCAAAAGGCATAGAATTCAATTCAGGTCATACGAAGAAATAATATAAAAGGATGCCTCATTGTAGGAAGATTGAGGCATAATCACATGAATGCCCAAATGAAATAGAAACTCCAAATACCTTATATTCATGAATAATGGCTAAATCAAGAAGTATATTTGGTCTCAAAAGTTGAGTATTCATCCTAAGAACACATTACATATGTTAGTCAGACCAAGCAAACTTGTGTATACATTCCTAGTACAACTATATACATATACATACATACATACATATATATATATATATATATGATATATGATATATGATATATATATATATATATATATATAATATATACACACACACATAGAGATAGTAAAGCTGGAATATAGTCAGTGTACCAGAGACAGTGTACACCTCAATGTTTTTCCATCATTAAGTAGTTATTTTAAAAATCTAAAGTGTGGATCTTCTTAGTTGTCTTAAGAACACACTATATAATACATTTGAGCTTATTTGGACACTTATAGGTCATGCATCTAATTTAGGTAAAAACGTATACATTTAAAATTAGTTTTGTGCACCAATTTTTTTTGTCCTAGGAAGGGCGACTTACACTCATAGGAACTGACACAAATTTTTGCATGGGGCCTGTTACTATTGTAACAATGAAGATTAATGGATTAGATTTTGCAAAAATATAGTCTAGATAGCCAAACATCATTGGGGTGTACGGTGTGATCTATAACCTCGAGACTATTCTAAATTGACTCTCACTCTTTCTCTATCTCTATCTATCTATCTATCTATCTATCTATCTATCTATCTATCTATCTATCTATATATATATACATATATATACATATATACATATATGAATATATGAGTCAGGATAGAATACACTTGAGTGTACAGATCACGTCGTACACCCCAATGATGCTTGCCTATCTAGACCATGTTTTTCCAAAATCTAATCCATTGAACTTAATGGTTATAATAATAACAGGTAACATACAAAATTTGAACTCATTTGGATGAGTGTAACTCACTCATCCAAGGACAATAAAATTGACACACAAAACTAATTTGAAATACATGATTTTGCCTCCTTTGCATGCACGACCTATAAGTGTCCAAATGAGCTAAAAAATTTTACATAGCATGTTCTTATGATAATTAAGAAGATCAATGGTTTATATTTTTCAATAATTTATTTCATCTTCCAAAATAAATGAGGTGTACAATGCCTCAGGTACACTAGCCTGACTATATATATATATATATATATATATATATATATATATATATGTATATGTATGTATGTATGTATGTATGTATGTATGTATACATACATACATATATATATATGTATGTATATGTGTGTATGTATATATGTGTGTATATATGTATATATATATATATATATATATATATATATATATATATATAGAGAGAGAGAGAGAGAGAGAGAGAGAGAGCGAGAGAGAGAGAGAGATCTTATCCTAATTTTGATTTCTAATGGCATATTAGAGTTTCTGATCTTATTAGATGAGCATATGATTCGTCAAATCTCTATTTTAGTCCTAATATCCATATGTAGTCACATAATTTTAAGTATGTCTAGGTTGAATTTATATGTTTGGGTAATAATATAGATTCCTCCAAATTAGGTCTTGAGATGTTATTATTATTATTATTATTATATATATATATATATATTCATATATATATATATATTCATATATATATATATATTCATATATATATATATATTCATATATATATATATATTCATATATATATATATATGTATATATATCATTTAAATCAAGTTTGGTAAACTAGGGTGAAGTGTATTCTCTACATGAGGTATATTTACAAGAATGATCACATTGCAGTATTCTTGGGTTTTGGTCTCATATACAATCATATGTGACTACATAATTACTTCTTAGTATGCATATGAGTAAACAAATATATAATACATCATTATAATACATCCACGTACTTTCATCAATAAAATGATCATATATGATTTATTCATAGTCACAATTAGCAGAATTTGGTATTTGTCATATATTCTCTTTCCGAAAATCCATCCATGTTAAAGTAGATATAAGCATATTATGGTTACTAAGATATGGAGTATGACTTCCTTTGAGGTCCCTAAATGATATATCTCTTTCTTATAATCATATTTGGTCAAGTAGAGTCCAATATAGGCATTAATTAGGATGTTATTTACTAACATATCATGTTTAGAGGAACTTAGGTATAGAAATCATCATGAGCATAGGTTTATGAATATTAGGTTATCAAATTTAAATAAAAACCTATATTTGTTATCCTTAAGTTATGTCTTAATATCGTATCATCAAGGATCTTATACTTAATAATGAGGTAATAGGATTTGTTAGTGTAACTTATGTTAATAGAGAGGTTTTAAGAATGTCAATTGAATCATCATTATAACTAGGAGTTACATCCTAAGCATCTAGTTTATACTCTAAATCATATTTTAGTATGTAACTACCATATATTATTGTAATTTATTAGAATAAAAATGCATTTCTAACTTACATATTTCTCTACCCATAAGGTTGGGGTTTGGAGTTTACTATAAACCTCTTTCTAGCCTCTTTGGATTTATTTAGAACTAGGATTCTAGAACTTTTTAGGTTTGTGGCTCAAATATTACAAAACAAGACTTTCGTTAGTCAGATTAACAAGTAGAGGAAAAGATACCTCCTTGTTTGGTTTCACAAACACTTACTGGTGAAGTATAAACTGGATTCTAAGATGACAACCACGAGTCCATATTGTAGAAAGGATCAAATGCCTAAAGATCCTAGTTGTGCAACACCATGATAAGGTTCAAATTGTATTCTAACTAAATTGTGATTGTTCACAACAGGAGGAGTGATGCCTTGTTTTCAATCCCTAGACTACCTAGGATATAGGAAAAGGAGATGAGAGTGTTTATGGGGTCGACAAGGTAGCCTTACATGGAACCAAGTCAATACGACACCAGATTGTAAGACCCCTAACCTAATTAATGCCTAATCATGCTTGATTATCTTAAATAGGTACTTATATGCCTAATTAAACTTTGGCTTATTCTTTCATATCAGTAAATCAAGTTGTGTTTCAAGTTTGGTCCAATTTGGACTGTGTTTGAGCAAGTTATGCAATTTTGTCAACATTTTAGACTTTTATACAATTTACCCACATATGATTTTTTCTTGCAATGCGTCACATTCTTATTGTTCCTCACATGTTTTTATATCATGATGAAGTTAGTTGTGACATGGGACACCTAATTGCACCTTAGTTTTGTGCATGATATCTACTTAGGATTTTCCTCTCATAGATGGGCTACCTTGAGTGCATGAACAATGTGTTTATTGAGAGTGGGGACAAAAGCTATTTTGGGAGACAAGTTTCTATGGGCCACCTGAACCTCCCCCCCATACTATTGTGGATCTATTGGGTTTCATAGAATGGATGTTCTTGACCTTGAACACTTGGCATGTTTTGCTAGACACCTTACCTCTTTCTTCTCTCTCCCGTTTAGCTTTTTGTACCCCTCTCTTAACATGCAAAAAATCCCTTTACACACTTCCTTCACCCCATTCGTCCCTTCTTTCTGTTGGATCTCATACCTCTCTCTTGATGAAGGAAAGGAGATCAAGAAAGGAAGAGCTTGGGGCAATAAACTTGCATATGATCATGGGATTCAGATTTAGTCTTATTTGAAGATTTCAAAGCTTCCTTAGTTGTTCTTAACCCAAGCAAGTAATCTTTTCTCTCTTAGGTTTTTTCCTTGCTGATCCTACCCTCTCTATCTTTTTCTTATCCGGATCCCTGGTCCTCGTGGTTGAGTTTGTGCTAGAAACATGAAAGTCAATCTTCTTCTTGATCCTTTGATCTAGGGTTTCTCATTCTTGGAGATGGAACTAGTTTGGAGGAATGGAGAAGCTCAAAGCTTGGATTTTATTCCTTCTTCCTCAGGTTTCTTACTGTTTGGAGTTGCAACTTCATTCTAGAGGCAATTCATATAACTTGCTTCACATTTATTGCTTACCATTCAACTAGCCATGCTAAACCTTGCTCTAAAACCTAGTAATGAGTAGCAAATTTGAATCCTTAGCTAAGTTGTGAAAATATATGATGATTTTTGAGTAGATAACTTTCTAGTTTCTCTCCTTAATCTTTTTCATGCTCTCTATGTTGGTAGTTGAGCTTTATACCTTGCTTGCCTATGAATTGATGGAGTTTTTGTGGTGGACGTTGATGGTTGTCCTTGACCTAATTGAGTTATTTTCTACCTTGCCTCATGATTTGATGACTATTTATTTATGTAGAACCATGATAGTGTATTTCTACTATTTTGATGACCTTATTAGATGCCAAAGAACCCTTGGTAGTAATATTCTTAGCTCTGGTTGGTTGATGGCTTCCATAATAGTAATAATCCATTATGTTTAAATGGTTGAAACTAACTATGATTTATTTGGTGCCTTGAAAATGTTTTTCTACTTGTTGGGTGACCCGATGGGTTGGCCTATAGGAAGGAATGATTTTCGTACTTTAGTTCCTATTTTGGTGACTTTAGTGAGCTCAAGAAATGATAAATATATTTTTTTCATCATTGTATTATCGACGATTATCTTAAGCCCCGTGAAAGATGGTTCTTCCTAGGGTTTTGAGCAGATTTTTCCCTCCTTGTGTTTCAATCAAATAGTTGGTTTTGATGTTATTTGGTTCGAACATTTTTTTTCCAATCAATGTTTTTTATTGACTTCTATTTTGGATTTTCTTATGTTTGAGAAACTATGGTCATGATTCTCTCCAAGTGGTTCAAGTCGATGGTCTAATTTCTCTCTCAAATGATGGTTTCTCTCTTATGTTTTGAGCTGATTTTCTCTTGTTTCCATAAGTCGATGGTTGGGCTCCTTATGCCAACTGATGGAGGTTACTTAGTTGCTCTTTTAAATATTCTTTTGATGCTTAAAAACTATGTCTTTGTTTCCTCTTACATCTAATAGTTTTGATGCTCTCTCATGGCTAATTCAATGGTCTCACTAGGTTGGCAATCGATGGCTATCCTAATTGTTGATTTCTCTAAGTGTTAAATCGATGGTATTCTTTAGTGGAACAACCCATGGTCATCCTAAGTGGTCATGGACTGTTTTCTCTTAAGTATTAGATCAAAGGTTCACTTAGTTTCTTAATTGATGGTTTGCTTTGCTAAGACAAATGATGGTTTCACTAATATCTAATTTGATTGGTTTCCTTGCTAATGAAATTAATGATGAGTATAGGGCTCACATCCGATGGTGATACATGGTCTTTCTAAGTCATAACTTGATGGTTTTTACTAGATGAATGTCTTGAGGTTTTACATGTTTTGCATCCAATGGTTATATTTTATGCAATTGTGATTCAATTGTGGTGATTCATATACACGATTCAATGGTTTTCATTGTCTTGAATCCAATGGTCTGATGTGTGATCTATGATGTGATAGGTTGTGCTTATTGAACCTGATGTTGGGGATTTGATGAGTTAAGATTAATGGTTTTGAGCCCCATGAGTTGGTAGTCTTACCTTTTCCCTCAAATGAATATATACCTAAGATTGTTGTAAAGTGCAGATTCACAATGTTAATCTAACTTGTGTTGTTAACTCTAATCCTAGTACAATTAAATGATGGTGGATATTTATACCTAGTTCCTTTGCCTATTGTTATAATAAAGGAATGCCCTTACTTCTAAAATTTGTTGGAAATGATAAGATCTAGGGATTACATATAATTGCTATTTTGGAAACACTAATTTGGAAGTTGTTGAACCTTAATCCTAATTCAAGAACACAAAGATGTTGCTTAATTACCTTGTGCATTTATTATAATGATGGAGTACTTTCTCTCTCTGCATTGTTGTAATTCTAATTTGCTTTATTGTGCAATGTTAAGCCGAACATTATATGTTACATGTATGTGATGGTAGTTGAGCCTTGATGAGGCATGGAAAGATAATGATTTCTAATAGGAGATAATGTGATGGTCTTTAATGACCTTTGGGCAAGATTGAACCCTAATGGAGGTGTGATTTTCTTCATGATGTGATAAGGGTTGGTACCCTGGGATAATATGATAAGGATTTTATATCATGTGTTGGTGTGATGATGAGTAAAGTCATGAATGGTAAATGAAACAGTATCATGTAGTGTCGTAGTAAGGAATATGTCCTATATGGATTATAATTACTGGAGTTGTTACATATCAAATGCTTGCTGGAAATGAATTAGGATTTGTATATACACTTGTTTAATTCAACCTTAATTCACTCAATTCACTTAACTAATCATAGTGAAACCTTTATCATGTAGTTGCCCTAGCCAAAGTTCCATTCCAGAATCAAAACTTTGCTGGATGGTGAAATGAGTCTTCTACGGGGAAGTTAGAGTACATATTGTTGAGTATGCAGGGTGCCTAGAGTGTACATCCTTGTCATGATCCCAAGTATTTTTAGAATGACTACTATCGGGTCTTGGTGATTGTGTATATGTGATGTGATTAGATGACAATTGTGGTTGTACCTCATTGATTGGGTTATATACCCTGGGTTCTAGCTTCGTGACCTGTACCAAGGTGGGCTAGGTGTTTACAGGACTATATGTCACTATTTTGCAGTTTGACTAATATGTCACAGTGGTGCAAACTCAAACTGACCGAGTAGTGTGGGAGAAGATCTTGGAGTCTGATTCTTTTATACATCTTGTATGGCACTAATTTTGACTTAACAGTGGTCAGTTGAATTTTTGGGTGGTATGACTCAAATCCTCTGGGCATTAATAAAGATGTAAATAGTTATGTAGCATATCTATTAGGATCATATACATCACTTTACATTGGATGATAACCCTTATTTTTCCTTCTCACTTATAAATGATGTATAACACATTAATAGAAGATATATATGCTTATGTTATAAACATGCTTATGATGTGAACATGCTTATACTATCGACTATACTTATGTTATTAGAATTGCTTATGATTTTAGTCGTGCCTATGTAGTTAGTTATTCCCATACTACTAATCATGCTCATGCCAGTAGTTATACTTATGTTGTTAGATCTACTTATTAAGTAGGTATGCTTACATGTTATATTGATTAGAAATGTTAGAGATGCTTATATTGCTAGATATGATTATATTATCCACAGTTCTATGCTATTAGACATGCCTTACACTATTATACATGCTTTTGTTGTTAACTTCAATCATCCTATTGGATATGCCTATTCTACTAGAATGTGGTATATTGTTAGATATGCTTATCTTATTAGTTTTATTTGTGACTGTAGACATGCTATATTGTTAGACATGCTCCTACTTTTCAAATATGCACATGTGGCTATCAATATTTGTAATGGTAGTAAGGTCATTGTAAAGCCCCTGCAAGAACATACATGACAACAGAAGAAAACCCTATGTTGTCCATAACATGTATCACTTGGCTTGGAGTAACATCGCAAAACATTATATACAATAACAACAAGATAAATAAACACCTTGCATTAATTAGAAATATTGATTCATACATTGTTCTTTGAAAGAGAAAGCTAATAACATAAGCTATCTCATCCTTGAGCTAAAATCTAATCCATGATAGGGAAAATACATCTAAGGCATACATCTTCTCTAAAAACTTGATATTGGATCTTCTAAGGTGTAGATGGAACCCCACAAAGCTAAGTCCTAAGATCTTCTACTTTGAAGCACTCACTTCAAATACCTTTGCTCGTTGATCTAGTTCTCTTATTCTTTCCTCCTACGGACATCGCCTCGCCATCCATTCATTCAAAATGGAAAACACATTAGAGTAAGTGACATTGAGTATTGTTATAGAAAAATAATAACTTGGCAATTAGGGAACAAGAAATTAACTTAAACAATAAATCTTAAATTCACATAATATGCTCTCAGTGATTGATTATAATGTCCTCTACTCTTATGCACCAACTATGCTTATAAGGCCCTTGGCTCAACTGATGTTCCACTTGAACTCAAGATTTGCACCAAAGTGCCATAACTATGCTCCAATTGAGCTCATGATTTGCACATAAGTGCCATTATGTTCCATTTGAACTCATAAGGCCCGAGGGCTCAACATTAACATAATGAGGACAAAATAATACACCCAATTACATGATTAATCATTAACTTGACAATTATTTAATTTAAGAGAATTTCATTAGATCAAGATAAGAACTCTTGAAAATAAATCTTGAAAGCATTAAGAAACATTTAATAACATTAATGTGAGTAATATTCAAATTGAAGTACGTACATAGTTGTACACATAATTTGTCTTGATCATTATGATAATCATAAGGTGATTGAAAACCATTATTTAATACTCAAAGTGCATGGATCCACTTACCTAAGCTTGGGGCAACTCCTACTTGTCTCTTGATGTTGAGTAAACCCTAATTATCCTATTCAACCCAAAAACATCCATTAATAATAATATTCACCTTAGATTATATGGTTTTAGGTTCTTGGCTAATATAGGGGAAATTTTGAGAGAAAATAGTATTTGAAAACTAGTCCATCATCTAGATCTCGAAAAATAGACCAAAATTCATATAAGGTTCATTTTCATCTAAGGTTTGTATCATTTTTCATGAATTTCCAAAGATTAGGCATATTCAGACCAATAACAATTGAGATAAATCAATAACTCAAATATTAAAAAATATGTTAAACCTTGAGACGTAATGTCTGATGTACCCTCAAATATGTATCTTGGTCATATGTGTGACATGGGCTAAATCGACCAAGTTTCATTTAAATCAATGTTGCAAACATCTCATTTTTTTCTAGATCAGTGTTACATAAAATAAACTAACGAGGGGCAAACTGAGAAACCCCCCTCAAACTTCATTCTCCAAGTAGAAGACCAAGTCACGAAGTACAACACAAGAGGCTTTGTGGATCAGTTTTGTGAATCCAGGTGGTAAATCAAAACTTTCTGATGAAAACTAGGGAACTCAGGAGCATCCCCGTCGCCAGTCAATCCTGACAAGCCCAACCCTGGGTCTCATGATGGCCTGATGTGGGAAAATGACTGGCCATTGAAGAAAGAGCATCAGGGGAAACTTGTCGATTCTTGAACAAACCATCAAAATAAGGGAAAAACAACAATCTTGGTGCTTCTCAGTGACTGAACGACATCACTGACTGATGAAGCAAGGAAAACTAGGGTTGAGTTCATGACAGACACCCAAAAGGGTCAATTGTAGGGCATAAAACATAAAAAGGGGAAACTATGATTGGGTACCGTTTAGGATAAATTGCAGGGGGAGAAAGCTTCTCTGGGTGTTTAGGAATCAAGAGGAGGCATGGTTTCCTGATGTGATGGCCTCTGCTATTGTGGTGATCTATTGGAGATGGCAGGGGCCTAGCTCGACGTCGGGCATAAAGAAGCTGATAGCTTGGGGGAAAACTAGGGTTTCATTGGGTTTTGTGGACCTCCAGAATTATTTTCTATGCCTAACCTATATAGGTGGTGGCCCTTGGGGCTAAATTCATGACCGAAATAGGAAACATGGGAAAGGAAGGAGTTCACTGCGGTCTGGGAAACTTGATGGATGAAACCCTATATAATTTGGGATGGATCGGTTCAGAGAGATGCGATGATTATTTTAGGACTATTTACTCATGTTGAGGCTCTGTAGAGAGGAAGATTAGATTGGAAAAAGGTTACAGGGACTATAGAGTCCCACTCGGACCAGAAGTCAGGTAAAGGGGAAAGTTTCCCCTCGTGCGGGTGAGTTCTAAAGTCTAACCTAGATGGGATCGCGTGACACATCTATAAAATGGAACTTAGGTTTAACCAAATTGAAATTCTAATATTCCATTCATCTTTCATTTAAACTATATGTCAACTACTTTAGTTGATTTGTAGGGTCAAACAAAGTCCTATTGACTTCAAACTCAGACCATAAGTTAACCAAGGAGTCTAGAATCTTCCTATATAATTAGATTTGGGTTTTTATTACTTTTTGTCCATTAAACTCACATACGTCATTATCTTAATGTATATGAATTAAAATATAAAATAAACTGGATTATCCTTTCCCTTGTGAGTTATATTTGAGTTCAAACTTTGAGATATGGAGTTATTATTTAATATAAGTCATATTCATTGTGTTTTATGTATATTTGAAGGATTATCATAGGATACAACAAAGGGAGAGAATATGTTATTTTCCTTTTATGAATTTAAACTCATCTAATTATAAAGAAAACATATTTTATTCTCTTCAATATTTGGGGTAACTTTGCATTAAATTTTACATTTTAAATATTATATTTGAAAATTTGCAATTAAGACATTAAACTTATTTCATTAAAAATTTGGGATGCTATACTCATGATAATGGGTATGTTCATGGTATTATCTACATCTCGTAATTGAAATAATGCTAGCTTCTAAGACTTTGGGTAGAATGTCTCTTAACTAGCCATTATTATCATAGTTTTGTTATGTTGATTTATCTTTTTATCTGTTTAATCTGCTTAATCTACTTAATCTATTTAATAACATAACCTATTGTAATCAATAAGCATTGTTGTGAGTTATATCTCCTGCTGGGACATGGGTCTCACCCGTGGGTTACCATAATGTTTTGAGGTGATCATCAGCAGCAGTAGAGGACCCGTGGAAGCGAGGAGGAGCTAATGTGATGGATCATAGATGTATAGTTGTTTAGATGGCTAGTATATCCTATAGTCATCCCTATACTCTTAGGTTTGGACAGGAATGTTTTGAATGTAGTGTTTTATAGACTCAAGCATTCTTAGTATTTTTGATGTTGTACATGTGATGCTATCTCTTGTGTATATGTTATGGATGATGACACAAAGCCTTTGCAAGAGATTTTTGGTATGATTTATTAAATAATTTGATATGTTGGGATTTTATGCTAATGTTGTTAAGAACAATTGTGAAAATTTAATCGATTTTAATTAACCCTCTTTTTAGTGATGTTTTTTAGCAGTTGATCGTGTTTAGGTTTTGAGTAATCTCACTTTCTGTGAAGGATTGTCACATTTGGTGGTATCAGAGCTATAGGTTCTTTTAGTCAACAAGGAACCTAGGAATTAGGATTAGGATAATATCTAAGTAATAAAAATGATATGAAAATAATGCATACTTCCTAAATTTAGTACTTGGATGCACTGGCCAGGTATTCATTTACTGAAGGAAAGGCAAGTGTTGAATATTTTGATTGTTATCTTTCTGATTAACCTGATCTAGTAGTCAGTTGGAAACAATCCAAAGAGCATAATAATTATGAAATAATGGTGAATATATCTTAATCATACCTAAGGAAAGGTGAAAATCATATTGTTGACACTAGTACAGGAATGGGTTATAACGTCAGTACCTGTAGGGTCAGTTTTTCCAAATAACTGACCTTATATGTTAAAAAAATGCGGGCACCACTTAAGACCTCTTGCGTCGGTTTTCTTAAAAAAACTGACCTTGTAGTGTAACTCTATAGGGTCGGTTTTCTAAATAACTGACCTTATACGTCTATAAAAAACACGGGCACCACTTAAGACCTCTTGGGTCACTTTCCTTAAAATAACCGACCTTGTAGTGTATCTCTATAGGGTCGGTTTTCATAAAATAAGCAACCTTATAGACAATTGGATTTAGAAAGCCAACTACAGTTTCCCGCGGCAAAAATTTGCTTGATTTTGGCTTCGCGCCTCGATCTATAGGGTCGGTTTTTCCAAATAACTGACCTTATATGTCTACAAAAAATGTGGGAGACATCTTGAATCCAGTTTGCCTTCATACATGTATAAGCACCTCTAGGGTCGGTTTTTTTCTTATAACCGACCCTAGAGGTCAACTCAGTCGACAATATTGTCGACCGAGATAAATTTTGGATCCAGGTAAGTTCACGCATGTATTAGCACCTTTAGGGTCATTTTTTTCTTTTAACCGACCCTAGAGATCCCCTTTGTCGACGAATTTGTCGACCGATAACCTCCCGGTCGACAGATTTGTCGACCGAGAATGAGATCCAGATTTCCTTTTGTGTGTGTACAAGCACCTCTAGGGTCAGTTTTTTCCTTAAAACCGACCCTAGAGGGTCCCTCAGTCGACAATATTTTCGATCGAGATGAATTTTGGATCCAGTTTAGTTCATGCATGTATAAGAACCTCTAGGGTCGGTTTTTTACTTTTAACTGACCCTAGAGCCCTCCTCAGTCGACGAATTTGTCGACCGATAACATCTCGGTCGACAAATTTGTCGATCGAAAGAAGAGCCAGATTTCCTTTCGTGCGTGTATAAGAACCTCTAGGGTCGGTTTTTTCTTTAAAACCGACCCTAAAGGGTCCCTCGGTCGACAATATTGTCGACCGAGTTGAGTTTTGGATCCAGTTTAGTTCACGCATGTATAAGCACCTCTAGGGTCGGTTTTTTTACTTTTAACCGACCCTAGAGCTCCCCTTGGTCGACGAATTTGTCGACTGATAACGTCTCGGTCGACAAATTTGTCGACTGAGAAAGTGTTTGTTGTTTAGGGTTTTAGATCCAGATTTCCTTTCGTGCGTGTATATGCACCTTTAGGGTCGGTTTTATCCATATAACCGACCTTGTAGGAATCCTTGGTCGACAAAATTGTCGACCGAGAAGGTTGTTCGGGCATCGCTTACCTGTTGGGTCGGTTGTTTGCAAATAACCGACCCTACAGGTTTCGGGAAATAACAAAGTTAGTTGGGGTCTCATTTTCCCTCCATTCTCGCTACTGAGTCCTAGCTTCTTTTCTCTTTTGCACTGCCAAATCTCTTCTTGTCAAAAAATCTCATTGTCGCTCTGCCAAAGCTTCTCCTTACCGAAAGAGTTGCCGCGCCGCCAAAGTCTTTGCCAAGATGCTCGTCGTCGTGTTCGAAGAGGGATCGTGGTGTCTGTGAAGCCCTTGCCGCCTCTATGCGCTGCCAAAGCCTTGCCTCCTCTCCACAAAGAGAGCTCGTCGTCGCCACCTCTCCACACTTCCACGAAGGTCGCCGCCTCTTCGGGAAGGTCGTCACACCCTCCACGAAGGTCGTCGTCATTTCCAAGTAAGGCCGCCGCCTTGTTCCCTCACTCCTGAGTTTGTTCCCACCGTCACGGTAGCGTCCAGGTCCACTCTCGGTCGACAATTTGTCGACCGAGAGCCCACCTGCGCGCGGCATCCAGGTCCACTCTCGGTCGAGAATTTGTCGACCGAGGGTGGACCTGGATGCCGCGTGCAGGTGGGCTCTCGGTCGACGAATTGTCGACCGAGATTGGACCTGGACTCCTTCAACTGTACAATTATATTGTTTTTCCATTTTATATGATTTGATAACCCAACCAATAATAAAAACATATATTTTTCATATGTAATCATTATATAAATTCTAGAAATTAATTTGAGATTAGACATGTGTACTCCCAAATTAACACTTTAGAGTTGATGCATGAAAATAATGCATTTATATATTAACTTAGAAACCCGTTCAAAATTTACTCATTAGGAGTAAACTTTGGATAGTCCCCGGTTTGGGACTATTTTTTAATATTTAATCTCACTTAGGATGTAACTGTATAATGTATGTTTAGTTTTGAAGAAAATTTCAGTAGGATTTCCTCATTTCTTCTCTGGGTACATATGTGAGTGGTTATTTGCCATTTACATCAGTGTACTTGGAGAACTTAGGGGAAATGCTGCTGAAATTTTATTCAAAACTAAATAGACATTATACAGTTACTAGTGAGATTAAATATTAAAAATGGGATAGGTGGTACACATTAGTATAAAAGTAATTAACTTCCTATCAATAAAAACTTACAGCTTATAGTATCAATATTAAATGCTAAGTTTTATAATTAATTCTAATGTGATATAGAAAATGGATCGAAGTTGGATGTCTATCAAGCACTGTTGCAGTCCAGAGTTTTCCAAAGGTCTTGATGAATTTATCAGATTTGCTGAGGAACATAGGAAACTACCTACAGATAGGCTATATTGTCCATGTAGAAATTGTTGTAACAATTTGAAAGTTGATACTGGTGAGGAAATTAAGAATCATGTCATATGCAATGGGATCATACAAGGTTATAATGAATGGTATTGGCGGAGAGAAATTTAATTATGGATCAGAAAATGTCGATACTAATAGTTGTGGCATAGAAATGATGATAATGTTAATGATGAATCGATTCAAGATGACCGGATTCAGGATGATATGGTTGATGAGATGCTACGTAGTTGTCGGGACAATGTCATTGATCCACCTTCTTTATTTGCAAACATTGTCCATGATGCTGAAAAACCATTATATAAGGGTTGTACTAAGTTCACAAGGTTGAGTGATGTGATGCGATTATATACTCTTAAAGCTCAAAACTGGTGGAGCGATAAGAGTTTCACTTCACTATTGTCTTTGTTAAAGGAAATTCTTCCTGAAGGCAACGAGCTTCCAATTTCAATATATCAAGCAAAGAAAATAATGTGTCCAATGGGAATGGAGGCTAAGAAGATTCATGCATGTCCAAATGATTGTGTGTTATTTCAGAAGGACTATAGTAATTTAATAAATTGTCCAAAATGTGGTGCGTCAAGGTATAAGACCACAAATTCAACTAAGGCTAAAAATGGCTCTCTTGCCAAGGTGATGTGGTATCTACCAATAATACCACGATTTCAACGCTTATTTGCTAATATAGAAGATGCACAAAATTTTTCTTCGCATGGGGAGTTAAAGGCCAATGATGATGGCGTCCTATATTGATGCGTAGGCTGTAGGAGCTCAGGGCTAAAGGGGATAAATTGCAAGTCTAGTTTGATATGACAGGAGCACCTGTTGGGGAACATGCTAGTGCTTTCAAGCATTACGTAGGGGCGACCGTGCGCAGTAAGGTGGCAATATATAGAGAAAATTGGCATGATGTTCCTAATTCCCAAAAAGACCTCATATGGAAAGATATATCTGTGAGTGGAAGTGATATTATTTTAATTGGAATTAAAATAATTCCTTTTCAAAACAACATTATTAATTACTTCTTTTGTATGTATAGGGTACTTTTCATCTAAATGAAAAAGATCACAAGAAAAGAGTGCTACAACGTTGTGGTGTACGATGGAGGGGTTTTAAGACATATCTTGCAAGGGAATTTATAAATAATCCTAAACAAAAGAAGAAAGCTACATATGTATATATTTTTATAGATCCTGAGGTGTGGGAAAGATTTGTTACAGCTAGGAGATCGGAAGAGTTTCAGGTAATAAAGATTGTGATGTATTGTATGAATATTTAATTTTATACAATTAAGAAGGTGAATCTTTTTATACATGTTTTCCAAGTCTAAATTGCAATACCTCATTTTAAATGATCAGGCAATTCACCAGGCTCAAAAGGAAAGACAGGCTAAAAATGTGCATGACCATCGCTTGGGGCCCGGTGGTTATGCCTTCCGCCGCCAACTACAAGAGAAGCAATCCTCTTCTGGAGAAGAATCTAGTACAACTCAAGTTGAGCGACCACCCCGACACTTGACCTGGATTGATGATAGAAAGAATCGAGAAGGTGAAATTTTCAACCCTGCAACTAAGGAGGTGGCACAAAAGATGGTAGGTTTATCCCAACTAAGTAAAGAGTAACTCCCACAAACTTAGATTTATTTATATCTAATTGATATTGTGATTTAATATTTTTATTAACTATGAATAGATTGATCTCCATGAGCAAAGGAAGGAAGGAAAGTTCATCCCAACTGGCTACATGGATGAACTAGTAGTTGCTCTTGGTACGAAGGAGCATCCTGGCCGTGTTAGGGGATTAGGAGCTGCATAGGATTCAAGTCTTATTTTGGCCCTTCGCAATCTAAAAGAGGTCGTGCAGGAGGTCTTACACAAGAGGAGGTTGAAACATTAGTAGCACAGAAAGTAAAAGAAATAATGTCTTCATTTCAGCCTACTCAACCTTCTCAACCTATTCATACTGTGCGTCTCTCAAGTGATGAGGTACAAGCCCATGCTGCAGTTGTAGAAGGTCATGGGAGCACTCCCGATGACCCACCACAACAATCTGCAGTAAGTTTTTTGTTCTATATGTTGTGTTATTAGTATGATAAATATATGATAATATATATAGTTGTAACATGTATCTGTTCTACTGTTTCTTATATAACTTATATTATTTCAATCTAGGTTGGTATGAACTGTAAACTTGCAGTGGAGGTTCCAGAATATAATGTTGTGGCAGCGGGCAAGGTGTACAACCTTGGTGGTACATTGCATTTCCAACAAATTACTGATGACATTTGTCGTGTGTCCATCCATCTTGTGTATGATGGAATGGGGGACAAACCACTACCCATACCTAATCCTGAATATAGTACAGTTGAAGAAGCTGAGGGTGCTATGGTGGGTTGTCCTAGACACTTGGTTATCAATGACAAGGTATACCTTATTTTGACCATATTTTTCATATTTGACTGCATATATGAACTCATGTAATATAAGTATGTAATTTAATTAACAAGTTTGTAAACCAAAAAGTAAACCTTCTACTAGTCGTCCTCCTATGCCCAAGCCATCTTTCATTCCCGAAGCTACATTCGACGAATTGGGAAGCAAATCTAAATGTTTGTGTCGATACTTAGCCAACCAAATCTCGGGATCACATATGTTGGTCAATTTAACAGAAGATGCAGCTGGGAGGGACTTTGAGAATTTTATTTTTCTTGATGATATTATAGAGTTGTTCCAGTATGATTGGCTGAATAATTTGATAATAGAAGTATGGATAAGGTAAAGATCTGTCAATATATATAGAAAATTCCAATGCACATTTTTAGCTTATTTCTACATATGAAAATAATTACAAATGTTTAACAACCATTTATATACCGAGGCCACAAACTTTGATATAAATAATGTTGGATTCTTAGCTCCTTCGGTCACTAGTCAGGTGGAGACACATATTGAGGATGTGAATGAGTACTTCTCTGATGCATTCAAATATTTTGCTAGTGAGGGGAAGGAAATTATCCTGATTCCTTTTAACGACCAGTAAGAATTATTATTCAATATAATTTTAATAATGAATAAAATTATTTATTTTAATGTTTGTTTTATTCTTACTCAGAGCTAGACATTGGGAATTAGTGGTGATTGCCCCAAAATTGATGACTCTTTATTATCTTGACCCAATGGGTAAAACAACAAGGAGTCACAAACTGAAATTGCCAGCTATGGAGTAAGCATAAATTTAGTCAATGCTTCAACATGATATTTCTATTTAGAATTTCTATTTTACCAACTATCATTTAATTGGTAGGGGTATAAAGGCTTTTCATGAAGCTAGAGGACAAATACCCAAAAAATTAAAGACATTGACTTTGAAAAATGTCAAGGTAGCTACTTTGACAACTGTTTACTCTTATATGTATTAATTTTCAACTGTAATATGTCAACTCTTATAGTCTTATCTCAATTGTTGTTTATAGTAGTTTACTAACATTAAGTATAATTTGTTATTTGTAGTGTCCTATGCAAAATAATGACTGGGCTTGTGGCTACTATGTAATGAAATATATGCAAGCTATTGTCAAACAAGAATCACATGACATTCAGACTAAAAGTCAGGTAATAAAGAATAACATCATAAATTTACAAGTGATTGTAGTCATTTTATAAAATATTAGCATGTGCATTTTCTGTTACAGATCTTTACAACTCAGCCTTACACACATGTGGACTTGGATGAATTCCGAGAAGAGTGGTCAGATTCTTTTCTAAATAAAGTCGATATAGCATTGGATTAAATATGTCAGCTCTATTTATGTATGTGATTTGAGTACTCTTTCATATTTACTTTTGTATCTGTTTAATATCATCTTAGACTTGCACTCTATCATTTTGTAAATTATGATGTGATTATGAATCATTTTTGTTATGAATGTGTGGTTTTGAATGGTGACGGTTGAGCATCAATGCTCCCCTCTCCCAGAATATATGAATCTTCTTATTCTTATGTTCTATTTCAATTTCTGCAGAAATTTAAAAAAAATCGTAACTTCTAGCGTCAGTTTTTTAAATAACTGACCCTAAAGATTGAATTCAGTGTACACCCTCGGTCGAGAAACTTTTCGACCGAAATATAACTTCTAGCGTCGGTTTTTGTACAAAACTGACTCTACATGTCCTCTATAAGGTCGGTTATTTATAAAAACCGACCTTAAAGATTGAATAAACATTTTCAGTGTACCCATCGGTCGACAATTTTGTCGACCAAAATATTTTTGGTCGATAATTTTCTCGACCGAGGGTACACTGAAAATGTTTATTCAATCTTTAGGGTCAGTTATTCCAAAAAAACTGACCCTGTAAACACTTTCGGTCGAGAAAATGGTCGACCGAAAATATTTTGGTCGACAATTTTCTCGACCGAGATCGTTTACAAGGTCGGTTTTTTTCGAATAACTGACCTTACAGGCTCCTTTTTTCTCATATGGGTCAGATTTTTTACAACCTTTTGCGTCGGTGTTTACTCTGTAAGGTCGGTTTTATTTGGTCAAATAAACCGACGCTATAGAGCAAATTCTATAGCGACGGGCACTTAGGCGTCGGTTATAAAGTGACGTTACAGGCTTAAAAAAACCGACACTACAGACCATTCCTGTACTAGTGTGAGGGAGTGGAAGGGAGCGGAAGATCTCAATTTTTTACAAAATTTTTGGAAAAGTCACATCCTATGACATTCGAAATGGTTGTCTGGCAACCTAGACTCTCGTATGGCACGCGATATGGCCATCTCGCACGGTTAAATAGTCATTTTGCAGTTTCCCTATTTTGTACATATGTCGACAACTCAATCCCAATTAGTGCATGTCATGATGTCAACACCAATCCTATATGCATTTGAATTATATCCCAAAAATGGTCATTTGTTGTAGACAAGACGGGCATCTCATGCCACTCGAGACGGGCATCTCGCAGGCTGGGCCAGGATGAATTCCAACCAATGCACAATATCATCAGCCTGACACTCCAAATGACTGTCTCAACACTTGATTATTTGGCAATCCAGTCAGCTGATTTGTTCCGTGAACTGAATACTTAAATACTTTAGTAATCAATCCAATCATCATTCAAGATCTAACTCCTCTTTTAGAAGAGTTCCTATGTGTGTGACCGATAGCTCACATATTATGTTGGCAGGGAATGTCCATAACAACTTATGACATCACAAGCAATGAGCGGTGCCTAGTTACACATCATTGCTATACAAGTAAATGGAAAGTTAGAGAACAACTTCAACCTACAAACTATATATGGTGTTACAATGTTTGTATAGCTCCTCGATCACTAATATCTAGATTGAACTGGAGGCAAGGAGCAGTCGTCCTTATTATTATTCAATCTTGTTCCTTAAACCAGAGCAAAGTATCCAAGATATATGTAAGCTCAATATCACATATTGACTCACATCTTCCTGGCAACACATTTCTCAGTCTCGCTAATTAAGAGGCCTTAGATATCATACTCTCCTAGGAGGAATAAATCCCATCTCTATCACTCACAGTCAGTCCCTGTGTGTCACAATCACCCAATCATCACCTTTATAACAACTCGTATTTCAGGATTGCGTTTGATGATGTCAAAGCATACCGAATGACATATGACGAGTGTAGTGATTTTAGGTCAAAACCCTCAAACACAACCATCACTATGAGAGCTAACTATGACTACCATAGTAATGGTTTCCATGTGTCAGTGTCATGGTGGGTCTGTCTGGTACACTTTTCTCTAACATGTATTTGTGTGCTTGGTTTGATTCTCCATATCATGACTAATGGGATTCTATCATCAACCAACTTGCACTCTAATCTTATGTGTCATTGCTATCTATTTACCTTCCACAATAACAGCCGATCAAGGACATAACAAGAATGCATATACTCTTAACATCCATATGATCTCATTGTTTTGCTCCTTAACTTGAAGACATACTTCATCGAGTAATATCATTCTCTAGACATTTATTATGTTACTTCATTATCTCAAAACTGAATAAACAGAAAAAATTGGAAGCTTACCTTTATTAATAATCAAATTATTTACAAGTTATGGCATTACAATTATCATATGATAGTCTCTCTGGGCATACATACCAACAATTGTTACATATCAAATGCTTGCTAGAAATGAATTAGGATTTGTGTGTCTACTTTTTTAATTCGGCTTTAATTTAGTCAATCCACTTAACTAATCAAAGTGAAACCTTAATCATGTTGTTGTCCTAGCCATATATCCATTCCAGAGTCAGGACATTGTTGGATGGTGAAATAAGTCTTCCTACAAGGAAGTTGGCGTGCAAATTGTTGAGTATGCAGGGTGTGTGGAGCTTACATCCTTGTCATCTTGATCTCATGTGTTTTGATAATGAATGTGGTCGGGTCTCAGTGATTGTGTATATGTGATGTGATTAGATGAAAACTATGGTTGTACCTTAGTGTTCAGGTTATATACCCTAGCATGTACCCAGGTGGGCAAGGTGTGTAGAAGACTATATGCCATTGTTTTGTAGTTTGACTGATATGTCACTATAGTGCAAACTCAAACTGATTGAGTAGTGTAGGATAAGATCTTGGAGTCTAACTCTTCCATGGATCTTGTATGGAATATATTTTGACTTAGAAGTAGTTAGTTGGATTTGGGTGACTCTTATTTTACTTTCTCACATATAGATGATGTATGGTGCATTAATAGAATACAAATATTCTTATCACATTGAATGATAACCCGTTATGATTAATAGTTTTGTTATGTTGCTTTATCTATCTATTTATTTGATATGATTAATCTACTTAACCTGTTTAATAACATAACTTGTTTTAATCAATAAGCATTGTTGCGGGTTACATCTCTTGCTGGGATATGGGTATCATCGCTCGTGGGTCACCACTATCTTTTTAGGTGATCGCTAGTAGTAGTAGAGGACATGTGGTAGCGAGGAGGAGCTGATGTGAAGGATCATAGATGGGTAGTTGTTTAGATGTCTAGTATGTCCTAGAGTCATCCTTGTACTCTCAGGATCGTGAGGGAATGTTTTAGAAATAGTGTTTTATCTACTCAAGCTTTCTTAGTATTTTGATGTTGTACATGTGGATGATATCTATTGTGTATATGTTGTGGCTGAGGACACAAAGCCTTTGTAAGAGATTTTTAGTATGATTTATGTAATAATTTAAGATGTTGGGCTTTTATGCTAATGTTTTCAAGAAAAATTGTGAAAATTTAATTATTATAATTAATCCTCTATTTAGTGATGTGTTTTTTAGCGGTTGATTGTCTTTAGGTTTTAAGTAATATCCCTTTGAGTGATGGGTTGTCACACAGATGGATCTACAAATTTCAAATTATAGAGTAATCTCCCTTTGAGTAATGTCCCTTTTTATGGTCTATATGATTGATGATGAGGAAGAAGTTGTATAGTTGTTTAGTGTTCTTTAGTCAGAATTCCTAACATATAGACCATAAAAAGATGACATTGGGTGAAAGGTTAGATTTTAGGTCAATGTTTCTCATCAGTAAGGGATGAACATCAATCAATATCCTATAGTGTTCTAAATTTTGTTTGATCTACTATGAGGTGTTTATACATGCTATGAGGGATTTTTGGCTTGAGTGTAGTTCAATTGATGATGATGAGCGACAATGTAACTGACAATGATGTTTATAGGGATGAGGTTGGTGTGATGTTGATATTTTTATGGTGTGACTCCCTATTGTGGTTATGGTAACTGATGCAAAGGGAGAGAGAGGAATGGGAAGATAAGGTATGAAGGAATGAATAAGGGAAGAAGGAAAAAACTAGGTGAAGTAGAGAAGACAACAAAGAGACAAGGGAAAGGAAGAAATGAACAATGGATGCAGCCATTTGTGGTGACCACACCTAGCACAAGGAGCATGATTGATAGAGTAAGGAATTGCACGGAGCATATAAAAGAAGATAATAGGAGGTAAGCATTACAAGAAACTTAAAAAATATATAAATGGAACCTTGTATTGATTTACATTGAATGAATTTATACGTATGCATAGTCTATCAATTAATTGGGAGGGGAAACAATGTCCAAATTTGACTTACCAACTAAATGAGATTTGAGGAACCAATATTTCACCTTAGTTTTCCTCTTCATAAACGTTTGACATTTCTCATGGAACATTTACATTGATGCCACATCATCCATGTTCTTCTAATTTGCTTTATAGAACTCAAGACTAACCAAGTGTGATTTTTGTATTAAATGATTGAATCTTATTAACTAATTTTTTGTGATTTCTATTCTCAATGTCAAAACAACCTTGATAATATTTCAAAAAAATTATTACTTTGAAAGAGGGATTTATCATTGTATGAATTTACATGAACCTAGTTTATTAAGTTCTAGAAAAGTGGGATTACAACTATGATGGAATAATTGACATACCAAACTTTATAATCTTATTTGATATAAGAAATACCAAAAAAATAGGATTTAGACAAACTGAACACAATATCATTTTTAGAAAGATGATGTTAGTTATCCCTTATCCTTGATTATAAGCAATGATGGTTTTCTAATAATTGAATAGAATTCAATGCAGATAGCACTCTGGTGAAATCAATAATCCTAGAAATCTTCATCATCTTGATTCACAATCCATCTTTTCAATTATTTTTTCTATTTTTTATTTCTTTGTTAGTTTTAATACATAGTTCTAGTTTAAAATATAAAAACCCATTACTTCAATTGGGCTGATTGGAACAAGTTAATAGTAGTATCTAGTGTTTACAACTCCTTAAGTTTGACAACGCAAAACTCACATTTTAATATGATTTCAATATGTACACTAGCATTTTACACACAATTCATTCATGTCATTGTCTAATTTATTCTACCAAATAATAAAAAAGTGAGGAACAATGTTGTAAAACATGTGTTTGTAGATCTTCTAGAAATACCCCCAAGGCAAATAGCTTTTACTCCTCTATAAATGTATGTAACTAATGTTTTATAATTAAAATGAAGCAATTGTATACAAGGATGTAATTGTATAAAAGAATGGCACATCTACACCATGAGAACTAAAGAGGACTCTTTCAAAAATGCAACACATTTTAACTAAATATTGGTGCAAGAATATCATATTTTCATAATATAAAATTATAATTGTTGTCAATTACCAAGTCAAAACTAGGCATTAATCCTTTTCTAGTCTCTTTATCCTACAGGATATAATTGTATAGATTAATGGAACATTTACAAAGAGAATCCTAGAGAGGAATATTTTGGAAAATGGAACTCATTTTAATTGAATATCAGAGCAAGAAAAGTCTAAAATATATTGCATAGTGCTAGGTTAAAACAATTATCAATTCCCAAGTCAAAACTAGACATTGATCCTTCTCTAATTTCTTAATCTTGTATTGATGCATCTTCAATTTGATACTTTGTCTCACTTTCTCTATAACACTTAAGATTCTCTTCCTTGAATGGTTTGTTTTGTGCAAAACCTTTTCTGACTTACCTTTGACCTGGGTTAGAGAAGTATGTAAATCTTCAAGTGCAATCTCCCTATGCACCCTGCACATTCTTCACTACAAGTTGTAATTGGATGCAACTATTATGACTGCATCTGAACTTAATTGTTAAACTAGGGTTTACCTAGATGATTACAATCTTAGTAAGATTTATCATCACTTAAATATTGGTAGTGATAATAGCTCATTTTATGATGTGGTAAACATAATAAGAAAATCTAGGCATTCTTTTAATATGAGAAATGTAAACCCTAGTCAGCTTAAAAATTAGGGTTTTGATAGTACATGAAAATGGAATTTGATTAGGATAGAAGTGTAGTAAATGATTTTTCATATTTTCTATATAACTCTAATTTATCTAAAATTTAGATATAATTTTTATAACTCCAACATAAGTGATATTGTAAAATATAAGAAATTTTTATTGTGTGATGGACCTGTTGGTTGGACTAGTTTCCTCAGGACAAAATTAGTCAACCAGACATTTTGATTGTAATATGATAGCCTAGTATTTAATTTATTTATTGGTAGCTTAGAATGGTGTGAAATTTTTATTGGAGCTCTTTTTTAGGGTAAGTCAAGAGGATATCTATTCATCATGCCATCCTAATGCATGCAAACTCAAAAAATCATTAGAAAAGGTGGACTATTGCATGAAATTAAACCTAGTAGTACTATTGCCATTACACAATTCAACATCCACATGAACAATTAGTCCTTGTGGGGGTTTTGCATAAGTAGAGATATCGAGGTTCTTTTCCAAGGGGTCTTTATCTAACTAATCTGTGATCATGTTTGTTTCCCTGCATTCATACTTGAGGCTCCAGCCCGACTTCCTCGGTGTTTGGATGTCACCCATCTAGTAAGAATATATGGGGTTGGTAAAGGTGTCCCCCGAGATCATCATGATAGAAACCTGCATGTCAGTAGATAATTCCACCATCTGGTACTTGCATTTCTTGGCAGTGTCCAGAGCTATTTTTATAGCCCAAAGTTCAGATTCCAAGACATTGTTCATCCTTTCTCTTCTTTGCTATACCACCTAGCCATTATCCTTCATAGTCTCATGCAATCGCAGATATGGACGCCCAACCTCCTTTCATAGCTAAGTTGGTATTAATTTTGATGTTGTTCTCATGAGGTTTGATCCAAGTAGCCTGAGCCCTTCTTGATTGTGTTGTCATGCCCATCTCACTATGTTCATTGAGGAGCTACTTCTCCTTGCTGATTTGGTTTACAATACTCGACATATGACTGTCCTTTTTCTCAAATACCCAACAATTTTGTGGCTTCCAAATACTCCAGCATTAAAACAAAAACCTTTGAGCATTACTATATCCCTACTTCAAGTTTCACCTTAAGCAACTTGATAAATGGGGAATCCTGTTAAATTAATCCCAGTCCACATCTCTAAAGATGAGCGACCTGATGATGACTTTTTGGCAGTCTCTGAGAGCATACAAAATTGTCTCCTCATGGACATTACATCTAGGGTTGGTATTATCTATCGTCATTCCTCTTATTTGCCTGACAACATTGGTTGGAATGGCACTATGGAACACTAACCACATGAATGTTTTGGCCCTAGTAGGTACTTATAGCTTCCATATCTTCTCCCATACATCGTTACATTTGATTTCCTTTGGGTTTGTAATAGTAAGATAGGCTGCTTGGTAGAGAATCTTCCATTAGCGGTGTGTTTCTGGGTTCGTATGTCCGATATATAGTTCTTTGAGGTGGCTTAATACACATAATCTCTTGGATTGTTTCATATAGAAACCACTCATTCAAAAAGTTCGTATCCCATTCATATTCGTCTGGTGTTGCAATACAAACCTTTAGATTTAGCAAGTCCTCTAAGATCTACCTTAGAGCTTTATCAATCAGTCTACCTTCTTTAGGAGCCCATGTATCTATCCATAAATTCATATCCTTTCCACTAACTTACATTATGTAATAGTTATGGTCAATGAACTATTTACACTGGATTATTGCCTTGCCCATTCTAGATAGATTTTTAGTTGTGCCTCCACTATACTGTCTATATCTTTTCCCCATGGACATTTCTAGTATGTCTGTCTTCCTCTAAAGCGTCCCATGCATTTTTTCTAATAGAGATTGGTTCCAATCCTGAATGATTTTCATACCCAATCCTCCATTCTACTTCCGTCCTCCCACTTTGTTCCAAGCTACCAGTGAAACTGGTTTGTGTGTGTTATTGCCACCCCATATGAATTGCCGAATGGTACCATCAATTCTATCACATAGTTTGAGAGGGAGAACAACTATTTGCATGACATACTAGGTCACTCTTCCAGAGTGGCTTTAGCCAAACAGATACAACCAGCTAAGAATAGACATTTGGTTGACTAGGCATTTATCCTACTATTAATTCTTTCCAGGATTTCTACATATGTTTGCTTGGAAACTCTGGTGTGGATAATCAGTATCCCCAAATACTTTCCCACATAGTCTGTATGCACAAAACCACTAACAACATAGATGGATCTTATAGTCTCCGATCAACACTCCTTGCAAAGTGTATTCTAGTTTTATCAATGCATATCGCTTGTCCCGAGGCATGTTCAAACTCTCAACAGGGTTGTATGATGGTTTTGATGTTGTTTTTTGTTTCTTATACAAATATGATCAAGTCATCAACAAAGAAAGAATGTGCAATCTTTAGGTTACTACCTGGGATCCTTACTGGTGTCCATTTCATCCTTTGTACCCTATCCTCGATCATTTGACTAATATGCCCAAGGAACAACACAAATAAGTAAAAGGATAGAAGACCCCCCTGACGTAGTCTCCTCATGGATTTAAACCCCTGAGAGATAGTCTCATTCAAGGAGATAAAAAAATTTCCCCTCCAGAGAGTGAGTTCATCACAAATCTTCTTATATTCTCTGACAACTTTAATTTGACTAAAGTATCAGATATAAATTCCCAGCTCATCACATCATACACCTTGGTTAGATGAATCTTGATCACCATGATTTTTCACTTTGAGACCTCCTCAAGTTTTGTTCAATTTCATGTACTATGGTGATATCATCAGTAATTGTCTACCTATTATGAAACTTCTTTGAGTGGGTGATATCCAGGTTGGTAATCACTTCTTAAGCCTTTCCACAATCACCTTGGATCATAACTTCAGGCTTGTATTATTTAGAGAGATGGGCCTCAGTTGTTTGCAAGTTTTAGGCACATTGCATTTAGGAATAAGAAAAACTATTGCTTGACATAATCTTTCATCCAACAGTTTACCTTCTAGTGCATTCGTGGTCGTCCTCCAAACTGAGTCAGAGACCACCTCCCAGTTATTCTGTAGAAACTGGGTTGTAGTGTTGTCTAGGCCAGTTGCTTTGTAGGGGTCCATCTCCTTTAAGATGGAGTGGATTTCTTCCTTTATAGGTAATCTTGCCACATCTATGAAACCACTTTGTGTCAACTTTTTTTTTTTTTTTGGTTAAGCCAGGGGTCGTTTTTATTCATCCCACACCCCTCTTGTGGGCTAAATCACAGCAAAAATTACATCTCCCGCACTTATAACTCAGGTAATATCCCATTATCCCACAACAAATTCACCCTCAATATATAATTAAAAATAAAGGTCGAAGAACTCACTCTAATAGCTCTCATCCACACCTCCAACATCTGTTTTCTTTAGGACCACGTAGGGAGTACTTCTTTTTTCCATCAGTGCCATGCCCCTAATTCTCAACGGCATATTAGATATATCCGAAGAGACTAATATCTCCTACGTTCTGTTCCCCCACCTTCCTAATTCATGAGGTATTGAGTTGATAACCTTATGAACTAGTGAACCAGAAATCATGGAAGATGCAATCTCTTCTCTCAGCTCTCTAACAAAAGATGTTGTCCGCCACGGCTCTCTACCTCCATGCCAAAGTACCTCATATGTATAGGAGTCATCAACCTCAATACTCGAGATGCTCAAAGCGTGGTCACCTGCTAGTTTCAGACCAATGGCGCCTGCTTGCATATACGCAAGGAAGTAGTCAGAGCTCTTGATCCAAGCTCAGAACACAAGACAGATATTTGCATTGTGATTACGGATGACACCAGCTACCCATTTTCTATATGTACCGTTGGCATCTTTGTCCCTCCCAATCGTGATGTTCAGTTTGAGATTATGTAGATCTGGCTTCTCCCATCGCATCAATACTATTTCCTTCATAGCTGTCTTTGGTTCCTTCATGCCCATTAATTTCATTCTGTCATATATTCCATTCTCCATAGCAATAGGAAACGCATACCTCTTCATGTGGTGGTTTAGGATTCTCAAGATATATTCCCATTCATGGCTGAGCGATTTCATCTTACCATCATATTTAGCTCCACATCTAATGCGTCATATGCTATGTGGGATTAGGATTGCTAGATTACCTGCCAACCATTCAGTTATGTTCTTCTTTTTTGCCATCACACACCTGTCAAGAAGAGATCTCATATCAAAAGGTGCCTCCATATCAATCAGCTCGTCGAATTTCCTCCAAAAGAATTTGGCGGTCTGCCCCTGGAATAACAGATGACCCATATCTTCCTCCTGGGGTTCAAAACAGCAATAACATCTAGATGCAAGAGGGATACCACATCTGAGCCTTATGTTATCGTTAGTGGGAATGGCTCCCCTAGCCGATTTCCATATGAACGCTGCCTCTTTTGGATACCCAGCTTTCCATACCCTCCCAAGGCCGTCTGGACCTTCCTTTTCATTATGCACCAACATCCGTTTGGCTAAACTCATAGAAAATCTGCCACTCTTCTCAGGACCCCATGCTAGCTTGTTTTCTTCGTTGGATATCCATATCTCTGCATCTCGTATCAACTGTACTCCTTCATCCACGATCAGTCTAAGCGAATCCCAATCCCATCCATATCCCTCTATCCAAAAGTCTTTCACCAAGAATGGGTGTCTTCTGTCACTGGGTATGATCGCATGATCAGCAAGGCGTTTCTCGCACCACCATGAATCCCAGAAGGACAACTCTCCATTTCCAACCACCCATCTACACAAAGGAAATATGCGAGGAAACATGTCCCACAATCTCTTCCAGAAAGGTGAAGGTAGTAATCCTCTTCTCAAGGTACCAGGATATAGATTGTCACAGCCTCCTGCCACGTTTGCGTATTTGCTTCTGCAGAAAGATGCCCAAATAGAATCCTTTGTTAGAACCTCCCAGCATGCTTTTGTAACAAAGGCTTCATTGATCGACTATAGCGAGGGAATCCCTAACCCGCCCAAATAAAAAGGTCTAGCCACCCTGTGCCATCCAATCCACGCCTTCCTGTGATGATCCTCCTTGTCACTCCACAGGAATCTGGATAGTTTATCTTCAATCCACGCTACTATCCCAGTAGGAATGCCCACCACCGCCGCCGTGTACACTGGTATGGATGCTAGAACATGTGCAATCAGCATCCTCCTCCCCACAAAGGATAATACTCTGGACTTCCACGTAGCAATCTTTTCATTTATCTTGCTCATTAGGAACTCAAAATCGGATAGTCTCATCGAACCTTTCTTGATTGGTATGCCCAGATATTTCAAAGATTCCGTAGCAGAACTCACTCCCAGGGACACGGCTACACCATGAGCTAGCATCTGGTCCTTATCTCCTACCATGCATGTAGATTTAGATTTGTTTATTCTCTGACCAGTTGCTCTTTTGTATGCATCAAAGGTGTTACTAACCACATCCAAAGATCTTTGGTCAGCTGTGAAAAAGACCACAATATCATCTGCATAGAGAAGAATGACTGGAGGCACCGCCTCCCCACGCACCTGGAATCTTGATATGGCCCCTTCTTCATATAACTTCAGGAATCTTATACATAGCATCTCCTCAAACAGTATGAAAAGAAATGGAGAAATCGCACTTCCTTGCTTCAATCCTCTACTCATCTGAAAGAATCCAGCCGTTTCCGCGCCTATAGTCACCGTTTCCCACGTATTTGCAAAGAAACTTAGGCATAACTTGATTACCTCCTCTGTAAGGTTGAACTTCTCCAGGACTTTCCCCAGCGTAGACCAAGTGACTCTATCGTATGCCCTCGACATATCATACTTTGAGATCACATTAGGAGTGTCTCTGCCTCTATTGATATCATGCATGAGTTCCTTAGCTAACCGGATGTGATGAGATATATCCGTACCTTTCACAAAAGCTCCTTGGTTCTTGGAAATCAGGCGTGGCATAATTGGAGCGAATCTCTCACTGAGTATTCTTGCAAGGATGCGAAGAGCGACATTCTCAATGGATATTGGTCTGAAATCCTCCGGTAGTCTTCTAGAATCATCATTCTTTGGAATAAGTAGAATTCTGCAGTAGAAGAGACCCCTGAAGAAATCTTGTCCACTGAAGAAGCTCTTCGCCAAGTCCATGAAGTCATTTCTTATGATAGACCATGCCGTTGTGAAGAAAGGGAGGGTGAACCCATCCGGTCCTGGGGCTGTTGTTGCGTCCATCTTTAACATCACCTCTTTGATCTCCTCTTCCTGTGGTGTCGCTACCAGAGTGAAATTTTCATCAAGTGAGACCATCTCCGGAATCGAATCTATGAAACCCTCCATCTCATTTACATCTGTATCTGTTACCTCATTGTAAAAGTGCCTGTAATGATCAGCTGCCATCTCCGCCATTTGCTTAGGATCCGTAACCAGAGTGCCATCTTGCAAGAAACCCGATTAATCCTTCTTCTTTCCTTCTTGACTTAACAGTTGCATGATAAAACTTGGTGTTTCTCTCCCCATCTTGAAGCCAGTCTATTCGAGCTTTCTCCTTCCATGTCTTCTCCTCCTGGTCCAGAAGATATTGGAGCTCACTTTCCGCCTCTCTCAAATTGAGCTCATTCACAGTAATCGGATTTTCATCAAAAGCCATTTTTGTTGTGAATACCACGTCCTCCAAATCAAGAATATGTTGTCTGTTAGCACCAAAGGTGTCCTTGCTCCACCTACGAAGAGCCTCACGAACCTTTTTGAGCTTAAGGCAGAAAACCACAGAAGGGTGACCGCATATTGGATCATTCCAAGCTTGTTCGTTAATTTTTATGCAATCCTCATGCTCGAGCCAGGTCTTCATAAAAGAGAAGTGAGTCTTCTTTTTATCCGTTGTCCAAGAACCGAGAATCATCAAAACTGGGCAGTGGTCTGAAACCCTCGCTCTAGTTAGATGAATTGATCTAGTCGCAGGCCTCTTCATCATCCATGTTCCATTGACAAGAACTCTATCAATTCTCTGCCACATTGTAGGTGTAAGAACCTATTTGTTCACCCATGTATATTGACTGCCTTCAAAAGGTATTTCTTCCAGAGCTGCATCTGATATCAAAGAATTAAAATCCATCATGTCTTGAAACCCAGGTTGGTTTCCACCCCTTCTCTCCCTAGGGTGCCTCACCACATTGAAATCTCCTGTGATAGTCCATCCTTCATCCCCTATAATTTCAACCATCATCAAAAGATCATTCCATAACGTTCTTCTTTCTGCATGTGCTATCACACCTAGCATAGATTGTCGTTACAAATAGTTTTGAGCCTTCATTGGTATCCATACTTACCGTCAAGTGTTGTTTATGTCTTCTGAAAATGCTAGGATTCAAAGCTTTATCAGCATAGAACCATATTTTCCCATCTACTTCTTGATTATCGGTAGCCCAATCAAGTTTTACGATGTCCAACAACTCCATTGCTTCTTCAGCATGAAGAAATGGCTCAAATAAACATACCACTCCAGGTTTGTACCGGCTACATAGTCTGCTCAGGACCCTCCTTGTAGGATTATTGGATGCCCCTCTAATATTGCAGAATAGTGACTTACAGTCCATAGAAATAGTTTGCACGCCTGTCCTTCTCTAACCAGCCAAATCAGTGACTGTATCCTCCCTCTTGCTCTGACCAGCACATATCAAACGTATCCCTGTCCCAATCAGATTGCCTTCCTCTTGAGAAATTCCTTCTATGAAGACGTGGTTCACCTGTACGTCTCCTCGATCTAGACTGGCTTCTGCCTTCTCTTCTTCTGCATGCATTGTATCTCTCGTCCTCCATGAAAATGAAATCTTCAAGGCGCCTATTGGATAAGTATCTTCTACTTCCTTCTCTGTCTATCACCATCCTTCTTTGTTCTCGAGTTTTATGTCTCTGTGGATTGTGATTCCCTCGCTGTTGCAGTCTCACAGTAGATACTGATGTCCCCGGGTTTGCAAGCACCATAGCTGATGATTCTGGCCGTGACTCCGGTAATCTAAGTGCCTCCAAAGGAGTCCCAGAATCAACACCGACTTCACTAAGTTGTGTAGTACCTGCACGCACCGGCCCCCTAGCCAACATTTAGAAATGAACAGATGTTCTTCTTTGCCCGTACGTGAGCGATACGAACTGAGGGATGTCTTCACTAAAAGCCTCCACCAAAATAAGGAGCCCAGACAGGTCATCTTTCTCCTTCTGCCAATCAGAAATATGCACAAGATCTCCAAACTTCGATATTATCCTTTGCAGTGTATCATCATCCCGACAAGTAAGCGGTAGGTCAACTATCCAGAACCAAAACGCCTCCTTGCTTTGATGACTTTCACCTTCAATCATATGCCTCATCTTCATTTGTTGACCACCGAAATCTTGAAGACCTTTCATCACCATCTCCTTTGCCTCCTGCTCGCACGAGAAGAAGGCTATGGCCTTTCTTTCTTCGAACCTGTATATATCCGCTGCACTGGGCCAACTGTGATGCAGGAAAGGACTGATCTCCTTCCACGCTACTCCATGCTGCCAAGAAATCTCTACTGCTCCCTCTAGGGCAGATATCTTGCTCTTCCTCATCTCATCATCCGGTCCAACATCGACCGAGATCCTTTTCGGAATATGTTGAGGGGCACCCCTCGCCAGAATCCCCGTGGGCAACGGTGGGAAGATAGTCCTAGAATGGACATCAGGCGGCCTGGTTTGCAAGGCCGGTTGATTGCACCTTGCGGCAAGGTGACTAGGTCTTCTGCATCTATAACATACTTTGCTCCTTCTACACTGCGATTTCCAATGGCCACGTTCCATACAGCGAAAACATGTATCGTGTGGGATATTATACAACGGCATCTTCCTTGGTGCACTCTCCGGTCCCGACCTAGAGGGAGGACTTGGATTTTACACCACTTCAGTAGGTTTCTCCACCGCCGTCTGCGACGTGTTATCTCCCGCCACCGGAGATGACCTTGGTCTCGCCTGCTGATCCGGAGAAGGTATCAGATTGCTCGCATGTTTCTCAGTTGACCTACCCGGTGCCTGGTCCTCCGCCCTCGCTGGATCATGCACGTCCGGTCCTCCATTATTCTTCCCTACCTCTGTCAAAACCCTAGGTGGCGACAGGTTGGTATGTTCCTCCTCGTCGATATTGCCCAGCACAACCCTAACATCTGGTAGGACTTCCTCCGTCAGGACGGCAGTCGCCAGCATGTTGTTCCTCCTCTCCGCAACAGCCTGTTGCGCGTGCGCTCCCCTCAAACTTTGCCTGGTCACCCTACGCAGCAGCGACGATGACAGCATCTTCCTCCAGGGCTTAGAGACGAACAAAAGGTGGCCCCCGGTAGGCGGGATGCCTGGCCGGGGTATGTTGGCGGCGGCGCCGCCAAGGGCCCGAGAACCTAGGGATCTACCCGATCGCCCACCGATCGCCAGTCAAAGGGCTTGGCCGGTGTCAACTTCTTCAATCTTATAGGGATCGAGTTGATAGACATAGTAGTGTATTCTTTTACACTAGTGAAAATTTTCTTGAAGTAATCTCATGTGTATAAGAGTAGTCGGGCCTGCCACTCATCTACCTTCATCATTCTTGAGATTTATTTTTTATTAACATAAGCATGGTTGAATTGTGTATTGTTATCCCCATTAACAAACCTATTCATATGGGTGCAAAGTTTATATTTCTCCTGCTCTTCTTTTAGGATTAATGATAACATGGTTTGCATTTCTACACATAACTTATCACTGCCTGATCAAACTAAACTGCCAAGTTGGTTTGCAAGGCATTGATGTTACATAACAACCTTTCTTTTTCTCTGAACTTCTTTCTCTAATGTTCATTTTCCCTCTTCATTAAGTTGTCCTTGGATCATTGCAGGGTCACTATCAAATCCTCCTCGCCTTGCTAAACCTTACTAAGAATATTGTTAAACTCTGAGTTCTACTTCCAATGGGATTTAGTATGAAATCTCTAAGGTCTTCTTGGTACTGAGTTTGTAGTTATAAGTGGCAAACAAAGATCTGAGTTTATACTGGGTAGGTGTTTGACAACATGGTGAGGAAAGTGAATAAAAAACTTAGTGTTCACCACCACCCTATCCAAGCATTCATGGAGCAACCTATGTCTGTAGGTAAAATGTTCACCTGAAAAGACCAAATCTAAAAGCCCCACCTCCAATAGAGTATTAGAAAATAAACTAGCTTCTATAAAATTGAGGGAGCCCCTCCCCTCATCTTAGTAGGGTTTAGCATTGTGTTCAAATCCCCCAGGACAACCCAAGGCTCTGAGAACTTATGACCCATTTTAACTAGATTCTTCCACAGCAAAATCACATAGAAATGTGTGGACTGGCATAAATAAATGTGATGAAAACAATGTTATTCAGCCTGTAGGTAATGAATTGTCGATGTGTATTGATAATCTCTACATCATGTTTTTCTCCATTCCAGCATAGCCAATTTCGTCCTGCAAATCCTCCAGCTTCATACTTGTGAGAGTTCTTGAAACCCAACAATTTGATGGTTGCTAAATCACTATAGGCGCATACGTGAGGTTCAAGAATTCCTACTATATCAGGCGTATGGATACACATGTAATCCTATAATGTTCTACATGTATCTAGGTTTCCAATAGCTCTGACTTTCCAACTTAATAATTTGATTATTGGATCAAGATGTTGGGTTAAGAGGCTACTCTACTGAGTTTGGTTTGTGTCATGATTCTCCTTTTCCTTTTCTACAACTACAATATTCACCGGTTGCCCTTCCTCCCCAATATTTTCCAACAGTCTAGGACTCTACCTCATCTGCTCTTAGTTAGAGTTTAACCTTCCACTTCTTTTCATATGGGTACCACTGCCTTTGATGACTCCCCCACTGATTTTTTGTTATCTTCTTAACTTTTGGTGTTCGTCTTTTTGGTTGTTGTAGAAGTTTGGAATGGCGAACTTTATGCTACTACCTCATGGCCGATTCCCATTTCATCATCATTATTATCCTCTAAGATTTTGATCACTTTGTCCACCGTAGGTTGGGTAACTAAATGTTGTATTCTCTTCTCATTATGCTTCTCCTTTAGTCATGTTGCTTCCCAATTTGTATCTTGCTAGTTCTAAACTTCTTTTAGCACTTCTCTCTTTTATTATGTAGTTTCAACTTCAGCCACTTTTTCTTCTTTTAAATCTTGGATCTATGAAACTCAATGATACATACCTTTTTATATTATTTGAAAGATATGTTGTCTATTTAGTAAATGAATTATAGTAACATTTTTAGGGAAGAAAATTCTACTAAAATAAAATAAAGCATAAGTAGGGTCAATTTGCAAATGACCCAAGCACCTCAATTGATATATATTATCAACCTAACACACTAGGATATCTCATAATTTGTGATTCATTCTAGAAAAACAAAATCCTAGAGAGAGAAGGAGAGTTAGGGTTCAAGTAGAGAAAGAGGTGGAATTGCTGATCTAGGGTTTCACCATATGAGAAATGATGAAATCAAGTAAGTTTAGCTTCTTTTTTTATAGTCATCTATGGTGAATCTTCTCTCACATGTAAAGATTTCGTCCCTCCTCTGATTTGATTCAAAATGACACCAAATCCCTCCCTTTTCCCACCCTTTCTCCATAATTCTCCATTCCTAGGATTTCTGAGTTGAAAGGAAGAAGAAAGAAATGATTTGGGAGTTTGATATGAATTCAGAAACTCCAGATATGGGGCTGTGATTTTAAGGTGTTTTCACACCTTAGGGGATTATATCCTTCAAACATTATATTTCACGAAATTGAATTAAATCCTCAATAATCTTCAATTCATTTGTATGTGACTGCAAACACTAAATTTTCCTATCAATTTTAGCTTACGAAAGATGATCTAGAAATGGATTGATTTCATATTGTGATGAATTTCAAATGATAAAATCATATAGAAATGGATACAAATCATCTAAACTAGAATTCCTAATGTTATTTCTCAAGTTATAAGAATATACTGAAATCTAGTACTTTTGGTTATGTCTGAAATCGTTGTATAATTGAATAAAGAATTTTGCCTATTTGGAACTTCTTCTTTATGAATGATTCTTTCATATGAATGCTTAGTACGTACATGTTAGATACTATCTTGGATTTCATGTGATGTTATTAGTGTTTTCTTGATATCCAAGTAAATAGGGTGAAACCCTAAATGAATGGAAAGATGGAAGTTTACTAATAGTAATCATGAAATTTAACTGATGTGATTCCTTAATCATTATGTATTCATTTATTCAAGGTATTCTTGATACATGATATTTCAGTGAATGATGTCGAAACCCTAGTTCATTTCTTACCATGGTTTCATATGTATATGTTGGTTGTATGTAAATTTTTGAAAGAAATTTTTTATAAGTGATATATTATGATTTATAACATCCTTAAGTGAGTTGTTTGATATGTGAATGAAGTGAAGGAAACCCTTAGAATAGGGTACTTAGTAAATGAAGTGTTTCTATCTACTATTCTTCATTTGATAAGTAATGTTGCATAGTTGCTCAGTTTATGATATAGATAGTTGATAATTTATGAAAAGGACTATTTATAAGGTTAAATTAAGATATGTTGATTTGATGATCGAACTATGAAATAAATAGTGAATTAGACATTTAGATCCCCTGAACACTGTAGAATCCTCACAGGAGGCCTGCATTGTGATGAGGAAATGTGCTTCTTGACTGGAGGTCTCACATAGGTTGAGGTATACCGGAGTGCACCAGTCAAGTGTGGGGATTTAGGCCAATGAGGGTGCACTCCTTAAATGATTGGTATCCAACACCAACTGAGGATGTCAGTGCTACCTAAGTTATGAGTTGTGGAAATCAGTGGACATCTCCGATAGGTCCACTGGTGTGCAACAAGTCTAAGGGCTTTTGACTCCCGCCTGAGTGCCTAGGTTGAGAGGAGGAGTATGAGATACCTGGTCACTCCCATTAGCCATCGAGAGCCACCTGTGGTGATGCCAACTATAGACGTGGTATTGAGATTACAAACTTAGGATCTTGGGCATGCTTCTAATTTTTTTTACAATGAGATCATAGCTTGTTGTGATGCTTATTGTGGTACACCTCATGTAGGTTTAGGGCATAATAAGATGAATATGATATTAATCAAGTATAAGTAGTGATTGTTTTCTTCTTTAGAATTTTCTAGAGTAACTTGCTATTTGTATGTTTCTGAATTACTAATATTTTGTGATTAATAAAGCATGTTTAGATATTGATTTACTCTTCTAGAAAATCTAGAGTACCCTATTATATACATTTATACAAATGATTATTTCATGTATAGCTCATTATATATATAATGGCTTAATAATATATGTTTTGACAATTAAAGTGTATTGTACTATTTCTTTGAAGTACTCATTACTGAGAAAGTAGGCTCACTCATCTACTCACAAATTTTTAGAGAAACCAAGTGGATTTGAATAATATCAATGTCAGAGTAGATCTTCCACATGATTCAAGTATCAGACTAGTTGAGATCATTCAGTCCCTATCACTCTAGGTCCTTGTAGAATAGTGAGAGAGTTGTAAATGATGATGTATAACTTTGTTTCCTTAGTAGTAGATAATGTATGTGATTATCATGTAGTATGTACATGGAAGTGTGAGAAATAGAATAAATGTTTGGATATGTATCTTTAATGTTGAGACCGGATTGGAGTAACCAAGTTTTGCCTTCCCTTGTAAAGTTGTTTATATGATTGAATGTGAGAAAAAGGAGTTTGAAATATAAAAGGGGTTAAGGGTGTTCTTCTTGTTATGTTTTAACCTCAACTTATATCCTAATCTCACGATTAGTGGTAATCATGGAATTTGGGTGTGATAGCTTGGTATCAGAGCTTAGGTTGAGTCGTTAGGGACCATTAAGATATAAAGTCAGGGTCATATGTGTAGCAATTTGGACGTGAAGTGTCAATAGATCTGGGATATTTGAGTATTAGGATACCCCGGCCCGATATCAGAATACTTAGGTTGACCAATATCAAGCTACTCTATCTATTCTTCTCTGGATGCCCTAGGTAGGTATGTAGTGGGAGGATAGGCTGCAGAGAAACTCTAGAAATATTAGGGCTAGGAGTTTGAAAGTATGAAGTAATAAGAGCTTGAAGATGTAATGAGATATAACAATTATTTTATATTATTGTTTTGATTGGAGATCACTAGAAATGCTCTTATATTTTTTAATTTAGATATTCACTTTGTAGAATATATATGATTTTCTAGATTGTTGTATATCATGTAGTTATTTCAGTAATTGTTTGCATTCTTTATCAAGTAGACTAGAAGTTATCTTCAAATGAGTTTGCCCTAAGTGGATATTCTTTCCACATTTATGATATGAATGGGAGTTGGCTTACCCTAAGTATCTCTTGGCTACAAGATTGCACGTTGGGCCTGGTCAGGCTAGTAAGATGCATTATTGGGATCTAATAACTTCTATCTATTAATCTAATACCATTAATTAAACAATGAAGAGTTAAACTCAAAATGTAATGAAAATTCACATACCCTAATATTTTGAAATATAAGGAGAAGATCGGTATATCTAAGAATCTGTTGGAACTAATATCTATGATCTAGCTTTGGGGCCTTAGATAAGAAACCCTAAATTGGGAAAGAAGGAAGAGGGAATATAGATACAAGATACAAATTAGTATGTAACATACAAAATGAACAAGAAAACATGGACAAAAAGTTTTGAATCATATAATTAATTGAGGCACTTTCTTCAATTTGAAATGAAGAAAAGTAAAGGAGACAAGAGTAAAAAAACATACTAGGGTGCACATAAGTGATGGGTCGATTTTGAAAATCCTCATGATAGTAAAGTATATTAAATAAAGAGAAAAAATAGAAAGAAATCTAAAGGAAATGATATAAGGATGGGATTAAGTTTAATGATCATTATTACATGAACTCTCTAAATAAGAATATAGTAAAGATAAGAGAAAACTACATAGGAATCCAAGATAGAAAGAATCAATTATGAGGGATGGATTATATAATCAAGTAAAATGCATTTATGGAGTATTTTCTAGATTGTTGTATATCATGTAGTTATTTCAGTATTTTTTTGCATTCTTTATCAAGTAGACTAGAAGTTATCTTCAAATGAGTTTGCCCTAAGTGGATATTCTTTCCACATGTATGAGATGAATGGGAGTTGGCTTACCCTAAGTAGCTCTTGGCTACAAGATTGCATGTTGGGCCTGGTCAGGCTAAAAAGATGCATTATTGGGATCTAATAACTTCTATCTATTAATATAGTACCATTAATTAAACTATGGAGAGGTAAACTCGGAATGTAATGAAAATTCACATACCCTAATATTTTGAAATATGAGGGAAAGATTGGTATATCTAAGAATCTGTTGGAATTGATATCTATGATCTAGCTTTGGGGCCTTAGATAAGAAACCCTAAATTGGGAAAGAAGGAAGAGGGAATAGAGATACAAGACACAGATTAGTATGTAACATACAAAATGAAGAAGAAAGCATGGACAAAAAGTTTTGAATCATATAATTAAATGAGGCACTTTCTTCAATTTGAAACGAAGAAAAGTAAAGGAGACAAGAGTCAAAAAAACATACTAGGGTGCACATAAGTGATGGATCAATTTTGAAAATCCTCATGATAGTAAAGTATATTAAATAAAGAGAAAAAATAGAAAGAAATCTAAAGGAAATGATATAAGGATGTGATTAAGTTTAATGATCAGTACTACATGAACTCTCTAAATAAGAATATAGTCAAGATAAGAGAAAACTACATAGGAACCCAAGATAGAAAGAATCAATTATGAGGGATGGATTATATAATCAAGTAAAATTCATTTATGTACTCCAAAACAAAGGAAAAATAGGAGAAAAGGGTTAAGTATTTAATAATTACATAGAAGTGAAAAGTTTTTAGAAGAATTAAATTGAAGAGAACTAGTTGAACAATGTAAATCATAAGAATAGGTTAAGAAACTCTAATGAAACAAAGAGAAATGTTAGAAATGATGAGTTTGATTAAGGAAATATGGTTATAATAGAGAGCATAAAATGTGTACTTCTATTATGAAGTCTAATGCATTCATCCTTACTACTATTTTGATTTAAATTGTTAATAGAGTAACTAACTAGTTTCAATTAGATATACTTAATAAGTTCCTTGAGATGAAATGAAATTAGTTATCAAAATAAGAACAAAAGTGTAACAAAACAAATGAACAAGTTGTTGGGTTTCGTTCATGCCACAAGTGTCGCAGAAACAATAATAGAAAATTCTCCACATACCCAACTAGTAGATCTTGTTCATAACATCATATTTGGAAAGAGGTTGTGTGGGATATACCTCATAGTAGGTAAAATCTGAAAACATCCCTTCAAATGATGATGTGTAGAGACCCTAATAAGCATAGATGGTCATCATCAACGTCCTCCAAATGCAGGCACTTCAACATCTGCATCTCTATTTTGTCCATAGAGATGGACTGGAACTCCACATCATCCTTATCAAGCATGTAGGAAGAAGTAACCTTCTACTTGATGACATGTTAGCATTGTGTCACTCTCCTTCTCTCTCTTTGGGATGATGATGTCTAGGGTTCACATATAAGAGAGTCTCTTAATGGTCCAGTCATCATGCCCCTATAAATAGGAGACAAAAAGAAGCAAGGTTTCCCAAAACCCTTGGGAAAGCAAAAGGGATGCAGTTATGTTTAAAACAAGCCACTCGTGGACTATTAAAAGAACATCCTCGATTCAATTAATTAAAAAATCAATCATATCAATTGGTAAAATAATTTTTATTATCCGACTCTAGTTAATCGCTTCAGATTAGCCAACTCACTTTATAATGGAATCTAATTAATTGACATAAGTATTTTATCAAATTAACTTAGATTATATTCTATTATTACTCTAGTATATTACCTAAACATTTTAGTAATTGGTTTCATTTGGAATATTTCCAATCACGTCCACAATTATAGTCCTATTCCAATACATCCTATGTGTGTGCCCTAGTAGGCTCCACATTACATTGGAAGTGATATTCATAACCATATTATGATTTCACAAGAAATGATTGATATCTAGCAAGACTTTATTGCTACCCAAGTAATTGGAAAAGTTGGAGAACAACTTCAACCTACAATTTGTGGTTGGTGTTATAAAGACTATACATTTCCTTTATCTCTGATATCCTGATTGAACTTGAGGCATGTAATCATCATCCTCTTCAACGTTCAATCCATATTCCTTGGACTAAAGCAGACTGTCTCATATATGTGTAAGCTCAATATCACATATTGACTGACATCAACATGGCAATGCATTCATCAGTATCACTTATTAAGTGGCCAGGATATCAAACCTTGTAGGAGGGACAAATCCCATCTACACCACTCACAGTCATCCCCATTTGTCACAGTACACCCGAGCACCACTTTTGTGGAAACTCTTATTTAGGATCACAATGGATGATGTCAAAGTACACTGAATGACACGTTTTGAGTGTAGTGATTTCAGGTCTAAGAACCATACTCACCACCATCACTATGAGAGATGACTCTGACTACCAATTATGGTTTCCATGTGTCAGTCTCAAGGTGGGTCTATTCGATACACTGTTCCCTAACAAGTATCTATGTGTTTGGTTTAGTATCACATATCGTGACTAATGAGATTATGTCATCAACCAACACACAGTCTAGTCTTAAGTGTTATTGTTGTCTATTAGTCTTCCACAATAACATCTGACTAGGGAGATAACAAGAATGTATATACCTCTGACATCTATATGATTGCATCGTTCAAGTCCTCAACTCAAAGACATATGTCATTGAGTAATATCATTCTTTAGACATTTATTATGTCACATCAATATCTCATAACTGAATAAAACATAACAAATTGGAAGATTGTTTTGTTATTAATCAAATAATTTACATGATATGCCATAACAATCATCATATGGTTAGCTCTCTGGGCATACATACCAACACAATTCATGTAAAGGTAGATTATATTTAGAATAGAAAAGCTTGATTGAAAGACAAACTATGGTTCACCCCTGCATGAGCCTTTGATTTTAAATGAAAGACATTCCATGTATTAAACATAAGATGAAACTAGTAGGGAGAATGTTGATTTAGAATTTGAACTTCACATTAATAAAATGATAATAAGAAATATATGACATGAAACACATAATTATACACATGAATGATCCACATGTTCATAAGAGATGAGTAGAAGTTAAATATGATAGGTGGAAGAGTAGCATATGGTAAGAGGACTATGGAAAATAAAGAAGGGTTTGGAACATGAAGGAGTTATATATATTATTAAAGAGAGAGGTTGTGAGATTCAAGAATGTGTTAATTATTCAAGTATCATTGTTGATAACTAACTAAACCTATATATGAGAAAAGTGTTAAATGTTGAAGATAAGAATTCTAAATCTTAAAATCATCTTCTATTTTTTATCTCCCTTAATGCGAGCAATGTGGGAATGAAGTGATAAGAAAATGAATTTTATATGATGTATAACCACCATGGTAAACACATATAATGAATATAATGATGTCACAATATGGAATGATGATGAGAACCCAATAGGATAAACTATGAACATAACCTATTAGAAAGGTCAAGTAAGAGAAATAAAATTTAAGTGATAAAGATACAGAAGACATTAAGGGATTCAAGAGAGTTAAAGTTTTTATATTGATATAGGGGAATAAAATCATGCCACAATAAGATCAGGTTGTTGATATGGATCACGTATTATGACATTTGAGTTGTAATAGTTCAAGGGATGTCAATAGTGATTTGACCTAGAGTACGAACATCTCTATAAAATAAAATCATGAGATCAGTAATATGAGAAGAAACTAGGAGTGATAGTAATCCTACGTTTAATGGTTGCAAATGAGAAAGGTAGATAAACAACATGGAAATGACTAAGAACGGAGGATTAGAAATATTTGAAATGTAACAAGTGTTTTTTGAACATAAGGAGAAGTGCAACATGAGAAAAGTGTGCTATGGAATAATTTTTTTTAGTGATAGCAAGAATGATGAATAATTCATTATTATCTTGAATATTTTGATGTTAAAGATGTTTGATATATATGATCAAAGTCAGAAGGATAAGTATGAAGAAGAAAATAGTAATGAATAAGAAGAGAAATCAGAGAAAAAAATTGGCTTTTGGTAACATGTGAATTTGTTTTTAGAAGTATAATCTATGGAAGGTATATTAAGGGCGTAAATTTGTTTTACATATGATTTCATTTGTGCATGTGTGAGAAATATACTAAATGAAAAGGGTGTTATGGTTTTAGTCATTCATACCAATAATCCAGCTCAGGACTATACAGTTGTTGTTAAATCGAGTCTTGCATCTTATGGATTCTTTTCTATTAGAGTAGCAAAATATTGACATCCAAAATAGAAAGGTGAATTGTCCTTAGCAACTCTGATGCGATGTAGAAAAATAAGTATAGATTAAGTTGTATGAGTTGAGATAGTGGGATGAAATTACTAGTATTGAGATAACACCTTGAGAGGGTATGACATAATTGAAAATGGTTGATTTCTCTATCTATTTCCAAGTAATCAGTTGTGATATATAATTTTTTTTATCATTGAGAAGCCTTATTTTAAATTTGTTGTGACTAGAAGAGAAACAAATGACTAAATGTTCAAAACCACATTCAAATATGAAATACAAGAGTATAGTTAAATATAAAATTTCAAAAGTTTAAAATAAAACATGAATGTACTTTGTCTGTGTATTTATGTTTTAGGGAAAAAACCTTTTTAAGGGGGAATAATTGTTATGACCACATCTGAGTTTAATTGGTAAGCTAGGGTTTACCTAGATGATTACAATCTTAGTTAGATTGATCATCACTTATGTAACGACCGTCATCAAACCGACAACCAAATCATTATTAATTATATGGAATTGCCATAAATAGAAGATTTACAAAAATCAATAAAATTTAAAACCATTTTGCAAAAAGATCCTCTTCTAGATAACACTTACTGAAAGATCCAAAACTTATACATATCATAATTTACATTGTACAAGATTGTTTCAACCCATCTCAAGGACAACATATAATAGTTGCTCTATCAAAACACATACCAGAGCAACATAAAACCTCAAGGCATACAAGTCAAAATCTCAGATCGTTCATGAAACCATTACTAACCGACTCTAAGGACCTGAGAGTACAAAGACGACACATATGACTTCTATCTATAAGACACGACAGATAGTACACTCAACCTGAGCTATTACTGCTGCCTCAACTGTTGTTCCTCCACAGCAGAAATGTCTCCACCGCTTTGTGATCGTCCACCTAAAAAATTGTGGATCCCACGGGGTGAGACAATTGTCCCAGTGAGAGATATAACTCTCCGCCGACCATATTATTATTGGAGATAAACATTATAAAACTAAGTAGGGGTTCTTTATATTAACATGCAGGATTAATCATTGTATGAATAGAACAAAGTAATCTCTTTACTTAAGGAAAATGATGCATCTACCCATGGTAGAGTAATAAACCATCTATCTACTTTACAAGGAATGTAAAGAAACATAAATAACATCTACCAAGCTAAGATGTATAACTGAATAGCGCATCAAACAATGTTTTCCATATTCAATCCTTAAAATAATATACTACACGGTTGAACATCTTTTACAATCACACTTATGCTCTGAGGAGATGAAGTATACCCCGTTCATCTCCAACTGACCACAAACTTCTCACAAGTTAGTACCATACAAGGTCAATGGAAGAGCTGGCTGCCAAGACCTCACCTGTCTCGGTCAGTACGAGACTGCACAGATTCAACAGGACATCTTATGTCATCTGCTGGTAGGACATCTCGTGTCAGCTAAAAAAGGAGCATTCCAGGGTACTAGGCATCTTTTCTCAGAGTACTATGTCAGCATGTACTCTCTTAGGGGAACATCTACTAACAACCATCCCCAGTTATGAAATTACTGAGTTATGGTCACACAACCATACTTTGTACCACAGGCCAGTTCACCATGCTCAATTGAGACATTTATTTTGAGTTTGTAAGGAGATTGCCTCACATCTAGTTGTCCGTACTTACACCCCCACATATTCAAAAATATGCACTCTGAGTTATGCCGCGAGAAACCCGTTTCACCATTCAGCAAATTCTAATGCTAATGGTTCTATGGTCAGGGCAACATTTTATGATTTCTAATGATATATTATGTGCATTACAATATTCTTTTAGAATCAAACAAGTTATCATTATTGATCACAAAAAATGCTACAAAGAAAGGTGTAATACATCGATCATGTACATTTCAAGTCTTTAAAACACATTTAGATACTTGGTACTTGGGATCTGAGTCCCTTATCACATTATTGGGAATCCTCATCCCATCATATCATTATCATCGTGAATATTGGATCTGGGTATTCAAACCCCTAGATCACCACATAACATTGTTACCTCTATAATAGATAACTATTACCTCCAGGTCCTTAGACTAATGTATTCATTTCACTTGTTGAACAAGTATTTCACATAGCTCACATAGTTTGATTAAACATCTTGTCACCTCTCACTCGGCAACAAATTCTCACAGCTTATTGAACATCTTGTCACCTCTCTCTAGGCAACAATATTCACACAACTTATTGAACATCTTGTCACCTCTCACTAGGCAACAATATTCACATAGGTTATCGAACATCTTGTCACCTCTCACTAGGCAATAATATTCACATGGCTCACAAAGCCATTAAGCATCTTATCACCTCTCACTAGGCAACAACTATTCACATGGATCACAAGTCCATTAAACATGTTGTCACCTCTCACTAAGCAACAACTATCCTTTAGGTCATTAGACCACATAAACATTATACTTATTATATAAGTATTTAACATGCCTCACAAGGCTTTATTCAATAAGAGAAGTACAACCTTCCCATTATTAGGTTGAGGATTTCTCTTTATAGCCAAATAGGGTTTCAAGTTCATATAACCAATTTAAACACTAATTCATTGCTCCACGCATCTAGGAGCATATATTGATATCATAAGTATGCATTCATACTTATCTGTTCTCGTCATTTATCATTAAATGATTATCAACACAAAGTATGAGTTTCGCTCTCATCCTCACTAGGATATTGATTACATCATGCTCCTGGTTCAATCCTCCTCTTTTAGGAATATAGTTTATCATTAACAATTCACATCATCTTTTATTTTGCAATAACACAACTTGCAACATATATCACTCAATCAATCACATATGATTAAAGTGTCTCTACCCTATTGGGTATCAAGATGTGCGTATATTATCATATCATGCTTTAAGCTACATTCTTTACTTCATGTTGTATATCCAAATTGAGCATGTGAGATAGTCACATCACCATGTCATGTTTCAGGGTGTATCCCCTAATCATCATATTATGTACCCATGTCAAATTGACTATCACTTAGTTCTTAATATTTTAGGATAACTTCATATTGGGTATGAGCTAGGTGCTTGATACCATATCGTGTATAAGCTATATGCTTGATACCATATCATGTATAAGCTATATGCTTGATACCATATCGTGCACAAGGTGTGTACCATATCAGGAATAGAGCATATGCCTCATCATGTATTATTTGAGTGGTATATATACAAAATACCGTATCAGTTTCCCATTCAAGATTATCATATCGGGTCTCCATGTTGGGTAACATATCAGGTTACCATGTTAGGTAGACCCTTAGACTCATAACCCCTTCATTCCTTCAAGGATAAACCTTATCATATAGTTACTTGACAAGCTAGGTGTCTTATTGAATTCTCATACCACAATCCATTACACAAAGGGTTGAGTATATCGGGTTTCAATCCATCATCTAGGGTTTTCCACCAAATTGGGTAGATTATGTCATATCGTGCATGAAGTATGAATTGAACCTCATATCGTTCACAAGATAGGAGTCGGTTCTATTCCTCTCATTCAAGGGATATCATTCATATCATCCATATGGTATCACTCACCACTTGTATCAGCTTACCCATCACCTAGGGTCATCCAAATCTATATTGTTTAGAGTGTTCACTATCTCTTTATCGTGCAAGAGGTGTAGTCTTAGACTTGTATCTTGTATAAGTGGTAAGTGGGTCTCTCCCATATCATGCAAAGGGCATGGCTCATATCATGTATGAGTTACCATCTATCTCCATATCGGGATAACCCCATCTTGGGTTTCATATCGAGTTGAGGTATTTCAACCATATCGGGCTATACCTTGTATTTTAATCCATGTCTTATATTATGCATAAGTGTATACTCAATCAATCATATTGTGCACCATATATGTGCTTCAAGATATCATGTACTAGAGGTGTATTACCTGATCATATTTTGCAAGAAGCACTTTCTATCCTCACTCATATCGGGTTACCCAAATTAGGGTTTCATATCGACTTACAAGTATACATTAGAGCCTATATCGTACATAGAGTCTATACTTGACTTCCTATCATGCAAGAGGTTTATTCTTAACACCATATCATGTTCCATGATATAAAATTCATCTCCATGTCGTGCAAGGAGATCTAAACTCTTAAACATACCGTGCTAAGGTTGTATGTCTACAACCATATCAGGTATGATCTACTTGTTTCAGTGCTTCAACCCGAAATCACCTTGAAAAGGGATACCACCTTCTTCAAGATCTAGACCACCATCCTAACTGTTCTAGTTTATGAATAATAGGTCTAGGCATGTAATGACAACATTTGTACTTAATTGGTAAACTAGGGTTTACCTGAATAATTACATGCTTGATTAGATTGAACATCGTTTTGACTTGATTAATGATAGTAGATCAATTGTGATGTTTCAAACCTAAAAAAAACTCTAACTATGATTTTAGTTTGAAGAACTAGGGTTTGAGAAATGTAAACCCTAATCGGAAAAAATTAGGGTTTTGATAGTACATGAATATGGAATTTGATCAGGATAGCAGTGTGGTAAATGATTTTTCATATTTTCTAAATTTTTTTGTATTTAATTGAATTTTGGATATGATATGGATAACTCAATCATGCATATTGGAGTAAACTTTCAGAATATTTGAGTGTTCTTTGAATGTGGTTCTCGGTCGAACTATACTTCGACCAAAATGTTGACAGAGTGCCTTTCAGCAGTGTAGTATTTTATTTTTATTTATTTATTGGTGGTACCACATGATTCGAAAATTTAACTAGAGATCTAAAACTCAATAATAAACAACATGTAAAATTTTCATAATTTTTGGATGCGTTTAGACCTTATCAGTAGATGAATTACAGTAATATTTTTATGACAGAAAATTCAGCAGAAATAAGAGAAAGTATAGTGAGGGGTCAATGTGCAATTGACCCAAGCAGCTCAATTTCTCTATAGGGTCAACCTAACACACAAGGAGCTCTCATAATTCATGATTCAATATAGAGAAATGAAATCCTAGAGAGAGAGAGAGAGAGTTAGGGTTTGAGAGGAGAAAGTAATGGAGATGCTGACCTAGGGTTTTGCGGTCTGAGGAATGATGAAATCATGTAAGTTTAGCTTCTTTGCATAGAATTTAATGGTGAATCTTCTCTCACATGTCAAGATTCCATCCCTCCTCTGATTTGATCTAAAATGGTATCAAAACTTCCCCTTTTCTCACTCTTTCTTCATAATCCCTCATTTTTAGGGTTTCCGAGTTGAAAGGAAGAAGAATCGGGTGAATTGCTAGGGATTTGATATGAGATCGAGATTTTCAGGGATGAGCTACATTTTTAAGGTGTTTTCACACCTTAGGGTGAGTGGGAACTTCATTTAAATAGTATATTGCATGGAAATTGGTTAAATCATCCATAATCTTTAATTGCTTAGTATGCCACTACAAACGCTGAATTGTGTGTTTGATCTAAGTTGTTGCAAAATGATATGAAATGGATTATTCCTCTGTTTGGATGAATTTCAGATGATAAAATCATATTAGAAATGTATACAATACATCTTAATGAGAATTCCCTAAGTATTCGCAGAGGTTAGAAGAGTAAACTGAAATATAGGGAATTTGTCTATGACTGAAATTGGTGTATAATTAAATAGAGAAATTTGTTTATCTGGATCCCTTTGGTTATGAATGATTGTTTATCTAAATTAATAGTACATATATGTCAGATACTATCTTGGATTTCATTTAAGGTGAATAGTGTTTGTTTGATATCTTAGTAAAGCGGGGTGAAACTCTAGATGCGAGGAAAGTTGGATATTTGTGAATAGATATCGTGAAACCCATTTGAACAGATTTTCTTGACATGATAGAATTTATTTATTCAATTTTATTATTGATGCATGTTATCTCAGTGAATGTCATGGAAACCCAAATTTAGCTTAGTTCCAAGGTTTCATACATATATTGATTTTTATATGATTTGTTGATAGTAGTCTTTATTCAGTGAATGTTTATGTCGCATGAAATCCTTATGAGAGCCATGTAATAAGTGAATGAGGTAAATGATACCCTGAGGATAGGGTGTTCAATGAATCAAGTATTTTGATATCAATGTTCTCAATATGAGATGTGGTGATGCACAACTCGAGATTTGGGTTGAGGTGCACATTTTCCGAGAAAGTACAAATAATTTACAGGTGCAAATGACGATTACTCGTATGTCAATTAATTAACTCTTATAACTGTATTAAGAAGTTAAATTGCATGACTCTAGTGTGTAAAGTATCAAGTGGACATGTATTCTATTATTTAAGAATTTTAGTCTTCTTGTAGGTATAAAATGTTGATTTCTCAGTATATTACAGTGTTTTGAGTATATTGCTCTGCCAAGTTTAGAATGATATATATGTTGTGTTATAAACTTCAAATAAATAGACATTGTATCATAGAGATACCAGAGTCAAGTATAAGTAAGGGAAAAGATACAATATAGTAAGATATTTCCAATAATAATAAAATAATAGACTTAAGAGCCCTGAACATTGTAGATTCCCTATGAGAGGTCTGTGTCGTAGGGATGAAATAACCTAACACTGGCAGTATCTAGTATAAGGGGGTCAGAACGTACTAACATGTGGTATGGGGGCCGAAGCCCTAGTGGAAGTCTCCTTAATATACAACATGTAGTTTCCAACATCAACTAGAGATCCTGGTGGCACTAGAGTACCGTAATGCCAATAGGTGGCTTGACTCTCCGCCTGTGTGCTCAGGTTAGAGGAGGAGTCCAGTTTTTACGGCGTAATAGGTGTGATGAGGCCAGAGAGCCATTTTCCAGTTGCAGACCAGTGACGTAGTCAGGCTTAGCATTCTCGGGTGTGTCAACTAAGTCTTGTACGGTGATATCGTAGTTCGCTACGAGTCTCCATATGTAGAGTACACTGCATATGATTAGGGAATAAGCTAAAATATGATAATATTGGTTTAAAGAGTTTCTTATAAGTAAGAAAGGTTAAGAAAGATTTGAGTACAGTTTCCCAACAATTATTCTTTGTATGTTTCTAAATTATTAGTTCTCTATGAGATTAATAAAGCATGCTCATATATTGATTTTCTCTTGTTGATATCTAGAGTATCCTGCCATATTTATGATTGTTAATGATCAATCTCTTTAAAACTAACTGCCATTATAATTGATATCAGTTGCTCAAAAGTATATCTGTAATTATATCAGTGCTTTAGACTGTTTCTTTGAAGTACTCATTCACTGAGCGAGTAGGTTCACCCCTCTACTCAAAATTTTTAGGGATATCACATGGACTTGAATATATCATTACATCAGAGTAGATCTGCCACAAGAGTTAAGTCTGAGTATAGTTAAGTTCAATCGGTCCTTGTCGCTCTAGGTCCTTATAAAGAAATAAGAAAGAGTTGTAAATGATGATGTATAACATTATTCCTCTTTTAGCAATATTTGTGAATCAGCAAGTCTTATGTGCTTAAAAGTATGAGAAATATAATGAATGTTCATACATGCATTTTTACTGATGAAATCAAATTAGAGAAATCAATGTTTAGATTTCCTTGTAAAGTTAGTTTATGTGGTTCAATGCAAGAAAACAAAGAGTTTGAAAAAGAAGAAAAAGTTAAGGGTGATCTTTGTGTTATGTTAAATCCTCAATTTATGCCCTAATCTCATGATTTATGGTAATTGTGAGATCGGGTGTAACAACTTGGTATCAGAGCTTAGGCAGAGCTGTTAGGAACCATTAAGTTAGTAAGTTAGAGTCATAAGTGTGGCAGATAGGAGATGTATTGATGTTAGCTCTAGGGATTTGAGTATTTGGATATCCTGGCCCGGTATCTGAGTACTTGGATAAACCAGTATCAAGCTACTCTCTCTATTCTTTCATGTATACCCTGCCCAGGTATACAATGGAAGGATGGTCTAGAGAGGAACCCTAGAAATATTAGGGTTAGAAACAAGATAAGTAACATCAATTAAGAGCATAAATATAAAATGACATAGAACTTTCATTTCATATTGTTGTTTTATTGGAGATGAATAGAAAAGCTCTTATATGTTTAAATTCAGATATTCAGTATTTTAAAATATATATGGGTCTTTAAGATTTGTTGTACACTATGTAGTTGTAGCATTTGTTGATTATATTCTTTGTATCAAGTAGACTAGAAATTATCTTTGAATGAGCTTTCCTAAGTGGATAAGTTTTCTTCCACACATTTGAGATGAATAGGAGTTGGGTAATCCTGAGTAGCTCTTGGCTTCAGGACTACAGGTTCGACCTGGTCCAGCTGGTAGGATGCATTACTGGGATCTAATGACTCCTATTAGTAACATAACAAGAGTAAATTCTGGATAGATTAGATCCAAATTCTATTATGAATGTATATACTCTAAGATTTTGAAGTATAAGGGAAAGATTGGGATAACTAAGAATCAGTTGGAACTGATATCTGAGATCCAACTTTGGGGCCTCATATGAGAAACCCTTAATTGGGAATAAAGGAACACGACATAAGGATCAGATTAAGTTTAATTATTAGTATTATATGAACTCTAAATATGAAATATGGAAAAGATATGAGATAATTATGTAAGGGGCCAAGATAGTAAGAATCAATCATGAGGAATGGATTATATAACTGAGTATAATGTTTTTATGTACTCCAAAGCAAAGGGAAAATATAAGAAAAGAGCTAAGTATACAATAAGTACATAGAAGTGAAGAGTCTTTAGAAGAGTTAAAGTGAAGAGAACTAGATGAGCATGTAAATTATAAAACTAGGATAAGAAACTTAGTTGAAACAAAGAGAAATGATGGAAATAACGAATTTGATTAAGGAATGAGGGTTATGATATAATTGAGAGAATGGAATGTATACCTTTATTAATAAGTTTAATACATTCATCCTTACTGCCTTTGGATTATAAGTCTCTATTGAACAACAAACTAGTTTCTAAAAGAAGCACAAAAGTGTAGCTAAATAAATGAATAAGTCATACAAAGGTAGACTATATTCAGGAAGGAAAAACTTGATTGAAAGAGAAACTATGTTTCACCCATGCATGAGCCGTTTGATTTAAAATGAAGGATATGTAATGTATTAAACATGAGGTGATACTAGTAGAGAGATTATTGATTTAGAATTTCAACTTCACATTAGTAGAAGGATAAAAGGAAATATATGCAACATGGTATCCATGATCATACACATAAAAGAAGCAACATGATCATAAGAGAAAACTAGAAGTTAACGATGACATGTAGAATAGTAGTATATGGTAAGGGGATTATGGAAAGTAAAGAAGGGTTTGAAACATAATGGAGTAACATAGATTATAAAAGAAAGAGGTTGCGAGATTCAAGAAAGTGCTAATTAGTCAAGTATCCTTGTTGATAATTAATTAAACCTACATATGAAAAATGTATTATTGAATGTTTGAAGATAAGAATTCTAAGTCTCAAAATCATCTTCTCTTTCATATCTTCTATAATGAGAGCAATGTGGGAATGAAGTGATACGAAATGAATCATATATGATGCATAACCACCGTGGTAGAGCCATCTAGTGAATGTAATAATGACACACAATATGATGATAAAACCCTAGCAGGGTAATTGAGAATGTAATCTATCTGAATGGCCAAGTAAGAGAAAGGAAATTGAATCGATAAGATAAAGAAGACTTTAGTAAAACTTGTGAGATTCAAAGTTTGAATTTCAAATTAAGGGAGAAAAGTCACATCACAATAACATCATGCTATTGATAAGGACCAAATCCTAGAATGTTTAGAGTTGTAGTAGTTCAAGGGATGTCACTAGTGATTTGACCTTGAATACTAGCATCTCTATAAAACAAGATCATGAGATTTGCACTATGAGAAGTAAACTAGCACTGATAGTAATCCAGGGTTTAAAGATAGCTAATATGAAAGGTAGATAAACAATATGGAAATGACTCGGAGTAAAGAGTAAGATATAAATTGGAAATGTAACAAGTGTGTTTTGAACAAAAGGAGAAATAAAATATGAGTGAAGTGCGATATGAGATAAATTCTTGCAGTGATAGAAAGAATGATGAATAATCTATTTGTACCTTGTATGTTTCAATTTTAGGAATGTTTAATCTACATGATTAAAATGAGAAGGATAAGTAGAAAAATGTAAGTAGTAGTGAATGAGGAGAGAGATAAGAGAAAACAATGGCTTTTAGTAATATGTGAATTTGTTTTTAGAAGTATAATTTGTTGAAGGTATATTAAGGGATCAAAATTGGTTCTGCGTATGATTTCAGTGTACATGTGCAAGCAATATGTTAATTAAAGGTGTCTCATAGTTGTAGTCATTCATACTAGTAATCCATTTTAGTATTGCATAATTGTGGTATGGTGATATGGGTTGAATAATGATGGAACAAATGAAGGGTTACCCTGAATGAGGTAGTCTTACCTATTCACTCATATGAATAGAAGGGATGAACCATATTGTATTGATATGTAACCCTAATGAGGTATAGCTTGTTATACCTAGATTTAATATAACTAAGTGATGGTAATTGGATATGAATAGTCCTTGAATGACTAATACAATCATGGAGTACTTTGTTACTGTTGATGAAACCCTAGTATGCTATAACCTGATGGTTACACCTTGAATTATGTGTGGGTTCATACTTGAGAATAATATGGAATGTGATGGTAATGCTTCACCTTATGCATCCATGATGCAATGGGCATGCTGTGAGTAGTATTGTATAATTGTTGTTGAATTTAGTCTTCCAACTCAAGACTATTTTTCTATTTGAGAAGCACAATAGTAAAATTCAAAAGAACATGGTGAACTCTCTTTTGTGACTTAGAGGTAATACATAACAATAGTACATATTGAGTCGTGTAAATTGAGATAGTTGGATCAGATTATCAATGTTGAGGTAACACCTCAAGAGTATAAAAATATTGAAATGGTTGTTTCTCTCTCTATCCTATGATTGATTGTGGCATAGAGAATTTATTTGTTATCATTGAGAACTATTTCAAACATGTTGGACTTAACGTTGAAAACTACCTTCAAGTATAAAATACAAGAATGTAATGACATGTAAGATTTTAGAAGCTTAAAATAAACTTTGAATATACTTTGTTTGCATATTTATGTTTTGGGGATGAAACTTTTTAAGGGGGTTAGAATTGTAATGACCACATTTGTGCTTAATTGGTAAACTAGGGTTTACCTAAATGATTACATGCTTGATTAGATTGAACATCATTTAGACTTGATTAATGATATTTTATCAATTGTGATGTTTCAAACCTAAGATAAAACTCTAACTATGATTTTAGTTTGAAGAATTAGGGTTTGAGAAATGTAAACACTAATTGACAAAAATTAGGGTTTTGATAGTACATGAATATGGAATTTGATCAGGATAGCAGTGTGGTAAATGATTTTTCATATTTTCTAAAAATTTGTATTTAATTGAATTTTTGATATGATATGGATAATTCAATCATGCATATTGGAGAAAAATTTCAGAATATTTAAGTGTTCTTTGAATGTGGTTCTCGATCGAACTATACTTCGACCAAAATGCCGATAGAGTGCTTTTTAGTAGTGTAGTGTTTTATTTTTAATTATTTATTGGTAAGTCCAAAAGATTTGAAATCTTAAATGGAGAACTAAAACTCAATAATAAACAATATTTAAAATTTTCATAAATTTTGGATGTGTTTATACCTTATCAGTTGATGAATTACAGTAATATTTTTATGATAGAAAATTCAACTGAAATAAGAGAAAGTATAGTGAGGGGTCAATGTGCAATTGACCCAAGCAGCTCAATTGCTCTATACAGTCAACATAACACACAAGGAGCTTTCATAATTCGTGATTCAATCCAGAGAAACAAAATCCTTGAGAGAGAGGGAGAGTTAGGGTTTGAGAGGAGAAAGTGATGGAGATGCTGACCTAGGGTTTTGCGGTCTGAGGAATGATGAAATCATGTAAGTTTAGCTTCTTTGCATAGACTTTAATGGTGAATCTTCTATCACATGTCAAGATTCTGTACCTCCTCTGATTTGGTCCAAAATGGTATCAAAACTTCCCCTTTTCTCACTCTTTCTTCATAATCCCTCATTTTTAGGGTTTTCGAGTTGTAAGGAAGAAGAATCGGGTGAATTGCTAGGGATTTGATATGAGATCGAGATTTTCATGGATGAGATACGTTTTTAAGGTGTTTTCACACCTTAGGGTGAGTGGGAACTTCCTTTAAACAGTATATTGCACAAAAATTGGTTAACTCATCCACAATCTTTAATTGCTTAGTATGTGACTACAAATCCTGAATGGTGTGTTTGATCTAAGTTTTTTGCAAAATGATATGAAATGGATTATTCCTCTGTTTGGATGAATTTTAGATGATAAAATCATATTATAAATGTATACAATACATCCTAATGAGAATTCCCTAAGTATTCGCAGAGGTTAGAAGAGTAAACTGAAATATAGGGAATTTGTCTATGACTGAAATTGGTGTATAATTAAATAGAGAAATTTGTTTATCTGGATCCCTTTGGTTATGAATGATTGTTTATCTAAATTCATAGTACATATATGTCAGATACTATCTTGGATTTCATTTAAGGTGAATAGTGTTTGTTTGATATCTTAGTAAAGCGGGGTGAAACTCTAGATGCGAGGAAAGTTGGATATTTGTGAATAGATATCGTGAAACCCATTTGAACAGATTTTCTTGACATGATAGAATTTATTTATTCAATTTTATTATTGATGCATGTTATCTCAGTGAATGGCAGGGAAACCCAAATTCAGCTCAGTTACAAGGTTTCATACATATATTGATTTTATATGATTTGTTGATAGTAGTCTTTATTCAGTGAATGTTTATGTCGCATGAAATCCTTATGAGAGCCATGTGATAAGTGAATGAGGTAAATGAAACCCTAAGGATAGGGTGTTCAATGAATCAAGTATTTTGATATCAATGTTCTCAGTATGATATGTGGTGATGCACAACTCAAGATTTGGGTTGAGGTGCACATTTTCTGATAAAGTATAAATAATTTATAGGTGCAAATGACGATTACTCGTACCTCAATTAATTAACTCTTATCAGTATATTAAGAAGTTCAATTGCAAGGTTCTAGTGTATAAAGTATCAAGTGGACATGTATTCTGTTATTTAAGAATTTTAGTCTACCTGCAGGAATAAAATGTTGATTTCTCAGTATATTACAGTGTTTTGAGTATATTGCTCTGCCAAGTTTAGAATGATATACATGTTGTGTTATAAACTTCAAATAAATAGACATGGTACTATAGATATACCAGAGTCAAGTATAAGTAAGGGAAAAGATACAATATAGTAAGATCTTTCTAAGAATAATAAAATAATAGACTTAAGAGCCCTAAACACTGTAGATTCCCTATGAGAGGTCTGCGTCGTAGGGATGAAGCGACCTAACCCTGGCAGTGTCCAGTATATGGGGTCGAAACGTACTAATAGGTGGTATGGGAGATGAATCCCTAGTGGAAGTCTCCTTAATATACAACATGTAGTGTCCAACATCAACTAGAGATCCTGGTGACACTAGAGTACAATAAAGCCAATAGGTGGCTTGACTCTCTGCCTGTGTGCTCAGGTTAGAGGAGGAGTCTAGTTTTTACGACATAATAGGTATGCTGAGGCCAGAGAGCCATTTTCCTGTTGCAGACCAGACACATAGTCAGACTTAGCATTCCCGGGCATGTCAGCTAAGTCTTGTACGGTGAGATCGTAGTTCGCTACGAGTGTTCATATGTAGAGTACACTGCATATGATCAGGGCATAATCTAAAATATGATAATATAGGTTTAAATTGTTTCTTATAAGTAAGAAAGGTTAAGAAAGATTCGAGTATAGTTTTCTAGCAATTATTCTTTGTATGTTTCTGAATTATTAGTTCTTTTTTAAATTAATCAAGCATGGTCATATATTGGTTTGCTCTTGTTGATATCTAGAGTATCTGGCCATATTTATGATTGTCAATGATCAATATCTTTAAAGCTTACTACTATTATAATTGACATCTGTTGCTCAAAAGTATTTCTGTAATTATATCAGTGCTTTCGACTATTTCTTTAAAGTACTCATTCACTGAGCAAGTAGGGCATAAATTGAGGTTGAAGAATAATGTTACACCCCTATCTCACAATTACCATTAATCATGATATTAGGGCATAAATTGAGGTTTTAACGTAATACAAAGATCACCCTTAACTTTTTCTTCTTTTTCAAACTCTTTGTTTTCTAGCATTGAACCACATAAACTAACTTTACAAGGGAATCTAAACATTGATTTCTCTAATCTGATTTCAAGAGTAAAAATGCATGTATGAACATTCATTATGTTTCTCATACTTTTAAGCACATAAGACTTGCTGATTCGCATATATTGCTAAAAGAGGAATAATGTTATACATCATCATTTACAACTCTCTCTTATTTCTTTACAAGGACCTAGAGTGACAAGGACCGACTGAACTTAACTATACTCAAACTTAACTCTTGTGGCAGATCTACTCTAATGCAATGATATCTTCAATCCCCATAGTTTCCCTAAACAAATTTTGAGTAGAGGGGTGAGCCTACTCGCTCAGTGAATGAGTACTTCAAAAAATAGTCTAAAGAACTGATATAATTACATATATACTTTTGAGCAACTAATATCAATTATAACAGCATTAAACTTTAAGGAGTCTAATAATTGACAATCATAAATATGGCAAGATACTCTAGATATCTACAAGAGTGAATCAATATATGAAATGTTTGATTGATCATAAAGAGAACTAATAATTTAGAAACATATAAAGAATAATTGAATAACCGCACACACTTTTTTAACCTCTCATTCATCTTATTATGCCCTGAACCCAACCATCGCAAATAAATCATTTTATGTTTATTAAACTGAAATAAAATATAGGAATTACTACACTGAGCAGATCTAAAACAATACAGTTAAATAACATAGAATGCCAAAATTACATTTAAAGAACAACTGCTATGAAACTGTACTTCAATCTTTCTTAGCCTTTCTTACTAATAAGAAACTTTTTAAACCTATATGAACATATTTTAGCTTATGCCCTGATCATATGCAGTGTACTCTACATATGAAGACTAGTAGTGAACTACGATCTCACCATACAAGACTTAGCTTAAAACTCAGGAAGCTAAGCCTAGAACTGAATCCGAGTCTGCTAGACTCGAACTGTCATGTATGACTAAGGTGGCTAAACATCTGGCCTTTAACTGGACCTCTCCTTTTAAGATGAATACACATACAGAGGGTCTGAGATGCTCTGTGGGCCTCATCTTGGTACACTCTATGTGTACCTCTGGGTTACCACCGGGATCTCCAGTTCATGTTGGGTAACCTATCTTGTCTTAGGAGACTTCCTCAAGGGCTTCCACTCCCCGCACGCTCTGTGGGTGCGATCTGATCCCTGTATACTGGTCGCTGACAGGTTGGATCGTTTCCTCCCTACAGTGCAGACATCTGTAGGGAATCTACGGTGTTCAGGGCTCTTAAGTCTATTATTTTATTATTCCTAGAAAGATCTTACTATATTGTATCTTTTCCCTTACTAATACTTGACTCTGGTATCTCTATGGTATCATTTCTATTTATTTGAAATTTATAACACAACATATATATCAATCTAAACTTGGCACAACAATATATTCAAAACAATATAATATATTGAGAAATCAAGATTTTATACTTGCAGGCAGACTAAAATTCTTAAATAATGGAATACATGTCCACTTGATACTTTATACACTAGAATCATGCAATTGAACTTCTTAATACACTGATAAGATTTAATTACTTGACATACGAGTAATCGTCATTTGCACCTGTAAATTATTTGAATTTTCTTAGAAAACGTGCACCTCAACCCAAATCTTGAGTTGTGCATCACCACATCTCATACTGAGAACATTGATATCAAAATACTTGATTCATTGAACACCCTATCCTTAGGGTTTCATTTAGGGCACGTTTGATTTAAAGGATTCAGCGGGATTTTTAGTAATACTGAATTTATTTTATCCTGTATCAACCAGTAGCTGGGTTTAAAGAATGCAGGAATATAGAATATTATGTTTGCTTTTGATGGATGGAATCTTCTCTTTCCTCTCATGTGGGGACCAACCGGTAGGTCAAGACGATAGCAGTTGTACGGAGAGCGTGCAATGGTTGGGAAGTCCGTGATGGTTAGGTGCCCATTCTCTCGCTGGATCCCGGCGTCTGGTCGATTTGAGATGTAAATGAGAATCCAGCAGTTATTGCATCATGGAGAAATGCAGGATGTCTTTTTTTTCTTGCTCCAGCTAATCAAACATAAACTTTTGGTTGATGGATTTATGAATGCAATCCAATCTGGTTATATCTGGTAAAACAAATGTGCCCTTACCTCATTCACTTATCACATGGCTCTCATAAGGATTTCCTGTGACATAAACATTCACTGAATAAAGACTACTATCAACAAATCATATAAAATCAATATATGTATGAAACCTTGGAACTGAGCTGAATTTGGGTTTCCATGCCATTCACTGAGATAACATGCATCAATAATAAAATTGAATAAATAAAGTCTATCATATTAAGAAAATATGTTCAAATGGATTTCACGATATCTATTCGCAAATATCTAACTTTCCTCACATCTAGGGTTTCACCCTCTTTACTGAGATATCAAACAAACATTATTCACCTAAAATGAAATCCAAGATAGTATCTGACATATATGTACTATCAATTCAGATAAACAATCATTCATAACCAAGGGGATCCAGATAAACAAATTTCTCTATTTAATTATACATCAATTTTAGTCATAGACAAATTCCCTATATTTCATTTTACTCTTATAACCTCTGTGAATACTTAGGGAATTCTCATTAGGGTGTATTGTATACATTTATAATATGATTTTATCATCTAAAATTCATCCAAATAGAGGAAGAATCTGTTTCATATCATTTTGCAACAACTTAGATCAAACACACAATTCAGGGTTTGTAGTCGCATACTAGGCAATTAAAGATTATGGATGATTTAACCAATTTTCATGCAATATACTATTTAAAGGAAGTTCCCACTCACCCTAAGGTGAGAAAACACCTTAGAAACGTAGTTCATCCCTTAAAATCTCGATCTCATATCAAATCCCTAGCAATTCACCCGACTCTTCTTCCTTTCAACTTGAAAACCCTAAAAATGAGGGATTATGAAGAAAGAGTGAGAAAAGGGGAAGTTTTGATACCATTTTGGATCAAATCAGAGGAGGTAAAGAATCTTTACATGTGAGATAAGATTCACTATTAAAGTCTATGCAAAGAAGCTAAACTTACATGATTTCATCATTCCTCAGACCGCAAAACCCTAGGTTAGCATCTCCATCACTTTCTCCTCTCAAACCCTAACTCTCCCTCTCTCTAGGATTTTGTTTCTCTAGATTGAATCAGTAATTCTAAGAGCTCCTTGTGTGTTAGGTTTACCATATAGAGAAATTGAGCTGCTTGGGTCAATTTCACATTGACCCCTCACTATACTTTTCTTATTTTAGCTGAATTTTCTGTCAGAAAAATATTATTGTAATTCATCTATAAATAAGGTTTAAACGCATCCAAAAATTATGAAAATTTTAATTTTTGTTTATTATGGAGATTAAGATCATCAGTTAAAATTTTAGATCATTTTGTGTTACCTATAAATAATTAAAAATAAAACACTACACTGCTAAAAAGCACTCTGTCAGCATTTTGGTCGAAGTATAGTTCAACCAAGAACCACATTCAAAGAACACTCAAATATTCTAAACAAATTTTCCAATATTCGTGATTGAGTTATCCATATCATATCCAAAATTCAATTTAATAAAAAATTATTAGAAAATATGAAAAATCATTTACCACACTACTATCCTGATCAAATTCCATATTCATGTACTATCAAAACCCTAATTTTTTCCGATTAGGGTTTACATTTCTCAAACCCTAATTCTTCAAACTAAAATCATAGTTAGAGTTTATTCTTGAGTTTGAAACATCACAATTGATATACTATCATTAATCAAGTCTAAATGATGTTCAATCTAATCAAGCATGCAATCATTCAGGTAAACCCTAGTTTACCAATTAAGCACAAATGTGGTCATTACAAAGAACTTCTCCATGGTCCAGGGCTCGTTCCCAACTCCTCCATGGACAAGAAATCACCGTATTTAATCAATTGGTGAAGAAGGAAATAAAGGAATATCCATAACCCAATATCCTACTTCCACCAAAGTTGAAGATGACCAAAGCCTTACCTAAAGCTTGATGCTCGAGCTCTCCTTGCTCCTTGAGCTACTTTGCATGATACCTAAGGGGTTTTGAATGATATCTCCAAGGGATATGGTTTGTGAGTATCATAAACTTTCATAAGTTGGTGAAAGGTGAAGTATATATACTTGGTTTCATGAGATAAAGTGTACAAGAGGTGTCTTCACCTCATGCTACTAGATGACACGTGGCCATGCATGTTTGACACGTGGCCATGCATGCACACACATATATCATGCCATGGAAGAGTCTTGAGGATGATCTAGAGACAATATCTCGGCCATACTTTATCTTGTTGGATAAGTTTCCTCATCTTTATCTCATCAACAAGGCAACCCGATACACTTTATGCAAGGGGCTTTGCAACCCATCATGAACCACCTCCTTGAGGTTCTCTACCCACCATGGCCTTTGCCAAGGCTCAAAAAACTGATAGGAGGCCTGTACCATGTCTCCTTGGCCGATAGGACTCCTATGTCAAGCCTACAACCCGATACATCACATATAAGGCTTCTCCTTCAACTCTTTCCTTGGTCTTTCCATCACTAAGAGTATCATCACTCAAAGGTGATTCAAACATAGTGTCTCCTTCTTTCTCTTTCCTATAAAAGATACATAGAAGGATTAGGGACACTCTAGAGGTGGTAATTTGTATTCCAACCCCTAAATTACAAATTGTACCAAAATTGGTGCACAAAGTATTAGCATTGTTCAAAACAAGTTATAACTTGGGATTCAAGCTTTCCATAAGCCACCACTTAGCATCACTCTCCTTCTTATGATACTACAACACTGATAACACATTCCACATGTGACATTTTGCAATGTAACCCATCATCTTGGGTAAATTGCACTTTTCACTCAGACTTTCATATAATGCACAAATAGTTTGCAAATAAGCTCAATCTTGACAATAAACTTCATAAGAAGTCTTAATTACTTTCCAAGAGATTAAAATCAATTTGTAAGTAACTTTCTTAAGAAAACCTCCTAGGGTTAAACCATAACCCAGGTCAGGGGTGTTACAACTTAATATTATTAGTGATACTAGATCATTTATGATGTCATAAATAAAATAAGAAACTCTAAGCATGCTTCTAATTTGAGGAATTAGGGTTCGAGAAATGTAAACCCTAGTCAACAAATAGTAGGGTTTTGATAGTACATGAAAATGGAATTTGATCAAGATACCGGTGTAGTAAATGATTTTTCATATTTTTATATAACTCTGATTTATCTAAAATTTGGATATAATTTGGATAACATAAATTTAAGTGATATCATAAAATATCAGAATTTGTGTATGTGCGATGGACCAATTGGTCAGCCTAGTTTCATCAAGACAAACTCAGACGACCAGACATTCTGACTATATATAGCAATGTAGTATTTGATTTTTTCTTATTTATTATAGATTCAAATGATCTAAAAATTTTATTGAGATCTGAAAATCAATGATAAAGAACATGATAATTTTTCATAATTATTGGAATATATGTTACCTATTCAATAAATGAATTACAATAACATTTTTATGACAAAAACTTTTGCTGAAATAAAAGAAAACATAAGTAGGGTCAATTTCCAAATTACACACAAACCTCAATTGATCTATATGATCAGCCTAACACTCTAGGAGATCTCATAATTCACAATTTATTCTAGAGAAATGAAATAGTAGAGAGAGAGAGAATTAGGGTTTGAGAGGATAAAGAGGTGGAATTGTTGATCTATGATTTCACCCTCTGAGAAATGATGAAATCAAGTAAGTTTAGCTTCTTTACATAGTCGTTCATGGTGAATCTTCTCTCACATGTGAAGATTCCTTCCATCCTTTGGTAAATGCGAGATGGTATCAAATCTCTCCCTTTTTTCATTCTTTCTCCATAATTCTCTATTCCTAGGGTTTCTGAGTTGAAAGGAAGAAGAAAGTAGCGATTTTCTAGGAGTTTGATATGAATTCGAGAATTCCATATGTCGGGCTACGAAAGGTATTTTAACACCTTAGGGTGAGTGGGCATCTCCTTTAAATAGTTGATTGCATGAAATTGAATTAAATCCTCAATAATCTTTAGTTCATTTGTATGCAACTGCAAACCCTCAATCTACCCATCAGTTTAAGCTTATGAAAGATGATCTAGAAATAGATTATTTTCCTATTGTGATGAATTTTAGATGATAAAATCATATAGAAATGAATCCAAATCATCTAAACTATAATTCCTAAAGTTATTGCTAAAGTTATAAGAATATACTGAAACCTAGGGTTTTTGGTTATGTCTGAAATTGTTGTCTAATTGAATAAAGAACTTTGCCCATTTGAAACTCCTTAGTTATGAATGATTCTTTCATCTAAATTCTTAATACATATAAGTCAAATACTATCTTGTATTTCATGTAATGTTATCAGTGTCTGCTTGATATCTAAGTAAAGAGGGTGAAACCCTAAATGAATGGAAATTTAGAAGTTTACTAATAGACATCATGAAATCCAACTGATGTGACTCATTTATCACTGTGCATTAATTTATTCAAGTATGATTGATATATTAAAATGAATGGTGTTGAAACCCTTTCAGTTCATACCATGGTTTCATATATATGTTGGTTGTATGTGAATTGTTGAAAGCAGTCTTTTATCAATGATAGATTATGATGAATAAAATCTTTATGCAAGTTGTGTGATATGTGAATGAGGTGAATGAAACCCTAAGGATAGGGTACTCAGTGAATCAAGTGTTTCAATTCAGTGTTCTTCAATATGATAAGTAATGTTTCACCGTTGCTCAATTTATGATACAAATTGTTGATAATTTATGAAAATGGTTGTTTATAAGGTTAAATTAAGTAATGTGGATTTGATGATTGAACTATGAATTAGAGAGTGAATTAGACATTTAGATGCCCTGAACACTGTACAGTCCTCACAGGAGGCATGTGCTATGAGGAGGAAATTGTTGGTATGTATGCCAAGAGAGCCAATCATATGATGATTGGAGTGTGGCAATGGATACTTGATTCGATAATAATAAAGGTAATTTCATTTATTATGTTTGTCTCAATCATGAGATGATGACACAAACATAAGTAGATTTCTAAAGAATGTTCTTACTCAATGATGTATGTCTTCAAGTACGTGACTTGAACAATGAGATCATATGGATGCTAAGAGTACATACATTCTTGTTATGACCCTAGTCGGATAAAATTGTGGAAGAAAAATAGACAATAGTAATACATAAGACTAGAGTGTGTGTTGACTGATGATAGAGTCTCATTAGTCATGATATATGATATCAAGTCACTCTCAAAGATACATGTTAGAGAATAGTGTATTAGATAGACCCACCATGAGAGTGTTACATGGAGACCATAGAATGGTAGTCAGAATCATCTCTCCTACTAATAGTGGTGATTGTGGTTCTTAGACCTGAAGTCGCTACACTTATCACATGTCATTGGATATACTTTGACATCATTAAACGTAATCCTAAAATATGTGTTGTCATAAAGGTGATGATTGGGTAGCTTTGACACATGGGGACTTGAGTGTGAATGATGTAGATGGGATTTGTCCCTCCTATAGGAGTTTGATATCCAAGGCCTCTTGATAAGAGAGACTATGAAATGTATATCCGTGCTAATGTGATTCAATATGTGATATGTGAACTCATATGCATCTCAGATAGTCTTCTCTAGTTCAAGGAACATGGATTGAATGTTGAGAGGATGAAGATTTCATGCCTCGAGTTCAATTCAGATATTAGAGACAAAGGAACTATACAGTCACTATAACACTAATAATGCACTATAGGTTGAAGTTGTTCTCCAACTTTCCAGATTACTTGGATAGCAATGATGTGTGACTAGGCACAACTCTTTACTTGTGATGTCATAAGTTTTTTATAGATATTTACTACCAACCTAATTTTGTACCTATAGGGTCACACACATATCATACACTTGGATTATAGGAATATATTCATGAATGATGTTTAAGTTTATTACTAAAGGTATTTAGGTATTCAAGTAAACAATAGATAAACTAACTGGACTCAGAATCATCAAGTTCAAGTGTTGGATTGATTGTTTGGAGTGTTAGGTTGATTATAAATTAAATTGGATGAGTTCTGCCAGAACTGGGGCACAAGACGACCATCTCACGTGATGGTCCTGAGACGAGTAGATCTCCTGACTGAGATAACCATTTCATGACCACAAGATGCCCAGTCTGTGGGGAAATTTGATTGCATCAAGGATTATTGTTGACGTCATGTTGTGCATTAATTGGATTTGAATTGCTAATTTGATTTAGAATAGGAAACTACATGAGATGGACGTCTCACTATGCGAGATGACCATCTCATGCACAAATATGACCATTTCTCTATGTGATATGACCATCTTGTAGTTCACATGTTCTAGAACATTCATCATTCCATACCTTTCTACTCCCACACCAATCGAGAACCCTGACCCTGACCTCTACTATAAATAGAGGGGTACTTGGGGCTTCCCAACACACACAATTAAGAATCAGCTGCTCTAACAATTGTTATCCTCTCTAGCTGTGGTAACCAATAGATAGCCCAAGTAAGGCCTAGCCGATAAAGGGAGGGATGGTGAGGGAGAGAACAATTGAGGATCAGTTGTGAGAGAGTATGTTGGTGACTAGTACGCTGACGGAAGGGGACAACTCCTTCATGTTGGCTTTGGTAGCACAATGTGGAGTTCCCAATGGTATGCATGGAATACTCTAGAGGTGGGAGTCCATTATCTTCTGCTTGGAGGACAATGTCAAGTTGCAGTCTGTGGTGAGACAGTAGGAGCCGTTGCAAATGTTGTTCCAGTCTACTGTCTGTGGTGAAGTCTAGGAGCTGCACAAACATTGTCCAAGAGAAACTAGACAACAGTTGCACATCTATAATGATGAGGAGTATGTCACTACACTTTCACCAGGACCAGGTACATCCTTGAAACCATCCCTTCCATTATATAGTTGTTGACGCGATCTACTGGTTTATCGGGAATATGGCAATATTTTTTTTGATGCCTATATCTGCACCCTATTTCCCTACAGAAATGTGCTTCCCAATTAGAGGTCTCGTGTAGGTCGAGGTAAGCTAGAGCATACAAGTGGGGTGAGAGGGTCTAGGCTAGTGAGGGCGGAATCCTTACATAATTGGTATCCAACAACAACTGAAGATGCTAGTAGTACTTGAGTTATGAATTGTGGCGATTAGTGGACATCTTCGATAGGTCCATTGGTGTACAACAAGATTAAGGGATTTTGACTCCTCGCTCGAGTACCCAGCTTGAGAGGAGGATATGAGATATCTGTCCACTCGCATTATCTGTCGAGATCTAGACGTGGTAATGTTGACTACAAACATGGTATTGAAATTATAGGCTTACGATCCCAGGCATGCTTCTAAGTCTTGTATAGTGAGATCATATCTTTCTATGATGCTTTCACATGTTGTGATACACCTCATGTGGCTTTAGGACATAATAAGATGAATGTGAGATTAATCAAGTGTGTATATTTATTGTTTTATTCTTTAGAATTTTCTAGAGTAACTAGCTATTTGTATGTTTCTGAATTACTAAATTCTCTTTGTTATTAATCAAGCATGTTTAGGTATTGATTCACTCTTGTAGATACCTAGAGTACTCTACCATATATATATCTAAATATAATTTGTTCATGTATATCTCATTATTGTTTCTCTTTATATTTAATGGCTTGATAACATATGTCTTGACAACTAAATTGCTTTATATTTTTTGTTTAAAGTACTCATTAAATGAGTGAGTAGGCTTACCTCTCTACTCACAAATTTGTACGGAAACCATGTGGGTCTAAAGAATATCAATTCTAGAGTAGATATTGCAAATGAGTCAAGTATCAAACTAGTTATGCTTAGTCGGTCCATGTCACTCTAGGTCCTTGTATAATAGTGAGACAGTTGAAAATGATGATGTATCACTTTGTTTCCTTAATATTAGAGAATGTATCTAATTGTCATGATGTATGTACATGGAAGTTTGAGAAACATAATGAAGGTTTAGATATGTATCTTTAATGTTGATATCTGATTGGAGTAAACAAGTTTCAACTGTCCTTGTAAAGTTGTTCATAGGATTGAATGTGAGAAAAAAAAGAGTTTGAAATAAAAAAGGGGTTAAGGGTGTCCTTCATGTTATCTTTTAACCTCAACTTATGCCCTAATCTTATGATTAGTGGTAATCATAGGAAGTGGGTGTGACAACAACACTATATTGCATGTGTAATTCACACCCCACTAGTTATTTACTCTATAATACCAACCTTACTCACATACACCATCAAAAGGCTATATGCAGCAACCTACTACTTTTGATATACATGTTGATCAATTGAAATCACTCAAACTATTAAGTGTAATTTAAATTCATTAGTAGTATAATGGAGTATGAGTGTAATGAAGAATGGATCACAATTTATAGAACAGTAGAACATGTGTGTAATGAAGAATGGATCATGATTGAGGAAATGATCGGGCAAGATTGTAATGAAGAATGGATCACAATTGACAGAATAATGGGGGCAAGAGTGTAACAAAGAATGAAATGGATGTTAAAATAATGGAGTACAAGTGTAAAGAAGAATGAAACACAAATCTTGACATATTAGAGCATGAGTTTAAAAAATAATGGAACTAAACTTATAGAATACTGGAGCACGAGAGTACTGAAAAATGGAACATGACCAATGGGATATTAGAGCTAGAGTGTAACAAAGAATGCAACACAACTGACAACATACTAAAGAATGATTCTAGTAAAGAATAGAACACAAATAGCTTCATACTAGAGTTAGAGTGTAACTGAGAATGGAACATGGACTACATAATACTAGAGCAAGAGTGTAATGAAGAATGAAACATGACTAACATAATACTGAACCAAGAGTGTAATAAAGAATGAAACATGATGTATGGAGTCAAAGTGTGATAGAGAATGGAACATGATAGATGAAATAATATTGTATATGTGTAATGAATAATGGAATATGGATGAAAAAATACCGGGGAAGGATTGAAATGAAGATGAAACATGATTGAGGGAACACTAATGTAAGAATAATGGAATACGATATATGAAATAGTGAAGTACAAGAATAACAAATGATGGGATATGATAGATTGAATAGTGGAGTAGGAGTGTAACTAATAATTGAGGGGAACATTACTTGAATGGAAGACAAGCTACTGCCCCTTTCCATATATGTATTGAATTCAAATAGATGGAAAAAATTCCTCTCACATTGTCCAAATGGAAACATCCTTTCATGGTCATACAAGAACAAGATATTTTATTATCCCATTTGTTGTAATGATTAATACTTAAAAGAGGTGATGGATATTCTTACAACCCCATAAGGATATTGTAGATGCATAGGAAAGTGTGAGACATTCATATAAAGAAAAGATGATCAAAAACATGATATGTTTCTAACAAAGAAACATATGGGTATCAAATATAGGAGCATGGGTGTAAGGGATAACTTGAACTTATGCAAGTAGTATAACTGAGAAATTATGAAGAGTGAAAAAATGAAAGGAAATATTAGTGCAGGGGGTATACTGTGGAATACAAAGAGTGAGTAATAATAAATGGATCAAGAAATAATAGAGAGTGAATAATATATGTAATCAATAAGCATGAATATTTCAATGGTTGGTGAAAGGTGACTCTAAAATTAATCATACGACAAAATCATCTACTTGACTTTCAAGAAGAAACCATTTTATGATACCTAATAGATGTAATGGATGATGAATTTTCTCTTACAAGTAAAGGAGGATGTTACCAAATGCATTCTGCATGACAAAGGACATTCAGATCAAGAGGTACCAATTACAAATAGGAGAAATAGAGACATTGCATTTGAAGAATGGAATTATAACACCGTAAACTTATACACATGCAAATGAGAGCAAGTGTCAATTCCCGGCTCATAACATTGATGGAGCATCACATACATTGAATACCATGCATATTAATATTATAACCATCAAAAGATCATAGTGTAATTCTCATTTTCAAAATTTTACATAAAATAAAATTTAGTAAAACTAATGTCATTTCTCCATAACCTAAACATAAGCAATTAATCTTTAAATATGAGAGAAAATAGATGTGGGTAATCGAACCCCGCCAGGGCATTCCTATTAATCCAATGAGTTCTCCATGTCCTCAACCTGATGTCCCAATCCTCCTTTGATCACCACCTATGAACATCACATCCACAACCATGCAAAGTAACATAACACTTGTGAGGGGAACGGAAAACTTACAACTAAATAATGTATATAAACTATACTAAATATAAAGTCAACATTTCCACTGCTTCGTAATTCCTTACCATTATCATGATCTTATTACTTGAAATCACTAAATCAACTAAGGATATATCTCAATATTACTTGCTCTAAAATAATCATTGGATTAAACTTCTCAATGCCCTAAAGTTCTTATTAAATTTGGATAATAACTTAATTAAAATGTGTTAACATAAATATTAAACTTGGAAAACTTCATTCGTTAACATGATTATCATAATAACATGGAAGGTTGAAGTGGATTAACATGATCAACATGACATCATGGATTTTAACTTAAGTTGATATTGTCACTATCCTGATTGAATCCATAATGATCATAAGGTTGATTAAGGCTCACATAAAGTCGGTAAAGGCTCACATAATTACAACCACATAACACATAAGGTCATTTAAGGCTCACATAAGGTTGGTTTAGACTCACATAACATGATTGAGAGGACTATATCAACATAGAATGATTTCTTTAACTAATACATGATTATCATGATTTGATAATTTATTAGCATGGAAATAATACATAGTGTTCATTTTGGAAGAATAATAATAAAAATAGTAGAAAACAACAATTCTTAGCATGATCGTGATTTCTCATAAGAATATAATGATCAATAAGTGTATTTTAAACAAGTCATCATGGATACATGCACAGATAATAGAACACTAAATTCTAAATTAATACTCATTGTGCATGACCCACTCACCTGAGCCTGAGGAGGTATACTAACATTATCTTGGGTCATGATTATTCATCTCGTGTACACAACATAATCATATATTTAATTACACTTCAGAAACATAGGTTTAGGGTTTATAAATGAAATGTGAAGAATTGGGTTGAGAAACAAGGTCTGATCTAGGTCAAGGATGTTCCTTTCCTCAAAACCCTTTCCAAAGAGTATCTACACTAAATTTTCAAACATAAGAATAGTAAGTCATTGATATCTTAAGTGTTGACCAATCATAAAAAAACATATATTCACACATTTAGACCAAACCAATTGAAGGCTGATGCGGCCCCAATAAGGTGGACCAGTGGGATTCTACCACATGTCTTGTGGCTTGCTCGAAACCAAACCATGTTTATTAACAAGTTTATCTAATTGCTCATGAAAATGTGACAAATTAATATACTCAGTGGGGGGCAAATAAGTACATCCAACACCTCTATTGCTCTTACAATGAAAACAAATCATATGTATGACCCTATTTGAATCCCCCTTACTTTATCTTGATTAGGTACAAGATATCACAAAACCAAGTATTTGGAGTGACTCCATGGAGAATTCCAATCTGAATGATCCCTGATTGGGACTCAACAATGGTCGTGATAGGGAATACCGCCTTCATGACACGTCAGGAAAGTAGTTTGAGGTCCAAAGAAGCCAAACCACATAAACTAGAAAGAATAAAATCCTAACATTTATTCATGAGGAAAAAATGGGTCTAACATAATAACTTGCAGTACCATAAATCCTTTGAAACCTTAAAAAATTTAATTGTTATGGTACGAAATAGACACAAGCTCAAAATTAGGAATCACAAGAATAGTAGGTTTAAAGTGAAATTGAGCATATCTGGAGTTTCATCTTCCCTCAATTAAGAATTATGTAAAGTTTCTATAAGTAAATCATAGTTGAAATGGTCAAGTTGACCACACCATCAAGGGTTGAAATCTTAGGCTGGGGAAGTAGCTAGGATAGCAAGAACAGATCTTGTGTATAAGTTAAATGAGAAAAAATGACGTAGGTAAGATTATAAGAAAGCAAATTCAACTAGTTTTATGGATTCATATGGTCAAGTTCTCCCTCAATGTGGATGAAGGTCAACTTCATGGTACTATCTTCAGGAGCCCCAATAACAATTACTAGGAGAGGTGGTTTTCTTGGAGTCATAGGGTATCTTAGGCTTTACTACGCATCGTTTCGATCTAGTGAGCTAGAGAGGGGTGGGTCTTGCACCCACTAGAGGTGAAAGGGGTCCTAAGGGTTTTTGGCATTTCCACTATAGAAGATGTTAGATGTCAAATGAGGGTTTCATGGGTTCAGAGTGACTTGACAAAACTGATTGTGGTGATGGTAGGGAAATTCATAGAGTAGGGAGAGAGATTGGGAATGGGGAAGGCACGGGGATTATATTCCCGACAATGTGGAAAAAGTGTAAGGTAAGATATGAGGCCCCTACTCTTAGATTGTGATTTGAAAAATCAAAGAAGCAACAACATAACTAAAATAGGAGGTTGCACGATGCCTCATATACAGTAGGACTTATCTAAATCTAGGTGAATCAGTTGTACATGATTAAATAAATGGGTGAATAGTGTATGATCACTTATCCCTTTTCCCTATAATCGTTTAACAAAGCTAGGGTTATCCAAACTTGATGAAATTAGGTGTATTAGCTAATTTGAGCATAGGGAAACCAAATAACCACTTTTTTTTACATTTGAGCTATGTAATATTTTTATTTTCCTCATTAGATTCTTAGGGTAATTAACACAATAGTAATGATTAAAAGAAGTTACAAATACCAAAATTTAATGAAATATATAATATCTCATGGATTACTCATGTACAATTAAATGCAACATATTATACACATATGCAAGGCCACATTGAATTAGTTGGGGTCATAACTAGCACTATATTTGGGATCAATTTTATTAATTACATAAATTAGGGCCAAGTTCAACTTGTGAATTTCATCATTAAACACAAGGAAATTTGTGACTAAGGATATTCAATTAGCTTTATTTCTAAGATGAAATTTCATGGTTGTTTTAGGAACACAAATGATGAACTAATGAAAAGAGTGTGTGATGAAGTATGGAAGATCATTGATAGAATAATTATCATTTGAATGGCTAAAATAATGTCTCTTGCAGTAAGCATTTGACCACATGATGTGGTATTTTTTTCACTTAAAAATTTAGTTAGAGAATAATCCCTAGACTTTTTCCAAAACAAACATGCATAATCACTACTCGTAAGTGGACGTGTCTTATCACAATATAATTGAGTATCGAATCCCAACGGATAATCTTGTTAAGAACCTTGCTAGTTTTGGTCCAGGAACTAAAACTAATATTTAGAACCAAGTTTAGATAAAACAAATTTTGAGAAATTAAAAGGTCAAAACAAAATTAGATCAAGATTAGTGATTCAAAAACACTGGGATGGAATCAGATTTCACCACCAATACTCAAATATAAGTATTCATTCATAACCAAACTTGAGAGAAGAAATAATTGGAGTTATGCAAGTCCCATTCTTTTGGTGTGAGGGATTAACATTAGCAAATATCAACAAAGACCCAGCGTGAGGGGTTTGCATTCCATATTCACAATTCTAAGAGAATCCCGTCCAAAGTTCTTATCAAGGTGTCAATCAAATATAATCAATATTAACATATCAAACGTCAAAATTCTATCGATATATGTTATAATAAATCAGGTAGAGTGGGTAACCAATCCATTTAATATGTATGAAATGATTAGCCATGAAGTAAATGAGTTCATACAAGATTTTGAACAACGATGAAATTACAAGAACTAGGTAGTAGGGCTAGTCCATGCACCCCAGTGAAAGGACTACTCGCTCCTCATAGTGAGGTTCTTACAACTAGCTGAAGCTGAGGGGGCAAACTCAGACATCACTACAGGAAAGAAGCAGCTAGTCTGGTCGATTGATGCTGGTCAGTTGACCTATTTGGCTGGAGGCTAATCATTTCTAGTCAAAGATGGCATATAGATAGCAGGTCAGCTAAGAGGTCAACCGATCTGGGTAAAAGGTCAACCGCTTATAGATTGCAGTGGTCTATCATGAGGGGTCGATTCGCATAGAGGTCGAGCACCTAGAAATTGATTGCTTATATGATGTTGATGATAGGACATTGTTGAAATGTGGGAGGTCAATCACTATTTCGGCGGAGAGTTCAAATTATCATGGAAATAAGGATGGTCAATCTTTGAAGAACCTCTAGAGTTCAATCACCCTCGCTAAAGAGGTTAATAACTCCCAAAAAAGCACAATCTCTTGTCCTTTCATGGAGAACACAAGTACCACTTGAATTATGTGGGGTTAGATAGATATTTTCTCTATGTGTATGATGGGTATCTATAGGCCTCTATACCCGAGTGTATGTAGTTGGATTTGCACCACGTGGATGACCAAAATCTTTTTCTTGGCGGATAAGAAACATAGGCAGAAGTCAATAGCTTTTTTATCGATAGTGAGGTCAATTGTTTGTTGTTCAATCTTAGTAAGTGCTCGACCGTGGAGGTCGATAGTCATTAAGATTTTTTGATCGACCTAAAAGGTTGGTAGTTCTTGATTTTACTTTGGTTGTATTGATCAAATTGATATGAGATCAGTTACTTGGATGTTGTTTTACATCAGTTATTCGACCAAGCAGGTCAAACAACATAGCTTGATAGAGTGAGTTGGATTGAGTGTTGGCCTAGTTCAATTGACTTAGAGGTTGATGTTTCTATGACTATCCTCTTTCTTGGAATTGACTACTTTGGTTGGGCGATCGATACTGATTGCTCGAGATGTGAGAGATTGACGAATGTGAAGTTTGATTGCTTGGGAGCACTTGGACTTGATTGATGATTGAGGGCACACTGATTGGGTTCACGATCGTGAAATGGGGTTCGATCAGAAGACATCAACATTGGAGGTTGATTGGCTGCATAACCAAGGAGGTTGATTATGGTCTTGTGCAAAAACTTTTTGTGGGTCTTCCTTCTAAACATGTCCAATATCCAGTTCCAGCTAGGGCCCTATCCGGAACTCCACGAGAGGCATCCCCCTCTTGAATCACACCTGTTAAAGGGCAAAAGAACCCCCTAGGTCAAGATGGTACAACTGGTGAGGATAGATAAAACTCCAATTCTTCAAGAAAAGTTGAGAAAAGCATTACAATTGTATCAATTTATCATGGAATCCAAATTGAATAGAATGGAGTTATTTCTAATGAAAACTGAGCGATATGGATGAAAAAATGGGATAAGAACATAAACAAAGTGTGATGAATTTGTATTCATTACTGCATGCTATGCTTGAATTATAAGAGAAAGCATCATGCTTTTTGGATAGTTCCACATGAAACTTAAACAGAATCTAGCTTGAACTTGTATTCGTTTTGAACTTATACATCACAATTAGCTTGTTCTTGTAAGTTGAGATATAGTGATTAGATGCATATTATATGAATTGTGTCTGTCAAATGATCAAATAAACTAGTTGCACAATAGTACACAACAATGAACCGAACACGATGCTACCTTTTTGTTATACACCACGAATTTGATTGGCCAAAAAAATGTGCCATTTGCAATATGCAAATGGAAACGTCATTTCATGGGCTAGAAGAAGAAGCTACTTTATGAGCCATTCATTATATTTATAAGCGTGTACATGAAAGAGACGATGGAGATTTAGCTTGTTCTTACAAGCACATAAGGATGTTACCATATACACATTACATAATTGCATACATTCATATAAAGAAAACATGATACAAACGTTATATGAATAGTGGAACATATGTAAGTGAATAGTGGAACAGAAGTGAAACAAACAATGAAACAGGTGTATAAGGAAAAATGGAAGAAGGATATAATTGAGAGTGGAACATAGATAATAGTAAAAATTTGAGCAATGACGTCAAAAGAATAGAACACATGTGAATACAGTGATAGAACAATATTTTTATTAAGAATGGAACACATGTAATACGTTATTCAGTAGGGGTGTACCAAAGAATGGAATAACATATGTAGAATAGCTTTGAAATTGGAATCATGAGGATATATGTATTCTCAAAATGTGTTGCATAGTTTTGTCTTCTTACAACAAAAATGAAAATCATGCTAATGAAGTGAAGAATATTGTTATAGAAAAATATGACAATGAAAATTAAAGGATTAACCATCTGAGACATTTTATCAAGGTTATTGGAAAGAATATACCCAAGTATGCTTAGTGCAACACTTCTCACTCAGATCATGTTGGGTCTTCTAAACACCTCTTACTACCCTCTTACTACATATAAAAAACGTTCATGCAATAATCATATGAATGACATGTCTCATATGTGAGAAATCACGATAGGTAAGATCTTCAAAACCAATTTTTTCATCATTCTATGAGCAAGCATGCCAATTATTATCAACTAAGATATTTACCTATGACATGCCTTATCAACCTGGTTCATGAGAACATGTCTCACCCACTTCACTGTCTCATTGAGATCTAGTCCAAACAAAGATGTCCCAGTGTTAAGATTCATTGTTAAATATCCATATCCTGACCTGGTGATGATGAAGAAAATAATAGATATGATAAAAAATCACACATTTGCAAGGCTGGAACAAGAGAATGGGAGAAGAGTGAACAAGACAAATGTGGTTACAGAATAGAAAAAAAAATTCCTGAATGTTTTCACAGATGAGACTACATAAGACATGTAAATGCTTATTTTTTATGTTAGTAAACCACATCGGGTGCATCCGAATCCCTTCCTTCGCATACAAAATATAGGAGAAGGACAATAAAGATCCTACCACAATCATGCCACCACTGTCGTAAACGATTGCTATCTCTAGCCACCACGTCCAGCCAAGGATATGTTTTAAGACAGATAAGGAAAAAAGGGAGAAAAAATAAGATGGAAAGAGGGATAGAAAGACAAGTTTGTATGCATGGGTGTGGTTGTCAAATGTTTTTCCGGGTCCCTTGTGCCTAAAGATGTCTTTTTTAACGGTCGACATCTTATTCAGCACGTCATAAAAAAAAGACTCCTTCAACACGAATTTTTTTGTGCGTGATATTCTATTTTGTTTCACGAAAAAACAAGGATCATGTATCGTCATCGATCATCTGATTTGTGTCTGTGGTGAGTTTGACACATTACCGATCACGATGCGCCCAGGTATCCGTGTTCATGTTGGGCCATAGTATTCCTGTAATACCTTCTCAAAATATTCGCCAAGCATCTCAACTGCAGACAAGTAGTCTATATGTGTATGCACCAGTAGCCCAATAAACAGAAACTATTCCTTCCCTCTTTACTTCAGATAGCATACCAGAACGAAGGAATGTTCAATCATGTTTTGCAAAAACCAGAGGATGATCATGTCTCGTCGAACATCATCTCATTCGTTTATGCCATGAGCTAGCTACACTACCGATTCAGATGCACCGAGGTAAACCATATGCACGTTGGGCCATCGTATAGTTTGAGAAATCACGATGCTCAACTTTGTTTGGCAAAAACCTGAGAATGATGTATCACAATCATTCCCCGATTCGGATCTGCCGAGGTAACCGTGCATGTTGAGCAATATCATAAATACACCAACATGACGTTCTCCGTGTATAATAAGTACACCAGGCTAGCCATCGTATAATAAATCATTGATCTGTGTATAATAAGTACACCAGGTCTTTATTACTTTATTGCCATTATTATAAAGTATGGGACCGACAGTATACCAGTCGGTCTTATTAATGAGCAGATGCGAACGAACTGCGGCTGAATATGTGTTCTTTTTGTGTTACCGTCTGTGTTTTCATTTCAGGCTCCTATCGGTTTGGTATAAGTCATGAGTTCCGTGGAACTCATTTTCTGAAAACTCTAGTTCAGTTTCTGGAAATGAAGTTTCATTGACTTCCATGTGATTGGTTTGTTGTAAATATAAATATGGAAATCATTAAAAATATTATTAATTTTTATTGTATAATATAAATAAATGAGGTTGCCAATGACATAAAAAATCATATTCATAAAAACATAACATTCTTAAATCATAATAACCACAACAAATGATTATGGTGTAGATTTTACTCCTCCAAAATATTTTATTATGGTACAATTAAAATCTTAATAAAAATATTATGATAAAAATCACATCACAATATTTTTATTTCACTTGTGTATGCAAAGTATTATAATAATATCCACACTTCATGTGTTCATAAATATAAATTTTGGTTCATCATTGTTTAGCGCAATGTAAAATATTAATTTTTACATTATTTCTGTAGGAAACTTTTACTATATTATTCATGCAACGTTACACTTAATTATCATATTTCACATCATATTTTTTAAACATAAAGAATACAAATATATTATGTAAATCGCATTATTTTCACATGGTGCGGTGTTTTTTTCTCATGATGTTTATATTTTTTTTCATTTTGTAGATCGTACTCATTATGGTGGTTATAGTGTAAAATATTTTTCATAGTGTAATTATAGTGTATGATATTTTTTCATATTATATTGTGGTTTTAGCAATGAACTATATCCACACCGCTAATATTTCTAGTCATAAATATTTTACGTGTCATTTATTACGAATGAAGAATATAATTGTATAAGAAATGTTGTTAGTTGTCCCGGAATTCGTTTTCTGCCCTTTTTAAGAGGGAAGTTATGAACTGTATTTTGTATTCACCGGAAGTCACGGAACTCAAGTTCCAATACTAACTTTAAACCAATCATGAAAAATTTCTCAAGGAACTTCAATTCATAAGTTTTTCGGACGAATTAGGACAAACTAATCAGAGCCTCAGAGACGCTGTAAGAGAATGTCCGCGTCGGAAACATGCACAGACAGATAGAGACCGCAGATGACAGATCATGTGACCTATCCATGTCGATTGCCAACATAAAAAAATTAGAGAGACGAATATGATACACCCAACTTGCGCGGGCGCGGTGGGGCCTTGCGCGTACTGCTCGCCCCATTGGCAGGAGTAATTTTGTTGTGCTGGAGTTGCTGGCTGTTGTATTTAATTGCTGTCATTCAAATTTCTAATTAATTTTTTTTAAGTAGATTTTTGAGTTAGATGTAAGATTAGGATGCGCAACAATAAATACAACGACAAGTTGCAACAGCAGATATGGAACTGATTGGCATAACTCAGCCCTTCGTATTAGCTTCACGTGATCATACCAATTGCCAATGCAATGCCTCAAGATGCGGAATACAACCAGTGATAAAGTTAAATAATTTTACATCAACGGGAGAGAAAAACAAATAAATGTTTATTGCAAATGAACTCATTCGCCGGAACTCTACTAAAGTACGCATGCCACAAGGTGGAGATCTCGTTTGTTTGTGCAGTTCTGCAATGCATTCCTTTTGTGCCTCAATGATATCCATGCAAGCACTTGAATCTCATGTCAACCGTGAAGTGGGCAGAGTATTTGATCCGTGTGAGGTGTTATACTCTTTCTGTAGTTGTTGTCTACGGTTTGTAAAACATAAAGAAAAAATGAGAGAAAAGGTTTTTTTGGGCCATCATGACCACCTCGGATATCATACCTAAAGGTAGACTTGTAAGCGGATCGAATATGGAGCGGATACTACTATATCTGATATCTGAAGCTATAAAAATATATCTGATCTGATATCCGATCTGATATCCGTCGGATATCATATAATAATACCTGAATCCGATCAAAACGAGTAATATCTGAATTCAGATAAAAATCCGATCTGAATCATAGATTTATTATTAATAAATATATTATATATAGAAAATATTGATATTACTATGACTACATATGATAAAATATTTAGGTTTTCATATTTTTATAAATAGATAATATCTATTTAATAATATATATATATATATATTAGTCAGATTCATTTTTTCTCGGAGAGGATATAGCCATATCCGATATCCTATCTGGAAATTTTCAGATATGAAATTTGATATCGTAAATCCAATTCAAATTGTACGGATGTCGGATGTTTTTCAAAATTTCAGACTCGAATCCGGATTGAATGTGTGGATTCCGGATATCCATTTACAGGCCTACCTAAAGGGTGAAAATGATATTAGGGTTTACTAAACCTTACAGTATTAATGCCCTAACATACGGAAGATTCCCTACATCTATGATCATGGTGGATGACTAATTCTTAAAACCCCTAACTCGAGCTTGTCTGAAAAGTTTTTCCAAATCTATTGGAAATTTTGATAATTAAGACTCCACATCCTTGAAACTTACTTTTAGGTCCCAATATCTGTTGTAGAAATTATAATTAAGAAATCAGTCCACTCTTTTCAAGTCAACTATTTATGTCATGACCCTATAGTTATAATACTCCATTGGTAATGGATCTCTATTTGTATAGTACGACTCTGATTGTAGTGAGTTGCGGAACCTATTTTCTAACTTACAAAAACTCAAACCCTAATGTTGAGGCTAGGGATGGCAATGTTGTTGAGAAAAAACACATTCGTGGAAAACCACACCACATTTTATACTATATAACAACACCGAATGGTTATGGCGTGGATATGGTTTTAGGTTTTTTAAAACCAATTTGGTGTGTTTTGGTTATGATTCTAGAGAAAAAATAATAGATAAAATCACGTCACAAATAGTTTTATTTTAAATATCTATAAATATATGTAGAATATTGTCTAAATCACATTATTTGTTGTTGTTCTCACATAGATAGCAAGATGCATATAGAGAAGTAGCAAAATTTTTTTCTGCAATTACTACAAACATAGTTGTCTTCTTTGTACACCTAATAACATACATGTGCCCTTTGCAAGTTCAATATAACTAAATATATTTTACTTTTATATATTTTGTACTTAAAATTTATATGTATTTTCATAAACTTATATAAGAGAGAGTTGGGAAGACATAAGAGAGAGTCTCAAGAAGTGTTACTGACATTTGTTGTTACTAATCATCTTTCTCAATAATTAATTCTCATAGTCCACCACCCTCCTATACTAATAATTTTAGCCTAACCCTCTCTCTTTTGGAAAATATATAACTAATTTTAGTTCTAAATATTATATTACTTAACTTTCAATAAAACTAAATATAAACATGGAAGTAATATAGTTTACATGCTTGAAAATAAGCGACATATTAATAGAAAAGATTGGCTTGAGGTCTTAAGATCCGTTTTAAATAGAATATCTTTTTCTAAAAAATAAAAGAATATATATAAGTGGGAAAAATTTAATGAGCCAAATTTAAAAGAGGATGGTATTTGAACTCTGAATGGTTAAGAATGTATAGTAGTAAAATATATATTTGTGCTTACTAGTTACAATGTTCGTTCACATGAAGTAAAATTCTATTTTTTTAAATAAATATGAACAAAATATTATTTTTTTCAGATTGTCTATGTTATTATTTTCATTTATTGTATAATATTTTTATTGTTGTTATGGTTAATAAAAACATTCATGATATGGTGTGGTGCAGTAACCGTGGTTTTTTGGTGATGAGGATATAGTTTCTCATATTGAAAACTGTAGTGGATATGGTGCGGGTGTGGTGTTTAATTTTCCTGATTGATGTGGTTATGGTTTTTCTGTACACTGCACCATAGCCGCACCATTTCCATTCCTAGTTGAGGCTACCGACTCGAAGAAACATGGCCAACCCAAAATCAGAATAGACCCACAAATAATAAGTTTCCACAGATCGAGAACCATACTAAACAAGAATCAAATTGAACTGAACTATGCATCACTATGCTCACCTAGTCTAAGAACACATAATGTAACCTAGCCTTAATACACACAAGATAACTTAGGAAAACTAAAACATAATAATCACATAAGTGATGGCAATCAAAGCTCAACATAAGTAAATATGGAAATGCAAACATCATTTTTTAACATCATTATGGGCCTTGTAGGTATGAACCAAGAAAATGTCATCAGTATTTTCAGTACAGGAACGAGAGTACCTTTCACACAACTACAACACGGTCGAGAAGTTACCAAAAGGTTGTCATAAGAAGTAGAAACAACACTAATTCTAAATATCCTATAGAGGATCGTTAGTACCATCCAATGGTAGCCAAGGTAGACTTTTCTTGCAGGCATGTCCCACCCCAATTTCCTAAAACATTTAATTTACTAAATATATTCTTAATTCTCATTGGGATGTCACATAAATGATAAATATTATTGAAAAATAAATCTTATTGAATCAACACAAGATAGAAGTAACATTTCCCATGTCCCAAGTTCCACAATATAAAACTTAAACTCTAACTTAAGCTAAACTAGTACATAACCCTCATATTAAAAGATAAACTGACGTGAATGTCGTAAGATATTTGACACCCCACAAAGGCTGAACTCCTAGATCATCCTTAAGAGATATTCTCCTTGGTGATGTCCATAGTTCTATTCAATTCTTCTTTCCTCTTGTTGATATTATGTCCGCATCCATGCAATCAATAGAAATAACATTAAAGTAATTGACTTTAAGTATTTTTATAAAAAAATTGAAAATAAGGAAAATATGTAATTAAATTGAGCAATAAATTCAGGTTCACATATTATGAACTTAGTGGTTGATAATAGTATCCTCTACTCTCATTCATCAATTGTTCCTATAAGACCTATATGATCAACTGATGTTCCACTTGAACTCATGATTTACGCCTGAGCGCCATTATTTTGCACCAATTCATCTCATGATTGTATATAAGTATCTTTATGTTCTATTTAAACTCATAAGGCTCGGGCACTCAACAGTAACATGACGAGGAGTGTATACCATTCATTAGAAAAATAAAATAATACCTATTTCAACATATTTGTTATATTATGTTTAGATGAGACGTATTTATTTCTCAATTGAGTAAGGAGTGAATCCCCTTTCAACTCCTTCTTATTACATAGAGTGTTTGAGGTAGGGACATACATGTCATCCTTCAAACAACGCTGAATGATGGCATAAGACATTAACTCTCGCTCTAGGACCAACATCATATAATTCTCAAGGGTGAAGCATGGTCTTGCTTGGCGCTATCCATGTCAAGCTCAAATACCGCTTAGTGGACTTGTCCTCCGTGGGCGCCATGGCAAGCGGTTTTCTTCTAGGTGGCCAAACGAAAGACATGAAGTAGTTGGTTCAAGGACTCCTGTCCACATCAACATTGTTTAAAGAAAAGTGGTTAGCAATAAAATTAAAAATATTGAAAGCCGATGTTAATTTGCATCATATTCTCTATGTTTGGTTCAAATTTGTAACATACTTAATCTAATTGGGTCGACATTTGCATATGGACATATCGAGAAGTAAATTTCTTACCATCACATTGTATTTTCAAGTTGGCTTTCAATTATTTTCTAAGTTATCATGGTCTAATGAAACTTAATTGCATTAATTTGTTTCAAGATCACTTAGATCATAATAAGTTGTACGAGTGCACTCACATAGTTATATCTAAATACAGGAGACACTTGGGAAATACATAATGATTTAATTTTAAATCCCAATATCATATACATTTTTTGTGTGGTATTTTTACTTTTGGCCAGCAGATCATTGTTCTTACTACATGACATACACGCTTTACGCACAATGTAAGAAGAGTATAAAGGTTTGGTTAAATTCAAGGATGGAACTAGAAATGTATAATAAGGGGGAGCTAAGTTCCTAAAAAGGGATTGAAAAACAAAATATACACACACCAAGATTCAAACATGCATCATTTACACAAGTAAAGGTACAAATCATCATTTCAGCTAATCACTCTTTATGTTGAGCATATTGTGAAACATGTATATATATAATTATTATTAATGTTTATATTTTTATAATTATATTTTATTATCTTTTTTGGGGAATGGCCACCCTCCTTCCTACTTATGCCCATGGTTGAAGCGCATGCTATGAACACCTTCTTTGAACCTTTTTTTTTGTTGAGAAAAATGACATTTCAATATGATTATATAGCATGTACACCATATGCTTATTTTTATATTACGGTATTTACATGTCCACTCATGTACAAACTCACAAGGATACAAGAGTTGAAATGTATATACTTGATTTCTTGAAATATTACAATATTACATATGTATTTTGCAAAAGAGAGACATTTGCACATGATTTCACATCAACATACGACATATAGATTTTCATAATTAATATGAATGAATTGGAGCATGACTACATACTTGATTTGAAATTAATTTATTTTGTAAATCATTTAATATAAGGTAGGAAATGATGACATCGTGACTTTTGGTCATTTTGGAATACATAGCAAAGAAGAAATTATTTTCACTACCATGAAATATTGATTTTTTTTCTATATTCTAACATTTATATTTATGAATTTGCATTTTGGACATAGTTAATCATGTATAAGAATTACAACTTAATTTTTATTGTACTAATTGAATAATGGTGTTTACCATCACTTGTTCTTGTACATGGAAAGAGACGACCCTAACACAAATTGAATTGTGATGTTATATTTTCACCCTTCCGCACGTTGACCATGTAACATGTTAGTAGTTCTACAGTGTTGTGCACGCACCAAGCACAACTCAAGAATCGATAGACCAATGCTCTTCGTCGTTGTGTTCTGTTTAAGCAGACAAGCGCAATAGGTGGCATCATATTGTAGAGTTCCCCCGTTTTTAGGGCTATTATCCCACTGTAGTGGCTTTCGTAGCAACCGGAAAAGTTTGGCTAACTTCTCTTGTGGGGAGAGTAAATGGGTCATCCATACTAGGCGCTTTCGTCGCCGACGGCGGTTGCATTTTGCTTTGTGCCATTACCAATTGCTCAACAAAGAATAACTCTCATATATACTCCCTGTTACAATTAACTAACATACAGTCAAACATAATCCTAATATACCATTAAATGATACACAGTGACAGACCGACGTTGGGGCCACCTAAGGCCACTGCCTCATCCAATGCCAGTCAAAATTTCAATTTACACTACATGATCACGTATGATTTGCCTCACCCACTATTCCAAGATAATTTCACACACGAAATTGGACACATATGGGTCCCCAATATCATCTCTATTTGTCCCAAAACATCATAGTGGCACATTACAAGAGTAGTTGTGCATACAGTAACCAGTTGGTTGAGCCAAATACGGCATGAGAAGGGACAGACACGGGATGAAACAATGGGCACAAAAGATGTAGACCGTGTTAACACAACAGTAATTATCGATGCAGTTTTAGATCACAATGAGAGAGTAACTAACACCAGTGGCACGCTAAATTCGGATACAGAAAAGCACACGATTGATTCTCTATGGTACCTCATGCATTAAAATCAGATAAAGAGATGCTATGTATTAACATACATGAGGAATTCTTGGCAGCAACCTCAAATCAGCATACTCACCGAAAATGGGTTACATAAAAGGTAGTTATTACGTGGAATAAGGCAGGAATTAATGACTAGAAAAAATTAATACGAGAGGGTAGATATTAACACACATGAGAATTTCTTGACAGCACCATCACATCACCATGCGCACTAAATGTAAAAGGTTTACTTTCGATAAAAGTGTAACGTTTGCATTTCTGTAGAAATCTATCATAAAGTTTAAATAATAACATGCACGTCATAGAAACATACGTTTCCTTTCATTTTTATCCAAAGGTGACATTGTTAACAAATTTGTCAATTATCCGTCCATGGATCCATTTTTTATCTGATTGATACGGTAACCAACCAGATCATGCTTCGTATCTCCTCACCTTTCCTAGAAAGATATTTGAGAACTATTAATTTTATTTTTTTACTGGAACTAGCTGAAGAGTATAACCGTGTATTTCAAAATAGTTTGTCTTTTCCTTGTCAATACCTAAAGTGATATTGTGACATCCCGTCGCACTAAATGAGATTACTCAAATTCAAAACACAATCGATCATTAATTAGCCACATAGCACGAAAAGAGGATAATTAAAAACCAATTAAACATCACCAACATGTTCAGAAATAATTACATATATATCGAGCAACCTGCATGGCAGCACATATCATACCAAGTATTTACACATATGTCCAGTGGTCTCAGCCACAACATGTACACAAAAATATATTTTTCCACATATAAACATGTCATATACAACATCAACATATTATAAAAAACTTGAGTCGATATACATATCATCTATCAAACATCCCCTTCCTGGACCTAAAAGTACAGGGATGACTCTAGGACACACTAAACATTAGCCAAACTTCTGCTCCTATTGATCTCCAAATTGTTCTTCCTCACCTCCACGAACCTGACGTCGCTGCTGACGATCACCTAAAAAGTTGTGGTGACCCACAAGGTGACACCCATGTCCCAATGAGATATAACTCTCAGCAATGCTTGTTGATTGCAATAGGTTAGTTTAGTTAAACAGATTAAGCAAGTGAACTTATAGTATTACAACAAGCATGATTAACATGATATTTAGAGGAATAGATAAAGTTATCACCATTTAAACAGTTGATTTCTCTTACCAAATTATACATCAACTAAATAGTATAAGAAACAAAGCAATGGTTATCCACCAATGTGAATCACTGTTTAACCCTAATAGATATGTTAAATGGCCGAATTACATCTTTTATTAAGCTTTAGGGAGTTTGAGGCATACCACTCAAACTTCCAACTAGCCATTGTGAAGTTGCAATCAGTTATGTACAAGATCTAGGAGAGATGGAATCCTTAGATACCTTTCCTTCGATCAATATGAGTCCGCCGCATCAACATATATAGTCAAGATGCAATCAGCCTAGTTCATTCTATATATATAGGTCAAATTACTAGAAATTAGGGTATTTAAAACCCTATCATCTGAGGTACAACCGCAACTATTCTCAATCACATCACATATACAGATATCCAAGACACGACCTTGACCACTCTCAATCCAAGATATGACTGTAGCCATCCTCCATACCTTGGGATCAGGATGACAAGGATATATCCTCCATGCACCCAAACATACTCAATAGTATGAGACTCCAAATTCCTTTTTAGGAATAGTCATTTTGCTACCCAACAAGTCTTAAGATTGGAATAGATCTATGACACAAGACACTGCATGATTAGGGCTTTACTTGATCAGTTAATTCCAATTGGGTGAGTTAAGGATGTATCAATCAAGTTACATACAAACTCTAAAAGAGTTATACAAAAATATGGGTATAGAACAACTCCATAAGATATAAAATGTATGACATATATTCCTTATCGCATCGTCATAGGGTATAAATACTTGTCACATCATGAAAAGGATTACACCTCTGTTATGGCTCAATACATGACCAAATGTCATTAGGACCATCATATAATCTCCTACAAGCACATCATTATCTTTCAACACCATAGTAAAAGGTTCCAGATGTCATCATTATACTTGTGGTACATAGGTTTAGCATAATATTGCATCAATCATAAGAGCTATGATGTTTACAAGGTAACATAGTAGGGTTACCACTAGCATTATGAGAGTATACTTCCATCATTACCACATACAAGGAAGATGGATATACTATAATTATTATTACTTAATTATTCAACTAATATTCAACAAGGTGAATTGAATTGATGTTACAAATAAGCACTTAAAGATAAACCATTAGATTATGCACATACTTAGGCAAAACATGCACTCTTGAATCTAGCATCCCATCAGATCATGGATGTTCATAGCCAAAATACAAACCATTGGATCTTGGATATCAACAAACCATTAGATGTCATATAAGCAAAACCATCAAGTCATGCAACTAGGTAAACCATCATTTGATAGGGCTAGGGCAGCCATCATATCATACACCTATAGAGCCATCAAATCTTGGATCTAGTAAAGCCATCAGTTGTGAACCATAAAAAGTCCTTTGGTTGTTGAACATAGACACACCATCCGCTCATGACATAGTGAAACCATCAGATGTTGACACTAGGAAACCCATCAGATGCGAAAATATGTTGAAAACATCAAGTAAAACCATAGTTTGTTAGGGTTACAGAAATTATCGGTTGAACCACTTGATGAGAGCATCATGACCATCGGTTGTGAAGGAAAACATAGCCAATGGTTTCAAGAACAAAAGGAATAAATGAAAATAGCAATAAGTACACACCATCCATTGACACAAGAATCCAAACCATCTGATCATGAAAGAAGATAGAAATCAGTTCAAAACACTTAAGGAAAATTTGTCGTGTTTCACTATAAGAACACCATCAGTTCGTGAACATGTTAGGTCTCGATCTCCCACTTCCAAGAAATAAACATGCACAAGGCTAAGAGTTTTATAAAGGAAGATTATATACTCAAGATCCACCACATTATCTCAAACCCAGATCAAAGAAGCATCTTTCTACATGCTTACTACATTTCAGAACCAGATATATACATAGCAAGTTAATAATAAGCAATAAATGTGAAGAAGGTTATATAACTCGCCTCAAGGTTGATGAAAAAGGTATAAATAACATGGTATCTTGAAGAGAGAAGAGAGAAACCCTAGCTTGATCACTCCACACATCCAAGCTAGCTCCTTTCTCCAAGAACAAGCAAATCCTAGGTCACAAGAGAAGAAAGAAGGTGCTCTTCAACCACATGCATAAGCTCCACGATGAACACCACAGATCCAACCAAGAAGGAAGAGAGAAGGAAGAAAGAAAGGAAAATGAAGGTATATATGGTTATCTTACTTGCTTAGATCAACAAACAAGGTAAGGAAGCTCCAAAAGCTTCAAGAGAGGGTAGATCTAAACCCTAGAAGCACATGTAAGAAATATTAGCCAAGCTCCCTCCGCTAGAGCTTTGTGTCCTCCACCAAGAAAAAGGGACGAACCTCCAAGTAGTAAGATGATGAAGAGGGTGTCTGAAGGGTTCGTTTGGGTGGAAGGAGAGAGGTATGTAAGGCTTAGGGTGAGATAGAAAGGAAGGTAGAGGTGTGAATACATGCATGCCATGTGTCCAAGGTCAGAACATCACGACCATGCAAAACTAGGCTAACCATCAAATCTTAAATCTAGGGGGACATCAGATGTCAATCCTAGGAGCTCCACTGGTTTCCAACACTAGGTGGTGTTGGTATGTATGCCCAGAGAGCCAATCATATGATGATTGGAGTGAGGCATTTAATACTTGATTTGATAAATCATAAAGGTAATTTTGTCTATTATGTTTGTCTCAGTCTTGAGATGATGACACAAACATAAGTAGATGTCTAGAGAATGATGATACTCAATGTCGTATGACTTTAAGTATGAATGATAAGAGTTCATACATTCTTGTTATGTCCCTAGTCGGTTATTACTATGGAAGCAAATAGACAACAATAATACATAAGACTAGAGTGTGTGTTGACTGATGATAGAGTCTCATTAGTCATGATATGTGATATCTAGATATGTGATATCAACAGTAATACCTAAAATCACTACACTCATCACATGTTGGGTACAATTTGATATCATCAAACGTAGTCCTGAAACATGGATTGTTATAACGGTGGTGATTGGGGGACTTTGACACATTGGGATAGACTATGAGTGATAAAGATTGGATTTGTCCCTCCTACTGGAGATTGATATCTAGGCCCTTGATAAGGGAGACTGAGAGTGTACGGTTGTACCCATGTGGTTCAATATATGATATTTAAATTCACATGCATCTCATACATTCTTCTCTAGTTCAAGGAACATGGATTGAACGTTGAGAGGATGACGATTTCATGCCTCGAGTTAAATTCGGATATTAGAGATAAAAGAACTATACGATCACAATAATTATTCATGGACTATAGGTTGAAGTTGTTCTTCAATTTTCTGAGTTACTTGGGTAGCAATGATGTGTGACTAGGAACCACTCTTTGCTTTTGATGTCATAAGTTGTAATGGACATTCACACTCAACATAATTCTAGACCTATAGGGTCACACACATAGGATACACTTGCATTAAAGGACTATAATCATGAATTATATTTAGATTGAATGCTAAAGGTGTTTAGGTATTCTATTAAATAATAGATTAACTGAGTGGACTCAGAATCATCAAGTTCAAGTGTTGGACTAACTGATTGGAGTGTTAGGTTGATTGGATTTGATTAGTAAAGTGTTTAAGTATTCAATTCACACAACAACAGCTGACTGCACTGCCAAATGGTCATCTCAACACTGCCAAACAGTCGTCTCAAGTGTTGAGATGGGCATCTGGTTTATCAGGCTGGTTGAAAAAAAGTTGGCTACCCAAATTGAGGTGAACTAATTGGCTCGGCTTGCTCACCATACGATCGTCTGGGTGAGAAAGATGATCGTCTCGCATGTGCGAGATTTCTCAATTAGGTTGGGGAAGGTTCTAGATACTTTCCCAAATTCATTTGGATAGCATAATACTTGTTATGCAAGAAAAATCAATGTTTAACACTGATTAGAAGTGAATTGTCAATTCCGTGTGCAAACAGGAAATTGTAGAAGAACGAGATGACCGTTTTGCACTATGAAACAAACATCTTGTGTATATGTGATAGAGTAAGTTTTTACTTATATTTTCTCTCTCTTGTAATTTTTTTATTTCTAGTAATACCCTCAATCATGTCCTTCACTTAGTTGACTAAAAGTGATTATCAATTTCATAAAACTGCAAACCCTAATTTCATAGTAAGATGGATTACTTGTATTAGATTATATAGTCAATTTATATAACAACCATATGAGTTTGGCCCTCAATTTTATACCATGTTTGGATAATGAAATCGTGAAGCTCCACCTAAAATTTCATTACAATTGGATGAACCAATTAGGAGTTATGAGTTTTTAAACTATGCACATTATTTCATTTATTTCTAACCTAGGACCTAAGTTTCGAGTTAATTAATCAAATGTGTGACATTTGATGTCATGCGCCCCCCCCCCCACAAGATATTGGGCATGGGCATTTAAGTTGCCTTTTGATCCTAGCTATCTAGGGGAGAACATATGACTAAAAAGTCATCCCTAACCCTCTATAAGACCCAGGCTTTGGCCCCAAAAAACTGACAACCAATCCACCTCCCCCGCACCAACCTTAGCAACCACCTCGTGAAACCAATGGGATATTCCTCCCCCTCACACGAAACTGGACCCAATAAACCCCATCTTCACCAAACTTTGCACATCGTTGTGCCAACTCAACAACCCAAATGAGTTGTTCTCTCACTCCGGCGGCGGCCAACAAACCCAGATCCCAACCTAGCCCTAAACCTACTCAGACCTCTATATAAGATCCCCAAGGAGTTGTTGCCACCTCCCTTTACCTTAAATCCATAGTTCTAAGCCCTCCCATTCTCCTACAAGCCCAAATATTTCACCAAAAGTTGTTATGGCCCCGCCATTACCCACGCTTGGGCTTTTCTTCTCATCGCCTCCTTCCTCCAAATCTGACCCTCCACCCACCTCACGTCTAGGAAACCACGAGCGGAACTTTCCCTACCCTCTTTGAAGCCTCCTACCCCAAGTTTCCTTTTCTCCAATGAGCCTCCCCACCGTGGGTTCCTAACCTCACATGGGGGCCAGAGGCAGAGAAGGAACCCGATTGCCAGTCCACGAAGGAGAACCTGGTCCAGACCCAACGAACCGAGGGAAAAAGAGCTGCCATGCAAGGTTAGCTTGCCGCTAGTAGCCAATCTCAGCATGCCACATAATCAAATAAAGCATCAAGCTAGTGAGGATTAGTGAGGGGAGACGCGCTTATGTAGACCAATCAGAAGCTACCTCGTAAGCCTCTTTGTACCCTTTTATTTACAAAAACCTTTTATCTTAGAAAAATCATAGAAAATGCTAAGAGTATCAAAAATTAGAAAACCTATATATGGTTTTCATTAAAAAAATGCAAGCTATCCAAATAAAATATTATTTAGACCTCAATATGACTTCTTTTCTAAAAAATGATAGTATATAGCCTAGTGATTACTTTTAAGTCATTTAATGTGCATAATGGACATTATTGATGCAACCTGACCTTTTATGATAACCACACCCTTAGAGGGTCCTTGATCCTCACATGGCTCAAAACCCTAATCAAATTGGTATAGTTGACTCAATAATTATGGAAAACCCTAAATTCTAGTTTCTCTCTCTACATATGTATACTTCATGCAATTATATGCCAAACCCTAACTATTTAATCACCCCTTATGATCATGACCAACCTTGAAACCCTAGATCCAACTCTGATCCCTTAGATCATGTGAATCCTAAAGGGAAACCCTTAATGATCTAAACCATAATAGAAACCCTATTTGTGAATGTTTCCTTTTTCGATAATAAGAGGCATCATTAAATAGATGAGACCTTAATTTTGAGATATGATCTTGTGACTCCAAAACAAGATAAATGTTGTGGATAATCCTTGATCTAATCATAAGAAGATAAAAGTAATCATATATAAAGAACAAACCTTAGTCATGGGTCATATGGACCAATAGTAATAGTATATCCTTGATTTCCTTTCATGGTGATCTATTTACTGTTTCTCTAGACTATTGGATTTCAGATCTAATCAAATTAGGTACATGGTCATTATTAAGTAAAAGACTAGTTTTCCATGGTTGCATAAAGATATGACCTTGGGTGAACCTAATTGTTTATACTTTATTGGATGATTATTAGTATTATATGCTTCACCAAACCTTAAAGGAACATAAAAGAACTTTGATGAGTTGTATCTACTAAGGTAAGCACAAATGGGAAATGGCCCACTATGGATGTATGACATATTTCCTAGTATGGATGTATGATAAATTGCCCATGCTACATGTATGATAAAGTAATTTGCTCATACTAGATGTATGATAAAGTTCTAATAGAAATAGTAGTACGACTGCATCTAAAGATATGTCTAAAAGATGTGTTTACCTGATTTTCTACCTTAAACAATGATTTTTTTCTTCTTTCTTTTGTTTCTTCAAGTATTTTAAAATATGCAATCATAGTATTGTATTTTTAACCACATACCAACCTTGTGTTGATGATTTTTGTTTCTCATACTTTCAAGGTACAAGGAACAAATAATGCATCTCAAAGTACCAGAAGCTATTAAATAAATGATCATGGAGGATAGCTAGCTAGATTGATGCTTCTTATCTCTGTTTCTATCAGATAGTTATTTCTTTTCCTCTAGATGATGTATAGGATGAATTATCTCCTATGTATTTTACATTCCTTAGAACCATTCATTTCCTTCTATTGAATAATATGTATGCCTTTTATCCTCATGAATGTTGTTTTGTGTGGCTAATTAATTATGCTTGTGAACAACGATATGGCTCCTTTTCATAAGTTAGTTGATTATCATAATCTCTTATATTTTCCCTTTAGACATCTTTAGATATGAGTGCACGCATATCTATCGAATTTCATTATGGAAAGTATACAGGAATCGGGGTTGTCACAATTGGTATCAGAGCCAATGTTTACATATCATGGTCACATGAATCTCATTCACCCTATTGTGAGTCCAGGGTAGTCCTTGAGTAAGGGATATGAAGGGTGGAGGTGACTAGGATAGAATATGCCATGGGTCTGGCTAAAGTCTCAAAACCACTTAGCTTGGCAATCACGAGGCTACCTATATGGAAATATAAGTCTACCTGGTCGATACCCTAAGTGTCCCCTACTTCTTGGGTATACCTTAATTACGGACCCTTCTCATCTATAGATATTCCCTCTCATCCCCTCTATACAAAAATTCCCCCCTCATCTTTATTTTATACATATCTTTCCCTCTCCTCTCTATGATATAAGGTTAGGAAAAGTATCACTCTATTTATAAGTCCTAAGGACTGACCGATAAGGATTTTCATGACATAAAGATCATTAATAAACAATAAAGAAAAAATTAAAATAAAATATGAAAAAAATGATGATGATATATCTAATATATTCCACCTAATTTCAGGATGCCTCTGAAGACCCGTAACTCCAAGGCCTCTGAAGAGTCATCCTATAAAAAGAGGAAAGAACCTAAACCTCATGAAGAACCAGATTCTAAGAAAACATCCAGGGATAGGTGGGAAGAGCAAAAGATAGTCCTCCTAGACTTTATGGAAACATTACTCTAAAAGGAACCCCTAAACCCAGCTCATCTAGGAAGAAATAGGTGACCGTGCTAGACTTCATCAAACTTAACCCTAACACCTTTTAGGGGGAAGACCAGCCTGAGATGATGGATAAGGTAGAATCCTAGACATTGTCTGTGGAAAATGCCTTTCGTACCCTAGAAATATCAAATGAAATGAAGGTCAAATTTGCCACCCATCTGATTAAGTGAGGGGCAAAATTCTGATGGGAAAACTATGGAGGGAATTGGGGAGGAGAGGTGGACAACATGGAATGGGAAGCCTTCAAAACCCTTTTCACCGATTGTTTCATGCCTATAGCTGAGAGAAAGAGGAAGGAGAGGATGTACACTGAGCTTAAACAGGGTAATCTCTTTGTGGCTGATTACACCCGAAAGTTTGGACTACTAGAGCGATACACACCCATTTGGACTGAAGACCACCTCGTAGAGCAGTATGTTGATTATTTATCCACCCACTTGAAAACCCTAGTCATCGCCTCCCGTCCCGTAAGAATACATGAAGCCCTAGATATGGTCCTTAAGCAGGAAAGGGAACAAGGTTTGCAGAAGCCTTCAAGCATGGGATACTTAGGGTTAACCACCACGGAGGAGGATAATTCTAAGAGGTTCCACCCTGGCCATAACAAAGGATCAGGTAAAGTAGGAGGTTAAAGTAAAGGAAGATAGCGGAATAATCAGAATCAACTGAAGACCTACCACAACAGATGTAAGACCTATGGATAAGGACACGAGGGACCTTGTTGTCATCCTAATCTTGCATGCTACAACTGCAAAAAGGAGGGCCATTTCATCGCTAAGTGCCCTACTGCATCCATCCTTGGCCTCCCTCCAGTGAGTGCTTCACCCCCTCAGGGACACTGCAATGCTAGAGTTTTTGCATTTACTATAGAGAAAGCCAAGGAAAATCCCAACCAGTTTGTTGAAGGTAACCTAAATTCTTTTCATATATCTAATATCTTTCTCGATGCCTCTAAATTATTCTTGATATAATTATCCTATATAGGAACTGTATTCTTGAATAATCATCTTGTTAAAGCTTTATTCAATTCTAGATCAACAAACACATTCATTTGTCAAAATCTAGAATGTATGTTACATCTGCATATAAGGGACTTGGGATATATTTTGGATGTGTCAACTCCTAGTGGAAAAATACTTACTATATTATAGATAATTGATGTCCTACCTCTAAAATTCAGAAATCATGATATGTCCTTTAAATTCATTCTCTTAACTATGGAAGAGTTTGATATTATACTTGGTATGGATTGGCTATTCAAGTATCATGCTCAAATTGACTATAGAAACAAGATGGCAGTCCTCCCTCAACCTCATTCTTATCCTATTGTGATTCCTAGGGGAAGAGGATTCTATAATAACATTATAATTTCCTCTCTTAAAGCTAAAACGCTCATTTCTAAAGGATGTAAACTCTTCCTCGCATTAGTCTCAGAGACTAGTCCTAGTAGTAGACCTATAGAAAGACTAGAGGTGTTACGTGATTTCCTTGACATATTTCCAAAAGAGCTTCATGGGTTGCCTCCAAATAGAGGCATTGAGTTCTCCATAGACCTTCTAACTAGAACCACTCCAATTTCTAGGGCACTAGGATGGCTCCTGATGAACTTTGGAGTTGAAGAAACAGCTACAAGAACCTCTCGACAAAGGTTTTATCCATCCTAGTATTTCCCCTTGGGGCGTGCCTTTTCTTTTTGAAAAAAAGAAAGATGGTTCTATGTGTATGTGTATTGACTACTGCATGTTGAACCAAGCCACTATTAAAAACAAGTATCCCCTCCCTCACATTGATGATCTCTTTGATCAACTTTGTACTACCGAAGTTTTCTCAAATTTTTATCTTCGATCTAGCTACCATCAACTTAAAGTCAAAAATTTTGATATTTCTAAAACTACTTCCCGAACTCATTATGGACATTATGAATTTCTAGTGATGCCATTCGGGCTGACCAACGCACCTGGTGTATTTATGAATCTGATGAATAAAGTCTTTCAACCTTATCTTGATGAGTTTGTGGACATCTTTATTGATAATATTTTGATCGATACTGACTCTATTGAGAAGCACCATGAGCACTTGAAGGCAATCCTTAAAATCCTTTGAGCTTAGAAATTCTATGGCAAACTCTCTAAATGTGAATTTTGGATTGATAAAGTCATGTTTCTTGGCCATGTAATTTTTGGGGATAATATATTTGTTGATCCTGCCAAGGTGTATGTCGTTCTTGATTGGCAACCTCCTCGATTCCTTCTGAAATCTAGAGTTTCTTGGGCTTGGCCAGATATTATTGTCGCTTCATTCCCAATTTCTCCAAAGTTTCATTTCCTATGACTAAGCTTACTCAGAATGATAAGCACTTCATATGGTCAGCTGCTTGAGAATCTAGTTTCCAGAAATTAAAGAAAAATTTGATGTCGGCCCATGTTCTAGTCCTACCTTCTAGCAATGAAGGGTTTGTGATCTTCACATATGCTTCAAGAAAAGGGCTAGGATGTGTCCTGTAATAGCACGAAAAGGTGATTGTCTTTGCATCTAGACAGCTAAAACCTAAAGAACTTAATTATCCCACACATGATTTGGAATTAGTTGCAATCATTCATGCTCTCAAAATATGGAGGCAGTACCTATATGAGGAAACATTTGATATCTTCACCGACCACAAGAGCTTAAAGTACATCCTGACTCAGAAAGACCTAAACCTATGTCAACATTGATGGATCGAGTATCTAAAGTACTACAATTTCACTATCAGATACCATCTAGGAAAAGCTAATGTAGTCGTCGATGCTCTTAGCAGAAAAAGGCAGTATGTGCATCTTTGTTTGTTCTTGAATGGAAGAGTATGGAGGATTTGGTGGGCTAGAAGACATAGTTTTAATATTATCATCTCCAGGTCAAAAACATCTCCATCTTGTTTGATCTTCAATCTGAACTTCTTGAGGCATAGAAGGTCAGTCCTGATCTTGTTGAGCTCTTCTCTCTCCTGTCAAAACATCATATACATCTGTCTATAGGTCTTGATGGTGGTCTTTGATATAAGAATCGTATGTGGGTACTTGAGTAGTCAGCTGTGAAGGCGAAGATTCTCAGTGAGGCACATGGGTCAAAGTACACAGTTCATCTCGACACAACTAAGATGTATAAATACATGCAACGCCAGCTCTGGTGGAGGGGCATGAAGCATGATATTGATAAATTCATGTCCAGATGTCTGGCATATTAGAGAATTAAGGTAGAGCACCAGAGGCCAGGTGGTCTACTACAACCCTTGGAAATCCCAGAATGGAAATGGGAACACATCACCATTGATTTCGTGGTGGGACTGCCTAGGACCAGAAAGGGGTACGACGATGCATGGGTTATATTAGATCGTCTCACCAAGTCAACTCACTTTCTCCCTGTGAAGACTACAACAAAAGTTTTCAAGCTGGCTGACCTCTATATACGATAGATAGTATGTCTAAATGGAGTTCCAATGTCAATTGTCTCGGACAAGGGCACAAATTTCACCTCAAAGTTGTGGAAATAGGTTCAAGAAGAACTGGGCACCAAATTGAACTTCAGTACAACCTACCATCTGTAGACAGACAGCCAGTCAGAGCGCACAGTGTAGATTGTGCAGGATCTTCTAGAGCTTGTGTTCTTGATTGGGAAGGCTTGTGGGACCACTATTTGCCTATAGCTAAGTTTGCATATAATAATAGCTATCATGCGAGTATCGGGATGCCTCCCTATGAAGCTCTCTATGGCCGACCGTATAGATCTCTGCTACATTGGGATGGCATGGGGGAACACACCTTGATGAAATCTGAGGAGATGCAGTTGTATACAAAAAAAGTTTCAATGATCAGGTAGAGGATGAAGCGAGCACAAGATAGGCGATAATCTTATGCAGACGCTCATTGGCAGGAATGTCAGTTCAGGCAAGGTGATCACACCTTTTTGAAGATTTGGCCTATTTGAGCTTTGGCCAAGAACAAGGGGAAGATCAGTCCTTGCTATGTGGGACCCTTTGAGATCCTAGAAAGGGTTGGTGAATGTTTCTATTGTCTTTCTTTGCCACCTCAACATAGTTCCATGCATAATGTCTTTCATATATCAAAACTAAAGCCTTATGTCAAAGACCCCAGTCACATTATGAATCATGAGCCTCTCAAGCTAAAAGATGATTTATCTTATGTTGAGTCCCTAGTCAGGATTCCAGATTTCAAGACAAAGGAGCTTCATAGTAATTGGCATATAGATATGGTGAAAGTTCTCTGGAGCCAACATGATCAGACTGATGCCACCTAGGAGCTCAAGTCTGAGGTTGAGCAGAAATACCCACATCTCTTTTAAGTCACTTGAATTTTGGGGAGAAAATTTGAAAAAGGATGGGAGAATGTGATAGAGTGAGTTTTTACTTATATTTTCTCTCTCTTGTAATTTTTATTTCCAAGAATACCATCAACCGTATCCCCAATTAGTTGACTAAAAGTGATTATCAATTTCATAGAAATCCAAACCCTAATTTCATAGTAAGATGGATTACCTACATTAGAGTATATAGTAAATATATATAATAAGCATTTGTGTTTGACCCTCAATTTTATGCCATTGTTGGATAATGACATCATGAAGCTCCACCTAAAATTTTGTTACAATTGGATGAACGAATTAGGAGTTATGAGTTTTTGAAATTTTTCATATTTCTTCATTTATTTCTAACCTAGGACCTAAGTTTTTGAGTTAATTAATCAAATGTGTGACATTTGATGTCACACACCCCCCTTAAGATATTGGGCACAGGAATTTAAGTTTCCTTTTGATCCTAGTCATCCTAGGGAGATTGGGCGACTAAAAAGTCATCCCAAACCTCCTGTATGACCTGGGCTTCGGTCCCAACAAATCGGCAACCAATCCATCTCCCTCGTGCCTACCTTAGCAATCACCTCACGAAAACAATGGGATATTCCTACCCCTCTCATGAAACCGGACCCAAAGAACCCCATCTTCACCTGACTTTGTGCACCGTTGTGCCAACTCAATAACCCAAGCGAGCTGTTCTCTCACTCTGGCAGTGGCCAACGAACCCAGACTCCAACCTAGCCCTAAACCTACCCAAACCTCTATATAAGATCCCCAAGGATCCGCAACCACCTCCCTTTACCTTAACCCCATATTTTTTATCCCTCTCGTTCCTCTACAATCCCTAATCTTTCCCCACGAGCTGCTGCAATGCCTCCACCACCCAAGCTTGGGTGTTTCTTCTCCCCGTCACATTCCTCCAAATCCGACCCTCCACCCACCTCATGATGTCTAGGCACAACGAGCGTAACTTTCCCTTCCTTATTCAAAGCCTCCTTCCCCAAGTTGCCTTGGCTCCGATGAGCCTCCCCATCATGGGTTCCTGACCTCGTACGAGGGCCAGAGGCAGAGAAGGAACCCGACCACCAGTCCACAGAGGAGAACCTGATCCAGACCTAGTGAACCGAGGGAACAAGATCTATCATGTGAGGTCATCTTGGCCACTAGTAGCCAATCATGGTGTGTCACATCAACAAGGAAAGTTGTGAGTCAGTGCAAATCAGTGAGGGGAGACGTGCTTACGTGGACCAATCAGAAGTTGCCCCGTAAGACACTCTATACATTTGTATTTACAAAAACCTTTTATCTTAGAAAAATCTTAGAAAATGCTAGGAGTATCAGAAAATAGAAAACCTATATATGTTTTCCATTAGAAAAATGCAAGATATCAAAATGAAATATTCTTAGGACCTCAATCTCACTCCTTTTCTAGAAATTCTAGTATATAGCCTAATGATTACTTTTATGTCATTTAATATGCATAATGGACATTATTGATGCAACCTGACCTTTTGCGATAACCACACCCTAATAGGGTCCCTGATCCTTACATGGCTCGAAACCCTAATAAAATAGGGATAGTTGACTCAATAATTATGGAAAACCCTAAATTCTAGTTTCTCTCTCTATATATGTATACTTCATGCAATTATATGCCAAACCATAACTATTTAATGACACCTTATGATCATGACCGACCCTGAAACCCTAGATCCAACTCTGATCCCTTGCATCATGTAAATCCTAAAGGGAAACCCTTAATGATCTAAACCATAATAGAAACCCTATTTGTGGATGTTTCCTTTTTTCATAATAAGAGGTATCATTAAATAGATGAGACCTTAATTTTGAGATATGATATTGTGACTCCAAAATAAGATAAAAGTCATGGATAATCCCTAATCTAATCATAAGAAGATAAAAGTAATCATATTTAAAGAACAAACCTTAGTCATGGGTCATATGGACCAATAGTAACATTATACCTTGATTTCCTTTTCGGGTGATCTATTTACTATTTCTCTAGACTCTTGGATTTTAGATCAAATCAAATCAGGTATGTGGTCTTTATCAAGTATAAGACTAGTTTTCCATGATTGCATAAAGATATGATGTACCTTGGGTAAACCTAATTGTTTATACGTTTTTGGATGATTATTTAGTATTATATGCTTCATCAAACCCTTAAAGGAACATAAAAGAACTCTGATGAGTTGTAGCTACCAAGGTAAGCACAAATGGGAAATGGCCCAATATAGATGTATGACATATTTCCTAGTATGGATATATGATAAATTTCCCATGCTAGATGTATGATAAAGTAATTTTCCCATACTAGATGTATGATAAAGTGTTTATAGAAATAGTAGTATGCTTGCATCTAAAGATATGTCTAAACGATGTGTTTACCTGATTTTCCACCTTAAACAATGGCTTTATTTTCTTTCTTATATTTCTTCAAGTATTTTGAAATATGCAATCATAGTACTATATTTTTAACCAGTTACCATCCTTGTGTTGATGATTTTTGTGTCTCGTATTTTCAAGGTACAAGGAACAAAAAATGCATCTCAAAGTACCAGAAGCTATTAAATAAATGATCATGGAGGATAGCTAGCTATATTTCTTCTTCTTATCTCTATTTCTATTAGATGGTTATTTCTTTTCCTCTAGATGATGTGTAGGATGAATTATCTGTTGGCTAAATTGACATTATGATAAATCCCTTTGTTTCGATGATGACAAACATTTCATTCTTGTCGATCTAACGTGCTACTTGAGTGTTGCAGGAATAAGGTGGATGACAAAGTACTAGGGTATCTATACGCTTGAATATTTGTAAATTTCATGAAATGTAATCAATTGTAAACTTGTACAAATATATAATGTACAAGTACTTAGACTTCATGTAAATCAAGCGTTAGATCTCCTCTAGCCAATCACTACACTGAGATAGGTCATCCCCTTCAATAGTGTCACATATGCACACTCATACATACACTTAATGCCTTAAATTGAAACATTGAAATAGGGGCAATCTCGGTCGACAAACTCCTCGACCGAGACACTCTCGGTCGACAAACTTCTCGACTGAGAAAGATCCAAGTAGCCGTTAGACATAGCTGACAAGGTAGTTGGCAGTTGGAGATGAACGTTGCAAACACTTGATCCAGAGAGCCTGTCGGTCGACAAAACCTCGACCGAGTAGGTGTCTCGGTCGACAATTCCTCGACCGAGATGGACTCTGACAGGAACTGCAGAATTAATTAACTAGTCGTTGCTAAAGCAACTAAAATATACCTAACGGCTAGTTAAGCACTTAGAACCCCCTAGAAAGTGTCTAGAACGTCCTTAAGCACTTGTAGGCCATTCCTATAAATAGGACATGCCTTAGGACACCTAAAAACTATCTAAGCTACACTTGTGATACACTTGAGCATACACCTACAATTGGCAATCTGTTTTGAGAAATTGAGCAACACTTGCATTGGCGATCCTTCTACTTGCTCTAATTTCGTGTCCTATAGGCTAGTATCTCCTATCCACAACAATCACACGTGCATATACATTGGTTAGGAGATCTACACGATTGATATAGGCAAATCAAGCCTTGTGCTTCAAAGGTTAAGTGTAATTTCCTTTTTCCTTCTTGTTCCTTTTATTCTTTGTATTCTCCTTGCTACTCCTAGGGTTGGAGGTTGCGGATTGGAGAAGGTTCTTCTCGGAGGAAAAGGTGGACTTCAAGCTACTTCAAGAAGGCTATTGCAACGGGAAGCTACTTCAAGAAGGCTATTGCAACGGGAAGCTACTTCAGGAGGAAGGCTGCTTCAAGGTTGGTGCAATTACTTCTAGGTGAAGGCTGCTTCAAGGTTGGTGCAATTACTTCAAGGTGAAGGCTGCTTGAAGGGTTTAGAGAAAGAATTGTAATTTTATGTAAAGTCCTTGCGAGGTAATAAAATTAAATTCTTTCAAAATCCCGGTTGGGTAAGCAACCGGGTAGTGGACTGACTACCTTAGTATTTGCTAAGGTAGGAACCACTCTAAATCCTTGTCCCCTTGTCCAATATTCTTGTGGTTGGTTGTTTGAGTTAAATAATTGTTAAATTAATTTTAAAACCCTATTTACCCCCCCTCTAGTGTTTTTCAATTGGTATCAGAGCAGGCTTCAAGGAACCCTAACCAGGTCTTGAAGAATGGGTGATGGGTTGCTCAACAACCTCAATCTTGAAGGGACACTTGTTGCTAGGCCTCCAGCGTTTGATGAAACAAACTACACATACTGGAAGAGAAGGATGCAGTTCTACTTCCAAGGCATTAGTTGGGATCTATGGAGAATGGTGTCAACCCCATATGAGCTTCCTCAAATGGAATATGCAGCTTGGGACACCAATACGGTAAAATCAGCTCAAATGAATGCAGAGGCTGTAAGTATTCTTTATTGTTCAATTTCAGTAGGAGAATTTAATAGAATATCAAATTGTGAAACAACCTATGAAATATGGCATAGACTTTCTATAACTTATGAAGGGACGGTTCAAGTTAAGAATTCAAAAGTTAGTATGCTTAAACAAAAGTTTGAACATTTCCGTATGGATCCAAATGAATCTATTAGTGAAATGTATGCAAAATTCTTTTCTATTGTAAATGGTTTAAATGCTCTAGGTAAAGTTGTTCTTGAGGAAGATCAGGTATCAAAGATTCTTAGATCACTTCCTCCCAAATACAAGCCCAAGGTGATGGCCATTGAAGAAGCAAATGACCTCACCCGACTAAAGATGGAACAACTCATTGGCAACCTAGAAGCTCATGAGGCAACGTTAGAAGAGGAAGAAAGAAGAGAACGTGAAACTCAACAAGGGAAAAAGAAGAACATTGCATTCAAAGCATCAACCAAGGACAATCATGACACAAGTGAAGAAGATAGTGAAGAAGAAACTCTCATTGTAAATGGTAAGCAATATAAAAGTTTAAAACTAATAAAACTCCTAGTGTTTCTTCTTCCAGGTGCTTTGAATGTGGCAAGAAGGGACACATGAAAGGTGATTGTTCAAAACTCAAGAAAGGGAAGAAATCATCTCACAAAAAGAAAGAAAAAGCATATAAAGCTGCATGGGATGATTCAAGTGATGATAGTGATGATGGAAAAGAAGAAGTAGAATGCCTCATTGCTACAACAAATGAAGAAGAAGAGGTAAGTCTTTTTGATCTACCAAAAGAAGATCTAATTGCTAGTCTTCAAGACACTCATAAGAAATATATTGAGTGCAAAAAGAAACTTAAGAAATCAAATAAAGTAAATGATGATTTAAACGTTAAACTTCTTGCTCTTGCATCTGAAAATGAAGATCTCAAAAAGGCAAATGAAGATTATGATCTTAAGTTAAAATCTGTAGAAGCTAATTGCAATCTTCTTTCCTTAGAAAAGTTAAACTTGCAAACTCAAGTGAATGATCTTCAGAAACAACCTGTTCTATGTTCACACTTAGATTATGATGAGGTTGTCAAAGAAAGAAACTCTCTAGTATCTGATTTAGATCAAGCAAAGAAAGATATAAATAAGAAGATGGATGATATTGCTAAGTTACAAAGAAATATAAATGAGTTAAGAGGAAATGACATGCTTGAAAATATTTTGAAAATTTCCTCTAGTTATAATGGAAGAAGAGGATTAGGATATGATCGAAAGAGAAATCAACCCAAAAGAGCTAAAGCATCCAAGACTAAGACTATGTTTGTGCCTAGGAACACAATTCCTATAAAGAGAAATGAAGTTGACTCCATTAGTTGTCATTATTGAATGTGTCTTGGACATTATTCATTTTCATGCCCATATAAGAAAAAGAATGATGATTTAGCTTGGATTCCTAAAACTTAGAAGCTTAAATTTAACTAGTTGAGATTTGACCTAAACTGATTCTTGATATACAAATGTCATATCTCAACATAATCGAGCTCTAACTTGCATAATTTTGTTTTACTTGGAAGCAATTCTGAAAACATTCCAGAAACCTTGTCGGTCGAGAAACTGTCGACCGAGAGAACAGTCGGTCGAGAAATTGTCGACCGAGCAGGTCACTGATTTCAGTCTGTAGTAAAATTGCTGAATAATCTTTTAATTGATCAAGTGGCTATCTATTTGCTGTTAATAACTGTTTTACATGCAAAATAAGAATAAATTCTGGAAATCATTCTTGGAACACAATATATTAAAGTTTTCCATCATGAGTTAAGAAGACTGATTCTTGAAAAAGGTGGTCAGGGATGAACAAATTATAAAAATCTTGAACACTTATATAAGCATATCTTCATCTATACTATGAATCATATTTGTTTTAAGTCAAGGAAAATTACTGTTTTCATGGTTTATTCTAAGTATTCCTTGACATATCTACATAGAAACCTTGTATTGAATTTCATGATTCTAATGTTCTATCATCATACATATGTGTTCACTATTTCACCATTCAGTTCTCTACATGTAAAGATGTTTCTATAAAAATAAGAATCTATGATGTGCATGGACTATGTCATATAGGTTTTACTCAAAGTATCTCAAATTGATATCTCTTTAAGTTACTTGCAAAATTTATACTTCACATGTGAAATCTACAGGTTTTGCCTCTTGGTTGAAATAAAATTTGACCAAGGGGCGCTATGGTCGTAGTCAAGGTCGACCTAAAATAAGCTTGACAAAATGCTTATTTGTACATCATTTTATTGTACTTAATCTTAGTATCAAAATGTATTTTTGATAAAGGTCAAAATCAAATTTTAGAAATCATTTGTGACCTTAGAAGCTTTAAATTGCTTTAAATTATAAGATTAAGGGGGAGCTCATAAAAACAATTTTGATTATTTGATTACAAAAACATTGTAAACATCATTTAAAGCTTGTTATGACCTTAGTATTTTTACTCTTGGTTATGAAGAAATCTACAAATTTCATAAAAATGATATATCTTGTTCTTAAAGGAACTCTCTAAACAAATCAGGGCTTAACATCCCGTGCATTTGGTTAGAAACATTTTTATGTACTCTAAGATTAAAGGATTCTCATTTCATTTTTAGGGCTTAACATCCCTTGTAAAATGGGTGAGAAATCAATACACATAAGCCATAAACTTAAAAGAAACTCATATCATTTCAAGGCTTAACATCCTTTGCAAATGATTGAGAAACAAATTGTGGCTAAATTTGACAATAAAATCCCTTGATTTTAATTGGATATCTCTTTAAGGGGGAGCAAAGCTTAAAAAGATAGACACAAAGTCATACTAAATGATTGTATTGGATATCTTTTTGAAATGACAAAGGGGGAGAAATAATATAAAATCACAAACATAAAATTAAAATGAGTTTCATAATATCTTGGCCAGCAGTCACTTGCAAAACCAAAGATGGCTACAAAGGTAAATTTCAGGTATGAAACTCACATGTTTTATATTTCCTTATTTTATATTTAGGAAATGTTTGTCATCTTCAAAAAGGGGGAGATTGTTGGCTAAATTGACATTATGATAAATCCCTTTGTTTTGATGATGACAAACAATTCATTCTTGTCGATCTAACGTGCTACTTGAGTGTTGCAGGAATAAGGTGGATGACAAAGTACTAGGGTATCTATACGCTTGAATATTTGTAAATTTCATGAAATGTAATCAATTTTAAACTTGTACAAATATATAATGTACAAGTACTTAGACTTCATGTAAATCAAGCGTTAGATCTCCTCTAGCCAATCACTACACTGAGATAGGTCATCCCCTTCAATAGTGTCACATATGCACACTCATACATACACTTAATGCCTTAAATTGAAACATTGAAACAGGGGCAATCTCGGTCGACAAACTCCTCGACCGAGACACTCTCGGTCGACAAACTTCTCGACCGAGAAAGATCCAAGTAGCCGTTAGACACAGCTGACAAGGTAGTTGGAAGTTGGAGATGAACGTTGCAAACACTTGATCCAGAGAGCCTGTCGGTCGACAAAACCTCGACCGAGTAGGTGTCTCGGTCGACAATTCCTCGACCGAGATGGACTCTGACAGCAACTGCAGAATTAATTAACTAGTCGTTGCTAAAGCAACTAAAATATACCTAACGGCTAGTTAAGCACTTAGAACCCCCTAGAAAGTGTCTAGAACGTCCTTAAGCACTTGTAGGCCATTCCTATAAATATGACATGCCTTAGGACACCTAAAAACTATCTAATCTACACTTGTGATACACTTGAGCATACACCTACAATTGGCAATCTGTTTTGAGAAATTGAGCAACACTTGCATTGGCGATCCTTCTACTTGCTCTAATTTCGTGTCCTATAGGCTAGTATCTCCTATCCACAACAATCACACGTGCATATACATTGGTTAGGAGATCTACACGCTTGATATAGGCAAATCAAGCCTTGTGCTTCAAAGGTTAAGTGTAATTTCCTTTTTCCTTCTTGTTCCTTTTATTCTTTGTATTCTCCTTGCTACTCCTAGGGTTGGAGGCTGCGGATTGGAGAAGGTTCTTCTCGGAGGAGAAGGTGGACTTCAAGCTACTTCAAGAAGGCTATTGCAACGGGAAGCTACTTCAAGAAGGCTATTGCAACGGGAAGCTACTTCAGGAGGAAGGCTGCTTCAAGGTTGGTGCAATTACTTCTAGGTGAAGGCTGCTTCAAGGTTGGTGCAATTACTTCAAGGTGAAGTCTGCTTGAAGGGTTTAGAGAAAGAATTGTAATTTTATGTAAAGTCCTTGCGAGGTAATAAAATTAAATTCTTTCAAAATCCCGGTTGGGTAAGCAACCGGGTAGTGGACTGACTACCTTAGTATTTGCTAAGGTAGGAACCACTCTAAATCCTTGTCCCCTTGTACAATATTCTTGTGGTTGGTTGTTTGAGTTAAATAATTGTTAAATTAATTTTAAAACCCTATTCACCCCCCTCTAGTGTTTTTCATTATCTCCTATGTATTTTTCATTCCTTAGAACCATTCATTTCCTTCTATTGAATAATATGTATGACTTTTATCCTCATGAATGTTGTTTTGTGTGGATAATTAATGATGCTTTTGAACAACGATTGGGATCCCTTTCATAATTTAGTTGACTATCACAATCTCTTTTTTTTTCCTTTTGACATCTTTATATATGAGTGCACACATATCTGGGAAATGTCATTATGGAAATTATAATGGAATTGGGGTCGTCACAGCATGAAATGACTATTTCTTAGTGTGAGACGATTGTTTCACAATCCTCATATTCTAGAACATTCATGTTTCCAGACCCTTCTACTCCCACATCAACTAGGAACCCTGACCCTACCCTCTACTATAAATTGACGGGTACTGAGAGCTTCCCAACACACACAATTGGGATCAATAGCACTGACAATTGTTGTCCTCTCTAGTTGTGGTAACCAATTGAGAGCCCAAGCAAGTCGTACCTAACTAGGGAGTGATAGCTAGGGAGGAGCAACTAATATCAGTTGTTGTGGGAGATCATGGCGGCGACTAGTATGCTGACTGAAGGGGACACCTCCTTCTCGTTGGCTCTGGCAGCACAACGTAAAGTTCCTGGTGGACAGCGTGGACTACTCGAGAGGTAGGAGTCCTTTGGCTGCTTCTAGGAGGATGACGTCAGCATGCAATCTATGGTGAGTCCACAAGAGATGTTCAAGTTTGCTATCTGTGGTGAAGACCAAGAGCTGCATAGACACCATCCAAGATATTAATTGTTGGGTGATGTCGTTGGACTTGCTCTAGGACCAGGTATAACCTTGTAACCCTTCCTTCTTAGATACATTGTTTTTTATGAGATTTTGCTGGTTTCTGGGAGACGGGGAAAATAAAATTTGATTCCTCTACCTATATTTGCTCCCGATTTCCCAACAGTGGTATCAGAGCCCCATAAATCTACGGTGTATCTGGGATCTAAATTGATTTGATCAGGTTTAGTTTTTCATTTAATATTGCATATTTAATATTGCTTACAATGTGAATATTAAAATAATTTATGTGCATATCTAACTACACATACAACCACAACTAATATATATATATATATATATATATATATATATATGCGTGTCTCTATAATAATGTTTTGATGGTGGATGTTAGCGTGGTTATGACCAAAACCCTAAATTTGTGTGTGCATGGTTGTGGTTTAGTATTGTTGATTATTGGTCTACATATCGATCCCCTCTCTCCTTTCCAAATGTAAATTAATGTTCTTCTTCCTATTTCCCCTTAAATGTAACTTGAGGTTTCCCTTTTACAATGTAAAGATATAAGATAGTTTTAATTTATGCATCATCGTGAGAAGTTGTGTTGGATTGGACGAAGCGACCGTTTGGAGGACCAAGGAGGCCAAACAATAGGAGGTGAACCGATCGACTAGTGGCCCAACCAATCGACCGGAGGAGACCAGACGATCTTTTCAGGAGCCGACCATTTCAAGTGTTGAACCGATCAACCCGAATTGGAGCAAGCACGATCTTCATCAACAACATGTTGCATGTGATGTGGACCTTAGGTGGTGGCAATTCCTTGTGGCTCTAAGGAATTGCATTAGACTGGCCATAACCATCGCTCATATATTTCTGTTTGCATGTTCACATTGTGGTTGTATAGTGTACATGATATGTACTATAGTATGTGGTGATTGGATAAAGTATATGTATTTATACATATACACACCCTCAATTAAAATATCAAAGTCTTAGATTCCTTCCAAAAGTGGCACACATGAAAATCTTGATCGAGCAAGCATAGGTTACACTAAAGCATGGTGTGTCATCTATCTCGTGGAAGTGTGATGTTAGATAGGTAGGTTCTGCTAAAGCAGGGTGCATATTCTGTGGTGTCATCTTTTAGGTTAGGCTTGAATGGAGATTCTCAAAGAGTTTGGGCCCAGAGGCCTGCAGATGATCATGGTAAGGAGTTGCACATATCATCTATCCAGGAGTTACATATGATACAATTGGCATGATTGCCTACCTTGATAATTGACTGCTGACGCTGGTGTAGGCTGGGAAATACTTGAATTGTTTTGGATCTAGGACCATTACAATATTGTACACTGCAATATTCTGAATTGATATTCAGGCCTATCAATTTGAACAAAATAGTGGGAGTGGTATTTAATTAAAGACCTAATTAATATCGTCAAATTTACCAAATCAAAATGTTTTGAAAAGTTGCAATATTTCTTTGTAGAACTAAATGTCAAACACAAACACATTCGAATTGCGATCATTACTTGTAAAGAATAAAATGGGATAAATTTTCACAATTGTTTAAGGACTTTGAGAAATGGTCTAATCAATGAGCGAAAGTTCTATTATGTTATATGAACTATGTCAGAGGAACCCACTCACAATGCGCTTAAGGCTAAATGGATGTTTATTGGAAGCATGCTAATGATATCATAGACATTTGAATACATAATATTATGTTATATGAACTATGAGTTGCATGAACAACATGGATACATGTACATTCTCGAGATGGTAACACATCTTAAAGAATCATGTAAAGCAAACAAGGTATAATTTGAGTGCAAATTGACAAAGAGAGGTCTAGTAGAACCCCATATTCTCGATATGATTGGACATATGGAATGATTGGGATTTCTGTTAGGTCAAGAGTTAACCATGAATATGATTATTCAAGCGTTGTATGAATCATATAGTCATTTTATCAAATGCTTGGCATGTTAATGTCAAAGTAAGGAAGAAAAGGACAAATCTGTGATGGTGATCAGTGGAAGTGAGTCCTAGGGCAAAGGCAAGGCTAAGAAGTGTTCTAAGGTGGAGTTGAAGTCCAAGTCTTCTACAATCAAGTTATGGAGAAGGGTAAGTGTAAAAGTAATATGTCTTTTTCACTTAAAGCATAAAGTGCCACCATTGTCACTTATTTGGACATTGGAAAGGAATTATCCTCTTCATAGAGGATCTCAGGAAGAAGATAGAGATAGAGATCTCTACGTTAGAACCTGAGAAGAAGTAAGGTAGAACTTTGCAGAGCAAGGGTTGCTACCTCTATAGTTGAGAGATATCATTCAGCACATAATAGAATTAGTGAATTATGATCATGTACTTGCCATGAATGGAAAACATCATATGTCTTATATGACAAAGACGTTATGTTTCATTTTAAAAGATATGATATTTTATGGCAATGCCCTATGTCTCATTAACTATACTTGATATTTATAGAGACAAATGTGTATGACACATATTGTAACATACTGAAACTCAGGGTCTTCCCTGCAATTTACCCACTTTTTAGCTTTTCTTTGCCTTTTAGTCCATTTGGACCTTTTCCATAAATTTCCCATCCTTTATAATCATTTTTGGACTCCCTTGTGCAATTTGAGCACAATTTGATGTTGAAATCACCTTTTTCCCTCATTTATGATAATGAAGGGGTGTTTGCACAAATAACCCACATTAGGAGATAAGTTAGGGTTAATAATGTAATTTGGTCATTTATGGGATAATATTATTAGATAATATTTATTTGGAGCTTTTTGGATAAATATGTTATTAATAATATGTATTTGAGTTCATATATGTGTATATTAACCTTAAGTGTTTCTCTCTCCTCAAAATATGATTTTATTTCATGTTATTTTGTTAAGGAATGATTATTTGGATCTTAATGTGTTTTATATCTCGAATTTACTCACATGTTTCTCATTAATAAGCTTTTCATATAATTCCTTCATATTAATATATTATTATACTCTTTTATGAGCTATATATTTATTTAGGGTCTTATTATGTATTAAACGTGGATTTAATTGCATAGCATTGTGATATTCGTCATTATCAGCCTTTGGTTAAATTTTGGTGTTATTTGGAGTTGATTTGACCTCTCTAATGGATTTTATTAGCTTTGATATAGTGTAAGTATAGTTTTAATCGGTTTCATTTATATCAAATCGTAACGTTATGGTTTCCAGCATATTAGCTGTCACGTGCCCAGACCATGATGGTCCATTATCCAATGGCCACGTTCACTCCCGCTCGGATCCGACCGTCAGGAGGTCGTCTTCCTCCTTTGGCCGTTTCAGACTGGTCGACTCCCCTACCCGCGCGACCGTTCTCCTTCTGTGATGGACCGTTTCGGACGATTTCGAGTCCTTTGGCTTCGTCTTGACGAGCTGATTCCATCGAGACATAGTTCGTTTACCCCTTCTCCGCCGCAAGGCACAGTAGAGCCAAGGGTCTGTCTCCGACCTATTTAATGGGCCGTCGAGCACCCTTAGGTCTCGAGCTTTCCATTACCTCAACCAATTTCTCCTGGATTGCCCTAGAGCTCACCGACCTACTCAGTTTCCTTTTCCGACAACCTCGGCTGAGGGACGGCACCTCCGACTACCTCGGGCCAAATTGATGCGCCGGTAAGCATCGCCGACACCCGCCCTTCCTCTCTCCACTCTCCTTTTGGCCTGAGTTGCCCCAGAACGATGGGCCCTATAGCCACCGGACCGCCATCGCCGCCGCCACCTTCTAGTTGACGTTCTGGTGCTCCTCCGCCCGCGCTAGGACCTGACCTAGGTCCGTTTTCTCCTCGCATATTGGTCTGCGATCTTCGTTTCCCGGCTCCCGTTGTTTTCCTTTTGGTTTTGATCTCCGAACGATTCCCCTGTTTCCGGCCAGGTTGGGCCTTGCTCTTCTGCTCCTGAGAACGCGAGTGCGTGGGTAGGAGTTCTCTGAGTTCGGGGGGACCTTGGGGACTCGTTCCCATTCTTTGTTTTCAGTAACTCACCCCGATGGCGATTCGAGGCAGGTAGCCAGCTTCTGCGAGCTTGCTCGCGCCATGGCTGGGCTGGATGACGCCTGGTCAGTAAATGACCAAGGCACCCAAGCTCCTACCATTAGGCCAGTGTTTGCGGGTATGGGCAGTATCGTCTTTGCACCCTGGTTCGTCCTCTCTTTTGCGACCAATCGAAAGATTCAAATGACCGTTCTACCCTCGGTTCTTTAATCAAAAGTATTTGTCGACTAAGGGCAATTTAGTCATTTACCTTTTCTGCAATCTCCTTTGACCTGAGCCTTGCGAAGTGGACCAGCTGATGCAGCCAATTGTGATTGGTCCGCGTCAGCGTGGGCCCGACCTTAGTGGCCCAATCGCTTTTCATTTTGCCTATGTGGCATTTCCCTGATTTCTGATTGGTCAGGTTTACTTAATTCATAGTAAATCAACCATTGGTCAGAAAAATATGAATAAATAGTCGTTGGAAAGAATTTTTAACGTAGAATCTGATTTTATTATTTTTGAGACCTGATTCTCAAGGGTTTTCTGAAGTTTGCTTTGATTGGCATTTTTAGTATGTTAAATGTTTTAAAATACATAATTAATTCATTTTAACTCTGTTTTGTAAAATAAAATATGTTTTCTTATTCATGAGAATATGATCAATCGTTTGGATTTGGTTTTAAACCTTAATTCGTGGTTTTGTAGATAAGTTACAAATTTGGGTTTTTCTATGCTTTATGTCCTTATATATATTAATACATGCGTTATGTTTATAATTAGGGTATATGGAATGGTGATACTATATGTTTGGTGGATGTGATGGTAATGTATATTATCTAAGGTATGTGGATCCTATTTTAATTGTGGAATTTAACTATGATGATAATGTGCAATACACCTACTCTCAGTTGGGTCTTTTCCAACCCCACAATCACTATTGTGCTAGCCTTGTTATCCTTCTAATTTCATTTATTGGCTCTTTACTTATTTTATGCTTCTAATGCCATTGTGGTTCATCCAATTGAAACATGTGAATCATGCTACTACATTCGTTGCCTCCTTTACTTGGAAATGTTGTAATCTTGTTATTGCCTATGTTGGCTTATCCTTTTGAAATATTTGGAACATTGTATAATGTTGATGCTTGTTGACTCTTTTAATTCTTGGAACTCTTGGATATGGTTGTGACCTATGATGGTCTTGTTATTTATTTATTTGGGTTTTATTCCCAATGCTATCTTGTTACTTTTCACTATACTGCCAAGTGATTAGTTAAGCATGATGTATTTTAGGCCAAATGACAATGTAGTGTACATGAGTACAAACCACCCACAGGGCACTGGGGTTTTAGTCCCCCTGCCGGGCACTGGGGTTTTAGTCCCCCTGCCATTTTATATATTAGGCACTGGGGTTTTAGTCCCCCTGCCACTTTTTAGGCACTGGGGTTTTAGTCCCCCTGCCATTGGTGAGGTCCGGTAGGTGCCTCACCCTACATTGAGATGAGTTTGTGTCTTAATATATTCATGCTATGTGATTTATTATTGTGATGATTGTATATGGCAGTTCTCTTATTGAATATCTATCTCATTCTCTTAAACTCTTGTAACATGGAGAATCCTTTATTATGCAATGTTGTTGTTTATTCCTTGTCCAATACTTTCTTTTTAACACATACCTTGTTTTATCTTTCTCTTGCTGGATGACCCCAACCATCCAGGCTAGGATCAGAGTGCGCATGGAAGCTTGGTGAACCTAAGGCTAAGGATTGGACAAGAAGGAAAGAACATATAGTATATGATCATAGTTGCTTTTATGTTTATTGTAGTTTGTTTGGAGACAATATTGGTTTATTCTAAGTCTTCCTCTACCTAGATCCTTGTGCTTGTATAAAGTTGTACTTCCTTTATGGAAATTTTATAATGTACTCTTTATACATTTTGAATAAAGTCAAGATTTAAATTTCCACTGCTACACAATTGATGATTTTGTTTATCATGTTTAATAGTAGAGACTTGGTCTTTACACATATAATGAATGACTTGATGACTCAAACAATGTATACCCATAACATTGTCATCTAATACACATAAATGAGAAGTGCACTTCTAGATTCGAAAATGGTGTTGGTCTAGACTCTTTTTATTATTGAACCAATATAAACATGCACGTCTTATTTATTCAGCAATATGACAAAATCATCTCCACTAGATGTAGTGGAAGAACAAGTGTTCTATTAGGCCTAGTACAAGTTGATGTACATAAAATCTTTTATAATAAATGCTAAAGGTTGTTACTAGTACCTCACTTTATTTACTGATGTGATCAGTAGATATGGAAAATTGTATTTAATGAAATACAAGTATGCATCTCTTGAAGTGTTCAAGGAGATCATAAATGAAGTACATAACTAACTTGGTAAAAGTACTAAGATACTTCAATGTGATCGATGTTGAAATATTTTAAACCAAGAGTTTGAGGACCTTCTATAGATATGTGATAGTGCATCACAATGAACTCCACCAGAACATGATGATGTGTTATAATGAAGGAATCACACCTTGTTAAGGTATGATTATCAATAAAAGTAGCTAAAATCCCAATTTCCTTTGTGCACATACTAAACATTAAAAGAATGTACCATCTAAAATGGTTCAACAGACATCATATGTGATATGGTATGGGAAGTGTTCTTATATGTCTTTGATAGTGATTAAATATGAATGCCTATATAAGAAAGTTGTTTCTTAAAAGGGGCATTGTACACAAATCGCACAAATGTTATTTTGTTAAATACTACTTGTATCCCAATCCTACAACAATGTTGTTTGTTGATCTGGATGGATATCCTCCTGATGAGAACCTAGTTCCAAAGGAATCAGTGAGAATAAAAGTAGAACTCAAAATGTTTGAGACAAATAAGAAAAAAAACATTGAAACTAAAAGAGGTATAGTGGGAACAATGAGAATCACAAAGTGTTGTGGAATCTCAAGTTCCTTATGTAACACAAAAACTTTATAGTTCTAGTGGATCATGCCATGAGCTTGAAGGATATATGATATCTTATAATTCAAAAATGCGATGAGTTTATTATAATGATGAGTCAAACAAACCAACTAGAAGCTATTGAGGGACTGATAACCTCCCATTTTGTAATAATATCTTAATAGTTTTCCTCAGTTTTCAATACTCTTTCTCAAATAAATTAGATAGAATCCTTAACTTTCCTCCTTTATTGAAAATAGACCATTAGATTAATGTTTCTAATTTTTTCTTACAGAAAAAATACAAAAAATCACAAAAGTTCCAAACGGTCCCAAGACCGTTTGGAGACCACATGGAGTCATATGGTCCCGAGACCGCATAGAGTCATACGGTCCTGAGACCGCATGGAGTCATACGGTCCTGAGACCGCTTGGAGTCATACGGTCCCGAGACCGCATGGAGTGATACGGTCCCGAGACCGCATGGAGCTACACGGTCTCGAGACCGCACAAGGCCAAACGGTCCCGAGACCACGCAAGGCCAAAAAGTCTCGAGACCGCACAAGGCCAAACGGTCCCGAGATCGCGCAAGGCCAAACGATCCTGAGACCGCACGAATCCAAATGGTCTCAGAACCCTAAAGGCCCAAAACTGCCCAAACCGTTTGGACTTCACTCAAAGCCTATAAATAAGACCCAAACGGTCCTCACAAGGTATCAAGTTTTCAGATATCCAAAGGCTGCCTCTGTTGCTCTGGAGCTGTTCCATCCTTCATCCATCACCCCGAGGCTACCGGTCTGAGATCTACACTCCATCCAAAAGCTACTTTCTCTCTCATCGCCAAAGAAGGTGGGAAGAGGAGGGTTCATCATCGAGCAACCTACGAAGTGTGAAGATTGTCTCTCTCTCCAAGGGGTTGATCTTCCTCCCTCCATCGTGGAGATGACGTTCTCTCTCTCTCTTCTTGCCTCCTTCTTTGTCCCTTCTATGATCGAGTAGCCTTATACACTAGGGTGCAGGGAGTAGCCCCGCTACCCATGTTTTCATTTCATGCAATGTAATCCATAGTTTGAAATAGAGATATACTTTCTTTTTAGTTCAACATCAATCGGTTAATGAATGCTTGTTGCTTGATCACCAACTTGTGTTACCTTTTATCTTTTAGTATGAATTGTCTATGTTTGTACTATTAGATTTGAATCCTGATTGAATGTTGGTTCTTGATGCATGTATCCACCATGCATCTGTTTTGGTATCTAGGAGTGTTTTTCAAGAAGTGGAGTAAACTCACTTCTATCGTTGTACTTTCATACTATGAAATGGAATCAGTTGACGTATGAAAGTACAACCTTGATACGTCAAGGAACACACTTTGCGAAGGGCATGATGTAAAGTAAGTGACCATTCATTCGCGGATGGCTGGCATTGCAACATTCCCTCACTTCTCATAGTTAGTTCTCTGAAAGGAAACTAAACCTACAAAGATACTAACCGTTTAGACTCTTATTGAAGGTTATGTTTTTATGTTGCATGTTTTGACCCATGTGTAGTGGTGGTGAAATCTGATCACATCCTAGTGGTTTCTTATCATTGATTAACAACCTTAAGCTTACTTTCCTTCTTTTACTTTACTTACGCTTAGTTTAAAACAACCAAATCAAATCTTCGATCTAAATACCAACTATTAAGGAGTTAAGTAAGATTCTAACATTTTCCATCTTGTTGCTATCAACAAGACTGTTGTCCTGTGGATTCGACCCTTAACTATACTACGATAAGACTTCCATGTGTCTTAGCATACGTGGGTGGAATTTTAACTTAGTATATGCAAGGTTAAACCTAAAGACTCACTATCTTTAGGATTTTTAGTGGTGCACGCAATTCCACACGAGTGGTAGCTCCATCAAAAATTGGCGTCGTTGCCTGGGACAATGGAACATTTTAATTTCATTTATCATCTTGCTAGTTGGTTAGGGTTTTGCACTTTTCTTTAAACATTACTCCATATCTTCTTGAATTCATCATATCTCCTGCATCATCTAAAAAAGTGTGTTTCTTCCTCTACTCAGGTAGAAGATGTGTATGCAACCATCGCATAATCTTAGATTCTCCCCTGATCCATAGTATGACTCTGAGGTAGAGAGAAGCTTCCACCGCCGCATCAGACTTAACCGCCAAAGAGCCAGGCAAATGGCTGAAGATCAATGCCAAGCTACGTTAGTAATGGAAAGGGTCAACGCCGCCATAGCCGCTCAGAGAGCGCAACTCATTGCTGACACTCGTGCTCAGATCCAAGCGGAAATCCGAGATGAAGAATAGGCTCGCATCCGAGCTAAAAATGAAGCAGCTAACCAAGCTGCCCAGTTAGAGCTAAGAAACAAGCAATTGAGGGACTACGCCGTCCCCAAGAACTATGAAGATAATCATCCAGTCCGGCCACCAATCATAAACATACCCAATTTTGAAATCCGGACACAATGGATTCAAATCATGTAGGGCATCTCATTCTCTAGTGGTTCTGGAGACGATTGCATGGATCATTTGAAGAGATTCAAGTCACTTTGTCGGCTTGTCCCACAAGCTGGAATTGCCTTTGACGCAATAATGCTACATCTTTTTCACTTCACTCTATCTGGAAGAGCTTTGAGTTGGTACAACTCACTTGATAGGGAGCCAATCATCACCACCTGGGCTCCCTTGGAAGAAATGTTCCAGGAGAAGTTTTTCCCTCCTTCATTTACCTATGAAATTAGGGGAATGATCAACCACTTCGCCCAACTTCCTGGAGAATCACTCACAGAAGCATGGGAAAGATTCAAGGAGCTTCTAAGGAAGTGCCCTCATCACGATATCTCCCAAAATCAATTAATAGAAACGTTCTATAGGGGGTGAGTGATGATACCAAGCAATTTCTGGATTCCTCATCTAGAGGAAATTTTATGAGGAAGAACTACGAGGATGCTTGGAAAATCGTTACACTTGGAGCTGAGAACCAATCCAATTGGGGATGATCATCCACTAAGGGAGTTCTCAAAGTTTATAAGGCTGAGGAATCAATGGAAATGAAGGCTATTGCTGAAGCTTTAAAGACTATAGCTCACAAACAGCAAGCACTTGAAACTTCATTTAGAGAATATGATAAGAAGAAAAACCCCCAAGTCCAACAAGTTAAAGATGCCACAGGGACTTGTGAAGCATGTCATGCATCTGATCACCCTACTCTGTCATGTGGCTTACTTTATAATGTGATGATGGATGTGCAACCACCACAACAGCAGTGCGAACCAATCATCGAACACCCTAAAGATCAGATGCACGAACAAGTTAATTCCATTCATTTGATACCGAGACAAGCTTACTATAATCCAAATCAACCAAGAAACCACCCCGGTTTTCAATATGGGAATCTTGCTGGGACTGCTAACCCGCAACATCAAACACAAGGCGGATCCTCCAATAGGTTGCCACATGTATTTCAAAGTAACTTTAACCAAAATCAAGGGAATCTCATAAATAACTTCACAAGATCCAACTACCCTAGAAATCCCTCCGCCTACTATCAATATACCCATCCTCCTCTGCACCCACAATTGCACCCTCAGTTGCAGCAACCGCAGCAACCTTAGTTAGCACCACCTCCGCAACAACCACATCAAGGACAACAACAACTCACTCAGAAAAATGCCCCCTCCCAGCCAACAGACGAGATGACTATGATCAGGCAGATGTTACAGTCACAACAAACCATGCTTTCCAATCAGCAAGCTCAGCAGAAGGCGGTGGAGGCTCAATTAGCACAAATTGCTGCCCAACTGAAGCCACCAGTAGGTACTTTTGCTAGTCAACCAGAGTCAAACCCTAGACACGATCAAAATCGACCAGAGCAATTGAATGTTGTCACTACAAGATCTGGTCGTGTCTTTCATGAAACCACGAGAATCTCTCATGATGATGATGATACACTTATCTTCACTCCGAATGCAAGCCTGAATCTAGGAATTGAGAAATCTGCAGAGACCACAAAAGGCAAAGAAAAGGAGCAAGCTCCCAAAGAGCCAGAAGTTCCGCAATATAAACCTAGGATACCATATCTAGGAAGATTACGAGAGACTAAAATGGACACTAGGTTCCAAAAATTCAAGGAGGCGATGAAGAAACTTTATATCGATATCCTGCTCCTCGATGCTCTCTCTGAAGTACCAGCTTGGGATAAATATCTAAAAACCTTGCTATCAAGGAAATATATTACTGAAGAGCAAGAAATAGTCAAACTGGCTCAGACCGCCTCCGATATCATTCTTAATAAGATGCCAAAGAAAAAGAAGGACCCTGGTTCTTTCAGTATTCAATGCTGTATTGGAAATGCTTCGAGCAAAAAGGGATTAGCTGACTTAGGGGATAGCATATCTATTATGCCCTACTCCATGTGTAAAAGATTGGGTTTTACTGACTTGTTACCTACGACAATGACAATTTAGTTAGCTGATTCCACTATCACTGCACCATTAGGAATTATTCAAGACATTCCATTCAGGATAGGCAAGGATGCTTATGTCCCATGTGATTTTGTCATTATGGATATCAAGTAATATCTCAGATATCCAATAATATTTGGCAGACCCTTCCTTGCCACTGCTAGGGTGCCCATTGATGTCAAATCTGGCACAATCATTCTGAGACTGGGAAAAGAAGCAATTCAGTTCTGGGTCCTCAACAACATGAAAGGTCCCAGCATTCAAGAGGAAGTTTTTCTCCTAGACGCAATACATCAAATGTCCCAATTGGAAATTTATGAACCATCTGATGAGTTACAAAATGTCCTAATAAATCCAGAGGTCGAATTCTCACCCAACGAATTAGTTCAACAATGCTTGCAACACTTAGAGGAAGCCGAAGAAGCATCAACAGTCACTTTTGAGGAGCTCAAAGTTGTCACTATTTTAGAAACAATAGAAGCACCTAAGGCTCCTGAGATGAAAACCCTACCAACGGGACTTAATCACGCCTTCCTGGATGAAGAAAAACTATGTCCAGTAATCATCAGTTCCACTCTAATGAAAGACCAGGAAGAAAGGCTTCTTGTTGAGTTAAAGAAACATAAGAAAGCCATTGGGTACAAAATAACTGACCTGACAGGTATAAACCCAGCCTTATGCATGCATAGACTGCCCATGGTAGAAGAATTTAAGCCCTCAAGAGAGCACCAGAGAAAGATGAACCTCAATCTTAAAGAGGTTGTTCGCCTTGAGGTCCTCAAACTGCTAAAAGCCAGTATTATCTACCCAATTTCAGACTCCCAATGGGTCAGCCCTGTCCAAGTGGTCCCCAAAAAGGGAGGAACCACTGTCGTGCTAAATGATAAAAATGAGCTAGTGCCCACGAGGACTGTCACAGGGTGGAGAATGTGTATCGACTATAGGAAACTAAACAAAGCAACATGAAAAGATCACTACCCTCTACCGTTTCTTGACAAAGTCCTCGAACGCCTAGCCCGCCAAAAGTTCTTCTGTTATCTCAATGGTTATTCCGGGTTCTATCAAATTCCTATACACCCAGAAGACTAAGAAAAACAACTTTTACTTGCCCCTTTGGGACCTACGCTTTCAGAAGAATGCCATTTGGGCTGTGTAACGCACCTGCTACCTTCCAAAGATGCATGTCTGCTATTTTTGCAGGGTTAACCGAATCCATAATGGAAGTATTCATGGATGACTTTTCATATTACGGAGATTCCTTCGACAACTGTCTACTCAACCTTGGACAAGTCTTACAAAGATGTGAGGAAACGAACCTTATCTTAAATTGGAAAAAATGCCATTTTATGGTAACTGAAGGTGTCGTCCTCGGACATAGAGTGAGTGACAGAGGGATTGAGGTAGACAAGGCAAAAATTGATGTCATATCGAAACTGTCACCGCCAAAAGATGTAAAAGGAGTACAAGCATTCTTGGGTCATGCTGGGTTTTATCGAAGATTCATTAAAGATTTCTCGAAAGTAGCAAAACCCATGACCCAATTATTGACCAAGGATGCCAAGTTCAATTTTGACCAAGAATGTCTAAAAAGCTTCACAACCTTAAAGAACGCTCTAGTCTTTGTGCCTATCCTAAGAGCACCTGACTGGTCGCAACCATTCGAAATAATGTGTGATCACAGTGACTATGCTATAGGAGCGGTGTTAGGACAGAGAATTGACAAAAAGCCTTATGTAATATACTATGCGTCCAAGACTCTTGATGAAGTGCAAAAAAAACTACACCACTACAGAAAAGGAGTTCTTAGCTGTCATCTATGCGTTCGAGAAATTCTGCTCGTATCTGATTGAATCAAAGGTCATAGTCTACACCGACCACTCCGCCATATGATATCTAATTCAGAAGCAAGACACAAAACCCAGACTTATCCGCTGGGTGTTGATGCTTCAAGAATTTGATTTGGAAATCAAAGACAAAAGTGGAGTGGAAAACATCGTCGCTGATCATCTCAGCCGCATTGAAGTCGAGAATGATGATAAAGTACCGATATGAGACTCCCTCCCTGATGACCAACTAATGAAAATCACCACCGGATTCCCCTAGTATGCCGACATAGTGAACTATCTAGCTATAGGAATCATCCACCCTTCCACCTCTCACCACGACAAAAAGAAATTCCTCCACGATGTTAAGCAATACTACTGGGACAAACCTTATCTCTTTCGCCTATGCGCTGATGGACTTTTCCGTCGCTGCCTACCTGAAGAAGAGATTACTCTTGTCTTAGAACATTGTCATTCCGGTCCCACTGGGGGACACATGAGTTCGAAAAAAAACCGCTATGAAAGTTCTACAATCGGGTTTCTTTTGGCCCACAATAGCAAAAGATTCCCATGATTTTGTAAAATCATGCAATAAATGTCAACTCTCTGGCGGTATAACTAAAAGGAATGAAATGCCCCTCACTATGTGGCAAGAGATCGAACTTTTTGATGTGTGGGGGATAGACTACATGGGTCCTTTCCCCTCTTCATATGGATTTTCTTACATACTGGTTGTTGTGGATTATGTCTCGAAATGGGTAGAAGCTATACCCACAGTTTCCAGCGATTCCAAACTAGTCATTAAGATGTTTAAAGATATCATTTTCCCTAGATTCGGGGTTCCCCGAACTATCATATCTGACGGAGGGACCCGTTTTCTGGAACGAAGCTTTGAAGATCTCTTAAAGAAATACGGAGTTAACCATAAAGTTGCCACGCCTTACCATCCACAAACTAGTGGTCAGGTCGAAGTTTCGAATAGACAACTGAAGGCGATCTTAGAGAAAACTGTCAATAAATACTGTACCGACTGGTCCACCAAGCTTCCTGATGCCCTTTGGGCTTACCACACAGCTTATAAAACACCAATTGGAACAACCCCATTCTGTCTGGTATATGGGAAATCATGTCATCTTCTAGTTGAACTGGAACACAAGGCTTGGTGGGCCATTAAACAACTGAATTTTAATTTTAGAAGCGTCGGAGAAAACAGACAACTCCAGCTACAAGAACTAGAGGAGCTCAGAATGACCGCTACCAAAGTGCCAAGATTTACAAAGAATAAACCAAATTGTGGCACGATGGTCATCTAAAAAGAAAATACATCGCCATTGGAGACAAAGTCCTTCTTTTCAACTCCAGGCTCAAAATGTTCCCCGGGAAACTTCGTACAAAGTGGTCTGGGCCTTTTACCATCAAACACATATACCCGACTGGAGCCATCATAATTGTTGACGACAATGGAGGAGAAAGGACAGTCAATTGCCATAGATTGAAAAAATACTATACTCCAGCAGATAAAATTCCGAGACAGACTATTGAGATCAGAGACCCCACAACATCACCATAATAAAATCAAAACTTCGTCGAGCCAGCGACGTAAAACCCAAGCGCTACTTGGGAGGCAACCCAAGATATTAGTATCACCATTTATCTTTTATTTTTGTTTCCCTTGTTTAGGCCTATCATATTTAATCTATAAAAAATTCACATAAACAACCAAAACAAACATAAAAATATAAAAATCAAAAACCTAGCCCATCTTAAACGGTTTTGAAACCGTTTGGAGCCAAACGTCCTGAGACCGTTTGGAGCCAAACGGTCATGAAACCGTTTGGAACCAAATGGTCTCAAACTCTTTGACCCCGGGAATTTTTAGTCAACCCCCAAATCCTATAAATATAACCCCCCTCTCCTTCTTCTTTCTTTTGATTCTAGAACCCTCTAAACCCTCGCGAGCGCTGTTTCATCTCCTCCGTTCTCGCTCCCGTGCTGCTCGCGACTCTGATACCCTCTGCACTCCGACCTCCACACCATCATCTCCGACCTCTGTTTTCCGACGTTCGTTGCCTCGCCATCGTCATCATCGCCTACACTGCAAGGTAGACCTACGCCACCGCCATCGCCGACGTCGATGTCATCGACGCATTTTCTCTTTTCTGACGACGCGTGCATTATCGACAAGTTTCACCGTTCCCACCGTCGTCCGCCGCGCTCCCGATGCTCCTCCTTCTTCGCAATTTTGATCACTTGGAGCCAAACGGTCTTGAAAACGTTTGGAGCCAAACAGTTCTGAAACCGTTTGGAGCCAAACGGTCCTGAAACTGTTTGGAGCCATTCAAATTTTTCTAACACATGGCTTTTTCTTATTACTTTCTAGAAATGGCTCCACCAGCAAAACAAGCCACCGGAACTGAAGACGCTCCGCATTGGACAACGGAGCAACTGATGGAGGACCGTGCCAAGCTCCAGAAGATAGTCGACATCTACGATAGTACTGGACAGGTCCCACTACAGGTCAACCTGCTTGAGGTCATGCATGAAATTCAATGCCTTAACAGGTGTCTAGCCGAGGAACCCGAAGAAGAAGTGGAAGAAATCTCTTCGAGTGATGAAGGCTCCGAATACAAGCCAAAATCCAAGGACGAGTCCCCAACTGAAAGATCCAAGGGGAAACGAAAGGTCCAGGAAACCACAACTGAACAACCCACAAAAAAAGGGCAAGAAAATAGGTCTGCCCCGCCACTGCTAGGGAACAAACCCTAGCAGGATATATCCCATCAATTGCTACCACCACCCCCACTACCACTCCTGCAACCACCACTACCCTTTTCTTCTCAATCATCACCACCACCGTACCACCACCAGAAAACCTTTTCATCTACATCATCCCATCCATCGACAAAACTTTAAAACCAACAAAGTACGTTTTCTCAAACGTACTAATAAAGATGGGGATATATGACCGCATCCTCACCCTGCTCGATAACGCAAATCTCTCAAGACTGTGCTTTGTTCCCGAGATCTCATATGTAGAGCCCACAACAGAATTCTATACACATCTCACCAAAGAAGCGGTGGACATTATGGACAGAGCAAGGGACGGAGGTGACTACAGACTGGCCACCAAACTTTTTGGTCACAAAGTTGTCATAATAGAAAATCTATTGAACGAAATCTTCATATACAACTAGGACAAGCTCAAAAAGGCCAATGTTGTTGGTACGGAGAGCTCCCGGTTCAATAGACACAACTTTTGGAAATCCCTAACAGGGATCCCAAATTATGAGGCGAGGACCTATAAGGCCTCTAATATTCATTTTGGGTTAGTGTGCACGCTTCACAAAATTCTCACCAGTGCGCTCATTCCTAGAACAGAGGGCGGGAATGTTATCACAACTATTCTTTTTATTCTGTGGTCTGTCCTACATGGGAAGCCGGTCAACATTGGACGACACATGATACAAAAGTTTTCAGCATACGCCCTAGGGAAAGAAATCTGAATGGGCGGACACATAAATTCTATTCTTAAATACCTCAAGATGGAAAGATTACTCCCTTGGTGCACGCAGATCAAAGGCGACATCCTCACTAACGAGCAAACTTTGAAGAACTCTTACATTATCAAAGAAAAAGATGCAAAATTACACTACATTTTTTCCCTTCAGTAAGATCCTCCAGAACTCTGCTACCGCTTCCGGAGCTAGCGGATTACGATAAGAAAAAATTACTCTTTACTAACGAAGAGCTTACCAAAATACTAACTTCGGTCAAAGTACAAGACAAGAAGACCAAAGCGGGCCGGACAGAGCTTAGTATCACCGCCCCGGCAGCTAGGGTAACAAAAATACCAGTAAAATGACCATCTAAGGCACGTTTACAACCACAACAGCTGTCGGGGACGCCGACATCAAAGCTAAATCCTGAGGCAGAGCGCCCCCACCCCGAGGACCTTATCAATACCTCATCATTAGACTCATTTATCATAAGTCTAACTTATGAGCTCACCACCATCACTACTCCTACAACACTACCATCCACTACTATCCCAACAACAATTCCTTTCCCAACATCCACACCTCCACCCACATCTTCCACCTCAACCTTTTTCCCTTCAAGTATCCCATTCTCTACTCCAACACCCGACTTCACCTCCTCCGCTCCCATCTCCACCCTATTCCCCCCAACATTTTCGGTCCCACCATTCTCACCAGGAATGTCACCTTTTTTTTCCGCCACCACCCCGACACTGCTGGTGACTCCATCTACAGTCACCACGCAGGTTGTGGGACCATCAACAGTGTCTCTTTCGCAAGACACTTCCACCCTTCCACCTCGACCCCAGCCACCCCACCCTTCCGCATCTGGGGTCCCTTTTACAAATGTCGGTGAGGAATTCAGATGACAATTCGACGCTATCTAAAACCTCCTCACCGACCCTTCTAATATTTTACAATCTATTTTTTCTTGTGTGCAGGGTCTAACTACACAGGTCGCCAAGATTGATGAGCAAAACTGTGCCCTGCCAGGCATCCTCTCAAGCATCAACCAACAGTAGAAAGCAGCAGCCATGAAAGTCGAATGCATCGACGACCTCCTGCAACAACTGCCAAAGTTGGTGCTTGAAGTGAAAAGCCAGCAAGGCGATCTGGTCAAGCAAGACGATAGGATTTCTACGCAAAATCAACCATTGCTTGAAACTCTACATGAGCTTAAGCAGCAACAAACTATTTTAAGCACGCGCTTGGATGACATCATCACCACCCTCACACAACTCAATAACCTCCAAGAGGAGTCATCCAACAATGAAATCAACCAACTAAGAACTCAAGTGATGGACCTCTCTACACGACTCCTCTCCACCGAGGCTCGCTATTCAGATCTCAAAGAAATCGACGACGCACTGCTTGAAACACACGAGCATGTGCAAGTGGCTTTCGACGAGCTACAAGCACTCCACCGGCAGTGCAAGAAGCCTCCACCAAATAAGACAACAGATAAGGCGGCGGACAAAGAAGATGACGAAAAGAAAATGAAGATGAGGATTCTGACTCCTCAGTTGATTCCAACAACAACACCTCCTCAGACGATAAATCTGTTGACCCAGACAATGTTGGGGAGGGACCCAACCAAGGAGCTTCACCAAAACAACAGAAAGATCACCACGAAGGTGATAAAGATCCCAAATCCCCTACTCACAATGACAACATTAATATGTCATATGGGGATCAATTTATTGACTATTTTGCAATGGGATCTCTGGGGGAAACTGCCAAAGAAGCAGCTTTTGCTGAGTTAGAACAATGTTTATTCAGAACCAGCACGAGTCAATAGTAAGAAACACCAGCTCAACATTTCTCTGCACCAGAACAATCGGTGTCTTTTCCCCCAGAACAGGAAGAATCAGAAAGAGTCAGTTTAGATACAGATGAAGACCTCGAATCTGCTTCTGATTGAGATAAAGATGAAGATCTGCAGCACTACATCGATGATTTGGAGCAGACTTCTTCCCACCTACCGCAAGAGCTTCCCCCGCCGCCACTGCTATCTCACAAGATGCACGATCTAGACATGGCAGCCATCTCTATTCTAGATGCACAAGATATCTTCATCTTAAACACTATCGTAGATGATGCCAAATAAGGGGGCGATGTTATCTACCATAATACAAAGACCCAGCGCAAGTTGACACGCGAAGACTTCCGCACCATCCTTCGACCACAGTCATCGGTGAAGATGGCAATCTTCCGTGTCCTCCTTGCCAATTCTATTGAAATCTACAGAAGCTCTAAACGGTTGCAACCAGTACTCAACGCTTCACCTGCTCTGGCAATGAGTCTTTTATATAAAGATTTACAAAGAAAATCTATCGAGTAGTTGCAGAGGGGGATTTCCAGAAAGGCCTGCTATATAACCATGCCCTTTCAAGTTTTTGGCCACTGGATGCTTATGATCGTGGACACCGTGGCTCAAGACGCCAAGGTGTACAATTTTTGCGCTAGTGAACTAAAGGCCGGAATAATTAATTTTTCTGGTATTGAAGTCAGAGAGGCCAGATGCATCCCTTTTCGGTTTCTGAAATTGATTTGGGCTGCATACCCATCCCTCTAAGATGGTTGGAACCAACCCCAGTTCCAAATCATCAACCCACAAGTCCAAACACAAGAAGGATCTAGGGATTGCTCCTTTTACACTATACGCCACATCTAGGCGCTCAACCAACAAATCCCTTTCACTGAGCTGGCCGCAAAGGATTTTCATTATCTACGAGGGTGTTACGCCATGGAGCTAATATGTCACAGAAGGTTCTTCAAGGACCCAACTATGACACCTAATGACGTTCCGCGTTACCTTTACTCGGCCATCCAACATCCTTAAAAATAGCCATTCCGGCAAATAATAAAGGAGTTGGAGAAACAACAGCCCGCCAAGGCCCTCGAGAAGAAACAATGGGACCCTTATTCTTTTGACTTGGCGGATGATAAAGGGGACACCGAGTTGCTAACTGGGGCCACAATCAACAGACCATCTTCACAAAAGGTCCCCATGTCTGCCATTACACAGACATTCCCTAATTTTGACCTCAGCATTTGCAAAAGTCTTTCCGACAATGAACTTCGGCTCATCATGTCTAGCCTTTACGCCGAGAAAGATGATCTCATTTTTCTAGACGGAGATATTCTGGTTATGGAAGATGCTCTACGTGAAACTGTTCAGTTCAAAGGGTCTCTATCCGTGAGTTTGATGGCCGCCTATCAATATCTTCTCAGGCGGAATCACCCTACGACCTATATGGCTTCTGCATATATGAAGGATGATCTCCTCAAGCTAAAGAACTTCAAAACAACTGAGGCACTCATTTCTTTCCTCCAACATACAACCCCGAAGTTCATCATGCTTCCTTTCTTACATTCAGAGCACTGGATGTTACTGGAAACAAATCTTCACAATGGAACAACAATAATATATAACAGTTCTGACAGCCAGTACAATCCAGATCAGCAACAGTATACTACAACACCAAGAACACCCATGGAGGAGGTGGCGAAGGAGTGTGCTGACCAACTGCATCAACTCCTCAGTAAGCACACAAGGGCATACGATAAAGAACACTTTCATCGCCCAACCTTCAGCCATAGATGTCCCCAAAAGCTCCGAGAGTCAAACGACTGCGGCTTCCACGTTCTCTACTGGATGTACACTATCATGGTCCTTAGAATACCAGTAGAGGTCATGACAGATGTGCATTATCACACGTTATGTGGAAAGTTCGCTGCTAATCTCCTCCGCACACCTAGAGCTAATAAAGGACTAACTGAAGCCTGGTGCCCTTGTCCTTGTACTTCTCAACCTATCACTTTGACACTCTGAGGACAGAGTGAGTGATAAGTTGGGGGGAGTACACTGGACAAGGGAGAGGTGTCATTTTCAAATCCTTCCCTCTCTACCTTTTCTTTCAATTCTGTACAAATTTTATAGCTTTCTTTGCACATTTAGTTTTCATTTTAAAGTAATTCCCCTGTTAAAATAAACCTTATACATAAGAGTAACATCCCTCTTGGAAAAAGTCATCCCCAGCTAACTTTAGAATCCAGTTAGTCCTCAAGAGAAATAACAAGAATAACATATAGACATGTAATGGTGAATTAATAAATTTCCTTCACATAAGATTTTCATGCTTTTGCTTCAATTCTACATCTGACTCTCCACAGGTCAACATTAGGGCATAAACAAGCCAAACTCTCTCAAAGACGAGAGGGAAATTAGGTGAAATCCAAATCAAGAAACCTCGCAAGTGGACCATCAAGTAGAACCAAATAAGTGCATGTCAGGAAACTCTAAGAACAATTTTCTTCTTTTAAAATAAAAAGAGGCTTGGCCGCCCACTCAAGCACCCAACCCAAATCCTAAGCCTGTGAGTTTACAAATAAAAGCCAGAGTGTTGAATAAAAACATGAGAGTTGTGACATGCATAAGGACTTATATGAAGAGACAATAAAGATCTCGCCCGACCGGTACTTTCAGCTGCCCTCACAAAGGCAGAGGTGTCGTGCCCGGTAGCAAGACCCTAAGGTCTTGAAATATATGAAAAGGCAGATAAAAGACTTGCCCGGATGGTACATTCAGCTTCCCTCATAAAGGCAGATGTGTCGCGCCCGGTAGTGAGATCCTAAAAGCATAGATAAACCCTCCCCCATTTGAAGGGGGAGCTACACAACATCCTTTAGCCAACCCTCATACCCATTCTAGCTCCCGGCAGGATTATCAAAAGACGTATAAAACTGATTAGAGCCAATGGCATGCACAAAATAAAACCTAGGAAAAGGTGGTCCCAAGGCAAGCTACGTGATATGGAAGAAACCTGAGATCCATGCAACTCCCAACAATTGAAAGAGTTTGAGCAAGCAGAAGCACTAATTAGACTTCAGGATTTCTCTGGTCTAGAATTGAAGCAAGAGTATGGAAATCTTCACTAATAAAATCGCCTCGCCATTACATGCCTCAGCTCTATCTATCTTGAGGACAAGCTAGACTCTAAGTTAGGAGGGGTGATAACCTCCCATTTTGTGATAATATCTTAATAGTTTTCCTCGGTTTTCCATACTCTTTCTCAGATAAATTAGATAGAATCATTAACTTTCCTCCTTTATTGCAAATAGACCATTAGATTAACTTTTCCACTTTTTTCTTATAGAAAAAAGTACAAAAAATAAAAAAGTTCCAAATGGTCCCAAGACCGTTTGGAGACCACAAGGTCCCAAGACCGCATGGAGTCATACGGTCCCGAGACCGAATGGAGTCATATGGTCCCAAGACCACATGGAGTCATACAGTCCCGAGACCGCATTGAGTCATACGGTCCTGAGACCACATGGAGTCATACGGTCCCAAGACCGCATGGAGTCATATGGTCCCGAGACCGCATGGAGTCACACGGTATCAAGACCACATGGAGCTACACGGTCCCAAGACCATGCAAGGCCAAATGGTCTCGAGACCGCGTAAGGCCAAACGGTCCCGAGATCACGCAAGGCCAAACGGTCCCGAGACCGCACAAGGCCAAACGATCCCGAGACCGCACGAATCCAAACGGTCTCAGAACTCAAGACCCTTTGGGCCCAAAACTGCCCAAACCGTTTGGACTTCACTCAAAGCCTATAAATAAGACCCAAATGGTCCTCACAAGGTATCAAGTTTTCAGACGTCCAAAGGCTGCCTCTGTTGCTCCGGAGCTGTTCCATCCTTCATCCATCACCCCGAGGTTGCCGGTCTGAGATCCACACTCCATCCAGAAGCTGCTTTCTCTCTCATCGCCAAAGAAGGTGGGAAGAGGAGGGTTCATCATCGAGCAACCTGTGAAGTGTGAAGATTTTCTCTCTCTCTCTCCAAGGGGTTGACCTTCCTCCCTCCTTCGCGGAGATGACATTCTCTCTCTCTCTTCTCGCCTCCTTCTTTGTCCCTGCTATGAGCAAGTAGTCTTATACACTAGGGTGCGGGGAGTATCCCCGCTACCCATGTTTTCATTTCATGCAATGTAATCCATAGTTTGAAATAGAGATATACTTTCTTTTCGGTTCAACATCAATCATTTAATGAATGCTTGTTGCTTGATCACCAACTTGTGTTACCTTTTATCTTTTAGTATGAATTGTCTACGTTTGTACTATTAGATTCGAATCCTGATTGAATGTTGGTTCTTGATGCATGTATCCACCATGCATCTGTTTCAGTATCTAGGAGTGTTTTTCAAGAAGTGGAGTAAACTCACTTCCATCATTGTACTTTCATACTATGAAATGGAATCAGTTGACGTATGAAAGTACAACCTTGATAAGTCGAGGAACACACTTTGCGAAGGGAATGATGTAAAGTAAGTGACCATTCATTCGGGGATAGCTGGCAATGCAACATTCCTTCACTTCTCGTAGTTAGTTCTCTGAAAGAAAACTAAACCTACAAAGATACTAACCGTTTAGACTCTTATTGCAGGTTATGTTTTTATGTTGCATGTTTTGACCCATGTGTAGTGGTGGTGAAAGCCGATCACATCCTAGTGGTTTCTTATCATTGATTAACAACCTTAAGCTTACTTTCCTATTTTTACTTTACTTACACTTAGTTTAAAACAACCAAATCAAATCTTCGATCTAAATACCAACTATTAAGGAGTTAAGTGAGATTCTAACATTTTCCATCTTGTTGCTATCAACAAGACCGTTGTCTTATGGATTCGACCCTTAACTATACTACAATAAGACTTCCACGTGACTTAGCATACGTGGGTGGAGTTTTAACTTAGTATAAGCATGGATAAACCTAAAGACTCACTATCTTTAGGATTTTTTGTGGTGCACACAATTCCACACGAGTGGTAGCTCCATCAGGGACCAGAGTCTGAGACGTGGCTTTATGTCATAAGATCAAAGATGTACTCCATGAACACCAACACGGTATGACCTTTATGGATCCACCTAAAGGGGTAAAATCCATAGGGTGCATTTGGGTCTTTGAGAGAAGACAAACGTGGAAGGGTGTATTGCCTATGATGAGCTTCTAACAAGTTCAAGTTGTTGAACATGTTGAAGTCTTTCACCAATTACTGTGGTTAAATCCATTAAGATTGTGCTGGCAATTGCAGCTTGGTAAGACTGTGAGATTTGGCATATGGATGTTAAAACCTTATTCTGTAACTGGAATAATTGTATAGGATGTGTACATGACACAACATAATGGTTTCATAAATCCATTACTTCAAATAAAGTCTGTAAGCTACAAATGTGCAATCTGCTGATTGAAGTAAGCATCTCAGAGCTGGAATCTTCTATTTGACAAGATAGTCAGAGTGTTTGACTTGAGTCAGAATGAAAATGAAATTTGTGATTACAAAAGATTTAGTGGGATCATATTTATATTCCACATAATGATGCGGAATAGAATCCTTATCATTCAAATGTTAACACCTGGCAAGAAAAGTACCTTCTCTGTGAAGGACTTAGGAGAAGCATCCTATGTGATAGGAATTGAGATCTATACAGATAGATCTAAAAAGCTTCTTGACCTATGAAAGAGAACATACACTAGAAAGATGTTGAAGGGTTCAACATGCATGATTAATTGAGAGAAAACTTGTCCATGTTCCATGGAGTTAGTCTCTCAAGAGCATGGTGTCCTAGTTCTTATGAAGAATAGAAACACATGGATAGACATCATATGCATTCACAATTGGATCTATCACATGTGTACTCATCCTATTATCTCATATGTATTGAGCATGAAGAGAAGATATCACGTAATCTTGTATGTATCAGAGATGATGAGGGGATATCTAGTCATCTCATATGTATTAGACATGGTGAGAAGATATACATACTTGTCTAGAAATCTCGTATGTGTTCGACATGACAAGGTATATGTCAGATTCCAATGAGAGTCACTGGACTACCATAAAAGAACATCTTTAAGTACTTGTGAAGCACCAAAAGGATTAGTTCCTTGGTCATGGAAATAAGGAAGAATTGGGTGTAAAGAGTTACATTGACGCATGGTTTCCTAACTGAAAAATAAATAAATCACAAACTATTTTTTGTGCTTGACCTTAAAACAAGAATTTTAAGATGGAAGGGTTCCAAGCTAATGACAGTTGTTTAAATCTACAATAAAAGATGGGTATCTCTGTATTATTCTAACAGCATAAGATATTGTATGAAGTTCATATGGGTGAACTAATGAGAGGTTCCAACCATTGATGACTCAGTAGAAATATTGTGACAAAAATGGATCTATATGATAGGCAAGGAATCTCAAATAGCATACTACGGACTTCCATCTCACACGAGATGTCGTACAGTGAATAGATGTAAAAATTGCAAAATACCAACTAAAAGCATATGTTGCTAAACCTACTAGAGTTCTTGCATAGTAGAAACATGATGGACATGTTAAGATCACACAGATTATGATTTGCGGGTTATTGGCTCTAAGTTCAAGTGGGAGATGGTTGGTATGTATGCCCAAAGAGAAAATCATATGATGATTGGAGTGAGGCATTAGATACTTGATTTGATAAATCATAAAGGTAATTCCATCTATAATGTTTGTCTCAGTCTTGAGATGATGACACAAACATAAGTAGATGTCGAGGGAATGATGATACTCGAAATCATATTCCTTCAAGTATGTGACTTGGAGGATGAGATCATACGATTGATAATAGTTCATGCATTCTTGTTATGTCCCTGGTCGGTTATCACTATCAAAGCAAATATACAACAATAATACATAAGACTAGAGTGTGTGTTGATTGATTATAGAGTCTTATTAGTCATGATATGTGATATCAAGTCAAGCACACAGATACATGTTAATGAACAGTGTATCAGACAAACCCACCATGAAAGTGATACATGAAAACTATGAAATGGTAGTCAGATTCATCTCTCATAGTGATGGTGGTGATTGTGGTACTTAGACCTAAAATCAGTGTACTAATCACATGTTGTTGGTACACTTTGACATCAGCAAACGCAGTCCTAAAACATGGGTTGTTATAATGGTGATGATTGGGTGACTTTGACACATGGGGATAAACTGTGAGTGATAGGGATGGGATTTGTCCCTCCTATTGGAGATTGATATCTAGGGACCCTTGATAAGTGATACTAAGAGTGAACGGTTGTGCCCATGTGGTTCAATATATGATATGTGAACTCACATGCATCTCAAACAGTCTACTCTAGTTCAAGGAACATGGATTGAATGCTGAGAGGATGATGATTCCATGCCTTGAGTTCAATACGGATATTAGAGACAAAAGAACTATATGATCACGGTAACACTATCCACATATTATAGCTTGAAGTTGTTCTCCAACTTTCTGAATTACTTGGGCAGCAATAATGTGTGACTAGGCACCACTATTTTCTTGTGATGTGATAAGTTGCTATGGACATTCACTATCAATGTAATTCTAGACCTATAGGGTGACACACATAGGATGCACTTGGATTAAAGTAGTATATTCATGAATGATGTTTAGATTGAAAGATAAAGGTGTTTAGGTATTCAATTAAATAATAGATCAACTGAATGGCCTCAGAATCATCAATTTCAAGTGTTGGAGTGACTAATTGGAGTGTTAGGTTGATTGGAATTGATTATTAAACTATTCAGGTTTTCAATTTATGCACCAATAGCTGACTGCACTGCCAAACGACCGTCTCAAGTGTTGACACGGTCCTATGGGGTGCCAAACGGCTCATCAGATGACCGTCTGGGTGATAGAGATGATTGTCTCACATATGTAAGATCTCTTGGTTAGGATGGGGAAGGTTCTAGATACTTTCCCAAATTTTTTTGGATTGCACAATACTTGTTGTGTAAGAAAAATTGATGTTTAACATTGATTAGAAGTGTATTGAAAATTTCGTGTGCAGGCAGGAAACTGTCTATAACACCCAGATTTTCATACCACATGAGCGGAAGCATTTTTTTCCTTGTTTTTTGGGGGTGTCGCAAACATGATTATCATTGCAATGAAAGTAAATGAAACACTTTGCATTGAGTAAAACTGATTCATACATAGTCCTTGATAAAAGGAAAACAACAACTCATCTAATATACTCTGGGAATAAAGCTATGCATAAAAAGAGATGTCTAAACTCTAGACCATCTCAGTACATGGCACCCCACTAGAAAAGCTTGAAAATCTCCTAGACCTTTACTTGTTCCTTTGATCTTCAGCTGCTCCAAATCCTACGGACGTCGCGTCCACAACCATGCATTGGGAAAAATAGTCGTTAGAGTAAGTGTCATGAGTATGTGAAAATATACATTGCTAAAGAACTAGAATATTACAAAAGATTCTTGATCATCAAAAATATGAAATGAACATTAAACTTTGATTAAATCTAAAAATATATTATCTCTCATTTCTTAAACTCTTATCTTTCTACTCTATCTTTTCCTGAGACATGTACTCTGGGTATCATGACCTACACCAAAGTGTTTGGGTGATAAATATCTTATCTGGATTCCTCTCATCACACTCATGGATGATATTACAGACATGCTCTAATCTAAAATATCTTTTAATTATGATTTTTATCTATTTGTGGCCACCATTATACAATAAGTCCTCCTCTGTTGACACTGAAGTGTCCTCTATGGTGCAGTGCACCCTCTATTGGCACAGTGTGCCCTCTATTGACACTAAAGTGTCATCTATGGTGCAGCGCACCCTCTGTTGGAACAATGTGCCCTCTGTTGACAATGAAGTGTCCTCTATGGTGCAACACACCCTCTGTTGGCATAAATGCCCTCTATGACACCCGCAGTGTCTGGCACAATGCGCCCTTTGAATCGTCTCGGGACTCTCTGGTGAGGACTTATTATATAATGTATTATGTGAAGGTTTTGAATTCATTATCTTAAGTCTAGTCTTACTAAACTCTGAATCTTAACTTATGCAAAACTGAGTACTGAACATGTACTGAATTTTGAATCGGAATCTCTACTCTTAAATTCAGAACTGAATCTATTACTGAATTTGAATATGTATCTCAAATTACAACATAATAGAGTTTGGGTCTATAACCCTTAGCATGTATCTTTATTCAATATCTGACTTCTCAGGCACTGAGTAATCTAAGTCTGAATCTAAATCCGATGTCCTTGTTATCTAGATACATCTTAATTTGAAACCCGGATATATTAAAATGACCTCATTGATAACAATTATGACAACTGAGTCTAGAGGCTTAGGAAAAAGGATCTGAATTACATATAGTAAGACTAAGCATACAAAGTACCTTAAGTCAACTTTATAAAAGTAGTTTAAGTAAAAAATATCTAAAAACATAAATTCTGACACGATGATTTAACCTTTATAAGATCTTATCAAATCTGATCTTACCCTGAATCTTAATATATGAGCCTACACCTTACAACTTAAACCTTAAAATAGCAATCTTATATAATCTTATCTTTAAACTTAATCATAACTTAATGCGTATCATCATAAACTCAAATTACAATACACTCTAATAGGGCCCTTATATTGAAAATAGATCATGTCTTAATACATTCATATCTCACTTTGTACTTTGCTTCTAGATGTTGCTCATTCTATGAAATCTGATTAACTCCTTAGTTCTTAGATCTTTATATATATAAGAAATATTGATACACTACTACATTTTTGGCAAGTAACGTCGCTGCCCATAGCGTCATTTTTACTAGAATAACCGACCTAGTAGACTACTGCATCGGTTTTATCATAAAAACTGGCCTTATAGGTTTCGCGCCACGAAAATTTGCGCGATTTTGGCTTCACGCATCGATTTATTGGGTCGGTTTTTTAAAATAACCGATGCTATAGGGTCAACAAAAAATGCGGGCACCGCTTTGGAACTCTAGAGTCGGTTTTGTTATATAACCGACCTTACAGATGCTGACCTATAGTGTCAGTTCTAGTGCAAAACCGACCCTAAAAGTATATTAAAAAATGGTGCCCAGACTTAACCTATAGCGTCGATTTTTTAAGATAACCCACACTATAAGTCAGGTCTATAGCGTCGGTTATCTTAAAAAACAGACGCTATAGGTTAAGTCCGGGCAGCATTTTTTTAGTAGACTTTTAGGGTCGGTTTTTACCCAAAACCGACGCTATAGGTCTTCTATTATTGCACATAGCAGCCTGATAGTAAGGCTTAGGTTGCCATTTGCCGCTGCTTCTTCCCCGTTTCCGCTCCCACGCCTGAAGAAAAGCAACGCCGCCTCTATAAAGGTGACCTCTCGCAACCATCTCCTTATCCGAAAAGAGGCAAACTAGTGTCGTTTTCCTTGGACGACGAGGCCCAAGCTTCTTACCACAATCTTCGACGACGACGACGCTCATTACCACCATCTCCGGCGCCGTTTCCTTGGACGACAACGAAGACGACGCCATAGGTGTTGCATCTCTCTCCAGTGCTTTCTTCTTTGAAAGGCGACGACGCCTTAGGCGTTGCAAAGGTCGTGCGCATCTCTCTCTGGTTCTTTTCCCGTACAAGCTCCCTCATCAACCGGTTCTTCTCAAGGTATTTATCTTTGCCGCCTCATCACTCCTCCATTTATGTTTTACTTTCAAGCAACTGACCAGGTAGCATGGTCGTGTTAGGAGCAGTAACAAATTCAAAATTGACAAATTTTGATGATTCTGCAACTCAGCCAACATGACCGTGTTGGGCAGCACGGCCGTGTTGTTTGCACGGCCGTGCTGCCCAACACGGTCATATTCGCTGAGTTGCAGAATCATCAAAATTTGTCAATTTTGAATTTGTTACTGCTCCTATAAATTGATATATATTGACCCCTAATTAATACATTATAACAGAATTGAATCGTGCTTTTGTGTTGTTGCAGGTGCTATTGACTTGTTGTTGACTTGCATATATTTCTTCTTCATCTTACAAGTGAGGTATAATATTCTCACTCTCCCAGTGTGCCATTTTATTTGACTAGTAAATCAACCAATAATAAAAATATGTATTCATTCATATCTACATTTTGTTATCAATCACATATGTAATCATTATATATACATTCCAAAAATATGAGGGTAGACATTTTGTATTCTCAGATTGACACTTTAGGATTTATATATGAGATCATCGATGCATGATGTTTAACTTAATATATAAATATGACAATAATACATTTATGCATGTATCAACTTAGAAACCCGTTCAAAATTTACTCATAGGAGTAAATTTTGGATAGTCCCCGGTTTGGGACTGTTTTTGGATATTTAATCTCACTTAGGATGTAACTGTATAATGTATGTTTAGTTTGGAAGAAAATTTTAGTAGTATTTCCTCATTTGTTCTCTAGGTACATATGTGAGTGGTTATTTATCATTTACATCGGTATACTTGGAGAACTTAGGGGAAATGCTATTGAAATTTTCTTCAAAACTAAACATACATTATACAATTACTAGTGAGATTAAATATTCAAAAATGGGATACGTGGTACACTTTAGTATAAAAGTAATTAACTTCCTATCAATAAAAACTTACAGCTTATAGTATCAATATTAAATGCTTAGTTTTATAATTAATTTTTAATGTGATATAGAAAATGGATCGAAGTTGGATGTCTATCAAGAACCGTTGTAGTCTAGAGTTTGCCAAAGGTCTTGATGAATTTATCAGATTTGCTGAGGAACATTGGAAACTACCTACAGATAGGTTCTATTGTCCATGTATACATTGTGGTAACAATTTGAAAGTTGATATTGTTGAGGAAATTAAGAATCATGTCATATGCAATGGGATCATACAAGGTTATAGTGAATGGTATTGGCGTGGAGAGAAAATTAATAATGGATCAGAAAATGTCGATACTAATAGTTGTGGCATAGAAGATATAGATAATGATGATAATTTCAATGATGAACCGATTTAGGATGACCCGATTCAGGATGATATGGTTGATGAGATGCTACGTAATTTTTGGGACAATGTCGATCCACCTTCTTTATTTGCAAACATTATCCATGATGCTGAAAAACCTTTATATAAGGGTTGTACTAAGTTCACGAGGTTGAGTGCTGTGATGCGATTATATACTCTTAAAGCTCAAAACCGGTGGAGTGATAAGAGTTTCACTTCACTGTTGTCTTTGTTAAAGGAAATTCTTCCTGAAGGCAACGAGCTTCCAATTTCAACATATCAAGCAAAGAAAATAATGTGCCCAATGGGAATGGAGGCTAAGAAGATTCATGCATGTCCAAATGATTGTGTGTTATTTCAGAAGAAATATAGTAATTTAATAAATTGTCCAAAATGTGGTGCGTCAAGGTAGAAGACCACAAATTTAGCTAAGGCTAAAAATGGCTCTCCTGTCAAGGTGATGTGGTATCTACCAATAATACCACGATTTCAACGCTTATTTGCTAATACAGAAGATGCGCAAAATTTGTCTTGGCATGGGGAGTTAAAGGCCAATGATGATGGCGTCCTACGACATGCATCTGATTCACCACAATGGAAGAAAATCGATTTATTATACCCTCAATTTGGTAAAGAACCAAGAAACTTAAGACTTGGACTCTGTACAGATGGAATGAATCCCTATGGTACATTAAGAAGCCACATAGCACGTGGCCTATTATGATTGTTATATACAATCTTCCTCCTTAGTTGTGTATGAAAAATAAGTATGGCATGTTGTCAATATTGATATCAGGGCCCAAGCAACCTGGAAATGATATTGATGTTTACCTTCAACCTCTAATAGATGACCTAATGAAACTATGGGAAGAAGGTATTATGACATATGATGCTTCACGTAAAGAGACCTTCAGTTTGCATGCTATGTTGTTTTGCACGATTAATGACTTTCCAGCTTATGGAAATTTGTCTGGATATAACATAAAAGGTTACAAAGCATGTCCTATTTGTGAGGAAAATACTGATTCAATCAGACTGAAACATGGTGGTAAAATCGTATATCTTGGTCATCATAGATTTCTCCCACCAATGCATCCTTATCGAAGGCAACGCAAAACCTTTAATGGGTCAACTGAGGAACGAAGTGCTCCTAAACCTATACCAGGAAATGTTGTATATGATAGGGTGAAACATATTGTTAATGAATTTGGAAAGAGTTCAAGTAGTCATACACTTGCATGTGACAAATCTCTATACAAGAAGAGGTTAATATTTTGGGATATTCCTTATTGGAGATCTTTGGCAATTAGACACTGCATTGAAATCATGCATGTTGAAAAAAATATTTGTGATAGCACCATCGGTACGCTATTGAACATACCAGAAAAGACTAAAGATGGCATCAAATCTAGAAAAGATTTAGAATTAATGGGTATAAGAAAAGAATTATTAGTGGAGATCAGGGGTCGCCGCACATATTTACCACCAGCTTGTTACACTTTGTCAAAGAAGGAGAAAAAGACTTTCTGTGAATACTTGTATAATATTAAGGTTCCACAAAGATACTCTTCTAATATTCGTAGATTGGTATCAATGAAGGATCTAAAACTGATAGGTCTCAAATCTCACGATTGTCACACCTTAATGCAACAAATTTTACCTGTGGCTATTCGATCTATATTGCACTACAAAAAATTTGGCCTTTATTGAAGAACATTTGTGAGGAACCGAAAATCGTGAATAATGATGTCTATTTGTGAGGGATCATCCTTCAAACATGGGACCAAATCCCTCAACCGTGTTTTTTACATCCTTAGACCTTTTAATCCCTCACAAATACATTACTCACTAATCAACCCGTGAAAAATACCATGCCAAATATTTCCCTCCATCTCATAACCCTTCCCTCCATTCTAAAACACAACATTTGCAAATCAAAAATAAAAAAAAGATAAACCCTCCCCTCTCACGGCCGTGCTCCCTCCCGCACCGTGCTCCCTCCCCTCTCACGCCGTGCTCCCTCTCACGCCATTCCTCTGCCTAGACGATCGTGGGGTGCTTCCGTTCCTTCCTCACCCCAGCCTCTGACGCCCCCAACACCTCTACGGTCGCCGCCGACAGGTGCCCTCGCTGACTCCTCACGCCTCACGACTCCTCAGTTCCAAATAAGAAATAGTCGCTACCCTAGCAGTCTTTCCCGACGCGATAGCACTGCGGCAACCAACTGCCAACGTGGCATTGGCAACCAACATTGAGCGGCGGAGACCCCTGCGCTAAGGTTTGACTACTGGTCTTCAAGTCTTCTTCTCCACCTGTTCCCGATTGGTGCCAAGGTTGGAGACAACAAATCAATTTCAAGTAAGTCTTATTATCTTGTTCATCAAGTCTTCTTCTCCACCAGCTTCATGATTCCTTTCTCCTTTTCCTCTTTGATCGACGTCAATATGGCATATTCTTTGCTACAGATCAATATGACGGAGAAGGGGAGGTCACTGTCGGGGAGTACTCGACTGCTTTTGTTCTAGGGGAGCAGAGGATATTGTCGTGGGTGTACTTCACCGTGATCCTAGGCGTTGTTTATTTTTATTTATCTACATTAAAATTAACAGTTTGTCATGGATCTGAACGTTTGTATACCATATAAAACTTTCCAGCATGACTTCCTATCAAAGTGAAACTGATGTATTCAACTATTTGCATACTTGCTCTGAGCGAAAGACTTTATAATGTCCTGCAGCTGTTAATTAGGAAGAAATCTGACTATAGATCTTTTTTTGTTGATATATTTGCTTAGGCGAAGGGTTCTGATATGCGGAACATGTTATCTGTCACTAGCATAGCAGCTTATGCAGAGGATGAACTAATTGATGCAATTGATGCTGATAAGTCTGAACCAGCCAATGTTCTCAATGCTTCTCAAAATGGTCCCAGTGAAACTAAGGAAGGATTGTCTTATCTCTTGTCGTTACCTCCTAAAGTTACAACAAATGTATACAACAAGGTAAATACCATATGTTAACAGTTTCATAAAACTCTATGCTTTTCTGTGTAGTAATTATTGCCATATTTAAATATAGACGAATAGCAACTTTCATGAATGCTTGGATTCATTTGATTGCACACATCAGCTATGATGATACTACTATACATGGATTTGATTTGATCAGTCTTGGTTAAACTGCAACATAATCAGACATAAATATGCCACTGCCTTCTTTTCTTATGAGGATAGACGTAAGATGGTGACCTTTACTGCACTTGTCAATTGGTTCAAGTGGTAAGCCCGGTCGGTTTGTTAGCCGCATGTCGTGGGTTTAATAACTAGTTGGAGCACCCGGAGGAAAGGTTTATAGCAACAACTAATGGTCTCTTTTGCGGTTGTGATAGGACTAGACTCTCCCTCTTACAATGAAAATTATTAAAAACAGATGGCAGTCTTTACTTGTGAAGTAATGTAGAAATGTGGCAGATGGAATCCAAAAACATGAAAACCAAGTCTAGCCATTCCTCCTTCACTATCTAGCAGATATCCTTTCTCATATGTGCTTAAAAGTCCAAAGAGTTTCCACTGACACAGTGACATTTGGATGCCCCATTTTATAATGTAAGTGGATTTAATGATTAACATAGAAAATCTTGCTGTTAGGATGTTAAATCTAATAGTAATGAGTACAACAATGCATTCAATTTAGTGGAGTAAAACGAGCTGGTTTTTTAACCTTGCCATCCCAACCTAGTTTGCTTATCGGTATTTTAAACAGCATGGCCCAAATGAGGCCTGAAGAACCAAAATTTTGTGGCCTCTGTTTTATTCCTTAGGTGCCCAAACTGTGTATCTTTGAGAAATTACTGTTGAGATTGAGACACATGGTTCTAGACATGAATGTGGACACGGGACACATATGTTGCTCATGAGAAATTATAGATCAAATTCTAGTATACATTAATTTGCACCCCCTTATAATTTCAATAAACTATGGTAATGAAAATGGTCTACCTTTAAAATCAAAATGCTCGACTCTTCTAATGTTATTGTTTGTCTTATATGCTCAACATTTTACTCTAATTATGGCATAAATAATTAATAGATACAATAATTATAAAATGGTAGGTTTGTCATGTCTAATGTGCCTTCGATTGTTTGCCTATGAAAGTAGGTGAAGCTATTCTATTACATGTTTGACAGTAGTCTCTTAAATCTGGTAAGTGATCAAGAGAAAATATTAAATATTAGACTTGCTACAAAAAACTAACACCTTACTCACCTGTTGTTATTCTCCATTGGAGAGTGACATGCCTAGACACACTTAGGGCAAGGCTTGATGTGTGCAATATGTTATCAATGTGTATTGTGGGTATGCCAGTGTCAAGTGTCCCCTACACAGGCATGGGAATTTCAGACAAGTATCTGAGCTTCATAATTGTGCTTATAAAGCTGACGGAAACTCAAACCTGAAACTGTCCAGTAGTGTAAAATATTGAATTTTTATATCTACATATGGAGAAGTTTCAGACTCAGTACATGTATTAACGTACAATTTCTTTGCACATGTTGCCGACATATCCATGTTGCCAATATGAGAACTAGTCTATGATTTTGACTACGTATAGTCAAAACACATTATATGAACCAACTGCTGAAACCTACTTCCTTGTTAGCAGTCTGGTAAACAACAATTTTTTCTTGCACAGTTCCATCCCTGGTTTCCTTGTTCAACTGTAGCATTCAAAAGTAATTAGAGTATGTACACCTGTAGAAGTAGACACAAACTAGCATAGCCATAATTAGGAGCTTAAAGTCTCAATGCTTGATGAAAAATGAATGTATAGTCATAGAACATGCTGCGAGGTTCTGTTAATTGCAAGATCTCATAATAATAATATAAATACCAATAGGTAAATAGTGAGTCTAGAATAGTGACCATAGCTTGACCAATCTGGAAATACCTAACATTTTTCTGCCTTGGACGCCAAACTAGGATTCCACCCTATTTGAGGTACCATGATAACATAGAATCACTATCACAATTCTTGACTGGGTTAAACTTAATTGAATTAAAGTTTATAACGATTACTTTCAGGGAAAGGAGCCCCAAAGTTCCTGCAATCAGATTCGTTCATTTTTTTGTGTAAGCAAACTTGGTAGTTGGTACCATCAATCTCCATGGGTATTCTTATATTTTTCAAGTTGTAGCTGATTCATCCTTGCTACAAACTCGGGATTTAGTAGTCATCGTTTAGGGTTTAAGATCAGGTGTTCCCCGCATTCAAACCAACTAAGACAGTCATCTTGAGGTTTGTACTGTCACTGCCACTTTAATTCTTGAAAGTCATTTCTAATGGTATCTTTCTTTGTATTCCCACGCCAATTATTAGAATAAACATCAGGTAATAACTATAGAAGTCATGATTAGAAAAAGGTTTTATAGGGTGTGAGGCGCATCAACATTGATTAGACTGGATGTCAATATAATTTACTTGATTCTATAGTCTTCATGTAGTTTTTAGATTAGGACTTCCACATAAAATAGATAGGATTGTGCCTATAATCTTTACATTAGGACCTCATAGAAAATATAAGTGCCTGCTTGCATTAACACAGTAGTGTATAAACTATTTTTGGATTTGCAAAAAAATCCAACTTATTTTCATTCTCATTCCACATAAGGCATGTTATACTCATGAAGGCATGTTATACTCATGAATAATCTTCTGCAAAAGATTGAAGTTCTGCATCGGACATGAATTGGTTCCACACTCCCTCAGATTCTTAACAGAAACCTGCCAAGAAGTTAATGATTTCATCTGGAACTCCTCTGTATTTCTGAAACTTCAAAACATTTGCAGACTAAGGAAGTAGGGCATAACGGTCATCATTGAGGTGAGTGACCTTTTTGAAGTGTTGACTCAGAGACTTATCCCCCTGTTGAAGACGGTACATCTCTTCTGTTATATTGTACTCATGGGAGATATTATCTGAATACATCAGACTAAGATGGCCCTAGACATCCTTACATGTTTCCAAGTGATTCACCATACCAGTCACCTTGTTGTTCCATAGAGTTCAAGAGTAAGGATGTCATCTTGTTGTTCCGATAGTTCCACAGACTCATTAGTGGAGGGTGGTCATTAGTCAGATTCTTGTACTTACCCTGCCACTTGGAGATGATTTTAGTGATGGAACTCCGTTGACTGTAATTCTCTCTGAGTTTTAGGTTAGTGATTATCTGTCTGTGGATGGTGAGGGTTAGACGTGGATCAGGGCCACAAACACCTTTTAGGCTTTTCTTCTATCACTGTAGTGACTGGACCACAACTGCTGCAGTAACAGTGCTCTTTGATTGGATATACTACACATGCTTGCAACCATATGCTGTTGGTGCTGGCGTCGGCGACCCCGACAGCCTCTCGTTATGTATGTTGACTGTGGTTACTTTTATATATGCTTTCTCAATGGTTCTAATAAATATCAAAATAGAGAATTAATCACATTACAGAATACTTACTTGTGATAAATTTACTAGAGAACAAAACATATCATTACAAAATGACGTCAACAGTGATTACTTTCATACTGATATCTACCATTATTTATTTTATTCGTAGATTTGAATTTGATTCACTTGCCGTTTAATTTAGTATGAAACCCAACTTGAAACAAAATGGCACTCCTAGTCAGTTGCTACTTCTTGAAATATAGATACTACTAAATCCAAAAACAATTTATTCTTTTTGCGACAAAACTAGAGACTAATTGTTATTCACTCTGCTCTCTCGTGCGGATAGAATCCGTTCGATTTGAATGTTTAGACTAAAGTTAAGCCAACTAGGGCTTGGAACAGAACTTAAACTAGAGCTTGGAACAGAAATTAAACTAGTTCTATCTGTACTAAGATTTCCTTTAGCTATAATATCGGCCACTTCATTCAGCTTTCATGGAATGTGGCAGATCTTCAGGTCTGTTCCTCCATTAGCTAGCTTTTGAGCTCTGCAAACATAGGGTTTGTACTTGGGATGGGTTGGGTTTGGCTTTCTCAGGAAAGTTCGGCCTGAAGGGAGTCAGATAGGATATAAAACTGTTGCCATCTCTTCTCAGTGCATATCTCCCGGGCTCTGGGGATGGCCTTCAGCTCTTCTTCAACATCCAATTACTAAAAAAATTCAGGGGCTATCATTATGGGATATAAAACTTTTAGTAAGTGCGTGCGGGATGTCACTAATTCTCAATATCTCTACTTAAAAATTTAATCAAAGCCTAGCATTACGTCTCTTTAGAGCCCAGTTCTCAATACAACCTACCAATATTAGGGCAACACAACCGTACTCAAGGGCTATCAATATTAGGGCAACACAGCGATGAATGTCTTACACTAGGGGAAAGTGGGAAACCATAATCAACTTCAAAGGTTCTACTTGTCCTCGATAGTGACTTCATTCTCTTCTTATTTGAACATGCATTTGGGTCTTTGTAACACATTCTTTAAGGTGTAACTGGTGAACTCAAATTTTCTCTCTTTGGGCTTGCTTTATGATACTAAAGTAAATCAGATCTGTCTCGGATGATGAATAGTATCAAATTGAGATTTGGTTGAACCACTAAGATCACCATGCTTTGTTAGTTTTCTTTCTTGCGTCTGTGTTTTTTTTCCAAACAAACTTGTGTTGTGTTTCTCGATCTCAACTTTTGATCAGAGATATTATTGAAAAGTAGTTGTCGGAATTAGTTTCGAGATCACTGCTTACTATTGTTTTAGCAACGAGTAGTGTTTGTTTCACAATCAGTATGAACGAGTTAATAAAAATCAGTACAGGTGTTTGTGTGTGCGTGTATGGGTGTGTATGAGAGAGAGAGAGAGAGATGGAGAGTGGGTAAGAGACTAAGCAAGAGATCTATCAAACTATAGAGAGTACAGAGAACTGAATGTAAACTTTTTGCAGCTGTTCAGTTGAAATTATATTGACAAAGAAACTTACAAATGCTTCGTGTGGGTCAGCATGTTTAGCCCAGGTGTAGATGTCCCTGACGACAAGGGAAGTGGCCCAGTCAGTGTTTGAAATTATATTGACAAAGAAACTTACAAATGTTCTATTGGATTGATAATTTTTTTTTAATGTTATCTTTTGTTTCACATGTGATTGAGTTACAGATGCAATTGTGATTTTGGTTGTGATTCATTTGAGGTGTTATCAGTTATGTTTCTGTGAGTTGATGAGTATTAGCTTAATGTTATGATGATCAGGAAAAGTAAAAGAAGATGGGCGATGCTAGGGATATTGTTACATGGAAGATGTTACACCAGTTTGGAATCATAGAAGATGTTACAGACTAGGTGGGAAAGAATGATAACATGGAATAAGCATCCATAATCTTATATTAATTCTATCAATGCCATGTCTTTAGGTTTCGTGTGTGGTGGTCAACTCTGCTCCTGCCATGCATTCTACTGTGAAGGTGAACAAGGAGAATTTTGTTGGCTGAACTGCCGCTATGACGGTGAACATGGAAAACACCACACATCCATATATGGTAAATCTGATATTGTTTTCTCTACTACCTCTATGTTACAATTTAATGTCCTCACTGATTTATAACTACATGGCATTGAAAATTCTAGAGCTCGAGCATATAGTTCCCAGTTAGTTCCTATACATGCTTCTGAATTTTTGCTCAGTTATTGCACATATAGAACACTTTGTTCATATATGTTCTTGAACTATTCCAAATCTTTGTGTGCCCTGCTAGAAATAGTGATGGTCCCATATGGAAGCTACATACCATGATAGCTAAATGCTACATTTGCTACAAAACTCCCTTTTAGTTGTAAGAGGCATAGATCTTCATAAATATATCCTCAAATTTTTAGTACATCTGCTGCTTGGCTATAGATAAGGTGTGGAAGTGGCATCTCTTCCTGTACAAAAAAAATCCTGATGCTAGTTGGAGTTGAATCTCTTTGCTTTACAGCTTCTATAGAATTGGGTTCTGCCTTCTTTCTTTCTGGCTTTGTGGTTGGCTTTAGGTTTCATCTGTCATGGGTTCTGCCTTTTCTGCATATACGTATAGCTACTGCTGCTCATATGGGTTTTTGGTTCTGATGTGCTGGCTCTGTTTATGGCTCGTCTTCCCTGAGTTGTGCTGGCTGTTGAAGTGGTTTTCTGCTGTGCCAATCTTTATCTGTTGTTACCTTTTCTGCTATGCTGGATGTCTTTTTCATGCCTTCTGCTGTGTGCTGAAGATGCCTATTTATGGCCTTTGTTGTTGGCGAGTCCTGGTGGCGTTGTTTTTCTGCTACATCTATTGAGGATAGCTTCACCATGGTGGTTTTCTGTTGCTACAGATTGCAAAGATGTACTACGATGTTGCTATCTATACCAAAATTGATTCTATGCTAGCCATGCATGTGTTGGATATTTTGTTAACCAATTGTCTCTGTTTTTCAAATGTCATGAAGTCCACTTCTTTTCCAATTAACATCAAAGGAGATGTTTTGTCTCTTCTAGGATCAAATGAGATACAAAATGATGTTATTGTTGCTACCAAATTTGCTGCATATCCATGGCGTTTGACATCTGGGCAGTTTGTGAATGCTTGCAAGTAAGTTTTTTGTTTTACTTGACTTTTTCATATGTAACTTGCAAGCTCTTACTCTTATGTGATATTTTTTCATTTCTCTCTTAGCTTCCATTTCTTGAAATGCCATGCACATATCTTCTCATGCTAAAATTGTTTGACATTTAGATAGATTATTCACTTCAGGATTAATCATCCTAAGATCTGCTCTCTCTTCACCTAATCCTGAATTCCCCACTCAGAACCGAAACAGACTTACAACCACCAACAACAGATAAGTAACTTCAGCCTTATCCTCTAACCCTCACTAACTTGGAAAGAGAGTCGAATTTTGTAAAAAAGAAAAGAAGTTACACAATCTTTAGTATATATGATATCAAGAAACATGATAACTCATCAATTCAAGCCTAAACTGTAGGAACTTTAAGTGAAGTTCAATATTGCTGACAAAACAATGCACAATGTTATTCAAAATAAAGGAAAAATATAGCTCGAATTTTCAAACGATGGCTGCTGGATCAGCGTTTACTGGATGATGGTTGCTGGATCAGCGTTGAAATGCTGATCTCAATAGCTATCCTCACGAATTTACTGTGAGTTCTCACTTCCATGTGGACATCCACTTTTATCAGTCTTCGTAGAGTTGTTCCAACTGTCTCAATGAATGTTGGGTCGTATAGATGAAGGGGGAGGTTCAAGATTCAGACCCAAGTTACAATGTGAATTATTGCATTTGTTCTTTTTCCGAATTAGCCCAACACAGCTGAATTAGCAACGCAGCTGAATTAGCTGAACAAGCTACACGTGCAATAATATATCTGCCATTTAGTTGTAATAGGAGATGATTGGTTGAATATATATTGTTCAATACCTTTTTGAGTCCGTAAAAAAGGTACATATAACCCATTGAGTTTTTTTTAATTATGTACTATTTACTAAGTTCAATCATAATTTTAGTTTACGGGTGCATGTTGCTGCTATATATGTTGGTTCACTTACATTTATCTCTACTTTGCACTCACTCTGATTCCTTTTTGTATTTATATTGATAGGGTGGAATTACTTTTAATGATGCATTTCGACGGACAATGTACCTTGGAGTAGACCAAAACCGAAATATAAGGGTAAGTTGTTTGTTGTACTATGATTTATGTATAAACTTTAAATTCTATTAATATAATGATTTGTCATTTTTAGGAGAAGAATATTCAAGTACCTAATCGTATGAGGCCTGGCATTGATGAAGAGCACCACACCATTTGAAGGAATATAGAGACATTATATATCTTAAGAGTTTCTAGCATGATATGTTAAATTGTCGTCAATCTCAAATTTTAGAACCATATGTATTCTTTATTTATATCAACGTTGAGCACGCAATGTATGGATAATATTTTGCTTCAATAACAGAAATTGGTTTGAGGTGATTTCACATTTTTATGTGTCATTTTGGTGTTGAATCTTCTTATGATGTCATGTGAATTAATTTAAAAATATTGCTTGAGGTTATGTATAAAAAGTTTTCATTTAAAATTTGATATTCACTATAGTAACAATTAATTAATATTTAATAAATCATTCAATAATCAATAACTAAATCATTTACAGTAGTCCCTCATAAATATATTGATGAAGGTCCAGATTGACCATCAAAATTGCATTGATGACAACCACATAGCCCCTCAAAAATAATATTAAAGAAGGCATTATCCCTTCAAAAATATATTCTCCAGGACCATCAAGTCCCTCAAAAATGTATTTATGAGAACTAAATAGTCCCTCAAAAATGTATTTATGAAGGCTAAATAGTCCCTCAAAAATGTATTTATGAAGGCTAAATAGTCCCTCAATATAACATTCTTGAGGGTCAGTTCGTCCGTGACAATTGTATTCGTGAGGGCCACTGGTATTTGTCACGTGAGTTCTCTTCACGGACCATTTGTGAGGGCCAGACCCACAACCGTCCCTATTTCTGAGGGCCTGTAGAGAGGGGTTTGTGACAGGACTCTCCCGTGAATAATGGCCCAGTTTTTTGTAGTGTTGCCGAAGCATGTAAGGTTTGCAATCACAAGACTATGTTTCTTCTTCAATGAAATATGCAACAAAGTGATACATCCTGATACTCTCGATAAATTACAGAAAGATGTAATTGTTACCATGTGTCAGCTTGAAATGTACTTTCCTCCTTCATTTTTTGATATCATGGTTCATCTTGTAGTACATATTACAAGGGAGGTGAAGATGTTGGGTCCAATTTTCTTACACCGGATGTATCCATTTGAACGCTACATGAGTGTTTTTAAAGTTGATGTTCGGAATCGTTATCGTCCTGAAGGGAGTATTGTTGAGGGTTATGTGGCTAGGGAGGTGATGCACTTTTGCAATGATTTTTTGAATTGCAATGAAACTTCTAGCGATCTAAAAAACTCCCATCACACTGAATCTTATTGTGGAAAAGGAACTCTGGGAGGACGAGTGAAAGGAATCAGTCGTGAGTTGTGGGAATAAGCGCATTTTTATATTTTACACAACATCGATGAAGTTAGTAGCTACATCACATAACACAATGATCTTATCAAGAGAAATCATCCGCGATCCAGTTCAATGTGGCTTGCAAGAGAGCATAATCAAACATTTATTAGGTGGTTTGAAGAGAAAGTATTTAATCAACTATCTGAATCACCGAATAATGTTGCTGAGAACATAAAATGGCTCGTCTTTATGCCAACAATGGATGTCATGTCATATGAAGGTTATGACATAAACGGATTTTCATACTACACAAAGTGTCAAGATGAAAGTAGTGTAGTTCAAAATCGTGGGGTCACTGTTCAAGCTTGTTCGTTGTATTTTGTTAGTGCCAAAGATAAAAGACCACGCGAAGCTGAGATGTCATATTACGGCATCATTGAAGACATATGGGAAATGGACTATATAAATTTTTGAGTTCCTATCTTTAGGTGTAATTAGGTTGACAACAACAAAGGAGTTTTAGTGGATGAGTTGGGTTTCAAATTGGTGAATTTTGAAAAGATTGGTGAGAAAGATGAGCCATTCATCATGGCAGACCAAGCAAAACAAGTATTCTATATTGATGACCCAGAAAATAAAAATTGGTTTGTCGTTCTTCATGGAAAAAGACAGTTTACTGTAGATCCTATAATGATGATTCCAGTCCATTCTCAGTTGGTTTGCCAAGTGTAAATGTTGAAGATAACACCGATGAATATTATAAACGTTAAGACCATTCTGAAGGAATTTTCCTTGACTAACAACTCAACCAATACTAGAGGCATGTATTCTTTGAATTATTTATTTTATTATCATTCAAGCTAGTATACCTTATCACTTGTGCTTTTATTATCACTTAATTTTTTTTATCATGTATACTTATAGGTTCTAAAATGGCGAGTGAAGATGAACATTCTGAGCATGAGCATGAGCACCATGAGGATGGTAGTGGTGATGCTAAGAAAAGTAGAGGTCCCACACTGATGCATAGGCTGCTGGAGCTCAGGGCTAAAGGGGACAAATTGCCAGTCCAGTTTGATATCACAGGAGTACCTGTTGGGGAACATGCTAGTGCTTTCAAGCATTACGTAGGGGCGACCGCACGCAGTAAAGTGCCAATAGATATAGAAAATTGGCATGATGTTTCTAATGCCGAAAAAGACCTCATATGGAAAGATATATCTGTGAGTGGAAGTGATATTATTTTAATATGTTTTTTTATCTATTGATTCTAATTAATTTGCTTGGAACTAATTGCTTTTCAAAACAACATTATTAATTGCTTCTTCTGTATTTATAGGGTGTTTTTCATCTAAATGAAAAAGATCACAAGAAAAGAGTACTACTACGTTGTGGTGTACGATGGAGGGGTTTTAAGACATATCTCGCAAGGGAATTTATAGATAATCCTAAACAAAAGAAGAAAGCAACAGATGTATAGACTTTTATAAATCCTGAGGTGTGGGAAACATTTGTTGCAGCTAGGAGATCGGAAGAGTTTCAGGTAATAAAGATTGTGATGTATTGTATGAATCTTTAATTTTATATAATTAAGGAGGTGAATCTTTTTATAGATATTTGCCAAGTCTGAATTGTAATATCTCATTTTAAATTATCAGACTATCCATCAGGCTCAAAAGGAAAGACGGGCCAAAAATGTGCATGACCATCGCTTGGGGCCCGGTGATTATTCCTTCCGCCGCCAACTACAAGAGAAGTAATCCTCTTCTGGAGAAGAATCTAGTACAACTCAAGTTGAGCGTCCACCCCGACACTTGACATGGATTGATGCTAGAAAGAATCGAGCAAGTGAAATTGTCAACCCTGCAACTAAGGAGGTGGCACAAAAGATGGTAGGTTTATCCCAACTAAGTAAAGAGTAACTCCCACAAACTTAGATTTATTTATATCTAATTGATATTGTGATTTAATATTTTTATTAACTATGAATAGATTGATCTCCACGAGAAAAGGAAGGAAGGAAAGTTCATCCCAACTGGCCACATGGATGAACTGTCAGTTTCTCTTGGTACAAAGGAGCATCCTGGCCGTGTTAGGGGATTAGGAGCTGGCATAGGATTCAAGTCTTATTTTGACCCTTCGCAATCTAAAAGAGGTCATGCGGGAGGTCTTACACAAGAGGAGGTTGAAGCATTAGTAGCGCAGAAAGAACAAGAAATAATGTCTTCATTTCAGCCTACTTAACCTTCTCAACCTATTCATATTGTGCGTCTCTCAAGTGATGAGGTACAAGACCATGCTACAGTTGTAGAAGGTCATGGGAGCACTCCCAATGACCCACCACAACAATATGCAGTAAGTTTTTGTTCTATATGTTGTGTTATTAGTATGATATATATATGATAATATATATAGTTGTAACAGGTATCTGTTCTACTGCTTCTTATATATCCTATATTATTTCAATCTAAGTTGGTATGAACTGTAAACTTACAGTGGAGGTTCCAGAATATAATGTTGTGGCAGCGGGCAAGGTGTACAACCTTGGTGGTTCATTGCATTGCCAACAAATTACTGATGACATTTGTCGTGTGTCCATTCATCTTGTGTATGACGGAATGGGGGACAAACCACTACCCATACCTAATCCTGAATATAGTACAGTTGAAGAAGCAGAGGGTGCTATGGTGGGTTGGCCTAGACACTTGTTTATCAACGACAAGGTATACTTGAATTCTACCATGTTTTTCATATTTGACTGCATATATGAACTTGTGTAATAGAAGTATGTAATTTAATTAAAAGGTTTGCAAACTAAAAAGTAAAAATTCTACTAGTCATCCTCCTATGCCTAAGCCATCTATTATTTCAGAATCCACATTTGACGAGTTGGGAAGTAAATGTAAATGTTTGTGTCGATACGTAGCCAACCAAAGCTCTGGACTACAAATGTTGATCAATTTAATAGAAGATGCAACTGTGAGGGACTTTGACAATTATATTTTTCTTGATGATATTATAGAGTTGTTCCGTTATGATGGGTTGAATACTTCGATATTAGAAGTATGGATAAGGTAAGGATCTATCAATATAGAAAATTTCAATACACATTTTTAGCTTATTTCTACATATGAAAATAATTACAAATGTTTAACAGCTATTTATATATCGAGGCCACAAACTTTGATATAAAGAATGTTGGATTCTTAGTTCCTTCAGTCACTAGTCAGGTAGAGACACATATTGAGGAAGTGAGTGAGTACTTCTCTGATGCATTCAAATATTTTGCTACTGTGGGAAAGAAAATTATCCTAATTCCTTTTAACATCCAGTAAGTATTATTATTCAGTATAATTTTAATAATGAACAAATGTATTTATTTTAATGTTCATTTTATTCTTACTCAGATCTAGACATTGGGAATTAGTGGTGATTGTCCCAAAATTGATGACTCTTTATTATCTTGACCCAATGAGAAAAATAACAAGGGGTCACAAACTGAAATTGCCAACTATGGCGTAAGCATAAATATAGTCAATGCTTCAACATGATATTTCTATTTAGAATTTCTATTTTACCAACTATCGTTTAATTGATAGGGGTATAAAAGCTTTTCGTGAAGGCGGAGGACAAATACCCACAAAATTAAAGACATTGACTTTGAAAAATGTCAAGGTAGCTACTTTGACAACTGCTTAGTCTTATATGTATTAATTTTCAACTCTTATAGTCTTCTGTTTATAGTAGTTACTAACATTAAGTATAATTCGTTATTTGTAGTATCCTATACAAAATAATGACTTGGCTTGTGGTTACTATGTAATGAAATATATGCAAGCTATTGTCAAACAAATATTAAATGACATTCAGACTATAGATCAGGTAATAAAGAATAACATCATAAATTTACAAGTGAGTTGTAGTAATTTTATAAAATATTAGCATGTTCATTTTCTGTTACAGATCTTTACAACTCAGCCTTACACACGTGAGGACTTAAATAAATTCTGAGAAGAGTGGTCAGATGATTTTCTAAATGAAGTCAATATAGCATTGGAATAAATATGTCAGTTACGTTCCATTTATGTATGTGGTTTTAGTACTCTTTCATATTTACTTTTGTATCTGACATTTAATATCATCTCAGACTTGCAATCTATCATTTTGTAAATTATGATGTGACTATGTGTACTCAACTCAATATATGAATCATTTTTGTTATGAATGTGTGGTTGGAATGGTGATGGATGAGCATCAATGCTCCCCTCTCCCATATCTTATTCTTGTTCTTCTGTTTTGTTCTGTTCAGTTTCTGCAGAAATTTAAAAAAAAATTGACCCTATAGCGTCGGTTTTCTTAAAAAATCGACCTTACAGGTGTCTTGGCCGTTCCGCGTAGAACGGTCGTGCTGCATAAAACGGCTGTGTTGGGATGAGGTAGAACGGTCGTGCCACATAGAACGTCCGTGTTGAGATATGGTAGAACGGTCGTGTCGTGTAGCACAGTCGTGCTAATATAAACCAACACGGCCGTGCTAGGCGGCACGGCCGTTCTACCTCAACCCAACACAGTCATTTTATGCAGCACTTCCGTTCTACGCGGAACGGCCAAGACACCTATAAGGTCAGTTTTTTAAGAAAACCGACGCTATAGGTCCTTAGAAATAATCTTTAGAGTCGGTTATTTATTAAAAAAACTGACGTTATAGGGTTCAGGTACAGTTTCATTTCTCATTTGGGTTTAGTTTTTGAGAGCCTATAGGGTCAGTTTTTACTATACAAGGTCGGTTTTGTTGGGTTAAAAAAATTGACGCTATAGAGCAATTTCTGTAGCGATGGCCACTTAGGCGTCGGCTGAAAAGTGACGCTATAGGCTTAAAAAATCGACGCTATAGACCATTTCTGTACTAGTGATAATGTGCCTCTACTTGAAATCTTAATACTCAATTATATGTATAAAAATGAGGAACCCTATAGTATGTTCATACTTAAAAATATTAACACATGGTTATATCTCATTACAATGGATGTATGTCAGTCTTAACTTGTATTTCTTGGCTTGTGGTCTTGAACATTCCTATGGGACAACATTAAGAAACATGAGAGTAATTTAACCGTCTATCCTTGTTAATTCATTACCATCTCATGACACATCTCTAATTAACACATTGAGCCTATGAAATATCACAATCATAAAGTATAGAAAATCTTGCCTACATATCTGATTAAATCATCAGATATTACGTTCTCATTTAAGATGCATGTAAATTTACTAGATTTGATAAATTGAAATATTCATGGGCATGAACCACTTACCTCCTGTACTGAGGGTATCTTTAAGGAAGTTTCGATTCCAAGTTCCACAACTTTAATAACCTAGATGTCATCATAGTTCTATTAGTCCAAGTGTATGCTCCCTCTTTCTATTTCTAAATCTCAAAACCCCATCTTCCTAATCTTGTAACCTACAAATTAGGACTCTTATTTAGACTATACATAACTTTGATCTAAAATCATCATAAAATATTAGCGTTGAAATTAAATCAAAACTCTTCTAAAATCTTTATGCTCAAAAAGACATAAATCGTCTTATGCACTAATATGAACATATACGTCATATAATGAGAATAAATCACAAACATAGTCATACTAATCATACTGAATCAATGATGCAATCAAAGGAAAATACCACTAGATTAATAATTTCAGACCTCCCGACACATATATCACTTAGTAGCTATCTATTATTCTACATAATAGCCACTTAAGTCCAAAATTACGACTTAACATAATAACACAAGAAACTCTATTAAACCTTTAGAAAAGTAATCATACAATGTAGTAAGGTCTTGAATAAAAATATCAGGTTGTTTCATAATTAGATCATGGGTGAAATACCCAAAATGCACTTATTAGGGTTTATATCAAAAACCTTCATAACTTCACATTAGAAAGATCAAACTTCAAAATCATGTTTAATACATCAAAATCACTTATTGTAAAAAAATTATTAATTTCTAAACCCGTTTGTTATTTTAATGTAGATCACATTGAAATTCCATATCTTTTAGTAATCAAATTATAATAATTATCAACCATTCAAATCACTATATGGGTATATTTTTATGAGATAGTACACATCATTATCTTTCCACAAATACCTTGTTTACTAAAAACTAAGCCTCCTATCTTAAGATGTGAATTTTAACAGATTACCTTAGTCTGGATTGATCCCAACCATTGGTCTGCAATCTGAGGGATTGAGGCCTGCAGGCGCTCCAATATCCTTTCCAAGTAAATCGGACCCAACCGAAGACCCAACACCTTCAATCCTACAGTCCACCTTCCATAGACAACACAGGTCCCTTTCTCGCTCAGTGGACGCGTGAAGAATGGGGACAAATCCCCTGTTTTGCCGCGGTAATAGAGCATCGACGCTCTGTTCTCCCAGCAACCTGGCTACGCTCTTCGAGGCTGATGATAGAGCCAGAAGAGGATGTCTGACCGCCAATCCTTCTCTTCTTCATCACCCCCCATTCCAACACTGCCTTGGTGACTGTCAGATGAAAAACCCCTTTGGAACCCTAGCGCCACCGCCGTTCTCTTTGTCCATGTGTCTTCATCTTTTTTTTCTCACTTCTCTGTCAAAACCCTAGTATCAGGTTCGGCCATCAGCAGGATTCATGGATCGATGGGTTTTATAGCCTCCAGGCCCTCTGGATATCACTATCGATATGCCCCTATTCGGACTGAGTTCAAGTTCCGTAAGAACCAAGGGGGGTCTACACTCGCGAGACCTTTGCCCTCTTTCTTTCTTTTTTGCGAGCGGCCTCCCTAATGTTGGTCTGGTTCAATTGGACTAGGGGGTTGGTCGTGAACCAATGGTTCAGTCCTCCCCTTCTTGGTTCATTGCTCAAGGAGGCAAATTAAAGCTCTATTTTTTTTAATGACCCAGGAGCGCCGTCGGGCTGCGCCCGACGCCTACTTGGGGGGCCCCGAATAGCATGCAAACCCGGGAACCCGGTTAAACCAGATCAGAGGTCGGCTGACTTGACACGCTCAATTCATTTCCGAGAGTGTTGCAGCTGGGTTTCGAACCTGTGACCCTTTGTTAAGGACCCCCGAGCCTCAACCAGTGCGCCAACTCTTGCCGACAATTAAAGCTATATTCCCTTTTAATTTCTTTTAAGATTTTTGTAGGCTACTCCTTAAACTAGATTGGTCCCAAAATTTGACCAGCACCGCGTATAGATATTATCTTCTTGTAGAAAAATCATCATGACCTTATTCACTACCTAGACTATTCTATTATAGCGTGTAGAATTTCACTTATCTCATGGCCCAAGTTAGCACATTGAATTAACAAATGAACTCTAGAGTTGACCAAAATTGTACTATGTCCAATACCTATAATAAAGGACACAACGCCACTCTTAATTTCATCACTACATGCATGTAAGAGCCTAGTTCATATTCATTACCTATTTGAAATCATCAAACTTTCCTTAACTTAGGTGAACATGATTGCATAGCCCAATTATACATCTTCAAATAAAATGACCAAATTAACATCAAGCTTTACCATTCTGGAACCATGACCTTGTTGTATCTTAACAAGCATATAAACATTCTCAAGTTCATATCCAATGCTTCTCAAGCATCAAAATTAACAAATTTGAACAAAATCTCCCCTTCTACCTACTTTATCCCTGATGTCCAAATATCATGAAAATTGGATGGAACCTTATTCTAACCATAATTCAATCCTATATTAATTTAATCAATAACTTAATCATGTACTTTCTAGGTTCTAATGATCAGGGTGTGACACTGTCAAAACACGAGACGACCATTTTGTAGTGCGAGACGACTATCTCACGGTCTGTAATTTCTAGAACAATCATATTTTTTGACCCTACTACTCTCACATCAACTGGGAACCCTGACCCTGCCCTCTACTATAAATTATTGGGGGCTTCCCAACACACACAATTGGGATCAGTGGCCCTGACAATTGTTGTCCTCTTTGGTTGTGGTAACCAATAGAGAGCCTAAGAAAGTCCTACCAGACTAGGGAGGAATAGTGAGGGAGGAGCAATTGAGATTGGCTGTTATGGAAGAGCAAGTTGGTGACTAGTACACTGACAGAAGGGGACAACTCCTTCCCGTTGGCTCTGGCAGCTCAATGTGGAATTTTCGATTGTCCGTGTGGACTACTCGAGAGGTAGGAGTCCTTTAGATGCTTCTAGGAGGATGGCATCAACCTACAATCTGTGGCAAGTCCACAGGAGCCATCATAGGAGATGTTCGTATCTGTTGTCTATGGTGAAGACCAGGAGCTGCACAGACACTGTCCAAGATATTAATTGTTGGGTGATGTCGTTCGACTTGCTCTAACACCAGGTATTACCTTACAACCCTTACTTCCTAGATACATTGTAGTTGATGGGATTCTGCTGGTTTTTGGGAAATAGGCAAATAAATTTTGTTTCCACTGCCTTTATCGATGCCCAATTTCCCAATAGGTGGCCCATCGGATCATGCCATCACTTGGCCATAAGAGCAAACCCAAGATCCTCCATCGGTTGTTGTGCTTCACTTGGGGAACCATCAACCTTGGATCCTCAACAAAAAACCATCGAATCTCAAGCCAAGAAAGAGAACCTTTGGATCATATCACCTCAAAGTGGACCATCATATCCCAACATCCAAAGGAAACCATCGAGTTATGGCTTCTAGGTGAGGAACCCTAGCCCTCAACCCTAGGTTAGATGTCACCACTAATCTAATGGTGCAACTAGGGGTCCAATGATACATCTATATCAAACATGATATGAAAACTTATGAGACACAAGATACATGTGAAAATTACAATAAAATCCCTAAATATTGAGAAATTGCTTAAAAGCCCTTATAAACACATAAAATGCAAAGCTCCATCAAACAATGTCTAAACTACACCAAACTTGAAACTAAGCTTTGTCACATGATATCAAAGCAGATATTAGGGTTTGATTAAGGTTTTAAGCATCTAATTAAGATAAGCAAACATGTTCAACCATAAATTAAGGTTATGGGTCTTACAACCATAAACCCCTAATAGGGATTTTGCCCCCAAAATACTACGCAAATAAAGAGGGTTACTTCCTATGCATCTCATCCAATAACACCCATGCGGCTTCTTCCACACCAAGGTGATGCCACAACATCTTCACTAAGGCTATGTCATTCTTCCTCAATTTTTTCACAGGCTTATCTAGGATCAACACAGAACCCTCTACATAAGAAACATCCTCCTCCAACTCAACTTCCACGTGTTGTATTGTCTACCATACATCTGGTGACTCTTCCTCAGCATTGAAACATGAAAGAGATTTTGCAATATGTATAACTCTGGCGGTAACTTCAACTTGTATGCCACCTTTCCAACTTGAGCTAAGATAGGGTAAGGTCCCAAAAACCTAGGAGACAACTTACCCTTCTTACCAAACCTCAATGTACCTTTCCAAGGGGAAACCTTAAGATACATGTGGTCTCCAACATGGAATTCCAATGGTCTGAAATGGTTATTGGCATACAACTTTTATCTGTCATGGGTTGCTTTCAGCTGATGTTGTATCACCTTGATCTTCTCTATAGTCTATTGCAGTAACTTGGACCCAAGAGCTAACACACACCTACCTCATACCAACATAGGGGTGACTGGAAATGTCTCTCATACAAAGACTCATATGGTGCCATATATATGCATCTTTGATAGTTGTTGTTGTAAGCAAACTCAATCTAACTCGAATGGATATCCCAACTACCAAGAAAATGCAAAACAAATGCTCTCAAAAGATCCTCCAATTTCTGAATGATCCTCTCTAACTGAACATTGGTCCATGGGAGAAAAATTGTACTAAACCTCAGTTGTGTCCCCAAAAATATATATAGACGTTCCAAAAACTTTCTCATAAATTGTAGTCTCCGTCAGACACTATGGTGATTGTCCATACCATGCAGACGGCCTTCATACAACTATGCCGACTTCTATGATGTATACATTGTCTTGATTGGGAGGAAGTGAGCTAACTTGGTCAATCTCTCAACTATCACCCAAATGGAATCATGACCTTTGTGTGTCCTTGGGAAACCAACCACAAAGTCATTGTTATATGGTCCCATTTCAGTTGTGGTATTGGAAACAATTACAATGTCCCTACTAGATTTGATGCTCTACCTTGACTTGTTGACAAAATGGATAGTTGGCAACAAACTCTATCACATCATGTTTCATACTTGGCCACCAATACAAATCCTTCAAATTATGATACATCTTTGTATTGCTGGGATGCATCGCATAGATTAGGAATGAACCTCCCCAAGCACCATCTCCATCAAACCATCAACTTCTGGAACCACTATCCTATTGTTGAAACACACTATCTCATCATCTAACTCATGGAAACCATCATGATTCCTATTATCAAACTCTGATCATATATTCTATATTACATATCATTCTTTTCTGCATCTCTAAACTTCTGTGTTAACATTGGCTTGACCTGTATTTGTGCCAATAGCCCTACCAATAGAGATACTTCTAATTGTACATTCATCATCCGACGCAAAACTAACATGTCCCACTTGTGACAGGCCATGGAGTGTAATTGTGCCTTATCTGGAGAAGATGATGAATAAGGTTTCCTGCTTAGCGCATCAACCACCACATTCTCCTTTCTGGGATGATAGTCTATTGTGTTGTCATAGTCCTTGATCAGCTCCATCCATCTTATTTATGTAATAATCAACTTCTTCTTTTAGAAGATATATTGAAGATTCTTGTGGTCTATGAAGATCTGGCACTTCTCCCATATAGGTAGTGTCTCCAAATCTTCAAGGCAAGAACTACAACTGCTAACTTTAGGTCATGAGTTGGATACTTCTCCTTGTTGGTATGTATGCCTTGAGAGACAATCATATGATGATTGGAATGTGGTACTAGATACCCAATTCGACAATTCTAAAGGTAATTTGGTCTATTATGTTTTTCACAATCATGAGATGGTGACACATACATAGTAGATGTCTAAATAATGATGTTAATTGATGACATATGTCTTCAGGTTGAGGACTTAAATGATGAGATCATAGGAATGATAAGAGTGCATACATTCTTGTTATGTCCCTGGTCAGATATTACTATGGAAGCAAAATAGGCAATAGTAAGACATAAGGCTAGAGTGTTTGTTGATTGATGATAGAATCTAATTAGTCATGATATGTGATATCAAGTCAAGCACACAGGTACATGTTAGAGAATAGTGTATCGGACAAACCCACCATGAGAGTGATACACATATACCATAGAATGGTAGTCAAAATCATCTCTCACAGTGATGGTGGTGATTGTGGTTCTTAGACCTAAAATCACTACACTCAACACATGTTGTTCAATGTATTTATACATCATCCAACGTGACCTTGAATATGAGTTGTCATTAAGGTGACACTCATGTGCATTACACTCAGGTGCATTGTGATACATGGGGATTGAGTCTGAGTGTTGTAGATGGGATTTGTCCCTCCTACAAGAGATTGATATCATGGGCCTCTTGATAAGTTAGATTGAGAAATATATGGTTGTACTCATGTGATTCACTATGTGATATGTGAACTCACATGCATCTCAGACAATCTTCTCTAGTTCAAGGAACATGGATTGAATGTTGGAGAGGATGACGATTCCACACCTTGAGTTCAATTTGGATATCAAAACCAATGGAACTATATGATCATGGTAGCATTGATCACAGATTGTAGGTTGAAGTTGTTCTCCAACTTTACAAACTACTTGGGTAGCAATGATGTGTTTCTAGACACTACTCATTGATTGTGATGTCAGAAGTTAGTTATGGATGACATTCATTGCCAACATAATTTGGGGCCTATAGGGTCACATGCATAGAATGCACTTGGAATAGGAGTTTATTCATGAATAATGTTTAACTTGATTATGAAAAGTGTTTAGGTATTCATTAAACAGATGAGGTTAAAAACTAACTTACTCAACTATGAAGTGATAGGTTCAAGTGTTAAACTGATTTGTTGGAGCGTTAGGTAGATTATAATCAAAATTGGTTGAATAATGCCTGAACCAGGGCATGAACTGACCAGTTCATATGATGAACCACCAGTTGAAAGTTCATTTTGATTTGAACAATGATAATTGTTGACATCATGTTATGCATCAAAAGTTCATTGAATATAGAATAAGAAACTACATGAACCAACCAGTTCATGGCACAAACTGACTAGTTGAGCATGTCAATTAACTGGTTCACCATTCATAGTTTCCAAAAAAATCATGAATTCAGTCTTTTTGACTCTCACACAAACTAGGAACCCTAACTCTAGCCTCTCCTATAAATAGAGGGGTGTTGGGGCTTCCCAGACATAATAATTAGCTCTAATACTTGTTGTCCTCTCTGGTTGTGGTAACCAATAGAGATCACGAGCAAGTCCAATTTAAAAAGGGAGGGATAGCAAGGGAAAGACAATTGTGGGAGAGTGAATGGGTGCTAGTACACTAACGTTCGAAGGGACAACTCCTTCAAATTGACTCTGGTAGCGAAACATGGGGTTCTCGGTGGTCTGTGTGGACTACTCTAGAGGGGGGAGGTTGTTTCCTGTCACTAGGAGGACACTGTCAACTATTGTGTGTGGTGCCCGACCAGGAGGACATTGCTGACGATTGTTTGTGTGCTTCTTCCTAAAGAAGAAGCTCACTGCTTCTTGGAGAAGAAGCACATTGCTACTGCAAAGGTAATGTTGTTGAGTTGCTCTAGTACTAGGTATAACCTTGCAAGCCTTCCTTCCAAGATACATTTTTATAGTTTTAATCTTTCTATTTTGGGAAATGGGCAATTAAACTTTTATTTTTGTTGCCTTATCTGTCACCCCAATTTCCCTATAGTGGTATCAAAGCCACATCAATTTACTATGTAACTGGATTTAAATCGATAAGATCGACTTTATTTTTTATTACAAATGATACAAATATTAAACTAATTAATGTGCATATCTAATTAATTACTAGATATGATTCCACAAACACACACACACACACACACACACACACACACACATATATATATATATATATATATATATATATATGCAATCAATATGTGTCGCCCTAAAAGTGTTTTGATGGTGGATGTGAGCATGGTTGTCACCAAAACCCTTGTGGATTGTGTGCTTGGTTGTTTGGTTTATTTCTTGTTGCTACTCGATTTGCGCATTGAGCCTATCCCCTCCTTTCCAAATGTAAATTAATGCTCTTCTTCCTATTTCTCATCGAATATAACTTGAGGTTCTTCCTTTTACAATGTAATATGAAATAGGATAGTTATAATTTATGATTCATCATGAGAAGATGTTTTGCACAAAGACAAACTAACTGGGTCATGAGACGAACCAATCAATTAGAGGACTGAGGATGTCAGACAACAACAAAGACTAACCGATCGACTGGTGGTCCAACCAATCAGTTGGAGGAGTCCAGACATCGGTTGAACCTGAGACTAGACAAGCGTTTCAAGAACCCAACCGAGTGGGGAGTAGGCCAGTCAATCGGTTTAATAATTGAATCAACCTCTATTGGTTCAAGCTTGGATCTTCACCAACAATAGGTTGTACATATTATGTGGACCTTAGGTGCTAGAAATTCATTGTAGCTCCAGGGAATTGCACTAGACTGTACATAACCATCGCCCCTACATTTCTAATTGCATATTTTCAATTGTGGTTATAGAATGTACATGATACATACTATAAGCATGTGGTGATTGGATATGTATATGTATTTATATTTTAGATCCCTCAATAAATATTAAGTCTCAAATGCTTTCCATCAGAATCACACATAAAAAGCTTGATCAACCAAGCATGGGCACTCCTTACCATGGTGCACCGTCTATCTCGTGGAAGTGTGATGGTAGATATGTGGGTCTACCCTAGAAGGACACATATTCTATTATGTTGGCTTATGGGTCATGCTTAATTAGGTGACATTAATAGGATTAAGTGCCTATAAGCATACATATGGATAGTGACAAAGAGTTGTATACACCATCTATCCAAGAATTTCATGAGATGTAATTGGCAAATATTGCCTATCATAATAATTAGTCATGAGCGCCAATGTTGGTTGGGTATTGATATGTGAGTTATCAATTTGAACAAAATAGTGGGAGTGATAATTAATTAAAGGCCTAATTAATATTTTCAAAATTATCAAATCAAACAAATCAAAAGTGTTTTCAAAAAGTTTCATGAATTTCTTTGTAGAATCTCATGGCAAACACAAATACACTATTGTTGTGATTTGTCCTTGAATAGGAAAAACCAAATGGGATTAACTTTGGCATCTGGTTTATGACTTTGAGAAGTGTTACCAATGAGTGAAAGCTCTATGTCCTTATAAGACCAGAGCCACAAGAACCTGCTCCAAATGCACCTAAGGATGAAATGGATGCTTACTTGAAGCATGTCAATGATTTCGTAGACGTTGAGTACTTTATACTATGTTGTATGAACTATGATTTGCATGACCAACATAAAAAATATGGACATTCTTGAAATGGTAACACATCTTAAAAAATCATGTAAAGCGAAAAAGGTATAATATCTCAAAAGCATTATATGAGTGCAAACCAACAGAAGGAGATCCAATAAAGTCCCATGTTGTTAGAACCTGTTATACTAAATGAGATTACTCAAAACAAAAAACGTGATTACTCATTAATCAAACACAAATCTAGAAAATAGGGTAAATTAAAACTTATTTTAGCGTATCTCAAATGCTCAGAAATATTTACATAAAAGATCAGCAACTTGCTTCATTCCATATAATAATCAATGTCCTTAACAACTACTCTGTAGCCTCAGCTACAACATAAACTTTACAAAGGAAAACTATCCACATATTCCACTTACATAAGCATCAACATGCTATTGAAAGCTCGATTCAATCAAAACATCGGATACAAACTTTCCCCCTAGACTTGAGAGTATAGGGATGACTCTAGGACACACTAGACAACTAAATAACCTTCTCTAGGGTCCATCACCATATTTCTTCCTCATTGCCACAAATCTATTATTGTTGTTTCTAATCACCTAAAAAGATGTGGTGACCCACAGGTGAGACCCAGTCCCAACGAGAGAGATAACTCTCTCCAACATATATTGATTACAACAAATTATTTAACAATAAGTAGACTGAGTAGTTGGAGTATTTAATGGACAATTAAGTAGATGAAATAGTTCAAGCATACTAAACAAGTTAAGAAAATAAGCTTAGCAACAAGTATAACTATCAGAGTATATGCAAACTATAATCTTGGATTTTATAAGATTGCATCAAATAACAAATGTCATCACTAGTCTGACTATCATCTTATGTTTTGCTAATAGTATAAGCAATATAGTAGCATAAGTATCTCTAACATCATGAATATGTTTAGCAGCATAAGTATAGCTAACATTGTTAGCATGTCAATCAAGTTGAACATATCTACATCATAAGTAGAACTAACATCAAAGCACAATTATCTACATAAGGATGAATTGAAGTTTAAGCATCTCTAACAATAGAGACATCGCTAGAAATAGAAGCATAGCTAACAGCATGTGATAACTATCACCATTAGCATAAGCAATAGTAGCAATATATATATTATCACAACATGACTACTATACATACAAATTTACATCATGAGTATTTCTACAACATAAGAATATCTATTATCTCTTAGTGCATTAATCATCATCTTTATGTAAAGAGAGAAAACAAGGGTTATCATCCAATATGAAGCGTCGTGTATAACCCTAAATAGATATGCTACACAGTTATATTACATCTTTTATTATTGCCCTGAGGATTTGAGTCGTACCACCCAAATCCAACTGGCCACTTTTAAGTCAAAATCAGTGCCATACAAGATCTAGGAAGAGACAAACTCCAAGATCTTCTCCCTACATGGTAAGTGTGATTATGCACTGTAGTAACATATCATTCAAACTGCAAAACAACTTCATATAGTCATGTAACTAGCCCACCTTGGTACAGGTCATGACGCTAGCAACCAGGGTATTAATACCCAATCACTGAGGTACAACCATAGTTGTCCTCCAATCACATCATATTATAATCATTGAGATCCGACCATAGTCCTTATAAAAAATCGGGCTAGGTAAGACCGCAACCATCCTCCCAAAACACTTGGTGTCAGGATGATAAGCACCCCACATACTCAACAATATGCACTCCAAGTTTCCCTTAGGAATACTCATTTAACCATCTAGCAAGTTATGACACTGAAGATGATTCTATGGAACAAGGCACTACATGATTAGGGTTTCACTTGATTAGTTATTTCCAATTGGGTGAATTAAGGTTGCACCATCCAAGTGGACATACAAACCCTACTTCATCTCTAGCAAACATTGCTATATAATAATTTTCATAAGATATAAAATGTATGAGACATGATTTCTCATCTCAACATCACAGAGTACTATTCACCTACCAATCAAGAGACTATACTTGTCATCACATGGTACTATTCATTTCCATTCATGAGACTACATTTGTCATCACACTATCACATGATATAAATCCCTATCACAATATCACAGGGTGTCAACCCTTGTCAACATAAGAGGTTTACACCTCATTCAGGGCTCAACCATGCCTAAAGGTCATTAAGACCATCATATCTTTCCCTACAAGTTCATCATTATATTTCTATGCCTTATAATAAGGCTCAACAAACATCACCACACATGTAATTCACCGGCTCAACATAATTTGCATTAAAGGACTAAAAGATGATCACATGATAATATTATAGGATTATCTTAGCAATTATGAGCATTCCATTATTATATCAACATATAAGGAAGCTAGGTATGATTGGACATCATCACACTTATAGTGTACAAGTTTAGCATAAGAAAGCATAGATCATGAAGCTATAATGACTACCAGTTAACACGTTAGAGTTTTAGTCAATCATCAGGAAAGACATTCCATCATTATATTAATCATTCACGAAAGGATAACATGTTTAACAACCATTATCTACTTGCATCAAGGTTTGGTTTAGCATGGTAGGTTACATTGAAGTTATAGATCAACATTCATTCACAAACCCTCACCCATAGCATCCCCATATAACCTTATATGCATAAGACAACATCAACATCATATTCCATACCATTCTTGAGTATGGATCCAAGTATAACTTAGGAAATTACCATAACAGTATACTAGTGTTACACAAGTACTCATTGTTCTATTATTCCACCAAGGAAGGCTGATCATAATCAATCACCATCACTTTGTTACCTTAGGATTAAATGTAACAAGCTATATCCCATTAGGGTTACATATCAACACAATATAGTAATTATCCATTCTATTCATATGAGGGAAAATGTAAGACTACCTTATTAAAAGCAAACCTCCATCAGTTCCAACATCATGAAACCATACCAATATACCACAATCACCAACCCAGAATCATTGGATTGTTGAGAATGTAAAACCATTGGTTGATTACATAAGTAAACACCTAAAACAAACCACTTATAAAGACATTGAGTTGTGACTAGAAAGAGCAATCATCTAACCCGAGACCTCCCTTGATTAACAACATAAATGTGACCATTAATTGTAGGGATAAAACCCATCATCGAATGTGATGGCAATGCCCACCATAAGTTGTATGTTTAAAGCAAACCATTAACGGTAAATAAATAGCTCCTTAAATTGATCACATGGGGAAAACTATCAAATTCAGATGATTAGAACTCACATTGTTACACCCCAATCTCACAATTTCCACTAATCATGAGATTAGGGCATAAATTGAGGATTTAACGTAATACAAAGATCACCCTTAACTTTTTCTTCTCTTTCAAAACTCTTTTTTTTCTCGCATTGAACCACATAAACCAACTTTACAAGGGAATCTAAACATTGATTTCTCTAATCTGATTTCAACAGTAAAAATGCATGTATGAATATTTATTATGTTCCTCATACTTTTAAGCACATAAGACTCGTTGATTCACACATATTGCTAAAAGAGGAATAATGTTATACATCATCATTTACAACTCTCTCTTATTTCTTTACAAGGACCTAGATTGACAAGGACTGACTGAACTTAACTATACTCAGACTTAACTCTTATGGAAGATCTACTCTGATGCAATGATATCTTCTTCAAGTCCATGTGATTTCCCTAAAAATTGTGAGTAGAGGGGTGAGCCTACTCGCTCAATGAATGAGTACTTCAAAGAAACATTCTAAAGCACTGATATAATTACAGATATACTTTTGAGCAATTGATATCAATTATAATAGAAGTAAGCTTTAAAGAGTCTAATATTTGACAATCATAAATATGGAAGGATACTCTAAATATCTATAAGAGTGAATCAATATATGAAATGCTTGATTGATCATAAATAGAACTAATAATTCAGAAACATACAAAGAATAATTGAATAAATGTACACACTTGTTTGACCTCTCATTCATTATATTACACCCTGATCATATGTAGTGTACTCTACATATGAAGACTTGTAGCGAACTAGAATCTCACCGTATAAGACTTAGCTTAAAACTGGGGAAGCTAAGCCTAGAACTGAATCTGGGTCTGCTTGACTCGAACCGTCATGTCTGACTAAGGCGGATAAACAGCTGGCCTTTAACTGGACCTCTCCTTCTAGGCTGAGTACACAGGAAGAGGGTCTGAGATGCTCTGTGGGCCTCATCTTGGTACACTCTATGGGTACCTCTGGGTTACCAACGAGATCTCTGGTTTGTGTTGGGTAACCTATCTTCTCTTAGGAGACTTCCTCAAGGGCTTCGTCTCCCCACACGCTCTGTGGGTGCGATCCGATCCCCGTATATTGGTCGCTTCTAGGGTGGATCGTTTCCTCCCTACAGTGCAGACATCCATAGGGAATCTACGATGTTCAGGGTACCTATGTCTATTATTTTATTATTCTTGGAAAGCTCTTACTATATTGTATCTTTTACTTATACTTGACTCAGGTATCTCTATGGTACCGTGTCTATTTATTGAAAGTTTATAATACAACATGTATATCATTCTAAACTTGGCAGATCAGTATATTTAAAACACTATAACATTCTAAGTAATCATCATACTGTACATACAGGCAGACTAAAATTCTTAAATAAACAAAATACATGTCAACTTGGCACTTTATACACTAGAATCATGCAATTGAACTTTTAAGCATCACCACATCTCATACTGAGAACATTAATATCACAATACTTGATTCATTGAATACCCTATCCTTAGGGTTTCATTTACCTCATTTACTTATCACTTGGCTCTCATAAGGATTTCATATGACATAAACATTCACTGAATAAAGACTTTTTTCATCAAATCATATACAATCAATATATGTATGAAACCTTAGAACTGAGATGAATTTAGGCTTCCATGCCATTCACTGAGATATCATGCATCAAGAATAAAATTGAATAAATAAATTATATCATGTCAAGAAAATCCCTTCAAATGGATTTCACGATGTCTATTCGTAAATATCCAACTTTCCTCGCATCTGGGGTTTCACTCTCTTTACTAAGATATCAAACAAATACTACTCACTTTAAATGAAATCCAAGATAGTATCTGACATATATGTATTACGCATTCATATAAACAATCATTCATAACCAAGGGGATCCAGATAAACAAATTTCTCTATTTAATTATACATCAATATCAGTCATAGACAAATTCCCTATATTTCAGTTTACTCTTATAACCTCTGTGAATACTTAGGGAATTCTCATTAGGATGTATTGTATACATTTTAAATATGATTTTTTCATCTAAAATTCATCCAAACAGAGGAAGAATCCATTTCATATCATTTTGCAATAGTTTAGATCAAACACACAATTCAGGGTTTATAGTCGCATACTAAGCAATTAAAGATTATGGATGATTTAACCCATTTTTGTGAAATATACCATTTAAAGGAAGTTCCCACTCACCCTAAGGTGTGAAAACACCTTAGAAACGTATCCCATATCTGAAAATCTCGAATCCATATCAAATCCCTAACAATTCACCGAATTCTTCTTCCTTTCAACTCGGAAACCCTAAAAATGAGGGATTATAAAGAAAGAGTGAGAAAAGGGGAAGTTTTGATACCATTTTGGATCAAATAAGAGGAGGGACAGAATTTTAACATATGAGAGAAGATTCACCATGAAACTATATCCAAAGAAGCTAAACTTACATGATTTCATCATTCCTCAGACTGCAAAACCCTAGGTCAGCATCTCCATCAATTTCTCCTCTCAAACCCTAACTCTCTCTCTCTAGGATTTCATTTCTCTGTAATGAATCACTAATTATGAGAGCTTATAGTGTGTTAGGTTGACCATATAGAGCAATTGAGCTGCTTGGGTCAATTGCACATTGACCCCTCACTATACTTTTTCTTATTTCAGCAGATTTTTTTGTCATAAAAAGTTTCTATAATTCGTGTATTTAAGATATCAAACATAATCAAAAAATTATTATAATTTCGCATTCTGTGTATATTTGATATACAAAGATTTTTTTAAAATTTGAGATCATTCCAAGTTTCCATTAAATAATTAAAAATCGAATAGTACACTACTATCCAGAATTCTACAGAAATGTTAGTTATTGTAATTCATCTATTGATAAGATCTAAACACATAAAAAATTATCAAAATTTTACATGTTGTTTATTACTGAGTTTATGATCTTTTGTTAAAATTTTAGATTATTTTGAATTAGCAATCAATAAATAAAAATAAAACACAACACTATTGAAAAGCACTCTGTCACCATTTTGGTCAAAGTATAGTTCGACCGAGAACCACATTCAAAGAACACTCAAATATTCTGAAATTTTTCTCAAATATGCATGATTGAGTTATACATATCATATACAAAATTCAATTAAATAAAAATTCGTAGAAAATATGAAAATTCATTTACCACACTTCTATCATGATCAAATTCCATACTCATGTACCATCAAAACCCTAATTTCAGCCAACTAGGGTTTATATTTCTCAAACCCTAATTTCTGAAACAATAGAACACTTAACATTATTATTAGGTTTAAAACATCATAATTGAATTATCATCATTAATTATATTTAAGCAATGATCAATCCAATTAAGCATATAATCATCCAGGTAAACCCTAGTTTACCAATTAGGCTCAGATGTAGTCATAACAATTCCCCCCCCCCAAAAAAAAAATTCATCCCCGAAACATAAATATTAAAGTAAAGTGCATTCAAGGTTTATTTTAAGCTTCTGAAATCTTACATGTCATTATATTCTTGTATTTCATACTTGAATGCAGTTTTCAACATTAAGTCCTTTATTCCTTTACTAAATCACAACATGTTTGAAATAGTTTTCAATGATAACAAACAAATTCTCTATGCCACAATCAATCATAGGATAGAGAGAGAAACAACCATTTCAATATTTTCATACTCTTGAGGTGTTACCTCAACATTGATAATATGATCCAACTATCTCAATTCATACTGCTAAATATGTACTATTGTTATGTATTACCTCTAAATCACAAAAGAGAGTTCACCATGTTCTTTTGAATTTTACTATTATGCTACTCAAATAGCAAAATAGTCTTGAGTTAAAAGATTATATTCAACAACAATTGTACATTACTACTCACAACATCCCCATTGGATCATGGATGCATAATGTGAAGCATTACCATCGCATTCCATAATATTCTCAAGTATGAACCCACACATAATTCAAGGTGTAACCATCGGGTTATAGCATACTAGGGTTTCAACAACAGTAACAGAGTACTCCATATTTGAATTAGTCATTCAAGGACTATTCATACCCAATTACCATAACTTAGTTATATTAAAGCTAGGTATAACAAGCTACACCTCATTAGGGTTACATATCAATACAATATGGTTATCATCCCTTCCATTCATATGAGTGAATAGGTAAGACTACCTTATTCAGGGCAACCCTCCATTTGTTCCATCGTCATTCAACCCATTTCACCATACCACAATTGTAAAATACTAAGATGGATTACTGGTATGAATGACTTAAACTATCAGACACCTTTAATTAACATATTGCTTGCACATGTACACTAAAATCATACGTAGAACCAATTTACATCCCTTAATATACCATCAACAAATTATACTTCTAAAAACTAATTCACATATTACTAGCAATTGTTTTCTCTCATCTCTCTTCTCATTCACAACTACTTACTTTTTGCTACTTATCCTTCTCATTTTAATCATATAGATTAAACATTCCTAAAATTGAAACATACAAGGTACAAGTAGATTATTCATCATTCTTGCTACCATTGCAAGAATTTATTTCATATCACAGTTCATTCATATTGTATTTCTCCTTTTGTTCAAAATACACTTATTACATTTCAAATCTATATCTTACTCTTTGCTCCGAATCATTTACATATTGTTTATCTACCTTTCAGATTAGCTATCTTTAAACCATGGGTTACTATCAGTGCTAGTTTACTTCTCATAATGCAAATTGCATGATCTTGTTTTATAGAGATGCTAGTATTCAAGGTCAAATCACTAGTGACATCCCTTTAACTACTACAACTCTAAACATTCTAGGGTTTGGTCCTTACCATTAGCATGATGTTATTGTGATGTGACTTTACTCTCTTAATTTGGAATTCAAACTTTGGATCTCACAAGTTTTACTAAATTCTTGTTTAACTTATTGATTGAATTTCCTTTCTCTTACTTGGCCATTCAGATAGATTACATTCTCAATTACCCTGCTAGGAATTCATCATCATATTGTGTGTCATTATTACATTCACTAGATGTCTCTACCACGGTGGTTATCCATCATATATGATTCATTTTCTTATCACTTCATTCCCACATTTCTCTCATTAAGAAAGATATGAAATAGAAGATGATTCTAAGGCTTAGAATTCTTATATTTAAACATTCCCTTAATACATTTCTCGTATGTAGGTTTAATTAGTTATCAACAAGGATACTTGACTAATTAGCACTCGATTGAATCTCCTAACCTATTTCTTTTATAATCTATATTACTCCACAATGTTTCAAACCCTTCCTTACTTTCCATAATCCTCTTACCATATACTACTATTCCACATGTCATCTTTAACTTCTAGTTTTCTCTTATGATCATGCTGCTTCTTTTATGTGTATGATCATGTATACCATGTTGCATATATTTCCTTTTATCCTTCTACTAATGTGAAGTTAAAATTCTAAATCAATAATCTCTCTACTAGTTTCAACTCATGTTTAATACATTACATATCCTTCATTTTAAATCAAACGGCTCGTGCATGGGTGAAACATAGTTTCTCTCTTCCAATCAAGTTTTTCCTTCCTGAATATAGTCTACCTTTGTATGAATTATTCATTTATTAAGCTACACTTTTGTTCTTCTTTTAGAAACTAGTTTGTTGTTCTATAGAGACTTAGAATCCAAAGGTATAGTAAGGTTGAATGTATTAACTTCACAATAAAGGTATACATTCCATGCTCTCAATTATATCATAACCCTCATTCCTTAATCAAGCTCGTTATTTCCAACATTTATCTTTGTTTTAACTTAGTTTCTTATCCTAGTCTTATGATTTACATGTTCATCTAATTCTCTTCACTTTAACTCTTCTGAAGACTCTTCACTTCTATGTACTTATCATATACTTAACTCTTTTCTTCTATTTTCCTTTTTCTTTGGAGTACATAAAAACATTATACTCGGTTATATAGTTTATTCCTCATGATTGATTCTTACTATCTTGGCCCTTACATACTTTTCTCATCCGTATTTCATATTTAAAGTTCATATAATACTAATCATTAAACTTAATCTGAACCTTACGTCATGTTCCTTTATTCCCAATTAAGGGTTTCTCATATGAGGCCCCAAAGTTAGATCTTAGATATCAGTTCCAACTGATTCTTAGGTATTCTAATCTTTCCCATATGTTTCAACATCTTAGTGTATGTACATTCTCACTATGATGTGGGTCTAATTTATCCAGAGTCTACTCTTATTATATTTTCAACAGGAGTAATTAGATCCTAGTAACTCACCCTGTCAGTCGAACCAGGCCAAACCTGCAGTCCTGAAGCCAAGAGATACTTATGATTAACCAACTTCTATTAATCTCAAACATGTGGAAAGAATATCCACTTAGGAAAGTTCATTCAAAGATCATTTCTACTCTACTTGATACAAAGAATGTAATCAATAAATGCTACAACTGCATAATGTACAACAAATCTTAAAGACCCATATATATTTCAAAATATTGAATATCTGAATTCAAACATATAAGAGTATTTCTATTCATCTCCAATAAAACAACAATATGAAATGAAAGTTCTATCTCATTTTATATTTATGCTCTTAATTCATGTTACTTATCTTATTTCTAACCCTAATATTTCTAGGGTTCCTCTCTAGCCCATCCTTCCACTTTATACCTGTCCAGGGTATACATGAAAGAATAGACAGAGTAGCTTGATACTGGTTGATCCAAGTACTCAGATACCGACCCAGGATATCCAAATACTCAAATCCCTAGAGCTAACATCATAACATCTCCTATCTATCACACTTATGACTCTAACTTACTAACTCAATGGTCCCTAACAACTCAGCCTAAGCTATGATACCAAGTTGTTACACCCGGATCTCAATACTTATATATTCTAGACTTTTCTACAATTTACCCAATTGGGAGGTTTTCTTTGCAAATTGTCATATGAATTATAATACTTATATATTCCCTTACCATTCTCGAGTTTTTGAACCATGAGGCATCTAGTTGCACCTTGGTTTGAAGGTGTTACTTTCTAAGGACATTATAGGGATTACCCTCTTTATAAATGAGATAATCTTTAAACAATATCAACCAATGGGGTTATTTCTTTGATTGGAGGTCGGCTGGGATGGCCTATAAGTGTTCATAAACTGACATTTTATATTCAAGGAGCCTCTATGAGTTGTCCTCTTGCATGACCATGAAATCCCTAGGCTAAGGACACATGGAAAGCTCCATGGACACCTCATGCTTGACTTCTTCCTTATCCATAAAGGTTTGCATGTTCATAGGCACCCTTAGCATTGGACACATGGAAAGTAACTTGACACCTCATGCTTGACTTCTTCCTTATCCATAAAGGCTTGCATGTCCATGGACACCCTTATACATGACACATGGAAAGTCTCATAGACACATCATACTTGACCTCTTTCTTTATATAGCCATATCTACCCCTTCCCAACTCCCAATTTGAAAACTCTTTCTCTCCTTTATTTCCTCTAGCTTAGAGAATCATTCCTACTCTATCCAAGAAGTTTCTGTCCTAATGTAAAAGGAGGTGCCTACCTTGGTGAAGAAGGCTCCTAGGGTTCCAAATTTCTCTATTTAGGATTTCTTAAGCTCCTCCTTGGTGATTTTAACCAAAACTAGTAAGTATCCTCCTTTCCTTCCCTATTTTCATGTTGTATGTCTTCCTTACACCTTCCTCCAGGTTAGAACCATGGCCTTCCATGGTGAAACCCCACCTAGAACCCATAAACACCTCATTTCCATGTTGTTTTGTTAGGGTTTTTCACCTCTAAAGTGTAGAAGGTGCTTCTTGTTTGAGATAGGAGCTTTGTTGGAGAAACCAACCTCTCTAAGCTTGGGAACCTTACTTATTGGACCTTTCCACCTTCCCTAGAGGTTCTTTGGAGGCCTAGGTTTGGATCTATGATTGACTTGGACAGTTTAGACTCTAAAGTTGAGGTATGATGTATCCTTTATTCTTCTATGTTGAGAAATTCACCTATGCTTATTCATTCTCTTTGTCCTATGGACATTAGCCTATACACAATGTCTTTTCTTTTCAAAATCATGGTTCATGTGAACTACCTTATTTGATATTGATCATGTGATTATGGATATTTTTTTGAACTCTTATCTTATGCTTTGTTCATGATGGAACTCTAAAAGATGACATGTGATGTCTTTTGCCCAATTATGAGGTGGATGTATATGTTGGTCACTTATGTGGTGACTAGTTTATATATTCTAACTATACTTTCTACTTGCCTCTACATTTAACATGCTATGTGATTCAGTAGCACTAGAGTAGTGTAATTGCATTGGTTTTTATGGTAGATGTGTTATTTCTTGCCGAGTAGATGTGACATTTCCTACTCTTTTGGGATGGAAAGGAACCTCATACCCAGGATAAGATGTTTGATTCTTGGCCCATATTTTATGTATTTGGGATATTGGAAGTATTCCTTTCTCTATCATGTTTCAAGTTTATGAGACTTGGCTGCCTTTGTGTTTATATTGTTCTAGGGCTATGTTTATCTCACATCCATGCAGGTTGATGATATGGCGTGTGTGCCCTAATTATGTACATGTGCTTGAGTGGAACAATCTTTATGATTTATTAATGGCAAGTATTATTTTGTTATCATATGATTTCAATTCCTTTTCTCTTGATACCCATTTGGGTGTCCTTATCCTTTCTATGGGAAGCCTTTTATATTTTATGTCCTTTATTCCATATATTGCTCAATTTCCTTTTTAGTATGCACATTCCAACCTTTGCTAATGTCATCTATTTTCTCTTCTTGTTGGGGTATGCTTTCAACCCTAGGTGAAGGACTTGGATGATAAGGCATGAAGTTTTGGACTAGCTTAAGGAGTTAAATCTTGCAGACAAAGTTGTTATGGTTTAGATTTCCCTCTAATAGATCCTTATGTTGAGTGATACATGTAAACCCTTTGTGGAAGATTATGATGTTCTTTTGTAACCTTGTGATAAATTGAATATAGTCAACATTTTTATATCTGACTACTATACTTTAGTTGTTTTGAATACCATTTATTGAAGTTTGAAAATTTTGCACCTATTCTAGCATACCTTTGAGTGTGTTTGGAATGGATGTTTTATTCTTCAAATTTTTAGTGAGGGGGTGTCCCGCACTCCTTACAGATATTGACATAACCATGGACACCAAAGCTCCAACACTTCCTATGGAGATATTTCAAGAACATCCTACCATTGATGGATAAACTGATAAGCAGAAGGGTTACATCATATAATAGCTGCCAAATATGCAAGTGTGAGGTAGAAGATGCTGATCGCACACTATTTCAACACCATTATGCACACTGGATTTGGGCATGCACGGAGAAGGACTACACAGATATCACTGTCACACTCAAAGGAGGAACTATTGAACCTACTGGTGAACCATGATGATGAAGAAGAAGTGGCTAGGATTGAAACAATGATGTGGGTATCACAGACAACACATAATAAGGTGATCTTCAAGGAGAATCCAATGCACGAACCCACTTTGGAAGTAGGATTCCTAAACTCAGTGAAAGACTACATGAGATACCTACAAATGCAAGGAAAACCAATGAGCTCCTATACAAAATGTATAAGGATCCATTGGCAGACACCTAGGGTTGGTATCCTAAAATTGAAAGCAGATGTAGGTCGGAAGCAAGGTAGGAGAGCATATGTCAGAGAAATACTAAGGGATAGAGTAGGACAAATCAATGCAACTCCCACAGGGAGGATGACATTGGCGTCAAATACACTAATGAATGAAGCGTTGACATTTAGGGAGGCACTGAAGATGATGTTGAAGGAAACACATAATATCTTGAGTATTGAAACGAACAACATGTTACTGGTGGAAGCTATCAAGAGAAGGGAGCATGGACGAGGTTATGAAGATTTGATCAGTAGAGAAATTGTAGAACTCTATGATGGAATGCTATATGTGAACACCAGGCATATCTTTAGAGAATCCAATAAGGCTAGTCATTGCCTACCTAGTAGGGCCTCATTAAGTGATGAATTAGTTGTAACATTGGAGAACTTCTCCAGTGAGTTAATTGTAATCACAGGAAATGATTTAATTCAATGAAAATCTAGTAATTTAACCTTAAAAAAAGATGTAGTTTATTATTATCCCAAAATTGTGAGACTTGGCCTCCAAGCCATATTATATCTAAAGAATTCGAATATGAAGTTATTTTTTTCCAATGAGTCTTCCTTTTTTGAGTTTTATCTCCCAAGACATATTTTCACTATTTTTCACATTAAATTATTTAATGCTACATTATCATGTTTTAAGCTTTATTATTTATTCATTTTTCTCTTCCTTGATCCATAAGGCTAAGGGATGTTCTATAATGAAATTATTTTAACAATATATCACTTAAGTAGTAAATTTGCATTTTAGATCCTACCTAAAACATTAATTGAAGTATTTATGCATAAACTCATTCATTGGCCTGAATAAAGATCAAATATACTCCAAACCACTAATAATTCTACAAATTCAACATCAAGGACAAAAAGGATATAAAGGATAGGAAGATCTTGGAAAAAAGGGATATATTAAGAATATACCCAGATTTCGGTTCGTTACAACACTCCACTCCTTAAAAAGGATTTTGTCCCCAAAATCTCAAGCAAAGAGGGAAGGGTGAGTGTGTAACATCTCATCTCTAACATCCTTGAGTTTCCACCAATCTATGGTACTTCCAAAATCTCCTCACATGTTAGGTTCTCATGGATCACTAAGGTTTCACTTTTATGATTTCTTTTTATGTGATATAACACAATTAACATTTTTGGCTTATTAGTATATTCATTATGATATCACATTATCATTCATATTCTTTTAATTGTGTCATGTTATATTCACTTTGTTTCCACAAGAGTTATATTTCATGATTATGCATGAAACCCTATATATTTCTTACTTATCTCATTAAGAGTTGTAGAACAATTAGGGTTTACCCAAACATCTTAAAATCTATTAATATATTAGATCATTATTCATAATAATTTGGATTTAGACTTCATTATCCTCATATTATCACCATATTAGATTATATCAGATTACTTGCATGAGGTAGACAATTTTATCTAATTTGTTATTAAGTCTACAATTAATCCAAATAATATCACATTAATGACTTATATCTATATTAAAAATTGTCACATTACCTTTCATACTCACATTAATGGCATCATTAATCATTTTCTCATATTTATTCACTTCTTATTATTGACTATGCACATTTGTGTGATCCAATTACTTCTTATCCATATCTGAGTCATTAGGTGAATATTAGTGGACAAAGTGTAACATATTATATATTAATGAATTATTTCACATACCAAGTCATTATTGGGTGACTAAATTAGGTGTATATTAGTGAAAAAAGTGATATTCATTATATATTGATAACTTTATTAGTCTATGATCAGGTGATTATGCACCATTTATGTGTATCAATATATCTTATTTTATTATGGCAACTGATGTCACTAATGTATCATGAATGTCATTAAGGATTCATATGTCTGTGCTAGATGATTACAATTTGGGATTCAGGTTAATATGATCATTACACTTCAATTATACATTCTTAGAATGCATTAATCCAACATTAGATTATATTTATTTCACTCATCATATCATTTGGGTTTAATTGTTTAGACATGGTCAACATCATATGTATCCCCAACTAGTATTAATATGTGAGTTGCTCATATTATGTACATTAAATATTCATTAGGGTTCAAACATATGAACTATTCATCAGGTTACCATTATATGTTGATTAGCATGTCAGGTTATAACTATAACCTTGTTTGGTCAATTTTAAGGATCCAAGCACACTAACCTCCTAATCATGGAGTTAGGGCTTCTAGAGCCAGAGAAGCTAGATTTCAGTATGTTAAGGGCTCCATCCCTTAAAAAGGATTTCATCCTGAAAATCAACATATCATGATATATCAAGGTACTACTACTAGTAGTCCACCCCTTAAAAAGGTTTGACCTACCAAGTCAAACAAAACTAGAAGAAAAAGGGTGAGCCTAACTAAACCATGTATAATATCTATCACTTCATTTCTTACTAGTTAGTATCACCAAACCTCAAAGTCTAAGTTCTAGGGACAATCTACCTAGACATGTGGCCCTATAGGACATAAGGGAACTATAGTGGGTATCCATCCTCAAAAAATTCATGAGGTCATCATATTAGATTATGTATCCAACATAGATTTCTAAGGCTAATTTTTCCTATAGGTATGCTATTTCAGACAGTCAGTATCAGCTCAGGCCAGACATGTATCATATGGATCCAGGATTCCTCATAAACCAAACTAGTGGCGCGGAGGAAAATCTTACCAGGCCCCAAAATCTGACCCTTTCTAGACGCCCTTGCTTTCAACTTATGCCCTAATAGCTACCTAACAGGCTCATTACATAAAGGTTAAATAAACATGTTTTTAATGTGAAACTCTTATGATACTAAATCAACCTTTCATGATTTAATGAAAAACATAGGTCAATTCTAGGGAAAACATGTCACTTAAAGGGGAACTATGTAAGGCACAGGTTGTAATGAGGGAGACAAAATTGAAATAGTAAGATTTCAACTACCATGGGCTCTGGTGCCATAATGTAAGGAGTAGGACCCAGAGAGGATCCACTCCCTACTAAAATTTGAAGAATAAAACATCCATTTCAAACACACTCAAAAGGATATGTTGGAATAAGTGTAAAATTTTCAAATCCCAAATGGTGGTATACAAAAGATCAAAGTATAGCAGTTGTATATAAATCATGACTATAATCAATTTTATAGAAGTACACCATCATCTTCAATATTGTATTTACATGGATATTACAACATAAGGATCTAGTAGAGGGAAATCTAAATCATATCAAGTTTGTCTCCAAGCATCGACTTCATGAGTTAGGTCCATGTTGAAAGCCATGTACTTCTTATCCTAAATCTTAATTGGTCCTCCTTGATCTTATTCCACTCCGTGTCATAGGCCTGGGTGGTTGGGATCACCCAACAAGAAAAGAAAACAAGGTATGTGTCAAATAAGGAACAAGAACAAGATAATATCAACAAACGATAATAAAGGGTAAATAATTACTAAGAACTAAGGAGAGTTAAAAGTATGAGGCAGATATCAAATAAGAATCTTGTAATAACAAATAATAATAAAGCATCATGCATGATTAATAGGATGACTACATTAACTAAGTAGGGCTGAGGCACCAACTAAACCTCAACCAGTAGATGAGGGGAGAATAAACACATTCCCAATCACCTACAATATATATAAAAGTTGGGAGAATATATGCATTCCCCTGTGTGAAATAACACATGCTCAAACTAAGGGTGGTTGTATAGAGGTACCCTACATTAGATAACAAGTCAACCAAATTATCATGCTAAAAGAAATAATATGGCAAGGCAAGATTTGACATCAAATAATAGAGATATGGAATGAGGGTTAAACCCCAAGGAAATAATGAAATAATTACACCAAAGAGCTTTGATAGGAATCGAGGTGTTAGTCCATGCCTCATTGGGAAATTAGGGTGTATATAACAAATATTCCCAACTTAAAGGGTAAGATGCATGTACCTCAACTTAGAGTCCTAGTTATCACTTTTCACCAACTTAGAAGATCCCACGATCACCTTTGACTAAATTTCACGTTATTCCCTAGTATTAGGGTTTTATAAAGCACATAATGTAAGAAACCCTAATTCTAGACCTTTTAGGATTTTGACTTTGGCAAATTCACCAATCAATTTATTAGATTCTCCTGATCAAGACAAAATATTTATTTGCTTTATTTGGAGTTCATATGAATTAGTTGCTATTTTTAATGAATTTTATGCATATATTTCATTTCTTAAAAATCACCCTTCATAAAATATTGAAGTCATACTATGAATCTATTTTTTTTAGAAATGTCACATTTTCCAATTCCAAAATATAGTTTTACTTAATTTTTGGACAAGCAGATCAAAAGATATGATTTTTAATAATTTAATCAATCAGGAAGTTCCAAAAATCCACATAAGCTAAAAAATCATGAGAGAGGAGGAGAGGCGGGACCAGACCCATTGACATGGCCCAATTAGAGGTGGGCATTTAGCCAGGTTAGCGGCTCGGTTGACTCACTTCAAAACAACATAAAGCATGGGTGAAATGATCGTACTGCCCTCAAAGGAAAAAGAAAGAAAAGAAGGTGAGCGAGGGGCAAAATAGGGAAACCACATGGGGGATTCATCCCCTTTCTCACTCATTCCATGGCTGCAAAGTAGCTAGTTGGTCCATAGTGGGAATTTGGCAGAATCTAATCATGGTCCCAATACATTGATACAAAGTTGCTAAAGTGAATAACAGAACTACCCAAACTCACCTCTTCACTTGATTGAAGAACGAGAACATCAGATGTCAAAGTGAGACATCACAAGACAAAGAGATGGAATTGCTTGGTGGCAGGCAATCACACAAGCAAAGGAGAAATTCGAGCTAGAGGAGAGTCGAGTTAGGCCGTCTGAAGGTCAGGGCATAGGTATTTATAGGCGGGTTTAGTTCTAAGGCTTTAGGAGAAAAGGAGGTTTGAGAAGGCATGGATAAGATTTAGTAAAACTTAAATACACAACGAGAGATCACAAGAAGTGGCTCATTGTATGTGGAATCCAAAAACAAAAGTGTAGGAGAAAGAATTGCGCAAAAAGATTGGGAAACAAGAGAGATATTAAGGTTTGAAAATCACACTTTCCACACATGCACTGTTCACATAAGTGAGAGGTAGAAGATCAGTTTTGGGCTATCGGATCTAGAAATCAATGGTTTGGATGAAATGTGTGCATCTATTAAAGTGAGAAATGTTTGTGTGACATTTAAATCATATCTGACTTTGATTTGAATAAAGTGATATATTAAATTACTTACTTTTTCTCTCTCTTGAGTTGAGGGTGCAAATGAACTCCAAATTAAATGAAATTTGACACCTAGCTTATTTTGGACATGTAGAATCCTATTTGGCATTAGTTTTTAGTTTTGGAGACTCTAAATATTTTATTTAATTCTTTTAAAGAAATCATATTTTCTCTTGCTTATCAAATTAGAGACATCTAGAAACTATCAATTAATGTGAAACATCACACTCAAGCAAACTAAAATATATAAAACACTGATTGGCCATTAATTTTATCCTTTTAAGTTATTTATCATATTATTTAACACTTTGGGCTTTTATATACTTTTTTGCTCCTAATCTACACATGAACATTAAAGATTATCCAAATCAAGTGAAAATTTACCCAAAGGCTAATTTAATGTGTACATTACAAATCTAAGATTAGTTGACACTTTTGGAGTCATTTAATGACTTATTTCATATTTTGGAGAAAAATTATACTTTCTTTTCTAAATAAAATAGATGTAGTTGTTATTATCCCAAAATTGTGAAACTTGGCCTCCAAGCAAATATCAGATTCAAATAATTTGAATCTAAAGTAATCTTTATCCAATGAGTCTTCCTTTTATGAGTTTTATCTCCCCACACATTATTTACACTATTTGTCACATTAAATTATTTTATTCTACATTATCATGTTTTAAGCTTTATTATTTATTTATTTTTATCTTCCTTGCTCCATAAGGATAAGGGATGTTCTAGAACAAAATTATTTTGACAATATATCACTAAAGTGGTAAATTTTCATTTTAGACCCTAACTAAAACATTAACGGAGGTATTTGTGCATAAACCCATTCATTGGCATGAATAGAGATCAAATATACTCCAAACCACTAATAATTCCACAAATTCAACATCAAGGACAAAAATGATACAAAGGATAGGAAGAGCTTAGATAAAGGGCTAGTTCAAGAATATACCCAAATTTCAATTCATTACACTCAGTCTAATGAAACCCTTCTTCAGCAACTCCTACAACTATTTCTTCAACTCTTGCATCTATAACATCCCAAAATTCTAAATGAAATAAGTTTAGGGTCTTAATTATGAAATTTCCAATGTAAAATTTAAAATATAACTTTAATGCAAAGTTACCCCAAATATTGAATACTTTATAGGAAGCAAACAAATATGTTTCCTTTATTTTCTTTATGATTAAACAAGCTCAAGTACATAAAAGGAAGACTAAATCATCTCTTTTTTCTCTCTCTACCATAAATCAACAATCTCACATATGGAGGAAGCCCTAACTAATATAAATTGATTTTGATATAAATTTAAATATGGAATTTATTGGTCTTTTGTTGAGTTGGAAACCTAGTATCTAATTGAAGAACATTAATCAATCAATAGTGAATATTTAGGTAAATGTTCACTAATATGTCAACACTTGGGAATTAACTATCTATGAATGTAGTAGACCCTTTTATGAACCTATGGTCGAAATTTAAGGTCATTTAGACCTTAGTTTAAACCTAATTTGAAAGGATTTCATATAGTTCTTAAATGAATTTAATCGAATCACCATTTATTTTTCTGTCTAACCTAAGGTTCCAAAGTTATATTCTATCACACAGCTCCTTCATACTGTGTCCGGGTCAGACTCTGAGTCACGGACCCATCTATAAGCAAGAAGATTGCCATCCTCACTCGAGTTCTGGGTTTTTGGGACTCTGCAGTCTATGACTTCCTCTCCCCCCCCCACCTCCCTTGTTGATCTATGCCAGCATCAACTAAGGTGATTTTCATCATCACCGAGCCTTCTGGAATAATTTGATCCCAAACGTGATGGGATTTTATGACCCCACGCCCTCAGTTGACAAGGACTCTTCCCCCTTTCCCCTATTTCCTTTTCCGATCATGACTCTAGCCCCCTGGGCCGCAGCCTATATATGTTAGGCATAGAAAATGATCTTTGGGATCCCGTGAACCCAACAAAACCCTTGTTTTGCCTCAAATTTTTCGACTTCTTTACCCGCGACATCAAGCTCTTCCTACACCCTAGCGGCGGCCTAAGACTAGAGCACAAGACTTCTTGGACCACTTTGAAGCATCAACATGACTCAGGGAGAGCTCTATAAGATTTCTTCATCTGTGATCCTCCCCAATTGTAGGTACCCAGAGTTCCCCTCTTTTTCACCTTGTTTCAATCTAGTCGCCAGTACTAGTTTGTGGTGTACTGTATTACTTGATTTTTGGTACGAAAAGCTTCACCTTGTAGTCGCAGACTCAACCAAATACAAAGTTACTTGCTGGGTTCATCGAGCAAACTTTCCCCTTCTCTTCCGACTTGGCCCTATGGTTAGCCATGGTGGAGCAAGGACCTAGTTCTCCTGGGCATGGATAGCCTAAGTCAACAGTTCTCATGACCGCAAGACTCTAGTGATGTTGATGGATTTGTTTATAGTACCTGAGATGCACCAAAGCACAAGTTCGATTCCCAAACTTCTTGCCAAATTGTCCTTGTTTTATCTCTAGTTGAGGAAGATGACATATTGGCAATGTACAAGTTTAGCTTTGATTTGTTTATCCCTTATCACGCGCCCACATGGGCAGTTTTATCATCCAAGCCCCTGTGTTTGTTCTCTATCGCACATAGCCATGGTTGATACCTATGATAAATGTGGCTACCCATAATTGGACCAGCTAAGAGATGCTGACAAGTCATCCTAAAAATGCCAACCTAGATATATTGTGCTTTATGATTGGTTACAGGTTTGAAAATTCACAAAAAAATCAACCATTTACCAGAAAAATACCCAAAAATATTCTTTGGAAAGGCTTTTTTATTAGAAATCTGATTTTATGGCTTTTAAACCCTAGTTCTATAAATCATATTTGGTTTCCTTAAAAAACTCAAATTAGGGTTTAGGATATATTAATGATGATAATTAATATGAATCATATAATTTCAGGGGCATAGGAGTGATTTAGGATTAGGGAGACTAAATTAGGGTTTGCTCCAATAAAGGTAAGCGGGTTCATGCACTTTGAGTACTAAATAATATCTTTATACCACTTTATGAATATTCTAATGATCAAGATGAATTATATGCATAATTATGTACTTCAATTTGAATATTACTTCCATCAATGTTATTAGATGTTTTCTATTCTTTCAAGATTTATTTTCAAGAGCTTATGTCATGATCAAATGAAATTCAGTTAAAGTAAAGAGTTGTCAAGTTAATGATTAATCATGTAATTGGTTGTATTATTTTGTCCTTGCCATGTTAATATTGAGCCCTCGAGCCTTATGAGTTCAAATGGAACATTATGGCACTTGTGTGTAAATTATGAGTTCTAATGGAACATTATGAAACTTATGTGCAAATCATGAGTTCAAGTGGAACATCAGTTGAGCCTATGGACCTTATGAGCACAGTTGGTGCATAAGAGTAGGGGACATTGTAATCAGTCACTAAGAGCACATTATGTGAATGCAAGATTTATTGTTTAAGTTAACTGCATGTTTCCTTACTGCCAAGTTATTATGTTATTATAATAATACTCAATGTCGCTTACTCTAATGTGTTTTCCATTTGAATGCATGGTTGGGGACACGATGTCCATAAGAGGAAAGAATAAGGGAGGAGCTTAAGAGAGGAGCATACATATCAAGGATATGTTAAGAGTTTAGCCCTGGTGGTGTGCCAACTATCCTATAGAATTTAGTTTAGTTTTTCAATTAGTATAAAGAGTACATACTAATTTAGTTTAGTTCAAGTTTATGTCGTGGAACTTGAGACGTGAGATTCACAATTATTTTTCCTGATTTGGTTGAATGAAATTATAAATTTTATGCAATGACAATGAGAATATGCTTCCACTCTGTAAAATTTATGTTTTAAGAAAATTGGAGTGTTACAACAACTCTAATGGTTTCATCCTATAAGGTTCCTAAGATATGGGTTGTGTTCTAGGAACCAGAATGATCTTAAAGTCAATATCTCTAGTAGGTAGAACACCAGGAAACTCATCTGGAAAGACATCCTCAAACTCTCACACTGCATGTACCTCCTGGGTACTAGGACTCCTCACCTTGTATCCACAACATGTGTCAAGAAAGCCCAACTTGTCTACTATCATAGCTGACACCACATAGAAAGAATCTTCCTATCTCCTCGAAAGATCCAAGAGACATCTCCAACACAGAATGTCGCCACCTTCAAACTACAATCCAAAACAACTTTATACTTCTCTAAGGTATTCATCCCTAGGATCACATCAAATCGATGCATGTCAAGTGGCATAAGGTCCACTTGAATTATGTGTCCAAGAAAGAAAGAACACAATATGGACACACCTCCCACAACTGAGCAAAACCAACTGAAGGGGTTTCTATAAAAAGGTTATCATATCTACTACAAATAGGCAGATAAGAACTACTTATCACCATTATGGTGATAAATGAGTGTGTCATACCCTGGTTGTCGGGACCCACTCTTTTGATCAGCATAAATACCAACCATTAGAGATAATCCCAAACTTAAACTAGATTACGAAATAAAACAATGAATTCTCGACAAAGGCGATTAAACAATATACGAAAAAGACAGATAATGTTTTCCTTTTTCTTTCTTCACAAACTCATAAATCAACGTCACATCAAGGACATCAAATTCAGATATCACAAATCATATTCAACTCCATTGAATCCAGAATCAAATCTTGTTCTCATATGCGGTTCAGTTTACATCAAATACATGTACATTGATGAACAAACTTAATCTACAACCCATCCCGAAAAAGAGAGAGTACAGGGACATTCTAACCTATCTAGATTATACTGTTTATATCTTCTTTGTCACGACCTCTACGCTGGATAGCATTATACCTAAAAACATTTGAAACAACCTCATGAGACTCATATAGAGCCCCAGTGAGTGGATACCTCCCACTCAAGCTAGGTACATGCATCAACATCAGATTAAGTATAATAAACTTAACATAAACATGCAGATATTGAAAAGTCTAGCAGATAGATCTATCATAATTCATTTCTAACTTGCAATGATAATCTGATCCAACAGATAAGGTAATCACTTAAACCAATTATAACTTTGAAACATCTTTTAAAGCAAGTCTATGAACAAATGAACAGATACTTCTTAATTCAAATTAATAATCCTAATGTGTGAGTAATAAGTCAAGTTCTAAGCATTTTGAATCAATACATAACAATAACATCAACTTTATGACACTCCACCAGTGGGACTAGGAACACATCATGTAATCTTGAAGCTGAAGTACACATAATACATATCTACCAAACAATACTATCAAATAGCAAGCAATCCAACTCATAATCAGAATGGATATAAATCCCAACATTTATGACTTGTCAGCATGGTAGATCATAATATGAAATAGAAACTGTCCATAGCAACACGATTACTTTCAACAACAAGAAGCTTAATCAATAATGACAAATCATCAACTAGCAGTACAAGGAATGTAATAATCATTCAAATCATGTTCTACACGGCTTATCATCTTTTATTCAATTGCCCTAAAACTACTTGGCTTGTACCTCACCAAGTAGAAGTCGACATGCCTGATTCTCGTGTCAATGACCCACCGTCACTATCTTAGGGCTTAGCCGTCCACCCTAAGATATCAACAACAAACCCTGGCCACCTCTAGGTTGCCTAAAGAGGCTCACGTCCTCATCTCGGGTACACGAGATAGGAACCAGCAAAACAGTATATCACAATACATAGTATTTCACATATTTTTCATTTCACATTTCACATATTTCATTTCAACAGAGTCTATTCCATCTGGACATAGACTTTCACAGCAAGGACTTAGGGCCAGAGCCACTCCATATGACTCACTCCTAAATCCTGGTTGTCTAACCTTTAAGGTCTCGATCCACACTCTGGAAATCCTTCTCATAATTCATCGATTACTACAAGGAGATCCGTTTTGTTTCCCCAGTGTGGTCCTCGGGGGAAACTCACGGTGTTCAGGGCACCTAACTAGATGTTCCATCATTTCACTTGTTATTAATCTCTTTTACTCATCTTACAAGAATTCAAAACATCATATATCATATATGTGTATTCTCGCGTAACTATAATAACATGAAACATATTAAGTTTATCAATAAGGTTAATGATCAATACAAGAAGAACAATAAGTCTATAGATTGCAACAAATATGATTATTTCTATCTTCTACATCAACTCATAGCAATCATCAATAGTGGGCCTTCTGCCCAAGACATAATCTTATTGTCCATCATTTACCCCATCAGGGTTTTATCATCATCAGTGGGCTTTCAGCCCTAGACATAATCTCATTATGCAACATTTACCCTTATCAGGGTTTCTCAATGTACGGAGTGCATATTATATTTCATTTCAACATATTCCTCATCAGTTCATTGTATACCACAATTCTTAACAAATATTAGTAGAGGCATTAGAACTAGCAATAGTAAAAGCATACAGACATCATGTATCATTCCTCATACTCAGAATAGATTTATCATACAACATATGCTTGTTCCATCTAATCTCAATAGATGTAAATAAATTTCATGCATATACATGCATAATAGACTTAGTTCTCTTCTTATTTTATTTCACATTCTTCATATGGGGTTACTAGTCAACACATGTTGATTATCATTTGAATTCCATCAAAATAGTTCATTCTCATAATACAAGTATTCTATCAAACAATCACAATACAAGAACACATTCTTGTAAGTCAATTCAAAAACTTGAGTTTCATCATTTAGTTGAATTCAACTACGGTTATGTACATCTCTTAATCACCCATTTGAGATTGTCATTCACTAGCATCATCAAACTCATCATTTTAGGGTAAGAGTTACATTCTTAGAATCATCTACTAATTCCTATCTTTTTCCATCATTTTATACTCAGTAGTCTCAACTTCTTTCATTTCATGTTCATTACATCATCTGGACCAATCTTTCTTGATTCACTTTACATACAATGCTTCTCTTCTACATAACATTTATTAAATTACAATTCTTAGTATATTTTATTTAATTTGGGTTAATCCATATGTAATTAAATAAAAGATAATATACTTCATCATACTATCTTCATTAGTTTCACCTTTATCTTGCAATCACCATTAAGTATATCTTGTTCATATTGTCTCTTATATTCAGATAAGTGTACCTTGACGTTGACTACTAATATCATTCCCATAATCAACAATGATCATTCTTTATTATACTAAAACAAATACATTGGACTTAGGTGATATTAGTAAGACTCATCATATTCAATTAAAGTATTAATACTTTCAACTTCAACATTTGATCACATTTACAACATCATATACAAGTTCTAGCATTATCACTCATAATATTCTTAATAATAAACTTTTAGGGTTTTCAAGAAGTCATTCTTTAGTTCAACATATCATAATAATCATATCATTCAGTAATCCAATCATGACTCAAGGGTTCATTAGGGTTATTCACAAACATGGAAACCCTAGTTTCCAGTTTCACACATTTCATTCATCAATCATAAGTATACATTGATCAATTGACTCATTTGATTCACTTCCTCAACACAAATCCTAATTAGGATATGTGGTCATTCAAATCCATTAACATTCTACAACACACTTGTATAATACGATCTAATACAATTCAAATATGAATCTATCCATGTTAATTCAATTACAAGCATATCAGCCATTAGGCTGACATTTAGGCAAAATTCGCATGAAATAGAATTTTCATCTATCTGTAGGATTCTACATGGATACTCAATCAATATATCAGGAAATAATCAAGTTTTAATCAATCAAAAATAATCAAAACCAATAGAAGTTGATCCCCTAATATCTTTCCCAAATCAAATCCAGTCACATACATATACAAGCAAGGATTCTAATTGTTTTAGCTGGATAGAATTAGGCTTTCAACATGAATATAAAGATTAGGAGGGAGAAAAACACTCACCTCAGGTGCCAAGCACCTTAAAAACAGAGGTCAGCCTCTGAATTTTTTTGAAAACCAATCAAATTCTCACAGAAGAATCCAATTATTTCTCCTCTCAACTCGAAAATCCTAGAAATGGGGATTCGAAGAGAAAGAGTGAGAAAAGGGGGAGATTTGATGTGATTTTGAATCAAATCAGGGGAGGGACGGAATCTTGACATGTGAGAGAAGATTCACCATGAAATGCTATGCAAAGAAGCTAAACTTACTTGATTTCATCATATCTTGAATAGAGAAACCCTAGGTCATCATCTCCTCCACTTTCTTTACTCAAAACCCTAGCTCTCCTCTCTCTCTCAAGAATTTCATTTCTTTGACAGGAAGGACGAGTTATGAGAGCTCCTTGTGTGTTACTTTAGTGATATAGATGAATTGAGGTGCTTAGAACATTTTCAAACAAGCCCCTCAATGTATTTTTATTTTGCTCAGACTGGTTGGTCGGTTGAGTTATAAACTCGACCGAAACCACATGTTTTAGAACTAAAACCTCATCCAAAAATTATGAAACTTTAACCCAATGTCTTAAATTGAGTTTATAATATATAGTAAAATTTTTAGATCATTTGGAATTACCAATAAATAACTAAAAATCAAATACTACACTTCTATATTGCAGTCAGCAGCATGGTCGGTCGAGTTTTGTTGGGTTTTTAGAGGGAGACAGAGAAGCAGCGGAAACAAAAATTTTCTCCCGAACCCGGAACAAAAGGAATCGTGTCGACATCTATATGATAGGAAATAAGGTGTGTGAATCATACCTTGTCCCGAGGCTTGCTCGGCGACAATGCCATGCGGCTGCGCGGTCTTCACCTCCGGTCTTGGACGGTGTCTGTGCAGCTCCTGGTCGCACCGGGACTGAAGACTCCTCCTCCTACCGGACTGTCGGATGACAGTTGTCCTCCTAAGCGGCAGTGTCCTCCCGCCTCTGAAGTAGTCCACACGGACCACCCGGAACTCCACTCTCCTTGTCCCACAAGGAAGTGGAAGGAGTCGCACCCTCCTGTTGACGTACTAGTCGCCAACACACTCTCCTGCTGTCGACTGCAACTGCAGTTGTCCTTCCCTTGCTGCACCTCCCTTTGCGGGAAGCACTTGCTCAGGCTCTCTCTCGGTTACCAAAACTAGAGAGAACGACAACTTTGCAGAGCAATCAACTTGCACTGAGTTGTACTCTGAGAAGCCCCCAATACCCCTATATATATAGGCGGGTCATGGGACAGGGTTCTCTGTGCCCGGCAATGCGGGACTAAAGCAGGAGTAGAAGGGTTCGGGATTTTCCACAAAAAGCAACCATCTCGCAACCTGAACCGGTCGGTTGGGGACCTGAACCGATCGGTTCACCACTGAACCGATCGTTTGGGACCCTTGAACCGATCGGTTCACTCATGAACCGGTCGGTTGGGGTTCCAGGTTGGTTCCCGATTGACTTTCCTTGTTTCTTTCCCAATTGGTATCGAATACCAATGTTATTCCCAATCGAATTGGGCAACTGAAACGAAAGGAAAATTCTCACCAATCCTACTTTCCCGAGTTGCTCGATTGCACCAGTTGAAGCGCTCGGTTCAACACTTGAACCGGTCATTTCACTTTGTGCTTGAGCCGATCGGTTCAATAATTGAACTGACCGGTTCAGCAACCTCAGCCGACCGGTTCATCACATGAACCGATCGGTTGGGAGTGCAGATTGTGCAGAATCAGTCAAATGCGATTTCAATCAATCCGATACTCCGATCAATGCGTCCAACACCTTGAACCATATGATATTGAGCTATCGATTAATTGAGTGTTTAATTGAACTACTAAACTCCTTTAGTAATCAATCTAAACATTGCTTTGTGGACAAAACTCCTCTTCTAGGTTAAATCCTATGTGTGTGACCCTGCAGGTCCATTTCACGTTGGCAGTGAAAGTCCATAACACTTATGACTTCACAAGCAAAGAGCGGTGCCTAGTCACACATCATTGCTACCCAAGTGAAAGTAGAAAGTTGGAGAACAACTTTCATCCTACAATCCGTGAATGGTGTTACAGTGAATGTATAATTCCTTTGTCACTGATATCCAGAATGAACTCGAGGCATGGAACAGTCATCCTGTCAATGTTCATTCATTTCCTTGATCTCAGAGTAGACCGAGTGAGATGTGTATGACATCAATATCACATATTGATTCACACGTGCATGCGCATGCCTTTCTCAATCCTACTCATCAAGTGGCCAAGGATATCAAACTCCCTCAGGAGGGACAAATCCCATATCTATCACTCACCCCTCAAAAGCCCCATGTGTCAAAGCCACCCAATCATCACCTTTATAACAACCCATGTTTCAGGATTGCGTTTGATGATGTCAAAGTGTACCCAACGACATGTGTTGAGTGTAGTGATTTCAGGTCTAAGAATCACACTCACCACCATCACTGTGAGAGCTGACTGTGACTACCAAGTCATGGTTCCATGTGTCACTCTCACGGTGGGTCTGTCCGGTACCTTATTCTCTAACAAGTACCTATGTGCTTGGTTTGATATCACCATATCATGACTAATGAGATTCTGTCATCAACCAACACACAATCTAGTCTTTAGTGTTATTGATGTCTATGGTTATTTCCACAATAACAACCGACTAGGGACTTAAACAAGAATGTATACTCTTAACATTCATATGATCTCATCGTTTAGGTCATGAACCTAAAAGCATATGTCATTGAGTAATACAATCTTTAGACATCTATCATGTTACACCATCATCTCAGAAACAGTTTAAACATATAGATTGGAAATTGCCTTTATTATTATTCAAATCAATTACAAAGTATCCCATTACAATCATCATATGACTTGCTCTATGGGCATACATACCAACAGACTCCCACTTGCACTTAGAGCCAGTCACCAAGGAAACGCAGTCCTTGTGACCTAGCATGACCATCATGCTTCTACTGAGAAAGGGCCTTAGTCAGTGGATCAGCTATGTTGTCTTCAGTTGGTACTTTGCAAATCTTCACATCTCCTCACTGTACGATCTCTCGTATGAGATGGAAGCGCCGCAGTATGTGCTTGGACCGCTGATGTGATCTGGGCTCCTTAGCTTGTGCAATAGCTCCATTATTGTCACAATAAAGCTCAATTGCATCACAGCTACTGGGAACTACACCAAGTTCAGAAATGAACTTCCTGATCCACACAGCCTCCTTTGCTGCATGCGAAGCAGCAATATACTCGGCCTCTGTAGTAGAATCGGCAACTGTTTCTTGCTTGGAACTCTTCCAGCTCACAGCTCCATTATTAAGGCAAAACACAAATCTTGATTGCGATCTGTAATCATCTTTATCAGTTTGGAAGCTTGCATCGGTGTAACCCTTTACAACCAGCTCTTCCTCGCCGCCGTACACAAGAAAATGATCCTTAGTCCTTCGCAAGTACTTGAGGATGTTCTTCACGACTGTCCAGTGAGCATCCCCGGGATCTGACTGGTACCTGCTCGTCATGCTGAGAGCATACGAGACATCTGGGCGTGTGCACAACATAGCGTACATGATGGATCCGATGGCTGATGCATATGGGATCCCATTCATACGCTCCCTCTCTTCATACGATTGGGGACATTGAGCTCTAGAGACGGTAACTCCATGTAGCATAGGGACGTTGCCTCTCTTTGAGTTCTCCATGCTGAACCGCTTCAGCACCTTGTCAATGTACGTGCTCTGACTTAGTCCGAGAAGCCTTCTAGATCTATCTCTATAGATCTTAATTCCTAGAATGTAGGATGCTTCTCCTAAGTCCTTCATTGAGAAAGTTTTCCCAAGCCAAGTCTTTACCTTCTCCAAGGCTAAGACATCATTCCCCATCAAAAGTATGTCATCCACATATAATATGAGGAATGTGGTCGAGCTCCCACTAACCTTCTTGTACACACAAGGTTCATCTTCATTTTGAATAAAGCCAAACACTTTGACTTCCTCATCAAATCGAAGATTCTAACTCCGAGATGCTTGCTTCAATCCATAGATTGACCTTTGCAGTTTACAGACTTTATTGGCATTCTTTGTATCTACAAAACCTTCAGGCTGTGTAATATACACATCCTCATGAATATTCCCGTTAAGGAATGCGGTTTTAACATCCATCTGCCAAATCTCATAGTCATAGTAAGCTGCAATAGCAAGCATGATCCTGATGGACTTAATCATGGCAACTGGAGAAAAGTTTTCGTCATAGTCAACACCTTGAATTTGTCGAAAACCCTTTGCAACCAATCTGCCTTTATAAGTTTGCACATTGCCATCCATGTCGGTCTTTTTCTTGAAGACCCACTTGCACCCTATGGGTTTTACCCCTTCGGGTGGTTCCACCAAAGTCCATACTTTGTTGGAGTACATGGATTCCATCTCGGATCTCATGGCTTCAAGCCACTTCTCAGAATCTGGTCCCTCCATAGCCTCTACGTAGGTAGTTGGATCATCATCTATGATCAACTCTCCACCTTCCTGAGTTACAAGGTATCCAAACCTCTCAGGTTCAAGGCGAGTCCTACTAGATCTACGAGGTCCTTGTGTTACTTGAGGAGAATGAGATTCCACAACACCTTGTGAATCTCCATTTTCCTCTCGTACATCTACCGGTTCAATGTTTTCTTGTTGGGCTTGAACCTCTTCAAGCTCTATATTCCTCCCACTTCTTCCTTTGGAAATAAATTCCTTTTCTAGGAATACAGCTTCCCTGGCAACAAACACTTTGTTGTCAGTTGGGTGGTATAAATAATATCCCTTGGTTTCCTTGGGATATCCAACAAAATAACATTTATCAGATTTGGGTCCAAGCTTATCAGGAAACATTTTCTTGACGTAAGCCTCACAACCCCAAATCTTCATAAAAGACAAATTGGGACGCTTCCCAGTCCATATCTCATATGGTGTCTTTTGAACCGATTTAGACGGTACACGGTTAAGTGTAAACGCGGCGGTTTCAAGAGCATGACCCCAGAAAGAAATTGGAAGATCAGCAAAACTCATCATTGATCGCACCATATCTAACAAAGTGCGATTCCTTCTTTCAGACACACCATTATGCTGTGGTGTTCCAGGCGGAGTCCATTGTGATACAATACCACGGGCTCGCAGAAGGTCCTCAAACTCCTGGCTCAAGTATTCTCCACCTCGATCGGAACGAAGTGCCTTAATACTCTTACCAAGCTGGTTCTGTACTTCATTCATGAAATCCTTGAACCTTTCAAGGGTTTCTGACTTATGTTTCATCAGGTACACATAGCCATACCTACTGAAATCATCAGTGAAGGTAATGAAGTAATGACACCCATTTCTGGCATTAGTTCTAAAAGGCCCACATACATCAGTATGTATGAGTCCTAATAGATCACTAGCTCTCTCACCTTTACCTGAAAAGGGAGTCTTGGTCATCTTGCCCAACAAACAAGATTCACATGTCTCTATTGATTCATAATCAAAAGAGTCTAGATAACCATCTTTATGGAGTCTAGAAATGCACTTCTCATTTATGTGCCCTAGACGACAATGCCAGAGATATGTTTTGTTTGATTCGTTGAGTTTTTGCCTTTTGGTGTTTACGTTGTATACACTTGTCTCCAAGTCCATCAATTATAGACCATAAGACATAGGGGCACTGCCATAAAAGATCCCATCTTTAGAAATGGAACACTTTCCATTCTTAATAAGAAATTCAAATCCATCTTTGTCCAAACAAGAGACGGAAATGATATTCCTATTTATGGCAGGTACATAATAGCAGTTCTTTAACTCTATTATTAGCCCACTAGATAGAGTTAACTCATAGGTTCCTACGGCACTGGCGGCAACTCTTGCCCCATTAGCAACACGTAGTTCAACCTCGCCTTTCCCCAAAGGCCTACTTCTCTTAAGATCCTTCACATTTGAACAAATGTGAGATCCACATCCGGTATCAAGTACCCATGACGAAGAAGTAGTAAAGTTAATCTCTATAACATATACACCAGAAGTAGAGATCTCTATCTCTGACTTCTTCTTCCATTGTTCCTTCCATCCTCTCCATGTAGAAGAAATTGGTTTGGCGAGAGAACACTTCTCTCCCTTACCTACTTTCTTCTTCACCAACGCATTAAGCGTACATAGAGTGGATTCTAAGGCTCCTGGTATATTTGGATTGTGCAGAACACTTCTCACAGTCCTCAACCAGTTATGGAATTTATTCTCAATTAATTTGCCCATTTTAAAAGATGATTCTTTTGCCATTCTACAAGAGAAAATTTGCATTTGTCAAAACCTTTTTGATTTGATTTGAATAAAATTTGACGATAGTTAATTAGGCCTTTAATTAATTACCGCTCCCACTATTTTGACTCAAATTGATAGCCCTCACCATCAATTCGGAAGATTGCAGCGTACAATCTTCTAGTGGGTCAAGATCCTGAAATCCTCTGAGCCATGGACCAGCTTTGGCTGTCACCCACAACTCAGATCTTCCAGGTAGGCAACTCTTTCCAATTGCATCATATGCAACTCTTGATGAATGAACATGCACAAAACCTTGCCATGAACATTCCTTGCCTCTGGGCTTAGACGCTCTAAGAATCACCAGTTAAGTCTAACCCAAAAGCCGACACGGTAAACATGCACCCTGCTTTGGCAGAACCTACATGTCTACCCTTCACACTTCCACAAGATAGACGGCGCACCACGCTATGGCGTAACCTATGCTTGGTCGATCAAGTTTGCCATGTGTGTCGCTAATGGAAGGCATACACGACTTAATATTTTAATGAGGGATTTGGTTTTTATATACATATACATATCCAATCACCACAATATATAGTATGTATCATATACATGCTATATCCCACAGAAAACATGCATAAACGATAAAAAGAAATGATTATGGCCATCCTATTTGTGATTCCTCGAGCCAAGAGGAATCACGGTCATCTAGGTCTACATCACATGCAACCTGTACAAGATGAAATCTGTGCCTGCCTTTCTGGGTTTGATCAGCTCATCTCCATGACTGATCGGCTCGCCATCAGGTTGGTTGCTCGGGTGCCACCAGCCGATCAACTGGCGCCTCCAGCCGATCGGTTCACCGGTCTTCGTGCATCTCCTCAGGTCGCCACCCGCTCATCTCGTTCCTCGAACCGGCCGTCTGGATCACCAACCAATCGATTCACTCCTTGAACTGATCGTCTTCAGGTTGTCCGCCGTTCTTTGACATAACATGAAATAAAATCTATCCTATTTACATTTGAAAAGAGAAACCCCGAGTTACATTCTGGGGGAACAAAGGTAGGAAAGAATTCTCGAATTATTTCGAGTTACATTAGGAATATGAGAAAGGGAATCGGTGCGCAGACCGAGATGCAAGCAACCACACAAACGACCACACACAGATATAGGGGTTTACAGGCCATAATCATGCTACACATCCACCACAAAACTCGTTTAAGGGCGACGCGTATCGAGTGCATTAATATTACATATCATATATGTATATTAGGGATTTGTGGATTGGACATGTATAAAGCCGATATTATTCGCATCGCATGCAATAAATAAATGCGACAAACCAAAATCGATCACATCGATAATCCTAAAATATAGAGAGGTCGACCTGGCTCTGATACCACTGTTGGGTTTTTAGAGGGAGGCAGAGAAGCAGCGGAAACAAAAATTTTCTCCCAAACCCGGAACAAAAGGAATCGCGTCGACATCTATATGATAGGAAATAAGGTTTGTGAATCATACCTTGTCCCGAGGCTTGCTCGGCGACAATGCCACGCGGCTGCGCGGTCTTCACCTCCGGTCTTGGACGGTGTCTGTGCAGCTCCTGGTCGCACCGGGACTGAAGACTCCTCCTCCTATCGGACTGTCGGATGACAGTTGTCCTCCTAAGCGGCAGTGTCCTCCCGCCTCTGAAGTAGTCCACACGGACCACCCGGAACTCCACTCTCCTTGTCCCACAAGGAAGTGGAAGGAGTCGCACCCTCCTGTTGACGTACTAGTCGCCAACACACTCTCCTGCTATCGACTGCAACTGCAGTTGTCCTTCCCTTGCTGCACCTCTCTTTGTGGGAAGCACTTGCTCGGGCTCTCTCTCGGTTACCAAAACCAGAGAGAACGACAACTTTGCAGAGCAATCAACTTGCACTGAGTTGTACTCTGAGAAGCCCCCAATACCCCTATATATAGGCGGGTCATGGGACAGGGTTCTCTGTGCCCGGCAATGCGGGACTAAAGCAGGAGTAGAAGGGTTTGGGATTTTCCACAAAAAGCAACCATCTCGCAACTTGAACCGATCGGTTCACAAGTGAACCGGTCGGTTGGCGACCTGAACCGATCGGTTCACCACTGAACCGATCGTTTGGGACCCTTGAACCGATCGGTTCACTCATGAACCGGTCGGTTGGGGTTCCAGGTTGGTTCCCGATTGACTTTCCTTGTTTCTTTCCCAATTGGTATCGAATACCAATGTTATTCCCAATCGAATTGGGCAACTGAAACGAAAGGAAAATTCTCACCAATCCTACTTTCCCGAGTTGCTCGATTGCACCAGTTGAAGCGCTCGGTTCAACACTTGAACCGGTCGTTTCACTTTGTGCTTGAGCCGATCGGTTCAACAATTGAACTGACCGGTTCAGCAACCTCAGCCGACCGGTTCATCACATGAACCGATCGATTGGGAGTGCAGATTGTGCAGAATCAGTCAAATGCGATTTCAATCAATCTGATACTCCGATCAATGCGTCTAACACCTTGAACCATATGATATTGAGCTATCGATTAATTGAGTGTTTAATTGAACTACTAAACTCCTTTAGTAATCAATCTAAACATTGCTTTGTGGACAAAACTCCTCTTCCAGGTTAAATCCTATGTGTGTGACCCTACAGGTCCATTTCACGTTGGCAGTGAAAGTCCATAACACTTATGACTTCACAAGCAAAGAGCGGTGCCTAGTCACACATCATTGCTACCCAAGTGAAAGTAGAAAGTTGGAGAACAACTTTCATCCTACAATCCGTGAATGGTGTTACAGTGAATGTATAATTCCTTTGTCACTGATATCCAGAATGAACTCGAGGCATGGAACAGTCATCCTGTCAATGTTCATTCATTTCCTTGATCTCAGAGTAGACCGAGTGAGATGTGTATGACATCAATATCACATATTGATTCACATGTGCATGCGCATGCCTTTCTCAATCCTACTCATCAAGTGGCCAAGGATATCAAACTCCCTCAGGAGGGACAAATCCCATATCTATCACTCACCCCTCAAAAGCCCCATGTGTCAAAGCCACCCAATCATCACCTTTATAACAACCCATGTTTCAGGATTGTGTTTGATGATGTCAAAGTGTACCCAACGACATGTGTTGAGTGTAGTGATTTCAGGTCTAAGAATCACACTCACCACCATCACTGTGAGAGCTGACTGTGACTACCAAGTCATGGTTCCATGTGTCACTCTCACGGTGGGTCTGTCTGGTACCTTGTTCTCTAACAAGTACCTATGTGCTTGGTTTGATATCACCATATCATGACTAATGAGATTCTGTCATCAACCAACACACAATCTAGTCTTTAGTGTTATTGATGTCTATGGTTATTTCCACAATAACAACTGGCTAGGGACTTAAACAAGAATGTATACTCTTAACATTCATATGATCTCATCGTTTAGGTCATGAACCTAAAAGCATATGTCATTGAGTAATACAATCTTTAGACATCTATCATGTTACACCATCATCTCAGAAACAGTTTAAACATATAGATTGGAAATTGCCTTTATTATTATTCAAATCAATTACAAAGTATCCCATTACAATCATCATATGACTTGCTCTATGGGCATACATACCAACAAGTTTGTCCTTCACAGAACTCGACCGACACCCTCTATGTAGAGATAAAAATTCATCCAAAAATTATTCCAATTTAACAGGTCTCTATAATTGAGTTTAGAAAGTACAGTTAAAATTTGAGATCAATTGGATATGCCAATAAAAAGATAAAATTCAATTACCACACTGCTATATCAATCTGAAAATATGATCGGTCGAGTTTGAAACTCGACCGATAAACAGGTCATAACATTCTTCAAAAATTCTTATATTTTTCAATATTGTTCACATTTTATATATACAAATCATATAAAAATTTATATAAATCAGAGTTACACATAAAATACTAAAAATCATTTAGTGAGACATTATACTTATCAAATTCTGTATTCATATGTCATCAAAACCCTAATTTGGGCCGATTAGGGTTTCCAAACCACAACCCTAATTATGTGAATCAAAGTATGATTAAACCTTCTAATTATATTTAAAATATAAAAAATTAAGTACCATCACTAATCGAGCTTTAAACAATGATCAACTTAGTTAAGCATACAATCATCCAAGTAAACCCTAATTAGATGACTAATTTGAAAATGGGTCATTACACTGGTCAACCAAAATAGATACGAAAGAAGAAGCAAATAGGTCATAATGAAAAAGTTGCATCTATCATGTCATGACCCATGGATTGACCACTCCCTCTAGTTGACTCATAGCATAGAATCTAGTTGTCACTTATTGTCGTCCTCATTCTCTACCAACTAGTCCAGATAACCCTACATGTGATTACTGACCACATCCTCTACCACGACCACTACTATACTATTGTTGCTGCAAGCTCTGCTAACTCTGCCTTGTCTACCGTGTTACATCTTCATCCTTCATGGGGCAAGAACAACTCACATGTCCAACATGTCCACACTTAAAACACGTCCTGGAATTGTATTGTGGCCTAGACGGCTCTATCACTGACACTAACGCTTCACTGCTTGATTTTGCAACCAGAAAGTTGTGACCTCTCCCTTTACTTGGGGACCACTATGATGGTACTCGTGTTCTTAGCTCAGAAAAAGTCTACCTTGTTGTGAACTTGGCAATGAAAACCTCGAATTTTAAAAGCCACTTGATGACTATCCTTGAAATTGAGTTGTCCTCTTCCTTGCTTTGGCTTCACGCTTCTCAAGAGCATACCTCTCAATCCTCCTCACAGACTCGACAAAGGTAGAGAATTTCTCTGTATTCTCCAAAGTAGATGTTGTAGTAGGCAACTCTAAGTTCAGACCCTTTTCAAACCTTTAGATCCTATCCTTTTATGTCATTGTCATACAAGTACAAAACCTCAACAGCTCCATAAACTTCACCTCATAATTATTGATAGACATCGACCCTTGGCACAACCATTTGAACTTGGTTGTCTTCTCGTCTAGGTACGTCTTAGGGAAGTAACAACTCTGGAACTCTCATTGAAACTCTTCCCAACTCGTTGTAACACCTAGTCTCTTCTCTCTTTCTATGGCCCACCAATGGCTAGCACTTCCATTCAACAAGTAAACAACATGCTTCACCTTGTCCTCTTCTGGGATGTTTAGATGTTAAACACATTTTCCAACTTGTTTAACTACATATTAGCATATATTGGGTCAGTTGTACCCACGTACTCGGGCTTTTCCACACACTTCAACTTCTCAAACATCTTCCCTGAACCCTGAGATTCCATATTAGAGACAAATTCCCTAGGTTGATGTGTAGGATCTCTATCTGCTAAGTGTGTAATCATCGCAATTAGTTGTCCAAACATTGACTGGAAAGTTGCATTTGTCATGACTGAAGGGTCAAACAAAGGTGGTGCGGGTTGTTCTAACCCATCACAAGTACTCTACGATCAGGTATCGGCCTCCTACAGGCACCTCCTAGTATGAAATAGCTACACTTCACATGCTCTTCACGTTCTCCAGACATATATGCATAATCATAAGATATGATCAAATATGTCGGATTACGTAAGAACAGACACAAAACCTAAGTCCTAAGTCCCTATAGACTCAATGAACCTAAATCTCTGATACCAACCAAATTGTGATAGCCTACCATGCTAAATGACATTACTCAAAACCAAAACATGATCGATCACTAATAAACCACATAGTAGGAAAAGGGGATAATTTAACCAGATTAAATAACAACAACATGTTCAGCAAAAATTACATATCATACCAGGTATTTACATATATGTCCAACATCATCAGCCACTACTTGTATACTAAAAGGTATTGGTCCACATATATACATGCCATATACATCATCAACATATATGTCCAGCGGCCTCAGCTACTACCTGTATACCAAAAGGTACTGTTCCACATATATTCATGCCATATACAACATCAACATATTGCCAAAAACTCGAGTCGATATACATATCATCTACAAAACATCCCCTCCCAGACCTGAGAGTACAGGGAGGACTCTAGGACACACTAAATACTAGACAACCTTTTGCTCCTACTGATCCCCAAGCTACTCTTCCTCACCACCATGAACCTAACGTCACCCCTGATGATCACCTAAAAAGATGTGGTGACCCACGAGATGAGACCCATATCCCAACAAGAGATATAACTCTCCACCATTCTTATAGATTTCAATAGGTTATTTTAATTAAATAGATTAATCAAATTAAGTAGACAATATCAAATCAAATGTTTAACATGATATTTATAGGATTAGATAAAGCTATCACCATTTAAATAGTTGATTTCTATTATCACATTATACATCATCTAAACAATAAAAGAAACAAACCAAGGGTTATCAACCAATGTGAATTGCTTTTTAACTTTAGGAGATATGCTACATAGATGAATTACATCTTTTATTAAGCCATGGGGAGTTTAATACATACCAATCAAACTTCCTACTGACCAATGTGAAGTCAGAATTAGTTCCATACATGATCTAGGAGAGATAGAATCCTAAGTTCTATTCAGTACTAGTCCATCGCGACAATATATATAATCAAGCTGCAATCACACTAGTCCTCCCTTAGTTCATGACACTAGAAATTAGGGTATTCAAAACCCTATCATCGAAGGTACAACCAAAAATTTCCTCAATAAAATCACATATATAAATATCATAGAGACAACCTTGACCACTCTCAATCTAAGGCATGACCACAACCTTCTTCCATACCTTGGGATCAGGATGAAAATGATATATCCTCCTGACACCCGCTTATATGCAACAATATACAAGTCTGAGTTTTCTTTCTAGGAATACTCATTTTTCTATCCAGCAAGTCTTGGTATTGGAATATCTCTATGGAATAGGGCACTACATGATTAGCGTTTCACTTGATTAGTTAATTCCAATTGGGTGAGATAAGGATTCATCAATCAAGTTACATACAAACTCTATAAGAGTTCTAAAAAAATATGGGTATATAACACTCCAAAAGATATAAAACATTTGACATATATTCCTTGTCACATCATCATAGGGTACAACTACTTATCACATCATGAAGATGATTACACCTCCATTAGGGCTCAAGACATACCCAAAGGTCATTAATACCATCATATAATCTCTAGTAAGAACCTTATTATCTTTCAACACCTATATAAAAGGTTTTGCATGTCATCATTATACTTGTGGTACATAGGTTTAGCATAAGTTTGCATCAAGCATAAGAACTATGATATTTACAAGGTAACATAGTAGGGTTACCACTAGAATTATGAGAGTATCCTTCCATCATGAGCACATACAAGGAAGATGGGTATACTTTAATCATCATTACTTAATTATTAACTAAGATTCAACAAGATGAATTAAATTGATGTTACAAATCATCACTTAAAGATATACCATAAAATTGTACACATACTTAGGGAAAACATACACTTTTGAACCTAGCATCCCATTATATCATGGATGCTCATAGCCAAACAAAAAACCATTAGATCTTGGATATCAACAAACCATCAGATGTCATATGAGAAAAACCATCAGTCATGAAACTAGGGAAACCATCGCTTGATAGGGCTAGGGCACCCATTTAGCCATACATATAGTAGAGCCATCAAATCTTGGACCTAATAAAGACATCAATTGTGAACCATAACAAGTCCATTGGTCGTTGAACATAGAAACACTGTCGCATCATGACCTAGTGAGACCATCAGATGTTGATACTAGGAAACCCATTGGATGTGAAAATAGATTGAAAACATTAAGTAAAACCATCATTTGTTAGGGTTAAAGAAACCATAGATATAACCACTTGATGAGAGCATCATGAACATCAGTTGTGAGGGAAAACATGGCCATCAGTTTCAAGCACAAGAGAAACAAATCAAAACAACAACTGAGTACACACCATCAGTTGACATAAGAAGCTAAACTATCGGATCATGAACCAAGATAGAAATCCATTCAAACATTTAGTGAAAGACATCAGTTTTCACTAGAAGAACACCATCGGTTCATGAACATGCAAAGTCTAGAGCTCCCGCTTCCAAGGAAGAAACGTGTACAAGGCTAAGAGGTTCATCAAGGAAGATTATCTACTCAAGATCCAGCACATAAGATTAAACCCTAGATCAAAGAAGCATCTTTCTACATGCTACTACATTTTAGAGAAAGATCTAAGAATAGTAAGTTAACCCCAGGAGCTGCATTAGTTTCGAACACTAGGTGGCCCATCGGATCATGCCATCACTTGGCCACAAGTGCAAACCCTACAACATCCATCGGTTGTTGCACCTCACTTGGAGAACCATCTACCTTGGAGCATCAATAACAAACAATCAAATCCCAATCCATGAAAGAGAACCATAAGATCCTACCACCTCAAAGTGGACATCGGATCCCAATATCCAAAGGAAACCATCAAGTTAGGGCATCCAGGTGAGGAATCCCAGTCCTCAACCCGAGGTTAGTAATTACCACTAATCTGATGGTGAAACTAGGGGTCCAAGGATATAACTATATCAAACATGATACGAAAACTTATGAGGCACAACATACATTTGAAAAATTACAAAAAAAAAACCTAGATGTGGATAAATTGCATAAAAACCCTTATAAACACATAAAATGCCAAACTCCATCAAACAATGTCCAAACTGGACCAAACTTAAAACTACGCTTTGTCATAAGATATCAAAGCAGATATTAGGGTTTCATTAAGGTTTTAAGCATCCAATTAAGATAAGCAAGCATGTTCAACCATAAAGCAAGGCCAGGGGTCTTATAAATATATACCTAAACAACAACAATAAAAAGGAGAGTCAATTTTAAATGAGAAAAGCAGTTATATGAAAGGAACAACCATTTAATTTATTACTAAAACTGATAGAGAGAGATAAAAGAGTTTAATCAGATAATGAACATTGCTAATTTATTTCCTATTTGATTTTATTATAAAAAGAAAAAAACCTAATAGAGAGAGAGAGAAAATTAATCAGAGTAGGAAAGGAAACATAATTCACATATATTCATATAAAATCAAGGAAGTAAGTTAGGTTATTGTTGTACTAGGTAGAAATTTCAATTTAACTACAAATTGAAAAGATGGAACATATATCGTCTAATTTTAATATTTAATTCTTACAAATATGTCTTAAACGTTTTTGAAGTTGATTATATGTAACATTACAAATAAAATCAATGACACATCTACTTATTGCAATTCGACTCTTTTATTTTCATTGCATTATCGGCAGCCTCTTTTATTTTCAGAAGTTTGTCCAAAGTAAACAACATATAAAAATTCATTTAGTCAAACGGTCATTGGCGATGCTATTATAAGATATAATGTTATTTTTTGAAATGAACATCATAAGTTGAGCATCATCTACACTATAAAATGGGTGGCGAGTTTCTCAATGACAATTTGTTGCATATATTATACAGAACTTGTCTAGAAATATTAATGCAGAAATAGTTATGTAATGTTTTCAGATCAAGAAACTAGACCTGTCAAAATTGGTCATTGACCCGTGGGCACCCACGGGTCGATCCTGTAGTAATGATTTGGATAGAAGTTTGGTCACTCATTTAAATATGGGTCAAAGATGGCCCATCCCGTTTATTAGGATGGTCTCAGGGGTCAACCCATGAGGACATGTGTGTGACCCACTTAAATAGAATAGAACTAAATATTAAATTATGTAGATGTGTGCTTTTGAGATGAGGATATAATTATATACTTAACAAGCATTTGAATCAGTAGTATGTTGTACTTACATGTAATATATAATTGACATACTTAGACTTACAGATATTTTTCTTTGTGTTTGTCTTACAAACATTTGTGTATTTGTAATAAAAAGAATCACATATATTTATACTCATAGAAATGTTAATAATTTTTTTAACTTTTAATTACAATAGCTTTTTTGGTGTTGGACTCTTCATGTATAAACAAATTATTCCTCTTTTATATTTTCCTCTAAACACTAAAATAAACTGAATATTTTTTGGACTATTTTGGAACAACAAAATATTTTTTTTCTATTATGATTGATGTGAAATGTAGTGAACTAAATAGTATAATTTGGTTATACGTAGAAAAAGAGTTGCATGTAAAAAACGCAAAACTTATATTTGTATTTGTTTATAACAAGAATTTTAAGATTTAGTATACCGTGGGTCGACCCTCGACCTATCGGGACAAATTTGGATAGAATTTTGTACAACCCGTTTGTAAGCGGGTCTTTTTTGACCTGCACCCGCAATGATCTGAATCAAATTTAACCTGACCCGTCAGTTTGACAGATCTAACGAGACCTATTGACAAGGATCCAAATTTGGGCTGTTACTATTGATAGGCCGTTGCTATGCGTCGTCGTATTCAATTTGAGCAAACAAGTGCAATAGACCGCGTCCCCCGTATTCAGGGCTATTATTCCACTGCAGTGGCTTCGATCGTAGCAACCGGAAAAGTTGGGCTAACTTGTCGTGGGGGAGTTTATTGGGCTAACCGTATTCAGGGCTATTATCCCTTTCGTCGCCGGAGGTGATTGCCTTTTGCTTTGTGCCGTTACCGGTTGCTCAGCAAATAGAAATCGAAATGGATCTGAACGTGAACTGTTAACAGCCCTACGAGGAGGAAGGAATATTCAATCATGTTGGTCCATCACCCAATAGTGAATTAAAACCAGTGAATTACACATCCCTGACATTCGACTCGAGGTGATGATGGTCGGCACTCGGTGATGAGCCGCAACCTCGATTCAGATCTGCCGTCGTAATAAATACACCAATCGGCAATCGGACGTCCTCGGTGCATTTGGCGGTGTCGGCGCGACACATGACGTTACTTATAAATAAATGATCTCGAATTGTTAATTAAAATTTAATCCAGCGCTTGACCGACATGTGAGCAGATGGCAAGCGCTGCATAAAATGTGCCTTCCCTCTATTATTATTTCTGTTTCCATCCCAAGATATGTTCCGACCCGAATGAGGGAATCCGCTGCAGGAGAATGTCCGTGTCAGTAATATGCATAGACAGGCTGATGTTGCGACATACATGTCATCGCGGTTTTTAGGAAGTAGGAACAGAGAAAGATAGGACACACCTAACGTGGGCGTACGGCCTTGCTCGGACTGTGAGAGGTTCTATTTGTATTGCCGACGATCTCATGCCTCATGACCCCGAGTACGACGGTAAAGGGATCATGGGTGGGTAGGATATTTTTAACGCTTTTCAAAGTTGCGGGTGACAACAAGTATATATATATATATATATATATATATATATATATATATATATATATACTATTTTTTTATTGTCCGCGCGGGTACTGTAGATCTGCTATTCGTCTCTTTGGCGCGGTGGCATTTTTCGTAAATAACGACCGATTGTTGTACGCATCAGCCGCCGACCCCGCCGCTGCGGCGTCCTTCTCGTCGAGCATCGATGGTTAGGTCCATCAACACCCTCTACGCGCACCTTAACTGGCCGTCTCTGAGCAACGCAACACCGGAAGAGCTGGTAGACCTCTGCTGAGTTCAATAATACCAGTGTACCTCCCGGATCTGTCTCTGGAATCTGCAGTCCTGGCTCCGTCTATCTCCGACCTCCGCCTATCTCCGACTCACTAATCTCTCTAATAAGAAGGGTTCTAAATCCCAACAGGTCACTCACGGTCTTCCTCACAAATCCATCCTCCACGCCGTTCCAATCTATGACTACCCTTGGAGGTAATCGCATTCATTGAACATCCGATAGTGCGGCAGTGGTCACCTGTGACAAGGTGCTCGAGTTTGTGGATGTATCCGGCAATCGACTAGTAGGCTCCCTCCCAAAATGCCTTATTGGCAGGATAGGGGTAAAAGTGTTCGAAGTCGGAAACTGCTTTGCTCCGCCAGCAGCCGACCAGCAACCCACATTGAAGAAGTAGGTGTGTTTTTGAATTATGGTTTACAACCTGATACCAAATTCTGTGTTGAGCAGTTGATTATCTGCTAAGTATAATCCCTTCTATTTCCCTTTTTTTCGTGCTATATGTTTTTAAATGAAGTTTTTTAGTATTTTTCAATGTATAAGTATCTGTCTATTTAGTAGTAACACAATCATACTACATGTTTTATTTTGTAGTTACTTTTATATGATTTGTTTGTTGTAGTTACTTTTCGTGATGTATTAGTCACTTTTATATTTATAGAGTTACTGTTTTGTTTACAGAGTTACTTTTCGATCTCTGCAATGGATGCTAGTCTTGATATTGATGTTGCTAATGCTATTATTGACATTGACGATGATAATGTTCATTCTTCTTCATTTGTTGCTGCTGATACTGTGTCCTCAGTTGATGTCCCTAGAATTGGATTACAATTTGTAAGTTTAGATGATGGCATATCGTTTTACTATAGGTATGCTGGTTTGATTGGGTTTAATGTTAGGAAAGATGATAATCGTTATGAACGAGGTACTAAGATCTTACTTGCTAAAGATTTGGTATGTGATAAGCAAGGTCAGAGTAGTTGTTCTAAGAGATCCAAAGGTCTTCTTAGTCCTGTGTGTGACAATATTGGTGATTTGTATGAGAATTTATCTAAGAAGCACAAGCATTCTGTGAAAAGGTGTGGTTGTAAAGCAATGATCCGATTTACACTAGATAAGTCTTTATCTGTATGGTTTGTTACTGCTTTTGTTGATGAACACAATCATGATCTTGTCGATGATTCTCACTTGCGCTACTTGAAGTGTAATTCATCTCTTGACCAAACTCAAAAAGAGATGCTTTCTTCTATGAGTCAAGCAAATATACCTGTCTCCAGACAACTTGCATTGATAGCAACTGAGTCTGGTGGTTATGAAAACTTGACATTTACAAGTAGACAAGTCATGGACATCTCAGTAGCAAGAGGAAGGAGTCATCTTTATATGACGTGGACATGGTTTTGGATCGTTTTGCAAGCTTGAAGGTTTTAGATTCTAAATTCTTTTACTCTTATCAAAATGATTCTGATGGTTGCTTGACATATTTGTTTTGGTCTGATCCGGTTTCTGCTGATGACTGTGCATTATTTGGAGATGTTATTGTATTTGACACCACTTACCATACCAACAAGTATTCCATGGTTCATGGAATGTTTGGTGGTGTGGATCACCATCATAAGACGATGTTGTTTGCTTCAGCTCTGTTGGTTGATGAGAAGTATGACTCTTTTGTTTGGGTTTTCAAGCAATACTTACTTTGTTTTGGTAAAGAGCCGGTTTCCATTATAACCGACTAAGACCTGACTATGAATGATGCTATCATTATTGTTTTTCCAAATTGTAAGCATCGTTTCTGCAGCTGGCACATCCTACAAAAGCTTCCATCTAAGCTTGGCGGTGTTCCAAACAAGGATCGTATTATTAGCTCTTTGAATGATTGTGTATGGAATACAGACGATACAGACACATTTGAAGAGAGGTGGAATTATGTAGTTCAAGAGAATGACCTATTATATATTAGTTAGCTTTCTGATATGTATGGTATGCGGTGGGATTGGGTTCCATGTTTTATGCAAGATTCTTTCTTTGCTAGTATGAGTACAACACAAAGAAGTGAGAGCTTGAATGCTTTCATTCAAAGTCATGTCAACAGTAGGAAAACGCTTTTTGAACTTGTATGTTGCTTAGAGACTGCTTACTCTCATGTGCGGGAGATTGAAAATTTCAAAGATTTTGATGATGATTACAGCAATCTTCCTTTGTCATCAGTGTGGCCTTTGGAGGAGCAAATGAGAGGTATATACACCAAGGTAATTTTTAAGATCTTTCAAGCTGAAGTTCATCAAAGTATGGTGTATAATGTAAAGGAAACTTCTGATGATGTTGTGTTTGAGGTATATCGTCTTGGTGGTTCTTGTTCTCCTCGTCTTTTGAAGAAAGACTCCTCCACTGGTATGGTATCATGCAATTGTTTCATGTTAGAATTCAAAGGAATTCCATGTAGAAACATACTTGCTTATCTAAAGAGTCGTGATTTTTGCACTCTTTCTGAGCCATATATACTGAAGAGGTGGACTAAAGGATATAGAGATCATCCTTTGATTTTCAGCAAATCATCTATCATGCAGCTATCCACTGGGAAGAGACTGCAGTTGGTATCTGCATGCAATTCAATTGTTAATATAGCGTGTAGGAACAACGCTATATATATGTGTCTTGAAAAACTCATTGCTTTGCGAAAGGAGCTGTTAGAATTAGATGTTTCTGATGTTGGTGTAACTGGTTCGAATACAACTTCTTCTTCTGCTGTCAAGGTCCATATTCCCAGTGTTTGTAAAACTAAAGGTAGACCTAGATCTACTGATGTGCGGTTTAAATCTGGAGTTGAAATTTCTCAATCTAAAATGAGACAGTGTAAGAATTGTTTACAATATGGTGTTAACCATGACAGCAGAAACTTCCCATTAAAGAAATAGGTGTGTGTTTGAATTCAGCTTCTTCTTCCATTTTTTTATTTCACATAGTTATTTTTTTATTCTCATGATTACTTTTTATATTTACAGAGTTACTTTTTGTGAATCGTGGTGTTCCTGACTTGATAAGTTTTCTTCTCTTGGTTGATCTATAATGGTACTGTTGTTACTGCTACTGTGGTCTACTGTGGGTCTTATGGCTTACTGAAGTTGCGGATTTGATGCTACTACTGCTGTGGTCTTCCTATTGTGCTTCCTGAAGCTGCGAATTTTCTACTACTGTTGACAATGTTGTTATTGAAGTTGATTTATTCACTAGTTTTACTATAATGGTATCCAATTGTTTAGTGTGTGAGTCATGTCAAATTCTGATGTAATTGTAATGGCCAAGATGTACTGTGTGACAGTTGTAGTTGGTATTTGATTATAATGGTATCCAATTGTTTAGTGTGTGAGTCATGTCAAATTCTGATGTAATTGTAATGGCCAAGATGTACTGTGTGACAGTTGTAGTTGGTATTTGATTATAATGGTATCCAATTGTTTAGTGTGTGAGTCATGTCAAATTCTGATGTAATTGTAATGGCCAAGATGTACTGTGTAGCTTCAATTGTATCAAATTTAAATCTTTTATAAAGATCATCCAAAATTTGTTTGTTGTGTGATATGTTTTTCCATTTTAAGTTATATATGTATTTCTTAATTAGTCTCATATTTCGTTATATTAGCATCATACTTCAGAATTCCTTTTTGATAAAAATTAATCCTTGCTTAAGATTAGGGTCATTCTCCTATACTTAATCACTAACTTACTTGTATTTTCGAAGGTTACTTTTTGCACCTCAGAGTTACTATTTCTATCTAAATCAAATGTTTTGTGTGCACCAGTTACTTTTTATCTATTCCTGTTACTTTACAGTTCATATTATTACTTAAAGGTCAAAAGAATTACTTTATAAATAGAAATATGAATCTTTATTATCTTCATCCTTGATAATACCACGACCGCACTGAAGAACGGGCATGTCTGGGAGATTTGATGTATAGCAGTTACTTTTTGATCCAGAGAGTTACTTGCATGTTGATATAGTTACTTGTTAGTTCATCTAGTTACTTTTCTTAGATCAAAGTTACTGTTTGATGTATAACAGTTACTTTTTGATCCACATAGTTACTTTCATGTCAATATAGTTACTTGTTAGTTCATCTAGTTACTTTTCTTGGATCAAAGTTAATGTTTGATGTATAACAGTTACTTTTTGATCCACAGAGTTACTTTCATGTCGATATAGTTACTTGTTAGTTCATCTAGTTACTTTTCTTAGATCAAAGTTACTATTTGATGTGTAGCAGTTACTTTTTGATATAGTTACTTGTTAGTTGAACTTTTTGTTTTACATATTTACTTTTCAGTTCGGAAGAGAGTTACTCCACACTTGCAATGAGCACCTGCTGATCACAATCATCATCCATTAATGAACAACAGCTAGCTAAAGTTATAAGAACATTCAACTAAGATCAAACTGATAGGGTCCAAATGCCAAACACAAAGCAACAAAACATAACTATATACCCACAGAACTGATGAACCCATATGTTCAAATGTCAAACAAAAAGTAACAAACCATAACCATAAACAGCTGATCTGCCTTTTGCGAAGGTTACTTTTTGCACCTCAAAGTTACTATTTCTTTCATGCATTCAGACTTTGCACACCATCTTCTGATTTTTTTTCATTCTTCTTATCACCTGCTCCTTCTTTGGTCTCTTCTTGATCTCTAGCGCAACGGGTCAGCACCAGCAAACTGGTTTATAGCAGGAACAGCCAGTCAAAACCAAAAAAACACTTGAGAATCAGGATCAAATCAGACAATATATAGCTTTGTGAAGTAAAAATCTCTAGGAGTGGTAGACTGTGTAGGTAGTGATGGGGAAGATTATTGACCAAAAGGCAAGGAGAAAAGGGCGGCGGTGCATACCTATTTATGATAGGAAGGCTGGACAGAAGAAGAAGCAGTGTCTTCTGTAGATGTTGAGGTGTCAGTTGTTGTAGATGAGTCAACCTGTAAAGGATTTACAGCTGATCCCGACGGTGCTTGGTATTTGTCCCTAACAAACATCTGATCTGTAGAGTCTTCCGTTCTAGAGAATACTGCTTCATCAGGCATTCTGAAGAGTGGAAGAAGTTCGGTTGGTGTTTCTAAGAAATGATCTGTGATCCATGCTGTGATAGTCTGGTGATTAGTTAGCTTGAGGAAGATGATCCAATCTTTGCGAATCTTGAGCTGTGCGATCATCCTTTTCCAGCCCCTACCAGTTGAAAGTGATCCATTTTCATTCTGAATAAGGGTGATCTGAAATGTCTGGTTTCCAATATGGAAGGTGGTGTTTCCTGGTTTAATGTGAAAATGGAGATATTTCCATTCTATAGGAAGTTGAATGGATTCCATTGTCTTGTCGTCACGGGTGTAGTTCATGGGCTGGATGAATGGGTCCATGGTAGGCTGTGTTGAGGGTTGTGAGAAAACTAGTAATGGTAGAAGAAGGTAGGTTGTGAAGAAGGTAGGTTGTGAAGAAGGTAGGCTGTGAAGAAGGTAGGTAGTTCGAAAGTGAGTGAAAGGGTGAGATGAGAGCACTGGGTGAAAGGGCGAAATGACAGCTCTGGGTGAAAGGGAGAAATGAGGATAGCAGTGATCTGTGCTTTTGGTGTTGCAAAGATGCACAGTAGAGTTTGCAGACATTCTACTATTTTTGATAAGTTACAGATTTTTGAAGGTTACTTTTCTTGGTGTTGCAAAGATGCACAGTAGAGTTTGCAGACATTCTACTATTTTTGATAAGTTACAGATTTTCGAAGGTTACTTTTCTTGGTGTTTACATAGTTACTTTTTCCTTTGTTGTGTTACTTTCCCGATTCAATAAGTTACGTTATACATTGCACAAGTTACTTTTTTGCTGGATGAGTTACTTTCCCGATTCAATAAGTTACGTTATACATCGCACAAGTTACTTTTTTGCTGGACGAGTTACTTTCCCGATTCAATAAGTTACGTTATACATCACAGAAGTTACTTCTTTGTTAAATGAGTTACTTTTTGATCCAGATAGTTACTTTCATGTCGATATAGTTACTTGTTAGTTCATCTAGTTACTTTCTGTTATAACCTCGATTTCTCCAAATTATGTAATGAAATTATAAAGGTTCTTTTTAAAGAAAAATGAAATTCGTGGTTGATATGATGAATTGTTTGAGTGGATTGTGTATGTTTTCTTATTGGGCCTTTGAGGCCGTGGAGCCCAATGGAAAGATTAAAAGAAAAACAAAAAGAAATGAAAAAGGAATTTCAATTAATAAAGGAAGATATGAGGAAAATAAAATGAAATGATTTTAAGGCTAAGATATTTTCCCAAAATAAGATTTTGCTTTATAGAGATTCCTTGGGGCTCAAGGAACTCAGGATAATTAGATAATGGCCAAGGAAATAAAGAAAATGTGGAAAATACCATTAATTAGGAGATAACTTGAAATTGGAGTAAAGAACTTGTTTCCTTGGGATAATAATTCCAAAATTTTCACAATAAGAGATAAACTTGTGAATGACTTTCCTTTAAAATTTGAGTCCAAAAGGACTTATGAATTGAGAGTTATTAATTTTCCAAGTTATCTTCAAAATAAGGATTTTCCTTGTTTTATTGGGAATTTATTTTCCCTTTTGTTTTAAGCACGGATGACGCTGACCATTGGATTTTAATCCAACGGATCTCGGTCATCGTCTAGAGTCCCAGAGGGACTCGGACTGCGGCGCCGACAGGGGTTTTTCCCCTCGCTTTCCCGATCGGTGCAGTGCATGTACACTCGCGTTTTGTATCCCATTGGGATCGGGAGGTCTGGGCGATTGATCTAGACCTAGGATTTGATGGGTTTCGTGGTGTATTCTAGAAACGCCCAACCGGGCCAAGGTCTGGGATGGCGGCAGGGTTGGGAAACCCTAGAGAGGCCCTCGTTCCCTATAAATAAGGGTCCTTCGAGTCGGGAGCACCTTCACGATCTCAAACGGCGGCTTCTAGACCTTTGACTCTCTCTCTCCCTCTCAATTGCCCTAGCTCCGGCGAGAACTCCGCCTTGCTCCGCTGCGGCTCGAGCAATAAAGAAGAAGAGAAAGACGACGTACAAATGTCGTTGGATTTGAGACCACCGTGATCCGGGAAGGGATTTAACGGCTCGAGGAAGCAACCGGTTAAGTTGCGCTCGCGACTCCGAGCGTTCGATCAAGATCCAGCGGCTGAGGACGAGCGGCGGGACGCGTCTCTTGGTTAGTGGAGGGCCTCGACACGGAGCGTCAGATCAACGCCGGGCACATCGGCGCACCGATCGAACGGCCCAGGTTTTTCGGTAAATTCTTCTCTCTGCTTAATAATCCAGATAAATGATTTATCTTGCGAAATTAATAGAATTTGCTAGGAAACTCGTATGAGAAAACTTAATAGATGAAAATTGTATAGAAAAATACGAGGAATCCAATAAAAATAGATTGAAAACCCAGTTCTGTCTGTTTTGCAAAAAGTACTTTAATTTGTTAATAAAGTGTATTAAGAATTGGTGAGAAACCCTAATTGCATGATTAAAGTGTATTTTGGTAAATCAATAGATCAAACTGATAAGTTTAACTTTGCTAATGATAAAGGTGATATGATTATCAATAAATCAAGCATAGGATTTAGCATCCCTAGATTTTCTCCTGGCATTACCTCTACACTTCATCCTTTTTCACACGGATAAGAGTAGTTGTAAAGCATTTAAAAGAATACTGAACAAAATATAAATTCTAGTTCTCATCATTTCTTCCCTATATCCCCATAGGGCAAACAATAGAGAAAGTCCATAACAGAAATCCTTTTTATGATTATCAAATAGCATGAAGATAAGGCACATCAAAATGGAAAAGCTCTATCTAACTGTTACCCCTCATCTTCCGCTTCAGGTTGACTCAACACATAGAGTCGAGCTGTTTCACATGATTACTTATTACTTTTACTTAGTGGCTACTCCCCTAGTACACTAGGCACTTATTGCACTGGTGGCACTAAAAACTTTGTCCTTTTAGGACAACTAGGCACATATCTCTAGAATTGTAGAAACCTTTCCTTAAATTCTCAGCTTATTTCTCCTCCTTGGGCACTTCCATCATAGATATACTATCTGTCTAAACTTATGGCAGAGTCTACTTTTTTACCATATGTTAATCTTTCCCACATTTTCCACTGTTTCAACATGACTCTGTCATTCAGGAACCCTTTCAAAGTCCAAAGTTTCCATATCAAGGACTAATAAACTAGGTTATAATGCTAATATCCAGTCTACTATATGCATAAGTGTTGTCTTAACCTTTTCAACAAGAGCATAACCATATGACTTTCTATCCTAGTCGGGTCATGATGGTAATTCTCAAGCTCTCATCCTTTCCTTATCTGATCCCTTGCACCCTCTCCTGGTGCCATAACGTTGTTCTCAGCAATGTGTTCCTCGTGTTCTCCATTCATTTATAACTTCACCCTTTCTTCTGCCCAAGAAGAAGTCACTATAGGATATACTGGAGGACACTAACACAGACTCAACACCTTAGTCCTATGTCTCTATAGACTTAGCGAACCTTAAGCTCTGATACCAAAACTGTCGTGACCGACAATCAAATCGTCATTAATTAAGCGGAATGAAACATAAACAGTGGATTAACATAAATCACTAGAATTTAAAACCCTTTTTCAAGGAGATCCTTGTATGGAAAACTTTTTATTGAAAGATTCAAAACTCATACATATCATAAATTACACTGTACAACATTGTTTCATTTCATCTTGAGAACAACATATAACAATTGCTCTATCAAAACACATACTGGAGCAGCATAAAACCTCGAGGCATTCAAGCCAAAATCTCATATTTTTCATAAAACCAGTACGAACCAACTCCAAGGACCTGAGAGTACAGAGACGACACATAGGACTACTATCTACAAGACACGACAGGCAGTACACTCAACCTGAGCTGTCACTATTATCCCTGCTGCTGATGATGTACCTCTGTAGAAAGGTCTTCACCTCCTCGTGCACGACCACCTAAAAATTTGGATCCCACGGGGGTGAGACAATTGTAATTGTCCCAGCGGGAGATATAACTCCTCGCCGACCATATTATTAACTCAGATCAAGAAGTAATAAACTAAGCAGTGGTTCTTTCTATATTTACATGTAGGATAAATCACTGTATGAATAAAATAAAGTAATCTTCTTTCTTAAGGAGAACATTGCATTCACCCATGGTAGAGTTATCAATCATCTATCTACTTTGCAAGGAATTTAAAGAAACATAAATAACATCTATCCACTAAGATGTATAACTGAATTGCACATCAATCAATGTTCCTCGTATTCGATCCTTAAGCAGATATACTACACGGCTGAATATATTTTAACAATCACACTTATGCCCTGATCATATGCAGTGTACTCTACATATGAGATTCGCAGTGCACTACGACCACACCGTACAAGACTTAGCGACACACCCGGGAAATGCTAAGTCTGACTTTCCGTCCTGGTCTACACAGGACTCTCAGGCTCTCAGGGGCCTCAGGCACTCAAGGGCCTGTCTGCACTCTCAGGCTCTCAAGGGCCTTACTGCAGTTCCTAGGCACTCAAGGGCCTCACTGCACAAACTCAGAGTGCTCTAGACTCCTCCTCTAACCTGAGCACACAGGCGCATGGAGTCAACACTGGGTTACCACCAGAATTACTCAACTGGTTGGTGTTGGATAACCCTATCAACCCTCGTGCCACCAGAATTACTCTACCGGTTGATGTTGGACACGAGTTTCACCCCTAAGGCACAGACCTCCCAAAGGGGTTCTACGGTGTTCAAGGCACCTAAGTCTAACATTAACACTATAGATACATTTTAAACAGAAATCATAACTCATTTAACATTTCTCACAAGGCTCACACGACCTGCCATATCATAACAATTGGCATGACACACTTCATACAATAAATCATGCAATTGAACTGTTAAGCATCACCATATCTCACACTGAGAACCTTGATATCACAATTACTTAATTCATCACATGGATCACAAGGCTATTACACATCTTGTCACCTCTCACTAGGCAACAACTTATTCAAACACATGGCTCACAAGGCCATTACACATCTTGTCACCTCTCACTAGGCAACAACTTATTCAAACACATGGCTCACAAGGCCATTACACATCTTGTCACCTCTCACTAGGAAACAACTTATTCAAACACATTTGAATTGTCCAACCATCATCAATTAATGTGGACCCATCTCTGATTGAAGCATTGTTGATATAGGATTAACCATTACCAACCACTTTAGGTGTTTCACCTATCAATGTATTAGCCACACCATTATTTGGTGTTACAATCATTACTTCTTAAGAGTGTCTTATTCTCACCTTTACAAGGCATCTCAGTTTAGAAATATACATATGTTCACCATATCGGGTTGTATGTATATGAGCACTCCCCATGTCGGGCTAGAAGTTTATACATACCATTCATATCGGGCTAGAGGTATGTATATATATATTACCCATGTCATGCATTAGGTATTAAGCCATCACCATGTCGGGCTATACGTCATCTAGGGTTTTGCATCGGGTTTCCATATCGTGCAGTAGCATTAGTCTAAATTAGGGTTTCATGTCAACTTACAAGTATTCATTCAATGTTGCATCATGTATGGAGTCTATACTTGATTCCCTATCGTGCAAGGGGTGTATACTACACCTATATATCGTGCAGAAAGGTATACAATCATATCCATTTCATTTTAGTGAAGCAGGCGCATCATCATATCGGGTTAGGGTTGCTTGCTTATGTGCTTGCATCCGATATTACTTTTATAAATTGATACCATCATCTTCAAGCTCTAGACCTTAGTTCTAACTGTTATAGTTCATGGAAATAGGTCTAAGAAACTACTAAAACTCATAATTTCATCAACTATTTTAGGAAACTTTGGAATTTTAAAGTACTTCACTAATTATAGCAATTTAGGTGAAGAATAATAACATGGTTGAGTTCGAGTTATAAAACCCGCCTTAAGAACCACTTCAAAGCTCCAAGCTCCAAAGCTCCATGTTCCTAAGGTTGAATATGACCTATGATGGTCCAAGTCTCGTTCATAACCCCTTCATAAACAAGGAATCACCATGGATAAGCAATTGGTGAAGAAGAAAAGAAAGGAAGATCAAAACCCTAAATTCATGCTTCAATCCAAGGTTGAAGATGATCTTTTCCTCACCTTAGGGTCAAGTTTTGAGTTCCTTAGCTCCTTGGCCGACACCCTACCACTCTTTGGCGATATGGACTTCTTCTTGGCTGACACAACTTTGCTTGTGGCCGATACCCTCTCACTTGTGGCCCAAACTGCTTCAATTGACCGATATCAACTTGCTATGGGCAATATCAACATAGTATGGCCGCTATGCTTGCTATGGCCGATACCCAAGGCCTATGCACGATACCCTTATGCTCTTGCACGATATGCCACCCCTCTTGCACGATATGACACTCACCTGGACGATATGGTACTCACTTGGGATCAAAACACTTCACTCTATGGCCGATATCACCCAATATGACCAAGATCACCTACTTGGGCGACATGATCATGCCATGGGCGATATCCCATGACCCATGCACGATACCATAGCCTCCCTTCACGATATGGGAGCTATGTGCACGATACGACAAGGTAGGATGGTGGTAAGGGTCGTAAAATTCCATTAAGGGGTCAAACTAGGGGTATATATACTTGCTCATCATGAAGGAGAACAAAAATGAGGTGTCAACATTTTGAGCTAGTAGGTGCCACGTGTCATGCATGGGTGACACGTGTCCAAGCATGCATCAAAATTTATATTGAAGTGCAAAAAAAGGTTGAGGATCATCTAGGGATGCTAATTCGTCCATCACTTACCCATTTGGATAAAATATATCATTTAAATCATCATTTTAAGTTAAGCCGATACACTTTTCCTAAGGAAACTTGTTGGCCGTCACACCTCACCTCCTTGAGGTGATTTGCACGATATGAACCTTTCCAAGAGTTCACAAAACGATATGGGACACCTCCTTGGGCTCCATGGCCGATAGGCACTCATATATAAGCTTTTCAAGTTGATACAACTCAAGTTAAGCCTTCAAATTCAACCCTCTTTCTTGGTCATTTCATCACCAACATTACCATCACTCATAAGTGATTTAAACATGGTTTCTCATTCATTCTATCTCCTCTAAATAATACATATAGGAAGTAGGAACACTCTAGAGGTGGTAATTTGCATATCAACCCCACATTTTGGGTAAATTACAATTTGTACCACAATTGGTGCACAATGCTCCAGCATTGTTCAAACAAGTTCAAACTTGGAATTTAGGCTTTCCACAAGCCACCATTTAGCATCATTCTCTCTCTTATGATGCTAAAACATACTAGGCACATTCAACATGTGAAATTTTGCATTAAAGTCCCTCAATTTGGGTAAATTGCACTTTGGTCCAAAATAAAGGAAAATTGCTCAAACAACATTCAATCGGGACCAAACTTGAAACATAAGTGTGTCACATGATAACAAATCACATTATAGGATTTCATTAAAGTTCTAAGCAACTTTATTAGCCAAAACAAATAGGGTTACCTTATAACCCAGATTAGGGTTGTTACAAATTATAAACCCCTAACAAAGATTTCGTCCCCGAAATCCCAGGTAAAAAGGGGAACAGATATTATTCATTCATCATATCATCAAATATTCATATAACATATTAATGTCATGGAGACACCATATAACTTGATCAACACAAAGTTCTTTCATATATTCTCATTGATTTGTCACCTTTCTTAACTTATAACTTTATGTGACAAGATTCTTGATTTTGGGAAGTTTCCCATATATCTCATTCAGTTTAGCATTTCATTTACAAGGAAAAACCAGAGTTACATTTTTGTTACCCATTTGTGACTACAAGTCTTATCATATATCAACTATGCCATCCAGTCTGTTGACACTACACTAAACTTCCTTACTACTTGTACCAACTATCTCATTAATTGTACATTCTCTTTTACAGATCTAGATAGGGGTATTCTAAGAAATTATTTTTAGCTTGGTAAGCATTTCCCACAATGATTTTACAATTGTTCCTTCAATTAATACATATTTATTGATGTTTTGTTTATGCAAGGAATAAACCCCTAACAAAATATGTCCATACTAAACTGATTTCACAGTTTAGCCATTTCAACATAAATCATCTGATTAGGAGTTATGCTTTTACTTTCTCACAACATCTGACACTTCTTGGATACCAAAATTCCTTGCCTTGGTAACCGTCACATGTGTCAAAAACACATCACACCTTCATCTTTCTTTCATCTTGAAACATTACTTGTTACGCGTATCTTTATCTTGGAACCAAAGTCCAAGATGAACTGACACTTTTTCTAAGTATTCATTAATTGAGCATTTTTATCTCATGCACATCAAGCGTCATAAGACTCACTTGATTGCCATGTGCTTGAAACAAAAGAACACAAGGAAACATATTTCTTTCATCATCCCATTACTACCCAAGGTTGTTTATTAAGAGAAAATATTATCATCTCCTCTATTTGTAGCATGAACTTTCAACTATTCATGAGTCATTTACTCTTGTCTCATCCTAAGTTACTTACCATCAGCTTAGGAATTATAAGGATGATTATATGTCATTACTCCTTTCTTCATTATTATCTAACATGTTCATGAACATTTGTGATTTCATCACATTTCCCATTTCCACATTATGGGAAAAGATCTTTATTATTCTCACAGACAGATATCATTTCCCATGTTCTCATTCCCATCTTATAAGGATTATACTCTTTACTTCCTCATACACGCATACTGATCTGAGATCATCTTAGATTCCTCTTTCTTGTATTTAGGATGTGATACAATTATCCATACAATATTTTCAGTTTCATTATACTCACTAGATTGTCTCAAAATGACTGCTTGATCAGAGTAATCAAAAAGATAGCAATCTAAGAGTTCCATACTCACCTTATCTCCAATAATTATATACCTGGCCAGGGTATACAAGTATTGAGATTAGATAGTATGCACTTTAAGTAATTTCTTATTCCTTACTTTTTATATCATCACAAGAATAGGATTTAGCATCCCTAGATTTTCTCCTGGCATTACCTCTACACTTCATCCTTTTTCACACGGATAAGAGTAGTTATAAAGCATTTAAAAGACTACTGAACAAAATATAAATTCTAGTTCTCATCATTTCTTCCCTATATCCCCATAGGGCAAACAATAGAGAAAGTCCATAACAGCAATCCTTTTTATGATTATCAAATAGCATGAAGATAAGGCATATCAAAATGGAAAAGCTCTATCTAACTGTTACCCCTCATCTTCCGCTTCAGGTTGACTCAACACATAGAGTCGAGCTGTTTCACATGATTACTTATTACTTTTACTTAGTGGCTACTCCCCTAGTACACTAGGTACTTATTGCACTGGTGCCACCAAAAACTTTGTCCTTTTAGGACAACTAGGCACATATCTCTAGAATTGTAGAAACCTTTCCTTAAATTCTCAGCTTATTTCTCCTCCTTGGGCACTTCCATCATAGATATACTATCTGTCTAAACTTATGGCAGAGTCTACTTTTTTACCATATGTTAATCTTTCCCACATTTTCCACTATTTCAACATGACTCTGTCATTCAGGAACCCTTTCAAAGTCCAAAGTTTCCGTATCAAGGACTAATAAACTAGGTTATAATGCTAATATCCAGTCTACTATATGCATAAGTGTTGTCTTAACCTTTTCAACAAGAGCATAACCATATGACTTTCTATCCTAGTCGGGTCATGATGGAAATTCTCAAGCTCTCATCCTTTCCTTATCTGATCCCTTGCACCCTCTCCTGGTGCCATAACGTTGTTCTCAGCAATGTGTTCCTCGTGTTCTCCAGTCATTTATAACTTCACCCTTTCTTCTGCCCAAGAAGAAGTCACTATAGGATATACTATAGGACACTAACACAGACTCAACACCTTAGTCCTATGTCTCTATAGACTCAGCGAACCTTAAGCTCTGATACCAAAACTGTCGCGACCGACAATCAAATCGTCATTAATTAAGTGGAATGAAACATAAACAGTGGATTAACATAAATCACTAGAATTTAAAACCCTTTTTCAAGGAGATCCTTGTATGGAAAACTTTTTATTGAAAGATTCAAAACTCATACATATCATAAATTACACTGTACAACATTGTTTCATTTCATCTTGAGAACAACATATAACAATTGCTCTATCAAAACACATACTGGAGCAGCATAAAACCTCGAGGCATTCAAGCCAAAATCTCATATTTTTCATAAAACCAGTACGAACCAACTCCAAGGACCTGAGAGTACAGAGACGACACATAGGACTACTATCTACAAGACACGACAGGCAGTACACTCAACCTGAGCTGTCACTGTTATCCCTGCTGCTGATGATGTACCTCTGTAGAAAGGTCTTCACCTCCTCATGCACGACCACCTAAAAATTTGGATCCCACGGGGGTGAGACAATGGTAATTGTCCCAGCGGGAGATATAACTCCTCGTCGACCATATTATTAACTCAGATCAAGAAGTAATAAACTGAGCAGTGGTTCTTTCTATATTTACATGTAGGATAAATCACTGTATGAATAAAATAAAGTAATCTTCTTTCTTAAGGAGAACATTGCATTCACCCATGGTAGAGTTATCAATCATCTATCTACTTTGCAAGGAATTTAAAGAAACATAAATAACATCTATCCACTAAGATGTATAACTGAATTGGACATCAATCAATGTTCCTCGTATTCGATCCTTAAGCAGATATACTACACGGATAAATATATTTTAACAATCACACTTATGCCCTGATCATATGCAGTGTACTCTACATATGAGATTCGCAGTGCACTACGACCACATCGTACAAGACTTAGCGACACACCCGGGAAATGCTAAGTCTGACTTTCCGTCCTGGTCTGCACAGGACTCTCAGGCTCTCAGGGGCCTCAGGCACTCAAGGGCCTGTCTGCACTCTCAGGCTCTCAAGGGCCTTACTGCAGTTCCTAGGCACTCAAGGGCCTCACTGCACAAACTCAGAGTGCTCTAGACTCCTCCTCTAACCTGAGCACACAGGCGCAGGGAGTCAACACTGGGTTACCACCAGAATTACTCAACTGGTTGGTGTTGGATAACCCTATCAACCCTTGTGCCACCAGAATTACTCAACCGGTTGATGTTGGACACGAGTTTCACCCCTAAGGCGCAGACCTCCCAAAGGGGTTCTACGGTGTTCAGGGCACCTAAGTCTAACATTAACACTATAGATACATTTTAAACATAAATCATAACTCATTTAACATTTCTCACAAGGCTCACACGACCTGCCATATCATAACAATTGGCATGACACACTTCATACACTAAATCATGCAATTGAACTGTTAAGCATCACCATATCTCACACTGAGAACCTTGATATCACAATTACTTAATTCATCACATGGATCACAAGGCCATTACACATCTTGTCACCTCTCACTAGGCAACAACTTATTCAAACACATGGCTCACATGGCCATTACACATCTTGTCACCTCTCACTAGGCAACAACTTATTCAAACACATGGCTCACAAGGCCATTACACATCTTGTCACCTCTCACTAGGCAACAACTTATTCAAACACATTTGAATTGTCCAACCATCATCAATTAATGTGGACCCATCTCTGATTGAAGCATTGTTGATATAGGATTAACCATTACCAACCACTTTAGGTGTTTCACCTATCAATGTATTAGCCACACCATTATTTGGTGTTACAATCATTACTTCTTAAGAGTGTCTTATTCTCACCTTTACAAGGCATCTCAGTTTAGAAATATACATATGTTCACCATATCGGGTTGTATGTATATGAGCACTCCCCATGTCGGGCTAGAAGTTTATACATACCATTCATATCGGGCTAGAGGTATGTATATATATATTACCCATGTCATGCATTAGGTATTAAGCCATCACCATGTCGGTCTATACGTCATCTAGGGTTTTGCATCGGGTTTCCATATCGTGCAGTAGCATTAGTCTAAATTAGGGTTTCATGTCAACATACAAGTATTCATTCAATGTTGCATCATGTATGGAGTCTATACTTGATTCCCTATCGTGCAAGGGGTGTATACTACACCTATATATCGTGCAGCAAGGTATACAATCATATCCATTTCATTTTAGTGAAGCAGGCGCATCATCATATCGGGTTAGGGTTGCTTGCTTATGTGCTTTCATCCGATATTACTTTTATAAATTGATACCATCATCTTCAAGCTCTAGACCTTAGTTCTAACTGTTATAGTTCATGGAAATAGGTCTAAGCAACTACTAAAACTCATAATTTCATCAACTATTTCAGGAAACTTTGGAATTTAAAAGTACTTCACTAATTATAGCAATTTAGGTGAAGAATAATAACATGGTTGAGTTCGAGTTATAAAACCCGCCTTAAGAACCACTTCAAAGCTCCAAGCTCCAAAGCTCCATGTTCCTAAGGTTGAATATGACCTATGATGGTCCAAGGCTCGTTCATAACCCCTTCATAAACAAGGAATCACCATGGATAAGCAATTGGTGAAGAAGAAAAGAAAGGAAGATCAAAACCCTAAATTCATGCTTCAATCCAAGGTTGAAGATGATCTTTTCCTCACCTTAGGGTCAAGTTTTGAGTTCCTTAGCTCCTTGGCCGACACCCTACCACTCTTGGGAGATATGGACTTCTTCTTGGCCGACACAAATTTGCTTGTGGCCGATACCCTCTCACTTGTGGCCCAAACTGCTTCAATTGGCCGATATCAACTTGCTATGGGAAATATCAACATAGTATGGCCGATATGCTTGCTATGGCCGATACCCAAGGCCTATGCACGATACCCTTATGCTCTTTCACGATATGCCACCCCTCTTGCATGATATGACACTCACTTGGACGATATGGTACTCACTTGGGATCAAAACACTTCACTCTATGACCGATATCACCCAATATGACCAAGATCACCTACTTGGGCGACATGATCATGCCATGGGCGATATACCATGACCCATGCACGATACCATAGCCTCCCTTCACGATATGGGAGCTATGTGCACGATACCACAAGGTAGGAGGGTGGTAAGGGTCGTAAAATTCCATTAAGGGGTCAAACTAGGGGTATATATACTTGCTGATCATGAAGGAGAACAAAAATGAGGTGTCAACATTTTGAGCTAGTAGGTGCCACGTGTCATGCATGGGTGACACGTGTCCAAGCATGCATCAACATTTATATTGACGTGCAAAAAAAGGTTGAGGATCATCTAGGGATGCTAATTCGTCCATCACTTACCCATTTGGATAAAATATATCATTTAAATCATCATTTTAAGTTAAGCCGATACACTTTTCCTAAGGAAACTTGTTGGCCGTCACACCTCACCTCCTTGAGGTTCTTTGCACGATATGAACCTTTCCAAGAGTTCACAAAACGATATGGGACACCTCCTTGGGCTCCATGGCCGATAGGCACTCATATATAAGCTTTTCAAGTTGATACAACTCAAGTTAAGCCTTCAAATTCAACCCTCTTTCTTGGTCATTTCATCACCAACATTACCATCACTCATAAGTGATTTAAACATGGTGTCTCATTCATTCTCTCTCCTCTAAATAATACATAGAGGAAGTAGGAACACTCTAGAGGTGGTAATTTGCATATCAACTCCACATTTTGGGTAAATTACAATTTGTACCACAATTGGTGCACAATGCTCCAGCATTGTTCAAACAAGTTCAAACTTGGAATTTAGGCTTTCCACAAGCCACCATTTAGCATCATTCTCTCTCTTATGATGCTAAAACATACTAGGCACATTCAACATGTGACATTTTGCATTAAAGTCCCTCAATTTGGGTAAATTGCACTTTGTTCCAAAATATAGGAAAATTGCTCAAACAACATTCAATCGGGACCAAACTTGAAATATAAGTGTGTCACATGATAAAAAATCACATTATAGGATTTCATTATAGTTCTAAGCAACTTTATTAGCCAAAACAAATAGGGTTACCTTATAACCCAGATTAGGGTTGTTACAGACCCAGTCGATGATTCATAACCCACCATGATGATCCATACCCCTGATACCTTGTGGTTAGAGCAACAGAGGAAGTTGACAGAAGCTATTAGTGCTTTGGCCCTTCGAGACATAGCTAGAGATGAGAATGGTGAACCACACCCTGTTCGTCCACGTGTGGGAGCCACCATCCTAGACTTTGTCAAGCTGAACATAGAAAAGTTCTGGGGGGAAGATAAGACTGAGGTGGTTGATAAAGCAGAGGCCTGGATACTTGCAATAGAGAATGGTTTCCGCATGCTTGTAGTACAGCCGAGCAAGAAGGTCCTCTTTGCTTCTCACCTTCTGGAAGGAGCAGCTAAGATATGGTGGGAGACTCACATCACAGGCCGAGATCTGACTGAGGAACCAATGGCATGGGCTGATTTCAAGACCATATTCACTTCCAGATTCATCCCGGTTGTGGCTAAGAAAGAGAAGGAAAGGGAATTCACTAACATGACTCAAGGAAATTCCTCTGTGGCAGAATTTGGGCACAAGTTTCGGATCCTGGAACGTTTTGGATACAAGATGGATGAGGAAAGGAGGGTGGATCACTTCATAGAGCGTCTTCACCCCACCATCAGGCCTCATGTGATGGCAAGCAAACCTAAAACCTTCGTAGAAGCTTACAACACTGCCTTAGACATGGAGAGAACCGTGATGCCTACACAGCTTCCACCCAAGGGGTATTTGGGTTTCACTGAGGGAACCCGAGGACCGAAGAATCATCATAAGAAGGGTCCAGGTCGTCATCAAGCCAAGGGAAGACAAGGAGGAAAAGGGAGACCCCATCAAGAGAATAATCGACCTCGATGCTGCTCATGTGGAAGAGGGCATCTCGGTGAGTGCCACTACAAGAAGAGAGTATGTTTCCGTTGTCACCAAGAGGGGCATATCCGAGCTGCTTGTCCTCTACCAGAGCCAAAAGGACCAAGCCCAGTGGCAGCCCCACCAGTAGCAGCACCACCAGTAGCTGTGGCCCCACCTGCTGGAGAAAGAAGGCAAGCTCGAGTGTTCGCCATCGACAATGAAGAAGCTCAAGCAAATGCAAATCGATTGATTGAGGGTAATAACCCTTAGAGTTTTCTTTATGTTTTATAAGCTAAAGCATGTAATGGTCTAATGTATGGTGAACAATAATGTAGGCATGCTTGAAGTCATGGGACATAATGTAAAAGCATTATTTGATTCTGGTTCTACTAATACTTTCATTTCGAGGAATCTTGCAACTATGCTTTGTTTGGATATCAAGGATTTAGGATATGTCTTAGATGTTACAACCCCAAGTGGACGAATCTTTACCTCTCTTTTGAAAACTCCGGTGATACCTATGAATTATCGAGATCATGAGTTTCCTACAAACTTTATCCTTCTTGACATGAATGATTTTGATATGATCATTGGCATGGATTGTCTTTATACTTATAGGGCCCAAATCGACTGTAGGGAAAAGAAAGTGATCATTAGGGAACCAGGTCACCCACCCTTTGTCATTAGAGGTAGGAAAGATGCCACCACCAGTTTGTATGTGTCATCCCTGAAGGCAGAAAGAATGATGAGTAAAGGTTGTCAAGCTTTCCTAGTAGTTGTTACCGATCCCGAACCCAAGGTGCAGCCCTTAGAGGAAATAGAGGTAGTCAAGAGCTATGCAGATGTTTTTCCGGATGATCTACCCGGGATTCCTCCCGAGAGAGAGGTGGATTTCTCCATAGAGCTAGCTCCAGGGACGAGCCCTATTTCATGTGCACCTTATAGAATGGCACCTGCAGAGTTGCTCGAGTTGAAGAAGCAATTGCAGGAATTGCTAGACAAGGGTTTTATCCGGCCTAGCACATCTCCATGGGGAGCTCCGGTCCTGTTTGTAAAGAAAAAGGATGGCTCGCGCCGTATGTGCATAGACTACCGGTTGATTAACCAAGCTACCATTAAGAACAAATACCCTTTACCCCGCATAGATGACCTGTTTGACCAGTTGAAGTCTGCTCGAGTCTTTTCCAAAATTGACTTAAGATCGGGTTACCACCAGTTGAGAGTCAAGAGTGAGGACATTCCAAAAATAGCTTTTCGAACACGATATGGCCATTATGAATTTGTGGTTATGCCTTTTGGGTTTTCCAATGCACCTACTGTGTTCATGAACCTTATGAATAGTGTGTTCCAACCCTTCCTTGACTCATTTGTCATAGTGTTCATAGATGACATCTTGGTATATTCCAATGACTTAGAGCAACACCGAGACCACCTAAGTAAAGTCCTTGATATCCTGAGAAAGAAGAAGTTCTATGGGAAATTCTCAAAATGCGAGTTTTGGATAGACCGAGTCATGTTCCTTGGGCATATCATCTCAGGAGGAACGATCACTGTGGATCCAACCAAGGTGTCAGCAGTTCGAGACTGGCCTACACCGAAGAACCCCTCTGAGATCAGAAGCTTCTTGGGGTTAGCAGGTTTAGTTAATGGCAACAACCGAAGGTCAAGTAGACCAATGGTTAGTGGGGAATGCCTTCTGAAGGATTTTCTAGGTCTCACCAACCAAAGGATGGATTGGTGAGGCGTCAGCTAGAGGTTGGACTAGTATATGTCTTCTGACAGTTTGATTGAGGAATGTCAACCAAAGGACGAACAAATTCACAGTTCCAGCAATCCATGGTTGTGCTAGCAGCCATCAATCGAAGGTTCCACAATCAAATAAAACAAATGAAGGTTATCCAAACCAAAGGCTCATTCCTACCAAAGGTCAAGCAACCAAAGGTTGCACATGCCATCAGTAGAGCCTTTCAATGGCTTGTCTGCCAAAGGCGACAATTGAAGGAGTACCAATCTAAGGTTTGATTCTGATGGTTTGGATGCATTCTCGTCGAGTTCATCCAATCATGAAAACCATAGATCTCTATATATACCAGATGGAAAGTGATGGTTTGTCTTAGATCAAACATAGTAAGTAACTTTTAACCGTAGTTTTCTTGTTCTTTTTGTGATCTCTTGCGCAGAACTCTCTATTTTAGTAATTGGTGGTTTTCTTACACCTTATCCAGTGATAGCACGGATCGGAAAGGTAGCTTATAGGTTGGAGTTGCCACCTGAACTATATAAACTACATCCAGTGCTCCACGTATCTATGCTGAGAAAATGTCATCCCGATACAGAGTTGGTGTTGCAACCTGTAGAGGTAGAATTAAACGAGGATATATCCTATGTGGAAGGTCCCATGATGATTCTTGACAGAAGAATCAAGAAGTTGAAAAAGAAAGATATAGTTCTTGTGAAAGTTCTATGACATCACCGTGGCATTGAAGAAGCCACATGGGAGCTAGAGGAAGAGATGAGGAGGAAGTACCCTTCTCTTTTCTCTTGAGATTTCGGGGACGAAATCCTTATTAGGGGTTGATAGTTGTAACATCCCTGACCTGGGTTATGGCCTAACCCTAGAGGTTTTTCTTAAGTAAGTTGTTTAGAAATTTGTTTTAATGTTTTGAAAAGTAATTAAGACTCTTGTAGAATTTAAATTTCAAGTTTGAGCTTATTTGCAAACTGTTTGTGCATTATATGATAGTTTGGGCATAAAGTGCAATTTACCCAAGATGAGGGGCTATATTGCAAAATGTCACATGTTGAATGTACCTCATGTGTTCTAACATCATAAGAAAGATAATGATGTTAAAGGATGGCTTGTGGAAAGCCTAAATTCCAAGTTGTAGCTTGTTTGAACAATGTAGGTGCATTGTGCACCAATTTTGGTACAAATTGTAATTTACCCAAAATGTGGGGTTAATATGCAAATTACCACCTCTAGAGTGTCCCTACTCCCTCCTAGCATCATGTAGAGGAGATAGAAAGAATTATACACCATGTTTGAATCATTTGGGAATGATGGTAATCTTGGTGATGAAATGACCAAGGAAAAAGGGCTGAATTTGAAAGTTTAACTTGAGTTGTATCAAGTTGAAAAGCTTATAAATGAGTGCCTATCGGCCATGGAGCCTAAGGAGGTGTCCCATATCGTTCTATGAACTTTTGGCAAAGGCCATATCGTGCAAAGCACCTCAAGGAGGTGATTTGTGTCGGGCTACAACTTCCTTAGCAAAATTGTGACAGGTTGTGCATAAAGTGATGAATTAATTAATATATATTATTCAAAAGGATATGTAATGGCCGAATATTTATCTCCAAATGATCCTCAACTGTTTTGCATGTCAAGATAAATGTTTATGCATGCATGTACACGTGTCACCCATGCATGGACACGTGGCACCTACTAGCTCAAAATGTTGACACCTCATTTTTACCTTTCTTCATGTGCAACAAGTATATATACCCCTAGTTTCACCCTTAAGTGAAATTTTTTGACCCTTACCACCCTCCTACCTTGTGGTATCGTGCATGGGGCTCTTGTATCGTGCAGGAGAGCAAGCATATCGTGCATAGGCCCTTGTATATTGCCCATAGCAAAAGCATATCGACCAAGTAGGTGAAATTGGCCATATAAGGTGATATCGGCCAATAGGGTGAAAAGTTGAGTGCCATATCATGCAAGTGAGTGACATATCGTGCAAGAGAGTTGGCATATCGTGCAAGGGCACAAGGATATCGTGCATAGGCCTTGGGTATCGGCCATAACAAGTGTATCGGCCATACCATGTAGATATTGTCCATAGCAAGTTCATATCAGCCAATTGAAGTGATTTTGGCCACAAGTGAGGGGGTATCGGCCACAAGCAAGGTTGTGTCGGGCAAGAGGAAGTTCATATCGCCCAATAGTGGTGGGGTGTCGGCAAAGGAGCTAAGGAACTCAAAACTTAACCCTAAGGTGAGGAAAAGATCATCTTCAACATTGGATTGAAGCATGAATTTAGGGTTTTGATCTTCTTTTCTTTTTTCTTCACCAATTGTTTATCCATGGTGATTCTTTGCATATAGAGGAGTTGTGAAGTTCATCTTCAACCTTAGGAACGTGGAGCTTTGGATATTGGAGCTTTGAAGTTGTCCTTAAGGCGGGTTATATAACTTGAACCCAATTATGTTATTATGCACCTTCAATTTTGCCATACTTGTTGAACTACTTGCAATTCATTTTATCTTGAATAATTTCTGAACCTTTGAGTTATAAAAGCTTCATGGGACTGTGTTCCATGACTTAGAACAGTAAGAAAAAGGATCTTGAGGTTGATAATGATGACATCATTAGTATCGTGCAAAAGCACACAAGCACACACCTTCATCCCGATATGGAAAAGTAGCTCTAGTTTACTTGGGAAATCGATAGTGGTGTGCATTGGTTTATACTTTGGGTTGATAGTGGTTCAAACAGTTGTCTAGCCTGTCACTTAACCCATGATAAAGGGAAGGTCTTGGCCATAAAGGTTTGAAGAGGTCAAGCACTCAACCACACACCTTCAACCCGATATGGGCTAAGTTAGCATACATTTACCTCTAAAACGATATGGTGTGGAAGTACCTTAAATTGCAATATAATTGATGGAGAAACACATGGAGTGTTTTATATCAAGTCATACATGGAGTAGTATGGAGTTGAATGAATAATGATTAAGTAAGCTAATGTACCTTGAAGGAAAGGTTGAGCCAACTTAATAAAGTGTGAAGCGATCAACATCCTAGAGAGGATGAGAGAGAAACTCATACTTGTGAACCAAATATGTAATGTGCATTTATTAATGTTTCTAATATGTGTAAAGTATAAATTAGGGTTTGATCCTTGATAATGTGATCTTGAAACCCTAATCAATAAAGTATGGGAACCCCTAACCCTAATAAGGGAATAGTGGTGTTACCCTTGTTTTGCATGGTGTTGATATGTAATTAAGATGGTTGTTATCATGTATACTAACCATGCAGGTATCATAAGATGATGAGCATAGCCAGGTATGAGCTATGATGTTTATTTGATAAAGATGTTTAATGGGCCTTGTGAGCCATGTGAGATGCTTGTGTAACAAGTATCATGTATACCTTGGTCAGATGACCCAGGGGTGTTAGTTACCTAGTAAGTGGTAACTGTGTTCTGTGATGAACTAAGGGTTTGAATACCCAGATTTGGTAATGATGATGATGATAATGTCAAGGGATGAGAATTCCCAGTAATGAAATATGGGATTGAGATCCTAAATGTTATATATGTTTTAAAGATTTGAAAAGTACTTGATACATGTATTCAATCTTTCTTTGTAGCATTTGTCATAATAAATGTTTGAAAACTTGACTGATGCTAAAAGAATATGGTAATGCACTTAATTAAACAAGTGGAATCTTATCATGTAGAGCCCTGACCATAGATCCATCAGCGTCAGTAAATTGCTGAATGGTGAAACAGGTTTTCCTACGGGATCTCCTGGAGATCGCATATTTTTGAATATGTGGGGGTGATGGGCGAAAATATCCGCACGCCCCGAATGAAGATTTATGGTAGATAAACATGAAATCTCTCAATACTTCATTATTGGTTGGGATTCAATGTAGATAAACACGAAATCTAATCGACCCTTCCTCAGGTTGGTGGTAGATAAACACGAGATCTCTCAATCCTGACGAGAGTGCAGCTGACCCTGCAACTCTATAGCGAAGTTGCCAGTATACCCTGGAAAGCTATTTAGCAGTTGACATAGTCCTGCTCGTTTTCTCGCAATGACCGAGACGGTATGAGGTTATGGTAGCCGGCTCTTCCATTGACCTTGTATGGTACCTATTTTGACTTCGTAGTGGTCGGTTGGAGTATGAGCGGTATACCTCATCTCCTCAGGGCATAAGTGTGATTGAAAAATGTAAATCAGCCGTGTAGTATATTTGCTTAAGGATGAAATACGGAAATCATTGATTGATGTTGCATTACTTAATGTATCCTAAATGGATAAATGTTACACATGTTCTCCATATTCCTTATTAAAATGAATAGATGATTTACTGTTTTATCATATATAACTGCAATGCTTCAAAAGATGATATTGCTCTATTCTACTTAAACAGTGTTTGAATCTTGTTAATTAATGTAAATGAATGCTCTGCTCAGTTTTATACTATTTAATTGTGATAATAATATGGTCGGCGGAGAGTTATATCTCTCGCTGGGACAATTACAATTGTCTCACCCCCGTGGGATCCAAAATTTTTAGGTGGACGCGGACGAGGAGGTAGGAACTATACAACAGAGGGAGGACAGCAACATCAGGAGCAACAGTAACATCTCAGGTTGAGTTACTGTCTGTCGTGTCATGTAGATATGAGTCCTATGTGTCGTCTCTGTACTCTTAGGTCCTTGGAGTCAGTACTTAGTGGTTTTATGATTGATCTAAGATTTTGGCTTGTATGCCTCGAGGTTTTATGTTGCTCGTGTATAGTTGGGTAAAGCAACTATTGTATATATTCCTCGAGATGAGATGGTACATGGTGTGAACAATGTGAACCTTAATGTATGCAGTATTTTGGTTCTCTTCTTAAGAATTTTCTGGAAATGGAACTCCTTGCAAATGGTTTTAATTTTTAGTGATTTTTGTTAATCCGCTGATTATAGTAATTCTGCAATTATTTACTGGTGATGATTTGATTTGTGGTCAGATCGTCACAAAGTTTTGGTATCAGAGTGTAAGGTTCGCTGAGTCTACAGAGACATAGGATTAAGGTCGTTGAGTCTGTTCTAGTGTCTTACAGTTTATCTGATAGTGACTTCTGCTCATATAGGAGAAGAAGTAAAGCTTAAAGATGGCTGGATCACACGAAGAACATGCTGCTGAAAACAGTGTTGCTGCACCAGGAAGAGGTGCAAGGGATCAGGCTATAGAGGAGCTAGTACCTGAGAATCCCCAGCTTAACCAAGCTTCGATAGAAAACCCAGCTTTTCATGCTCTGTTTGGACAATTCATGAACACAATGATACATATGGCTGATCGGATGCCAGCACCAGCACCTAGGGCACCAGCTTCCAATGAAGGGCATGGATCTGATAAGACCTTTGAGCGGTTACGCCGGGTAGGAGCCACCGAATATGCCGGTACAGCTGACCCATCAGACGCAGATTCATGGCTTACTAAGTTGGAGAAAGCCTTTAGAATCCTCAGTATTCCAGAAACTGAGAAGATTAAGCATGTTGTGTACCTGTTGAAAGGGAGTGCTGGCCACTGGTGGGCCATTGAGGAAGAGAAACGACCAGGAGTTGAGGTCGAATGGAGAGAGTTTCGAAGAGAGTTTGTTAGTAGATACTTTCCCAAGACTTATTTGGTTGAGAAAATCTCTCAGTTTGAGCAGATTAAGCAAGGATCAATGAACATTAGTGAGTATGAAGCTAAGTTTATGGAGCTTCTGCGGTTTTGTCCACACATGGCTGCTACAGATGAGGAGAGAATTCGGTGTTTTGAGAAAGGTTTGAATGTTGAATTGACCACACCTGTATCTGCTCTAGAGAATAGAGAGAGGTTTTCCACCTTTGTGGAGTCAGTTAGGCGGATAGAAAGGTATGTGACTGAGAAACGTCAAGCTAATAGTAATAAAGTGTATACACAGTTCCAGGGACAAAGGTCTGAAAGTTTTAAGAAGCCAAGGTTTTCTACACCAATAGCACCATTGAGGTTCAATACTCAGACACAGTGGACGTCCAACAAGGGTAAAGGCAGTAGTTTACCGCCAACTAGAGCCCATAGTTCGGCGTCGATGTCAGTAACAGGACCACCTAAGCTGAGTTGGGAAAACCACAATTGTTACCAATGTGGAAAGCTAGGACACCTGATGAGAGATTGTCCTGATAGAAGTAGGAAAATGATCCAACCACCAAGGCAGAGTCAACAAGGCTCTCAGAGGCAACAGTTTAGCAGTGGCACACGAGGACGTGGACAGGCGTCCCAAGCCGGTTCATCTGCACCCAACAACAGGATGCGTGGTCAGCAACCAACAACGGCAAGATTCTATGCTATGAATCAGCCAGAGGCAGTGATCAACCCACGAGTCGTGACAGGTCAGATGGAATTATTTCATTCTGATACGTCTTCATCCTGCTTTGTATCTGTTTTGATTGATCCGGGTGCTACACATTCCTTTATCACTCGAGAAGTGATTCATGACTGCAATATGACTGTCAATCATAGAACGGATAATCTGTTATTAGAAACTCCATTAGTCGGATCTGCGGTTTTGCGGGAGTTATGTTCTCCCTATGTTCTTTCCTTTTCAGAACACAACATTCAGGTAGATCTTATACCACTTGAGATGTACGGGTTTGACATAATTCTTGGAATGGACACCCTAGAAAAGTATAAGGTTGTCTTGGATTGTGGTTCCAAGCAAGCTATGTTTACAGACTATGGTGAGACATGGGTCTTTCAGGGGGACAGGAAGATTCTTCCAACCTGTCTAGTGTCAGCTATGGTAGCAGAAAAGTTGATGAGACAAAGATGCTTCACATTCTTGGCACATGTGGTAGATACCAGAGTAGAGATTCCTAATCTTTCTGGAGTTCCGATTGTTAGGGAGTTTGATGATGTGTTTTCTGAAGAACTTCCAGATGTTCCTCCACCCCGAGAGATTGATTTTGAGATTAATCTAATCCCGGGTACGCAACCTATAGCTCAAACACCTTATAGGATGGCGCTAGCTGAGATGGCAGAACTTAAGAAACAATTACAGGAGTTGCTTGAGAAAGGTTTGATTCGACCAAGTACTTCTCCGTGGGGTGCTCCGGTTCTTTTTGTTAAAAAGAAAGATGGGTCTATGAGATTATGCATAGACTATAGACAGCTCAACAAGGTGACAATTAAGAACAAATATCCTTTGCCAAGGATAGATGATCTGTTTGACCAGTTGCGTGGTGCAACAATATTCTCTAAGATAGATTTAAGGTCATGATATCATCAATTACGTATCAAGGAGAGTGACATACCTAAGTCAGCCTTTAGGACAAGGTATGGTCATTATGAGTTTGTAGTTATGTCATTTGGACTAACTAATGCACCAGCTGCATTCATGGAGCTGATGAATAGAATCTTCCAGCCATTCCTTGATCAGTTTATAGTAGTCTTTATAGACGACATCCTGATATACAGTAGAGATAGTCAAAAACATGAACAACACCTTCGTCAAGCCTTGACTTTGTTGATACAACACAAGCTATATGCTAAGTTTAGCAAGTGCGAGTTTTGGTTGTCAGAAGTGTCTTTTCTTGGACACATTATATCTGCTTCAGGTATTCGTGTTGATCCACAAAAAGTGGAATCTGTGTTAGAGTGGGAACAACCCAAGACACCGACTGAGATTCACAGTTTCTTAGGCCTGGCAGGTTATTATAGAAAGTTTATTAAAGACTTCAGTTCTATAGCCTTACCCCTAACCAAATTGACCAGGAAGGAAGTTCCTTTTGTCTGGAATGACAAGTGTCAACATTCTTTCCAGTTGTTGAAAGAAAGGTTGACCAGTGCACATGTGTTAACTTTACCTGAGCAGGGAAAGAGATACATTGTTTTCTGTGATGCCTCCAAGAATGGTCTACGATGTGTGCTGATGCAGAGTAATCATGTAGTTTCTTTTGCTTCCCGACAACTTAAGAAACATGAGGAAAATTATCCGACACATGATCTAGAATTAGCTGCAGTGGTTCATGCGTTAAAGATCTGGAGAAATTATCTCTATGGAGAAACATTCCATATTTTCACAGACCATAAGAACTTAAAGTATATCTTCTCACAACATGAGTTGAATATGAGACAACGCCGCTGGATAGAGTTAATCAAGGATTACGATTGTACAATTGATTATCATCCAGGAAAAGCTAATGTAGTGGCAGATGCACTAAGTAGAAAATCATCATCGCCAACCATAGATAAAGCACAGTTGAACACTTTAGTGTGCTTTAAACGAGACATGCTTGTCTCATTGAGGCAAAACAATGTACATCTTAAAGTATCTTTGTTAGCTGGACTGTTAGCTGAGATGCAAGTGAAGCCTACTCTGAAACAACAGATCAAAGAGGCACAACAGGATGATACTGTGATTCAGCAGATCAGGCTAGAGTATGGCAGTGAGAAAAGGGATGGGTTTCATGAGTCAGAGGATGAGGTAGTATGTTACCATGGTAGGATGGTAGTACCTAATGCCAATGACTTGAGGAAGCTAGTCATGGAGGAATCTCATTCGTCCATGTATGCAATGCATCCAGGGAGTACCAAAATGTATCATAACTTAAAAGATATGTATTGGTGGCCTGGTTTGAAGAAAGATGTAGCTGAGTTTGTTATGCGGTGTCCAGTGTGTCAGTAGGTTAAAGCTGAACATCAGAAGCCCGCAGGAACAATGCAACCTTTACCTATACCACAGTGGAAATGGGATCACGTGACCATGGACTTTGTGGTTGGTTTACCCAGAACATCCAAGAGTCATGATTCCATTTGGGTGATAGTTGATAGGTTGACTAAGTCAACACATTTTCTTCCTGTCAAAACAACTTATACTGCTGAGAAACTTGCACAGATCTATATAGATGTGATAGTGCGATTACACGGGGTTCCAGCTACAATTGTATCTGATAGAGGTCCTCAGTTTACAAGTCGTTTTTGGGAACGACTACATAAAGCCTTGGGTACTCAGTTGAAGTTTAGCACAGCTTTCCACCCTCAGACAGATGGGCAATCCGAAAGAACTATACAAACTTTGGAAGATTTTCTTAGAGCATGTGTTCTTCAGTTTGTAGGAAGTTGGGACATACACTTGAGCTTAATAGAGTTTTCCTACAACAACAGTTACCAGACTAGTATTGATATGGCACCATATGAAGCTTTATATGGTATACGGTGTAGATCTCCATTATGCTGGTATGAAATAGGGGAATACCAACTTCTGGGTCCTGAGTTAGTACAACAAACAACTGAGAAGATTAAGGTAATACAACAATAGTTGAAAGCCGCCCAGGATAGACAGAAATCTTATGCTGACAAGCGTCGTAGACCTTTAGAATTCCAAGTTGGAGACATGGTATATCTCAAAGTCTCTCCTTGGAAAGGTGTTCTCAGATTTGGGAAAAAGGGTAAATTAGCTCCTAGATTTATGGGACCTTATCCAGTGATAGCACGGATCGGAAAGGTATCTTATAGGTTGGAGTTGCCACCTGAGCTATATAAACTACATCCAGTGTTCCACGTATCTATGCTGAGAAAATGTCATCCCGATACAGAGTTGGTGTTGCAACCTATAGAGGTAGAATTAAATGAGGATATATCCTATGTGGAAGGTCCCATGATGATTCTTGACAGAAGAATCAAGAAGTTGAAAAAAAAAGATATAGTTCTTGTGAAAGTTCTATGGTATCACCGTGGCATTGAAGAAGCCACATGGGAGCTAGAGGAACAGATGAGGAGGAAGTACCCTTCTCTTTTCTCTTGAGATTTCGGGGACGAAATCCTTGTTACGGGTTGATAGTTGTAACATCCCTGACCTGGGTTATGGCCTAACCCTAGAGGTTTTTCTTAAGTAAGTTGTTTAGAAAAAAAATTTAATGTTTTGAAAAGTAATTAAGACTCTTGTAGAATTTAAATTTCAAGTTTGAGCTTATTTGCAAACTGTTTGTGCATTATATGATAGTTTGGGCATAAAGTGCAATTTACCCAAGATGAGGGGCTATATTGCAAAATGTCACATGTTGAATGTACCTCATGTGCTCTAACATCATAAGAAAGATAATGATGTTAAAGGATGGCTTGTGGAAAGCCTAAATTCCAAGTTGTAGCTTGTTTGAACAATGTAGGTGCATTGTGCACCAATTTTGGTACAAATTGTAATTTACACATTTGAAAATTACCACCTCTAGAGTGTCCCTAATCCCTCCTAGCATCATGTATAGGAGAGAGAAATAATTATACATCATGTTTGAATCATTTGGGAATGATGGTAATCTTGGTGATGAAATGACCAAGGAAAAAGGGCTGAATTTGAAAGCTTAACTTGAGTTGTATCAAGTTGAAAAGCTTATATATGAGTGCCTATCGGCCATGGAGCCTAAGGAGGTGTCCCATATCGTTCTATAAACTTTTGGCAAAGTCCATATCATGCAAAGCACCTCAAGGAGGTGAGTTGTGTCGGGCTACAACTTCCTTAGCAAAATTGTGACGGGTTGTGCATAAAGTGATGAATTAATTAATATATATTATTCAAAAGGATATGTAATGGCTGAATCTTTATCTCCAAATGATCCTCAACTGTTTTTAATGTCAAGATAAATGTTTATGCATGTATGTACACGTGTCACCCATGCATGGACACGTGGCACCTACTAGCTCAAAAGGTTGACACCTCATTTTTACCTTTCTTCATGTGCAACAAGTATATATACCCCTAGTTTCACCCTTAAGTGAAATGTTTTGACCCTTACCACCCTCCTACCTTGTAGTATCGTGCATGGGGCTCTTTTATCGTGCAGGAGAGCAAGAATATCGTGCATAGGCCCTTGGATATTGCCCATAGCAAAAGCATATCGGCCAAGTAGGTGAAATTGGCCATATAAGGTGATATCGGCGAATAGGGTGAAAAGTTGAGTGCCATATCATGCAAGTGAGTGCCATATCATGCAAGTGAGTGACATATTGTGCAATAGAGTTGGCATATCATGCAAGGGCACAAGGATATCGTGCATAGGCCTTGGGTATCGGCCATAACAAGTGTATCGGCCATACCATGTTGATATTGTCCATAGCAAGTTCATATAGGCCGATTGAAGTGATTTTGGCCACAAGTGAGGGGGTATCGGCCACAAGCAAGGTTGTGTCGGCCAAGAGGAAGTTCATATCGCCCAAGAGTGGTGGGGTGTCGGCCAAGGAGCTAAGGAACTCAAAACTTAACCCTAAGGTGAGGAAAAGACCATCTTCAACATTAGATTGAAGCATGAATTTAGGGTTTTGATCTTCTTTTCTTTTTTCTTCACCAATTGCTTATCCATGGTGATTCTTTGCATATAGAGGAGTTGTGAATTTCATCTTCAACCTTAGGAACGTGGAGCTTTGGAGCTTGGATCTTTGAAGTTGTTCTTAATACGGGTTATATAACTTGAACCCAATTATGTTATTATGCACCTTCAATTTTGCCATACTTGTTGAACTACTTGCAATTCATTTTCTCTTGAATAATTGCTGAACCTTTGAGTTATAAAAGCTTCATGGGACTTTGTTCCATGACTTAGAACAGTAAGAACAAGGATCTTGAGGTTGATAATGATGACATCATCAGTATCGTGCAAAAGCACACAAGCACACACCTTCATCCCGATATGGAAAAGTAGCTCTAGTTTACTTGGGAAATCGATAGTGGTGTGCATTGGTTTATACTTTGGGTTGATAGTGGTTCAAACAGTTGTCTAGCCTGTCACTTAACCCATGATAAAGGGAAGGTCTTGGCCATAGAGGTTTGAAGAGGTCAAGCACTCAACCACACACCTTCAACCCGATATGGGCTAAGTTAGCATACATATACCTCTAAAATGATATGGTGTGGAAGTACCTTAAATTGCAATATACTTGATGGAGAAACACATGGAGTGTTTTATATCAAGCCATACATGGAGTAGTATGGAGTTTAATGAATAATGATTAAGTAAGCTAATGTACCTCGAAGGAAAGGTTGAGCCAACTTAATAAAGTGTGAAGCGATCAACATCCTAGAGAGGATGAGAGAGAAACTCATACTTGTGAACTAAATATGTAATTTGCATTTATTAATGTTTCTAATACATGTAAAGTATAAATTAGGGTTTGATCCTTGATAATGTGATCTTGAAACCCTAACCAATAAAGTATGAGAACCCCTAACCCTAATAAGGGAATAGTGGTGTTACCCTTGTTTTGCATGGTGTTGATATGTAATTAAGATGGTTGTTATCATGTATACTAACCATGCAGGTATCATGAGATGATGAGCATAGCCAGGTATGAGCTATGATGTTTATTTGATAAAGATGTTTAATGGGCCTTGTGAGCCATGTGAGATGCTTGTGTAACAAGTATCATGTATACCTTGGTCAGATGACCCAGGGGTGTTAGTTACCTAGTAAGTGGTAATTGTGTTCTGTGATGAACTAAGGGTTTGAATACCCAGATTTGGTAATCATGATGATGATAATGTCAAGGGATGAGAATTCCCAGTAATGAAATAAGGGATTGAGATCCTAAATGTTACATATGTTTTAAAGATTTGAAAAGTACTTGATATATGTATTACATCTTTCTTTGTAGCATTTGTCATAATAAATGTTTGAAAACTTGACTGATGCTAAAAGAATATGGTAATGCACTTAATTAAACAAGTGGAATCTTATCATGTAGAGCTCTGACAATAGATCCATCAGCGTCAATAAACTGCTGAATGGTGAAACATATTTTCCTACGGGATCTCCTGGAGATCGCATATTTTTGAATATGTGGGGGTGATAGGCAAAAATATCCGTACGCCCCGAATGAAGATTGATGGTAGATAAACATGAAATCTCTCAATACTTCATTATTGGTTGGGATTTGATGTAGATAAACACGAAATTTAATCGACCCTTCCTCAGGTTGATGGTACATAAACACGAGATCTCTCAATCCTGATGAGAGTGCAGCTGACCCTGCAACTCTATAGCGAAGATGCCAGTATACCCTGGAAAGCTATTTAGCAGTTGACATAGTCCTGCTCATTTTCTCGCACTGACCGAGACGGTATGAGTATATGGTAGCCGGCTATTCCATTGACCTTGTATGGTACCGATTTTGACTTCGTAGTGGTCGGTTGGAGTATGAACGGTATACCTCATCTCCTCAGGGCATAAGTGTGATTGAAAAATGTAAGTCAGTCGTGTAGTATATTTGCTTAAGGATGAAATACGGAAATCATTGGTTGATGTTGCATTACTTAATGTATCCTAAATGGATAAATGTTACACATGTTCTCCATATTCCTTATTAAAATGAATAGATGATTTACTGTTTTATCATATATAACTGCAATGCTTCAAAAGATGATATTGCTCTATTCTGCTTAAACAGTGTTTGAATCTTGTTAATTAATGTAAATGAATCCTCTGCTCAGTTTTATACTATTTAATTGTGATAATAATATGGTCGGAGGAGAGTTATATCTCTCGCTGGGACAATTACAATTGTCTCACCCCCGTGGGTTCCAAAATTTTTAGGTGGACGCAGACGAGGAGGTAGGAACTATACAACAGAGGGAGGACAGCAACATCAGGAGCAACAGTAACATCTCAGGTTGAGTTACTGTCTGTCGTGTCATGTAGATATGAGTCCTATGTGTCGTCTCTGTACTCTCAGGTCCTTGGAGTCAGTACTTAGTGGTTTTATGATCGATCTGAGATTTTGGCTTGTATGCCTCGAGGTTTTATGTTGCTCGTGTCTAGTTGGGTAAAGCAACTGTTGTATATATTCCGCAAGATGAGATGGTACATGGTGTGAACAATGTGAACCTTAATGTATGCAGTATTTTGGTTCTCTTCTTAAGAATTTTCTGGAAATGGAACTCCTTGCAAATGGTTTTAATTTTTAGTGATTTTTGTTAATCCGCTGATTATAGTAATTCTACAATTATTTACTGGTGATGATTTGATTTGTGGTCGGATCGTCACAGTCATTGTCCAAACTTTTAAAATCCTTCACCATCTTAACAGGAGTTGCCCATCTTTTTATTCGTGGTTTTGCCTCAAGGAATGTAGGCTCTGCTATCCCTGTTAACTCATAAGCCCAGACCTGTGTAGACAAGAAAAGTATAAATCAGTGTTTTAAATGTTCATATATGGTTGTTTAATGTAACCAAAGTAACTATACAATGTGTCACTTACACACAAGCACATTACACGTCCAGTTGTGTAGAGTGTTCTTTTGTTGGTTTCCCCTCTTCTCCTCATCCTTATATTCTCACTTAAAACTTTAATTCTCTTGAATATGCTGTTGTGCACTAACTTTGCCCAATTTAACTGCCCTATAGCAATTACATCATCCAAATAATTTAGAAGGTAAATGGGGGCACAATAGCTAGTGCCCGGTAAAAGGAATGTTGCTAACAAGTGCAACATCCATGCACGACACATATTTTGGTAGTTTTCTTCGGAGTCGTTCTTTGCAAATTCCTGCCAAAGTTTACTCAAGTTCTCTTTGTGTAACACATCCTTCTCTTTTATTTTTTTACTACTTTCACCAACTTTATCTTTTCCTCTTGTTGCATTAGCAAAATCCTCCCAAATTTTTGTTACAATCTGTGATTTCTTTCGTGGAACTATATCCATACCTTTACTAGGCAAACCTAGTATCACTCCTACATCATCTACAGTCATCCTCGCCTCAAAACCTGGTTCTAACATGAACTTGTCATCTTCAACATATCTCTCTATAAAATCTTCTAAAAGAGTTACGTCTACAGTGAGATGAGGCATGGCTATCACATTTGCAAATGCGGTTGACTTCATCATCTTCATTTGATTTGTGCTAAACAGCATGCTGTTTTGTATATGTTGTTGTAACTTTTTATGTAGCATCTATGGAAAAGCTTTCATGTACCTGCATCTATATGAAAAGGTTTGTGTTAATTTGTCTAGTTACTTTTTAGCTTTCAGTGTTACCTTTTCAGTTCAACATGTTATTTTCTATCCGTCATAATTACTCTTGTTTTCAGGTAGTTAGTTTTTAACTTTCAGAGTTACTATTCATTTTTCAGAGTTACATAGTACAGTATCAGATTTGCAAATGTGGTTTACCTTTCTTGGATCAAAGTTACTGTTTGATGTATAACAGTTACTTTTTGATCCAGAGAGTTTCTTTCATGTCGATATAGTTACTTGTTAGTTCATCTAGTTACTTTTCTTGGATCAAAGTTACTTTTCAGTTACTTTAATTACTTTAGTTACTTGTTAGTTCATCTAGTTTCTTTTCTTGGATCAAAGTTACTTTTCAGTTACTTTAGTTACGTTTCTTAGATCAAAGTTACTGTTTGATGTATAACAGTTACTTTTTGATCCAGAGAGTTACTTTCATGTCGATATAGTTACTTGTTAGTTCATCTAGTTACTTTTCGTGGATCAAAGTTACTTTTCAGGATAATTACTGTGATCAAAGTTACTCTATTTTCAGCACCATTACTCTTTAGTCCAGCAAGTTACACTTTCATATAGAAGTGTAAAAATAATCAATATTACCTTCTTCTGCAATTTTTTCTTTTCCTTTTTGCTTGGTTTTTTGTTCCAAAGTCTTATTCTGGTTTCTTTTGCGATCTTCTGCTTCATCCTGTTCAACTTCTTCAGCATCTTCTATTTCTTGCTCTTCAGTCTCTTCATGCACTACAGCCAATTGTTTCTCAGTAACGTCATCGACTGGTTTCTCCCCTGATTTGTTGTCAGTTTCCGGCTCTTCAGTCTCTTCATGCACTACATCCAATTGTTTCTCAGTAACGTCATCGGCTGGTTTCTCCCCTGATGTGTTGTCATCTCCAACAGTCTTCTGGAGAGTGTTAGTTTTCTCAACGTTGTATTTCTTATTCTTAACTTTCTTTTCTTTTCTCGGCATAGCATGTTCGTTGTGCTCTTCAATACTCTTGCCTGTTTCATCTCCTTGCAGTATGGTTGCAGCTACCTCTTCTACCATGTTGTCCACATCTTCATAGTGCTTGCTCAATAAATCTTCACTATCCATTATTTTTGTACTTCCCTTTCCTGTCTCCTTCTTTGCTTTTACCTTTGTTTTCCCCATTTTGATCTCAGCGGCAGAGACTGGCAAAAGAAGTTGTGGCAGAAACTACAATGAATGATGCAGTGGAGAAGAACGCCACACACAGCAGCGCAAGTACAGACCAAATCGCCTAAATTATGGGCAATGTAGACCACAGGCCGAAGAATTCGGCAGTTGGGGTTGGGGAGTGGAGACCAAGGTGGATGAATTCGGGAGTTCTGGAGCGGGAAGAAGGCGGAATTGGGGTTTTCGGGCAGAGAATGAGTCGTGAATGTGTTTCTTCTGTAAGTCGCGCGTCCTTGCTTTTTTTGGATTATTTACAATAGATGCCACCGCGTTTTCTGAAACGGGCAGCTCCGCTATAGTACCCGTGCGAGCAATGAAAACGTACTATATATATATATATATATATATATATATATATATATATATATATATATATATATATATATATATATATCAACACTCATTTATCTACACAGTAAATGAGTATGATAACTTATGAAATGGCTAAAATAACATAAAGATAATATGTAATATTTTCAACAATTGTTTTGTACGATATTCTTTACATCAAGAATAAGACACTCTAAAAGTAAATTTCAATAGCAATAAGTAATATTTCTAGTAATGTGGTCCTGGAAATTATTATTCAATTCAACATTTACTTTTGAAAAAAAAAGGTCTTCTTTTAGTATATGACTTCTTATTAGGTAAACATTTTCTCAATCATGTATGATACAAAAACTTTGAGATGCTAATTATTGTTTCTCAAATTATTAAAATAAAAATAATACATATTAGAAAATAGTCATGATGGTTTTTTTAATTTTCACACTCGTCATCAAAGTGGTGGTGAGGCTTGACAAAGTTTTAGTAGGAATTAAGAAATATCTAGAATTCCAAAATATTAAGTCAACCTTAAATTAATGAGTAAACTAGTAAAATGGATAGGATAAAACTTCTTCCTCTACCTTGCTCTTTTTATGTTAGGATAAAGCATGTAAATGGTAAACAAGTGGTCGGTAAATAATATGTTAGCACTTCCCTTATCCTACATGGTATAGTTGGTGTGGAAACTGGTGATACCCTATCCATTTTGCAAGGCCCATGACCTAGCTTAATCCTAATCTTACATGCTCTCGTGTGCCGTCTTTCCACACATAACCTACATGTAAACCCTATTTGCTACGAACATACGCAAAACAAAATCTTTGTCCTTGTTTTCAGATTTAAGAACATCAATATCATGCATGAGAGAATCAACAATTAAAGTATGCTCTTCATTTGAACTTGGAATGAGAGGTTGAGCTTCTAGAAATCTAATCTTATCAAGCAAACTAGCATTTTCAAGTTTAAGAGAGTCTATTTGGCTAAGACAAACATTTTTATCATCAAGCAAGCAAGAATTAGCATGTTCAAGATCATTTAATTCTACATGCAAATTATCAACAATTCTAGCAAGCTTTTTCTTTTTCCTTTTAGAAGACTTAAGAGAGTCACAAGTATCATGAATAATAGCAATAAAAGATTCTTTATCTAAGGAGTTTAGATTTACCTTAATAGACTCCTTACTTGTTGATGCTATAAGAGCAAAATGGCATTCTCCTTCATCACTAGAGCTTGAGCTTGATCCTTCACTTGAATCTTCACTTGAGCTTGAGTTGGAGGAGTCACTTGAGCTTGAGTGCCACTTATCTTCTCTTTTATTATTATGATGGGTTTTCTTGCCTTTGTAGAATCTACCCTTGGAGTACATGGCATCTTCTTTAACTTGAGAGGATGGAGATACTTGTTCCATGATAGCTTCAATTTGAGCCTTCATTTCAACCTTCTTCATTCTCTTTAGCTCTTTCTTCTCTTATCTTTCTACTTCCTCCCCCTTGTCAAGTGTGGCTTCATGTGCTTGTAGATTTCCAATGAGCTCTTCAATAGGGACATCCTTAAGAGACCTTGCTTCTTTAATGGAAGTCACCTTGGGTTACCATCTCTTGGGGAGAGTTCTAAGGATCTTTGAGTTGATCTCTCCACTAGACATAGGATGTCCTAGAACAAAAGGACCATTCACAATGGTGTTGAGCCTTGAGTACATGTTGGCTATCCTCTCCTCCTTTCTCATCTTGAAGTTCTCAAGCAGCCTTTTGAGCATGTAGACTTTGCTTTCCTTCACTTGATCTGTCCCTTCATAAGCGATGCATAGCTTTCTCCATACCTCATAGGCTATTTCACATGAAGAAATCTAGTTGAACTCGGTGGGGGTCTTGGAGGCATAGAGGATGTGCATGGCTCTAGCATTCAAGGTTGATTTCTTCAAGGTAGCTTCATCCCATTCTTCAATCTTTGTCTTTGGTAGCATGTATGGTCTATTCACCATTTGCCACATCTCAAGACTTGATCCTTGGATGTAGAATTGAAGCCTTCTTCACCAATAGAGGAAATTGCTCCCATCAAATATTGGTAGGCTGATCAAGTATATCCCTCCTAGGTAGTCACCCATCTTCTCCTACTTCTTGAAGTATGCTTGGAGAAGCCCGCTCTGATACCAATTGTTGGATCCTAGATGGGTGATTAGATACTCTAGGGGGGTGAATAGAGCTGAATGCACTTAAACAAAATTCATTAGACCTTCAAGATATATGATAAGATAAGGTTGCTAAATAGGTAATTTGAGTGCAACTAAAACATGCATAGCAAGGATGAGAGAGATTGAGCAAATACAAGTAGACAAGCTATTTAGAGTGGTTCCACACTTCAAACTAGAAGTATGTCAGTCCACTTACCTAGAGAGGTCAACCTCTAGGATTTCCTAACCATTGCATTCTTATATTCATTCATAAGACTTATAATACATGACCAAACAAAAGACTTACCTATCCAATAAAAAGAGTCTTCAACCTTACCAAGGACTTACCAACTTTGTAAGAGTCTTCTGCCTTCTTCCAAGGACTTACCTACTCGTGCACAAGTCTTCAGCCTTCAAGGAATTACCCACTCTTCTTAGATCTTCCGCCTTTGAATTCACCTTCATTTCGAGAAGCTTCCACCAAGGACTTACCCACTTGAGCAAGGAGTCTTCTACCTTCACCAAGGGCTTACCCACTCTTGCTCCAAGTCTTCATCCTTGATCTTCACCAAGGGACTCCTTCCCTTGTTCTTCTTCACCTCTCTTGGACAAGAGAGAGAACCTTCATCTTCATGGTTGAAATGAGAGATGGGGAGGTGTTGGAAGTGAGAGGCTCACAAGATATACATGTATGACTAGCTCTCTTACAAATCTCCTACTCACTCTAATGGATGTAGCAAGTGATTAAGCTTAGAGAGAGAGAGGAGGATGTAGGAAGCACTCAACTATAGAATAGGAAACTCACATAGAGTTTGCATTGAATGCTCAACCTTGAAATGAAGCCCAAGGGGTCCTATTTATAGCTAGGGATGCCTCTTAGCCTTTGGGAACACTTGAGAATAAAAACTAGCCGTTTTGTGACTTGCAACAGATATATTTTCACTTGTTGCAACTCCACAACGGCTAGAAGCACTTTTATGCACTTTTCCGTACAGTGCAATCGGTCGAGTTTCTATAAGGGTAACTCGACCGATAGAGTAAAAGACAAAGCCGATATTCAGACCACCGGTCGAGTTTGTCCTGGGGAAACTCGACCGACCAATGAAAATCGAATTGGTCAGCTACTCCATCGGTTGAGTTCTGTGTAGTGTAAACTCGACCGATCAAAAGTCATTTTCAAGATCCAATCAGGATCGGTCGAGTTTGCAACTCACAAAACTTGACCGATGAACATCCTGATGTGAATTTTGGAAAATGACTTTTGAGTGCTTAAACATTCGATCTAAGTGCTGTTGATATTTTCTAAGCTTAATTACAAGTCATACAATCATTACAAGTGATTTACAATATGATTCTAATAGATTTACATCATATTACAAAAATGTGCACTTGTATTGAGTTTGACTTGTCTTTTCTCCAATTTGAGATGCGCAAGATAGGGCATTTGGAGTGTGTCTATACCTAATCTGAAATCACTCAAGTAGAGACATTAGACACCAATATGTGAAATGGTTAGTCATCATCAAAACACGGGTTTAGTCAATTTAGACGTGAGTCAACATTGACCTAATTGACCTTGAGTCAACAGATAGTCTTCCTTCCACCTTCATCCAGGCCAAAACCATGGCCTTCCATGGGGAAACCCCACCTAGAACCCATAAACACATCATCTCCTTTTGTTCGTGTTTTTCACCTCTAAAGTGGAGAAGGTACTTCTTGCTTGAGATAGGAGATTTGTTGGAGAAACCAACCTCTCAAAGCTTGGTAACCTTACTTATCGAACCTGTCCACCTTCACTAGAGGTTTTTTGGAGGCCTATGCTTGACTTGGACTATTTAGACTTAGAAGTTGATGTATGATGTATCCCCTATTCTTCTATGTTGAGCAATTCACCTATGCTTATTCATTCTCTTTGTCCTATGGTCATAATCCTGTACACAATGTCTTTTCTTTTGAAAATCATGGTTCATGTGAAATACCTTATTTGATATTGATCATGTGATCATGGATATTCTTTTGAACTCTTATCTTATGCTTTGTTCATGATGGAACTCTAAAAGATGACATGTGATGTCTTTTGCCCACTTATGAGGTGGATGTATATGTTGGTCACTTATGTGGTGACTAGTTTATATAGTCTGACTATAATTTCTACTTGCCTCTACATTTAACATGCTACGTGATTCAGTAGCACTAGAGTAGTGTAATTGTATTGGTTTTTATGGCAGATGTGTTATTTCCTATCGACCAAATGTGATATTTCTTGTTCTTTTGGGATGGAAAGGAACCTCATACTCAGGGAAAGATGTGTGATTCTTGACCCATATTTTATAAATTTGGGAGATTGGTCGTATTCCTTTCTCTATTAGGTTTCAAGTTTATGAGACTTGGTCGCCTTTGTGTTTATATTGTTCTAGGGCTATGCTTATCTCAAATGCATGCAAGTTGATGATGATTGTAGGGGTGTGTGCCCTACTTTCTTTACATGTGCTAGTATGGCACAAATTTGTTGTTTTAATTATGGCAAGTATCTCTTTTGTTATTGAAAATCATTTCTCTTGATACACACTTGGGTTGTCCTTATCTTTTTCATGGGAATCCTTTACACTTTGATGTCCTTTATTCCATATATTGCCCAATTTCCTATGTAGTATGCACATACCAGCCTTTGCTAATGTCATCTATTTTCTCTTCTTGCTAGGGTATGCTTCTAACCCTAGGTGAAGGACTTGGATGATAAGGCATGAAGTTTTGGTCTAGCTTAAGGAGTTAAAGCTTGGAGTCAAAGTTGTTATGGTTTAGATTTACCTCTACTAGATCCTTATTTGAGTGATACACGTAAACCCTTTCTGGGAGATTATGATGTTCTTTTGTAACCTTATGATAAATTGAATATAGTCAACATTTTTATTCCACTTCTATACTTTGGTTGTTTTGAATACCGTTTATTGAAGTTTGAAAAGTTTTCACCTCTTCTAGCATACCTTTGAGTGTGTTTGGAATGGATGTTTTATTCTTCAAATATTTAGTAAGGGGGTGATCCCACCTCATTACACCATGGTATCAGAGCCCATAGTAGTCGGAATATGACTATTCTAGCATACCTTTGAGTGCGTTTGGAATGGATGTTTTATTCTTCAAATCTTTAGTAAGGGGGTGATCCTGCATCCTTACATCATGGTATTAGAGCCCATAGTAGTCGGAACCTGACTATTTTAATTTTGTCTCCCTATTTAGAATCCTTGCCTTACCTTTAAGTGACATGTTTGCCCTAGAGTTGATCAATAGATGATGAAGGGTTGATTTAGGATCATATAGTTTCACATTAGAATAATGATGAATAGATCCCTAATATACTTACAACTAAAAGATGCATAAGTAACCATAGTAACTTGAGGCTGTGTACCTTGGCCTTTAGGAAGCTACTAGGACATGAAGTTGAAAGCAAAGGTGTCCAGAAAGGATCAGGGTTCATGGGTTGGCAAGATTTTCCTCTGCACCACTAGCATGGTTTACGAGGACTCCTGAATCCATATGATACCGGCCTGGCCTGAGATGATATGAATTGTTCAAAATAGCATGCTTTTAGGCAATAGTAGCCATAGACATCTATATGATTTATCTTTAGGTACCCTAATATGTTGAACTAGTCTCCCAGGTGTAATGACTTGTTTGAGGATGGATACCCAATATAGTTCCCTTATGACCCATAAAACCAAATGTTTGGATAGTTATCCCTAGAACCTAGACTTTGAAGTTTGGTGTTTAGTAAGAAATCAGAGTACGCAATGAAGCGTGATGGATTTTGTATATGGTTTAGTTAGACTACCCTTTTACCTCTATATTAGTTTTCCTTGGTAGGTTAAATCCTTTAAGGAGTGGTGAATAAGTTGTTTTCTTATATGTGGATGTTTTGATTTTGAGGACAAAATCACTTTATGGGGTGGTGTGCTGTAACATACTAGGTCTCAGACCCTACCCTGGAAGTTGACATTTTGGACTTAGCCAAACAAGGTTGAAGATTAGACCTAAATAGATGTTTAGTATGACCCCAATGAGCTAATGCATATATATATCACCTTAATGCAACCTAATGTTCTAACATTAATCTTAGGTTTATAATGGATAAATAAAATATGCCACATAACTCATTTTGGTGGTAATATGAAGATAAGAAACTTAATTGGATGAATAATTTAGATAATGGGTCGTTAATGGGCCATATGAAACATCTCATAAAATTAAGTCTCAAAAGTGGAAACAAACTTCAAATTCTAAATCTACATATCAAAATTAGCCTACATGTCAAATTTCATCTAAGTTGGACAACCTTGAAATATTAGGATAAGTTTAGGAGAGAGAAAATGAGTAAAAGGGATAAGTAATGAATAATGTGATTATATAACTACAAAATATGTAAATAATGACAAATTAAAATTCAATACATCAAAGATAACTTGTGGATGAAGTTTGGTCCAATTTGGAAGCTGTTTGTGCAAGTTTTGCAATTTTAGGTACATTCTGGATTGTTTTTGCAATTTGCCCAATTGGGATGTTTTCTTTACAAATTGTCACATACATTATAATCCTTATATATTATCTTACCATTATCGACTTTTTGAACCATAGGGAACCTGGTTGCACCTTGGTTTGAAGGTGTTTCTCACCAAGGGCATTTTAGGAATTACTGTATTTATAAATGAGCTTATCTTTAGAAGCTATCAACCAATGGGTTTATTTCTTTGATTGGAGGTCGGTTGGGATGGCCTATAAGTGTCCATAAACTGAAATTTGATATTCAACAAGCCTCTGTGAGCTATCCTCTTGCATGGCCATGAAATCCCTGGGCTAAGGACACATGGAAAGCTCCATGGACACCTCATGCTTGACTCCTTCCTTATCCATAAAGGTTTGCATGTCCATAGGCACCCTTTGCATTGGACACATGGAATGTAACTTGACACCTCGTTCTTGAATTCTTCCTTATCCATAAAGTCTTGCATGTCCATGGACACCCTTATACATGACACATGGAAAGTCTCATTGACACCTCATACTTGACCTCTTTCTTTATATAGCCATATCTACCCCTTCCCAACTCCCAATTTGAAAACTCTTGATTTTCTTTATTTCCTCTAGCTTAGAGCATCATTCCTACTCTATTTTTCCACGAGGGTTCTATCCCAATGTAAAAGGAGATGCCTACCTTGGTGAAGAAGGCTCCTAGGGTTCCAAATTTCTCTATTTAGGATTTCTTAAGCTCCTCCTTGGTGATTTTGACCAAAATTAGTAAGTATCCTCCTTTCCTTCCCCATTTTCATGTTTATAGTCTTCCTTCCACCTTCCTCCAGGTCAGAACCATGGCCTTCCATGGTGAAACCCCACCTAGAACCCATAAACACCTCATCTCCATGTCTTTTGTTAGTGTTTTTCACCTCTAAAGTGGAGAAGGTGCTTCTTGCTCGAGATAGGAGATTTGTTGGAGAAACCAACCTCTCTAAGCTCGGGAACCTTACTTATTGGAATTTTCCACCTTCCCTAGAGGTTCTTTGGTGGCCTATGCTTGACTTGGACTGTTTAGACTTGGAAGTTGAGGTATGATGTATCCCCTATTCTTCTATGTTGAGCAATTTACCTATTCTTATTCATTCTCTTTGTCCTATGAACATTAGCCTATACACAATGTCTTTTCTTTTGAAAATCATGGTTTATGTGAAATACCTTATTTGATATTGATCATGTGATCATGGATATTCTTTTTAACTCTTATCTTATGCTTTGTTCGTGATGGAACTCTAAAAGATGACATGTGATGTCTTTTGCCCACTTATGAGGTGGATGTATATGTTGGTCACTTATGTGGTGACTAGTTTATATATTCTAACTATACTTTCTACTTGCCTCTACATTTAACATGCTATGTGATTCAGTATCACTAGAGTAGTGTAATTGCATTGGTTTTTATGGCAGATGTGTTATTTCCTGCCGAGCAGATGTGATATTTCGTGCTCTTTTAGGATGGAAAGGAACCTCATACCCAGGGCAAGATTTGTGATTCTTGGCCCATATTTTATATATTTGGGAGATTGGTCGTATTCCTTTCTCTATTAGGTTTCAAGTTTATGAGACTTGGCTACCTTTGTGTTTATATTGTTCTAGGGCTATGCTTATCTCACATGCATGTAGGTTGAGGATGATTGTAGGGGTGTGTGTCCTACTTCCTTTACATGTGCTAGTATATCACAACTTCATTATTTTAATTATGGCAAGTATCTCTTTTGTTATTGAAAATCATTTCTCTTGATACCCACTTGGGTTGTCCTTATATTTTTCATGGGAAGCCTTTACACTTTGATGTCCTTTATTCCATATATTGCTCAATTTCCTATGTAGTATGCTCATACCAGCCTTTGGTGATGTCATCTATTTTCTCTTCTTGCTAGGGTATGCTTCCAACCCTAAGTGAAGGACTTGGATGATAAGGCATGAAGTTTCAGACTAGCTTAAGGAGTTAATGCTTGGAGACAAAGTTGTTATGGTTAGATTTCCCTCTACTAGATCCTTATGTTGAGTGATACACGTAAACCCTTTGTGAGAGATTATTATGCTCTTTTGTAACCTTGTGATAAATTGAATATAGTCAACATTTTTATTCCGTTGTTATACTTTAATTGTTTTGAATACCATTTATTGAAGTTTGAATGTTTTTCACCTATTATAGCATACCTTTGAGTGTGTTTGGAATGGATGTTTTATTCTTCAAATCTTTAGTAAGGGGGTGATCCCGCCTCCTTACAGAAAAGATAGGTATCTCAATTATCAAAACCAAAGAGAATAGCAAAGGATCACCAAACAATCACCAAGGGGGGTTTCTCCAAACCCTAGCTCAACCTACAAGATGGATCGGCCACTTGATCTCCACCTTTACAAAAAAATAGAAGAGAACGAGATCCAAAAAATAAGAGAAAAAGAAAGGGTACAAAGGGTTTAGTTGCATGTAAGGATATAGGTTTATATATCATGAGGTGGGAGAGAGACAAAGATGGTTAGGTGTTATGCTAACACATCCCATGTGTCCACCAAAACTCATCCATGCAATCACCACACTCACACATGCATCAAGGGTGAGAAAACCAAGAAAACGCAACAACCTCACTTATTTAGGAAAAGCCATCGACTGGTGAAGATCGGCATGGTTGATTACCACTGAAGATCTTCAGCAACCAAGGTGATCTAAGCTCAACGACCACTAACCCTAGATTCTTGGTGACCCAGAGGGGTCACATGCCTCATCGAATTCCAAGACCAAAAGGTTACACTCAAACATCCTTGATTGAAGAGAAAAATGGATCAAAAGATCTCTGGTGACTGTCAAAACACAAGCTCATTGGTCAAACATGTATCAAGGTCAACCATCCACTTAGGGTATCTATGCAAGCCCTAATTCTTCAACACATGATGTCATCACATCAAAACAATTTAAAACATGGAACTCCTAAGCACCAATCTTTCCAACATGATGTCAAAATATGTGAGACACAACAAGCATGTGAAAAACTTCAAGAAAAACCCTCAACATGGATAAATTTCAATTAGGTCCAAAACAAGCACATATAATCATAGCTAGCTCAAACAACATCTGAAATGGACCAAACTTGAAACATAAGCATGTAACATGTTATCAAAGAACATCATAAGGTTTGATTAAGGTTTTAAGCATCAGAATACACTACGAAAGCAAAATAAACCAGAAAGCAAGGTCAGGGTTCTTACAACCATAAACCCCTAATAAGGATTTCACCCCCGAAATCCTATGTGAACAAAGATGATTACATACTACACATCTCATCCTCTAACTCCCACGTGTATTCCTCCATACCACGTGTAACATACTCGAATCTAGACATATGTATTAAATCTTCCTTCTTTTAGGCCTCTATTTGATTATGTTAACATATAGTACCTTTTACCCCCTATTATAAATCACATTAGGAATAATTAGTGTCATGTATTTATAAATACCCATAGTATTTTGTATATAGGGTAAAATAATAATAATACATTCAATAACAAGACTTGATGAACAAATATACTGGATATAATACTCGACTCTAAATTTAACACCTTAAAATATACCAAGGGTATAAGATGAAAGGAATCAAATTGATACATAACATAATGTTAAGGTGAGTAAATACATTAAATATGTATAATAAAAAAATAATGTAATCTACTATGGAACATCTTTCAAAGGGAAAATGATGACTAATCTAGACTCCCCTCATCCTAGTTATCCTATATACCAAATTTCATATAAATAGGACATTGTTTACACTACCATTTAATTGATTGAATTATAAGATTTTAATTGATATTAATGCATTTATCAACTATAGATAGAACTAGGTTATATTTCATTAACCATGTAACGAGACTCCCTCCCTATTTTACTATTTCTCTTCCCTGCTATGACTGCGTCATATCGGTAACGAACGACCGAAGTTCTCTCCTCCGCTCCCATCTTCTCTCCCTCATTCTCACATCTATTTTGTAGTCGAACGAGTCTTCCACTTCCCTTCTCTTACTCCAGTGGCTCTATTCTTCCTTCCTCTCCTCTTTACTACCACCTAAACCCTATCCTCCCTTTGTTCCTCGCTTCCCTAGTGCCCGAGATCTTGACAGCCGCCATCACTAGTATACATGCCGACGCCGACTCTAGCTTACAACCATCACGTAGAGGAAGTAGCCGCATTCGTCGATGCCTACATTCTCATGAACTGCTTGCTATAGACACCAACCAGGTTACACCTGCCCGTGCTCCCTCTCCTAACTATTCTTTTTCTTTTCCCTCCTCATGGATCCTCACCCCCTGGTACAAGACCTGCCCCAATTTGCTTCCTCACCCTCGTTTCCCTACCCCTTTGCTGGCGGTGCTCAAGTCTAGCCATGGTCTTCCTGGAAGAACTGCTCATTCTCTCACACACAAATGAGCATTAAATTGCCATGCCTTGGACCTGCTAGCTCCTATGAAATTTAGAGGCCTACTGGGTCGACAGACTTACAACTAGACACCCTCACATCTAACCTCAATAGCCACACTCTTCCTCCTCCTCTTCTTCTTTCATTTCATCTCTTTTGACCTACTCATGCTCAGGCCGCCGTACATACAACAGGGTGTTGCGACATGCTTTAGGAAGGTGTCAATGGTTCTGCAAGTCATCTACCCACAGTAAGATTGCCGCCCTTCAACCCTGGCGGCACTGCAAACCCACCTTCTATTCTTTCCTCACATCCAACGCACCCCAACCAGATAGTTTGCCCCCTTCCTCGTCTTCCTTCTCTCTTCTCTTATCCTTCTCTACCTGCGCCCAACAATGCCAAGCAATGCCATGAAGCAGTGATCGTCTCCAAACAATGATATTGTTTTTAGGTAGTTTTGCCAATCCAAACTAATTCTCATCCACCCCGTCCTCCTCATCTCTTACTACTCTTCCTAAATCTCATCTTGCCATTGTGCCTAATAACTTAACTGATAAGAGTTTGTTGTCACCCACTGTGATCATTGTCAAGAGTCTCTACATCAACCTCAAGCCATGAACGAGTACTACCTCCACCCCTGCTGGCGTCATCCTCAACTCAACCAAGAGCCCAAGGCCTTGCACCTACCTACACCCTGCAACAAGCCAATCGACATACATGCAGGTTTATAGTGTGCACTGCCACCACCAGCAGTGCACCTGCTACCTTGAAACACAATGAAACCTTGAGGTGGGTCTGCTATCACCGTGCCAGAGACGTGGTCAGTGTGGATCAATCTACAAATGGCTTTCAGACCTCCACACAGCTTGCCTAGTCACTCTACTTTATGTGAGCACTGCCACGAGAAGATCCACCCAGTAGGTTGTCTCCATCCATGGCAAGGAGAAGATAACATAAGGTTCAACCACTACTCCATCAAGAACCCTTCATGTTTATGTCTACTGGTTAGTGCCTTCTTTACCTTTCTTTCAATTGGTTACAATCCTTTATTGAAGACCTTTTCATCACTAGTTAATATGGGTAGTAGACATGTTATATATTAAACTTAGTCATAAATAAACAATAGGATGTTTGATCCATCACTATTGTATATGTATCACATTAACATGCATATAGGTGTACTGATAATACTAGTATATATGACTGAATCCATCTTATGTAGTCACAATGCTATCAACTCAATTAGTACTAATATATTATACAATCTGTAATTGAGAATGGTCAAGACTATATTTAAATCCCAAAATATATTATAAGAATCAAACCCCAAATACACATATAGGTATATTTGATGACAATTAAAAGCACACATGGATCTAACATATGCATATATTTAGATTGATCTATTTGAATAAAATGGAATATGAGAGAATCTACATGATTAGGAGGGTTGTGTTATAAACATAAGCATGACTTAGGCTACATCAAAAATTACCACAATTCATCCTGATATTGCACTCTTATTTTAATGATATTCAAGAACTAGATAATAAAATGTGCACACACATTAGTATTCAATGTAACATATGGTTCCACAAATAATGTGAAATCATATAGTGATAAAGAGATATAATTACGTTTTAAGACCTATACTGGAAGGAATACATGTTGTTACTAATACATATATATATATATATATATATATATATATATATATATATATATACATGTAAAATGAAAAGTGTATACAATATCTAATCTACGCATATTATAGTCAATAACTAAATGGTGAAGAATTTATGAGTAACTGTGGATGACAAATAGTGTACCCTACCTTAAAGTGGATATGTATATGTAATAACTACCACTTGGACATCTGTAGATATATATTGATGTCATATATTCACTTAATAAGATTAAAACCTTTTATTTGTCATTGGGTGTCTAGGACTAGATCAAGAATAATGTGAAAAATCTTTAATAAGAATGTATACATAGGGTTGCTTTGGTTTAACTAACAGACCTAAAATTTTCCTAGGATGAAAACTTGACTTCATGGACCAAGTATGTAGAATGTGTTAAACATTAGCTATGAAGCATAGGCATGTACATCCTCTATTTTATTTTGGGCATTATTTGGCTAAAACTACTTTCTTTTAATGAGGCATCCCTTGAACTATTTTCCCTAATGAAATCTAATTTCTTAGACATTTATATTTCCTGATGTTGATTCATTATATCCATGTATTTCTGAACTACCTTGTTTATGGGTTCTTGGACCCTACTTGCTATGATTGCCTTTTTTAATGAAAAATTGACTAAAATGCTAGTCTTGCCTCTCTATTTTATGCATACTACATGTTTGAATAGAATATATAGAATAGTGGTACTTATGTACAACCATACTTATATAAGGTGTGTGTTTCCGCCCGGGGTGTGCGTTTCCACCCTTATTTATTTTAGTCCATGATCCAATGCTGTTATGACCCTGTTTTAGGTATATTTAGTCTACATTGTTATGCATGCAAACATTTATTGTTTTATATTGAGATTGGTGGCAAACTGTCATTGCAAGACACTTTTATTATCATGCTTGTAATCTAGATTTTCATACTACTCATTTCTCTTGTTACATTCCTCTTGAACTTACCTAATTGCAAATAGCCCTCTTATTGTGGGAACATCTCTTTTATACTTTTAATCCAATATAATGTCCAAAGTGTTTATTATATGTACATGCTCAGCCTTTGGTGACCTCTACTTTGTTTCCCATGTTCTGGATGATGTTCCCTTCCACCCAGGTATAGGTACTTTAGAAGACAAGGATGCACAAAGATTGTATACATGATATTGAACCCAATGATAGCTTGGAATGGTCGGGTTACCCTCTGCAATAGGTCTTGTAGGAGATTAGAGTTATTAGATGTATACCTTTTTCTTTATTATACCACCTTTTATGTGAGGAACAATTGTATAATGATACAAACTGTAACTTTATAATAGTTTTGTTTCTTCTACTTTATTATTACATGACTCTTCTATTTTACCATTTGAGTGGACCCCTATCGGGCCCCACTCTTCACAAAATGGTATCAGAGCCAAAGCGGTCGGTAGCTTGACTATTTTAATTATCCTAGGTTGACCCTTAAATAGGTACGTGACCCTTAAAGGTATTTTGATATACCAATTTCTTAGTAGTGAGTAGTAATTAGGGTTTTCAATGCCTAACTAAGAGGTCACTACCACTCCCCAACACACTACTGTGGATGAGACTCAATTTTTGAGTAACCTAGTTACTCCTACCCTCTTCATAAAGGTGGGATTTCATTACGTAGAAGTTGGGTACTTAGTTCAACTACTATGAAGTTAGAATGACTTGAACACACATGGCTAGACTTAATGCTAGTTCCCACCTTGACCCCTTCCCATTACTATTTTTTATTCTCGAATACGTTCGCTTGAGAACTGAGCATGCATGAATGATGAACACAAAATTCTAGTAGGTTCTAGAATTGAGATTATATCCTTGGTACTAAGGGATACTGAATCGGTATGCTAGGTTATGCATGCTTGCCTTCAGCATTTAGTATCTCAGCATAAGAATGCCCCTATTCTATCCTTTTAAGAACAAGATACCATCCTCATGAACTTGTTACGCATCGTGTGTGAGGATTGGTGGATGGAAGGCATTAGTTCTATAGGTCATTCTTAGGAGTTCACCTCTCATTCATGCGGTGTAGCTAATATTACCTAGTGAATGAAGAGATGGGTAATGTGACAATGTCGTGCACTTTGTTTTATTTATTTATTTATAAAATACACCAATGTTGTAAAATGGCAGTGTCAGGGAAATCTTGAAACTCTTCCTATGACATTGGATAATCATATGACTCCCTTAGGTCTCGAGTTGAGGCAGTAAAAATTATGATTAAGAGTGACATGTGGAATGGTGGATATCATGCTTATTAGGTTTGATGGAAGTTGAATGTGTGCCATGAGAAACCCTCTTCCTCCTATTCATATGTTTTAGAGATGAAACCTTATGTCCTTTTAAGAGTTTGAAGAACTAGACCCTCTTAGTGGAATGTAATAGCATATGCAGTGTGTGGTGGGTATTGGTTGACTTGGTTCTCGCAGTGATTTTTTAGCGCCATTTTTTGAGTTCTTATCGCAATGTTTTCTTTGTCAAACTTATTTTCATTATTAAATTATATGTACACAAGATTTTTTTTTGGATTTTATCAAAGATTTTTGGAACCAAGTCACCAGAAAAAGAAAGCTTGAGTTGTAAAAAAACCCTTTCGTGTAGAAATAGTTGGCAAGCATGATCAATATGAGCCTTAGGACTCAATGTTGTGTAGATAATACGATGATGATGTTTTGGATATGTAAATTCTTGTTGATCCACCCTTGTTTCCTAGAATATGTTTATCTAAGTCATAGGTCAATCCTTTTAAGGAGTGGAGTGTTTTACGCCTTAGTCGCCAAGACTGTAACTTAAAAAGTAATTGAACTAAGTAGAGGTTAAAACAACTAATATTAGGGTGATAAATTTAGTTGCCAACTAACTAGGGTGAGTGGGTAAAACTTAAAAATATGAGTACCATGAAGGTTACTTAAATACTTAAAATCAAATATTAAGATTGATATTCATGTATACATAATGGTAAATTAGGTAGATAAGATATTATTACTAAGAAAGATAGAAACATGTAATTGTAGTACATTTCGGACACAATAGTGGGCTAGATTTAATTGGGTGGATTGCAAGGACGAAATCTTCTTTAAGGGGTGGATTGTTGTAATATACTCGAATCTAGACATATGTATTAAATCTTCCTTCTTTTAGGCCTCTATTTGATTATGTTAACATATAGTATCTTTTACCCCCTAATATAAATCACATTAGGAATAATTAGTGTCATGGATTTATAAATACCCATAGTATTTAGTATTTAGGGCAAAATAACAATAATACATTCAATAACAAGAATTGATGAACAAATATACTGGATACAATACTCGACTCTAAATTTAACACCCTAAAATATACCTAGGGTATAAGATGAAAGGAATCGAATTGATACATAACATAATGTTAAGGTGAGTAAATACATTAAATATGTATAATATAAAATAATGTAATCTACTATGGAGCGTCTTCCAAAGGGAAAAATAATGACTAATCTAGACTCCTCTCATCCTAGTTATCCTATATACCAAATTTCATATCAACAGGACATTATTTACACTACCATTTAATTGATTGAATTATAAGATTTTAATTGATATTAATGCATTTAGAAACTATAGATAGAGCTAGGTTATATTTTATTAACCATGTAACGTGGCTCCCTCCCCATGTTACTATTTCTCTTCCCCGCTATGACTGCATCATATCGGTAACGAATGACCGAAGTTTGCTCCTCCATTCCCCATCTTCTCTCCCTCATTCTCGCATCTATTTTGCAGTTGAACGAGTCTTCCACTTCCTTCTCTTACTCCAAAGGCTCTATTCTTCCTTCCTCTCCTCTTTACTACCACCTAAACCCTAGCCTCCTTTCGTGCCTCACTTCCCTGGTGCCCGAGATCTTGACAGCTGCCATCACTAGTGTACATGTCGACGCTGACTCTAGATCGCAACCATCACGTAGAGGAAGTAGCCCCATTCGTCGACGCCTACATTCTCACGAACTGCCTACTACAGACACCAACCAGGTTACACCTGCCCATGCTCCCTCTCCTAAATCTTCTTCTTCTTTTCCCTCCTCATGGATCCTCGCCCCCTGGTACAAGACCTACCCCAATTTGCTTCCTCGCCCTCATTTCCCTACCCCTTTGCTGGCGGTGCTTAAGTGTAGCCATGGTCTTCCTGGAAGAACTGCTCATTCCCTCACACACCAATGAGCATTAATCTGCCATGGCTTGGACCTGCTAGCGCCTATGAAATTCAGAGGCCTACTGGGTCGACATACCTGCAACTAGACACCCTCACATCTACCCTCAATAGACACACTCTTCCTCCTCCTCTTATTCTTTCCTTTCCTCTCTTTCAACCTGCTCATGCTCAGGCCGCCGTACATACAACAGGGTGTTGCGACCTGCTTTGGGAAGGTGTCAATGGTTCTGCAAGTCATCTACCCATAGTAAGATTTCCTCCCCTTCAGCCCTAGCGGCGCTGCAAACCCACCTTCTATTCTTTCCTCACATCCAGCGCACCCCACCCGGATAGTTTGCCTCCTTCCTCATCTTCCTTCTCTCTTCTCTTATCGTTCTCCACCTGCGCCCAACAATGCCAAGAAACGCCATGAAGCAGTGATCGTCTCCAGACAATGATATTGTTTTTAGGTAGTGTTGTCGATCCAAACAAATTCTCATCCACCCCGTCCTCCTCATCTCTTACTACCCTTCCTAAATCTCATCTTGCCATCGTGCCCAATAGCTTATCTGATTAGAGACTATTGTCACCTACTATGCCACGAGAAGATCCACCCACTAGGTTTTCTCCATCCATGGCAAGGAGAAGATAACATAAGGCTCAACCACTACTCCATCAAGAACCCTTCAAGTTTATGTCTACTGGTTAGTGCCTTCTTTACCTTGCTTTCAATTGGTTACAATATTTTATTGAAGACCTTTTCATCACTAGTTAATATGGGTAGTAGACATGTTAGATATTAAACTTAGTCATAAATAAACAATAGGATGTTTGATCCATCATTATTGTATATGTATCACGTTAACATGGATATAGGTGTACTGATAATACTAGTATATATGACTGAATCCATCTTATGTAGTCACAATGCTATCAACTCAATTAGTACTAATATATTATACAATCTGTAATTGAGAATGGTCAAGACTATATTTAAATCACAAAATAGATTATAAGAATCAAACCCCAAATACACATATAGGTATATTTGATGACAATTAAAAGCATACATGGATCTAACATATGCATATATTTAGATTGATCTATTTGAATAAAATGGAATATGAGAGAATCTACATGATTAGGAGGGCTGTGTTATAAACATAAGCATGACTTAGGCTACATCAAAAATTACTACAATTCATCCTGATATTGCACTCCTATTTTAATTATATTCAAGAACTAGATAATAAAATGTGCACACACATTAATATTCAATGTAACATATGGTTCCACAAATAATTTGAAATCATATAGTGATAAAGAGATAGAATTACTTTTTAAGACCTATATTGGAAGGAATACGTGTTGTTACTAATATATATATATATATAACATGTTAAATGAAAAGTGCATACAATATCTAATCTATGCATATTATAGTCAATAACTAAATGGTGAAGAATTTATGTGTAACTGTGGATGACAAATAGTGTACCCTACGTTAGAGTGGATATGTATATGTAATAACTACAACTTCGACATATGTAGATATATATTTATGTCATATATTCACATAATAAGATTAAAAACTTTTATATGTCATTGGGTGTCTGGGACTAGAACAAGAATAATGTGAAAAATCTTTAATAAGAATGTATACATAGGGTTGCTTTGGTTTGACTAACAGACCTAATATTTTCCTATGATGAAAACTTGAGTTCATGGACCAAGTATGTAGAATGTGTTAAACATTAGCTATGAAGCACATGTATGTACATCCTCTATTTTATTTTGGGCATTATTTGGCTAAAACTACTTTCTTTTAATGCAGCATCTCTTGAACTATTTATCCTAATGAAATCTAATTTCTTAGACATTTATATTTCCTGATGTTGACTCATTATATCCATGTATTTCAGGACTACCTTTTTTATATGGGTTCTTGGGCCCTACTTGCTATGATTGCCTTTTTTATGAAAAATTGACCGAAATGCTAAACTTGCCTCTCTATTTTATGCATGGTACATGTTTGACTAGAATATCTAGAATAGTGGTACTTATGTACAACCATACTTATATAGGGCTTGTGTTTCCACCTGGGGTGTGCGTTTCCACCCTTATTTCTTTTAGGCCATGATCCTATGGTGTTATGGCCCTATTTTTGGTATATTTCTTCTATATTGTTATGCATGCAAACATTTATTGTTTTATATTGAGATTGGTGGTAAACTGTCATGGCAAGACACTTTTATTATCATGCTTGTAATCTGGATTTTTATACGCCTCATTTCTCTTGTTACATTCCTCTTGAACTTACCAAATTGCAAATAGCCCTCTTATTATGGGAACATCTCTTTTATACTTTTAATCCAATATAATGCCCAAAGTGTTTATTATGTGTACATGCTCAGCCTTTGTTGACCTCTACTTTGTTTCCCATGTTCTGGGTGATGTTCCCTTCCACCCAGGTATAGGTACTTTAGAATACAAGGATGCAAAAAGATTGTATACATGATATTGAACCTAAGGATAGCTTGGAATGGCCGGGTTACCCTCTGCAACAGGTCTTGTAGGAGATTAGAGTTATTAGATGTATACCTTTTTCTTTATTATAACACCTTTTATGTGAGGAAGAATTGTATAATGATACAATCTGTAACTTTGTAATAGTTTTTTTTACCCTGATTTATTATTACATGACTCTTGTATATTACTATTTGAGTGGATCCCTATCGAGCCCCACTCTTCACACCACGGTGATGCCAAAAAACATTAACAAGAACTATATGCTTCTTCTTCAACTCCTTCATCGTCCTATCTAGGATCAACATAGGACCCTCAACATATGACATGTCCTCCTGCAACTCAACCTCTACTAGCTGCAACGTCAACTCCATATCTGATAGACATTTCCTCAACATAGAGATATGGAGCACATCATGAAACTTATGCAATTCTAGCGATAGCCGCAACCTGTAAGCCACCTTCCTAAGACATGCCACCATAAGGTATGGCCCCATAAACCTGGGAGCCAACTTACCCTTCTTACCAAACCTCAATACTCCTTTCCAAGGAGAGACCTTAAGATACATACAATCTCCTACTTGGAACTCCAAGGTCCTATCATGGTTTCTAGCAACACATCATTGCTACCCAAGTAATTGGAAAATTTGGAGCAACTTTAACCTTCAATATGCGATTGGTGTTTTAGTGTTTTTATAGTTCATGTGTCACTGATATCCATATTGAACTCGAGGCTTGGAGTCATCAACATCTGTAAAGTTCAATCCATGTTCCTTAAACTAGATCAGACTGTTTGAGATATATGTAAACTCAATGTCACATATTGACTCACACGGGCATGACCATGCATTTCCCAATCTCGTTTATCACGTAACCATGATATCATACTCTTGTAGGAGGGGCAAATCCCATTTACAACATGCACAATCATCTCCATGTATCAAAATGCACCTGGGCATCACCTTCATGGTAACCCTTATTCAAGGTCATGGTGGATGATGTCAAAGTACACCTAATGACATGTGATGAGTGTAGTGATTTCAAGTTTAAGAACCACAATCACCACCAACACTATAAATGATTCTGACTGCCAAATCATAGTTTTCATGTATCAACTCTTAAGGTAGGTCTATCCAATACACTGTTCTCCAACACGTATCTATGTGTTTGGTTTGATATCACATATCATGACTTAATGAGATTCTGTCGTCAACCAACACACATTCTAGTCGTATGTGTTATTATTGTCTATCAGCCTTCCGCATTAACGTCCAACTAGAGACATACCAAGAATGCACATACTCTTGACATCTGTATGATCTCATTGTTCAGGTTGTCAACCCGAATACATATGTCACTGAGTAATATCATTCTTTAGACATTTACTATATTACATCTTTATCTCATAATTGAATAGAATAAAATAAATTGGAAGATTGCCTTTATTATTAATCAAATCATTTACAATATATACCATTACAATCATCATATGATTAACTCTCAGGGCGTTCATACCCACAACAATCACAAAACCTACTAGTTGGGGCTTAAAATTCAACCTATAATGTTAGGTCCTCCTAGGTATTCCTGTTATGACACCTATCTCTTAGGTATAAAGACCCATATATCATCCCATTTAATATCTCATTCATATTTCTCATAACACTAGAAATGTGGCCTCAACCACACTCATATACATATCCCAATCAGGACACTGAAGAAAACAATAATTGATTACCCACATATACTCAAATTTAGATGACTCCAAGTACCTTCTCACAATCTAAGGTAGCGACAAGATTACCTGATTCACTCTTCTGACTTCTGAACACTAACATAGTTCCTACAGTTATAGGGCACTACATGATTAGAGTCACTTGATTAATTAGGCTAACCACTCATTATTTACTAAGAAACTAGGGATATAAAATCATAAAGATGTACTACAATGTTAATCAAGTATAAGAAACCCTAGAATCTATAAAAACCTCATATCAAACACCAAACTGCCCATACTTAGTCCAATTCACCATATTTGGACATGACAAGGCAAATTCATTATATTTGGACATAACAAGGCCTAGCCATCATAAAGGTTCACCTTTTCCCTAGATATCTCTCATCACAATTCAGAAATAAAAGTCCATACCCAAATCTATTCAAAATCCTTAGTATGAGGGAAATATAACCATGGTAATATTATGCATTAAAATACCATCTTTAATCAAGAGATATATATACCATGAAATTTCAGCATTCTAAGGACTAGGAACACATTTTCCCACTATAAATTAACATGCAAACAAGAAGGAAGTAATAAGATTTGGATTTCTTCCAACATGGTATCAAACAACCCATAAGTTAGCATTTTTAGGACAAAAACATGTATATTTTGAAATTTCAACCTTTGTGCAACAACAAGGTTTAAAATAAATAATCATTTAATAGGTAGGAGGTATAATAATATTGTGATTAACTTCCATACTACTAGAATCACTCATAAAAATCATTCTTTTAGTCAAATTGTCAAATTGGGTCAAAATCTATGGGCTCCCAAGGGTTTTCCCATTTAAGTTGGGTTTGGATGATGAAATTTGTCACCCACTGGAAATCACCCAAATCCATACCCACCCAGTTATATAGTGGGTTTTACAGGTGAACGGTGGGCACCCGCAGGTGACCAAGTTAACCGAAGTCAATATAATTTTTATATATATTATAAGATACACCTATTAAGACACACTACCAGTTTCACATAAGTTATATCTGTACTTTTTATTGTAGTAAGTTGTAATCTCTTTATTTTTTACTTGCAATACACGATATTAAGTATGTGTAATATTAGGAATGTCTAATGATAAATAACAAAATTATGTATTCCTTTTTGTGATATTTTATATGTTAAAAACTACGACATTGACTTTCCCAATTTTACATCGAGATACAACAATTAACTACTATGTTTTTCTTTTAATTTTATCTAAATGTAAGTCAATATCCAATCGATTAGTTTGATATTAAATATAGTAGTTGGTTGGTTTCTTTATATTTGACACTAAAAATATAGTTGCGAGCTATTTTATTGTTGTTTTTATTGTTAAGTGAAAAAACTATCAACTTATTTTAGATTGAACACATTTTATATGGGCACATGCGGGTCAATCCTCAACCTACTGAATTGGGTTTAGATGTCATTTTCTTCCACCCATTTTAAGCTATATCCTTTTGATCCAAACACGTGAGACTCACACCCACAACGACCTACCCAAATCCAACCAACCCATCCACCTATTTGATAGGCCTACTTGAATTAGAAACAGAAAATGCCTCCTTGCTTGCTAAAATCAATGTGCATGAATCTTGTTCTAGTTCTACTAATAGAGAGAATGATGTTGTTGCTCTTAATATTGATAGAGATTCTTATTTAACTAAATCTCTTTGCTTATAAAATGATCTTTTGCATGCTAGAGATAATATCAATCATTTGTCTTCTACTATTACTTCTCTTATACATGATAATGATAGTTTGAGATCTTCTTTGTAAATATTCTTAGTTGGTAAGAAGATCCTTAATGATATCCTACACCATACTACCAAACAAATTGGTAGACATGGTTTGGGGTATGATAGTAGTCAAAGGAACAACAAAGGTAAAGGACCTCCAATATTCCATGGAGAATCCTCTAGTTCCAAGACTATGGGAACATGCAACTATTGCAATGAAATTGGTCATTATTCTACTTGGTGTCCTTTTAGGAAAGCACCCAAGCGCAATAGGACTTGGGTTGCTAAAATAACCCCTCCGGACCCAAAAACATGATTGGGGACCATTTCATCTTTCTTCTTATAGGTACTTGCAAATGGATTGACTTGAGCTAATGAATTGCAAATTGACTTCTCAATCCACATGAAAGAAGAAAGGTGAGATGTGTAGAGGGTGACAACAAGTGGAAAAAGTAATGGTAAGAACAAAGGCAAAATTTTCTTGCTTATAAGCTTTCTTAACTTGTTTTTGTCAAGCTAGTGTGCACTATGCATGTGGTTTTTGAGTTAAAAGTGGTATTTTGTGATTCTCTTCACACTCTTGCTCAAAACTTGTTTCTAATGCTTTCATAGTGCATTACTAACTTGCTTACACATGTTTGGATATGGTTTGTATTTTTAGCATGCCTTTAAATATGTTTTCATGAAATATATGTGCCTTTTGACAGTTGCTCTGTTGGTTGAGTTTTCCCTATTTGAAACTCGACCGATAGGCACCAATGGGTGTTTCCAGCAGCTGTCATCGGTCAAGTTGTCAATACACAAAACTCGATTGATAACACTGTGCACAGAATATACATTTGTCTTATTGAATGAGAATTTCCCTCTCAACTAGATTTTCTCAACCAATAGCCTTATTCTTTGGCACTCTCATTTGGTACCTTTATATATGCATATTTCCTTGTTCTAAATTGACTATCTTGCTTGCAACTCTATCTCTCTAATTGCTCTAAATTGGCATATCTATATGTTGTAATTACTTGCCTTGAGTTGTTTTGCAGGTTTTGATGATGACCTCTTTGGATCTCTTGGTTGTGTCTAAAATTGCTTCCGTTGTACTCTAACTTCCTACATCTATCTAGGTGTATATCTTATTTTGAAACAACCTTGAGGTTCTTAGGGGTAATCATCTTATGGTAAGGATGCATATCTAGTGAGTTATATCCTTTCATGCTTCTAAAATTGCTTATCTCTTTGTTTGGATATATCTCGACATCTACTCATAGCTTCCTCTTTAACTTGTGCATCTTTCGCTATGATGTAGATCCTACTAGTAGTCCTAAGTTGTGATAACATCTACTAGTACTTCATACACATGTAGTTCTAGCCTTGTTTAAAATTGGCATCTTTGTTCATCTATATGCTATGCTTGTATCTTGTCTCATACATGCTCAAGCTTGTTCCTTGAATTGCATATCTACTATCTTAAGTTGCTTGCATAAAATTGTGATGCAGGGTACATAGATCTACATTATATGTAGAAATTGGAGTATTTTTGGATTTTATGCAGATTTTGCTCCAGTTTTAGTTTTTGGTGCAAGACTAGTGTTTTTCATGCAGAAACGACCTTCTGAGCAAGGTTCATGGCTTTTCCATGAGCCTTGACACTTTTTGGGAAAATTTTGTCATCTTGAGGGTCAAAATTGCAATTTATTATTTTTCTACAGCACCTTATCTTGCATTTTGGGTTGTTCAAGTATATGCTTTAACTTGCTTTTCTTTCTATTCTTGGACAAGCCCCTATCTGTCCTCTTTTACCCTCCTCATATAACTTTTGTTATCTCCTTTCTCTTAACAAGTGGTGTTTCTTCTTTCTTCATAACCCCACTTTTTGAAATGACAAAGGGGGAGAAAGGTATGTCTTCTTTTAAAAGAGGAAGAAGGCATGTCTTACATGAAGAGGAGAAGTATGTCCATGTAAAAGGGAGTAGGTAAATGGGAGAAGACGTATATGTGTAGAACATATAAGAGTAGAAGACATGGTATTCTATAAATGTTATCAAAGCTAACCATGCAGGAGAAATAGCATCAATTGAGGGGGAGTATGAGAACTCCACTAGAATCAATTGAGGGGGAGCATATGAACTCCATTCTATTGAAACCCCTAGGTTTCTCCGAAGGTATGAATTTACTTAAAAGATTTCAATACATTTATGGAATGGTTTGTCATCTTCAAAAAGGGGGAGAATGTTGACTCAAGGTCAATTAGGTTAATGTTGACTCACATCTAAATTGACTAAACCCGTGTTTTGATGATGACTAACCATTCCACATATTGGTATCTAATGCCTCTACTTGAGTGATTTCAGATTAGGTATAGACACACTCCAAATGCCCTATCTTGCACATCTCAAATTGGAGAAAAGACAAGTCAAAGTCAATACAAGTGCATGTTTTTGTAATATGATGTAAATCCATTATAATCATGTTGTAAATCACGTGTAATGATTGTATGACTTGTAATTAAGCTTAGAAAAAATCAGGAGTACTTAGATCGAATGTTTAAGCACTCAAAAGCCATTTTCCAATATTCACATCAGGTTGTTCATCGGTTGAGTTCTGTGAGTTGCAAACTCGACCGATCCTGATTGGATCTTGAAAATGACTTTTGATCGGTAGAGTAGCTGACCAATTACATAGAACTCGACCGATAGAGTAGCTGACCAATTCGATTTTCATTGGTCGGTTGAGTTTCCCTAGGACAAACTCGACCGATGGTCTGAATATCAGCTTTGTCTTTTACTCTATCGGTCGAGTTACCCTTATAGAAACTTGACTGATTGCACTGTACGGAAAAGTGTAGAAAAGTGCTTCTAGCCGTTGTGGAGTTGCAACAAGTGAAAATATATCTGTTGCAAGTCACAAAATGGCTAGTTTTTGTTCTCAAGTGTTCCCAAAGGCTAAGAGGCATCCCCAGCTATAAATATGACCCCTTGGGCTTCATTCTAAGGTTGAGCATTCAATGCAAACTCTATGTGAGGTTTCTATTCTATAGTTGAGTGCTTCCTATAGCCTCCTCTCTCTCTCTAAGATTAATCACTTGCTAATCTATTAGAGTGAGTAGGAGATTTGTAAGAGAGCTAGTCCTACATGTATATCTTGTGAGCCTCTCACTTCCACCACCTCCCCATCTCTCATTTCAGCCATGAAGATGAAGGTTATCTCTATTGTCTAAGAGAGGTGAAGAAGAACAAGGGAAGGAGTCCCTTGGTGAAGATCAAGGCTGAAGACTTGGAGCAAGAGTGGGTAAGCCCTTGGTGAAGGCAGAAGACTCCTTGCTCAAGTGGGTAAGTCCTTGGTGGAAGCTTCTCCAAATGAAGGTGAAGTCAAAGGCGGAAGATCCAAGAAGAGTGGGTAATTCCTTGAAGGCTGAAGACTTGTGCAAGTGTAGGTAAGTCCTTGGAAGAAGGCAGAAGACTCTTGCAAAGTGGGTAAGTCCTTGGTAAGGTTGAAGACTCTTTGTATTGGATAGGTAAGTCATTTGTTTGGTCATGTATTGTAAGTCTTATGAATGAATATAAGAATGCAATGGTTAGGAAATCCTAAAGGTTGACCTCTCTAGGTAAGTGACAATTTGCATGTGATAATTTGCAAAGAAAACCTCCCAATTGGGTAAATTGCAAAAAAGTCCAGAATGTACCTAAAATTTCATAACTTGCACAAACAAAATCCAAATTGGACCAAACTTTATCCACAAGTTATCTTTGATGTGTTGAATATTAATTTGTCATTATTTCCATATTTTGAATTTATATAATCACATTATTTATTACTTATCCCTTTTACTCATTTTCTCTCTCCTAAACTTATCTTAATATTTCAAGGTAGTCCAAATTAGATGAAATTTGACATGTAGGCTAATTTTGATATGTTGATTTCGAATTTAAAGTTTGTTTCCACTTTTGAGACTTCTTTTTATGAGATATGTCATATAGCACATTAACGGCCCATTATCTAAATTATTCATCCAATTAATTCTATTATCTTCATATTATCACCAAAATGAGTTATGTGGCCTATTTTATTTATCCATTATAAACCTAAGATTAATGTTAGAACATTACGTTACATTAAGGTGATCTATACATGCATTATCTCATTGGGGTTATACTAAACATCTATTTCGGTCTAACCTTCAACCTTGTTTGGCTAAGTCCAAAATGTCAATTTCCAGGGTAGGGTCTGAGATCTAATATGTTACATTTTCTTTATGTTTTCTTGCTACCCTACCCTTATTCTTCTCTTCTTGTATGAACCCATGGAGCTTCTTCCATGGTAGTGTTTGAGTTGAGGTTGAATATCTTCCCTTCTTTGCCATCGTACCTAGGGTTTTTCTCTCCTCCTTGACCAAGGGTTTGTTCCTTATTGGAGGTGGATCTAGCTTGGCTGAGAGTGGTGATCAAGATAGGGTTCTTAACCCTCTTTTCTTGGAACTTCCTTGTTGTTGGAGTTGCTTCATCATCTTTGAGGAGAGTTATAAAACTTTCTCCTCAATTATTGTTTAGAATTAACTTGCATGCAAATAATCTACCCTAAAAATGTGATTCCATGTAGTAAGATAATATCCTTGATCTAGAGTTTATTTTATGGTGATCTTGACTAGAGAAATCCCCTTTGTAGAACCCTAATCCTTGTGCCTAAAAACTTTCTTGGTGATGAATGTTTTGGTGCATGCATGTTGGTGGGCATGCTGGTTTTCTCTCTTTCAACTTATGGTTTTATTCTCTCTCATGATCATTATCCATTAAGGTTTTGGATACGACTTTATTCATGTTACTTACTCTTTGACGATTTTTGGTTTCATGGTGATGATCAACCTGTTTGATCTTGAGGTTTATAAGGTTTTCTCTCTCTCTTCTTCATGTGGTCGCCAAGAGTATTGAGGATTGTTGTCGCCAAGATTTCCTTAGTTGTTGATGAAGGTTTCTCTCTATGGCTTGGTCTCTATGTTTGATGATGAGTTCTCTTCGGTCACCAAGTTTTGACCTTTGTAGTTGTTGATGCCTTGGACCTTACTGGTCTTTGAGCGTGGTTAACCCTAGTCCATCAATCGTTGAAGGCGGTCAATGAAGGGGTTGAACCCTAGTTTCTTCAGTCACCAATCGCACTCCTTTTGCTATGGTCGATGATATGTTTTGACCTAATGCTCACTAAGGTGGTGTGACCTATCTTCAGCGGTTGATGACACCACCTATCCTATGCAACTGATGATGTTTTCTGGTCTACTTGGTTATGGTGTTTTGTTGACTCTATGTAGATGATGTTTGACCCTATTGCTTCTACGATTGTTGGATATAGTGATAATTGGGGTTTGCTTCTAATTGCTGATTTGAAACCTAATTTTGGTTACCTTGATGAACCTTAACCCTAATTCAAGTACATGATGATATTGCTTAGCTTTCTTGAGTAATTAACATGTTGATGAAGTATTTTCTCTCTCCTAATGTTGTAACCCTTATTTGTTGTTGGATAAGCATCATAGCTAATGATTGATTGATGTATCACTTATGTATCACATGTATGATGATGAGCGTTGATGAGGTATGGAGAGATGATGATGTTCTCGCATGGAACAATGTGAATGGTCTTATGACCCTGGACAAGGTTGAATTATCCTAATTGATGTGATATACTCTGATGAGGTGACAAGGAATTGGTATCCCAAGTTGATATGATGATGAGTGTGGACTCATGAAAAGCAATGGATTGTACCATGTGATGATGGGACAAGTTTGTATGTTATACATTTTATATCTTTTTAAGTTGCAATATACCCTTATCTTTATAGAAACTTGTTATGGTTTGTATGTAACTTGATTGATGTAGTTAAAAGATACCCAATTGTCTTTAAGTAATCATGTGAAACCCTAATCATGTAGTGCTCTGTGCCATAGATCCATTCCAGTGTTATAACTTGTTGGATGGTGAAATAAGTATTCCTAAGGGAAACTCAAAGCACATACTATTGTGTATGCGAGGTGCAAGTGACAGTGTATCCTTGTCATCTTGATCCCCAAGTTTTTAGGATGGATGTTGTCATGCCTCGGTAGGAGAATGGATGTAGTCATTTCTCAGTATATATGATGTGATTGAGGATAGTTGTAGTTGTACCTCGGATGATATAGGTTTGTATACAATGGATACTAGTGTCATGACCTATATACCAAGGACGAACTAGGTTGTTTTGCAGTTAGATTTTATATGTCACTATGAAGGACTCATATTGACTGAGGGTGGAGATGATCATAGGAGTTTGGCTCTCCTAGATCTTGTATACCATTGATTTTAACTTAGAAGTGGTCAATTGGAGTGTGAGTGGTATACCTCAACTCGTAAGATCTTATAAGATGTAATATAATGGTTTGGTATATCTGTATAGGGTTAAACATGATTCATATTGGATGTTTACCCTTGCTTGTTTCTTATACTGCTCTGTTGTTATATAATGGGATAAGAGAAGTTAACCATTTAGTGTTTGATAGCCTTACATGTTTTTCATATTCATTATAATCACATATGATGATATTCTTATATGTTATAGCTGCTTAACCTGCTTAACTTGTATAATTAGTTTAAACTATTCATTTATTTGAATCTTCTTATCATGTTTAATGATGATATATCATGTTGTATTCAATAAATGTTGGTTGAGAGTTATATCTCTCGCTGGGACGTTGGTCTCACATGTGGATCACCACATATTTTTAGGTGGTCTCCAGTGGCGTGGACATGATTGTGCTGTTGAGGAAGAGCAAGTTGGAGATCAGTAGATGCAGAAGGTTGGATACTGCTAGTTGTATTAGTAGAGTCCTAGTGTCATCCCTATACTCTCAGGTTTGGGAAGGGAACATTTTGTAGATGATGTATATCGACACGTGGTTTTGGCAGTGTGCTTGTGGTTTGTATATGTGGCATGTATATATGAAACATGATTTTTTATATATAGGTTTGTGGCAGATGGCCACTGAACAAATGTAAATATCTGATATGGTATGTAATACGATACAGGTTGATGGACCTTGTTGTAATATATTTCTGCACATTATGGTTATATGGAATCAGTTTTAATTTACCTGTTTTTATGGTAATGTGGATGTTTAGTAGTTGATTGTGTGGTTTGTTAGAGTAATTTTGTTGTGTGGCATTGGGTTGTAAAAACGTATACTTGTATGTCTTGTGTTTGGATAAACATGGTAAAGTATTGTATTAACCTTGTTATCTTCTCCTCTTTTGTCATTTTACCATTATAGCTGAACAACAGAAGGTCCTTGATTGTGAAAAATTCTTCATAATCAGAGACCTTGTCTATTTTACGATATCAAAAATAACTTTAAACTATATCAAATTAATAAGTTTAATGAGTTGGATGGATAGCTAACATCATGCCAAGCAAAACACCAACAAGAACTCAAGATCAGGTCGGTGTAGATTTTCAATTCTAGTCATACGTATGTTTTGGAGAGAATGATTGTTTTGAAATCTAGTGCTATTTTTTATCCATTCATCGATAACATCACAAACTCATTATATTTCATTATAAATCACAGCTACCACAATTCAGAACTAAGAAAATTGATAATCACACTTAAACTTGATGAGAGTCAATGACCACAGTTTCTTAATCAGCTTGTCCTAATTACTCTGTCACTAGTTCAGTGTCGCACTCCGGTATCAACTTGTACAAGGAGCAGAGAGGAGCATGTATTTGATTGAAGAAGGAGCGGGCGAGCGACTGATGGGGAAATTGGAGGAGGAGGCTACCATTGTCTAAAGGTGGGAGGTAGGAGAGGCATATGGACAGGAGGTCCAGAAGATGAAGGAAGTAGTGGATGCAAAGATGGAAGGGGGAGTTCTTCCTAGATGGAATTTCATGCCTATTGGGAAGTTGTACAAAGAAAAAGGAAATCAAGGGTATCCGGTCGACGCAAAATGAAGCAGAGGGTGTCGGGGCTATTTGGGAGCTACATATCTTTCAATCCCGATGAATACTTGGGCGGAAGGGATATGCAAAAGTCCCACTTATGAAGGACTCTGTAGCCGTCGGTTTACAAATACCTTGTCGTCAGATGGCAACCACACATGGTGATGATGATGATGATGATGATGATGATGATGATGATGATGATGATGATGATGATGATGATGATGATGATGATGATGATGATGATGATGATGATGATGATGATGATGATGATGATGATGATGATGATGATGATGATGATGATGATGATGATGATGATGATGATGATGATGATGATGATGATGATGATGATGATGATGATGATGATGATGATGATGATGATGATGATGATGATGATGATGATGATGATGATGATGATGATGATGATGATGATGATGGTGATGGTGATGGTGATGATGATGATGATGATGATGATGATGATGATGATGATGATGATGATGATGATGATGATGATGATGATGATGATGATGATGATGATGATGATGATGATGATGATGATGATGATGATGATGATGATGATGATGATGATGATGATGATGATGATGATGATGATGATGATGATGATGATGATGATGATGATGATGATGATGATGATGATGATGATGGTGATGGTGGTGGTGGTGGTGGTGGTGGTGGTGGTGGTGGTGGTGATGGTTGTGGTGGGTGTGGTGGTGGGTGTGGTGGTAGTGGTGGTGGTGGTGGTGATGATGATGATGATGATGATGATGATGATGATGATGATGATGATGATGATGATGATGATGATGATGATGATGATGATGATGATGATGATGATGATGATGATGATGATGATGATGATGATGATGATGATGATGATGATGATGATGATGATGATGATGATGATGATGATGATGATGATGATGATGGCGATGGTGATGGCGATGATGATGATGATGATGATGATGATGATGATGATGATGATGATGATGATGATGATGATGATGATGATGATGATGATGATGATGATGATGATCATCATCATCATCATCATCATCATCATCATCATCATCATCATCATCATCATCATCATCATCATCATCATCATCATCATCATCATCATCATCATCATCATCATCATCATCATCATCATCATCATCATCATCATCGTCAACATCATCATCATCATCATCATCGTCATATCAAATGATGATGATAATGAAGAACATGGTCATCACTATTGGTAAGGTATGCCCATATAGCCAATCATGTGATGATTGGCATGGAATATACCATAGAGGATTTGATTCATACTTACAAAGGTGAGCTTGCAGTTCATATCATTTCACTCAGTTATGAGATAATGAGTAAACATTATTAACGTCTAAAGAATAACAATACTCAATGATGTATGTCTTCAAGTACGTGTGTAAGGAGTGGGACCCAGAGGGGATTCACTCCCTACTAAAAATTTGAACAATAGAACCTCCAGAACAAACACACCCAAAGCATATGTTGGAGTGGGTGTAAAACTTTCAAATCTTATTAATTGTATTCCAAACAACCAAAGTATAGCAGCGAAAGTAAAATATTGACTATATTCAATTTCTCATAAGGTTAGAAAAGAACATCATAATCTCCCACAAGGGTTTACATGATACAACATAAGGATTTAGTAGAGGGAAATATAAACCTATAATAACTTTCTCTTCAAGCTTTAACTCCTTAAGCTAGGTCTATATCTTTATGCCATGTCCTCCCCGTCCTTCACCTAGGGTTGGAAGCATACCCCAGTAAGAAAAGAAAAATAAAATACATCAAAAAAGGCTGGTATGTGCATACTAAAAAGAAAATTGAGCAATATATGAAATAAGGATATCATAATATAAAAGGCTTCCCATAGAAGAGTAAAGTACTACCCAAGAGGCATAAAAGAAATGAAGTCAAAAAGATGATAAATAAGAGCAAAAGATAAGTTCAAAACATCCATAGGATTCACCTATGATACCATAAATGTGGGGTGAGCGGAAACTACATACATCCACTCTAAATATGGGGTGGCAGGGTCTATCAACATCTTCCCGAGTAGGAATTTAACATCTGCCCAAATATATAAATATGCAGGAATTTAACATTTACATTCATATGTGGGAATTTAACATCCACAAAAAAACACATGCAACATTGTACTAGAAGTCACCACATGATGCATAACAAAAGATAAGCAAGAATACAAGAGATTAAGAGCATAAGAGAACAAGAAGGATGAGAACATCCATCCAAATACCATCACTTAACGTGCCATTTACACATCCACTATCATGGTGGGAAAAGAAGCAAATATAACCAAATAAGTCCAAGATGCACAAAGCATAAGCGAGAGTCCAAAAGAATATCTATGATCACAAGATCATTATCAAATAAGGTAGTTCACATGAACCATGATTTTCAAAAGAAAAGACATTGTGTATAGGCTAATGTCCATAGGTCCAAGAGAAAGAGACAATAGGTTAACTACTCAACATAGAATAATAGAAGATACAACATGCCTTACTCAAGAATCTAAATAGTCCAAAGTTTGTCCTAGATCCAAGCCTAGGTCTCCAAAGTGCCTATGATGCATATATGTAGAATTAGGGTTAGGTTTTCATTAATTATTCAAATCCCTAAAAATTGCCTTTTTTTGTAATAGTGAATTAGGTTATCAAAACCATGCCATGTTTTATATTATCTTTTTATGAGTTCAAAACATATTTTATTATATTTTTCTGACTTATATATATTTAGTTATGAATTTTGCAAGTTATTACTTATTTAGGAAAATCCATTAAAACTATCTTTTTGTAACATTAGATTCAAGCAAAAAAAACTAGTACCATTATAAAGCCCATATTTTTCTAATTTCAAATCATATTTTATTTTATTTTTTTTAGCTAGGAATAATTAGTTATGAATTTTACAAATCTGACCAATCATAAAATTCCAAAAAGCCAACTAATCATCAGAGAACATGTGAGAGAGAGATTGGGCCCACATGACTTGGCCCAATCTGGTGTGGCCAAGTCACCCAGTCAAACCAATGAGACCAGCATAAAATCAAAGGAAACAAAAGGGCAAATGATGTTTATACCCCTGGAAGCAAAACACTGGAAAAGAGGAAGTTTGGAGGGTAGAAAAGAGAATTCATTGTGAGGATTGCTCCTCCCTCACAGCCAGCCATGGCTACGACAACCCAAAGCAGCAACAGGTTGCAAATTTGGGTAAAACCCAATGTGGCTATAATACAACGACCTTATGAAAAAGGATCAAAGAAAGCACCTTCAAGAAATCACCTCACAGTATGATTGAAGATGGGTGAAGCCAAAAACTCAGAGGAGACACCGCAAGGCAGAGAATAAAAGCAGCTCAATGACATTCGATCATGCACCTAAAGAGGAAATTGAGGTAAGGGAAAGCCTTCATGAGGTCCAACAGAACTGGAGAAGGGGTCATATATTTATAGGGATGCTTATCAAGGTTTCTGCAACCTGACACTTCGAGAAGGTGGAGGTGAGAAAGAGGAAAATTTGAAATATCTAGAGTTAGGGTTTGAGTAGAGATCAAAACAATCAGAATCAAACATCAAATTTGATGGCGAAGGAATTTTGGAAAATGACCAAGAGTCAAGGGAAAAATAAGAGAAAGGGGGAGGTCCGACTGGAGATAGGAGATAATCTCCCCTCCATCAAATCCTCATCCATGGGTCACAGTGAAAGTGTGTATAAAAAAATATGGGAACCAGAAAATCATAGCATGATTGCGTGAAAAGATTCCAATCTGATTTTTAATTAAGTGTGGATTCATTATTTCCTTTTTTATCTCTCCTCAAAAAAGTGCAAACAAACTCCAAATTCCATGAAATTTTGCACATAGTCATATTATGGCATGTAGATTCTGATTATGCAATTAGAATTGCCTTTTGAAGATTTTTATGTGTTAAATAAATCAAATCATATTTTCTCTTTCCTCCTTCATTAATGACTTGAAGATTCTCCAAATTTTATGTAACTTCACCCACAAGTCATATTTAATGTGTTGGGTATGAATTTATCATTAATTTTATGTGTTGGGATTATTTATATATTTATTTAATATTTTGAAGGTTCTACACACTTTCTCTCTCCTAATTTCATCTTTTAATCACACATCTTCCAAATTGGATGAAAATTCACCCAATAGCTATATCTATTATGTATATTATGAATCTAAGATTATTTACCTCTTTTGGAGTTATTTATTATTTTATTTGATATTTTAGGGAAACCTCAGATCTTTTCTTTCCAAAAGGAATTAAATTAATTATTATTATTATTATGTGAATATTGTGAAACTTGACTCCCAAGGCAATTGGGACCCAAGGGCCATGATTCTTAACTTAGATTCCACTTTTGGGATTTCTTTTAGTGAGTTATGTCACAATTAATATTAGTGGACATTAGTACTTAGGTTATCATGTTAATTCACTATTATCATTATTATTCATCCAACTATGTTCCATAGCTTAATATCTCTATCAAAATGTTTGGATGTCATTATCTTGCACGAAATTAGATATTTATATGCATTAATCATTTATGTGGCATATTTGATGTGGTTGGGTGATTTATTCATGTATTATATCATTAGGGTTATACGAAACATTATTTAGATCTATCCTCAACCTTGTTTAGATAAGCACAAAAGGTCAAACTCTAGGGTGGGGTTCAAGATCTAGTATGTTACAGCACTCGACCCCTTAAAAGGATTTCATCCTCGAAATCAAAACATTCAAACATCAACAACCAACTACTCTCCACCCCTTAAAAGGATTAACCTATCAAGTCATACTAAACAACATCTAGGGTTACCCACATATCTTTTAGTTGTGCATGTTTTAGATATTTACGTTGTTCATGTTGTTGGGTTTTAGGGGAGGCAGAGAAGGCAGCAGAAACAAAAAAATTTCTCCTCCCCAAACCCAGAACAAGGAAACGCGTCAACATCTATACAATAGGAAGGGATGGTTTGTGGAATCATACCTTGTCCCAAGGCTTGCTCAGCGACAATACCTCACGGCTTGCGCGGTCTTCACCTCCAGTCTTGGACGGTGTCTGTGCAACTCTTGGTCACACCGGGACTGACGACTACTGGTCTCACCGGGATTGTCGGGATTGACAGCTGTCCTCTGAGCGGCAGAAATCTCCTGCCTCTGGAGTAGTCCACACGGACCACCTAGAACTCCAATCTCCTTGTCTCACAAGGAATTGGAAGGAGTCGCACCCTCCTATCAGCGTACTAGTCACTGACACACTCTCATGCCACCAGTCGCTTTCTGAAGTTGTCTTTCCCTTGTTGTGCCTCCCTTATCGGGTAGCACTTGCTCGGGTTCTCTCAGTTACCAAAACCAGAGAGAACGACAACTTTACAGAGCAACTGGTTTCACTGAGTTGTTCTTTGAGAAGCCCCCAATACCACTATATATAGGAGGGTCATGGGACAATGTTCTCTATCCCAGGAAGTATGGGACTAAAGCAGGAGTAGAAGGGTTTGAGATTTTCCACAAAAACAACCAACTGCACAACTTGAACCGATCGTTTCACAACTAAAACGGTCGGTTGGGGACCTGAGCCGGTCAGTTGACACCTCAACCGATCGGTTGGGACACCTCAACCGATCGGTTCACTTCTCAACCGATCGGTCTGTGGCCCTGGTTATTTCCCGATTGACTTTTATTCTTTTGTTTCTAATTGATATCAAATACCAATCCTTGTTCCAATCAAATTGGGCAAGTGAAACGAAAAGAATTTTCTCACCAATCCTACTTTCCCAACTTGCTCGGTTAGACCAGTGAGCCGATCGTTTCAACATTTGAAGCAATCGTTTCACCTTGTCCATGAGCCGATCGACTCACCATCTGAGTCGATCGGTTCACCAAGCTCAGCCGATCGGTTCATCACATGAGTCGGTCAGTTGGGAGTGCAGAATCAGTCAATTGCAGTTTCAATCAATCCTATACTCTAATCAATCAGTCCAACACCTTGAACATTATGACACTGAGCTATCAATTGATTGAGTGTTTAATTCAACTACTAAACTCCTTTAGTAATCAATCTAAACATTGTTTGTGGACAAAACTCCTCTTCCAGGTTAAATCCTATGTGTGTGACCTTGTAGGTCCATTTCACGTTGGCAGTGAAAGTCCATAACACTTATGACTTCACAACCAAAGAGCGGTGCCTAGTCACACATCAATGCTACCCAAGTGAAATAGAAAGTTGGAGAACAACTTTCAATCCTACAATCCATGAATGGTGTTACAGTGAATGTATAATTCCTTTGTCAGTGATATCCCGAATGAACTCGAGGCATGGAACAGTCATCCTGTCAACATTCATTCACTTTCTTGATCTCAGAGTAGATTGGAAGAGATATGTATGACATAATATCACATACTGATTCACACATGCATGCACGCCTTTCTCAATCCTACTCATCAAGTGGCCATGGATATCAAACTCCCTTAGGAGGGACAAATCCCATATCTATCACTCACCCCTCAAAAGCCCCATGTGTCAAAGCCACCCAATCATCACCTTTATAACAACCCATGTTTCAGGACTGCGTTTGATGATGTCAAAGTGTGCCCAATGACATGTGTTGAGTGTAGTGATTTCAGGTCAAAGAATCACACTCACCACCATCACTGTGAGTATTGACTATGACTACCATGTCATGGTTTCAAGTGTCAAACTCACGGTGGGTCTGTCCGGTACACTTGTTCTCTAACAAGTACCTATGTGTTTGGTTTGATATCTCTATATCATGACTAATGAGATTCTGTCATCAACCAACACCATAATCTAGTCTTGTATGTCATTGTTGTCTATCTACCTTCCATAAAGACATCCGACTAGGGACAAAACAAGATGTTCAAACTCTTAGCATCCGTATGATCTCATCGTTCAGGTCCTTAACCTGAAAGAATACGTCATTGAGTATTGTCATTCTCTAGACATTCAATTTGTTCTATCACTATCTCATATGACTGAACCAGAAAGAATCGGAAGCTTGCCTTTGATGTTTATCAAATCAATCTTAATGTATCCCACCAATCATCCCATGATTGGCTCTCAGGGCATACATACCAACAAAATCCCACTTGCACTGCGAGCCAATCACCCTTGAATCATATTCATAGTGATCTTCAAACGTGTCCCACATGTTACTGTGCTCTAGTGCAAATATAGTGAGTTATGGCAACACCTTGCCAAAGTCAGTTTTTAACTGCATGTCTCTCATCTCTTCATTGTACGTTACACGTATGAGATGGAGTTGCCGTAATATGCGATCTAGTATTCCTCTGCTAACCTTTTAGCCACATTGTATAATCAAGGATTCCATACTTCTCATCAATGAGCGAAATATCTATAAGTTCATCTCATGAACTTCCAGATCCATATAGTATCTATTGCTGTTCTCTAACACATAGATACTCAGCATTTCCTTTTTAAATGGTTTTATTGGAACACTTCCAATTATCAACAAACTTTCACTTTTATATATCCCATATATATTTTGCAATTAATTTTTCTGTCCTTTTTGGAAGTTCACATCAATGTAACTCTTTACATTGAACTCTTCCTTATCTCCATAGAACTAGTACTTCGTAAGTACTTATCAAGTTCTCATGGTATTCCAGTAACCCTTACTAGAAGTAGACAGACATCCACTCGTCATGTCCTACATACGAGTTATCAGGATGAGCACATCATATTGTCATGTCCTACATACAAGATGATGAATGCATTTTATTCTTGCCATGTCGATACATGCAAGATAATGGGATGATTACATACATGATAGATCCATATCTATTCTTAGTGTTCCCATTCTTCATAAGATTTGGACACTTGGCCTTGGGATACTAACTCCATGTAACATGGACAAGTTTTCTCCCACTGAATCTGTGCATACTGAACCCTTCAGTACAGATTGCCAATGTATGCTTTCTCTTTTTCAGGTCAAGAGTTTTTCGCGAACTATCTCTATAGATCTCTATTCCTATCACATAGGAAACATCTCTATCTTCCTTAAAGATAATTTCTACTTTTGGATTTCCATTCTAGAACATGTCCATTTCACATCAACATGTGGAATGTTAACACGCTCCCACTAAATCACAGATCCCTTCTTTATCTTTGACATATCAGTCAAACCCTTTGACTATATCATCAAAGTAAAGATCCAATTCTGAGTTGCTTGTACTCAATCAATCACATTGATTAGTCCATTGTAACTTATAGACTTCATTTGCATTAGTGGATTCATAAACCTTATAGGTTGTATCACGTACACATCCTTGTTTTATTCCTCATAGGAATGCGGTTTTAGTATCCATATGCCAAATGTCTTAGTCATTAAGTTTCAATCAACAAGCATCATCCTTCTCAAAATGTTATCCATGTGTCTTAACACTTAAGATTCATTTGCACTTATGGATTTCATCCAATGGGTGCTACCATCAAGGTCATACCTTATGGTTCACATGGATGTCATTTAGGATGTAATGGTCGTAAACCATAACTCAAAATTTGGTTCCTCATATTCATCTAGATAGTTGACTCATCACATGAACAACTCATCACATAGATAAATGAGGTGTATCCGTCAAGGATATACGAATTTACAACTTCTTGTGATTCTTAATGTCCTTTATTAGTGTGGGGTATTCTTTTATAAAGAAGAATTCAGTTATTTGATAATCATTCTCTAACTCCTTAGAGTATGATTCCTTCTTGATTTAGACATCACCATGCCTTAATCATGAGTTCACTATGATACACTATCATAATCACTCATAAGGATCTCAAACATTTGGTCCAAGTATTTCATTCATTGATCTCATCAAGAATTAACACTTTACCAAATTTGCACTTCATCTACAATAATCTTGAACACTTCAAGATAGTCATATTGGTATTTCTCTAAACACCATTTGAAGTGTTAGCATTTGTTCCAATAGGTATGTAAATACATCACATGTATTATACCTAATAGGATAATCATTCTCCTACTACCATTAGTGAAGATTGATGAATCATGTTCAAGATATTCATGTCTCTTACTGGTTCTCTAACCAAAATAGTCTAGATTTATCCATCATATGGAAACTAGATATGAATTTCTAATTATTTATGCCAATTTGATTGCTTGAGTCATCAATAACTTTAGGTGTCATTTTATCTTATGCATATCAAATACCACAAGATAAACAAGGCATTGCCATAAAGATCATATCTTTGAGATTGAAACATCAACTTTATTAATTGTCATCATTGTCATACAATATGCAAAAATAAAGTGTTTCTATCTATTAGAAAATATGAAATAGCAGTTCATAACTGTATTACATGCATTTTAGGCTGAAAATAAACTAAAGTACTCCTATCTATGGAGGCAACACTTGCCCCATTTATTGAGTTCTTTACACTTTACATCTTGGTATCATATACCTCAAAAGTGTTACAAGTTTACTTTCATGACACCTTTAAGTAGAGACGCTTGTCGCCTCCTTCTTCTTTTGTTCTTCCAGATATAGAGGGCAATCCCTCATACACCCTTTCCCCATGTGCCTTGAGACTGAAGATGGCTTGGATTGCTGGCTAGCATCAGAACACTTCTTTTCTTTGCCCTTTTCCTTGCCCTTAAGAATTACCTTTTCTTTGATCATATCAAATATTATGGTTTGTCTTTCTTCATCTTTGCCTCTACTATCCTCAACATGTCCAACAACTCTATCAACGCTTGTCAAAGTTGTTCATCATGAATTGTATGATTCTCGCAACATTTGTAGTATCATACCAATAGCCAACTCTTGGCTCAGAGAGAATCCTTCTTAGTCAGGTTTTCCACATACCCAATCACATTGAGTGTGTGAATACCTTACTGGATCTCCTTCTGTCATGACATACTAGGACAGTGTCTTGGAGACATCATATGTCTCATGTTGTCTCAGCAACTCATAGTTCAGAGAACACAACATCAAGCACTCCTCGTCAATGTCATCCTCGGTATGCTTCCATAAGCATACTTTCAGCCATTGATGTGGTGGGATCAAGTTCATCTAGTTCTGGTATAACTAGGACTTAGAGCTTTTGCTCTTTGATTGAGAACGCTTCTCAACGTCCTAACCAATCGTGGAAGTATTCCCATTTAATTTGTCCTTTTCAAGGACCAATCGCAAAGAAAAGTGATTGTTGTTTGTTGTCATTTGTACTACAAAAGGAAATATGCAATTTTAGTCCAAAAACTCATTTTTGACTTATTTGATTGATTTGAAAAGTTGACGATACAATTAGGCCTTTAATTAATTATCGCTCCCACTATTTTAGTTCAAATTGATAGCCCTCACCATCAATTTGGAAGATTGCAGCATACAACCTTCTAGTGGGCAAGATCCATATTTCATCAAGTCATGAGTCAGCTTTGGCTGATCGCCCACAATCTTGACTATTTAGGTAGGCCATCATGCCAATTGCATCATATGCAACTCTTGATGAATGAACATGTGCAACACCTTGCCATGAACATTCCTTGCCTCTGGTCTTAGACTCTCTAAGAATCACCAGTTAAGTCTAACCCAAAAGCCGACACGGTAAACATGCACCCTGCTTTGGCAGAACCTACATGTCTACCCTTCACACTACCACAAGATAGACGACGCACCACGCTTTGGCATAACCTACGCTTGGTCGATCGAGTTTTTCATGTGTGTCGCTAATGGAAGGCATATAACGCTTAATATTTTAATGAGGGATTTGGTTTTATATATATACATATCCAATCACCACAATACATAGTATGTATCATATACATGCTATATCCCACAGAAAACATGCAAAACGGTAAAAGCGATGATTATGGCCATCCTAATGTGATTCCTCAAGCCAAGAGGAATCACTTTCATCTAGGTCTACATCACATGCAACCTTTACAAGATGAACTCTGTGCTTTGCCTTTCTGGGTTTGATCAACTCATCACATGAATGATCGGCTCGCCATCAGACTGGTCGGCTGGGTGCCACCAGCCGATAGGTTGGCTCCTCCAATCGATCGGTTCGCCCGGTCATCATGCATCTCATCATGGCCACCACCCGCTCGTCTCGCTCCTCGAACTGGTCATCAACCGATCGGCTCACTCCTTGAACCGATCGTCTTGAACGTCAACCGATCGGTTCACGCCTTGAACCGATTGTCTCAGTTGTCGTCAGGATATCCATCATTCTTCAACATAACAGGAAATAAAATCTATCCTATTTTACATTGTAAAAAGAGAAATCCCGAGTTACATTTGGGGGGAGCAAAGGTAGGAAAGAAATCTCGAATTATTTCGAGTTACATCAGGATTAGGAGAAGGAAGATCGGTGTGCAGACCGAGATGCAAGCAACCACATACAACAACACACAGATAGGGTTTATTGGCCATAACCATGATATACATCCACCACAAAACTCATTTAAGGGTGACGCATATCGAGTGCATTCATAATACATATCATATATGTAAATTGGGATTTGTGGATTTAGGATTGGACATGCATAAAGCCAATTTTATTCGCATCGTATGCAATAAATAAAGGCGACAAACCAAAATTGATCATATCGAAATTCCTAAAGTATAGAGCAGTTGACCTGGCTCTAATACCACTGTTGGGTTTTAGGGGAGGTAGAGAAGGCAGCGGAAACAAAAAAATTCTCCTCCCCAAACCCAGAACAAGGAAACGCGTCAACGTCTATACAATAGGAAGGGATGGTTTGTGGAATCATACCTTGTCCCGAGGCTAGCTCGGCGACCATACCTCGCGGCTTGTGCGGTCTTCACCTCCGGTCTTGGACGGTGTCTGTGCAGCTCCTGGTTGCACCGGGACTGACGACTACTGGTCTCACTGGGACTGTCGAGATTGATAGCTGTCCTCCGAGCGGCAGAAATCTCCCGCCTCTGGAGTAGTCCACACGGACCACCTGGAACTCCAATCTCCTTGTCTCACAAGGAATTGGAAGGAGTCGCACCCTCCTGTCAGCGTACTAGTCACTGACACACTCTCCTGCCACCAGTCACTTTCTGCAGTTGTATTTCCCTTATTGTGCCTCCCTTATCGGGTAGCACTTGCTCGGGCTCTCTTGGTTACCAAAACCAGAGAGAACGACAACTTTACAGAGAAACTGGTTGCACTGAGTTGTTCTTTGAGAATCCCCCAATACCCCTATATATATAGGAGGGTCATGGGACAGGGTTCTCTATCCCGGGCAATATGGGAATAAAGCAGGAGTAGAAGGGTTCGAGATTTTCCACAAAAACAACCAAGTGCGCAACCTAAACTGATCGTTTCACAACTGAAACGTTCGGTTGGGGACCTGAGCCGGTCGGTTGACACCTCAACCGATCGGTTCACTTCTCAACCGATCGGTCTGTGGCCCTGGTCAGTTCCCAATTGACTTTTATTCTTTTGTTTCTAATTGGTATCAAATACCAATCCTTGTTCCAATCAAATTGGGAAAGTGAAACGAACAGAATTTTCTCACCAATCCTACTTTCCCAACTTGCTCGATTGGACCAGTGAGCCGATCATTTCAACATTTGAAGCAATCGTTTCACCCTATCCATGAGCCGATCGACTCACCATCTAAGGTGATCGGTTCACCAAGCTCAGCCGATCGGTTCATCACATGAGCCGATCGGTTGGGAGTGCAGAATCAGTCAATTGCAGTTTCAATCAATCCTATACTCTAATCAATCAGTCCAACACCTTGAACATTATGACACTGAGCTATCAATTGATTGAGTGTTTAATTGAACTACTAAACTCCTTTAGTAATCAATCTAAACATTGTTTGTGGACAAAACTCCTCTTCCAGGTTAAATCCTATGTGTGTGACCCTGTAGGTCCATTTCACGTTGGCATTGAAAGTCCATAACACTTATGACTTCACAAGCAAAGAGTGGTGCCTAGTCACACATCAGTGCTACCCAAGTGAAATAGAAATTTGGAGAACAACTTTCAATCCTACAATCCGTGAATGGTGTTACAGTGAATGTATAATTCCTTTGACACTGATATCCCGAATGAACTTGAGGCATGGAACAGTCATCCTATCAACGTTCATTCACTTTCTTGATCTCAGAGTAGATTGGAAGAGATATGTATGACATCAATATCACATATTGATTCACACATGCGTGCACGCCTTTCTCAATCCTACTCATCAAGTGGCCATGGATATCAAACTCCCTTAGGAGGGACAAATCCCATATCTATCACTCACCCCTCAAAAGCCCCATGTGTCAAAGCCACCCAATCATCACCTTTATAACAACCCATGTTTTAGGACTGCGTTTGATGATGTCAAAGTGTGCCCAATGACATGTGTTGAGTGTAGTGATTTCAGGTCAAAGAATCACACTCACCACCATCACTCTGAATACTGACTGTGACTACCATGTCATGGTTCCATGTGTCAAACTCACGGTGGGTCTGTCTGATACACTTATTCTCTAACAAGTACCTATGTGTTTGGTTTGATATCTCTATATCATGACTAATGAGATTTTGTCATCAACCGACACCACAATCTAGTCTTGTGTGTCATTGCTGTCTATCTACCTTCCACAATGACATCCGACTAGGGACAAAACAAGAATGTTCAAACTCTTAGCATCTGTATGATCTCATCATTCAGGTCCTTAACTTGAAAGCATACGTCATTGAGTATTGTCATTCTCTAGACATTCAATATGTTCTATCACTATCTCATATGACTGAACCAGAAAGAATTGGAAGCTTGCCTTTGATGTTTATCAAATCAATCTTAATGTATCCCACCAATCATCCCATGATTGGCTCTCAGGGCATACATACCAAAACATGTATCCAACTAACAAGTCAGAATCATCTAGGGTTGAGTTTTAGGCCCTTGTGTCTCTAACCTAACAACCCCTACATAAACATCCAAGAGTCATAGTGTATGTCAACCGCACCTTTATATCAACCCACATATTCCTAGTCACGTCTTCATGGTCAAATCTAGGGTTAGTAGTAGGTTTAGTGTTTCACTGCCAAAACTTCTCATATCATTTCATTATGACTTACTTTAAGAAATCTTCGATGAAATCCAAAAAAAATGTACATATAGTAGTATAATTGAAAATATTTTTTTCTTCAAATAATTATGTGATAAGAAACAAAGATGAGCTTAAAATCAACACGGAAACCAAGTCACAATATATCAATAATGAGGCCTCTGCATCCTACTATCACCTCATAACCGAATAGCAACCTCAAGTCAAACCTCATAACATCAAAAGATACAAATCATAATCAATCTATATGGTAGGGTAAGATCATCTAAAACCTTATCTCAAAAGGGTGCACTTAGGCAATTCTAGGGAAAACATCTCATCTATAGGATGACTATGCATGGAAAAGGTTCTAACTAGGGAGATAAAATTGAAATAGTCAGATTCCAACTACCATGGGATCTAATACCATGCTGTAAGGAGTGGGACTAAGAGGGGATCCACTCCCTACTAAAAATTTGAACAATAGAACCTCCAAAACAAACACATCCAAAACATATGTTGGAGTGGGTGTAAAATTTTCAAATATTATTAATGGTATCCAAAACAACCAAAGTATAGCAGTAGAAGTAAAATATTGACTATATTCAATTTCTCATAAGGTTATAGAAAAACATCATAATCTTCCATAAAGGGTTTACATGATACAACATAAGGATCTAGCAGAGGGAAATCTTAACCATAACAACTTTGTCTCCAAGCTTTAACTCCTTAAGATAGGTCCATATCTTTATGACATGTCCTCCCTGTCTTTCACCTAGGGTTAGAAGCATACCCCAAAAAGAAGATAAAAATAGAAGACATCAGCAAAGGCTGGTATGTGCATACTAAACAAATTGAGCAATATATGAAATAAGGACATCAAAATATAAAAGGCTTCCCATAGAAGAGTAAAGTAATACCCAATAGGGCATTCAAGAAATGAAGTAAAAAACATGATAAATAAGAGCAAACGATAAGTTCAAAGCATATATGTGTTTCACATGTGACACAACTAGATAATATAAACATGCAGGTAGGAAATAACACATCTACCATAAATATGGGGTGAGTGGGAACTGTATACATCCACTCTAAATATGTGGTGGCAGGCTCTGTCAACATCTTCCTGAGCAAGAATTTAACATATGCCCAAATATATAAATATGTAGGAATTTAACATATGCATTCATATGTGGGAAGTTAACATCCACATAAAAACACATGAAACATTATACTATTAGTCACCACATGATGCATAACAAAAGATAAGCAAGAATACAAGAGATTAAGAGCATAAGAGAACAAGAAATATGATAACATCCATCTAAATACCATCACATAATGTGTCGTATATACATCCACTATCATGGTGGGAAAAGAAGCACATATCAACAAATAAGTCCAACATGCACAAAGCATAAGAGAGAGTCCAAAAGAATATTCATGATCACAAGATCAATATCAAATAAGGTAGTTCACATGAACCATGATTTCAAAAGAAAAGACATTGTGTATAGGCTAATGTCCATAGGACCAAGAGAAAGAGAATATAGGTCAATTTCTCAACATAGAATAATAGAGGATACAACATACCTTACTCAAGAATTTAAATAGTCCAAAGTCAGTCCTAGATCAAAGCCTAGGTCTCCAAAGAAGCTATGATGCATATATGTAGAATTAGGGTAAGGTTTTCATTAATTATTCAAAATCCTAAAATCCTAAAAATCTCCTTTTTGGTATTAGTGAATTAGGTTATCAAAACCATGTCATGTTTTTTATTATCTTTTTATGTGTTCAAAACATGTTTTATTATATTTTTCTAACTTATATATATGTTAGTTATGCATTTTGTAAGTTATTACTTATTTAGGAAAAAACATTAAAATCACCTTTTTATAACATTAGATTCAGGCGACAAAACCAGTACCATTAGAAAGCCCATATTTTTTTGATTTCAAATCATATTTTATTTTATTTTTCTAAGATAGGAATAATTATTTATGAATTTAATCTGACCAATCATAAAATTCCAAAAATCCAACTAATCATCAGAGAACCTGTGAGAAAGAGAGAGAGAGAGACTGGGGCCCGTATGACTTGGCCCAATCAGGTGTGGCCAAGTCACCTAGTCAATGCCAGTGAGACCCACATGAAATCAAAGGAAACAAAAGGGCAAATGATGTTTATACCCCTTGCGGAAAAACACAAGAAAAGAGGAAGTTAGGAGGGCAGAATAGTGAATTCATTTTGAGGATTGATCCTCCCTCAGAGCCATCCATGGCTATGACAACCAGAAGCAACAACACATTGCAAATTTGGGCAAAATCTAATGTGGTTGTAATACAACGATCTGATGAAAAAGGATCGAAGAAAGCACCTTCAAGAACTCACCTCTCTATATGATTGAAGATCGGTGAAGCCAAAAACTCAGAGGAGACACTGCAAGGTAGAAAATAAAAGTAGCTCAGCGGCGGTCGATCATGCACCCAACAAGGAAATTGAGGCGAGGGAAATCCTTCATGAGGTCCAATGAAATTGGAGAAGGTCAGATATTTATAGGGTTGACTATCAAGCTTTCTACAACCCAACGCTTCGAGAAAGTGGAGGTGAGATAGAGGAAAAACTCAAATATCCAGATTTAGGTTTGAGTAAGAGATCAAAACAATCAGCATTGAACATCGAATCATATGGCGAAGGAATTTTGAAAAATGACCAAGAGTCGAGGGAAAAACAAGAGAAAGATAAACCAATGCACTGTGGCAAAAAGGGGGAGGTCCGACTGGAGGTAGGAGATAATCTCCCATCCATTAAATCCTCATCCAAGGGTCATATTGAAAGCATGTATAAGAAATATCCAGGAACCAGGAAATCATAGTGTGACTGTGTGACATTATAATAATTTCCAATCTGCTTTTTAATAAAGTTTGGATAAATTACTTCCTTTTTATCTCTCCTAAAAAAACGTGCAAACAAACTCCAAATTCCATGAAATTTTGCACACAGACATATTAAGGCATGTAGATTCTGATTATGCAATTAGATTTGCCTTTTGAATACTTTTGATGTGTTAAATAAACCAAATCCTATTTTCTCTTTCCTCCTTTATTAGTGACTTTTAGATTCTCCAAATTTTATGGAACTTAACCCACAAGTCATATTTAATGTGTTGGATATGATTTTGCCATTAATTTTACATGTTGGAGTTAATCATATATTTATTTAATATTTTGAAGGTTCTACACACTTTCTCTCTCCTGATTTCATCTTTTAATCACACATCTTCCAAATTTGTTGAAAATTCACCCAAAGGATATATTTATTATGTAGATAGATTACGAATCCAAGATTATTTACCTCTTTTGGAGTCTTTTATTATTTTATTTGATATTTTGGGGAAAACTCATATCTTCTCTTTCCAAACGGAATTAAATTAATTATTTAAATATGTGAATATTGTGAAACTTGACTCCCAGGGTAATTGGGACCCAAGGGCCACGATTCTTAACTTATATTCCACTTTTGAGATTTATTTTAGTGAGTTATGTCACAATTAATATTGGTGGACATAATTACTTAGGTTATCATATTACTTCACTATTATCATTATTATTCATCTGACTATGTTCCATAGCTTAATATCTCTATCAAAAGGTTAGGGTATGATTATCTTGCACGAAATTAGATATTTATATGAATTAATCATTTATGTGACATATTTCATGTGATTGGGTGATTTATTCATGTATTAGCTAATTAGGGCTATACTAAACATTATTTAGATCTATCCCCAACCTTGTTTGGCTAAGCACAAAAGGTCAAAGATCTAGGGTAGGGTTCAAGATCCAGTATGTTACATCATGACTTGGAAGACAAAGATTGTATAAATGCTAAGAGTATGTACATTATTATTATGTCCCTTGTCGTTTGTTATTGTGGAAGGTAGATAGACACCAGTAACAGTAAAGACTAGAGTGTGGGTTGGTTGATAACAGAATCTCATTAGTTGTGATATGGCAATATCCAACCAAGCATATAGATACATGTTAGAGAATAGTGTATCAGACAGATCCACCTTGAGAGACACACATGGAAACCATCATATGGTAAATCATAGTCATCTCGCATAGTGAAGGTGGTGATTGTGATTCTTAGTCTTGAAAACACTGCACTCGTCACATGTCATTGGGTACACTTTGAGATCATCAAACACAGTCCTGAAACATGGGTTGTCATAATGGTGATGATTGGGTGACTTTGACATATGGGGATAGACTGAGAGTGATAGATATGGGAATTTCTCCTCCTATTGGAGTATGATATCATGGCCACTTGATTAGCAATACTAAGAAATGCATGTGCATGCACATGTGAATCCATATATGATATTGAGGTCACATTATCTAAGAAAGTTTACTCTTGGTTCAAGGAACATGGATTGAAAGTTGAGAGGATGAAAATTCCATGACTCAAGTTCATTCTGGATACCATAGACAAAGGAATTATACAATCACTGCCACACCTTACACAAATTGTAGGTTGAAGTAGTTCTCCAACTTTCCATTCACTTGGGTATAACAAATGTGCCACTAGGCACCTCTCCTTGCTTGTGATGTCATAAGCTAGTTATGGACACTCACTGCCAATGTGATATGGGACCTATAGGGTCACACACATAGGAACTCATATAGAAGAGGAGTTTGTCTTGAATAATGAGTGGATTGATTACTAAAGCGTTTAGGTATTCAATTCAAGCAACAGATAAATGGATTGGTTGATTGAACTGCCAAACGACCATTTTGAGTGTTGAGGCATCCGTTTGGGAAGCCAGATGGGCATCTCAAGTGTTGATACGGCTGTTTGGGTTGTCGGGCTAAGAAGAGTACATATTGGCTTAAGTTATGCCCAAATTGTGGAGTGAACCGACCGGTTCAAGCTGTTGAATCAACCAGATCGACTCAGACCCACCAGACAGCCATCTAGGTGAGTGAGACGGGTGTCTCGCATGGGTGAGATAGCTCATTTGGGCTGAATAAAGATTTTGGATGTTTCCGGAATTGTTTCACTTGCATTTTTCTTGTGGTTCAAGGAATTAATATGTGATATTGATTGGAATCAAAATTACCACTTTTGTGTATGATTGGGAAACTTCCAGACGGTCGTCTGGTAGTGTGAGACAATTGGCTCATGTGACTAGACGATTGTCTAGGTCATCAGATAGCCGTTTTGACTATCACAGTTTGCAAAAATTCAAGATCTTATGGTCCCTTCCACTCCTGCACAATCCCGTACAGGCTGGGATCCCTGGCCCTGGCCTCTACTATAAATAGAGGGGTATTGGGAGCTTCCCAGAACACAACATAGACAAATAAGAATCAGTTCCTCTAACAACTATTGTCCTCTCTATTTGTGGTAACTGAGAGAGTCCAAACAAGTCCTACCCATCAAGGGAGGGATAACAAGGGAGAGAACAATTGAGGATCGTTGTTGTGTGACAGCAATGTTGGTGACTAGTACACCAATGGGAGGGACAACTCCTTCCTGTCTATCCTGGTAGGATGACAGGAGTTTAGTTTGTCTATGTGGAATACTCTAGAGGCAGGAGTCCTTTAGTTTCAACTAGGAGAGCAAAGTCAGTCTGCAGTCTGTGGTGAGACCATAGAAGTTGCTATAGAAGTTATTATGTTTGTTATTTGTGGTGAAGAGCAGGAGTTGCACAGCCACTGTCCAAGAGAAATTGGTTGATAGTTGCATTGTAGTGAGTTTTTGTCACTAGACTTACTCTAGGACTAGGTATAACTCATTAAACCATCCTTCCTATTTCATAGTAGTTCACGCAATCTTTTTGTTATGGGAATATGTATAGATAAAATTTTGTTTCGACCATTATACTATATGCATGTATTTCCCAACTATGGTATCAGAGCCACGTCAATTTATTATGATTTAAAATTATAGATATAATCATACTTTTGGTTTAATCTTTATTCATTGCATACAATGTGAATAAATTATCTCATATATGTGTCTGATCAATGACTGCATTATCCCAAACTAATATATATATATATATGTGTGTGTGTGTGTGTGTGTGTGTGTATGTGTGTGTATGATATATATGCAATTTACACATGTCACCCTAAAAGTAGTTTTGAAGGTGTATTTAGCATGGTTATGGCCAAAACCCTATATATGTGTGTGGTTGGACGTTTTGTTTTGGTCCCTATTTATCTCAGTCTACGTACTAAGCCTCCACCTACCTCATCTAATGTAAAATTAATGCTTTTCTACCTTTGCTCCGCTCAAATGTAATTTGAGGTTTCTCTTATTCAATGTAACAAAGTAGCAATACAATAGTTTATTTTCTTACAACGACGAGGATGATGATCATCGCTGGTTGAGAAGACCAATTTGTGAGAAGAGTTGATAGTCTAGAGGACCATGGAGGATAGGACGATGGAACCAGATGACTATCTGGTAGGCCCAACTGACTGTCTGGAAGGAGCCCATACATCGGTTGGATATGAGTCCAGACGACCATCCCAGTGGGCCCAGCCGACCATTTGGAAGGAGTCTAAACATCAGTTGGATAGGAGGACCGACCAACCGGCCAAGAGGTGAGACAATTGGTTCAAGGGTTTAACTAGTCTACCTAGATTGGCGAGCACATGTCTACACCAAAAGCAGTTTCATACATGAGATGTGATGATTGACCTAGGTGGTATTAATTCCTTGTACCTCCAATAAATTACAAGTAGACATGGCCATAACCCTCACTTTTTGTTTATATTGCATGTCTACGTTGTGGGATACAGCATGAATATGATACATACTATATATGTGGCGATTGGATATAGTATATGTATATATATATATATATATTCCTCAATCAACATATTAAATCTAAGATGCTTTCTAATAAAAATACACATGAAAAACTTATTTGACTAAGCGTAGGGTACGCCTCCGTGTGGTGCGTCGTGCACCTTGTGAAAGTGTGATAGTAATAATGTAGGTTCTGCCTCTGCAGGGTGCATTATTATCGTATTGGTTATTGGGTCAGGCTTAACTGGTGATTCTCAGAGCGTTTGGGCTCTGAAGCATGCAGATAATTATGGAAAGGATTTGTGCATATTATCTATCAAGAAGTGCATATGATGGAATTGGAAAAAATTGCCTACCTTGGTAATTGATTGTGTTTGCGGCATTGGTCAGACATAGTTGAATTATCTTGGATCTTGCTCATTAGAAAATTGACTCACTACAATTTTCCATATTGATACTTGAGGGTTATCGGTTTGATCAAAATAATTAGGATGATAATTTATTAAAAACTAATTATTATTGCTCGAATTTTAAATCAAATCAAATAAAAATGAATATTGACAAAATTGCAAATTATTTTGTAGAATCAAATGATAACAAACAATAATTACTTTTCTCTGTGATTGGTCATTGAGAAGGACAAACTTATTGGAAACAATTTCCACGACTGGTTCAGGATGCTGAGAATTGTTCTCACATAGGAGTGCAAGCTCCATGTCTTGAATATGCCAGAACTAGACGAACCACCTCAAAATGCACTAAAGGTTGACAAAGATGCTTACAAGAAGCATACTGAATACATTGTGGATGTCAAGTATCTGATGCTATTCTCCATGAACTATGAGTTGCAGAGGTAGCATGAGAACATGGATGTGATTAAGATGGTCACACATCTCAAGAACATGTTCCAAGATCAGGCAGGACAAGAGAGTTATGATGTCTCCAAGGCATTGTTCAAATATAACATGACAGTAGGAGATCCAGTAGGTCCTCATGTTCTCAAGCTTATTGGGTATGTGGAGAACCTTTCTAGACTGGGATTCCCCTTGGGTCAAGAGTCTTTCACTGATGTGATTTTGCAGTCTTTGCCAGAGTCATATAGTTAGTTTTTCATGAACTATAACATGAACGACTTTGACAAGCCATTGACAGATTTGTTGGACATATTGAGAATAGTCGAGGGACAAATGAATAAAGACAATCCCAAGTATGTGATGATGATTAGCAAGACAAAGGGGAAGTCTAAAGGCAAAGGTAAAACTAAGAAAAGTTCTAAAGCTAGCCAGAAGTCCAAGTCTTTAGATCTCAAGGCAAAGGGAGGTGTGAAAAAAGTAAGAGGCGATTGTCACCATTGTCACCATCTTGGACACTGGAAAAGAAATTGCCCACTTAGGTTAGAGGAACTAAAGAAGAAGGAAGGCACTGAGGCCTCCACTTCAAGTACAAACATTATAAGATAAATTTGATTACTTTTTCATTTTGGTATGTGATACCAAATAAATATTTAACATACTGATGTTCAGGATCTGACAAGAAGTAAAGGCCTTCATGGAAGGACATAATATGGATGTGGTGGAGCAAGAGTTGCATAAGCTTTGGTCTACATTTAAATATAAATTATCCAAATGGACATGTAATAGAGTTAATAGAACTTCTATTTCATTATGCCATTAGACACATTTCTTTTATGCATTTTGTATGACAAGGATGATAAATCAATAAAAGATTGTTTATGTCTCTATTTCAAAAGATATGATCTTGCATGGAAATACTCAAACATCTTAATAATCTTTGTATGAAAAACTTTGAGATGAATGTTGATAATGTTAATACCGAAGGATTTTAATTGATAACATAAAACTAACATTAGCATTAGTTAGCTTGGACGTATACATAAGAAATACATGCCTATGATACATATTAATGTTAATCTAGACTCCCTTGGTTGTGAACCTAAGGAAATATGCAAAACTCTCTTGTACATAATGTGACATAACATCATTCACTAGATGTAGTGGGAGGATAACTCTTCCATAAGACCTCATACATATGATGCATGGAGATCTTATGGAATAAATGCTATAATACTTTGTTCCTATTTACTGGTAATATGATGATATGTACTCAGTAAAGTAGAAACATAAATCTATTGAAGTGTTCAAGGAGATTATAAATGAAGTATGACTTTGATGAAAGTATTAAAAAACTTTTATGAGATCAAATGTTGATATACTTTGCATCTAAACCTTGAGAACCTTCAAATAAAGGATTGTGATAATGTATCACAAGTTAAATCCATCTGAACATAATGATGTGTCAGAATGAAGGAATTATACCCTGATGATTCATGATATAATTATCTATTAATCTAATTGTGACGCCTCGTGCCACAACAAAATGAGATTACTCAAAATAAAAATGCATAAGAAAGATTAACGAATAGATTACTAAGAAAACACTAAAACTTAAAACCATTGTCATAAAATCTCCATATAGCAAGAACCTTTATACTTTAGTACTTTCATGCCTAAAGCATTCACAAAGCATACTGTCAACCTGTAATGAAGCACTATTCCATAACATATATACATGATTCCATCATATCTGATATACAAAGGGCACATAAAGATAAGACGTTTGCAAAACACCTACAAAACGTTCTCAAAGACCCGAGTGTACAAGGACAACTCTAGTATTCTATCAACAAAAGACATCCAGCAGTACTTCCAACCTTATCAGCTACTGCTCCTCTGGCTGCTGCTCAACCTTCTCTACATGATCTCTACCTCTTCATGCTCGTCCACTTAAAAGGGGGTTTAACTAACGGGGTGAGACACATAGTCCCAGTGCGAGATATAACTCTCTGCCAACTCTATTATTATCATAGATAAGATAAACAGAGAAGAAGTGTGAATACAAATAAGATGAAACAAATAATGATTATTAATAGGAAGGCAATTACTGTTAACTATGAAACATCTTGATAATTAAAAAAAGGAATATGAAGAACATGTATATTTTCTATCAACAACATTGTATAAAGATCAAGTAAGGCCTCAACCAATGTTTTCATATTTGATCTTATACAATTACTCTATACAGTTTTTTACGTATTCATTATGCCCTGAGGATTTGAATCATACCATCCAATTCCAACTGACCACTATATGTATATAGTTAAAGTCAGTGCCATACAAGGTCTAATAGAAGAGACAGAATCCACGAACGCACCTTCCTTGGTCAGTACAAGTAAATATGCAGTGAAATCATGAGTCATCTTCTTCCAGGGACATTTTAGTCCAGCTACGTAGGTTTAGCCCACCTTGGTACAGGTTATGGCGCTAGAGAAATTGAACTACGGCTTACAGCAGTGCTCTTCCAGGTATGACTTACAGTCAATCCTGTGATACAAATTCCAGGTATCACTTACCATCAATCCTATGATGCAAATTCTAGGTATGACTTATAGTCAATCCCATGATACATTTACATTTAGGACACAAGGAGATACCTCAACTTGCACCCCGCATATTCAACAATATGCACACTAAGTTAAACATGTTTCACCATTCAGCAAGTGCTGACACTGAATGGATCTATGGCACAGGGCAAACTACACTATTAGATTTCACTTGATTAATTAGATCAATTTAAAATCATTAAGCATCAATCAAGTTACAACGTATAACCTCTAAACAAGATCTACATAAATAGGGAATAACTCATCACCATAGCACATTGAATCACATCAAGTCTATTCGTGCTTACTATTCAATATATGTCCATCACAAGGACCAACGTCCATCAGAAGGACCAACGTCCATCACAAGGACCAATGTCCATCACAAGGACCAATGTCCATCACATCATAACCACCATAGCTCATACCTGGAGTATCACCTACATGGTTAGAAACTAATAACAAGAAGGCAAAGCATCATCATCTCAAAGAACTCATGATATACATTCACATCATACATTTATATCATAGAAATTAGGGTATCACTTCTCCATATTAGGGTTTACAAGATTGGATCCCCAACCACCCCTAGGTTATCACTTTCCTCATTATGAGAAGTATATTTATGAGATGTAGAAATATATTCATATCATTATTATGAAGCATGTAAAGAGGTCTAGCTTTCAACATCATACACATGCTCACACCATAGGGTATCGCATCACACCATGTAACCCTAGCATCAAAACGATGCATCACTACACATCACAAGATTTCGATTAGGGTTAGGGTATCGGCCACCACACTAAGGTAGGGTATTTATTGATCATCACCTTGTATCGGGCTCAACACCTCAATGAGAGGGTGTCAGCTAAGGTACAACAAAGGATACCGGTCTAGAGGTGTATGAGAAAGTGTATCGATCTACCATCTCATAAGGTATCGGCCTTGCCATCCATTAGGGTATCAACTTCACCATCCATTAGGGTATCGGCCTCACCATCCTTTAGGGTATCGGCCTACCCATCAACTAGGGTATCGGCCTATGTGCCCCTTTGTGTATCGGCCACACAGATCTCCATAGGATATCGACCATTAGGGTTTAGTTATATCAGTTGAACCTCAAGGGGGATGCTTCTCACCTCAACTCTAGGTGTATCGAGCTAGGGTGTATCGGATTACATGTGTATCAGATTAGAGTTACCCATGCTGACTTCCATACTCTACTAAAAGCATCAAGGTTCAACACTCTTCCTCACTAGACATCACTAGATCATAACAAGCCAATATCTTAAGTGATATATCAGTTTACACAAGAGCATATCAGTCTAGCATATTGGATTGCATGCCTATCAATTTAGCACATCATATCGGTTTAGCATGTCATGTTGGTTTAGTCATCTTCTACCTCAAGATGATGACACTAACAAGGAAAAAGAGAAGTGCAACTTATGGCAAAAACTTAACAAAGTTCTATCCTCAAAACTGAACACAACTCTACCAAGAAAAGCTACTAACCATCAAGAGAAAACAAGCTAAAGATAACTAGCAAGGTAACAAGAAAAAGGGTGATAATAACAAAGTAGGTTTAGAGTTATATAACCCACCTCAAGAAAAATTACCAAGCTTTAAGATCTAAGGTCAAGCTCCAAGCTTTCCAAGCTCAAGGTAGAAGAAGATCCTCCTAACTCGATCTCCACAACACCTCCAAGAAGGAAGATAGAACTGAGGTTAAGAGAGAGCAAAAGAGAGGAAAGAAGATATCAAGGTCCATGGACGAGAAGAAGAAAGAAGAAAAGAAAGAAAGCTAATAAACTATGGCTTACCAAGGAAGAAGATGAAAGAGAGCATCATTGTAAAGAGTGAGACCTGATAGAGGATCTAATCTTCACTGAATTGAAGAATTATTCCATCCAATCCCAAAAAAACCAAAAAGGTAAGAAGGAAAGGAGGAATTTCATTCGTTTATCAAATGGTACATATTACATAGCATGATAATGAATAAGCAGCGGAAATAAAACTATTACACAGTTACAAATTTTCTTTGTACAATAATTCCTCACCATATAAGGTGGGACAAAAAATAAAATAAAAAGTATACACCTAAGAACACATAAGGCCGGTTGCAGAGGGCAACCAACTATCCCAAGCTATCCTTAATATCCACGTCCATATATTCAATCTTTTAGCATCATTGTCTTCTAAAGTACCTAAACCTGGGTGGAAGGTAACACCACCCAAAAAAATAGGAAACAACAAAGAGGTCAGGAAAGGCTGAGTATGTACATATGTAAAAATACTTTGGGCATTATAATGTGTTACAAGTATAAAAGAGATGTTCCCACAAGAAAAAGGGGGTTGTTTGCAATCAGGTATGTTCAAGAGAAAAGTAACAAAAGAAATGAGGCATATTAAATTTAGATTACAAGCATGATAATAAAGAGTGTCTTGCCATAACAATCATCCACAAATTCATATTAAAATAATAAACATTTGCATGCATAACAATGTAGACTAAATATACCTAAAATAGGGTCATAACACCATAGGATCATGGCCTAGAAATAAATAAGGGTGGAAACGCACACCCTGGGTGGAACGCACGCCCTTTATAAGTATGGTTGTACATAAGTACCACTATTGTATATATTCTAGTCAAACATGTAGCATGCATAAAATAGAGGGGCAAGACTAGCATTTCAGTATATTTTTCATAAAAGGGAAATCATAGCAAGGGGGTTCAAGAACCCATATAAACAAGATAGTCCAGAAATTGCATGGATATAACGAGTCAACATCAAGAAATATAAATGTCCAAGAAATTGGATTTTCATTAGGAATAACAGTTCAAAAGATGCCTCATTAAAAGAAGTAGGTTTTAGTCAAATAATGCCCAAAATAAAATAGAGGGGGTACATACCTTATGATCAGACCTAGATATTTGATAACACCTCCTAAGCACAAGGTCAGGGTTGTCTCAACCTTGTCATAATTTGTGTGCATGCGATTCATATAATATGCATTAAATATTTTGCTTAGAAATCGACCCTACATTACGTTGTAAATCTGGGCATGAAACCTGTCCCAATAAATCAGTCATATTTTTCTGATTTCAAAAATGTATATATATGCCCTATTTGGATAGATGAATAATTTCTTATGAATTTTACAAGTTTAAATCATTTCTGGATAAATACAAAATTTGAATTGTGAAATGACAAATTTACCCCTGAATGATTATACAAATCATCAGGGTTCGCTGTCACATGAACTATAGATAAATAAAAAGGGAAACTATGTTTCGATCAATCAAGTCAAATGCGACTAAAATTACCAATATGCCCCCATGGACGTGACATTGATATATTGGCCACCATGGGCTGAACTGGACTTTCGTCCCAGGGATTGAAACCCTATGTTCAGCGCCATGGCTTCTCTACAGAGATCGGGCCAAGGTATGAATCTTCAATTCAGGCATCTAGACAAGTGGGAGGACATTTCATTGACTCCGCCTCATCACTCTGGACTCAAAGAGCTTTTGCTCTGGTCCTGTAATGGTCGGGAGACAAGAAGGAAGGTGCTTTTGACATGATCTAGATGATTAGGTGCTCGTGGTCAGAAACCAACAAAGCAGGGGAGAAAATGACGCTGACTAGAAATCATGGCCTCAAGGGAGCCAGATCAGAGACAAGAACAGAGTGAGGGTCCTCTCAGTAGCTTATGCCAAGTTCTTAGGGTCGAAGGACCAAAACTCATGTACCAGTGACGGTTCTGAACAGGATGAATGGCGGAGCTTGTTGACTGAGTGAAACAGACCAAACAGTGGTGAGTGAAGTACATTGAAAGAAGGAATGGGTATCCAAGATGGTTACCTCAACGTTGATTGAACCAAGGTGGCTCTAGGCTCTGTAGCTTTGAGTTTTCTTGCCGGAGAAGATGACATACCCACAACCTCTCCCAAGCAACCTCAAGCAAAATCAAGCGACGAGCTACGCACATACGAACCCCACAAGGTGTCTAGTACTGGCTGTAAGGAAGAGAGGGCATTGGGGTGGAGCGGCGACGTGTCTAAACATTTGTAGCGGCGGCTGTTGTCGAGTAGAAATAGGAATTTTTGCCTTAGGGTTCCATAGAGGCCAAGTAAGGGGTCGTTGGACTCGGCAAGGAGGGAGGAGTTCATTGGCAAAGAGATTGCAATGAATCGGTGACTAGTTTGATCATGGGGTGACTGGGTGATAGACGTGCACTGCTGCCATCAGAACCATGTAGAAGATGGAGGCAGGGGATGAATGAGTCCCGCTACCTGGCCTGAGCTGCTTGCAAGAATAGAACTGTTCCTTGGACCAAGGTCCAGACTGTAACAAATTAAATTGAGTAAATCGATCCAAACTATGCTAAAAACATACATAGTGTATCAGGGTTTAGTTAAGGGTGCATTTGATATCCAAATGACCTCAAATTTTGAGGGTTGACTAATTAAGATGTGAGGAACCCGATTATAGGCTTAGATTTGGGTTTTGAGGTTACTTTGGCTGTAATTTTACCAGTGTGCATTAATCATTCAATTAATGTGATGAACTTAATCTAATATTCAATTATGGTGAAACCTTCACCTAGACTCGATTCCCGTCCTATCTGATATCCAAAAGTATCATAGTTCACAAATATAGGGTCAAGTAATCTAGATTATCATTATTGTTAATAAGTTTACCAATTCAGGTACTAAGGTAGCAATATCATATGACTTCATCTCTAAGGATCCCTAAATGAGTCAATCTAGGGTTTGAAGATCAAAATATGGTTTCATTTATGCTAATACTGTGAAATTTAGATATTCAAAGGTAGTCAACTGAAAAAGGGGAAAGGAGATTGGTTATCCACATAATCAAATAGGGGCCTAGAAGAACAGAGGACTAGCCTATGTGTCTAGAATCGAGTATGTTACAACCACAATCTCTTGGCTCACCCACAAATCTCCAAGGGAGAGTGCTCTTCAAGCTCAAGGTCAGACACCAAGGACAGTAAGCAAATATCTCCTAATGGGTTCTCTTGCATGGGAAAAGAGGGGTATATATACATGGTTGATGAGAGAGAGAGAGCAAGGGGAAGATGTCACCACCCTAGAACCATAGAAGACACATGTCCAAGAAGAAAGGACACATGTAACACCATGCAACAAGGTGATAGGACATATGTCTCGCCCACTTGGTCACTAAGGAAGTTCAAGGTCGATACACCCATCCACCCCTTCACAAACCGATAGGGATGAAACCCTAGGTGACAAACCGATATGGCAATCCACTACAGTCACCACAACCTGATATGGTGATCCTAAAGATGCCACCAATCAATACCAATCCTTCCCAAGGAAACCACAAACCGATACAGGGTCTCACTAAGGCTCTCAATCCCGAGACAACACTCTTAAGAGCAAAGCACACCTCAAACATGTGCCCAAAACATCACCAAGGATGTCACCACTCAACCAAGGCTAAAACAAGGTGCCTAACACTTCCTCTCTCTCTTCTAGATGATGCCAAGGGAGAGGAGAAATAGTCAAGATGTGGTAGACTTGCACATCAACCCCTACTCTGGGTAAATTGCAAGTTGTACCAAAGCGTCACCACAAAGCGCAAACATCAAGCAACAAGATCAAACAAGGAGCACAAACCTCCAACATGCCCTAATTACATCTTAGACGATTAGAGAAAGAATCTAAGAAACATGCTTAAGCAAAGCAAAAAGGATTATCCCAAAACATGGGTTAGGGTCCTTAATAAGCCATAAACCCCTAATAGGGATTTTGCCCCCGAATCCTAAGAGAAAAGAGAAGGGTACTTCCTCCTCATATCCTCTTCGAGCCCCCACGTGGCTTCCTCAACACTACGATGATGTCAAAGAACCTTAACAAGAACAAGGTCCTTCCTCTTCAAAATTTTCACCCTTCGATCAAGGATCAAAATTGGACCCTCCACATAGGTCATATCCTCATCAAGTTCCACCTCCACAGGCTATAACACTGACATTGTATCTGGATGACACTTCCTCAGCATATTGGCATGGAACACTAGATGCAATCTATGCAACTCTGGTGGCAAATTCAACTTGTAGGCCACCTTCCCAGCTCGTGCCACAACTGGGTAAGGTCCCATAAACCTGGGAGTCAACTTACCCTTCCTCTCAAACCTCAAAACACCTTTTCAGGTAGAGACCTTCAGATATACTTTGTCTCCCACTTATAACTCTAAGGGTCTGTGACGATTGTCTGCATACGACTTCTGTCTGTCATGTGTTGCTTTCAACTGTTGGTGTATCACCTTAATCTTCTCTATCGTCTACTGCACAATCTCAGAACCTAGAAGTTGATACTCCCCTATCTCATACCAACACAATAGAGACCTATAATGTCTCCCATACAACGCCTCATATGGTGCCATGTCAATACTCCTCTAATAGTTGTTATTGTAGGTGAGTGAAGAACACAAGCCCTCAACAGATCCTCCAAGATCTAAATGGTCCTTTCAGACTGACCATCTATTTGTGGGTGGAAAGAAGTAACCTTAACTGCGTACCCAAATTTGTATGCAGTTGTTCCCAAAAATGACTAGTAAACTAAGGACCTCTATTAGATACGATAGTAGCTGGGACACCGTTCAAATTCACTATCTCATCAACATAAACTTAAGCAAGTTTCTCTATTGTGAATGTTGTCTTCATGGGAAGGAAATGTGCTAACTTGGTCAATCTGTCAATGATCACCCAAATGGAATCATAACCTTTGGCTGTCCTAGGTAGACCAACCACAAAGTCCATAGTTACATGATCTCATTTCCACTGAGGTAAAGGGAATGGTTGCAACATTCCTGCAAACTTCTGATGCTCAGCTTTGACTTGCTGACACACAGTACATCTTGCAACGAACTGAGCTACATCCTTGTTCAAGTTGAGCCACCAATATATATCCTTCATATTGTGGTACATCTTGGTACTACCTGGGTGCATAGCATACATAGATGTATGAGCCTCTTCCAACACCATATGCCTTAGGTTATCCACATCAGGAACTACTATCATGTGATGATAACATACTATCATGTCTTCTATATCATGGAAACCATCACACTTCTCACTGTAGAGCTCTGATCTAATTTGTTGTGTCACAGTATCTGTCTATTGAGCTTCTTTGATATGTTGTCTCAGCATAGGCTTCTCTTGTAATTGTGCCAAAAAATTAGCTAACAAAGAGACTTCCAACTTAACATTCATCTGACGCATGAAGACCATCATGTATCACTTGTGACACATCAAAGAACTCAACTGACCTCTATCCATAGATGAAGACTTCCTGCTCAAGGTGTATTCCATGACATTCGCCTTTCTCGGCTGATAATCAATCGTGCAATCGTAATCTTTGATCAATTCCATAAAAAGTTGTTGTCTCATATTCAACTCCTGATGTGAAAAGATATACTTCAAGTTCTTGTGGTCTGTAAAGATCTGACACTTCTCCCCATATAGATAGTGTCTCCAAATTTTCAGGGCATGAACCACTGCAGCTAACTCCATATCATGGGGTTGGATAATTCTCCTTGTATTTCTTAAGCTACCGAGAAGCAAAAGAAACTACTTTCTTGTCCTGCATCAACACATATCCAAAACCATGCCTAGATGCATCACAAAATATGATGTATCCTTTTCCTTGCTCAGGCAAAATCAAAATTGGTGCACTTGTCAGCTTCTCCTTCAACATATAAAAATCATGTTGACATCTATCAATGCAGACTAACGGCACATCCTTCCGCGTCAACCTTGTTTGGGGTAAGGCGACTGTGTTGAAGTCCTTGATGAACCTCCGATAATAGCCTGCCAGATAGAGAAAACTATGCACTTTTGTCAGCATCTTCAGCTGCTCCCATTCTATCATAGACTCTATCTTATTAGGGTCTACGTGTACTCCTTCTGAATATATAATGTGCCCCAAGAAAGCTACCTCCCTCAACTAAAACTCACACTTGCTGAACTTAGCATAGAGTCGGTGCTATCTCAACACTATCAATATGTAAGGCAGATGTTGTTCATGCTGATAACTATCCCAACTATATATCAAAATGTCATCTATGAAGACAACCACAAATTGATCAAAGAACGGTCGGAACACCTTATTCATCAAATCCATGAACATTTTTGGTGCATTGGTCATCTCAAATGGCATAAACACGAACTTGTAGTGACCATACCTCATCCTAAAAGCTGACTTTGATATATCATCCTCCTTGATCCTCAACTGATGATGTCCTGACTGTAGATCTATCTTTGAGAATATTGTCATGTCACACAACTGATCAAACAAGTCATCTATCCTTAGCGAGGGATACTTATTCTTTATCGTGACCTTATTCAACTGTCGGTAATCTATGCACAACCTCATAGACCCATCCTTTTTCTTTATAAACAACACTGGAGCACCCCATGGCGACATACTCATCCTGATGAAAGCTTTGTCAAGAAGTTATTGTAACTGTTTCTTCAACTTTTTCATCTATTTCGGTGCCATCCTATATGGTGTCTGAGCTATGGGTTGTGTACTAGGAACCATATTTATCTCAAAATCAATCTCATGGGGTGGGAGAACACCTGGAAACTCTTTAGGAAACACATCCTCAAACTCCCTAACTACAAAAACTTCCTAGATATTAAGACTCCTCACCTTTGTATCCACTACGTATGCCAAAAATGCCTCACAACCTTGTCTCAGAAGCTTCCTCACCACTATAGATGATACAAGAAACGTCAAGAGAATTTTTCTATCTCCTAGTAAGATCCACATCTCACTACCGTCTCCAAATGTCACTTGCTTGGAACTAAAATCCAAGACCACTCTATACTTCTCCAAGGTATTTATTCCAAGGATCACATTGAATCTATACATGTCAAGTGGTATGAGATGCATTTAAATGTTTTGTCCCAAAAAAGGGAGAACATAGGAAGGACACACATCATGAAACACTACAGAGCCGACCAACAGGTTTTCTAGAAACAAGCTATTCTTCTTACGACTAACAGGAAAAGAACAACTACTAAACACTTCTTGTGTGATAAAAGAGTGTGTAGAACCCGGGTCAACCAAAATAGATATATAGAAAGAAGAAGACAAATCAGAATGAAATAACTCCATCTGACATGTCACCACTCGCGGGCATTCTCACCTCAGATGTCCTACCTGCCTACACTTGTGGCATGTCCAGTTCCCATATTGTGGCCTAGATGGCCCTTTCACTGATGTTGATGCAACACCATGGGCTCTTGATGGAGGAAAACTACAACCTCTGCCCTTGCTTAGTGACCACTGTGTTGAAGCACTGAACCTCTGTGACGCTGGCAGTGCAGAAAACCTCAGCTTCTTAAAGCCACCTGATGACTACCCTTGAAACTGTATTGACCACTTCTTAGAACTTGCCTCCCTCTTCTCTAATAGATCATTCTATCCTTCAAACGGACTCCACAAATGCAGAAAACCTCTCTCGATTCTCCAAAGTAGAAGTTGGGGTGACAACTCAACATTCAACCCCTTCTCAAAATGATAAATCCTCTCTTCTTCCATCACAACCATGTGAGGACAGAACCTCAACAACTCCATAAACCTTGCCTCATACTCATTTATTTCATGGATCCTTATTGAATCTTCTCAAACTGAAAGATCTTCTCATCCAGATACGTCCAAGGGAAGTACTGACTTACAAACTTTCCTCAAAACTCCTCCCAACCAACCAAAACACCGGGTTTCTCCTCCTCTATGGCCCACCAATGGCAAGCATTCCCTCTCACGAGGTACACCGAATGATTCACCTTATCCTCTTTGGGGATACTCAAGATCTTAAAGGCCTTATCAAGCTCAGTCAGCCACAGATTTGCATCTTTTGGGTCAGTTGTTTTAGTGTACTCAACTGCCCCAACATGGAAAAGCCGCGTAAAAGTCTTCCCAGTAAACAAAGATTCAGCATGGGGAACAGGTGCCCTAGGCTGAGGTGCAGGCATCTTGTCTGCCATATGAGTCATCCTTGCCATAAATGGCCCAAAAAGTGATTGAAAGGTAGGTTTTTTATTATGGTGGGATCAAACTGGGGGACTTCAAGCACCCAATCTTCTCATGCCTGGTTCTTTGCACCACCACCTGGTGCAGCAATACTGCTCTCGGCAGCATGTTCTTTGTGTTCTCTAGACACCTTTCAGCTTTACCTCTTCTGCATAAGTAGAAGTGACCATAAGACAAATAGGAGGATACTAGAACAGACACAAACCCTAGTCCTAGGTCTGTGTAGACTCAGAGAACCTAAAGTCTCTAACTCTATTATTATCACATATAAGATAAAGTAGCAGTAGTGTGAATACAACTAATATGAAACAGATAATGATTATTAATAGGAAGGCAATTACTATTAAATACAAAATATATTAATAATTAAAAAAGAATATGAATAACATGTATATTTCTATCAACAACATTGTATAAAGATCAAGCAAGGCCTCAACCAAAGTTTTCATATTTGATCCTATACAATTATACCCCAAGGTTGTTTACGTATTCATTATGCATTGAGAATTTGAATCGTATCATCAAATCCAACCGACCACTATATGTATACAGTCAAAGTCAGTGCCATACAAGGTCTAATGGAAGACCCAAAATCCATGACCTCACCTTCCTCATCCAGTATGAGTAAATATGTAGTGACATCATGAGTCATTTGCTTCCCATGACATTTTAGTCCAACTGTATAGGTTTAGCCCACCTTGGTACATGTTACGACACTAGAGAAAATGAGCTACGACTTATAGAAGTGCTCTTCCAGGTATGACTTACAGTCAATCCTGTAATAGAAGTTCCAAGTATAACTTACAGTCAATCCTGTGATACAAATTCCAGGTATGACTTATAGTCAATCCTGTGATACAAATTCCAGGTATGACTTATAGTCAATCCTATGATACATTTACATTCTGGACACAAGGAGATACCTCAACTTGCACCCTGCATATTGAACAATATGCACTCTAAGTTAAACTCGTTTCACCATTTAGTAAGTGCTAACACTGAATGGATCTATGGCAAAGGGCAAACTACACTATTAGATTTCACTTGATTAATTAGATCAATTTAACATCTTTAAGCATCAATCAAGTTACAACGTATAACCTCTAAACAAGATCTACATAAACAGGGCATAACTCATCACCATATCAGATGGAACACATCAAGTCTCTTCATTCTTACTATTCAGTATATGTCCATCACAAGGAACAATGTCCATCATAAGGACCAATGTCCATCACAAGGACCATATCCATCACAAGGACCAATGTCCATCACAAGGACCATGTCCATCACAAGGACCAATGTCCATCACATCATTACCACCATAGCTCATATCTAGCTATGTACATCAATCAGTATCACTTGCATGGTTAGAAACTGATAACAAGAAGACAAAGCATCATCATCTCAAAGAACTCATGATATACATTCACATCATACATTTACATCATAGCAATTAGGGTATCACTTCTCCATATTAGGGCTTACAAGGTTGGATCACCAACCACCCTTAGGTTATCACTTTCCTCATTATGAGAAGTATATTTATGAGATGTAGAAACATATTCCTATCATTATTATGAAGCATGTAAAGAGGTCTAGCTTTCATCATCATACACATGCTCACACCATAAGGTATCGCATCACACCATGTAACCCTAGCATCAACAAGTTGCATCACTACACATCACAAGATGTTGATTAGAGTTAGGGTATCAGCCACCACACTAAGGTAGGGTATCGGCCACCACACTAAGGTAGGGTATTGACTGATCATCGCCTTATATCAGGCTCAACACCTCAATGAGAGGGTGTCGGACAAGGAACAACAAAGGATATCGGTCTAGAGGTGTATGAGAAAGTGTAGCGGTCATACCATCTCATAAGGTACTGGACTCACCGTCCACTAAGGTATTGGCCTCACCATCCATTAAGGTATTGGCCTCACCATCCTTTAGGGTATCGGCCTACCCATCAACTAGGGTATCGGACTATGTGCCCTTTTGTGTATCGGTCACATAGATCTCCATAGGATATCGGCCATTAGGGTTTAGTTATAATGGTTGAACCTCAAGGGGGATGCTTCTCACCTTGACTCTAGGTGTGTTGGGCTAGGGTGTATCGGCTTACATGTGTATCGGAGTAGGGTTACCCATGCGGACTTCCATAGTCCACTAAAAGCATCAAGGTTCAACACTCTTCCTCACTAGACATCACTAGATCATAACAAGACAACATCATAAGAGATATATTGGTTTACACAAGAGCATATCGGTCTAGCATATCAGATTGCATGTCTATCAGTTTAGCACATCATATCAGTTTAGCATGTCATGTCGGTTAACTTATCTTCTACCTCAAGATGACGATACTAATAAGGCAAAAGAGAAGAGCAACTTATGGCAGCAACTTAACAAAGTTCTATCCTTAAAACTAAACACAAAGGCTACTAAGAAACGCTACTAATCAGCAAGAGATAATGAGCTAAAGATAACTAGCAAGGTAACAAGAAAAAGGGTGATAATAACAAAGTAGGTTTAGAGTTATATAACCCGCCTCAAGAACAACCACCAAGCTTTAAGCTCTAAGGTCAAGCTCCAAGCTTCCCAAGCTCAAGGTAGAAGAAGATCCTCCTAACTTAATTTCCACAACACCTCCAAGAAGGAAGATAGAATCGAGGTTAAGAGAGAGCAAAAAATAGGAAAGAAGATACCAAGGTCCATGGCCGAGAAGAAGAAAGAAGAAGAAAAAGAAAGCTAGAAAACCATGGCTTCCCAAGGAAGGAGATGAAAGAGAGCACCATAAGATCTTGTCTCACCCACCAAGCTCTAAGGGAGAGTTCTCTTCAAGCTCAAGGTCTGCCACGAAGGAGAGAAAGCAAAGATCTCCTAAAGGGTTCTCTTGCATGGGAAAAGAGGGGTATATATACATGGTCGATGAGAGAGAGAGAAAGGAGAAGGTGTCACCACCCTAGAACCCTAGAAGACACATGTCTAAGAAGAAAGGACACATGTAACACCATGCAACAAGGTGATATGACCTATGTCTCACCCACTTGGTCACTAAGGAAGTTCAAGGTCGATACACCCATCCACCCCTTCACAAACTGATAGGGATGAAACCCTAGGTCACAAACCGATATGGCACTCCTCTAGAGTCACCACAACCTGATATGATGATCCTCAAGATGCCACCAATCGATACCAAGCCTCCCCAAGGCAACCGCAAACTGATACAAGGTCTCACCAAGGCTCTCAAGCCTGAGACAACACTCTTAAGAGCAATGCACACCTTAAACATGTGCCCAAAACATCACCAAGGATGTCACCACTCAATTGAGGCTAAAACAAGGCGGTCAACACTTCCTCTCTCTCTTCTAGATGATGCCAAGAGAGAGGGGAAACACTCTAGAGGTGGCATACTTGCACATCAACCCCTACTCTGGGTAAATTGCAAGTTGCACCAAAGCCTCACCACAAAGCACAAACATAGAGCATCAAGCTTAAACAAGGATCACAAACATCCAACATGCCCTAATTAAATCTTAGACGATTAGAGGAAGGAGCTAAGAAACATGCTTAAGAAAAGAAAATAGGGTTAGCCCAAAACATGGGTCGGGGTCCTTACACTAATCTTCTTATCCTTGTTAATATAAAGCTATCACTAAACAATGTACCGTATGAATGGTTTATAAGACATCATATATGATATGATTTGGGAATGTCCCAATATGTCTAAATAATGGAAACCTACATTAAGAAAGTAGTTTCTTGAAGAAGGTTTATCCATAAACCATGATTGTTGAAAATTACTATTAATCCCAATCCGATAACAAAAGTGTTTTGTTGATAGGATAATTGAGTTCCTAAAGAGTCAATGGGAGTAATAATAGAACTTGAAATGTTCGAGATCAACAAATAGGTACAATGAGAACTAAGAGAATTACAAGATGTTGTGGAATCTTAAGTTTGTAATGTAACACGGAATAAAATAGTTATAGCAAGACACGTCTGAGATTGGATGATTGTGAAGCCAATGACTCAGACCAGTTGGTCATGGTAGGTTGAGACAACTAATCAACTAGAAGATGTTAAGTACATGATCTGAGTGAAGGCTCAAGGCCATTATGGGATCCATGTAAGCTAACAAGTTAAGACCTTGATAGCGCCACCTAAGGCGTCATACCTAAAGGGTTCAATAGGGTCTTATGGCAAAGACCTATGTTGACAACATAAAAGGACAAATTGGTTGAAAAGATTTTACAAATCAGTTCAAGTTGTTGAACATGATAGTAATCCCTTTACCAATTGTCGTGCTTGTTATTGTAGTTAGAATAGACTGTGAGATTTGGTTTATGAAGATGGAAACCAGATTCCTTTAAAGGAATACATCATAGGATGTGTATGTGACACAACCCAAAAGGTTTCATGACTTCAAGGAATTCAAATAAAGTCTATGAACTACAAGGTTCGATATGGGATTGAAACAAGCATATCAAAAATGGGATCTTTTGTTTTGACACAATAATAAAAGAATTTGCCTTGAATCAAGATAAAAGATGAAATATGTGATTACAAAAGATTTAGTGGGAGCATATAAGAATATTCCACATGATGAGAAATAACATCTCAATATTGTGAATATTGACATCTGGCATGGAAAACCCCTTCAGCCTTGAAGGATTAAGTGAAACATCTTATGAGATAAGGATCAATATAGAGATAGTTCTTGAATGTTTCATAATGGAAGTTTGAGTACAATAGCAATATGTTAAAAGAGTTCAACAAGGAAAGGTTTCAATGATAGAATCTGGATTAATCTCTTATGAACCATATGTTCCAATTCTTGTGAAGAATGGAAATATCCTGAATCAGATGACATATGATGGATCTATAATGAATGTTATAAGTGTACTTACCCCTATAATCTTGTATGTACTGGACATAACAATATGATGGTAAATTCCAATAAGGGTTATTGGAAAGTCATTAAAGATATCCACAAGTACTTGAGAAGTACCTAACGATAGATTGCTAGTCAATAAAGATAGCAAAAAATGAAGAGTTGGATGTAAAGGGCTACATTGATGCAAGCTTACATAATGACAAAGTGATCGCAAATTAAAATGTGTTTGATTTAAAAGAGAAATGTTGTTAGTTGGAAGGGATCTGAATTAATATCCATTAATTATATTCTACAATAGAAGTCGAGTATACTTGTGTTATGAAATAGTGTGATACTATATGGATCTAGAAGTTTATATGATGAATGTATAGATGTTCCAACCATTGAGTTGTAGAAGTACTATGACAACAATGGAGCTAATTGTTAGGCAAGGAATATCAGATACCATATTATGACAGTTCCGTCCCATACGAGAAATTGTACAACAAAGAGAGAAGGAAACACACAATATACCGACCAATAGAAAAGTGTTGCTAACTCACTAAATTTGCACTAGCACAGCAAAACCATGGTGGACATGTTTGGATCACTGAGAATATGATTGGTTGGTGATTGGCTTTAAGTGCAAGTGGGAGTCTATTGGTAACGTATGCCCATAGAGACAATCAAGTGATGATTGACATGTAATATACCATGGAGGATTTGATTAATACTTATAAAGGCAAGCTTCAAATTCATTCCATTTCACTCAGTTGTGAGATAATGAGTAAACATTATGAATGTTTAAAGAATGACAATAGTCAATGATGTATGTCTTCAAGTACGTAACTTGGAAAATGTTACAAATGCTAAGAGTATGTACATTATTATTTTGTCCCTAGTCAATTGTTACTGTGGAAGGTAGATAGACTTCAGTAACAAAAGACTAGAGTGTGGGTTGGTTGATGAAGAATATCATTAGTCACGATATGGAAATATCAAACCAAGCACACATATACATGTTAGAGAATAGTGTATTGGACAGACCCACCTTGAGAGGGACACATGGAAACCATCATATGGTAAGTCATAGTCATCTCTCATAGTGAAGGTGGTGATTATGATTCTTAGACCTGAAATCACTGCACTCGTGTAAGGCCCCTGAACCTACTTATAGAGTTAAATAAGTTTAATTACCATAAATGAGTGCTTATAACTCTAATATAACCTTGTTATATGCTTAGGTATCATGTGATAAACTTAAGTTTCAAATTTGGTCCAATTTGGATATTGTTTGAGCAAGTTATGCAATTTTATGTACATTTTGGACCTTTATGCAATTTACCCAATTGGGAGGATTTTATTGCAATTTGTCACGTGAAGTATGTTCCTTAGATGTTCTCTCATAATTCTTGATATTTTTGAGCCATGTGGATCCTAGTTGAACCTTAGTTTGAAGGTGTTTTCATCAAGGGTATTTTAGGGTTTACCCCTCATGGATGAGCTACCTTTAGTAGCTATCAACTATTGAATTATTTGATTGGCTTGGAAATTTGACTAAGGAGATCTACTCAGGTCTATATTGACGGTGGTGGAGCTTATTTTTTGTGCTCTTGTATATTCTTAATAGTTTAAGGCCATGGACACTTGGAAAGATACTAGAACTTCAACTTTTTTTTCTCTATCTTAAAGTTTTATATACCAATCCCTAAGCACCCAAATGAACCATTTTCTCTCCACCACTTTCCATCCTTCTAAGAACCTATTTCTCCCTCTGTGCTGCTATGAAGTTCCTATACAATGAAGAAGAAATTGGGGATCTTCTTGGAAAAAGAATCTAGGGTTGCAATTGACTTCCTTTAGGGGTTCCTAAAACTCCTTCCTAGTGATCTTGACCTAAAAGTGTAAGTATTACCTTATTTCCTCCACTTATTTATTTTCTCTTCTTCCTCCTATATTTCTCTAGGTTGGAACCTTTCTGTTCCATGGTGAAAGTGACTCTAGAACTCAAAAATCTATCCTTCTTGTTTCTTCTTCTAGGGTTTTACTTCTTTGTGGAGAGAAGTGCCTACTTGTCCAAGTTTAGATCTGAATCTAGGGTTTTCTTGCCTTATTTGCTCAATATTCTTGCTGTTTTGGATCTTAAATACTCTATAGAGGTGAGTTATATAACATAATTTACTTATATTTCTTACAAGAAGCTTGTTAGGTCATGTTTATGCTTCAATGTGATGATCTAAGCATAGAGAAACCATGCTTGTTTAGGGTTACAAATTTTTATGGTGTTCCATGTTCTGTTCCAGTTCTATATGAAATTGTAAACATGTGTAAAACCTTTCTAAGGTATTACATGATCTGGGACAGGTTGATAGCAACAACCTATGGTGCTAAGCACAAAACAATCGATGGTTCAAATTAGGGTTTTCAAGCTATTTCCTTCACTACCACATAACTGATGGTGATACCATGCAACAACCAATGATGTTGCTATTTTGACAACTGATGGTCATGATAAAAGGTGTCAAATGATGGTGACAATATATGGTCACCACCATTAGGTCAGGTTTTGGCTCAATTAGAAGTTTAAAGATCAACCATTAAGTACCCTACTGATGTTATCAATCAATGATGACATTAGCTTAATATTTGATGTTGATTAATGAATATAGTGTTGATCTAACAAACTGTGGTGACTTAATAGTCACTAATGATGGTGGATCAGGTCTCCACAACCTATGGTGAGTTAATCATGTAGTTGTGGAATCAATTAAGCCTTAAACCAATGGTTTCTTGAGTCATTTGATGCAATGGTCGAACCTATACTCCAATTGATGGTTTTAATATGTGAACTTGACCTAATGGTTAAGATATAATGTATGTTAATACAATAAATTGGATGCATAAATGTAATATTTTTTTCCTAATAAAGTAATTGAAATATTTTCCTTTATGAGATCAACTTAAGAACCTCATTTACTGACGACTTGTTTTAAATAAACAATCACTTGTGGGTTTTACCCTACTCTCAAAGAAACTTTTTATGTTGATAATCAAGGGATGTCTAGGGTTACATGGTGACTCTTTCTAGAGAACGACTCAATGACTTCATAGGTGGTTTGTTCAAGGTGTTCACTTATGTAAATGACCAATGGCTTTACCTTTTCAACATTTAATGGTTAGAAGTTGATGCCTCAATATTCCCATTGTTTTGGGTGAAGCCTATAGTGTAATGTTATGATTCTAATGATGAGAATTTGACAGTTGAATGCCTTCAACTTGTAGTCTTACCCTTTCCCTCATATGATTATGATTGATAACCACCATAATGAATCAATGGGTAACCCTAATGAGGTATATCTTGTTATACCTAGCTTTAATATAACTAAATGATGGTAATTGGGTATGAATAGTCCTTGAATGACTAATACAATCATGGAGTACTCTCTGATTGTTGTTCAAACCCTAGTATGCTATAACCTGATGGTTACACCTTGATTTATGTGTGGGTTCATACTTGAGAACAATATGGAATGTGATGGTGATGCTTCACCTTATGCATCCATGATCCAATGGGGATGTCGTGAGTTGGGGTTTGAGTATGTGTGTTGATTAGTAACATTAATATAATTTATCTTGTTGAACCTAACTCTAATGCAAATAGATAAATATGAGTTTCATGTTTAAACTTCTTATATGATGGCATGATGGTGAAATAAGCTCCCTAATATGATCACAACCTTAATGTGTTAATTGGTGGTTATCATAGCCACATGGCTGATACTTTCTTATGCTAAACCTGTGCATTATGAATATGATGAGGGTTAATCATATCTAGATTCCTTACATGTTGATGTAATAAAGGAATGTTATTAATGTTAATATAACCCTACTATGATTGTTTATGAATATCTCCAAGCTCATTAAAGCAATAATGTGTTGATCTGGTGTTTTACATGTAAGTGATGTTGTTGAGCCTTGTTATAAGGCATGGAAAGATAATGATGATCTTGGAGGGAATAATATGATGATTGTAATGACCTTTGGGCACGGTTGAGGTTCTAATGAGGTGTAATCCTATTGTGTTGATAAGGGTTGGCACCCTATTATATTGTGAAAAGGATTTATATCTTGTGATAGTATGATGACTAGTATAGTCTCATGAATGGAAAGTGAATAGTACCATGTGATGATGAGATGAGAAATTGTGTTTCACACATTTTATAACTTTTGAAGTTGTGATACTTATATGCTTTCTAGATGTGAATTAGGGTTTGTATGTCCATTTGTTTGATGCAGCCTTAATTCACCCAAATGATATAACTAATCAACTGAAACTCTAATCATGTAGTGCTTTGTGCCATAGAACCATCTTCACTGTCAGAACTTGTTGGATGGTGAAACGAGTATTCCTAAGGGAAACTCAGAGCACATATTGTTGAGTATGCGGGGTTCTTGTCATCCTGACACCAAGTGTTTCGGGAGGATGATTGTGGTCATACATGTCCCACTTTTTGAGAACGACTACGGTCAGATCTCAGTGATTATAACATGATGTGATTAGAGGACAACTCTGATTGTACCTCAGTAATGGGGTTTGAATACCCTGGGTGCTAGAGTCGTGACTTGTATTAAGGTGGGCTAGTTACAGGACTATATGTCGCTATTTTGCAGTTAGACTGAGATGTCACTACAGTGCAAACTCGTACTGACTGAGTATGGAGAATATTTTGGAGTCTGGCTCTTCCTTGATCTTATATGGAACTGATTGCGACCAAGTGGTGGTCAGTTGGACTTTGAGTGGTATGAATCAAACTCCCCAGGACATAATAAAAGATGTAATACAGTTGTGTAGCATATTTTTTTAGGGTTATACACAACATTTCACATTGGCTGATAACCCTTGTTTGTTCTCTTTACATAAAGATGATGCATAGTGCAATTAAGAGATAGTAGATATACTTATGTTGTGGATATGCTTAAAATTGTAGATGCGTACATAAGTAGCCATGCTTATGTTGATAACTATAGTACTACTATTGATTATAATCATGATGCTAGATATCTCATGTTGTTAGTTATGTTTAGCATGCTAGACATGCCTTTGTAAATAGAGATGCATATACTGCTAATCATGCTTATCCATATAGTAGTGTTTATGTTGCTAGCTCTTCTTATGATGTTGATATGTTTAACCTGTTAGACATGCTAATGTTGTTAGCTATGCTTATGTGGCTAGACTTATTCATAATGATAGAGATTCTATGTTACTAGAGATGGTCACGATGCTAGATATGCATATGCTACTGAATTTCTTATATTGTCAACAATATAAAGGGTGATAGTCTGGTTAATGATGATAGTTATTATCTGTTCATTTATGTATTTTTTTAATCATCAGTGTTGTTGATCTTATTTGTTATATATTATTAAACTACTTAAACTGTTTAATTACTGAAAAATGTTGTAATCAATATATGTTGGAGAGAGTTATATCTCTCGCTGGGACATGGGTCTTGTGGTTCGCCACAATTTTTTTTAGGTAATCTATAGTGATGACAAAAGACTTATGGAATTAAAGAGGAACTATAGTAATGAATATTGAGAAAGTTGATTAGATGTCTAATGTGTCCTAGAGTCATCCATGTACTCTCAGGTCGGGCAGGAAAAGTTTGTATATGGTATTTCAAATGAATCAGAATTTTGTTAGCATGTTAATGCTTGTTTGTGTGGCATCTAAGAATATTGTTCTCCTGTGTATATATTTTGTGGCTAAGACGATAGAAATATTTGTATCAAATTCTTGACATAGTATGGAACTATGGATATAAGAAATATGTTGGGCTCTTATGTAAACATTTATGAGCGAGTTTTGATATTCAAATCGGTTTTAATTTACCCATATTTTTGGGTATGTGATTAATTAGTGATCGATTGTGTATTATGTTTTGAGTAATCTCGTTTAGTGTAATAGGTCCTCACAAGTTGGTCTCAGAGCTTTAGGTTCAATGAGTCTATAGGGACACTAGGACTTAGGACTAGGATGATGTCTAAGTTAGCAATGTGACACAAAAATGCGGTGCATACTGCCTAATCTCAGTACTTGGGTGCCCTGGCCAGGTATTCATTATTGAACAAAAGGTATGGAACTCTTAGATTGTTATCTTTTTTATTACTCTCATCAAGTAGTCATTTTGAAGCAGTCTAAAGAGCATAATGAATCAGAAATCATGGTGCAGATAACTCGGTATTATCTCAAGAAAAGATGAGAAGTTCATCATTATCTATCAAAACTTGAGTTTTTGGTAACTATAAGAGAAAGATACAACACCATGAAATATAAACTTGAATACAAATAAGTAAAAGAGGAGTTCTTAAAGATGTAATTCAAGAAAATAATAAAGTAAAAGATAGATAAGTCTATGCTTATAAAGTGATTCAAGGTATGAAATCCACATAAGATGGAGAAAACTCCTATGATGAGTTTAAAATGAGAAGATGAATTGGAACAATGACAAAGGAATAAGGTGGAACCTGAGTTAATCTCAGATCAACCTATGTTTGTAAGAAAGTGCTAATGTAAAATCAGCATGGCATGTGAAAAAGATTAAGGGTGATGATTCATGTTTAATGAAGAAAATGTGGAATATGATGATTTACCAGTTGATAAGTGGTTGAAAAACATAATAAAATAAGAGAACATACCCAAACGTGATAAATAGTCACGAAGGAAGGAGTAATGAGATATGTTAATCATGATGATTCATATGCTAATGGCAAGGAACACAAAATGAAAAAGGTAAAATGATAACAAGAAGTTGTCACGTGCATAACGAAAATAGAATTGGTTACCTTTTTACTAGTGACCCTTGAACAATGTTGCTATGATGTGGGAAGTGTGTTTCCCTTTATGTCTTTTCTTTCTAGGGCACAACTTTTAAGTGGATCATTGTCACTTGCTATGTATGGATTCATTGTAAACATGAGGGTGGATAGCTTATTATAGCATAAGGTTGCTTGGACTATGGTTCCAAGATCATAAAGTTTGTGATGAGCTTGATTTTGAGCCTTCCAATAATTAGGAAGACTCCTCTTATATGTTTTGAAATTTATTATATTGGTAAAAGTAGATGAGATAAGGATATGAGTTCCTTATAGCACATGAGGTGGATACCAAGGTAATGAATCCTAGTATCCAAGATGTATCAACAGTATGGGAAGTATGTGAAGGTTGGAGATGTTTACTAAATGAGCATTCCAAGTATTCCTCTCCCTTATAGAGAGAGGGAGAGAGAGTTGATGATGACTCTCTAAATGTTGTTTGGAAGGAAAAAAAAGTGATTCTATAATGTTGTGTATGGTTCAGTGATAGCTGGGCAAGACGACTATCAAGGATAGATGGTTTGTTGATCAATAGACATGTGATACCGTGTTCCATTAAGATAAACCTATGATCAAATATCAATGCATAAGAGTTAGAGTGGATAACATAATTTTCATGACCATGATGAGTTTAGGGTTATGTCCTTTAGACTAACCAATGTACAAATAGAATTTATGAATAGGAGGAACAGAGTGTTCCAGTCATGTCTTACAAGTTATATCAAGCTTTGAATGATGACATGTCAAAGTATTTTAGAGATGGTAAAAAACATGATCAATATTTTTTCAAAAACCTTAGGGTTTCCGAAGAAGCAATAGCTATGAGACAAGTTGAACAAGAGTGAGATGGGGTTGATTAAATGTCTGTATGGGATCATGATATGTTGTTGTGTAAATACTAGTAAGGTGAAGACAATGTTATTATTTCACCCCTAACAAGGTTGACTAGGAATGATGTTTCCTTGTATGGAATGATAGGTGCCACTGTCAGCATTTCTTTTGATGTTGAAGAAGAATTGACAAGTGTACCAGTGTCAGTGTATCTAGAAAGAAAGAAGAAAAAAAAGAGGATGGATACATCGCTTTTTTATGCTTCAAGGAATGGTATGGGACACATGCCATGATTGGTAAAAACCTATCAAGTATGACTTTTGAGTAATGTTTTGATACAATAGATATAATTTTAGGATGATAGCTAGAATTTAAAGTTGAACATTACTACTAGAGTTGTACAAATGACACAACAAGTTTCTACGTTCCATATTGAGAATGTCTTCTTAGGTGGGGGATTTTATGCTGACCCAAGATGAGATATGTATAAATGATGTGAAATCATCATGATATTCAAGTAACCATGTGAAGGTAATAGGATTAGGTGCAAAGTAAGTACTCATCTTTGTTTACCTTAGATTTCAAGGGCAAAATCCATGTTAGGGGTTTATAGTTGTAAGGCCCCTGAACTTACTTAAAGAGTTGAATAAGATTAATTACCATAATTGGGTTATTAGATCCCTAATCTAACCTTGTTATATTCTTAGGTATCATGTGACAAACTTAAGTTTCAAATTTTTTCCAATTTGGACACTATTTGAGCAAGTTATGCAATTTTATGTACATTTTGAACCTTTCTACAATTTACCCAATTGGGATGTTTTTATTGCAATTTGTCACATGAAGTATGTTCCTTAGATGTTATCTCATCATTCTTGAGCTTTTTGAGCCATGGGGATCATAGTTGAACCTTAGTTGTAAGTTGTTTTCCTCAAGGGTATTTTAGGGTTTACCCCTCATGGATGAGCTACCTTTAGTAGATATCAACTAATGAATTATTTGATTGGCTTGGAAATTTGACAAAGGAGATCTAATCAAGTCTATATGTATGGTGGGGGAGCTTTTTTTTGTGTTTTGTTGTATACACTTAATAGTTTAAGGCCATGGACACTTGGAAAGATACTAGAACTTCAACTTTTTCTTTTTCTATATCTTAAAGTTTTATATACCTATCCCTAAGCACCCAAACGAACCATTTTCTCTCCACCACTTCCTTCTTTATACGAACCTCATTCTGCCTGTGTGCTTCTGTGAATTTCCTATCCAAGGAAGAAGAAAAGTGGGGATCTTCTTGGAAAAAGAATCTAGGGTTGCAATTGACTTCCTTTAGGGGTTCCTAAAGCTTCTTCCTAGTGATCTTGACCTAAAAGTGTAAGTATTACCTTATTTCCTTCATTTATTTCTTTGATATTCTTCCTCATATATTTCTCGAGGTCATAACCTTGTGTTTCCATGGTGAAAGCGGCTCTAGAACTCAAAAATCTATTCTTCTTGTTTCTTCTTCTAGGGTTTTGCTTCTTTGTGGAGAGAAGTGCCTACTTGGCCAAGTTTAGATCTGAATATAGGGTTTTATTACCTTATTTTCTTGAGATTCTTTCTGTTTGGGATCTGACCTACTCTATAGAGGTGAGTTATATAACATTATTCACTTATATTGCTTACTAGAAGCTTGTTAGTTCATGTTTATGCTTCAATGTGATGATCTAAGCATAGAGAAACCATGCTTGTTTAGGGTTACGAATTTTATGGTGTTCCCCATTCTATTCCAGTTCTATATGAACTTATAAACATGTGTACGACCTTTCTAAGGTATAACATGATCTGGGATTGTCTGATAGAAACAACCTATGGTGCTAAGCACAAAACAATCGATGGTTCAAATTAGGGTTTTCAAGCTAATTCCTTCACTACCACATAACCGATGGTGATACCATTCAACAACCAATGACGTTGCTATTTTTACAACTGATGGTCATGATCAAAGGTGTCAAATTATGGTGACAACCTATGGTCACCACCTTTAGGTCAGGTTTTGGCTCAATTAGAAGTTTCATGATCAACTATTAAGTACCCAACTGATGTTATCAATCAATGATGACATTAGCTTAATATTTGATTATGATTAATGAATATAGTGCTGATCTAACAACCTATGGTGACTTAATGGTCACTAATGATGTTGGATCATGTCTCCACAACCTATAGTGAGTTAATCATGTAGTTGTGGCATCAATTAAGCCTTAAACCAATGGTTTCTTGAGTCATTTGATGCAATGGTCGAACCTATACTCCAATTGATGGTTTTAATATATGAACTTGACCTAATGGTTAAGATATAATGTTTGTTAATACAATAAATTGTAATGATGCCTAAATGTAATATGTTTGTCCTAATAAAAGTAATTTAAATAGTTTCCTTTATGATACCAACTTAAGAAGCTCATTTACTGACGACTTGTTTTAAATAAACAATCGCTTGTGGGTTTTACCTTAGCCTCAATGAAACTTTTTATGTTGATAATCAAGGGATATCTAGGGTTACATGGTGAATCTTTCTAGAGAACAACTCAATTAATTCATAGGTGGTTTGTTCAAGGTGCTCACTTATGTAATTGACCAATGGCTTTACCTTTTCAACATTTAATGGTTAGAAGTTGATGCCTCAATATTCCCATTGTTTTGGGTGAAGCCTATAGTGTAATGTTATGATTCTAATGATGAGAATTTGATGGTTCAATGCCTTCAACTTGTAGTCTTACCCTTTCCCTAGTATGATTATGATTGATAATCACCATAATGAATCACTGGGTAACCCTAATGTGGTATATCTTATTATACCTAGCTTTAATATAATTAAATGATGGTAATTGGGTATCAATAGTCCTTGAATGACTAATACAATCATGGAGTACTCTATGATTTTTGTTGAAACCTTGGTATGCTATAACCCAATGGTTACACCTTGATTTATGTGTAGTTTCATACTTGAGAGTAGTATGGAATGTGATGGTGATGATTCACCTTATGCATCCATGATCCAATGGGGATGTCGTGAGTTAGGGTTGAAGTATGTGTGTTGATCAGTAACATTAATATAATTTATCTTGTTGAACCTAACTCTAATGCAAATAGATAAATATGAGTTGTCATGTATAAACTTCTTATATGATGGCATGATGATGAAATAAGCTCCCTAATATGATCACAACTTTAATGTGTTAATTGTTTGTTATCATAGCCACATGGTTGATACTTTCTTATGCTAAACATGTGAATTATGAATCTAATGAGGGTTAATCATATCTAGATTCCTTACATGTTGATGTAATAAATGAATGTTCTTAATGTTAATATAACCCTTCTATGATTGTTTATGAATATCTCCTAGCTCCTTAATTGAATAATGTGTTGATCCGGTGTGTTACATGTAAGTGATGTTGTTGAGCCTTGTCATAAGGAATGGAAAGATAATGATGATCTTGCAAGGAATAGTATGATGGTCTTAATGACCTTTGGGCATGGTTGAGCCCTGAATGAGGTGTAATCCTCTTGTGTTGATAAGGGTTGATACCCTGTGATATTGTGAAAAGGATTTATATCTTTTGATAGTATGATGACTAGTGTAGTCTCATGAATGGAAAGTAAATAGTACCATGTGATGATGAGATGAGAAATTGTGTTTCACACATTTTATAACTTTTGAAGTTGTGATACTAATATGCTAGCTAGATGTGAATTAGGGTTTGTATGTCCATTTGTTTGATGCATCCTTAATTCACCCAAATGATATAACTAAACAAGTGAAACTCTAATCATGTAGTTCCCTATGCCATAGAACCATCTTCAGTGTTAGAACTTGCTAGATGGTGAAACGGGTATTCCTAAGGGAAACTCAGAGCGCATACGGTTGAGTATGTGGGGTGCTTGTCATTCTACCACCACGTGTTTTGAGTGGATGGTTGTGGTCATACCTAACCTGCTTTTTTAGAATGACTATAGTTAGGTCTTAGTGATTATAACAATATGTGATTAGAGGACACCTCCAGTTGTACCTCAGTAATGGGGTTTGAATACCCTAGATGCTAGCGTCGTGACCTGTACCAAGGTGGGCTAGTTACAGGACTATATGTCACTTTTTTGCAGTTAGACTAAGATGTCACTACAGTGCAGACTCGTACTGACACAGTATGGAGAAGATCTTGGAGTCTAGCCCTTCCTTGATCTTATATGGAATTTATTGCAACCAAGCAGTGGTCAGTTGGACTTTGAGTGGTATGACTCAAACTCCCCAGGGCATAATAAAAGATGTAATACAGTCGTGTAGTATTTTTGTTTAGGGTTATGCTCAACATTTCACATTGTATGATAACCCTTGAATGTTCTCTTTACATAAAGCTGATGTGTAGTGCAATTAAGAGATAGTAGATATACTTATGTTGTGGATGTAACATACGGGATCTCAAACCCTACTGATGCAGGGATTTTGAGTCATTTTTATAGACTGGTTTCGCATATGTTTTATGTGTATTTTGATCATATTTGTGATTAATATCGCATGATCGCTAACTTTAGTCTATAATCTCATTTTGCATCAAATTTAACTTGTTTCCTTTTATTCTGTATTAAAAATCATATTTGTGGGATTTGATTGGTGTTCTTCTTTTCTTTTCAGGAAATTCCGATATCTACATCCGTTGATACCATCAACGGATGGTCGATACCATCGACCTGGTTACAGTGTATTGCCGGAGAAGAGTAATGAGAAGTTGATACCATCGATGGGACTATCGATGGTATCGAGAGAGCGTCAGCGAGCCATATTTTGAGGTGTCGATACTATCGACCTCGCCTCAACAAACTTAGCTTCAGCGTCAGATTCCAGAGAAAAGCAAAACCTAAGGTGTCGATACCATCGACACACCGTCGATGGTATCGAGGTAACATCAGAGAGAACCCCGAGAATCATGCAAGCATCGGTGCCTCATGCAGGTCGATACCATCGACCCGCGTCGATGGTACCGACGCCGTCAGATCAGGTTCTGCTAAAGATTGTGTCTAATCATACGGTGGTGATTTTTGGGCGACCTAAAGTGGTGCATATACCTAATTAAGGTGGCCCTAAGCAATCCATCATGTCATTAGCCACCGGAGAAGTCTCAAGAAGGAGAGGAGAGAAGAACAGAGCCGAGAGCGACGCCCTGATCGTTCCGAGAGCTGTAGAAGACGTTTTCCACCGCCGGAAGGCTGTAGAACGTTCACCCCACGCCAAGGAACGCCCGGACGTCCTCCGTTCAGGGGTTTACATCACATCTATTCACGTTTCCCTATGTTTTCCCTTTCTTTCATCATGTCTTTCATTGAAATGAACATGCGGGGCTAATCCCTTTTATCTTTAGGACTGGGAGTAGCTTGGGTAATCATTGTATGATAATTTTTATATAGTTTATCATAATTTGTCTCTTAAATCTGTGGCATGATGTCGTTTTCTCAATTATATCATTGTGATTGATCACTCTAATGATAATCTAATACCTTTACTTACTTTGAAAGAAGAATTAATGGTTGAAAAGGGGTGGATATCACATTAACTAATAAATCCTTTGAACAAGGTGATGTACAGTTAATGGTGGAAACCCATAGTGTAATCTTCATGCACCTAATTTAGTGAATAGGTTACTACTACCGTGGAACCGACCTAGATTTAGGTAGTGAATTGTATCGCGACAGGGAACAATTCTGACTATAGGCCACTACCCAGAATAGGAGACGAATTAGGATAATTGTGTAGGAACTAGTACAATGAGAACCTGCGGTGAAACCGCAATCCTAAAGATTCCATCTTTAATTGATTAAACCAACCATTTAATCGATTATTTTTCTTTCTTTTATTTTTCTTTTCTTTCTCAATCAACTCTCAAGCCATTTTAATCGGTCTAACTGATCGTGAAGAGTTAGTAGCAGTCTACCGAAAATCCATTCCATGAGTTTGACTCGGGCCTCACAAAGGCCTATATTACTTTGGAGCGTGCACTTGCGTTTTACGCACGGTAAATTCGTGTCAAGTTTTTGGCGCCGTTGTCGGGGAATGGTGATTTTTGGCACTACGAGGGCTGCAAGCGGCCACTCTAGGCCACATTTTTTTAAATTCTGAAAATTAATCATCTATCTTTCATAATCTGTAATCATCTAGCATTGTGCCTAATTAAATTTATTACTGTGTAGGTACTAGTGCATGGTGAGTACGCGTAGCACAGACTACCAGTCATCGCCGGAGGTCCCGTTTTTGGGATCAAATTATGAGAATTTAGATTCTGACACCAAAGCAATGGCTGAGGAACAAACAATCTGGGAGAAAATCAAGGCGTCGTCCTCTTCTGCATCTAAGGGGGCAATTAAGAAATAGGCTATCAACATTCCCAATTATAAAATTGACCCAGGCCTAATCAATTTGGTCAAATCCAATGTGTTTCACGGGCTCAAAAATGAAGATCTGGTGACCCACATAAGCCAGTTCGTGGAGAACTGTGATATGGTCAAGATAGACCGGTTTCCACAAGATATGCTCTACTTGAAGTTAATTCCCAGTTCTCTGGTGGGAAATGCTCGAGAATGGCTACATAATCTGGATGACGAGTATGTGGAATCTTGGGACCACATGGTTGAAGTTTTCTTTGAGAGATTTTTCCCGCCTGAGAAGACAAATGATCTTATAAGAAAAATCCACAATTTCAGTCAGAAAGCTAGTGAAACATATTATGAGACTTGGGAGAGATTCCAGATAGTGCTGAGAAGATGCCCACATCATGGGCTGGATAAAGAAAAGCATGTCAAGATTTTCTATTTTGCTCTTTCTGAGCATGATAGAAGAAATCTAGATTCAGCAGGATCGGGGTTCTTCCTGAATAACATTGATACAAGGTGTTGGGAAATTCTAAAAAACATGGCTAAAAAGTAGTCATGGGGTGATAGAGATGCTCCGGAACAAGTTAAGGTTGCGGGAGATGCCAAAACTATCAAAGAACTCAATGAAAAAATGGACCTAATTGCTAAAAGGCTACTTGCTCAAGAGGAGGAAACGGATGAAGAAGTGCAGGTCAAATACATGCGTCAACAACAAGGGTACAGAAATAATGATTACTCTTGGAGGAAAGACAAAAAGTTCTCATGGAAGGATCCAAATAATTTTCTCCAGGATCCGGATGCTAAGCCACAGCCCACGGTAGAGGACAAGAGCAATTATTTTCTCAACCAGGTGATTAAGCATAATCAAGAGCTGATGAGCACCTTTGGTCAACAAATTAAGCAACAAGGGGAATTTATGAATCAATTTGGGAAAACTCTACAAAATCATGGGGATCAAATGAGGACACTTGAGACGTATTTAGCAAAGATTGCAGCAGAGATTTCAAGTTTAAAGAAACCAACACAACAAGGCTTCCCAGGAAATACAAATGTTCTGGGAGGGAATCAATAAGCCAAAGCAATTTTGTTGAGGAGTAGAAAGAAGACTTTAAACTCTAAGGCCGATGAACCGAGCATAGCATAGCCAGAAGCAATGGGCGAGGCTACAGAGGATGTCATAGCCACAGAGATAGTGGATGATGTTGCAGAAAAGGTCACAGATGAGCCCATCCCAGAAGAAGAAACTCTTGTAGAAAAGGTCACAGAAGAGCCTATCCCAGAAGAAGAAATTGTTCAAGAGACTGAGAAGAGGACATCATATGTGCCACCACACTAGAGGGCACAGGTTGTCCCCATCCCTTACCCCAACAGCCTCAAGGCCAAGAAAGTGGATGCACAGTTTAAGAAATTTTTAGACAGCTTTAGGAAACTTTTGATTAACATCCCTTTACTAGAGGCGATTGAGCAGATACCCTCTTATAGTAAGTTTTTGAAGGATGTAATTACCAAGAAGAGGAAGATTCCTGATATTGAGGTGGTAGTTCTTAAAGAGCAGGTTAGCGCCTTCATTTTGGGCACATTTCCACCAAAGCGATAAGATCTGGGCTGCTTCAATATTTCATGTTACATTGGCAAGGTGAAATTTGGCGAAGCATTGTGCGATTTCGGGGCAAGTATAAACTTGATGCCCCTATCTACTTTTAAGAAGCTGGGACTTAAAGAATCTAGACAAAGCAACATGGCGATTCAACTCGCAGACAACTCTATGGTTAGGCCATATGGAATTTGTGAGGATGTCTTGGTGAAAGTTGACAGTTTTGTATTTCCAGCTGATTTTGTAGTTATGGAGATGCAAGATGAACAAGGAAATGAGTTTCTCTTAGGAAGACCCTTCCAGGCTACCGCTGAAATGATATTGGAAATGGGTAGAGGTCGTCTAACATTGGGTATAGCAGATGATAGATTTGAGATGCTTATGCCACCAAGTACAAAACAATCACAGGAAAAGGAGTAATGTCGTATGGTGAAGCACTTTGATCAGAACATTTCTCTTTGTTTAGGGAAGCCATTTCTGGATATGGCTCATGTGATGACTAAGGTAGACAAGGGGACACTGGCCGTGGATATCATGGAATAAACAAAAGTTGTATCTCTTTGTAAATCCATGGGTTATCCAAATGATGAAGAGGAAGAAATTTCTCTATCTACTGAGGATGATGCTATAGCAGTCTTAATGATCGACTCATATCCAAAATTTCCCCTTGAGGCATGCCTATTCAATGTCATCGATGATTGGATGAGAAATACGTCTTTAAGAGAATGTGTAAAGATGCTTCAAGTGCTTCCTTGCTATTATGCCAAGCACTATGAGGATCTAGGGCCACTCCCACCACCGCTTCAATCTTTGTTGGTCAACCCCCCAAATCTCGAGTTGAAGCCACTACCCCCTCATTTGAAGTATGCTTTCTTAGTGCATGATGAGAAGCTCCCGGTGATCATCTCGGCATGTCTGAGTGTTGAGGAAGAAGAAAAGTTGATGATCATGTTGAAGAACCACCGTGGTGCATTCAGGTGGTCAGTTGTTGATACTAAGGGGATCTCCCCTACTCTTTGTCAGCACAAGATTTGGCTCAAGGAAGGAGCCAAGCCGGTGATTCAGCCACAACGTCGACTCAACCCGAGCATGATGGAGGTCGTCAAGAAGGAGGTGATTAAGCTCCTTTCTGCGGGAATCATCTATGTCATTTCAGACTTAGCGTGGGTAAGCCCAACACAGGTAGTCCCTAAGAAAGGGGGAATTACTGTTACTCTAGATTTGCTAAATGAACCTGTCACTACCCGATTGGTAACCGAGTGGTGAGTGTGCATTGATTACCGTCGCCTCAATTCTGCCACTTTAAAAGACCATTTTCCTCTTCCATTTATTGATCAGATTTTAGAGCGGCTAGTTGGCCGCTCTCATTTTTACTTTTTGGACAGTTATTCTGGCTATAATCAGATTTCTATAGACCCGAAGGATCAAGAGAAGTCTACCTTCACTTGTCCTTATGGGACTTTTACATATCGCCGCATGCCGTTTGGGCTATGCAACGCACCGACCACTTTTCAACGTTGTATGCTTGCTATATTTTCTGATATGGTTGAGCGTTGTTTAGAGGTTTTCACAGACGATTTTTCTATCTACGGTGCGTCGTTTGATGAGTGTCTGTATAATTTGGATAAAGATTTACAAAGATGTGAGGACACGCATCTCATCCTTAATTGAAAAAAATTTCATATGATAGTTAGCGAAGGAATTGTGCTTGGACACAAGGTGTCTAGCAAGGGACTGGAGGTGGATCCAATCAAGATTGAGGTTATTTACAAATTACCTCCACCAAATTCAGTGAAAGGGGTGAGGAGTTTTCTCGGTCATGCAGGGTTTTATCGCCGTTTCATTAAGGATGTCTCTAAAATCGCTAAACCATTGTCTGAATTACTTGAGATGGATGTCACGTTTGATTTCAATGAGAAATGCATACATGCCTTTAATGTCCTTAAAGAAAAATTAATTTCTGCACCGGTTGTCCAAACGCCGGATTGGACTAAGCCCTTTGAGCTTATGTGTGATGCATCGGATTTTGCTGTAGGGGTTGTTCTTGGGCAGCATTTTGAGAACAAAACCGCAGTGATTTTCTATGCATCTAAAACTTTAAATGATGCACAACTAATCACACCACCACTGAAAAAGAGTTACTTGTCGTGGTTTTCGCATTTGAAAAATTTAGGCAATATTTAGTGGGGTCAAAAGTTATGGTTTGGATGGACCACGCTGCCATAAAATACTTAATGGAAAATAAAGATGCCAAGTCTAGATTGATTAGGTGGATCTTGCTCTTGCAAGAGTTTGACATTGAAATTAAAGATAAGGCGGGCATTGAAAACGTGGTTGCAGACCACTTGTCTCAGTTAGAGCGAGTAGATGAGAGAGATATCAATATACCCATTACCGAGACATTTCTCGATGAGAAAATCCTTTCAATAAAATCTAAGGATCTGTGGTTTTCAAATATTGTGAATTATCTTTTATGTAAGGAAATATCGGATGATTGGACTTATCAAGAAAAGAAGAGATTTTTCCATTCTTTGAGATATTATTTTTGGGATGACCCAATTTTGTTGAGACAGTGTAGGGATGGCATCTTACGCAGGTGTGTACCAGAAGGTGAATATGATAGTGTGCTCATTCACTATCATACACTACTCACTGGCGGTCATCATGCGAGCACAAGGACAGCGGCCAAAGTGTTGGAGAGTGGCCTTTATTGGCCTACACTCTTTCAGGACGCCTATGACTATGTGAGAAGATGTGATTCATGTCAAAGGGTGGGCAACATCTCAAGGCGGCAAGAGATGTCCCTCAACGTGTTTCAAGAGGTTGAGGTATTTGATTTATGGGGCATCGATTTCAAGGGACCATTTGTGTCCTCAAGTTCCAACTTATATATTTTGCTTGCCATTGATTATGTGTCAAAGTGGGTAGAGGCAATACCCACAAGGACTAATGACGCTGCGGTAGTGTGTAGGTTCATGAAAGAAAATATTTTTTGCAGGTTTGGTGTTCCACAGATGATTATAAGTGATGGAGGCACCCACTTTATGAATAAGAAATTTGCTACCTTATTGAGTAAATACGGGGTCAAACACAACATTGGTACCCCGTATCACCTGTAGATGCAAGGCCAAGTCAAGGTTTCCAATCGAGAGATCAAGAAGATATTGGAACGCACAGTGGCATCTTCAAGGAAGAATTGAAGTGCACTACTATCGGATTCTTTATGGGCATATAGGACCGCCTTTAAAACCCCTATAGGCACTACACCTTTTAGACTGGTTTATGGGCGGGCTTGTCATCTGCCAGTCGAGTTAGAGCACAAAGCGCACTGGGCGCTACTGAAGCTTAATATGAGCTATGATGTTGTAGGAAAGAAGAGAATGTTAGAGCTCAATGAGTTAGATGAGCTTAGGATGAATGCTTATGAGAACCAGAGGATCTATAAAGAATGGACAAAGCAACTCCACGACCGCCACATTCAAATGCACATTTTCAAAAAGGGTGATTGAGTGTTATTTTTCAACTTGAGATTAAAGTTGCATCCTGGGAAATTGAAATCTCGGTGGAGTGGACCTTTTGTGGTGGAAGATGTCCGACCACATGGTGCCATTATGTTGAGAGATGGAGAGCTAACGTTCTTAGTGAATGGTCAAAGATTGAAGCTCTACTATGGGGAGGATTACACAAGAAAATTGCATGAGGTTAAACTCATGGCACTTAAGGAAGAATGATGAGCTTGATTGCGTCTAGCCTAAGATGTGAAAGTAGGGTGCTTGTTGGGAGGAAACCCAACCATCGATAGTTTACATTTTTCTATTTACCTTATTTTCTGTCATGTTTTGAAGTTAGTTTTGATTAATTTCATTTTTAGTGTAAAAATGATACCCTAATGTGTTTGCTCAATGTGCAGTACTGATAGAAAGTCGATACCATTGACCACAGTGTCGATGGTAGCGACGTGGGTGCAGGCAAGAGGCTAGAGAAATTTTTTTGGGTCGATACCATCGACGGCCTCATCGATGGTATCGACCTACCATCAGTGACATTGGAAAAAAAGAGAGTGTCAGGTCAATAGTATCGACCCCCGAGTTGATACTCGTGAGATCCCTGAAGATTTTCAGATGAATTTGTCTCAGTGAAATCGATACCATTGACGGGGCAGTCGATGGTATCGACATGGCAGCAACAACGAAGCATCATCGGGGCCTCGTGAAGATAAAAGGACACATAAAGTGTTGATACCATCGACACTTTGTCGATGGTATCGACTTGACACGTCACCAATCCGCGAGAAGATATCAATGGTGCTCACAAAATTCAGAAGTCAATCCATGGGATGGTTCGATACCATCGACCCACGTCGATGGTATTGACGCATTATCGATCTGGGCCCCCACATCTAGCCATCGACGACCGTCGATAGCAGAAAATACCTGGATTGTGCTGCAGGTGTCGATATTATCGACACTTTGTCGATGGTATCGACGGGTCAATAGTGGTGGCGATCTCAGCTATAAAAGGAGGGGTTGAATTCATTTTCTCTTCACACTTTCAGACCTTCTCCTTCCCTACTTGTTCTTGAGCACTTGTGAGCAACCAGAGGTTGTCACCGAGCATAAAGAAAGCAATCTTCCCTGAGCTCTTCATCGAATGTGGGGATCCTTTTCTCCGACCTTCACCGAGTTATTCGCCATTAGCCTTTTCTGTTCACAATGGTGCAGATAGTAGGAGCTTCTTCCTCACGGGCGGCCCCCATGGAGATTGAGACGTTCATTCCACCCCCACCAGGATCTATTCCTCATCCAAGGATCGTTCACCCTTCGGCGGAAGTGAGGAAGATTTATGAGGAGCTATTGAAGCGAAAAATCAAGCCTACCTGATTTGTTAATCGGGCCATGATCCGTGACCTCGGGTTTGAGGCCAACCTTGCTTATGTCCTTCAAGGTTAGGCTAGTCATACCTAGAGGTTTCCTTCCCAAGTCCAGTACCACACCGAGGGCCACCCCTTTTTTGGCGAATGGCCAACTTACAAGGAGTTGGTGGCGGAATTCATGGCATCTCTTGACATATGTGTCGTGCCCAACGACCTCATCGCCACCGATCAAGAGTGGATCAAAGGGTGAGTATCTTTTTGACTCTTCAACAACAACTACACCATTACCCTCGACTAGTTCAATTCTATCTACAACTGGTATCATTCTCCTAACCAGCATAGGAGGCCAAACAGTCAGGAAGATTATGATGCTATTTTTGATGATATGGTGACCACTCCAGCAGGAAAGGTGATGAGATATCACAATGCGGCCGTGGCCGACTTTGAGCACCCATTTGTTTGGGTTCCGCATCGCATGTTATGCATCACCTTCTTTGCTCGCAGCGATCTGGTGCTAAGTAAATTTCAAGAGACGGATCTATTTTTCCTCTATAAACTGCTGACTAAAGAGGAACTCAACTGGGGCATGTTTTTCTTAACGCGTGTGTTGTATGTGCAGAGGAGTACCAGACAGGCCCCTATCCACTTTGGGGGGCTTATCATGCCACTAGCTCTCTATCTTCAGCTAGATTTGTCACAACTCACTCCGCTGGTCAACAAAAATAAAGTCAATCTGGAGCACTTACACCGCTCCAGCCTTATTATCGTCGATGGCGGTGTGGCATATGCTCATTGCCACATCAGGAAGGAATATCTGCGACTATCACTCCCGGACCCCATCTTCAACATTCAGGCGGTCCAGCACTTTTGGTGGCCCATCATTCCTATTGTCGAGTCTGAGGAAGAGGTTGAAGCTGTAGATGAAGACGATGATGCATGCGATAGTGAGGAGGAAGATGAGCCTCTCATTCCTCTTCGGGCATGAGTGGCACCGAGGAAGTGGCCATGCTTCTACCCGGGTGCATCATCATCCTCGCAGCCTCTGCCACCACAGCCCTCTCAAGAAGGAGAGGATGTTTTTTTGATGCATAAAATGTATACCATCCTGCAAGGCATTCAGGAGACACAGCAATGGCATACCGCATCCTTCGCCGATATCCAGGAGACCACAAATCAGTTGTATGTGAATCAACAAGCCATCTTCTAGAATGAACGTCAGTTGTTCACAAATCAACAGTAGGTCTACAACTGGTTGGAGAGGATCGAGCAGCAGCAACAGCCGTTTTATGATCATTACTGGAGTCAAGGTTACTTCGGGGGCTACCAACAGCCACCACTGATGCCCCCATATGATCTGAACTTTCAGAGGCAATATCCATCTTGGGATCCCACCACCCCACAGTACCCACCACCTGAGCAGTAAAATGGTATCACTATTCCACCTGCTGAGATTGTTTTTGACTATGAGGCCATAGTCGAATTCAAGCTTGGGGGAGATGGAATAGTTTCTATCCTTTATTTCCTTTTCTTTTATTTTAGCAATTTTATTAGTATTTAGGATCCACATGCTATCTAGTGTATTTGTGGATGTCTAATGTTAATGTGTCATCTCAATGTGTTTCACATGGGAATTATGGGTGCCATTATCTGAAATCGGAGTATAATTGAAAAAATTTCAAGAATTTGCAAGTTGAAGTTGTTTGAAATTGAGCACTTAACCTATGAAAATAATTGGGTTTGTCAACTTTAAAACATAAGATCATAACTGTATAGCTGTATGATTCAAGAAATGTGGACAGACATGGATGTTGAGCCTAAATTGACCAAACGGTAATGGGACTTTAATCGAAAGTGAGAGAGAGAAACCCTTTGATTTATTGTTACACAGGTCAGTAAAGAGGGAAATATAATCTATTCCAATGGTTTTGTACATTACTCTTGTGATCTATTCATTTCATTTCATTCAATATCCACCATAACAACTGGAAGCACTTGTAGTTTTTCGTCTCTTGATTGCATGACATGTAGATAGGATTTCATTGTAGCCAGATTTTGTATCTATGCATTCACACATTCTCTAGTGCATGTCATTATAGTTGCATTTTGCATACTCTAGAGCATATAGGACTTTGTGTGCCTTATTTCTTCTAGAAAATAAGAAAAATAGGAAATTGTTATATACCCTCTGAAAAGTAAATTGTAAGACATCAATGATGTTAGCTAAGTGGAAATAAGCCTGAAAAAAAATATGGTGAATGTTCTTCTAGTCAATTGAAAAATGAGGGTTTAAAAAAAAAGAAGGAGAAAGGAACTTGTTTCACCTGCGTGTATACATAAAGAAAAGAGGAATAAGCACATAATGTAGTTTTAGTACTCATTCCATCTTATCTTGAGACGGAATGATAGTGCATGCATCATTTTACCTAAAATTTAGGCATTAGGTCATTTTCACATGCATATGCATCATTTAGGCCATTTTGTTGATTTTGTATGATAAAACTATTTAGTGCTTCTCTTTCTTCTACAGCCGCCCATTTCATCCACCCGTTGCTCAAAATGGTAGGCCACCCATGATTATCTCCTCATTTTTGTATACCAGGAGATTTTCTCCCATTTAAATGGTAGTTAAGACTTGAGCAACGTAGATAGGAGATCACAAGATGCACTAAGTCTGAACCGGAGGAATTCATTATATCAACTACTTTATTTGGTAGTGTTTGATGATCTTGGGGTGGACATTTCTTATGGATGATTATTGTCACCTTTAGGGTAGTTATTGTTCTGTGGTCAGTGAGGGTCGGCATGTGCATGACAGGTGGGGGTTATATTGAGTTGTCTTTTATGCTAATATGTTCTTTAGTTGACTCTCGCAATTCTATTCTACAGTTTTGTGCTCGAGGATGAACAATGTTCAAGCTTAGGGGAGTTTCATGTAGGGATTTTGAGTCATTTTTATAGACTGGTTTTGCATATGTTTTATGTGTATTTTGATCATATTTGTGATTAATATCGCATGATTCGCTACCTTTAGTCTATAATCTCATTTTGCATCAAATTTACCTTGTTTCCTTTTATTCTGTATTAAAGAACATATTTGTGGGATTTTATTGGTGTTCTTCTTTTCTTTTCAGGCAATTCGGATATCTGCATCCGTCGATACCATCGACGGATGGTTGATACCATCAACCTGGTCACAGTGTATTGCTCGAGAAGAGCAACCAGACGTCGATACCATCGATGGGACTGTCGATGGTATCGAGAGAGCGTCAGCGAGCCAAATTTCCAAGTGTCGATACTATCGACCCAATGTCGATACTATTGACCTCGCCTCAGCAAACTTAGCTTCAGCGTCGGATTCCAGAGAAAAGTGACTCCTAAGGTGTCGATACCATCGACACACCGTCGATAGTATCAAGGTAACATCAGAGAGAACCCCAAGAATCGCACAAGCGTCGGTGCCTCATGCAGGTCGATACCATCGACCCGCGTCAATGGTATCGATGCCGTCAGATCAGGTTCTGCTAAAGATCGTTTCTAATCGTACGGTGGTGATTTTTGGGTGACCTAAAGTGGTGCATATACCTAATTAAGGTGTCCCTAAGCAATTCATCATGTCATTAGCCACCGGAGAAGTCTCAAGAAGGAGAGGAGAGAAGAACGGAGCTGAGAGCAATGCCCCGATCATTCTGAGAGCTGCAGAAGACATTTTTCTCCACCAGAAGGCTGTAGAATCCCGCGCCAAGGAACGCCCGGACCTCCTCAGTTCAGGGGTTTACATCACATCTATTCACATTTCCCTATGTTTTCCCTTTCTTTCATCATGTCTTTCATTGAGATGAACATGCGGGGCTAATCCCCTTTATCTTTAGGACCGGGAGTAGCCCGGGTAATCGTTGTATGATACTTTTTACATAGTTTATCATAATTTGTCTCTTAAATCTGTGGCATAATGTCATTTTCTTAATTATATCATTATGATTGATCACCCTAATGATAATCTAATACCTTTAATTACTTTGAAAGAAGAATTAACGGTTGAAAAGAGGCGGATATCACATTAACTAATAAATCCTTTGAACAAGGCGATGTACAGTTAATGGTGGAAACCCAGAGTGTAATCTTCATGCACCTAATTTAGGGAATAGGTTACTACTACCGTGGAACCGACCTAGATTTAGGTAGTGAATTGTATCGTAACAGCGAACAATTCTGACTACAGGCCACTACCCAGAATAGGAGACGAATTAGGATAATTGTGTAGGAACTAGTACAATGAGAACCTGCGGTGAAACCACAATCCTAAAGATTGTTGGGTTTTACGGGAGACAGAGAAGGCAGCGAAAACGAAAAAATTCTCCCCCAACCCATACCGAGGAAACGCGTCAACGTCTATATAATAGGAAAGGATGGTTTGTGGAATCATACCTTGTCCCGAGGCTTGCTCGGAGACAATACCTCGCGGAATGCGCAGTCTTCAACTCCGGTCTTGGACGGTGTCTGTGCAGCTCCTGGTCGCACCGGGACTGACGACTCCTCCTCCTACCGGACTGTCGGATGACAGTTGTCCTCCTGAGTGGCAGAAACCTCCCGCCTCTGAAATAGTCCACACGGACCACCTGGAACTCCACTCTCCTTGTCCCACAAGGAAGTGGAAGGAGTCACACCCTCCTGTTGACGTACTAGTCGCCAACACACTCTCCTTCTACCAGTTGCAACTGCAGTTGTCCTTCCCTTGCTGCACCTCCCTTTTGCGGGAAGCACTTGCTCGGGATCTCTCACGGTTACCAAAACCAGAGAGAACGACAACTTCGCAAAGCAACCGGCTTGCATTGAGTTGTACTTTGAGAAGCCCCCAATACCCCTATATATATAGGCGGGTCATGGGACATGGTTCTCTGCACCCGAAAATACGGGACTAAAGCAGGAGTAGAAGGGTTCGAGAAATTTTCCACAAAAAACAACCGGTTCGCAACTTGAAATGATCGGTTCACAACTGAACCGATCGGTTCGGCCATTGAGCCGATCGGTTGGACCTGAGCCGATCGTTTGGGGCACTCCAACCGATCGGTTGGTTCCATGAACTGATCGGTTCATGGTCCTAATCCGGCTCAAAAAGACTTTCTTTGTTTCGTTCTCAATTGGTATCGTATACCAATGTTATTCCCAATCGAATTGGGCAATTTGAAACCAAAGGAAAATACTTGCCGACATGACTTTCCCAACTGGTCGGTTGCACCAATTGAGCCGATCGGTTCAACTCTTGAACCGGTCGTTTCAACCTGGGCATGAGCCGATCGGCCTGGACACTCCAGCCGATCGGCCTGGACACTCCAGCCGACCGGTTCAGCACCTCAGCCGACCGGTTCATCACATGAGCTGATCGGTTGGGAGCACAGGTTGGGCAAAATCAGTCAATTGCGATTTCAATCAATCTGATACTCCAATCAATGCGTCCAACACCTTGAACCATATGATATTGAGCTATCGATTGATTGAGTGTTTAATTGAACTACTAAACTCCTTTAGTAATCAATCTAAACATTGCTTGTGGATAAAACTCCTCTTCCAGGTTAAATCCTATGTGTGTGACCCTACAGGTCCATTTCACGTTGGCAGTGAAAGTCCATAACACTTATGACTTCACAAGCAAAGAGCGGTGCCTAGTCACACATCATTGCTACCCAAGTGAAAGTAGAAAGTTGGAGAACAACTTTCATCCTACAATCCGTGAATGGTGTTACAGTTAATGTATAATTCCTTTGTCACTAATATCCCAAATGAACTCAAGGCATGGAACAGTCATCCTGTCAACGTTCATTCACTTTCTTGATCTCAGAGCAGATTGAACGAGATATGTATGACATCAATATCACATACTGATTCACACATGCGTGCGCACGCCTATCTCAATCCTACTCATCAAGTGGCCTTGGATATCAAACTCCCTCAGGAGGGACAAATCCCATATCTATCACTCACCCCTCAAAAGCCCCATGTGTCAAAGCCACCCAATCATCACCTTTATAACAACCCATGTTTCAGGACTGCGTTTGATGATGTCAAAGTGTGCCCAACGACATGTGTTGAGTGTAGTGATTTCAGGTCAAAGAATCCCACTCACCACCATCACTGTGAGTACTGACTGTGACTACCATCTCATGGTTCCATGTGTCAAACTCACGGTGGGTCTGTCCGGTACCTTGTTCTCTAACAAGTACCTATGTGTTTGGTTTGATATCTCTATATCATGACTAATGAGATTCTGTCATCAACCAACACCACAATCTAGTCTTGTGTGTCATTGTTGTCTATCTACCTTCCACAATGACATCCTACTAGGGACATAACAAGAATGTACAAACTCTTAGCATCCGTATGATCTCATCGTTCAGGTCATGAACCTGAAGGCATACGTCATTGAGTACTGTCATTCTCTAGACATTCAATCTGTTCTATCACTATCTCATATGACTGAACCAGAAAGAATTGGAAGCTTGCCTTCGATGTTTATCAAATAAATCTTAATGTATCCCACCAATCATCCCATGATTGGCTCTCAGGGCATACATACCAACAGACTCTCACTTGCACTGTGAGCCAATCACCCTTGAATCATATTCATAGTGATCTTCAAACATGTCCCACATGTTACTGTGCTCTAGTGCAAACATAGTGAGTAATGGCAACACCTTGCCAAAGTCTGTATAAATTGCATGTCTCTCATCTCTTCGCTGTACGTCACACGTATGAGATGGAGTTGCCGTAATATGCGATCTAGCATTCCTTTGCTAATCTTTAGCCACATTTCATGATCAAGGATTCCAGACTTGTCATCAATGACCGGAATATCTATAAGTTCATCTCATGAACTTCTAGATCCATACAGTATCCACTGATGTTCTCTAACACACGGATACTCGGCATTTCCTTTTAAATGGTTTTATAGGAACACTTCCAATTATCAACAAACTTCCATTTTTATACATCCTATGTATATTTTGCAATTAATTTTCTGTCCTTTCGGAAGTTCGCATCAATGTAACTCTTTACATAGAACTCTTCCTTATCTCCATAGAACTAGTACTTCCCAAGTACTTATCAAGTTCTTATGGTATTCCAATAACCCTTATTGGAAGTAGACAGACATCCACTCGTCATGTCCTACATACGAGTTATCAGGATGAGCACATCATATTGCCATGTCCTACATACAAGATGATGAATGCATTTTATTCTTGCCATGTCAATACATGCAAGATAATGGGATGATTTCATACATGATAGATCCATATCTATTCTTAGTGTTCCCATTCTTCATAAGAATTGGACACTTGGCCTTGGGATACTAATATCCATATTATTTGGACAAGTTTTCTCCCACTGAATCTATGCATACTGAACCCTTCAGTACATATTGCCAATGTATGCTTTCTCTTTCCAGGTCAAGAGATTTTTCGAGAACTATCTCTATAGATCTCTATTCCTATCATATAGGAAACATCTCTATCTTCCTTAAAGATAATTTCCACTTTTGGATTTCCATTCTAGAACATTTCCATTTCACATCAACATGTGGAATGTGAACACGCTCCCACTAAATCACAGATCCCTTCTTTATCTTTGACATGTCAGTCAAACCCTTTGACTATATCACCAAAGTAAAGATCCAATTCTGAGTTGCTTGTACTCAATCAATCTCATTGATTAGTCCATTGTAACTTATAGACTTCATTTGCATTAGTGGATTCATAAACCTTATAGGTTGTGTCACGTACACATCCTTGTTTTATTCCTCATAGGAATGTGGTTTTAGTATCCATATGCCAAATGTCTCAGTCATTAAGTTGCAATCAACAAGCATCATCCTTCTCAAAATGTTATCCATGTGTCTTAACACTTAAGACTCATTTGCACTTATGGATTTCATCCAATGAGTGCTACCATCAAGGTCATACCTTATGGTTCACATGGAAATCATTTAGGATGTAATGGTCTTATACCATAACTCAAAATCTTATTCCTCGTATTCATCTAGATAGTTGACTCATCATATGAACAACTCATCACATAGATAATATGAGGTGTATCTGTCAAGAATATAAGAATTCACAACCCTTGTGATTCTTAATGTCCTTTATTAGTGTGGGGTATTCTTTTATTAAGAAGAATTCAGTTATTTGATAATCATTCTCTAACTCCTTAGAGTATGATTCCTTCTTGATTTAGACATCACCATGCCTTAATCATGAGTTCACTATGATACACTATCATAATCACTCATAAGGATCTCAAACATTTGGTCCAAGTATTTCATTCATTGATCTCATCAAGAATTAATATTTTACCAAATTTGTACTTCATCTATGACAATCTTGAACACTTCAAGATGTTCATATTGGTATTTCTCTAAACACCATTTGAAGTATTAGCATTTATTCCAATTGGTATGTAAATACATCACATGTATTATACCTAATAGGATAATCACTCTCCCACTACCTTTAGTGAAGATTGATTAATCATGTCCAAGATATTCATGTCTCTTAATGGTTCTCTAACCAAAAGAGTCTAGATTTATCCATCATATGGAAACTAGAAATGAATTTCTCATGATTAATGCTAATTTGATTGTTTGATTTATCAATAAATTTAGGTATCATTTTATCTTATGAATACCATGTATCACAAGATAAACAAGGCATTGCCACAAAGATCATATCTTTAAGATTGAAACGTCAACTTTATTAATTGCCATCATTGTCATACAATATGCAATAAGAAAGTGTTTCTATCTATTGGCAATATATGAAATAGCAGTTCTCAACTCTATTTCGTGCCCTTTAGGCTGAAATAAACTGAAAGATACTCCTATCTATGGCCGCAACACTTGCTCCAATGATGGGTACTTCTTTCTTGGTCCTTTCACAAAGGCCATCACTTCTTTGCGGATATTGCATATCATATATGACATATCCATATCTTGGTATCATATACCTCAGATAAAGAAGTGGTTCATTTCATGATACCTTAGGTGGAGATCTCCATCCCCTCCTTCTTCTTCTTTTGTTCTTCCAGATATAGAGGGCAATCCCTCATACACCCTTTCCCCATGTGCCTTGAGGCTGAAGACGGCTTGGATTTCTGGCTAGCATCAGAACACTTCTTAGCTTTGCCCTTGTCCTTGCCCTTAAGAATTACCTTTTCTTTGATCACATCAAAGACTATGGTTTGTCTTTCTTCATCTTTGCCTCTACTATCCTCAACATGTCCAACAACTCTGTCAACGCTTGTCAAAGTTGTTCATGTTGTAGCTTATCATGAATTGTATGATTCTCACAACATTTGTAGTATCATACCAATAGCCAACTCTTGGCTCAGAGGGAATCCTTCTTAATCAAGTTTTCCACATACCCAATCACATTGAGTGTGTGAATACCTTACTGGATCTCCTTCTATCATGACATACTAGGACAGTATCTTGGAGACATCATATGTCTCATGTTGTCTCTGCAACTCATAGTTCAGAGAACACAACATCAAGCACTCCTCATCAATGTCATCCTCAGTAAGCTTCCATAAGCATACTTTCAGGCATTGATGTGGTGGGATCGAGTTCATCTGGTTCTGGTATAACTAGGACTTAGAGCTTTCGCTCTTTGATTGAGAACACTTCTCATCATCATCCTAACCAGTCGTGGAATTATTCCCATTTAATTTGTTGGTCTCAAAGACCGATCGCAAATAAAGTGATTTGTTGATTAACCATTTATTTTAACAAAAGGAAATATATGCAATTTTAGTCCAAAAACTCATTTTTGACTTGTTTGATTGATTTGAAAAGTTGACGATAAAATTAGGCCTTTAATTAATTATCGCTCCCACTATTTTACTTCAAATTGACAGCCCTCACCATCAATTCGGAAGATTGCAGCGTACAACCTTCTAGTGGGCAAGATCCTGAAATCCTCTAAGTCATGGACCAGCTTGGGCTGTCACCCACAACATAGATCTCTCAGGTAGGAAACTTTTGCCAATTGCATCATATGCAACTCTTGATAAGATGTCATCTACAACTCCTTGCAATGATCATCTCCATGCCTCAAGGCGCTAGATCCTATCTAGGTCACCTTGTTAAGTCCGACCCAAAGCAAACACGATGAACATGCACCCTGCTAGGGCAGACCCACACATTCATCCTTCACGCTTCCACGAGGTAGACGGTGCACCACGCTAGGGCGTGCCCACACTTGGTCGAACAAGCTTTTCACGTGTGTCGCATTTGGAAGGCATCTAAAACTTAATATTTTAATGAGGGATTTGGTTTTATATACATATACATATCCAATCACCACAATACATAGTACGTATCATATACATGCTATATCCCACAGAAAACATGCACAAACGATAAAAAGCGATGATTATGGCCATCCTAATGTGATTCCTCGAGCCAAGAGGAATCACGGTCATCTAGGTCTACATCACATGCAACCTGTACGAGATGAACTTCTGTGCCTTGCCTTCTGAGTTGATCAACTCATCTCATGAATGATCTGTACTCTCCAGCCGGTCGTCTGGGTGCCACCAGCCGATCGGTTGGCTCCTCCAACCGATCGGTTCGCCTGGTCGTCGTGCATCTCGTCATGTCCGCCACCCGCTCGTCTCGCTCCTCGAACGGTCATCAACCGATCGGTTCACTCCTTGAACCGATCATCTGGAACGTCAACCGATCGGTTCACTCCTTGAACCGATCGTCTCAGCTGTCGTCAGGTGTCCGTCGTTCTTTGACAAAACAGGAAATAAAATTCTATCCAATTATTACATTGCTATAAAAGGGAAACCCCGAGTTACATTCGGGGGGAGCAAAGGTAGGAAAGAATCTCGAATTATTTCGAGTTACATCGGGAATAAGAGAGGGAAGATCGGTGCGCAGACCGAGATGCAAGCAACCACAAACAACCACACACAGATAGGGGTTTATAGGCCATAATCACGCTACACACATCCACCACAAAACTCGTTTAAGGGCGACGCGTATCGAGTGCATTAATAAGACATATCATATATGTAATTTGGGATTTCTGGATTTAGGATTGGACATGCATAAAGCCAATATTATTCGCATCGTATGCAATAAATAAAGGCGACAAACCAAAATCGATCATATCGATATTCCTAAAATATAGAGCAGTTGACGTGGCTCTGATACCACTGTTGGGTTTTAGGGGAGACAGAGAAGGCAGCGGAAACGAAAAAATTCTCCCCCAACCCATACCGAGGAAACGCGTCAACGTCTATATAATAGGAAAGGATGGTTTGTGGAATCATACCTTGTCCCGAGGCTTGCTCGGCGACAATACCTCGCGGAATGCGCGGTCTTCAACTCCGGTCTTGGACGGTGTCTGTGCAGCTCCTGGTCACACCGGGACTGACGACTCCTCCTCCTACCGGACTGTCGGATGACAGTTGTCCTCCTGAGCGGAAGAAACCTCCCGCCTCTGAAGTAGTCCACACGGACCACCTGGAACTCCACTCTCCTTGTCCCACAAGGAAGTGGAAGGAGTCGCACCCTCCTGTTGACGTACTAGTCGCCAACACACTCTCCTGCTACCAGTTGCAACTGCAGTTGTCCTTCCCTTGCTGCACCTCCCTTTTGCGGGAAGCACTTGCTCGGGATCTCTCACGGTTACCAAAACCAGAGAGAACGACAACTTCGCAAAGCAACCGGCTTGCATTGAGTTGTACTTTGAGAAGCCCCCAATACCCCTATATATATAGGCGGGTCATGGGACAGGGTTCTCTGCGCCTGACAATACAGGACTAAAGCAGGAGTAGAAGGGTTCGAGAAATTTTTCACAAAAAACAACCGGTTCGCAACTTGAAATGATCGGTTCACAACTGAACCGATCGGTTCGGCCATTGAGCCGATCGGTTGGACCTGAGCCGATCGTTTGGGGCACTCCAACCGATCGGTTGGTGCCCTGAACTGATCGGTTCATGGTCCTAATCCGGCTCAAAAAGACTTTCTTTGTTTCGTTCTCAATTGGTATCGTATACCAATGTTATTCCCAATCGAATTGGGCAATTTGAAACCAAAGGAAAATACTTGCCGGCATGACTTTCCCAACTGGTCGGTTGCACCAGTTGAGCCGATCGGTTCAACTCTTGAACCGGTCGTTTCAACCTGGGCATGAGCCGATCGGCCTGGACACTCCAGCCGACCGGTTCAGCACCTCAGCCGACCGGTTCATCACATGAGCCGATCGGTTGGGAGCACAGGTTGGGCAAAATCAGTCAATTGCGATTTCAATCAATCCGATACTCCAATCAATGCGTCCAACACCTTGAACCATATGATATTGAGCTATCGATTGATTGAGTGTTTAATTGAACTACTAAACTCCTTTAGTAATCAATCTAAACATTTCTTGTGGACAAAACTCCTCTTCCAGGTTAAATCCTATGTGTGTGACCCTGTAGGTCCATTTCACGTTGGCAGTGAAAGTCCATAACACTTATGACTTCACAAGAAAAGAGTGGTGCCTAGTCACACATCATTGCTACCCAAGTGAAAGTAGAAAGTTGGAGAACAACTTTCATCCTACAATCCGTGAATGGTGTTACAGTGAATGTATAATTCCTTTGTCACTGATATCCCAAATGAACTCAAGGCATGGAACAGTCATCCTGTCAATGTTCGTTCACTTTCTTGATCTCAGAGCAGATTGAACGAGATATGTAAGACATCAATATCACATACTGATTCACACATGTGTGCGCATGCCTATCTCAATCCTACTCATCAAGTGGCCTTGGATATCAAACTCCCTCAGGAGGGACAAATCCCATATCTATCACTCACCCCTCAAAAGCCCCATGTGTCAAAGCCACCCAATCATCACCTTTATAACAACCCATGTTTCAGGACTGCGTTTGATGATGTCAAAGTGTGCCCAACGACATGTGTTGAGTGTAGTGATTTCAGGTCAAAGAATCCCACTCACCACCATCACTGTGAGTACTGACTGTGACTACCATCTCATGGTTCCATGTGTCAAACTCACGGTGGGTCTGTCCGGTACCTTGTTCTCTAACAAGTACCTATGTGTTTGGTTTGATATCTCTATATCATGACTAATGAGATTCTGTCATCAACCAACACCACAATCTAGTCTTGTGTGTCATTGTTGTCTATCTACCTTCCACAATGACATCCTACTAGGGACATAACAAGAATGTACAAACTCTTAGCATCTGTATGATCTCATCGTTCAGGTCATGAACCTGAAGGCATACGTCATTGAGTACTGTCATTCTCTAGACATTCAATCTGTTCTATCACTATCTCATTTGACTGAACCAGAAAGAATTGGAAGCTTGCCTTCGATGTTTATCAAATCAATCTTAATGTATCCCACCAATCATCCCATGATTGGCTCTCAGGGCATACATACCAACAAAGATTCCATCTTTAATTGATTAAACCAACCATTTAATCGATTGTTTTGCTTTCTTTTATTTTTCTTTTCTTTCTCAATCAACTCTCAAGCCATTTTAATCAGTCTAGCTTATCATGAACAGTTAGTAGCAGTCTACTGAAAATCTGTTCCCTGAGTTTGACTCGGGCCTCACAAAGGCATATATTACTTTGGCACGTGCACTTGCGTTTTATGCATGGTAAATTCATGTCACCTACCCTAGAAGTTTGATCTTTTGGACGTAGCCAAACAAGGTTGAGGTTAGAATGATCCTAATAATCTAATGCATGAATAATGTAATCTAATATGTCACATATTTCATTTGGATGGTAATATGAAGATAAAGGACTTAATTGGTTAAGTAATGTAGTTGATGGGACACTAATGGGCCATATGGTATATCTCATTAAAATAAATCCCAAAAGTAGAATCTAAGTTAAAAATTGTGTTCCTTGGGTCCCAATTGCCCTGGGAGTCAAGTTTCACATTATTCATATAGTAATAATTAATTTAATTCGTCTAGGAAAGAGAAGATCTAAGTTTTCTCCAAAACATCAAATAAAATAATAAATGACTCCAAAAGAGTAAAATAATCTTGTATTCATAATCTACATAATAAATATAGCTTTTGAGTGAATTTTCATCCAATTTGGAGAAAGTTTGCTTAAAAGGTGAAATCGGGAGAGAGAAAGTGTGTAGAACCTTTAAAATATTAAATAATTATACAAACAACTCCAACATGTGAAATTGATGGCAAATTTGTATCCAACATATCAAATATAACATGTGGGTGAAGTTTCATCAAATTTGGATAATCCCAATGTCATTAATGAAGGAGGAAAGAGAAAATAGTAATTGATTTATTTGACACTAAAAGTTCTCAAAGGAAAATCTAATTACATATTCAGATTCTTCATATCAAAAATAGGTTGGGTGTCAAATTCCATCTAATTTGGGTTTGTTTTCACCCTCAAAAGAAGAAAGATAAAAAGGAAAATAATCAATGTACCACTTTATTCGAATTCTTTTCCGACTATGGTTTCTGATCTAATAGTTGTCACATGTGCATTATGATTTTGCAAGCTTTCTGAGCCATTGATCATGAATGAATGGTTTGAATTGTGTATCCTACCTTTGGTAGGAGCACCTCCACACATGTACAGTACCGACGCAAAGGATGATCTTTCAGTCCGTTTTTCTCGATCGTTTCTCGATCGTTTTTCCTAATTTTTTCTTGCGTTGGTTTCAGGAGAGATTTCCACACACACCGAGCTATTATAAAACTCCTCTTGTGCCCTATTCTAGAAACACCTAAATCTCTTCCATGGCTTCTCGAACCCCCTACCTCCATTGTCTGTAAGCCAAAGCCCCGCCTAGATATAACTATCCCCCTAGCTTCGCCACCTTCCACATAACCTTTCTATCTTTGTGATTTCTTTGATGACTTGGCATTTTACCATCCATCACCTATTTTAGCGCCCGGCTTTGCAGCTTCTCTCCCCATCTCACTGCATCGCCAACTTTCAATTGGCTTTCGAGGTAAGCTCCTTGATCTAAGGTGTTCGCTTCGGTAATATCAGTTTGCTAGTTCGACGACTATATGGGTTTCGCCCAATTTGAAGCCAAATGTTTCTTATTGCTCTGAGCAGCAATGGTACGGAGCCTTAGAAGGGATGATACCCCCATGTATAGTTACTCTTCTACCCCCTTCCTTTACTCTCTTGTTTTGTTTTATCGTCCATGGGCATTTTCATCATTTCACGTTCTTATCTTTTGCTTTGAAGCGAGTCAACCGAGCCATTGACCCGCTGACTTGGTCGACATTCATTGGGACAAGTCATGTGGGCCCGGCCTATTTTTCCCTTTCTTTTGTGGATTTTCTCGCCTACGTGGCTTTATCTAATTATCTGATTGGTTGAAATTCTAAAATGCATAACTAATTATCTATTGGGCCAAAAATTACAAATAAATAGTCGTTGGATTCAGAAAAATTTAAGATTTCTAATGGTATTGGTTTTGTCACCTGAATCTAATGATATAAAGAGGTGATTTTAATGGATTAATCTAAATATATAATATATTGCAAATTCATAACTAATAATTTATAAGTCAGAAAAATATAATAAAATATTTTTTAAACTCATAGAAATATAACCATGGTTTTGGTAACCTAATTCATTAATAATAAAAAGGCAATTTTAGGGTTTATGAAATCAATGTAAATATAATCCTAATCCAACATATATGTTAATAGGTGCTTTGGAAGCCTAAACTTAGATCTAGAAGTATCTTGAACTTGTAGAGACTCTAACGTGAGGTATGTTTGCATCCCTGATTATTCTTTTGAGAAATCACCTATATTCTTATTTCTCTTGGTCCTATGAACATTAACTTATACACAATGTCTTTTCTTTTGAAAACCATGGTTCATGTGAACTACCTTATTTGATATTGATCTTGTTATCATGGATATTTTTTTGGATTCTTTTCATATGCTTTGTTTATATTGAACTTTATATGATGACATGTGATATCTTTTGCCTACTTATGATGTGGATATATATATGTTGGTCACTTATGTGGTGACTAGTTTATATAATCTGACTATACTTTCTACTTGCCTCCACATTAAACATGATATGTGATTTAGTAGCACTATAGTAGTGTAAATTACATTGGTTTTTGGGGCAGTATTCCCCTTTATTTATTGAAGAGAGTTGAAGTATCCCATTCCCTATACCCAAGTTTGTAAGTATTCTATTCTCAATTTTATATATTTGGGAGATTGGCAGTATTCATTTCTCTATCAGGTTTCAAGTTTATGAGACTTGGCCACCTTTGGGTTTATATTATTCTAGGGCTATGCTTATCTCACATGCATGCGAGTTATTGATGGTGATTATGGGGTATGTTCCCTACTTTCCCTTATTGTGCTTCATTTCCCACCATGGTAGTGGATGTATACATGGTATATTCTTTTTATATGTTGAGTATGGCAAGTATCACTTTGTTGATGATTCTATTCTATTGATACCCATTTGTGTGGTACTTTTCTCTTCAATGGATAGCTTCACTTTATTTGATGTCCTTATTTCATATATTGCTCAAGTTTCCTTTTTAGTATGCACATACCAGCCTTTACTGATGTCTTCTATTTTTTCCTTCTTGCTGGGGTATGCTTCCAACCCTAGGTGAAGGACTTAGATGACATGGCTTAAAGTTATGGACTTAGCTTAAGAAGTTAAAGCTTGGAGACAATCTTGATGTGGTTTAGATTTCCCTCTACATGTATCCTTATGATGTACCCAATTTAATCATCACATAATTGGCTCTCTAGGCATACATACCAATACTTTACTGTAGGAACACCTACACAAAAAACAAAATCAATACGATCTGGGGTGAGCTGGAGGCGATTCACAAGGGTGGTGGTAGCTCAACACAATGACAGGTTGTCAAGGTACAAGGAATAAGAGTTAGAAATCTTGGTTAGACTGGGGTAGTGATCAGGCCATTCCAAACATCAGTGTACTCCAATACTTTGCGGATGTCACCAACCTATGTTTGCGGATACAAATGCACAACTCAAGGATGATAGATAAAACTATCTGGTGCAAATGACTTGTCACGGTATATGTGGAGACTTTCAAATGAATGTATGATGTAAGCACATGTGCCGGTAGACTTCACAATATATTCAGTACATGTATGTGTGGTATCACTACACAATAAAAAATCCATTTAAAATCACTTTGTTGGGGATCATAAGTCAAACACAAAAAATTTATTCCTCTTATTTCTTTTGTTACATTTTAACTTCATGCTACATCCCATAGCCACAAAAATTGGATATGAACAACTCGATTATGCGGTAATGTCAACTGGGTGGACATAGATTGGTTCTTGCATGTGCCCATCTGTGCATGTTTCCGATCCGAACATTCTCCTACAGTGGATTTGAGACCATTCAGGTCGGAACGCACATATGACATGAGAAGGTGCATAATAATAAAGAAGAACGCATTCTTTTGGTCGTCGTGATTCACTCACATCTCCTCTTTAAAAAATATAAAACATATATTGTCAGTCTGGTGCTTTATGGCATCAATAATAATATACATCATTAAGTAATATAATTATCTAGACATTTATAATGTTATATCATTATCTCATAACTGAATTAAATAGAATAAATTAGAAGCTTGTCTTTATTTATTAATAAAATCAATTACAATTTATGTCATTTCAATCATCACATAATTGGCTCTCTGGGTATACATACCAACACTTTATCGTAGGAACACCTATGTAAAAAAACAAAATCAATAGGATCCGGGTTGAGCTAGAGGCGATTCACAAGGGTGGTGTCAGCTCAACACGATGACGGGTTGTCAAGGTACAAGGAACAAGAGTTAGAAATCCTGGTTTGACTTGGGCAGTGACCAGGCCATTCCAAACATCTGTGTACTCCAACACTTTGTGAATGTCACCAACCTGTGTTGGCGGATACAAATGCACAACTCAAGGATGATCGATAAAACTATCTGATACAAATGACTTGTCACGATATATGTGGAGACTTTCAAATGAATGTATGATGTAAGCACATGTGTTGGTGGACTTCACAATAGATTCAGGACATGTACATGTGGTATCACTACGCAATAAAAAAATCCATTTAAAACCACTTTGGTGGGGATCATAAGTCAAGAACGGAAAAAACATTCCTCTTGTTTTCTTTATGTTTTTTGTTACATTTTAACTCCGTGCTACAGACCACAACGACAGGATATGAACGGCTCGATTATGCGGTAATGTCAGCTGGGTGGACATGGATTGGTCTCTTCCTGTGCCCATATGTGCATCTTTCCAACCTGGACATTCTCCTACAGTCGATTCGAGACCGTTCAAGTCGGAACGCACATATGACATGAGAAGATACATAATAATAAATAAGAACACTTTTTTTTTGTCTTGATTAGCTCGCATCTCTTCTTTTAAAAAATATAAAACATTTACTTATCGGTCTGGTACTTTATGGCATCAGTAATACATACATCATTGAGTAATATAATTTACTAGATATTTATAATGTTACATCATTATCTCATAACTGAATTAAACAAAACAAATTAGAAGCTTGTCTTTATTTATTAATCAAATCCATTACAATTTATGTCATTTCAATCATCACATGATTGGTTCCCAAGACATACATATCAACACTTTACCGTAGGAACACCTACGCGAAAAACAAAATCAATACGATCCGGGTTGAGCTGGAGGCGATTCACAAGGGTGGTGGCAGCTCAACACGATGGGGGTTGTCAAGGTACAAGGAACAAGAGTTAGAAATCCTGGTTTAACTGGGACAAGTGACCAGGCCATTCTAAACATCAGTGTACTCCAACACTTTGAAGATGTCACCAACCTGTGTTGACGGATACAAATGCACAACTTAAGGATGATCGATAAAACTACAAATGACTTGTCACGATATATGTGGAGACTTTGGAATGAATGTATGATGTAAGCACATGCGTTGGTGGACTCACAATAGATTCAGGACATGTACATGTGGTATCACTACGCAATAAAAAAAATCCAATTTGGTGGGGATCATAAGTCAAGAACGGAAAAAACATTCCTTTTGTTTTCTTTATTTTTTTGTGACATGTTAACTTCATACTACAGCCCACAACCATGTGAATCGGATATGAACGGCTCGATTATGTGGTAATGTCAACTGGGTGGACATGGATTGGTCTCTGTCTGTGCCCATCTGTGCATGTTTCCGACGCGGACATTCTCCTAGAGTGGATTCGAGATCGTTCAGGTCGGAATGCACATCTGACATGAGAAATACATAATAATAAAGAACACATATTTTGGTCGTGATTCTAAAATACATAAAACATATACTGTCGGTCTTGTGCTTTATGGAATTATGAATAATATAATCACTATCATGATGTGTCGCCCGGCCGAGTCTCAGATACCGGCAAATACACGGGGGACGTCCATTTGGTGATGAGCTCATGCAATTTTACCTCGGCAGATCTGAATCGTGGGGGCTGGCTCATCGCCGACTCATCCATCATCGGTCAGATGAGATGATGGTGATACATGATTCATTCATCCTCCCTAAATAAAGAGAAATGCTAGGTGGACACTATTTTGAAATCCAAAATAAAACCTCAAGTAATCTCCACCACATGTTACAAGGTATAACAAATAAAATATAACATGTGGTGGAGATTGTTTGGGGTTCCATTTTGGGTTTCAAAATAGGTCTGCATAGCAAACCTCCTAAATAAATGGCAAGGCGTACCTATTACGATACCCCGGATTGGATGATATGTGGTTTATGGGGAAAAAATCAGGTACTACTGCAGTGGTCGGTTAGGGGCTGACTCATGAGGCCATGTGACAAATTGTTTTTTTAATGTTATGTTTGGTACACGGTGAATGAAGGGGAAGGGGAAGGGGAAGGGGAAGGGGAAGGGAGGGAGGGGGAGGGGAAGGGGAGGGAGGGGAAGAGACACTTATTTTAGTCTGTTTGGTTATCATGAGGAGGGGATGGGGGGAGACTATAAAAAAATATGTCATCTTTTTAACAAGTCATATTGCCGCAAAAGGATACATACACCACACATATATTAATACATGAACATCAAGATATACTAAACTCACATGTCTGGTGATCAAAATGAAACTATACATATAATTATTTTGTTAATGAATAAGATATACTTCTCATTTCCAACATCATTGAATTCTATATTTTAGGAGTTTGTCAGTATATCCATCAATAATTTATAACCGTCTTCTGACGAAAAAAATCAACATATCTGGATGTTGCACAAGATATATTTTATCTGAAGATACATTTATCACTTTTCTTTTTATACCTATTGTGTTTATACATGTAATTCCCTCCATATTTATAATTTTCCCTCCATTTATTTAAGTTTCCTCCATAACTTGAGAGTTTCCTCTACTTTCCTCCACAATTCCCTCTATTCCATTTTTCCTTATGTGTTATACTTGTAATTTTATATATCTCAAACCTTATGCATTTCTAACAATATTTTTTCTAGACTTTCTAATATTTTTCGAAATTATGCGCTACATTTATTCTACTTTCACTTTATTTTTAAATTTTCCCTCTATTCCTCAAATTCTCTCCAACATTTTTGAATGGTGTGCTACAATTCTCTCACCTCACTTGGAGGGATATAAGTAATTTTCACTATATTATTTATATTTTTCCTCCACATTTCATATTTCCCTCAAGTTTTATAATAAATTTCCCGACAAATCTTTTCCCTTCTCCGTGTCTCCACTCTGATTTGGTGGGGAAAGAGTGGCTGAAAATATACTTGATTCTTTTCCCTCTATTCCCCTTCATTCTCATTCATTCCCCTCCCTTCCCCTTCACCATGTGCAACCAAACATGTTAAGTCTTTTCCCCTCCTTTCCATTCACCGCGCACCAAACAAGCCGTAAGGGGTAGTCGTCACATGGCGTTTGTTAGCCTGGCTGATGCAAGAGTTGTAAAATATTAATGTTAGAACTTGTGATTTTATATATCTCAAACCTTATGCATTTCTAACAATATTTTTTCTAGACTTTCTAATATTTTTCAAAATTATGCGCTACATTTATTCTACTTTGACTTTATTTTTAAATTTTCCCTCTAAATTTTTCCTCAAATTCTCTCCAACATTTTTGAATGGTGTGCTACAATTCTCTCACCTCACTTGGAGGGATATAAGTAATTTTCACTATATTATTTATATTTTTCCTCCACATTCTATATTTCCCTCAAGTTTTATAATAAATTTCCCGCCAAATCTTTTCCCTTCTCTGTGTCTCCACTCCGATTTGGTGGGGAAAGAGTGGCTGAAAATATACTTGATTCTTTTCCCTCTATTCCCCTTCATTCTCATTCATTCCCCTCCCTTCCCCTTCACCATGTGCAACCAAACATGTTAAGTCTTTTCCCCTCCTTTCCATTCACCGCGCACCAAACAAGCCGTAAGGGGTAGTCGTCACATGGCGTTTGTTAGCCTGGCTGATGCAAGAGTTGTAAAATATTAATGTTAGAAAAGAGCAAACCAGGTGGTCCCTCCTAGCCACATGCCACATACGTAGTGCCTTAGGGTCTGCTTGGTAATGTGCAACAGGAGGTATCGAACCCCAGTCCCCCGGAGAAGACAAATCGGACCGAACTATTTGCGCTACACTCGCCAGGTTGATGAGAAAGTATTTAGTATAATGAAGTCTGGGTGTAATATGTGGATGAGCTCTATTTTCTTATTTGTTTCTTGGAAGGGCCAAAAGTAATACATTTGTAACACGCTCAAAAGATGAGTGGTCGTGTGCAATTGGTATATGGTACAGTTATGATCTCTTCCACATCAGCTTCCTAGAGCGGCCTGCAAATTTGTCATGCATGAACCAACAACACAGTTTCTCATCAACGGGGGACCACAATATAAACAAGGAAAATTCTAGCCGTAGGTACTAACCCACGTGCTGACATATCTGGACATGGGGAAAAGAGAATTTTAATGCATCACACACATGCAACTGATTTTTTATATTCTTTCCATGCAAAAGGCATGCAATGACATGTAAAATGTTGTTATTGTATCCATTCCCCGATTAATTGCACATGTGATATCTCACCCACAACGATTACGAGAAATACTTATATTTTTTCGTTCTAATTCTTTCTATATTTTTTTGCAAAAAACTTTGTTGTCTCTAATTACTCCTTAGCCTAGATTACATCTCAAATACGTGCGTATTGTACTTGTAAAATGTGTTACTAGTATTGTGCGTCATGCAGTGTACGTCTTGTATTATAATATTGTGTAAAGAATCAAATTTATGCAATATGTGTTAAATTGTTATTAGTAATGTACATCTTGTATTATACGTCTCGTACATCATGTCTTGTACTATAATGTTGTATAGTACTTTTTGTACTGCAAAATATGATGTTAGTACTATGCTTCTATAGTACGTCTTGTTACTTTTTGAATGTATAAAATTTTGATTGTTAGTACTGTACTTCATGTACAATGTAGTCGTTAGTACCATACTATTTGTATGACATTAGAAACAATAGCATAGTGGTGCACTCCGGTAGGATTGACAAAAGTTGGGAAGCAGACGTACTCTACTAGTGTGAGAATGTCAGTGGACGGAATGGAGTTGGAGAGAGGAGTTGCAAGAGAGAAAAAATGAATAGGGCTGGTGAGAGAATTTTTGGAGTCTTTAGCTTTTGTATGAACTTAATTCGTGTGGAATTAATTTGCATGAAGAAAATGGCTGGGACCAGCATTTTGCAGATAGTGTGGAAATAATTTGCATGAGAAAAAGGCCAAAACCAGCATTTTGTAGATTCCCGAGAATTGGACGGGTGTATAACTAACTCTGAGTAGTGTATGCAAAGACTATTGCGTTAAGAACCCACTGGTCTCCCTCGTAGTTATTAGGATAAAAGATTTTTTTTATTAAGTTTGTAGTATATATAAAAGGCAAAAGCAAGCAAACACCTGCTTTGCCGGTTGGTACAAAGCATAAGCTGGTCTAATAATGAAAAGTAGGAAAGAAGCTGAAAATGTTAATGTTCATGGGGGAGGCACCCCTTAACAAGCCTCTTGAGCAAGAAGCAAGAAGTACTAGGTCATTCCATCGAAAATGAAGAATCAGTGCCAGGTGAAACCATCAGCGCAACTAGTGTAGCAGCAAACCAACACCAGTCTCGTCTGTTGACTCAAGGTCAATTAGGTCAATGTTGACTCACGTCTAAATTGACTAAACTCGTGTTTTGATGATGACTAACCATTCCACATATTGGTGTCTAATGTCTCTACTTGAGTAATTTCAGATTAGGTATAGACACACTCCAAATGCCCTAACTTGTGCATCTCAAATTGGAGAAAAGACAAGTCAAAGTCAATACAAGTACACGTTTTTATAATATGACGTAAATCCATTAGAATCATGTTGTAAATCACTTGTAATGATTGTATGACTTGTAATTAAGATTAGAAAAAATCAGGAGCACTTAGATCGAATGTTTAAGCACTCAAAAGCCATTTTCTAAAATTCACATCAGGCTGTTCATCGGTCGAGTTATGTGAGTTGCAAACTCGACCAATCCTGATTGGATCTTGAAAATGAATTTTGATCGGTCGATTTTACACTACACAGAACTTGACCGATGGAGTACATGACCAAATTGATTCTCATTGGTCGGTCGAGTTTCCCCAGGACAAACTCGACTGATGGTCTGAATATCGGCTTTGTCTTTTACTCTATCGGTCGATTTACCCTTATAGAAACTCGACTAATTGCACTGTATGGAAAAGTACAGAAAAGTGCTTCTAGCCATTGTGGAGTTGCAACAAGTGAAAATATATCCGTTGTAAGCCACAAAATGGCTAGTTTTCGGTCTCAAGTGTTCCCAAAGGCTAAGAGGCATCCCCGGCTATAAATAGTACCCCTTGGGCTTCATTTCAAGATTGAGCATTCATTACAAAACTCTATATGAGGTTCCTATTCTATAGTTGAGTGCTTCCTACAGACTCCTCTCTCTCTAAGCTTAATCACTTGCTACATCCATTAGAGTGAGTAGGATATTTGTAAGAGAGCTAGTCCTACATGTATATCTTGTGAGGCTCTCACTTCCACCACCTCCCCATCTCTCATTTCAATCATGAAGATGAAGGTTCTCTCTCTTGTCCAAGAGAGGTGAAGAAGAACAAGGGAAGGAGTCCCTTGGTGAAAAGATTAAGGCTGAAGACTTGGAGATAGAGTGGGTAAGCCCTTAGTGAAGGCAGAAGACTCCTTGCTCAAGTGGGTAAGTCCTTGGTGGAAGCTTCTCTGAGTGAAGGTGAAGTCAAAGGCGGAAGATCCAAGAAGAGTGGGTAATTCTTGCAAGGCTGAAGACTTGTGCAAGAGTAGGTAAGTCCTTGGAAGAAGGCGGAAGACTCCTTGCAAAGTGGATAAGTCCTTGGTAAGGTTGAAGACTCTTTGTATTGGATAGGTAAGTCCTTCGGTGGTCATGTATTGTATCTCTTATAATGAATATAATGAAGATGCAAGGTTAAGAAATCCTAGAGGTTGACCTCTCTAGGTAAGTGGAATGACTCACTTCTAGTTTGAAGTGAGGAACCACTCTAAATAGCTTGTCTACTTGTGTTTGCTCAATCTCTCTCATCATTTCTATGTATGTTTTAGTTGCACTCAAATTACCTATTTAGCAACCTTATCTTGTGATATATCTTGAAGGTCTAATGAATTTTGTTTAAGTACATTCATCTCTATTCACCCCTCCTCTAGAGCATCTAATCACCCATCTAGGATCCAACAATTGGTATCAAAGTGGGTCTTCTCCAAGCATACTTCAACAAGTAGGAGAAGATGGGTGACTACCAAGGAGGGAGATACTTGATCAGCCTATCAATCTTTGATGGGAGCAATTTGCTCTATTGGAGAAGAAGGCTTCAATTCTACATCCAAGGATCAAGTCTTGAGATGTGGCAAATGGTGAACAGCCCATACATGCTACCAAAGACAAAGATTGAAGAATGGGATGAAGCTACCTTGAAGAAAGCAACCTTAAATGCTAGAGCCATGCACATCCTCAATGCCTCCATGACCCCCACCGAGTTCAACCGGATTTCTTCATGTGAAACAGCCTATGAGGTATGGAGAAAGCTATGCATCACTTATGAAGGGACAGATCAAGTGAAGGAAAACAAAGTCTACATGCTCAAAGGGCTGCTTGAGAACTTCAAGATGGGAAAGGAGGAGAGGATAGCCAACATGTACTCAAGGCTCAACACCATTGTGAATGGTCTTGCTGTTCTAGGACATCCTATGTCTAGTGGAGAGATCAACTCAAAGATCCTTAGAACTCTCCCCAAGAGGTGGGAACCCAAGGTGACTTCCATTGAAAAAGCAAGGTCCCTTAAGGATGTCCCTATCGAAGAGCTCATTAGAAATCTACAAGCACATAAAGCCACACTTGACAAGAGGGAAGAAGTAGAAAGACAAGAGGAGAAAGAACTCAAGAGAATGAAGAAAGCTCAAATCAAGGCTATTGTTGGTCAAGCTTCTCCATCCTCTCAAGTTGAAGAAGATGTCATGTACTCCAAGGGTAGATTCTACAAAGGCAAGTCCTCCTCCATACGGTGCCTCAAGTGTGGAAAGAAGGGTCACTTCAAGATAGATTTTCTACAAGGAAAGAAGACCAGTAAAGAGTGGGATTAAACCACCCTCTACTAATTATGATAATCAAAACTCATTTGGAAAGCAGTGGAATAAAAATTTCTGACTATATTCAATTTCATAAAAGATTGTACAAGATACATCAAAAATCTCCCATTTTAGGGTTTACATCATCATATACAACTAGGATCTAGATAGAGGGAAGTCTAGACTACTCCACTTTTGTCTCCAAGCAACATATCCATCAGCTAATTCCACACCAAAGCTAAGATCTTCATGCCTTATCCATCACCTTGCTCCACATCTGGGTGGTTGGGAAAACACCCAACAAGAGGGAAGGAAAAATAAAAGTATGTGTCAAAAAGCTATTCTAATGCAACAAGATGAGAAAAACATGTAAAATAGGCTAGGTTTCATCATAAGATGAATACAATCAAGAGAATGCGGCCATATATAAAAGAATATTTCAATAGATGCTTGCCATAACAAAGTAAAACAACAACATTGCATGTATGATTAATATTGACTACCTTAACTATGTAGGGTTGAGGCACCTACCGGACCTTCAACCAAAGGGTGAGGGGAGAATAACACATTCCCAGTCACCTACACATATTTCATGTGTGGGGGAGAGTAACACATTCCCCAGGGGAGAAATAACACATTCCCCAACTATGGGTGGTTGTACATAAGTACCATTACTATAGCTAGTTAGTCTAATAAAATTAACATGCTCGAAACTATGGAAAGTAATAGCATCAATCAAATAGAACATGGCAGAGGGGTACCAAGACCCAAGAATAATATTCCAAAACTAATTATGAGGCAGGTATAGCAAAGAATCAAGAGTATAAGGAATAAGATTCAATGAAGCCTCATTATAGAAAAGTAGGTCAAGTCACAAATATTCCCAACTGAAAGGTTAAATGCACATACCTTATCATTAAAGCCATAAAACCACTTTTCATAACATTTACACGAGATCATATCCACTTGTCCTAATTTCATCATTATATCCATGTATTAGATCTATATATTCATTAAAGGCTTAAAACCTCAAAACCATCGACTTTTTCTACAAAAGATCGAATTAGACTCTGAAAATCTCACTATTGTCTTATTTACGTTCTTCTGATCGAAATAACATATATATTTGTATATTTTCGAGTTACTGACTTTTTAGGGTATTTTCCATATTTATTAGTTAATTAAATCAACTCGAAACATACATATTTGAAAAACTCAAAATCAGACCACAAAAGTATTTTTGTTAGATAGATCTCGTTCTCCCAATTCCAAAACATATTTTGGTTTTAAATTTGGATAATCGAGTAAAAAGATATGATTTTTTTAAGACCGACCAATCGAAAACTACCACGTAGGCATAACACCAAGCGGGTTAGATGCTGGTCAAACAGAGCAAAATGACCGTGCTGCCCTCATGCGAATAGAGAGAAAAAGAGAAGATAACGGGGGTAAAAGGGTCATTTGACCAGTGACCTTCTCTACCTGAGCCGTGCCATGGCCGGCGGGGTGGAGGTTGCGATTTGGGCGAAATCGCTATAGGCGATGAAAATCTACGCACAAGTAGTCGAACTGAAGCCCATAAGAACACAAACTAGATAGTACCTTTTATTTGTCCAGAGATGAAGAGATGAGGGAGCAAGGGGTGCCGCAAGGTCAGGAGACTATGGCGGCTAGATGATGGTCCAAACTTCCACGAAACTTGAAATTAACAGCGTGGTTGAGTTGCAAATGCGATGGTGGTCCTTGGGGTATATATATATATATAGGCAAGGAGACCTAGACTAGGGTTTACATAATGGACCATCAAAGCTTTGGGAGCAAGCTTTGGGGTTTTCTCGAATCTTCGTCAAAACGCAAAAATTTTGGAATAGGGTGGTGCGGAATCTTGCGAGGAACTCGTAGAGCCAAAAATCATCGAATTTCATCGAGTATATCTCGAGATATATAGATTTGAAACTTGCCAACCAAGCAACTTGTTGCCAAAACAGACCGAGGAAGAAGACAAAGTACGGATCCTCAGATCGAGATCCAACGGCTGGCGATCAACACGAAATTACAGTTGTATATTTGATTCCCATTCAAATTTGACTAAAGTGATTTAATATTTTTCTCTCTCCTCATTTGGAGGCCCAAACGATGTCCAAAAATTATCAAATTTTATATTATGACTGATTTTGACGCGTGGAATTTGAATATGAAATTAGTTTTTCCTTTTAAGAATCTTTAATGTGATAAATATTTCAAAATATATATTCTCTTTCCTCCTTTATTTGTGATTCTATGATTATCCAAAAATTATAAAACTTCACCCGCAAGTCATATTAAGTATTTTGAATACGAATTTGTCATTATTTATATTTTTTTGAAGTTTTTTATTATTTAAAATAATGAGTTGAAAGTTTTGCACACTTTCTCTCTCTTGAATTTATCTTCTCATCAAATATTTTCCAAATTGATTCAAAATTCATCCAATAGTCTACTTTAAAACGTAGAACAAGAATTTGGCATTATTATATTTTTAAAGACTTTTATTCTTTAATTTAATTCATTTAAAGTTTATCACTTATTTATCCTTTTAATTTATTAGAGGCATCTAGAAACTTTCTAAAAATATGAAACTTGGTATACAAGCAATAATAAATGTGTGGAACATGATTTTGACATTAATTAAATTTTTTCCACATATATTTAATATGTTTGGTCTTTAAGTCATTTTCTCTCTCCTGAATAAAATAAAATATTAAACATTGACCAAATTAAATACAAATTCACACATAGACTAATTTTGATATATAAATTACGAATTTGGAGTTATTTTTCCAATTTGAGGATATTAGATATTTTATTTCACCTTATTGGCTTATTTCCCATTATCTTGTAATAAAGGCTTTTATATATTCATTTATTATCCAAATTAGATGATACTTGGCCATTAAGTATCTTTTAAGTCAAGAAAACGAATTTGCATATCAAATTATCTCATGGTTTCCTATTTGGGATTTTTGCAACAACATAGTCCTCGTTATCCTCTTTTAATCCATTATATCCCATATTATCTCCAATTATTGTCCTTATTATCTCTTTTATGTGTATTTCGAGATTTCTCTTCTTTTTCATATTTGAAAAGGCACTAGAAAGTTATAAGATGAAATATTTTATTATCTTTATTATTTAAGTGGACATTTTATATATTAAATCTATTATTAAGCTTTCACTGAGGTTTTTTTGCATAAAACCAAAATATTGAGAGAAAAGGTGAACAAATGTTCATTAAACCATCATATTCTCCACAAATTAAACACAAAGGCCAATCAGGATATAAATGAAAGGAAAAGATAGAAAGAGGGATAAAAAGGTAAAAAGTCCAAAATTCGGTATGTTACAGCACTCCACCCCTTAAAGAGGATTTCGTCCCCGAAATCACTAGCAATTAGGGAAGGGACGTGAGTGTGCAACCTCTCATCACTAAACATCAGGTTGTTCCTCCAACCATAAAACTTCTACCAAAACTTATACTTCAACTACACCTGAGGGTTCAGAAACTCCACATACAACTCATCGTAGGTTGGGTTCTCAAGGATCACCTAGGGTTCCACTATTAAGATATTATTTTTAGGAGATTTAACATTATTTACATTTTTGGCTCATTAATATCATATTCATTATGATACCACATTATCATCACTATTTTAATTATGTCATGTCATATTCACTTTATTGCCAAAAGGGTTATATTCCATTATCATCCATTAGACTATTTATATGTATTTCTCATTTATCTTATTAAGGATTTTATCACAATTAGGTGTTACTCAATTATCTCAAAATTCATTATTGTATTTGATCATTATCCTTAATAATCTGGATTTATAGTTCATTATCCTCATATCACCACTTTATTAATTATGACAAATTATTTTACATGAATATAAGACATTCTATCCAATTCTTGGTTAAGCATATAATTATTCCAATTAATGTCACATTAGTTACTTATATTCATATTAAACATTGTCACATTGCCACATTATATTTATTGCTCACATTAATGTCATCATTAATCATTATTCATTTATATTATTCATTTTGCACATTATGTGAATCCAATTACTTCATATTCACATTGAAGCCTTTACATGTATTTTAAATGATCAAGGTGGGACATCCTACATGTTAATGAATCGATTCACATTAAGTGACTAATCACATGTGTATTAGATAATAAGGTAACTTGCATTTTATATTGATGACTTGGTTAATAAGTGATTAGATGATTATATATATATCATTTATGTGTATCAAAGTATGTTAACTGATTGTAGCACTTAACATCATTAATGTTTCATTAAAGGCATTGAGGATGTATAGATTAGGGTTATATTATTACAACTTAGGGTTTAGGTCACATGACCATTATTTTCACTTATTCATCCTTAGCTTGCATTAAGTCAAATTATGTTATAATTATCTTACTCATCATATCATTAGGGTTTATGGCGTGGTTAGCATCATGTGATCCATAATTTCGTATTAATATGTGACTTACTCTTATTATGTGCATTGGTTATCCATTAGGGTTTGAACATATGAATTATTCCTCAGATGATCATTATATGTTCATTAATATATGAACAAGCATGTTAGGGTTACCATTATTACTTGTTTGGAGAACACTAAGCACAACAACCTCCTAAGCATGGAGTTAAGGTTTCTAAAGATAGATTAGATAGACTTCAAGATGTTATAGGGTTCCATCCCCCTAAAGAGGATTTTGTCCTCAAAATCTAACATCTAACATCACTAAAATAACCATACTCCACCACTTAAAGAGTTCGTCCTATCAAGCCAAACTAACTAGGGTTAAAGGATAAGTCTAACTAAACCATTCTCAAGATCCATCATGCTTCCACTGCGCACTCTGATATCTTCCCAAACACCCAAACTCTAAGGTCTAGGTTCTAGGGATAAACTTATCCAAGCATGTGGTCTTAAGGGACATAACCAAACTACCTTGGTATCCATCCTCAAACAAATCAACTTAGGATTCCCAAAGATATACATCATAGAACCTAAGGTCACTATTGCCTAAAAGAAAACTATTTCGGGCAATTCGTATCAGCGCAGGCCAGGCCGGTATCATATGTGCACGGGAGTCCTCGTATACCAAGCTAGTGGTGCGGAGGAAAAATTTCCATCCCTCAAAACCCTGATCCTTTCTAGACACCCTTGCTTCAACGGCATGCCCTAATAGTTGCCTAAAGGCAAACCTAAACAACATCAAGTTATGCATATTTTAATTATAAGTATTTTAGGATTTTATTCATTAAGGTTCTAATGTGGAACTATTGGTTCCTAAGTCAACCTATCATCAAGGTAGATCAAATCTAGGCGAACATGTCACTTAAAGGAAACTATGCAAGTCTAGGGTTCTAATTAGGGAGACAAACTGAAATAGTCAAAGATCTGACTACCATTGGCTCTAATACCATTTTGTAAAGAGTGGGATTAAACCACCCTCTACTAATTATGATAATCAAAACTCATTTGGAAAGCAGCGGAATAAAAATTTCTGACTATATTCAATTTCATAAAATATTGTACAAGATACATCAAAAATCTCCCTTTTTAGGGTTTACATCATCATATACAACTAGGATCTAGATAGAGGGAAGTCTAGACTACTCCACTTTTATCTCCAAGCAACATATCCATCAGCTAAGTCCACACCAAAGCTAAGATCTTCATGCCTTATCCATCACCTTGCTCCACATCTGGGTGGTTGGGAAAACACCCAGCAAGAGGGAAGGAAAAATAAAAGTATGTGTCAAAAAGCTATTCTAATGCAACAAGATGAGAAAAACATGTAAAATAGGCTAGGGTTCATCATAAGATGAAGACAATCAAGAGAATGAGGTGATATATAAAAGAATATTTCAATAGATGCTTGCCATAACAAAGTAAAACAACAACATTGTATGTATGATTAATATTGACTACCTTAACTATGTAGGGTTGAGGCACCTACCGGACCTTCAACCAAAGGGTGAGGGGAAAATAACACATTCCTGGTCACCTACACATATTTCTTGTGTGTGGGAGAGTAACACGTTCCCCAGGGGAGAAATAACACATTCCCCAACTATGGGTGGTTGTACATAAGTACCGCTACTATAGCTAGTTAGTCTAATAAAATCAACATGCTCAAAACTATGGAAAGTAATAGCATCAATCAAATAGAACATGGCAGAGGGGTACCAAGACTCAAGAATAATATTCCAAAACTAATTATGATGCAGGTATAACAAAGAATCAAGAGTATAAGGAATAAGATTCAATGAAGCCTCATTATAGAAAAGTAGGTCAAGTCACAAATATTCCCAACTGAAAGGTTAAATGCACATACCTTATCATTAGAGCCATAAAACCACTTTTCAAAACCTTTACACGAGATCAGATCCACTTGCCCTAATTTCATCATTATATCCATGTATTAGATCTATGTATATTCATTAAAGGCTTAAAACATCAAAACCATCAAATCTTTTCACAAACGATCGAATTAGACTCTAAAAACCTCACTAATGTCTTATTTACGTTCTTCTAATTGAAATAATATATATATTTGTATATTTTCGAGTTACGGACTTTTTAGGGTATTTTCCATATTTATTAGTTAATTAAATCAACTCGAAAAATACATATTCGAAAAACTCAAAATCAGACCACAAAAGTATTTTTTTTAGATATATCTCATTCTCCCGATTCCAAAACATATTTTGTTTTTAAATTTGGATAATCGAGTAAAAAGATACGATTTTTCTAAGACCGACCAATCAAAAACTGCCACGTAGGCATAACACCAAGCGGGTCAGACGCTGGTCAAACAGAGCAAAATGACCGCGCTGCCCTCATGCGAATAGAGAGAAAAAGAGAATATCACGGGGGAAAAGGGTCATTTGACCAGTGACCTTCTTCTCCACCTGAGTCGTGCCATGGCCGGCGGGGTGGAGGTTGCGATTTGGGCAAAATCGCTATAGGCGATGAAAATCTACGCACAAGCAGTCGAACTGAAGCCCATAAGAACATGAACTAAATAGTACCTTTTATTTGTCCGGAGACGAAGAGATGAGGGAGCAAGGGGCGCCGCAAGGTCAGGAACCTACGGCGGCTAGATGATGGTCCAAACTTCCATGAAAGTTGAAATTAACAGTGTTGTTGAGTTGCAAATGTGATGGCGGTCCTTGGGGTATATATATATAGGTAAGGAGACCTAGACTAGGGTTTACATAATGTATCGTCAAATCTTGGGGAGCATGCTTTGGGGTTTTCTTGAATCTTCGTCAAAACGCAACAATTTTAGAGAGGGTGGTGCGGAATCTTGCGAGGAACTCGTAGAGTCAAAAATCATCGAATTCCATCGAGTATATCTCGAGATATATGGATTTGAAACTTGCCAACCAAGCAACATGTTGCCAAAACGGACCGTGGAAGAAGACAAAGCATGGATCCTCAGATCGAGATCCAACGGTTGACGATCAACGCGAAATTACAGTTGTATATTTGATTCCCATTCAAATTCGACTAAAGTGATTTAATATTTTTCTCTCTCCTCATTTGGAGGCCCCAACGATGTTCAAAAATTACCAAATTTTATATTCTGATTGATTTTGACGCGTAAAATCCGAATATGAAATTAGTTTTGCCTTTTGAAATCTTTAATGTGTTAAATAATTCAAAATATATTTTCTCTGTCCTCCTTTATTTGTGATTCTATGATTATCCAAAAATTATAAAACTTCACCCACAAGTCATATTATATGTTGAATACGAATTTGTCATTATTTACATTTGTTGAAGTTGTTTATTATTTAAAATAATGAGTTGAAAGTTTTGCACACTTTCTCTCTCTTGAATTTATCTTCTCATCAAATAATTTCCAAATTGATTCAAAATTCATCCAATAGTCTATTTTAACACTTAGAACTAGAATTTGGAATTATTATATTTTTTAAGACTTTTATTATTTAAAATAAATTCATTTAAATTTTATCACTTATTTATCCTTTTAATTTATTAGAGGCATCTAGAAACTTTCTAAAAATATGAAACTTGGTATACAAGAAATATTAAACGTATGGAACATGATTTTGACATTAATTAAATTTTTTTCCACATATATTTAATATTTTTGGTCTTTAAGTCATTTTCTCTCTCCTGAATAAAATAAAATATTAAACATTGACCAAATTAAATACAAATTCACACATAGTCTGATTTTGATATATAGATTACGAATTTGGAGTTATTTTTCCAATTTGAGGATATTAGATATTTTATTTCACCTTATTGGCTTATTTCCCATTATCTTGTAATAAAGGCTTTTATATATTCATTTATTATCCAACTTAGATGATACTTGGCCATTAAGTATCTTTTAAGTCAAGAAAACGAATTTGCATATCTAATTATCTCATGGTTTCCTATTTGAGATTTTTGGAACAACATATTCCTCATTCTCCTCTTTTAATCCATTATATCCCATATTATCTCTAATTATTGTCCTTATTATCTCTTTTATGTGTATTTCGAGATTTCTCTTCTTTTTCATATTTGAAAAAGCACTAGAAAGTTCTAGGACGAAATATTTTATTATCTTTATTATTTAAGTGGACATTTTATATATTAAATCCATTATTAAGCTTTCACTGAGGTATTTGTGCATAAAACCCAAATATTGAGAGAAAAGGTGAACAAATGTTCATAAAACTATCATATTCTCCACAAATTAAACAGAAAGGCCAATCAGGATATAAATGAAAGGAAAAGATAGAAAGAGGGATAAAAAGGCAAAAAGTCCAAAATTCAGTATGTTACAAGACCCATCATCACAAGAAAAGAGATGATAAGTGTCACTCAAGCTCAAGTGACTCCTCCAACTCAAGCTCAAGTGAAGATTCAAGTGAAGGATCAAGCTCAAGCTCTAGTGATGAAGGAGAATACCATTTTGCTCTTATGGCATCAACTAGTAAGGACTCAAGTGGGGTAAATCTAAACTCGTTAGATAAAGAATCTTTGATTGCTATTATTCATGATACTTGTGCCTCTCTTAAGTCTTCCAAAAGGAAAAGGAAAAAGCTTGCTAGAATTGTTGATAATTTGCATGTAGAATTAAATGATCTTTAACATGCTAATTCTTGCTTGCTTGATGATAAAAATGCTTGTCTTAGCCAAGTAGACTCTCTTAAACTTGAAAATGCTAGTTTGCTTGATAAGATTAGATTTTTAGAAGCTCAACCTCTCATGCCTAGTTCTAATGAAGAGCATACTTTAATTGTTGATTCTCTCATGCATGATATTGATGTTCTTAAATCTAAAAACAAGGACAAAGATTTTTTTTTTGCAAGAATTAGAAACAAAAAAATGCCTCCTTGCTTGCTAAAATCAATGTGCATGAATCTTGTTCTAGTTCTATTAGTAGAGAAAATGATGTTTATGCTCTTCATATTGATAGAGATTCTTATTTAACTAAAGCTCTTTTCTTAGAAAATGATCTTTTGCATGCTAGAGATAATATCAATCATTTGTCTTCTACAATTACCTCTCGTATGCATGATAATGATAGTTTGAGATCTTCTTTGCAAAGATTCTTAGTTGGTAAAAAGAGCCTTAATGATATCCTACACCATACTACTAAACAAATTGGTAGACATGGTCTAGGGTATGATAGTAGTCAAGGGAACAACAAAGATAAAGGACCTCCAATATTCCATGGAGAATCCTCTAGTTCCAAGACTATGGGTACATGCAACTATTGTAATGAAATTGGTCATTATTCTACTTTTAGTCCTTTTAGGAAAGCACCCAAGAGTAATAGGACTTGGGTTGCTAAACTAACCCCTCCGAACCCAAAATTTTGATTGGGGACCATTTCATCTTTCTTCTTGTAGGTACTTGTAAATGGATTGACTTGAGCTATTGAAATGCAAATTAACTTCTCAATCCACATGAAAGAAGAAAGGTGAGATGTGTAGAGGGTGACAATAAGTGGAAAAGGAATGGTAAGAACAAAGGTAAAGGTTTTCTTGCTTATAACCATTTTTAACTTATTTTTGTCAAGTTAGTGTGCAATATATGTATGGTTTTTGAGTCAAAAGTGGTATTTTGTGTTTCTCTTCACACTCTTGCTCAAAAACTATTTCTAATGCTTCTATAGTGAATTACTAACTTGCTTAGACATGTTTGGATATGGTTTGTATTTTTAGCATGCCTTTAAATATATTTTTATGATATATATGTGCTTTTTGACAGCAGATCTGTCGGTCGAGTTTGTCTTGATAGAAACTCGATCGATAGGCACCAATGGGTGTTTCCAGCAGTTGTCATCGGTCGAGTTGTCAATGCATAGAACTCGACCGATAACACTGTGTACAGAATATACATTTGTCTTATTGAATGAGAATTTCCCTCTCAACTAGATTTTCTCAACCAATAGCCTTATTCTTTGGCACTCATTTGGTACCTTTATATATGCATATTGTCATGTTCAAAATTGCCTATCTTTCTTACAACTCTATCTCTCTAATTGCTCTAAATTAGTATATCTATATGTTACAATTACTTGATTTGAGTTGTTTTGTGGGTTTTGATGATGATCTCTTTGGATCTCTTGGTTGTGTCTAAAATTGCTTCCCTTGTACTCTAACTTGCTACATCTATCTAGGTGTATATCTTGTTTTGATACAACCTTGAGGTTCTTAGTGGTAATCATCTTTTGGTAAGGATGCATATTTGTATGTGAGTTATATCCTTTCATGCATCTAAAATTTCTTATCTCTTTGTTTGGATATATCTCTACATCTACTCATAGCTTGCTTCATTTTGTGTATCTTTTGGTATCTCTAGCTATGATCTAGATCCTAATAGTAGTCCTAACTTGTGATATCATCTACTAGTAGTTTATATACATGTAGTTTTAACCTTGTTTATAATTGGCATCTTTGGTCATATATATGTTATGCTTGTATCTTGTCTCATACATGCTCAAGCTTGTTCCTTGAATTTCATATCTACTATCTTGAGTTGCTTGCATAACATTGTGATGCAGGGTACATAGATCTACATTATATGTAGAAATTGGAGTATTTTTTTATTTTATGTAGATTTTGTTCCAGTTTATATTTTTTCTGCAAGAGTAGTGTTTTTATACAGAAACGACCTTCTGAGTAAGGCTCATCACTTTGCCATGAGCCCTGATACTTTTTGGGCAAATTTTGTCATCTTGAGGGTCAAAATTGTGTTTTATTGTTTTTCTGCAGCACTTTATCTTGCATTTTGAGTTGTTCAAGTATATGCTTTAACTTGCTTTTCTTTCTATGCTTGGACAAGCCCCTATCTATGCTCTTCTACTCTCCTTATATATATTTGTGTTATCTCCTTTCTCTTTGACAAGTGATGTTTCTTATTTCTTCATACCCCCACTTTTTGAAATGACAAAGGGGGAGAAAGGTATGTCTTCTTTTGACAAAAGAGGAAGAAGGCATGTCTTACATGAAGAGGGGAAGCATGTCCATGAAAAGGGAAGAAGGTAAATGGGAGAAGACATATATGTGTAGAACATATATGAGTAGAAGACATAGTATTCTATAAATGTTATGAAAGCTAACTATGCAAGAGAAATAACATCAATTGAGGGGGACTATGAGAACTCCACTATCATGAATTGAGGGGGAGCATATGAGCTCAATCCTATTGAAACCCATAGGTCTCTCCAAAGGTATGCATTTACTTAAAAGCTTTCAATACATTTATGGAATGGTTTGTCATCTTCAAAAAGGGGGAGAATGTTGACTCAAGGTCAATTAGGTCAATGTTGACTCACTTCTAAATTGACTAAACCCATGTTTTGAAGATGACTAACCATTCCACATATTGGTGTCTAATGTCTCTACTTGAGTGATATCAGATTAAGTATAGACACACTCCAAATGCCCTAACTTGCGCATCTCAAATTGGAGAAAAGACAAGTCAAAGTCAATACAAGTGCATGTTTTTGTAATATGATGTAAATCCATTAGAATCATGTTGTAAATCACTTGTAATGATTGTATGACTTGTAATTATGCTTAGAAAAAATCAGGAGTACTTAAATCGAATATTTAAGCACTCAAAAGCCATTTTCCAAAATTCACATCAGGTTGTTTATCGGTCGAGTTCTGTGAGTTGCAAACTCGACCGATCCTGATTGGATCTTGAAAATGACTTTTGATCGGTCGAGTTTACACTACACAGAACTCGACCGATGGAGTACATGACCAAATTGATTCTCATTGGTCGGTCGAGTTTCCCCAGGACAAACTCGACCGATGGTCTGAATATTGACTTTGTCTTTTACTCTATCGGTCGAGTTACCCTTATAGAAACTCGATTGATTGCACTGTACGGAAAAGTATAGAAAAGTGCTTCTAGACGTTGTGGAGTTGCAACAAGTGAAGATATATCTGTTGCAAGCCACAAAATGGCTAGTTTACGTTCTCAAGTGTTCCCAAAGGCTAAGAGGCATCCCCAGCTATAAATAGGACCCCTTGGGCTTCATTCCAAGGTTGAGCATTCATTGCAAAACTCTATGTGAGGTTCCTATTCTATAGTTGAGTGCTTCCTACAGCCTCCTCTCTCTCTCTAAGATTAATCATTTACTACATCCATTAGAGTGAAAAGGAGATTTGTAAGAGAGCTAGTCCTACATGTATATCTTGTGAGGCTCTCACTTCCACCACCTCCCCATCTCTCATTTCAATCATGAAGATGAAGGTTCTCTCTCTTGTCCAAGAGAGGTGAAGAAGAATAAGGGAAGGAGTCCCTTGGTGAAGATCAAGGATGAAGACTTGGAGCTAGAGTGGGTAAGCCCTTGGTGAAGGCAGAAGACTCCTTGCTCAAGTGGGTAAGTCCTTGGTGGAAGCTTCTTAGAGTGAAGGTGAAGTTAAAGGCAGAAGATCCAAGAAGAGTGGGTAATTCCTGCAAGGCTGAAGACTTGTTCAAGAGTAGGTAAGTCCTTGGAAGAAGGCGGGAGACTCTTTCCAAAGTGGGTAAGTCCTTGGTAAGGTTGAAGACTCTTTGTATTGGATAGGTAAGCCATTTGGTGGTCATGTATTGTATCTCTTATAATGAATATAATGAAGATGCAAGGTTAAGAAATCCTAGAGGTTGACCTCTCTAGGTAAGTGGACTGACTCACTTCTAGTTTGAAGTGAGGAACCACTCTAAATAGCTTGTCTACTTGTGTTTGATCAATCTCTCTCATCCTTGCTATGCATGTTTTAGTTGCACTCAAATTACCTATTTAGCAACCTTATCTTGTGATATATCTTGAAGGTCTAATGAATTTTGTTTAAGTGCATTCAGCTGTATTCACCCCCCCCCCCTCTAGAGCATCTAATCACCCATCTAGGATCCAACATCATCATCAACTAGCTCCTTCAAGTCACATAGAAAACGGGCCTACGCTTCTCCTTCATTAGAATCCTCAGTCTCCTCCTGATCCTGCATGCCTGCACATGGTGAGAATATGAAGGTATGCACCAATCTGAGAGATGATGATATGCCTCAGTCTCGAAACATTGTTAAAGTATCTGTTGTTTCTCTCTAACCAAAGGTTCCAACTAATAGTGACAAAGAGATCATCACCTCTAAAGGATGTGAAGGACCTATTAGGAGAAAGTTCCAAAGGGAAAGTGGTTGATGAGAGATCAAGATGGAAATGATGAATAAAGTGTGAAATGATACTGAGTGAGAATTTGCATTTAAAGAAAATGTGGTCCACCGAATCCATGTTGTTGTGGCAGAGAGAACATCTGGAGGGGCCGATGAAGCCTCTCTTAGTGAGGTTTTGTTCAGTAAGCAACTTGTTGTGTAAAAGTAGCCAAAAGAAGATTTTATGTTTTGTGGCCACTTTTGCTTCTAGATGTTGGCGGTGGGGGGTGGGGGGACAGACCTCTGTAAGAAAGGTACATGTAAGCTTTCTTAATAGAGAATGTGTTTCCCCATTTCTAGGTAATGTGATTAGATGAATTGTGTTCAAGGGTCTGGGTCAGAGTAGAGAGGCAGTCTTGGTTGAGATGTAAGAGTATGCATCTTTTGAGCGCATTTGATCTATTGCTAGTCAGTTGGCTAAGTGCTTTGGTAGTATTGATCTTAGTGAGTTTGTTGGGTATGGACCAATTTGTGTGTAGATTATGGACAGTGCTATTGTCTATCCATGGATCGTCCCAAAAGGAGATTTTTAGGTGGGAGTGTGGGGGGTGTTAATGATCTGGATGATTTTTTGGATGTTTTTATTGATGTATTTCCAGAGAGGTGAGGCGGACTTTTTGGGCACTTTCTGCCAGGGAGGGGATTTTTGATAATATTTGAAATTTATTAGACTGGTCCAAATTTTCCTCTTGTTTTTGGATAGGCAGTTGATGATTTTGGTGATAAGACAGAAAGTGTGGGTGTCTAAGTTGAGAATGCCCCCACCACCTTGGTCAATTGGTGCAGCTATTGTGTCCCAATTAACTAGGTGGTAGTGGTTTCCGAAATTGGTGGATGGAATATGGTTGTTCCAGAGGAATTTCCTACGAGTTTTATCGATGAGCTTTCTAGTCTTGGTAGGGAGGAGGATGCAGCTAAGGTAATGAGTGGTGATTGGTGTGATGACACTGTTTAGGAGAGTAAGTCGTCCAACTAGGTTTAGGAAATTATTTGTCCATGATGAAAGTCTCCTATTGATCCAGTCTAAGATGGGTGTCCAAGTGGAATGTGTGATGTTGTGGGGGTGATGGGGAGTCCCAAGTATTGAATGGGAAATTCTTCAATCTTGCATCTAAGGAGTTCCCTAAATCTGGCCAGCTCAGAGTTATCTATGTGAACCCCAAAGATGGATGACTTGTGGAGGTTTATTTTGAGTCTAGATATGTAGGAGAAGATACCTATTATTCTGATGGTGTTGAGGATAGATGAGTTCTCAAGATAGGTAAGGATGATAGTATCATCTGCAAATTGTATAATGTTCTCTTGACATTCCAAAGGTGAGTGAATCAGGCCATTTGCTTTGCCAAGTTGTATCATACGGGAGAGGATGGTCATGACAATGATGAACAGATATGGAGAGAGTGGGTCCCCTTGTCTTAGGCCATTGGTGTTTCTAAAGTAACCAAAGGGGACACCATTTATGATAGTGGAGAAAAAATTTGTATAGATGAAAGCATGAATCCAGTTGACCCATTTATCAGGAAATCCAAAGCCAAAGAGTGTTTTGGTGATACATTGCTAATTAACAAAATCAAATGCTTTCTCAAAGTCCAATTTGATGGCTAGTAAGGGTGTTCTATTTTTGTAACGGAGGTGGATAGTTTCGTTGACCATCAAGTAAGCATCTTTTATGCTTCTTCCTTTGAGGAAAGCATTTTGGTTGAGTGGGATGATTTTTTTAATATGAGGTTTTATTCTGTTAGCCAAAATCTTGGCTACGATTTTGTAGGAAGTGTTGATGAGACTGATGGGTCTAAATTGGGAAATGAGGTCGGGTTGGTTAGTTTTTTTTATGAGAGCGATAAAAGTTCTCTTCAGGTGTTTGATGATGTTGTGAACGTTATCGCTGTCATGAAATTTCTTAAGTAATTCTAGGAAGTCTACCTTGTAGTGGTTCCAATTTGCAAGGTAGAATTCAACATTAAGTCCATCTGGGTCGGGTGATTTATTAAAGCCTAAGGTTTTTATGGCCATGTCCAATTCCTCTAAGGTGAAAGGTTTGGTGAGATCTAGAGGGTGATCAAGATTTGTGGGGCATATAGTAGGCCAATCCAGATCGTTTAGGAAGGATGGTTGGTGGTTGGTGTTAAAAATGTTTTTGAAGTGTTCTGTGATATGGTTTGTGATGGAAATTTTATGGGATGTGATTCTATTATTGATCTGTAAGTATGTGATGGAGTTCTTTTGGAAGTTATTGTTGCACATTTTGTGAAAGAACTTAGTGTTCTTATCCCCTTCTTTTGCCCATGTGATTTTTGCTCTTTGTCTCCATCTTGTATCAATGTAGTTTTTTGTAAAGTCCATATCTACTTTAATCGAAAGGACGAGAGTGGGTCAGCTGCAGGGTCTTGATCTACAAAATCAAATTGTTGCTCAAGGTCTTTGGGAGTTTCAGAGAGCTTGTTTGGGTTAAGGAGATTCCATTCTTTTATGTATTCTTTGATTTTTTTGTGTTTTGGAGGATATGGAGTCTGAGGTTTGTGATCTGGAAGTTGGCCAGCTTCTAGTGTTCAGCACATTTGGGTGTAAAGTTATTTATTGAGAGCCAAAAGTCATCAAAATGAAATGGTCTTTTTCCCTATGATTCAATGGTGGTATCAAGGATTAGGGGAAAATGGTCAGAGATGGCTCGATGAGATGTGTGAACTGTGGAGAGGGGGTGCTAGTCTTCCCATGTGGGGGAGTAGATGAAGTGGTCTAATCTGGCGAAGGTTTGGTTTCTTGACCAAGTAAAGGAGGTGTTTGATGGTTTAAGTTCAATCAAAGCATGTCTAGCAAGAAGGTGGCTAAAGTGTTTTTCAGATGCATACATGGGTTGTGATGAGCTAGTGGGGTGAAAACGATCTGCGTTTTGGGTTATAAGATTGAGGTCCCCACCAAGGACCCAAGGAGACTTGGAGAATGTAGACATAATAGAATCTAATTCAGTAAGGAATGCAGTCTTATTATGTCCTGGTTCTCCGTATACCCCTGTGAAGCTCTAGCAAAAACCATCAGATGTGTTTTTGATAGTGATGGTTATGGAGAAGTCATGAATGGAGGAGTTAGTAAGGGTAAAAGTTTGGTTGTTGAACCCCGCAATTAGTCCACCTTTGAATCCGGAGGGGTAAATTTGGATCCAGTCAGTTATTCTGTTGCCTCTGATGGTTTTTAGAGTAAAAGGGGAAAGACAAGTTTTTTTCTCCTGGATAGTGATGAGGTCTATTCTATTTTTGTAAATGTGAGAACGAATTTCCTTTCGTCTATAGAGGTTTGCTGCCCCCACAGACATTCCATGATGAAATTTTCATAGTGGATAATAGGTTTGCTGGAAAGGGGAATCCAGAGGTAGTCTATTGGATTTTAAGTAAGATGAAGTTGAATTTGGCGGTTTTCAATTCCCTCCAGTTGGCCCAACCCATAAAAAGTTATATATCATCTAATACTTTATTTCCTTTATCCTCATCATCAAATTGAATACCAATTTTACTAGAAAATTTTGTGAAGCTAGTAATGTTAGACCAAAATGCTAAACCTTCTATGTTATCTAGATCATGATCTTTGCAGTGATCAATGGGGAAGAAGAATCATCCAGAACATAAGATTTAGTGCTTGATGAGCTAAAAGAAGTGTTTGTGGATGTACCTAGTTCCCGACAGTTGACGATATGTTTCATTTCTGCCCCTTCAGGGCAGGGCAGCATGATCTTTGGGAGTTTGCTGACTCCTTCTGTAAGGACCCTGACCTCCGTTTAGGGTTTACCCTATTTGCTCTGCCTAACCTTGATTCTTTGTGGCTTGCTAATCACCTTTAAGTGGTGATTAGGGTTTGGTTGTGCTTTGTTGAGAGTTGGAGGTGCTACTTGCAATTAACCCAAGTCTAGGGTTTGTGGGCAAGTTTGCCACCTTGTGAGGTGCTTCTCTCTCTCTCTTTGCTTCCTCTAGTGTAGAGAGGAAGGTTTGGGCTCATTGCTTGAGTTCTTTTGGGCTTGGTTGAGCTTGTTGGGCCTTGAGGTGCCTTGCTTTGGTTGAGATGAGCCTTATATCGACCAAGAGGAGAGTGTGTCGCCCATGGGGTGTGTCGCCCATGGTGCTGGTGTTGTGTCGCCCAGTTGTGTCGCCCATGACCTTTGACCAAGTTTGACCTCGTTTGTGTCACCACTAGTGGACACTTGGTGCATGATGCTTGCATGTGGAAATAACCTTGGACAAGTGTTTAAGGCTTGCTATAGTAGTGGCTCGTGTACTAGGACAAGTGTCCCTAGGTGGGCGACACCTTGCCATATCTTACCTTGTTTTCTCCTACCTTTCCTTCTATATAGGAGTGTCCTTTCCTTTGCTAGGAGTCCCTTTTGGTTCCTTAGTTTCTTCTCCACCTTGGTGTGCACGATACCCTTCCCCTTCGCAGCTTGGTGGATGACACCCTTGGAGGAGCAAGCTTGGTGGCCGATCCTCTTGGAGTCTTCTTCTTCCTTGGAGCTTGGTGGTGCTAGGAGCTTGGAGCTTGCTTAAGGCAGGTTGCATAACTTCTAACCCTAACTATACTACCTCCTTTCATGTTCTTATACGTTGCTAGCTTTGTTTTCTTGCTTAGCCTTCATGTTGGCCGAACTTGTGTTCTAGGGTTCTTGGTGAGCAACACTCTCTTCTCTCCTAGGTCTTGAGGAGTGAGCTTGAGCTCTAGCAGCTTAAGCAAAACCCTCCTCTCACCTTGGACTTGAAGGGTGAGCTTCGTACTAGTGGTGATCTTTTCTAGGGTTTTCCTTGGGTTGGCCGTTTGGTGGCAAGAGATGTGTAAGACCCCTCTCTCGTTTAAGTTGAGAGGTGTGCCATCTTCTTGACTCTTTCTAGGGTTTCGGGTGTCCTTGTGCTTGAGGTGGAAGATGATCTTGTGAGTTGTACCTTGGACGTTGTGTGCTTGGGGAGGTGCTGCCCGACAGCCCTCTTGACCTAACCCCTTGTACGACACATGAAGTGTTGATGGTGGACAATACCTTGTCTCTGTGATGGGTGTCACACCATCACCTTGCCTTGTGATGGCCATTAGGCCATGGTATAGTTGGCTGGACGATATGTCCCTCGATGATAGTTGTGTTGCACCCTTGGACGATACCCCCTGGAATGGACGTTGCTAAGTGGCCCTTGTGGCGAGCGTTGCTAGTAGTTCTGTGTCAGGCATTGCACGACACAGGTTGTTGCACGATACCCCTACCAGCCCGACACCTCGTCTCGCGTCGTGCTTTCTTTGCTGAGTTGCACGTTTAGCTGTTGTTGCTCTGGGTAGTGACGTTGTGTCACCCGACACATGATGTGCACGACGTACCCCTGGAACGCAGCGTTGCGTGTTGCTTGGTGACATCTGTTATATGCGGAGCGTCATGAGATGGACTTTAGATGAGGGCATGTTGTCCGATACAGTTTTTAGTAAGGGTTCTTAGTGCTTCTAGTGAGGGTTCTTCTCGCATATATATATATATATATGAAGTTTTACTAAATGGCAATGGTTATGGTAACGCTTTCTTATGTAGCTCCTTATCTTTATACATGAACATGACCATCTGGATTATTTGGCAGTAAGTGGAGATAATGATAAGCATATAGTATGGTTTGCTTAATGATGTGCCTGATGCACATGATCATCAGTGAATGTATGATTGATATAGAATCCTTAATGTCACTCTATGTTGATGGCATGGTCTTTCTGTTTATTGTGTATACTAACCATGCAGATGATGCATAGCCAAGTAAAAGGCTATGAGATATAAATGTTGAGTAACTCTGCTATGATGATGATGTAAGCCTTGAGAGGCAGTGGCACTATGTGATGAGGGATTGAGATCTCATGGCAATGTGATGATCCTTGAGATGGATCTACATGATTGGCAAGAGGCCAAGTGGTAACATGTAGTGATGGATCCTTGTGATGGATCAGGATGATGTTGATTACAATAAAAGTATAATTTTGAGTCCTATATTGTTTATTCTTGTTATAATTTGCATATTATACAACTTGGTTGAATCTTGCAATCCATATAAAAGATACTAATTAATCACAGTGGAATATATCATGTAGCTGCCCTGGCCATAGATCCATCATCGTCAGGAGCTGGTGATGGTGAAATGGGTTCTCCTACGGGTTAACCCAGAGCGCATATTGTTGAATATGCAAGGTTTCTCCTAGCCTAAAATAGTGAGGATTAGAATGCAGCTACGGTTGCAGACTCGGGACATGTATAGAGCATGGTGAACAAGCCCATGGCTCAGGATATGTGATATGAGAGCATGAATGCGTTCATGACTCAAATCATGGTGATTAGGCTCATGGCTCAGTTATACTAGCACCGAGACCTGTACCGAGGCGGGCTAGAGTATGGGTAGCCTATGGAGCTGACCCTGTGGTTGAGGCCACTAAAGCATGAGACTGCAGTCATGCTTGTGTTGTTCTCGTACACTGACTATGAGGGGGAAGGTCGTGGAGTCCGGCTCTTCCATTGACCTTGCATGGCACCGGCTATGGGCTTCGCAGCCGAAGGTTGGATTTGAACGGTACAGTTCACTTCCTCAGGGCATAAGAATATGTAATTCATCCGTATAGTATTTACTGTCTAAGGCAAAACACAGAACATTGGTTGAGGCCTTGCTTGTGTAATTAATCTTGTTATATCTTGCAGTTGCTTATATATTCTTCATATGTGGTAAGACCTTATAATTCTTATCTTGTCAATCATGATCCATAAAGAGGTAATTGGTGAGATGCCTTGCTATAGAGACTGTTATTATTCTACATTTTATTGTTTATCTATTGTTGTTGCTTTATCATTCTAGTTTTATAGTTTCGGCGGGGAGTTATGTTTCTCGCTGGGACAATGTTCAATTGTATCACCCCGCTGGTTTTCATGTGTTCAAGCTAGACGTGGTGGTGGTCGCGGAGTTGCGGCTGAGCAGCAAGACGAGCAGTAGAAGGCAAGAGATGGATATGTTGTTGTTTGGTATTTTGTAGTAGAGTCTAGAGTCATCCCTGTACTCTCATGTCCTTGGGAGCGTTTTGACGTTGTTTCACGACGTATAGCTGTTGATGTTTTGTATATCCTGTTGTTGTCCGGATGTGGGCCTTATGTATGTATAAATAGGTAACAAACTCATGTGATGACAAGACAGTTGTTGCCCTAAGCTGTAGACAAGTTTCAAGGCTTGTATATGTTTATATAACCTATTTTCTTGCATGACAAGGACTTGAATGTAATGGTTCCACAGTTTATCCATTTTCCACAATCGGTTTTAATTAACCCATGTTTTGGTGATCTGTGGTTATGGTGATTTCCACACGTTTTCGCATAACACCTCGCTATCTGTGTGATAGTGGGATGTGTTGCCACAAGTTTTGGTATCAGAGCCCTAGGTTCGCTGAGTCTACAGGTATTTAGGACTAGGTTGTGTCTGTTCTCGTAAGTTGTCCAGATTTTCTTATGATCGTCTTCTACCCTCAGTGGAAGAAAAATCAAGATGTCTGGAAACTATGAAGAACACGCCGCTGAGAATAGCAATGCTGCTTCAGTTGAAGGATAGGCACATGGAGATCGGGTGCCTGAGGTCCCCCAACCTGACCCAGCGATTCTCGAACATCCTGCCTATCAACAACTTATGGGGCAGATAATGGCTACGATGAATCTCATGGTAGAAAGATTGCCAGTGCCTCCTCCGAGAGCACAGGCTCCCCATGGAGAAGCATCGGGTATTGGGAAGACCTTTGAGCGGCATCGCCGAGTCGGAGCTTCGGATTATGCTGGAACGGCTGATCCAGCGGATGTAGATCTATGGCTGACAAGTCTTGAAAAGGCTTTCCGGATCCTCGATATCCCCGAAGCAGACAAAGTAAAGCACGATGTCTACCTTCTGAAGGGTAGTGTTGGTCACTGGTGGACCATCGAGGAAGAGAAGCGGCCTGGTGAGGCGATCTGTTGGGAAGTTTTCCAGCGCGAGTTCGTCAGCAGATACTTTCCGAAGACGTATCTGGATGAGAAGATCAGTCAGTTTGAGAGCCTGCGACAAGGAGCGATGAACATCACTGAGTATGAGGCTAAGTTCATGGATCTGTTGAGGTTTTGTCCTCATATGGCAGCAACAGATGAAGAGCGGATCAGACATTTCGTGAAAGGTTTGGTCTCTGAGCTGACAACACCTCTGTCTGCGTTGGAGAACCGTGAGCGGTTTGCTATGTTTGTGGAATCTGTCCGGAGGATCGAACGGTCAGTAAGGGAGAAAAGAGAATCCATGTCTAAGAAGAGGCCTACTCAGTTCCAGGGACTGAGGTTTGGTGGCTTTAAGAAGCCAAGGTTTTCAACACCTTTTGTGATGAGAGGTTCTGGTGTACCATCGCAGTGGTCTCTGAGTAAGGGAAGAGGATACGCTTCTTCGCCGTCTAAGGCGCATAGTACAGCCTCAGTGGTAGTGATAGGGCCATCTAGGCCACAGTTTGAAGATAGGGCATGCTATCTTTGTGGTCAGACCGGACATCTCAAGTTGCATTGCCCGAATAGAGATGTTGAAGTGACATAGCAGCCGAGACAGAATCAACAAGGATCAGATAGACAACGGCCCAGTGGTAGCAGAGGTCGAGGATGCGGTCAAGTGTTGCAAGCCGAATCGTCTGCTCAAGGGAGCAGAGGACGTGGACAGCAAGCAACGGCTCGATTCTACGCTATGAATCAGCTGGAGGCGATAGTCAACCCGCGAGTGGTGACAGGTCAGATGAATTTATTTCATTCTGATATGTCTTCTTCTTGCTTTATATCTATTTTGGTTGACCTGGGTGCTACACACTCTTTTATCGCCTATAGTATGCTTGAAAATTTTCGTTTACCTATTAGCTGTAAGAAGGATAGCTTGTTGTTAGAAACCCCTCTTGATGGTTCCTCGATGCTTCGAGAAGAGTGTCCATCTTGTGTCTTGTCTTTCTCGGGACACATCATTCAAGTGGATCTTATACCACTTGATATGCACGGTTTCGATGTTATCCTTGGGATGGATACCTTAGAGAAGTATAAGGTTGTCTTGGACTGTGGCTCCAAGCAAGCTGTGTTTGATGACGGTGGTAAGAAGTGGATCTTCCAAGGAGATAGGAAGATTCTTCCGACGTGTCTGGTATCAGCTATGGTGGCAGAAAAGTTGCTACGGCAAGGATGTGAGGCATTCTTAGCTCACGTGGTGGATACCATTGTGGCTACCAAGGCGAAAGGTCCTAGCCTCGGGGAGGTGTTAGTTGTCCGAGAGTTTGTGGACGTGTTTCCTGAGGAGTTTCCTAGTGTTCCTCCACCCCGAGAGATTGATTTCGAGATCAATCTGGTTCCAGGAACACAACCAGTTGCCCAGACACCGTATAGGATGGCTCCAGTAGAGATGGCAGAACTGAAGAAGCAGTTGCAAGAGTTTTTGGAGAAAGGTTTCATCCGACCGCGTACGTCGCCTTGGGGTGCTCCAGTGTTGTTCATCAAGAAAAAGGATGGATTGATGCGGTTGTGTATAGATTACCGGCAGTTGAACAAAGTCACGATCAAGAACAAGTACCTGTTACTTAGGATAGATGATCTGTTCGATCAGTTGCGTGGTGCGACAGTGTTTTCAAAGATTGATCTATGGTCTGGATATCATCAGTTGAGGATTAAGGCGGATGACATACCAAAGTCAGCTTTCAGGACGAGGTATGGTCACTTCAAGTTTGTGGTTATGCCATTTGGGTTAACCAATGCACCTGCTGCTTTCATGGATTTGATGAACAGAGTGTTCCATCCGTTCTTAGATCAGTTTGTCATAGTCTTTATAGATGACATCTTGATCTATAGTCGGGACAGGCAAGAGCATGAGCAACATCTTCGACAAGCGTTGACTCTCCTTCGCCAACATCAACTGTATGCCAAGTTCAGTAAGTGCGAGTTCTGGTTGGAAGAAGTGACTTTCTTGGGTCATGTGATATCTGCTGAAGGAGTCAAATTGGACCCGAAGAAGGTGGAATCTGTTGCGGATTGGGAGCAACCAAAGACGCCGATAGAAGTTTGTAGTTTCCTTGGTTTAGCAGGATACTACAGGAGGTTTATCAAGGATTTCAGTACGATTGCGTTACTGATGACGAAGTTGACAAGAAAGGATGTACCTTTTGTTTGGGATGATCGATGTCAGAAAGCTTTCCAGAGTTTGAAGGAGAAGCTAACCAGTGCTCCAGTGTTAATTTTGCTAGAGCCTGGAAAAGGCTATGTTGTTTTCTGCGATGCTTCCAAGAAAGGTTTAGGTTGTGTGCTGATGTAGGAAGATCATGTGGTTTCTTTTGCTTCGCGACAGCTTAAGAAACACGAGGAGAACTATCTGACTCATGATCTAGAGTTGGAAGCAGTGGTTCATGTGCTAAAGATTTGGAGACACTATCTATATGGGGAAGTGTGTCAGATCTTTACGGATCATAAGAATCTGAAGTACATCTTTTCGCAGCATGAGTTAAACATGCGACAGCGTCGATGGATGGAGTTGATCAATGATTACGACTGTACCATCGAGCATCATCCTGGTAAGGCTAATGTGGTAGTTGATGCGCTTAGCCAAAAGTCTTCTTCTCTTTCTTTGAAGAAAGCACAGTTGAGTTCTCTGGTATGCTATAGACAGGATATGCTTGTTTTGTTGCGACAGATGAATGTACAAATGGAAGTTTCTTCGTTAGCTGGACTTTTAGCACGGATGCAAGTCAAGCCTATGCTGAGACTACATATTAAAGATGCACAGCAAACAGATGATGTGGTACAGTTGATCAGATCCGAGTTCGGTAGTGAAAAGCGTGATGGGTTCCATGATTCCAAAGATGGGCTAGTTTTCTATCATGATAGGATGGTGGTTCCAGATGTTGATGATCTGAGGAAGTTAGCGCTCGAGGAAGCACACACGTCAATGTATGCTATGCATCCAGGTGTCACCAAGATGTATCATAATCTAAAGGACTTGTATTGGTGGCCCAGCTTGAAGAAAGATGTAGCGGAGTTTGTGGCGAGATGCACGGTATGTCAGCAAGTGAAGGCTAAGAATCAGAAGCCGGCAGGTACGTTGCAACCCTTGTCGATACCGCAGTGGAAATGGGATCATATAACCATGGATTTCGTAGTTGGCCTACCCAGGACAACTAGGAATCATGATTCCATCTGGGTAGTAGTGGACAGATTGACGAAGTCTGCCCATTTCCTACCAATAAAGACAACATATACAGCCGAAAAGCTCGCTCGAGTATATGTGGATGAGATAGTACGTTTGCATGGTGTGCCAGTAACGATAATTTCTGACAGAGGTCCTCAGTTCACAAGTCGTTTCTGGGAACAGTTGCACAAAGCGTTGGGAACGCAGTTGAGGTTCAGTACCGCCTTTCACCCGCAGACAGATGGACAGTCTGAAAGGACTATTCAGACTTTAGAAGATCTCCTTCGAGCTTGTGTTTTGCAGTTTTTAGGCAACTGGGATGTACATCTTAGTTTGATAGAGTTTGCCTACAACAACAGTTATCAGCGAAGCATTGACATGGCTCCTTATGAGGCTTTGTATGGAAGGAAGTGCAGATCTCCTTTATGTTGGTATGAGTCTGGTGAATATCAGCTTTTGGGTCCTGAGTTAGTACAACAGACGTCAGAAAAAATCAAAGTGATACAGCAACAGTTGAAAGTGGCACAGGAAAGGTAGAAGTCTTACGTAGACAATCGTCGATGACCTTTGGAGTTCCAGGTAGGAGACAAAGTGTATCTTAAAGTCTCATCGTGGAAAGGTGTGCTAAGGTTTGGCCGGAAGGGTAAGCTAGCACCCAGATATATGGGGCCTTACCCAGTTATAGCACGTGTTGGCAAAGTAGCCTACGAGTTAGAATTGCCTCTAGAGTTGCACATATTACATCCAGTGTTCCATGTCAGTATGCTGAAGAAAAGCCATCCAGATTCGGGAACAGTAATACAGCCAGTTGAAGTTGAGCTTGATGAAGATGTGACCTACGAGGAAGGTCCTGTGGCGATCCTTGACAGAAGGATTAAGAAGCTGAAGAGGAAGGACCTGGTTCTTGTGAAGGTTCTTTGGCATCTTTGTGGCATTGAGGAAGCCACGTGGGAGCTTGAGGAAGAGATGAGGAGGAAGTATACCTCGCTTTTCTCTTCAGATTTTGGGGACGAAATCCTTTGAAGGGGGTTAGCTTGTAAGGACCCTGACCTCCGTTTAGGGTTTACCCTGTTTGCTCTGCCTAACCTTGATGCTTTGTGGCTTGCTAATCACCTTTAAGTGGTGATTAGGGTTTGGTTGTGCTTTGTTGAGAGTTGGAGGTGCTACTTGAAATTAACCCAAGTCTAGGGTTTGAGGGCAAGTTTGCCACCTTGTGAGGTGCTTCTCTCTCTCTTTGCTTCCTCTAGTGTAGAGAGGAAGGTTTGGGCTCGTTGCTTGAGTTCTTTTAGGCTTGGTTGAGCTTGTTGGGCCTTGAGGTGCCTTGCTTTGGTTGAGATGAGCCTTGTATCGGCCAAGAGGAGAGTGTGTCACCCATGGGGTGTGTCGCCCATGGTGTTGGTGTTGTGTCGCCCATGACCTTTGACCAAGTTTGACCTCATTTGTGTCACCACTAGTGGACACTTGGTGCATGATGCTTGCATGTGGCAATGACCTTGGACATGTGTTTAAGGCTTGCTAGAGTAGTGGCTCGTGCACTAGGACAAGTGTCCCTAGGTGGGCGACACCTTGCCATATCTTACCTTGTTTTCTCACTACTACAGAAAATGCTTTTTACAACGGGAGATAGACAATGGTTCTGATAATTGTGTTGTAGTTAGCATACTTATCACAAAAAGCCTATTTTCGTGTTGTATATTATATATTTTATACAACATATGTCATATACAACATGTCAAACTCATTGTAGTATACGGGGATACTACAACAAGTGCTAAAGTGTTGCAATAGGCTGTAGTATCACAACATATTCAAATATGTTGTAAAAGATGTTAATTACACAACATATTGTGACCTGTTGTAATAGTGACATGTTGTAATAGACCATCATTACACAACACAGACTCACCCGTTGTAATATGTATTAATTATACAACATGCCTTCACTCATTGTATTTGGTACATGTTGTAATAGACCACGATAATACAACATATTGAAACTCGTTGTTATATACCAATATCACACAACATACTCCAACTTGTTGTTATATATTATATTTACACAACATGTTGTGACATGTTGTAATATCCAAACATAACATATCGTTGTAATAGACCACCATTACACCACATAAACTAACCCATTGTAATATACCATTATCACACAACATGTGACGACCTGTTGTAATAGACCATAGTCACAAAACACGCTATAACCTGTTGTTACATGCCAAGATTATATAATAGATTCTGACTTGTTGTTATATACCCGGAACGGAGCCGAACCCAATTTTTATTAGAGAATTTCACTACAAAAAATGTGTCTTTTACCGGCTATTTTTCCTGTAATTTGTAACAGATTGTCGTAATCTTTTTTTGGCTACCCCGGCGCGCCTTTTTCTTCCATATCTCCCACGCGCGGGACCCCATCTAGTTAACTTTTTTTACTTATCATTTAAAATTGAAAACAAAATAATGATGATTCCTTTCCGCCCCACTCTCTATCCCTACCCCCGTCTGCCGTCTCCACTCGCCTCTCATCTTCTCACCCCACTCCCATCCTCTCTTCGCTACTCTTCCGTCTTCAATTTCCCATCTCCAGTTTTTGTTTCCCCTCATCTCTTCTTCGCTCCCCTATTTACTCCTCTCTCCATCCCCTCCAGTTTCCTCTCCCTTCTCTCGTCTCATTCCCTTTTTCCCAATACCTCTGCTTTCCACTCCCAGTCTCCACCCCCAAATATTTGCAATTGATAACTCCGCCTATGCATGCTTGGCCTTCTGGACGATCTAGTCTCTGGAGATAGAGATTTGACATGTATGCTCCTATCCGTACCCTCATACGTGATTCTCTGGCTGAATGTGAAGACTAGGGCACAGTGCTAGAAGGAGCCCCCTAAAGTGTCGTCGGTTTTCTAAATAATAGACACGAAATTAAGTCTGACAATCAGATTTGTCAATTTTGTACCGGACATATATCTAGCCACCAAAGGTAGCCGTGCGAACCCCCTCTTCCGCCAAGGTCCCAGGCCCACCACTTATCTCCCGCCATCCCAAACTCTCTCTCCCGCCAAGGTCCAAACCCACTCCTTATCTCCCGCCAGCCCAAGTAAATACAATGGCTAAAACGATCCTTAAGGATATTCATCCAACGAGTATCATGGAACCCTAAATTGAAACAAAAACCCCTCTCTACCTTAACAAGTTAGCAGCCGCCATATTTCTTTCCCACTAACTCCAGACGCATATCCTGATATCCCCTTGCTTCCGTCCCACCAACTTTCTCGCGAGACCCTACACGATACCCCTGTCCTTCACACTCGTCGTCATGCTTCTTCCACTGCCACACCTGCTCTGTGCCTCTGTAGCCATGCGCCTTCTGTCGTGCCTCCATAGTCACGCTCCTGCTTCTGCACCTCCTTCACCAAGCATCGGCTGTCGCGCCCCCTTCTCAATGTCCCGGTTACCCAGTCTTTTTCTCTCCCGCTGCGCTTCTACCACCACACATCCATGGTCACACCTCTTACCTCCACGCATCCATGGTCGCACATCTGCCTCCACGCCTTCGTCGGCGTGCCTGTGCCGCCTGCGTCTGCTGCTGTGCCGTTCCATGTACACATTGAAGCTTCTTCTACGTGGCCCTGCCCCTTTCCTTCTCCAGATGTTGCTCGACGGCAGCCGGAAGGTCATTCCCCTTCCCGCTGGGTTACTGCAGCCTCAGGTCAGATTTTATTGTTTCCCTGTTTGCCCATCCCCTCACGTTCAACGGGTAGTCTCTTATATGGTCTGACTTCAAATATCCCTTTATAGTGAAAAGTGAGCTTATCTCCCTCCAATTCTTTTCTACTTATATCACCACTGCCTTCTCCTTCCCCAGTCTGGCCACTGTGAGACCTAGCTACGACCAACGCGCTCATGATCTAAAGATGGTGGGAGCTTCCTTGTAAACCAATATTTTACATGAACATATTGGATTATGCTTCTTTTGCTGATCAAGTAGTCATATACTCTTTATCTTGAGAAAGAGTTGTCATTCTCTTGGGAACAAACATAAATTAGTTTTTTACTTATATTTTCTTGATCCTCTTGTCCCAATGTGTATGCATGCAAGGAATTGGCTTTAGAATGTGACTTGAGAATGTGATAAATTGATAAATTCTGGAGACTAATATTCATTTGCCATACAAGTATGATCAAACTGACAATAATGGCCTCAAATGAGACAATTTGCACCATCTTTAGGGAGAATGACATTTAGAGAGATTCAATTTGGATCAAACACAATTTTCAACCTTTTGGGGTTTTATTAGACAACAATATTACTTTCTCTATGGGCCTAGTCATGTAATTGAATATATCTTTTCACCTTTTCTGATTTGTTATTGATGGATTTCTTTTAAAATGGGAATAGATGTTTTCTTATGCCATGAATTACGACCATTCATTTCTTATTTGTCCAACACATACAAAAACATTGTTGTTTTTCTAATGTTTATTATAATGTTGACACATTAATATCGAATGTATGAATTGCAAATTGACTATTTATTTTTTATTTGGCCAACATGTACCAAGACATTATTGTCTTTCTTCAATGTTAATTATAATGTTGATGTAGTAATCTCTAATGTGTGCACTTTGACAGTTGTACTATTGTACTATACTTTGCTCATTTTGTGCATTATTAACACATACAAAGATATGCACAACAACTATTTGTTTCAAATTGTCTAATCTTTTATACTTATGTTTTCTTTTTCTCATTATAAGCAGAATGCACTAAAAGGGTGACTTAATCCATAAATAAATTCATAGTCTCTATATACTACATCCCTTGATCGTGAATGAAGTAATCTTCACAATGTGAAGGGTAGTACCCATCTTAAAGTGGAGAGACTAACCTACGATGCAAGATCTTGATGATTTATAGAAAAAGGTAATCAATCATTTTCTAGATGTATTGGTAGTTGGATTTTTTTACTTTGTCATATTCGTCTTATATATATATATATATATATATATATATATATATATATATATATATATATGTCCAATTTGTGATTTTTTTTGCTACTTGTAGGTTTAAACCAATTAATATCTATAGGCATACATGTATTAACCCATCTTTGCAATAAAAAAATGGATGAGGGCATGCTTAGGCCAAGCATACATTGGGAAGTAATTGTTACTTTCATACAAGTTATATAAGATATGCCAAGTTTCATAAACTGATCCGTAACAACATCAGGCTTTCTCACTCATTTATCTATTTTCCTAATATTGTTTTGATATCCTTATTTGTGTAGATGTATGTTTTTGATACTTATAATGACTTATTTAATGAGGCACTGCTCCATTCTAATCTGATATGTATATATCACAAGATGACAATGGAGATTTTCTATTGACATGTTTTGATTAGTTAATAAGTATAGACATACATGTATGAAACCTCATTGTAAGAGAAAGCTATATGAGGTCATGATAAAGGGTTTTTTTACATTTTTTTCTATTATATTAGGTCATATAACTCTATGTTATACTTTTTAAATAATATTATCTACCTTAAAATTCATGCTTACTTGTGTTCAGGAAATCAGTCTAATTGGTTGATTAATTGGCCGAATAATCAGTTTGGTGTACCTACTACTTTGTATATAGCAAATTGGACCTATAATCGGTCCAAAACCGACTGATCGGCCAATCGGCGTATAATTGGACATTAATCGGTCACTTTTTAAAATCCAATAGCTACAAAAAAAATTATAGATTTTTTTTAAACCTATTGTTGTTCATTGCATTTACATTCCCTTCACCCTCTTTACATATTTGGTCTTGTCTCCCTAGTTTCTAATTGAGTACATAGTTTAATTATCATTGATTTGCTTCTTATTGTTGATTTTGTCTTCTCAAATATAGTCATTGTTTCTAATTATTTATTCGATCCAAATGGATGCCTCCTCCTCGAATTACTCCATTTCCATTCATCCCCATTTTATAATGGTGGTATAGGACAATGACTACAGGGAAGTCAAGAAATGAGAAAGATCTTAAGAGTAAATTGCATGTAGTTGTCGGACTGGACTATATATGGTTTTCTTCTTCTATACGTTCTTCACTTCTACGATTACCTCATTTCTTTGGTGTAAGAAAAATCAAACATGGGCATTGAAAAAGTAAGTACTCTTCCTTTATACATATTTAATATGTGAATGTAAGTATTTTTCATCTATTCATAATAGATATATAATTTTTTTGACATTTCATAATGAATATATAAATTATTCTGTACAATTTATATTGAGTACTCAAACATGCAAATAATCTATGTTGAACCCACTTGGTTGTGCCTATGACTTGTATACACTATATTAGAAGTCACATCTTTAGATGTTCAGAACAAAGCTTACTGAACTAGAAGATGATTGGTTTTATCAATTTTTATATATGGTGCACTTAATTAGATTTTGAATATAAATTTGTTTCAGCCTTTATCATTCATACATGTAATAAACAATTGTAGATTAAGTCTTATTATAAGATATCACACAAACATGAGTGCTTTCACACTTTTAAATCAGTAGTAAAAATTTAAAATTGTAGGACCCGAGAAGCACAAATACTCCCAGAGGTTGTTGTGTCGGTGTATGACACATTTCTAACATGGTCATGCTTGGACACACGACGGACATGCCTCTGACATGTCCACTTAATAGAAAAGTGTTGTCATCCTTATTTTTTTCTCCCAACAAAAGGATCAAAGTGTTGTCATCCATATGCCTCATCTTTTCTTGCTTCTCTACATCTCCATCTCCTCTCCTCTTCTCTTTCCTGTGCATCTTAAGTAACACTTAAATGTATTCCTCTTCTCTTTCTTCCCTCTCAATCTCTAAGGCACCTTATTCTTCATCTTTTCCATCACCACCAACATATTTCCTTACCCAGGGGTAGTAGTAAGGCTACTGCAGTAGTTGTGAATTGAGATGATGAAGGAGACGATTTAGGAGGGTATGGATAGAGAATTAAGACCAATTCATCCACTCGTGCATAATAAGTATCCATTTCGTACTAATATCATGTTTCTAAGTATGTACAAGGACCCTACTAAGCTGGAAAAGAATTTCAGCAGCTAGAAAAGAACATATCTCAACCATTTATAAGAAAGCAAGCAATAGACACATCAAAAATTTCCCCCATGTTGAAGCATCCTTGTTTCTTTGTATTAGTGACTTTATCACACTTGACAAGATATTGTTTGGTTCTTATCATTGTCGTTACCCCAAAGGAAATCACGACAAAAACTCTCAATTTCGACAATAATTGATTTGGGAAAAGGGAAAGAACTACACCAATGTAAATATATAGCATTTAAGGTGGAGTGATTCATCTCAAGTTTGCCTTCCATAGAAAGGCACCTGATTTCCACTGTTCAAACCTAGACTTAACTTTATCTACAAGAGGTACACACGCAATTCTACTTCATTTTTCCTCAAAAGGCGGAACACCCAAGTACTTGAGCAGCTTGCAAATAATGAACATAAGAATGTTAATAATACTATGACTCTGAGCACCCATATTCCGTTTAATGGTTACAAGTAGTAGCGCTCTTATTTGCTACTCTCCATGTAGTTTATTTTTTTTAAGAACAACAATATTTTTTGATTCTGTATACACATACCTTGTATTAATTTTATTATTATTATTATTAATACTTCCATCCTCTTATTTGCTAACAAGTTCTCACAATTATTTGGATAATAAATTTATATTTTTATACAATGTCCAAAGCAGCCGAACAACACAGATTGTGGGTGTGTTGAAGTACATGAGAGACATCGTTGATGTGAGAATTAGAAATATTCTTGAATGTGTAAGCTAGTTATCATTATATTATGTTAGTTTGTTCAAATTTCTAAATAAATTGAAAAAATGACAATATGTTGATATGTTTTTCATATGATTGCATTATTATTTGATGTATATTGGCCGCTTCTTCAACCAAGAAGAAATCGATGAGATCCGAAATGAGTGGGCGGCATGTGTTCTTGAGCACACATAAGATTACGTGACATGAGGGGGAGACATTTGTTCTTTAGCATAGACCAATGTGAAACTATGTTAGTTTGTTTTCAGTTTGATTCTAGAGTGGATACTCGGTACTTTGTATTATTCAATCTTTTGTATGGATGATAGAATATTTATTAAATTCATTACGAGTTTTTCTCAAGGTTTGATGGAAAATTTGTTCAATTGTGTGCTTGTTTGTGAAATGGAAAAAATATAATTTCATATTTATTATAATTTATTAATAATATGGTTAATTTTATTAATAAAATTGGTTCGATATATGACCGGTCAAACTCTAATCAAAGACAACAATTAATGATATGTTGTAAAATGTATGATACTACAACAAGCAACACATGTTGTGTTATCCATACCGATTACAACATGTGTGTTTGGAAAAAAGACACCTATTACTACAGGTGTTTCCAGTGAACTACAGCATGCATAACATGTTGTATAAAATGTGTATATTACAACAGACACACAACATGTTGTATAAACAACCCTATTACAACAGATGAATGTATGGAAAGACAACATGCTTCAACTGTTGCATAAACCTTCCTATTACAACGGGTGCACTACATGTTGTAATAAACCTACCTATTACAACGAGTGTGTTTAGTGAAAGACAACATGCTTCAATTGTTGTATAATATATATTACAACGGGTGAACCACATGTTGTAAAAAACACCCATATTACAACGGGTGTGTATAGCGAAAGACAACATGGTTCAACTGTTGTAGTATATATATTACAACGGGTGCACCACATGTTGTGTAAAATACCCATATTACAACATTCCATTCATCAAAAGACAACATGTTTTAACTATTGTATAAAATACATCAATTACAACATGCGATCACATGTTGTATAAAGTACCCCTCATAAGACCACGTGATCTAATACAACGATTAACACCTGTTGTAAAATGGAAAAATGAACTGTTGTGAAAAGAATTTTCTGTAGTAGTGTCTCCTCCCTTTCCTTCTATATAGGAGTGTCCTTTCCTTTGCTAGGAGTCCCTTTTGGTTCCTTAGTTTCTTCTCCACCTTGGTGTGCATGATACCCTTCCCCTTGGCAGCTTGGTGGATGACACCCTTGGAGGAGCAAGCTTGGTGGCCGATCCTCTTGGAGTCTTCTTCTTCCTTGGAGCTTGGTGGTGCTAGGAGCTTGGAGCTTGCTTAAGGCGGGTTGCATAACTTCTAACCCTAACTATACTACCTCCTTTCATGTTCTTATACGTTGCTAGCTTTGTTTTATTGCTTAGTCTTCATGTTGGCCGAACTTGTGTTCTAGGGTTCTTGGTGAGCAACACTCTCTTCTCTCCTAGGTCTTGAGGAGTGAGCTTGAGCTCTAGTAGCTTAAGCAACACCCTCCTCTCACCTTGGACTTGAAGGGTGAGCTTCGTACTAGTGGTGATCTTTGCTAGGGTTGTCCTTGGGTTGGTCTTTTGGTGGCAAGAGATGTGCAAGACCCCTCTCTCATTTAAGTTGAGAGGTGCACCATCTTCTTGACTCTTTCTAGGGTTTCGGGTGTCCTTGTGCTTGAGGTGGAAGATGATCTTGTGAGTTGTACCTTGGACGTTGTGTGCTTGGGGAGGTGCTGCCCGACATCCCTCTTGACCTAACCCCTTGTACGACACATGAAGTGTTGATGGTGGACAATACCTTGTCTCTGTGACGGGCGTCACACCATCACCTTGCCTTGTGACGGCCATTAGGCCATGGTATAGTTGGTTGGATGATATGTCCCTCGATGATAGTTGTGTTGCACCCTTGGACGATACCCCCTGGAATGGACGTTGCTAAGTGGCCCTTGTGGCGAGCGTTTCTAGTAGTTCTGTGTCAGGCGTTGCATGACACAGGTTGTTGCACGATACCCCTACCAGCCCGACACCCCATCTCGCGTCGTGCTTTCTTTGCTGAGTTGCACGTTTAGTTGTTGTTGCTCTGGGTAGTGACGTTGTGTCGCCCGACACATGATGTGCACGATGTACCCCTGGAATGCAGCGTTGCACGTTGCTTGGTGACAGTCGTTATATGCGGAGCGTCATGAGATGGACTTTAGATGAGGGCATGCTGCCCGATACAGTTTTTAGTAAGGGTTCTTAGTGCTTCTAGTGAGGGTTCTGCTCGCATATATATATGACGTTTTACTAAATGGCAATGGTTATGGTAACGCTTGCTTATGTAACTCCCTATCTTTATACATGAACATGACCATCTGGATTATTTGGCAGTAAGTGGAGATAATGATAAGCATATAGTATGGTTTGCTTAATGATGTGCCTTATGCACATGATCATCAGTGAATGTATGATTGATATAGAATCCTTAATGTCACTCTATGTTGATGGCATGGTCTTTCTGTTTATTGTGTATAATAACCATGCAAATGATGCATAGCCAAGTAAAAGGCTATGAGATATAAATGTTGAGTAACTCTGCTATGATGATGATGTAAGCCTTGAGAGGCAGTGGCACTATATGATGAGGGATTGAGATCCCATGGAAATGTGATGATCCTTGAGATGGATCTAGATGATTGGCAAGAGGCCAAGTGGTAACATGTAGTGATGGATCCTTGTGATGGATCAGGATGATGTTGATTACAATAAAAGTATAATATTGAGTCCTATATTGTTTATTCTTGTTATAGTTTGCATATTATACAACTTGGTTGAATCTTGCAATCCATATAAAAGATACTAATTAATCACAGTGGAATATATCATGTAGCTACCCTGGCCATAGATCCATCATCGTCAGGAGCTGGTGATGGTGAAACAGGTTCTCCCACGGGTTAACCCGGAGCGCATATTGTTGAATATGCGAGGTTTCTCCTAGCCTAAAATAGTGAGGATTAGAATGCAGCTACGGTTGCAGACTCGGGACATGTATAGAGCATGGTGAACAGGCCCATGGCTCAGGATATGTGATATGAGAGCATGAATGCGTTCATGACTCAGAGCACGGTGATCAGGCCCGTGGCTCATTTATACTAGCGCCGAGACCTGTACCGAGGCGGGCTAGAGTATGGGTAGCCTATGGAGCTGACCATGTGGTTGAGGCCACTAAAGCATGAGACCGCGGTCCTGCTTGTGTTGTTCTCATACATTGACTATGAGGGGGAAGGTCGTGGAGTCCGGCTCTTCCATTGACCTTGTATGGCACCGGATATGGGCTTCGAAGTCGAAGGTTGGATTTGAACGGTACAATTCACTTCCTCAGGGCATAAGAATATGTAATTCAGCCGTATAGTATTTACTGTCTAAGGAAAAACACGGAACATTGGTTGAGGCCTTGCTTGTGTAATTAATCCTGTTATATCTTGTAGTTGCTTATATATTCTTCATATGTGGTAAGACCTTATAATTCTTATCTTGTCAATCATGATCCATAAAGAGGTAATTGGTGAGATGCCTTCCGTGTAGCCTGGTAAGCTTGATGGAATGAGTAAGCCTTGCTATAGAGACTATTATTATTCTATGTTTTACTATTTATCTACTGTTGTTGCTTTATCATTTTGGTTTTATAGTTTTGGCGGGGAGTTATGTTTCTCGTTGGGACAATGTTCAATTGTCTCACCCCACTGGTTTTCAGGTGTTCAAGCTAGACGTGGTGGTGGTCGCGGAGTTGCGGCTGAGCAGCAAGACGAGCAGTAGAAGGCAAGAGATGGATATGTTGTTGTTTGGTGTTTTGTAGTAGAGTCTAGAGTCATCCCTGTACTCTCAGGTCCGTGGGAGCGTTTTGACGTTGTTTCACGACGTATAGCTGTTGATGTTTTGTATATCCTGCTGTTGGCCGGATGTGGGCCTTATGTATGTATAAACAGGTAACAAACTCATGTGATGATAAGACAGTTGTTGCCCTAAGCTGTGGACAAGTTTCAAGGCTTGTATATGTTTATATAACATGTTTTCTTGCAGGACGAGGACTTGAATGTAATAGTTCCACAGTTTATCCGTTTTCCGCAATCGGTTTTAATTAACCCGTGTTTTGGTGATCTGTGGTTATGATGATTTCTGCACGTTTTCGCGTAACACCTCGCTATCTGTGTGATAGTGGGATGTGTTTCCACACCTTCTCCTTATCTTGTGCTCTTCAACTATAGACTCTGCGAAGTTCTAATTTCATCTATTATGAGTGATTTGAGTTTTTTCAAGGTGTTGGGGCTAATGCTTATGGCACGGTTGCTTTCCTTGGTAGTTGCAGGAGAAGAGAATTTCGAGTTGGTGGGTGGGGAGACTTGTTTGTGCTTGGGAGGAGAGGAGGATATGGGTCTCTTTTTGGATGGAATATTTGAGTTGTCGGAGGAAGAGGTCTTTGAGTTTTTCCTTTCCCAGACTAGATGTCTTACACTGCCTTGCGAGAAGGGTTTAGAGCCTTCTTTCCTTTGTTTGGACAGTACCAAGAGGGCGCATGGACAGAAAGGTCTGAGAAGGCCGTTTTGTTTTCCGAGGGTTGTTCGACTGACAGTTTGATGTTGTATATGGATTCTCCTATTCTGATATTGATGGTTGGAGGTAATGACATGGCTGCTTTGACAGCAAAGAGGCAATAAGCTAAGGATAAAAGATAAAACAAGCAGTTGCGCTGCTGCTACATTCTACATTGTACCAAGTGGTGTAAACAAAAGCAAGGAGCTTAAACCACAATCTACCAAATAAATCTGAAACAATATAAAAGGTATAATTTTATTTGCTTGATTTTCCTTTTCATTAAACTACATCTAACAACACCCTACTAAATAGGGCCTTACCTAAATTTTGTAATTCCACGTTGAGAAATGTGTCTTTAGCTCAAATTTGAAGTGTATACGTTAATGGTGCCCTGCTTGTTATGTCAGTGTGAGGCTTTGAGTAAATAGTGCCCATTTTGTTTAGTTTTTCTTACCCAGTCACTGGTCCCTTACTATATTTTCCCCTCTTCTAGCTCAATCATTCTTAAAATACATTTAGAACTAGATTACTTTGATAAAGATGTTGGTTAAACTATTCTTTTTTAATTTATTTTCTTACATTTTTCAATGAGTGTCCCCTGGAATATGATATGAACGACTCATTTATGTGCTTATGTCAATTGGATTTGTCCCTCCAACCTAAGTAAAGTGCCACGTCTAGACTTGTCAAATTAGGTTAACATTCACAGGCATCTATGGTCGATCATTGTGAACTAAATTTGGATGATGATATATACTACCAATTGAATTTTCCAAACTCATACCTACTCATTTAACTAGCAAATTAACTTCACAGGTGTCTCACGAACACCTCGGAGTGACCCGCTTAACTAAGTTCATTATAATAAATAGAAACAAATGTCTATTACTACCTAAAAAATATAATGATCTACCAATGTCTATAGGCATGGAGTTCTAGTCCAAATTTGCCCTTGCCCAACAATGAGAGAAATACTGTAAAATGAATATGCTGCTGCTATAATTTCTATTTTTTTGTCGAACTTAATATGTAGTTGTACTACCATTTAAATTTTAGTTCATTGAGCAGAATTATACATTAGATGATTTTAATCATAACTTAATGAATATTATCTCATAAAATGGTATGTAGTTGAATGTTTGCAATAAATTAACAAACTTTTTCATTTGATACAGACAATATGGTTTTTTTTTACTATTATAATGTAAAAATGCTATGAAATCATGCTTTTTTGTATCATATAGAGTAGCATCTTGGAAAGTATTTTTATTTAATACAAATTATATGGGTACACACATATTGTCCTACAACTTGTTCGATAGACTTTGGATTTGTCTATAGTCCACTCATTTAGAATTAAAGTTTTTCACCTGTAAAAACCCAACTCATAATGATCTCATCCAAACTTAAACTACTCACTCGTTTGACAAATCAAACTTCAAACAACTTGGGTGTTTGTATTTTATCTTCTTGTTCGCATGATGGACACAGAGTGGTCTCTTTGTGGGCCAGTCTCTTCATGTTTCCGATGCGGACATTTTATTGATTCCTCGTTCCGGTCGGAGAACGACACACATTCAGCATCATCACTTCTCATCTCCTCTTTAGCCTGTGTTTGGCACATGAATGGGATTCTGGAATCTGGACTGGGTTAGTCAGGGTTAGTCTGGATTCCGGTGCTGGGGCAGTCAGGATGCAGTCTGATTTTGTTTAGCAACGCAGTCTGATTCTGGTCAGCTGGTCTGATTTCAGTCTGATTGCAGTCTGAATCTTTTTGGCTGGAAGTCTGATTCTGTTTGGCAGCTTAGTCAGTATCTGCTTATTCTGTCATGTTCTTGCATCACTGTTTGAACAAGTACGCAGAATGTGTATTTGTGATGTCACTTCAACCTAAGTTTAGAATATATCAAAAATATATTTTATTTTTGTTGTGTGGGTGTTATTTTGTATATTTATAATAGTGCAAATAAGATATAATAATTCTAATTTTTACGTAGTGATTAAAAAGTAATGAAACGTTACTATCGTCTGTAATGACATTTGCATGTGGTATATATGTAATGTTGAACATAGTTAATTGTTGTCATTAGTGTAACAAATTACATTATCGTCAGTAACAGTCAAGCTACATGAAATATGAAATTGGCCTAATATATTTTGTTCATAACATAAACAAATTACATTATCGTCGGTAAAAGCAACTGATAATAATCATATTGTCGTCATTAGTGAAACATAAACGATCACTGATAATAACATAATTGTTTACGGGTGATCTTCGTCAGGGGAGAAGGACATAAAATGGGAGCAATAAACATCCAAACAAAAGCTAAGATTTTGACAAGGCACTTTGGGGGGACATGGTTGGATGTGGATCTTGTTTAAAATAGGCCAACGTTATGGCCTCACTGTACTCGTCCCATGACACTGGGCATGGTTCCTGCACCGGGTGCTTGTTGTGTTGTTTGATGTCGTCTTTTGGCCAATCAAACAACAATGGCAAATGAGGCACATGCTGACTGACTTTGCCCTTGAGTCGATCATCGGTCCCAATTTTGCCCTCCTCCTTTATGTGATTGCAACATGGTTTTGTGCATAAAAGGTTATCTTCAACATATTTTTGAATTTTTTCCGGTGACATCAAAAGTTTTTCAAATTTTGCCCTTGCCCTTGCCTTTGCACGCGATGTCGACATCTAAAATTAATAAAAACAAAGGTATGAACAAATAACAGAATTCGTAAAGTAACTGTGGCATTAACATAATAATGAAGTAGGAAATTTGATCACATTATGGTAGCAACATATAATAATGTAACACATAAGTAGAGAATGTAAATTGTTGCGATGCAAAAACACGACTACATTTAGTACATATGTTACAAGTTCATTTGTTTATTTCAATCGTCAGTGCTAAAAAAAATCCCCAGTGGGTAAGTGTGATGCGTCGTCAAGAAGTTGCGTTCAATCCCTTATTGCACGGCCAATGTGGGGGGAGGCAATAAATCTCCCAATATGAACATATTGTCTCTTACAAACTCTCTCTTGATGTATTGCCATCGCATTTGCAACTCGGGCAATGAAATGTAAGGGTCTCCTGTTATGTATGAGAACTGGTGTCATGCCTCCATCCGAGCCTGTGTAGAGTATACTCCATTTACACATCTACCCACGTGATATTGGGCTCTCATCAAACCCCTGAGAACCATATCAAGCTCGGTAGACCACATAAAAGACGGTGTCGGCGGTTGGCCAGCCATATAACAGATTTTGTAAGTAATATATTTTTCAAAAGTAAGGGTGTATATCACAATTAATTATATTATTTGGTTCGAGATAACGTTAAGCAAAATTTCGATTAATAACATACATCATTAATAAAACACTCATCAACATGAAGAAAATTTTCATAACACTTAAAATGTAATATGACGATTATAAAAGTGCCTAAATTAAACAAGTGTATGATGTTCATAACATCCATTGATAGTCATTTGAGGTGAAGGGATTTGCCATTCAATGTAATATGACGTTTACAAAAGTGCCTAAATTCTGAGAAGACAATGTAAATGCATTTTCCATTCAACATTATGGAGTCATTTGAGGTGAAGGGATGTCCAGAAGCAGACGACAATCTTCCTCCAGACTGGCAACGTTGTGTTCTAAAACCTCATGCTCATACTTTTTGTTAGAGTATAATTCATCATAGTTGTAATGCATTTCAACGAAGTCCTTCATGTTCATCGCCTAACCCCACACTGACTTGCACTCAACAGTTAGTAACATAATCTCTGCTTTCAATGAATCAATTGTTGGGGGGATATCGACTGCCCAATGGAAGTATCTGCATCGGTCTTTTCCCTAAAATGTAGTATGAAGTACAAGTTAATGGCAAAGAATGCAGAGCCTCGACAAGGAAAGTGTATTATTTATTGATGTACTATCACACCTCACGAGTAGGGCATATGTAATACATTTCGCCCGACCTTTGACTCAGAATGGCAAAGTCATTTAACCCTGCATCCTCTGTGTTAAGCCGTAAGGCTGCATTTAGCCCACAATCACACCTTGGAACCTCAGATGGAATCATCGACATCGACATCTAATAAAACAAACTTGACGATTAATAGAAAAATATCGAGTTCGTGACATAGTTTTCAAAGATAATATATAGACCATTTGATCAGGAGTACTTAATTGTTGTAACAGACAAGTGCAGTTAATTTGGACATATCATAATATAGTATATCTATGATGTACTGTGTATCCATCTTCTTCTGTTGAAGAGTCATTATCGCTCATTATTTGAAGTCGGTGGCGAAGATATTGGCACCTCTCCCGCATACTTGTAACCTATCCGTGTCTGCTCTTATTGAACAGACAAAGGCACAATGTTCTGACCAAAACTTGTGTTCGCTACGTGCATATGCGAGCTGTGATACCATTGCATCCCTAATTGCAGTCAGCGTAGCCACTGTAGGTGGTACTTGTTGCGCGGGCAACCTCATATGGCATCTGGTTGGTACAAGACCCCTACCACATGTAAAATATGGCCTGTGGGGATTGTTGTCTTCAAACCATCCATTTGCCGCATATGTGGCATCCATGTACACTCGTACGGTGCACTGCATACCACATGGGCACGACAATATGTCATTGGCCATTTCTAGATAGAAAACCTAATAAGACATAATTTCACATTGTTTATAAGTAGGCAAAATTGTAGTGAACAATACAGTTTGAGAACAAAAGTTGGCCGTTAAGTTACAAAAAATAGGAGTAAGTGAAACATGTTGTAGAACATGTTTCAATGTCTGCAAGTTAGAAAACAAATGTATAAATCACTGATTTTCCCACATAGAATTGGCAACAGTTTTGTGCAAAACATCTCCCTCTCTAGCATCGGCCTGGCTTGTTTGTTGCAGAGAACTCAATTCGTTCAAGATGTCAGTGGTAGTATGAGGCTCATCCAAGTTTTCGTCCATCATAGGATCGCCATCATTTTGTCGTCGGATAAAATTGTGAACGATACAACAAGCCATTACAATCCGAGACTGAGACTGCACGGGAAAAGTTGCTCCTTTACAAAAGTAGGAAAACCTCTTCTTCAACACACCAAAGGCTCGCTCGACAATGTTACATAGTTGAGCATGTCGGTGGTTGAACATTTCCTTTTTGCTTGTGTATGAGCCTTTGTTACCCCGATACTCTGCTATATGGTAAGCAACGTTTCGATATGGGGCAAGAAATTGCCTGGTGTTGGCGTACCCTACATCAACAAGATAGTACTTCCCAGCGGGTACTTTGAACCCGCCTGTGGTTGTAGCTTCCTGAAGTACCCTTTGGTCAGCAACAGATCCCTCCCAACCAGTCATGATATTTGTAAACTCCATTGAGAAGTCTACTGCAGCCATGACATTCATGGAAACATTCCCTTTTCTATTCCTATATCGGTTCTGCTTTTCGCGCTTCACCAAAACGGGGATGTGTGTCCCGTCAATTGCCCCAATGGCATCCTAAGACAAGTATATAAGAAATACGCAAGTAAATACCAAACTCAACGATGACGATAGTGGTTATATTAACAATGGAATGGACAATGGTCAACTAAGTGATGGTCATACCTTGAAGTAAGGGTAAAATCTTGGACTCTCGGTGATGTGGCGGTGCGGAGTTGTGGATGTAGTTGGCATGATAATATATTCGCTGCACAAAGCACACACTGCATCCAACACCTCGTTAAACTTTCTACTTATGGTCTCACCACTGTGAATGTAGTCCTCAGCAAGAACACGGTTGGTATGGCCATGGCCAACCATTTGAAGGAAGTAGCAAACTGCCTCCACTGATGACACACCTCTGGTACTTTTCAACAAACCTCGGTCCTCAAGTTTGTCAACAAAGGCTAAAACCGTGTTGGGTAGCATACGGTACAGATCGTACGCCCTCCTTTCATGGCCGGTTATTATTTCTAAAACCTTTTGATGGCCACTCCTAATACTAACCGATCTCGGTATTGGTTGGTGTGTGGTTGCGGTGTCTGAATTTTGCATGATATTGTGGGAAATTTGGTCAGCTATTTGGTAGGATATTACGTTAGCAATGTCATTAGCCGGATCAGACATAAGATGCAGTAGTTGTAGAATGTCATCAGTTGATTCATATGGATGCATACCAGCCATCACGTCTATAATTAAAAGCAATTATCCGCATCAGGGAAATATCGAGATATTGCAGAAATGAAATTAGGGCTATAGCAACAAAATAGCAAATACTGACCAAATAGCAAATAACAAGATAAACCATTACATACTACCATAGTTCAGAGATTGTTCCCAACAGAATAAAATAGTACAACAACAACTTCTGATAAAGTTCATCAAATAAAAGGCAGGATAGTGATATACTTATTAAATTAGTCAACCTCAAAAGTACGGTGGATATTGTGGCATGAAGGGTGATTGTGATGCAGAAGCTGTGTTCTTCATTTCCCACAAGTCTTGCAACCAAATGGTAATTTTTTGTGGGTGTCCATAAGGCTTAGGTAAATGTTACGGTTAGTTGGATCTCTTATGGCGTGCACAAGAGTGGTAAAAACTGGGACAGGGGGCGTCAAGGTAGGTTGCATGAAAGTGGTGCAAAATGGTTTGGTATTCATCTTTATCACTACACCTAGCAGCAATTCCACTGCCCATCTCATGTACCTTGGAAAACACCTTTGTGAATTCGGACACAACATCATTAGACAGGACACAATTGTCCTGTGAGCTTGACTCTTGCTTCCTACGTCTGATCGTGGTGGGAGTCATTGCACCAACACCTTGGTTGTGTGATCCGCCATTGGTGTCCTCACTTTGCATCCCAGAATTAACCACGTCTTCGGTGAAACCGGCTGGACTAGTTGGTTCTGGGCTGACAAATGAATCAGATGCATCTAGGTCAACAGCAACATCATCTTCAGATGCAACATCAGAAGGAGGTTGTCTATCGGTTGAGGACATTGCATGATGGCCCCTAGCTATGTTCCTCCCCCCCATCAGCTCGACGTCGTGGTAGTGGTAGAATGGTCTGTTGATCAATCTCGCTAGTTCCCTGTTTGCCTAAAATAGGGGACAACTACTGATTAGGTAAATAGTAACAAGTTTAATTTAATATATAATAGTCAAGGGAGTATATATTATTAGACATACCGCAAGTGCCTCCCTCCACTCCGGGGTGTCAGGCAATATTGGCTTGTGCCTGCTGTCATCCCATCCAACACCACTTTTGTTGGTTAAAAGTTTTATCTTTGCATAGTCTCTCCTGAGGTTCTTCCACTGAGTTTTTAACTGATCCAATGTACCCTCGTTCCTCCCCATCCTAGTATGCCAATCGCGTAGCGTCTCCCTCTATGCGTCCCTAGTAAATATTTCATTGACGCACCTACCCATGTCATATTGTCTCCTCAATGCCGCAACCAGATCCTCATCCAACTCTTTCGACCATACAATATGGAACCTCGGGTTGGGTGCAGCCATAGTAGCAATGACACTGCGATATATCAATTTAGTGTGGGTGTTTAAACGAAACCGTTATACGAACCTAGTATGAGACTACGCAGTTGAAAGAAATAACTTGTATTGAAGTAGGCTAAGACAAGATCCATTACCCAGACCAGTCATAAGATCCAAAATGTGTACAACAAATTTTAAATTGTTGTTAAATTTGAAATGGTTGTAGCAAACGCATCATCAAATATGTTCATTACAGGAAAACTACATAAATAGCAAGCATTCAGCATGGCATTCACATTAAACGTGTTTGTATTGCTCATGAGATATACCTGGTAAGCCCAAGTGAAGGTTGAAGAGAGTTGCACGGCCAGCGATAGGGTCAGGGACGGTACATACAAGAAATTCAGAGGGAACACAGATTAGCCGAAATAGTGGTATTATTTGCAATATAATCAGCAGAATACTAATGGGTGTACATTTTGGTCTACATGAAAAATAAAATCATTCATTCAAGCTAACATTAAAATCATTCATTCAAGCTAACATTAAAATCATTCATTCAAGCTAACATATATCACAAAGCATAATTGTTTCACAACAGAACTGGCATTTGAAGTATATATCCCTATATATCACAAAATTCCTATACTAACTGGTAAAAAATTACTAACCTCACAACACAACTGAATTTGAAGTATATATCCATATACTAACTATATATCCCTATACTAACATATATCCCTACACTAACATATATCACAAAATTACCCATACTAACTATAATTTCAGGTGTATATATATTTTTATTATAAAGATGATCATGATTTTTTCTTGGAAATAAAGATGATACGATTCATGACATAACCTCGTAAATTTGACCCAAACTGCATGAATGAAGTCTGTGCAATTGACCACAAGTCCATCTTTCACAAAGTAAAATATTTACAGGTACAATTACAGCTAAGAATTATAAAATATTGATATATGTCTGCTATATCAATAGTGTGTACAATAGTAAAATTGTAAAAATATTGATATATGTCTGCTATATCAATAGTGTGTACAATAGTAACATTGTAAAAATATTGATATATGTTTGCTATATCAATAGTGTGTACAATAGTAACATTGTAAAAATATTGATATATGTTTTCTATAGCAATCACGTAAAAAAATTTGAGCTTAAGAGGATGTGTGTACAATAGTAACATTGTATAGTAACATTGTTCATAGTTAGAAAAGGGCTATAATATGTGGGTAAGCTGAACAGAAAGTAAATAACAAAAACCACCTCATAAAGTCCATCTTGCACAAAGTAAACATTTTTTCTTTTGTCTCTTTTTTGGACTAGATATGAACATTATGATCAGATATCTTCAGAAACATCACCTCATAAACAGGGGAAAAATCCTTCAGACAAACATCATATTTGTATTACAAATATTGTTGCTGAAAACACAACAGGACATGTTGATGTCATTTGTTTCTCGTGATCAAAACTGACTTCACTGAACAATTTGTATAGGAGGGAGGGTAAGGATTTATGTGGAGTGCCATTTTAGAATAAATCAACCAAGTTTTCTTACCAGCGTTTCCTTATGCACAACTACATTGAATGTTGCAAAAAAATATTTGCTTAAATGTGAGCCACATGTATGAGTTGTGGCAGATGACGTTCACAAGAATTTTTACAATTCAGGAAGGATATGAATTTAATCTACTGAATATGTGACATGGATAAGACAAAATATTTTCTACTTAACACAGTGAATGATTATTTTCAAATACAACACTACAGACCTTGTAGTGGATAATTGCAAATACTACACTGCAGACCTTAATCATGTAGACGGATTAATAGTGGCACACACATGGATCATATTGGAATGCATGCATCATTTTGCAGACTCCAACCCCAGTTCTTATTCTTCTTTGATTGAAACTAAAAAGATGTGTACTCCCTTAACTCCCTAACTAATAAAACATGCGACAAGGCCACCTTTGAAATTATGTTCTGTTGGTTGTGAATACTTGAGCTTTGAATACTTAAGCTTTGAGGAAGATATGTTGAAGTGCATATGGAATGAAGAAGATCATTATAAATATAGTATATGATAAAATTAACGAGACTATGCCATACTCATTGGAATGGACTTTATGATTGAAATAAGTGAAAATAGCGCATCCACCATTGTAGTGTTTGAGGTATCTTCAAACACAAATATAATGAGGTCATTATGTCTATCAGTCTAGATCCAAATTTAGTGTGACTCTTGGGGGGTTGATGGAAATGAAAGAAACCACATCAAGGATAGCCTAAGTAGATGACTACAAGAACCATCTTTCCATCTCACAACCAAAACAGGCATCATTGAGAATATATGAAATAAATGTGTTATGAATCATCAACCTTGCAAGTGTAGTATATGTAGACTACATATTGATGAATTTGTTAAAAGTAACCATTCATCTCATGACATGCAGTGATATTGTGACAAGGTCAACAACAATAGGAACAACATGCTAGAATAAGCACAAAAAGATCTGGCCTAGTGTGTTACAATGTGCTAGAATAAGCACACAAAAAAACTCCCTTACAAAATTAGACCTAGACAATGCATATCAATGGTTGGAGTAAATTTTTTAATTACAGTTGTTCTTTAGTATGTTATCAATAATATTTAACATTAGGTAATATTTAACATTAGGCCAACAGAAGAAAAGAAAATGATGGTCTCTTGTGCAGTACTTGGAGTGTTGACAATGTTACAAGAATACGGAGTTGAAATACAAGGGGCATACAGACAATAATTCGTGTTTTCCTGATAATTGACCAACAAAACTGAGCCCTACTTGTTACTCGTGTACAATACAACAACAATATCATGGCGATAATACAATAGCCACAGACCATGTCATTATACAACATCCCAATAACCCCTGTTACCCGTGGACATAATACAACAACAACATTGTCTGAATCAAGCAAGCAGGCAACCACAATAGGAGAAAACGTGTGTTGGTGTTTGCTAACAACAATTACCTGCTCAGCCGAGATGACGAAAACAGGAGCACGGCCAGACATTGCCAGGGACGAAACATGTGACAAGAAATTGAGAGAGAAATACACATTAGTTCACTGATTAAATCATCTATCGTTACAAGAGTAAAGATAGGAGGCTAGCAAACAGAAAGAAAGAAAAGGGGCGGCGGAGACAAACCTTGCAAGCAGGTCGGCGACTTCCCACAATAGGGGCTCGGCGGCGGCGGCGGAACAGAAGACTGTGTGGAGGGTTCGAAGGTGAAAAGCGAGGAGATCGCTGATGAAGTGCAGAACTATATAGCAGGCGCGACAGTGGTTGCCCTTTCTAGGGTTTACTGCACGGCTTGTACACGGTGAAATGGGACGCTTTGATGTGAGTTGACAACTCGGGAGGGTTCCTTGTCCGCGTGTAGACTGCCGGAGTAGCTCGGCGCTTGCAGACGAGCCACCACACCCATACATCCGCTTGATTGACCTGGTATTCCGCCTACTCCACTGGGCTGGGTTTGGCGTACGCCAGTCGCCTGGCATGGCTTTGCCGCTGGAAACGATGGGTCAGCTTTAATGGCGATAATAGTAATGGCGAGGTCGTCTCGAGGTCTCGGGAGAGAAGAGAGCATAGACCACAGAGCAGAAGATAGAGCAGGTAGAGGGGAAAGGCGAAGAATGTCGGGATGGGTGTGGGGTGAGGAGAGGATCAGATCGCCAAAACCGGTTTGTGAACCGGAATCCCGCCCTTCGTGGGACTGGGAGAACCCGGGTTGGGGGGTTTTGTTATCCCATAACGGAGGATTTTCAGGATTGCGAACCAAACATGAATCAGCCTCAAACCGGCAGTTGTTTGGCAGGGTTGGCACTAAAAGACAACACAAAACCGGGTTTCGGTCCCATGCCAAACGCAGGCTTAAGCTCATGTTTAGTTTGAGATTGAGATTACGAATCTGGACCGAGTTAGTTGATAGATCCGGATTAGTTTATTTGGATTCGATTCTATTTTTGTTTGGCAATTCAATCCCATCGTAAGCACTCGTTAAATTGTACTGGTCTCGTAATTTGTGTTTTTCAGTCTGGTATATAAAACAAAATAACACAAAAAACACACTCAAATCCGGACAGAGATAGTGAAATCCTGGTAATAGAGAGCAGAACTAACTTAGTCTGAATTTTAGAGAATTTCGAAATCCAAAACGAACCTGCCAGACTAAATCCTCACTGAGTTAGTCGAGATTAGGCCTGAGTAACACAAAAACACAACACCTAGTCTAGATTGGATCTAAATCAAACAGCTCCTAAAGTACTACCACTATATACTGTCTCTCTGTGTGCTTTAGAATACTACTACTACTGATCAGTATCATCATGTGTCGACGAGTCTCCAACGCCGGGCAGACTCGAAGGTTGTCCCATTGGTGGGGATGAGCACACGCGCATTTACTTCGACAGATATGAATAGGGAATGTGGCTCATCACCAACCCATCCATCATTTCCTCAAAATAAAATTGTAGATGTACTTGTGACGATGCCCGAGATCCGATCGACTATATGTGATTCATGATCAGATTATGGCGATATATATTGATTGTCTGATGATACATGTTCTCTGTCTAGCTTGCTTCGCCCAATCGCGGCAGCCAACGATATTGAGTATTCCTTCCTTCTTGAGCATGGCGTCCGAATCCATATGCCAACCAGTCCGGCGAGGGCATCCCACCGTATAAATCCTTTTGGTGGGTCCACCGACTGCTTGTCACCGGCGAGGAAAGCGTCCGGGATCAGATCCAGATGGATGCCCATCTACTCTCTCAGAGCTGCAGTTCGGCTCCTACCATCGAAGTTGCTGCCTCGCGCGAGGTATTCGCCTAAAAATCGTAACGGGAACTTACTACAGTACCTTTGCTTTGCTGAAACCGATTAGTCAGCCTAAAAAGCGTGGCGGCGCGGGCGCCGGTAGTGATTTATGTATTCGTTACAATGGCTTCTGCGAGGCGCTGCCCTGTGAGGGGTCGGTAAACACAATTAAAGTATCTTCACATTGCAAAAAGGATTAAAACTACTTCTGGCATCAGCCACCCCCACCTGCCACTACCCTATCCCCCTATTCCTTACCCCCAGCCACCTACTCTCCTTCTCTCTCACGCCCACTCCGACTTGCCACTTTCTCATCTCTCTCTTACGTAAAGAGTCCCGCTACTCATTGGGTCAATGCTTATGGTGCTAATGCACCCGGTTAATGCACTCATTTCTTAGTTTATGCACATAATATAAAATAAGCAAAAATTTTAACATAATGCATCTAATATTATTAGTAAAAAGTCGAATAATGGTGATAATGTGCCTAATTATGGTACTAATGCACCAAATTCTAAGGTACGCACATAATAGAAAATTTACACAAATCTTAACATAATATACCTGATATTTATAGTAGAAAAGCTCAATTAGAGTGCTAACACACCAAATTAATGCGTTAATGCGCGTAATTGTGATGCCCAATATTTGAGTAAAATGCCCAATTATGGCACTAATTCGTCCAAGTATAGCTTCTATGCACCCATTTCTTAGGGTATATGCATAATAGTAAATTAGCACAAATTTTAATATAAAATGCCCAATACTTATAGTAAAGTGCCAATTATAGTGTTATTGCACCCAAATTGACATGTATTACACCCAATTTGGCATGTATCGCGATCAAGCCAATGCATCTCAGTTTTGAATGTGTCCAATTTGGATTTGAATGCACCCAGTTCAGACTTTATTGCACCTAATTAGTATTGTAATGCACCGTCAATAAAGCGATCAAGCCAATGCATCTCAGTTTTGAATGTGTCCAATTTGGATTTGAATGCACCCAGTTCAGACTTTATTGCACCTAATTAGTATTGTAATGCACCGTCATCATGTTATTGATGTTGCTACTGTCGATGGTGGTGGTGATGATGATGATGATCATCATCATCATCATCATCATCAATCATCATCGTCACCACCACCACCACCACCACCACCACCACCACCACCATCATCATCTTCTTCTTCTTTTTTTCTTCTCCTTCTTCTTCTTGATTGCAATGCACCTACTTTTGGTTGCAATACGCCATGTTTCTCATGTATTAAATCCAACTTTTAATGGAATATGCCTAGCATGTAATGCAGTGCACCTACTTTATAGTGTGGTGATCATCTTCTTCGTTATCATCGTCGTTTGGACTTGAATACGCCCATTCAAACGTGATTGCACCTAATTAATGTTGTGTCAATGCACATACTTTTGGTTGCAATACGCCACGTTTCTCATGTATTACACCCAATTTGTAATGAAACACGCCTAGTGTGTAATGTAATGCACCTAATTCATAGTGTGATGACCATGACCTTCATTATCATCATCATTTGATATGATGATGATCATCATCATCATCACCACCACCACTGTCATCATCATCGTCGTCGTCGTCGTCATCATCATCATCGTCGTCGTCATCATCGTCGTCGTCATCATCATCATCATCATCATCATCTTCTTCTTCTTCTTCTTCTTCTTGATTGCAATGCACCTACTTTTAGTTGCAATATGCCATGTTTCTCATGTATTACACCCAATTTATAATGAAATGCACCTAACATGTAATGTAGTGTGCGTACTGTGTAGTGTGATGACTATCTTCTTCATTATCATCATCATTTGGACCTGAATGTACTCTGTTTGGATTTGAATGCACCTAGTTTGGACGTGATTGTGCCCAATTAATAGTGTCTCAATGCACATACTTTTAGTTGCAATACACCACATTTCTCACGTATTAGATCCAATTTATAATGGAACACGCCTAGTGTATAACGTAATGCACCTAATTCATAGTGTGATTGTTGGGAAATACAGACATAGAGTATAGCATCAGAAATAAATTTTATCTTTCTGTATTTCATAATAGTAAGATCACGTCAACTACTATGAAATAAGGATGATGGTTTAACGAGTTATACCTGATCCTAGAGCAAGTCCAGCAACAACTACTCACTTCAATGCAACTATCAACTAGTTGCCCTTAGACGGTGGCTATGAAACTCCTGGTCTTCACCATGAACAACGAACATAACAACTTCTAAAATGACTCATGTGGTCTCGACATAGATTGCAGGCTGACTTTGCTCTCCTAGCAATAGCCAAAAGACTTCTGCCTCTAGAGTAGTCTACATGGACCAACTAAAACTCTTGTCGTCCTACTAGGACAGACAGGAAGGAGTTGTCCCTCCCGTTGGGCTACTAGTCACCACCTTGCTCTCCTAAAACAACAATCATCAGTTGTTCTCTCCCTTACTATCCCTCCCTTGACGGGTAGGACTTACGTGGGCTCTCTCGATTATCACAACCAGAGAGGACAACAATTGCCAGAGGAACTGATTTAGTTGTCTGTGTTGTGTTCTGGGAAGCCCCCAATACCCCTCTATTTAAAGTAGAGGCTAGGGTCAGGGTTCCCAGTCTGTACGGGATTGTGATGGAAGAGACCGGAAGATCTTGAATTTTCACAACATGCGACAGTCAGAACGGCCGTCTAGTGACCTAGACGGTCGTCAGGTCACACGAGACGGTCGTCCCGCACTGCCAGATGGCAGTCTAGTAGTTTCCCAATCGTACAAGATATTTGTAATTTTGATTCCAACTGATATCACATATTAATTCCTTACATCACAAGAAAAGTGCAATCGAAACAATTCTGGAAACATCTAGAATCTTCGTTCGAACCAACTGAGCCATCTCACCCATGCGAGACGTACGTCTCACTCACCCAGACAGACGTCTAGTGAGTCTGAGTCGATCCAGTTGGTTCAACAAACATCACAAGAAAGGAGTTGTGCCTAGTCGCACATCAGTGCTACCCAAGTGAATAGAAAGTTGGAGAACAACTCAACCTACAATCTATGTAAAGTGTTGCAATGATTGTATAATTCCTTTGTCTTTGATATCTGGAATGAAATGGAGTCATGGACTTGTCATCCTATCAATATTAAATCCATATTCCTTGAACCAAGAGCAAATTGTCTGACATAATGTGACCTCAATATCATATATTGATTCACACGTGCATGTGCATGCATTTCTCAATTTTTCTAATCAAGTAGCCAGGATATGATACTCTAGTAGGAGAGCAAATCTCATATCTATCACTCACAGTCTATCCCCATGTGTCAAAGTCACCCAATCATCTCCGTTATAACAACCCATGTTTTAAGATTGTGTTTGATGATGTCAACGCCTACCCAATGACATGTGACCAGTTGTGAGAACCTATTACGCTAAATGAGATTACTCAAAACATAATACACAATCGATCGCTAATTAATCACATACCCAAAAATATGGGTAAATTAAAACCGATTTGAATATCAATACTCGCTCAGAAACATTTGCATAAGAGCCCAACATCTTTCTTGTATCCATACTATGTCAAGAATTTGATACAAATAGTTCTATCACCTTAGCCACAAAATATATACAGTGGAGAACAATATTCTTATATGCCACATAAACAAGCATTAACATACTAACAAAATTCTGATTCATTTGAAACACCATATATAAACTTTTCCTGCCCGGACCTGAGAGTACAAAGACGACTCTAGGACACACTAGACATCTAATCAACTTTATCAAGATTCATTATTGTAGTTCCTCTTTAATTCCATGGGTCTGTTTTCATCACTGCAAATTACCTAAAAACATTTGTGGAGAAACCAAAAGGTGAGACACATGTCCCAATGAGAGATATAACTCTCTCCAATAGATATTGATTACAACATTTTAAGTAACTAATTAGTTTAAGCAGTTTAATAATATATAACAAATAAGCTCAGTAGCATTGATGATTAACAAAATCCATAAAGGAGGGGATAATAACTATCATCATTAGCCAAACTATTCTCCTTTATCTTGTTGGAAATATAAGCAATTCTGTAGCATATACATATCTAGCATCATGAGCATGTCTAGTAATATAGAATCTCTATCATTATGAATAAGTCTAGCCATATAGGCATAGATAATAATATTAGCATGTCTAACAGGTTAAACATATCAACATCATAAGAAGAGCTAGAAACATAAGTACAACTATATGGATAAGCATTAGTAGTAGTATATGCATCTCTAGTTACAAAGGCATGGCTAGCATGCTAAACATAACTAACAACATGAGATAGCTAGTATCATGATTATAATCAACACTAGAAGTATAGTTATCAACATAAGCATGGCCATTATATGTATGCATCTACAATTTTAAGCATATCCACTGTAAGGAGTGGGATCCCAGAGGGAAACCACTCCCTACTAAAAATTTGAAGAATAGAATCTCCAGTCCAAACACACACAAAATGGTATGATGGAGTGGGTGTAAAATTTTTAAATCTTATTAATAGTATTCAAAACAACCAAAGTATAGCAGTCGAATAAAAATATTGACTACATTCAATTTCACATAAGGTTGTAAAAGAAATCTTAAACTTACATGTGGCATAAATTGTAATTGATTTGATTAATAAATAAAGGTAAGGTTCCAATTTATTTTGTTTAATTTAGTTTTGAGATAACGATGTAACATTATAAATGTCTAAAGAATTATATTGCTTAATGATGTATGTTATTAATGATGCCATAAAGCACCAGACCAACATTATATGTTTTATATTTTTTAAAAGAGGAGATGTGAGTGAATCACGACCAAAAAATGTTCCTCCTTTATTATTATGTATATTCTAATGTCAGATGTGTGTTCTGACCTGAACGATATCGAATCCACTATAGGAGAATGTTCAGATCGGAAACATGCACAGATGGGCACAGGCAGAGACCAATGTATGCTCATCTAGTTGACATTACCGCATAATCGAGCCGTTCATATCCGATTCATGTGGTTGTGGGGTAGAGTTAAAATGTAACAAAAAAGTAAAGAAAACAATAGGAATGTTTTTTATTCTGAACTTATGATCCCCACCAAAGCGGTTTTAAGTGGATTTTTTGCGTAGTGATACCACATGTACATGTGCTCATTCTATTTTGAAGTACACCAACACATGTGCTTACATCATATATTCATTTGAAAGTCTCCACATATATCATGACAAGTCATTTGCACCAGATAGTTTTACCGATCATCTTTGAGTTGTGCATCTATATTCGCCAACACAAGTTAGTGACATCCGCAAGGTGTTGGGGTACACTTACGTTTGGAATGGTCGGGTCACTGCCCCAGTCAAACTTGGATTTCTTGCTCTTGTTCCTTGTACCTTGACAACCCGTCATCGTGTTGAGTCGCCACCGCTCTTGTGAATCGTCTCCAGTTCAAATTGGATCGTATTGGTTTTTTCTTTCGCGTAGATGTTCCTACGGTAAAGAACATCTTGTTTCTTCATCATATGTACTTTGTTGACACATTGTGTGCTGTCATGTGCCAATTAGCTCTTTGTCATTGCTTCGTCGATGCTTGGGTCCACATTTTGTTGTTCCTTATGTGTGTTCTCTACTGATTTTCCCACGAGTCTGTTCAAGAATGCATGACTCTTTAAACGTGTCTCACTCCAACAACTTATGAACTTTAAGGCCATGTAAACTTACAACTCATGTTATGGTGGTAACTGACAACTCGTATCCAGATCCTGACCCACCGGCATATTTTTTATCACAAACAATATGTAAAGGTTAGAATTTCTAATGTCAATTCAAATCTCAAGAGTGGCCAATTTTCTAGTTTCATTTGAGTTTTCAACTCTAGCCATGTTTCTCCTTAACACTCTGCTACTTATTTAGATCTTGAAGCAAACATCCCCCACCCCTCCAACTTTGGGTGCGACCTATATAGATATTTCTTACTCTCACTTTACCCCTTCTCATGTTATGGTTGAAGAAGTTATCTTATCCTTCTGGAAAGTGACCACTCATGCATGTGGCAAATTTCACTCACAACACCTTCTTCATGATGTGTGTGGGGCAGAAGCAGTCACTAAAGATGAATTTTTGAATTGTGGTCCTAGTTTTGGTCAACCTTTTGTTTTTTGGTCACTGTAATGTCTTCCTAGAACCTATGTTATTTAGTGTTCCTTTGGCTCATCTCCTCAAGTTGAATAATAGCATTCAAAATATTGTAGTTAGTATGATTTGGCATTACCTAATCTCTATTATTGTGATGAAAGCCATATTGTCATGCATATTCACTTATCTTAAAGATAATCAGTTTGGTATTGGTATATCGGGGGGTGTTGAAGCCTTTTTACATACTGTCATTATCTTTCTCCCTGATTGAACACAGTATAACACTCTTTGAATTCACTAATGCCTTCAACACAGTTGAAAAATCCAACATATTTCAATGGGAATGGTTTTAGATGGAAACATTTAAACTATCCATTATTTTTTGTTGAGTTTTTTTTTCAAATGTACCTAACGAATATTAGTTAGTTGGGCCATTTAAGAGGTCCAAACAATAGTGGGGGGACTTTTGTCACTAATTTTAGTCATTATAGTTAGTTTATGTTGGTCAATAAATAGTCAAACTGACTATTTATATCACTATCGGATGGGACATGTGGGTCTCTATTAGCCCTCCCTATAGTCTAGTTAATCAGTTCAACACATTAGACAAACCAACTACTTGAATAGTCGATCGACTAATTCCCTGGCCCGTTGAAAATTTTCAAAATAATCTAAACTAAAATTCTCACACGCCTAATCCTTATAGATAACCCCATATCAACCCAAATCATATTTTACATCATCCTATAGTTGTGAAGGGAAAATCAATGGAGATCAAGTGTGTTGGGGAGGTTTGGGATGTTTTACTAATTTCAAGTTGAGTCATTTTGTCAACAATATAGGGTACAAATTTTGGTAAGTTTCCTCTCTTTTTGTCATCTAATTATCTTATTTCCTTTCTCTCTACCCTCATGGCCAGATGTTCAGAAATTCCATGGTGGAAAACCCAGTTGTATTTCTTAACTTTTCCCTATCTCCCTCATAGACCTAAATTGAGGTATTGCATACAAGTTTGGTGGTGGAGACCTTAGTTAGTAAATATTTTGTATTTGGGATCATTTATCATGTTTCCTCGAGTTTGATAAGCCACATTCTTCCTCTAATTGAGTAATTTATATTCAAAGGTTTGACCAGTTTATAATCAAAGATTTAATCATATTGCTTGCTAACAACTCTAGGTGTTTGGGTGAAAATAATGGATTCTTTGTAAAATCAAAATCTTGTTATTTTTGCATGCATGTTTTATGTTCCTAAGTATGTTTTAAATGTGTTAAACCTCACTAAATTATATTTTGATAAAGTTTCTTCATGTGATCATATTTAGCTAAAGGATATACAAACTAAGCATTTGTTGGAAAAAATGAGTAGTTGATAATTGAATAGGTTATTATTTATGAATCCCTTGATTGGGTCTTCATCATATGTCATATCTCTCATTATTCAAATTAAAATGTTTCATATGCAAGTCTTTTCCAATAATTGGTATTTTATATGAAATGCACAAATGGATGTTATTTGCATGATTTTTAGGTACCTAAGAGAGTAATGGATGAAGGAGAGTGAGAGATAGAGAGAGATGATTCCAAGAGGTCCAACGTGCATGTAGGATCTTAAGGAACCATCAAAGTCAAATACAACTTTACCAAGTGTCCAAGAGTCAAAGATGAGCAAAGAGCACCATGCATGAAGAATTTAAATATCAAAGTGCTACAGAATACCCCCAAAATGGTTGTGGTACCTAGTCATGGCAATGCTAGAAGACATAAATCATAGGTTGATTCTCAACATTAAAGCAAATCAAGAAGTTCAACCACCACATCCATGCTCAAAAAAATGGCCATGATGCTCAAATACCAGCACAACTATGTTTCCCAACATGATTGTGGAGGCAAACATCCAAGACACAATCATTCTCCATAGCATGAAACACCCTTACCTCCTCCACACGGTTGTGGCATTCATCAAGGTTGTGCGACCCTCTAGTCACCATTGTTGTGGTGCCCAGCAAGGCTATGCCACCTCACTTCTAAAACTCTAAATTTTATCTAATCATTTTATCTCCACAACATGACTGTTTTCATCCATCACAAAAATTTTACACCTACCCACCACGCCCGTGTGTGGTGACCACTACAACTGTTGTAACAACCAAAGTCGTGCTATCCACCTAACCCTAAGCTTGCTTCCATTTTACTACTTTACCCCCACTTGACCCTAAGCTCATAGGTCGCTATATAAATATTAGTGGTAGCTGAGAGAAATAGGTTGGATCCAATTAACATTGAAGGTGGCCACCTACCTCACTTTTTCTGTTTTTCCATATTTCACCCCAAAGCCCTATTCTTCAGGGTTTTGACCATTCTATTTGTACTTTTCATGCCATTTCTCCTTGGAGGAGGATGTCCTTGATGTTGTTGGATAATAAAGATTCAACCACTACTTTGAGCTCCATGGATCTCTTTACCTCTTTCTTCTTCATTTTTATATTTTCCTTTATTGTGAGTAGTTAAGCCCTCTTTATTGGCAGCTTGGGGGAATATAATGTGACTTTGCTACCATTGGGAAATCATTATAATGTTGGGTAATATGACAAGAGATATGGAAGAAGAAATAAAAATTTGCTTGCCATATTCCTCTTAGATAGCAGATCGCATCAACAAATATAGATTGGAAATAAAGGTTGTAAGAGATATACATGGTCCTAGAACAAGTCCATCAGCTACCCTTGTAGCAGTGTGCTTCTTTCATAAGTAGTTGTCGGATAGCTGTCGGCGATGGCCTCCTAGTGTAGCACACTGGACAGCAGTTGATGACATCCATCTAGCAGGTGGCAATGGCCTCCACGCCTTTAAGTATTCCACACGGACCACCGAGAACTCCAAGTTGTGCTACCATAGATAACGAGGAGGTGTTGTCCCTTTGGACATCAACATGATAGTGTAGATTCACTCTCTCATGTTCTCTCTCTCTTTTTTGGGTAAGACTTGGTCGGGCTCTCTAGTTACCACAACTAGAGAGGAAAACACTTGTCATAGAGTATTTTTTTCATCTTAAAGCCTTGACTACCGCTCTATTTATAGTAGGCAGAATGAGAGTTTCCAAATCAACTAGGAGTCAAAGAGACGGAATTTCATGAATTTTTAGGAAGCTACAAACCATGAAATGATTGGTTCACCCCTGAATAGATCGGTTCACATGCGAAATGATTGGTTTAAAACTTGAACCACCCATTTCACTTGCTTTTCTATTTTCAATATTAGATTAATGAACAACATGATGTCAACATTAATCCTTGACCCAATCATATTGATTATTGAACCTATCATTCATAACTTGAACCGATCGTTTGAGATTTTATTCCAATTGGTTCACTAATTGAAATGTTCGATTCATGTCCCAGTTCAGGAAATATTCAACCAATGTAATTCAAATTGGCCTAACACTTGAATCGATTGGTTCAACTCTCAAACCAATCAGTTCACAGTCATGCCAGTCAATTGTTGTTTAATTTAAATACCTAAACACTTTAGTAATCAAGTTAAACCATATTCACGAGTAAACTCCTTTTCCAGGTGCATCCTATGTGTGACACCCTATAGGTCCCAAGTTATGTTGGTAGTGAATGTCCATAACCAATTTATAATATCATACGCAATGAGTGGTATCTAGCAATACATCATTACTATCCAAGTAATTGGAAAGTTGGAGAACAACTTCAACCTACTATCCATGATCATTTTTATTGTGATTGTATAGTTCCTTTATCTTTGATATCCAAATTGAACTCAAGTCATGGAAGTGTCATCCTCTTCAACGTTCAATCCATGTTCCTTGAACTAGACCAGACTGTTGAGATACACATGAGCTCAATATCTCACGTTGACTCACATGAGTATGGTCATGAGTTTCTCAGTCTTGCTTATCAAGTGTCCAGGATATCTCCTATAGGAGGGACAAATCCCATTTATATCACTCACACTCAATCCCCATGTGTCATATACCTGAGTGCCACCTTTATGACAACCCTTATTCAAGGTCACATTGGATGATGTCAAAATACATTGAATGACATGTTATGAGTGTATTGACTTCAGGTCTAAGAACTACAATCATCAGTTATCACTATGAGAGATGATTCTAACTAGCATTCCATAGTCTCCATGTATCACTCTCAAGGTGGGTTTGTCTGATATAATGCTTTCTAACACGTATCTATGTGTTTGACTTGATATCCCATATCAGGAATAATAAGACTCTGTCATCAGTCAACACACACTCTAATCTTATGTATTGTTGTTGTTTATTTTGCTTCCACAGTAATACTTGACTAGGGATATAACAAGAATGTGTGTACTCTTATCGTACATATGATTTCATTGTTCATGTCCTTTTGAATACATATGTCATTGAGTAGCACCTTTCTTTGAACATCTACTATGTCTATCTCATCATCTTGTGATTGATACGAACATAATAGACTGAGTTACCTTCATAATTATCAAATCAAGTATATGATGCCCCATTACAATCATCATATGATTGGCTCTAAGGGTATACATACCAACACACGCCTACTTGCACTTAGAGTCAATCATTTATAAATATTATTCCAAGTGATCTTTAACATGTCCATCATGTTTCTGTTGTGCAAGCATTTTTATAGCGGGTTGGCAATGTTTTCTTCTAGTCGATATTTTGCAAGGCTTTACATCTCCTTGTTGTACGACTTCTCACATGAGATGGAATTGCCGTAATATGTTATCTGATATTCCTTGTCTATCTAGTATATCCATTGTTGTCATAGTTTATCTACTATGTCATCAACGGTTGGAACCTCCCACAAGTTCATCTACATGAACTTCTAGATCCATACAATATCCTCTGTTGTTCTCAAAATAGCTAGGTACTCAGCTTCTATTTGTGGAATTAGCAAATGTGTCTTATTCGGAACTCTTCTAGCTGATAGTTCTATTTTAAAGTCAAACACAATTTCAGACTGCGACCATTAATTTTCTTTATCATTTTGAAAGCTTTCACCGATGTAACCCTTTACACCCAACTCTTCCTTATTACTATAATCAAGTAAGTGATCCTTTAGTGCTTCTCAAGTACTTAATAATGTCCTTTATGGCAGTCCACTGACTTTCACTAGGATGTGACAGATATCCATTGGTCATGTTCAATACATACGTGGTAACGGGATGAGTACATAATATTGCAAATGCAATTGGCATCTTACTCATGTATTCCTATTCCTCACAAGAACTGGGATACTAAGATCTTAAGAGATTAATTCCATGATACATGGCAAAAATTTCTCATTGAGTACTCTATGTTGAACCCTTCAACATCTTACCAATACATGTGCTCTTACTTAGGTCAAGAAGCTCTATAGATCTATCTTTGTAGATCTTTATTCGTATCACATAGGATGCTTCACCTAAACTCTTCATAGAGAAGGTATTTCCTTGCCATATTTTAATATATGCAGGATAAGGATGTCATTCCCCATCATTATGTGGAATATATATATGCTCTCACTAAATTCTTATAATTGAAATTTTCATCATCATTGTGACTAAAGTAAACTCTTTGACTATATTGTCAAATAGAAGATTCTAGCTCTGAGATGCTTGCCTCAATCTAGAGATTTACCTTTGTAGCTTATAGACTTTATTTGTAATAACTGGATTTATAAAACCTTCAGGTTGTGTCAAGTACACACCCTTTTTAACATTCCTGTTATGGAATGTGGTTTTAAATCCATTTGTCAAATCTCATAGTCTTACTAACTACAATGACAAGCATGATCTTGATGGATTTAACCACAGCAATAGGTGAAAAGATTTTGTCATGTTCAACATTTAAACTTGTTTGAAACCTTTAGAAACCAATCTACCCTTATAGATTTATACCCCAGTATCCATGTTGATCTTCTTCTTTAAGACCCAATTGCACCTTATTGATCTTATCCCTTCAGGTGGATCCACCAAGGTCATGCCTTGTTTATTTACATGGAGTCCATCTTGGATACTGGTGTGCTCCCTCTAGAGGTTGCTTTTACAACACCGGCCAACTAGGGTGGCCGAGTGCAATCCACGAGGTCGGGAGGCACGAGATGATGGGATCTTTGCTTTCAAAATTTATAGACCTACACTAACTACCTATGTCTACTAAGGCACTACGCCCACAAGCGCACGGGGTCGTGTCGTAGTATAGGTGAGGCGGCAAGTACAGGGTCGATCCACTGAGATAGAGGGGACACTAGAGTTAGATGATGTATGCTACGTTCCTTTTGTGGAGATTAAGGTTTTTAGGGTTTAAAGGTTGGTTGGTTGTTGATTAAGCTAAGTGAGAAAGTAGGAAAAGCAACAATGGAAACTAAGTTATCAAAAGGCTAAATTAGCAATCTAAGTCAACAAGCTATCTAAACAAGAGCAAGAACAAACTACACTAGACTAAGCAAGCAACTAGAAATTGAGAGCCTAATTTAACCACTAATCAAGATCAAATACCTAAGTTAACACTTAGCTAGCAAAACTAGGCAATCAACTAAGTTAACTAGAGCAATTGAACTACACTAGCATTAACAAGCAAACAGAGCAGTTGAGGTTTTAAGCAATTAGATCAAGGAGGTGGGCTGTTTGGGAATGTGACCTTGACATTAGTTGGGGGATGTCACCATAATAAGCAGTAAGCATATTTCATTCTAGACTACCGAACCAAACAACAAGGTGGGTGCTATGAGGATGTACCCTATGCTACTAGTTGGAGAACTAGGGCTAGGTGTAATTCTCATAGGAATTACAAAGTCTAGGTCTCTAGGATAAGTGGTATTAGTCAATTGAGGACCAAGGGTAAGGATGGGAGTAGAGATGAGGATATTTGACCTCATGCCACTAGCCACCTCAGCCTTTAGGAAATCCTAGGCAATTGCACTAATCACACTTATACTAGTCACTTAGAACTCACATTTGCATGTAGGAAGAAGGTGATTATGTAGGAAGATAGGGGGCTAGCTAGGGATCCGAATTAAGGACCTAGGAGCCAATCCTATGATAGCTACATAGAAACCAAAACATCCTAGAGACAAATGTCTTCAAACACCACAAGGCAAGCAACCAATGTAATTAAACATCAATCACATGCACAAGTAATGGGAAATGAGATACAAGCAAAGACAATCATCATAGAAGTGAAATATGTTCATTACAAATTATATTCCCCCAACATGGTATCAAAGTCACATTTTTGTCCCAAACAGCCCACCCAAGGGGGCTTAGCTATACACGATCAAAACATAAACAAAGGAGAAGGGAAAGAGAGTAGGAAACACCATGGATGCTTGATGAAGCTTGACTTCTTCACCTCCTTGCTGCCAGCCACGAGCCTCCTCCTCCAATGGTGCCCAAGAGCATGGAAATGGTGGAATGGATGGATATAAACCTAGAGAAACTAGGTTTCTATGGTGGAAATGAGTGGAAAGTGGGTGGAAATGGGATTAAATGCAAGGAAGTAGGTGGATGGGAGTAATGGATGCAAGGGAGCAGCTGGGGGCGGCTAGGAAGTGCTCTCTCTCGAGCCCTAGAAGCAACTAGTGCTTATATAGGAGCTAGGGTTAAGTGGGGGTATAATAGGAAAAGCAGTGAAAAAAAGTTAGGTTTTGGGGTGGTAGCACGGTCGTGCTGGGCAGCACGACCGTGGTGGGTAGGAGTGGGCATGGCTGTGGTGGAGGAGAACGGCTGTGTTGGCTAAGTGTTAAATCAATAGGTTGATGGGTGAAAACGAAGGCTGGTAGCATGGCCGTGCTGGACAGAACGGCCGTGTTGGGGACCAGGTAGAACGGTCGTGCTGGGTAGCACGGTTGTGGTGGCAGAGTTGTGAGGAGGTCGTTCTGAGCAACACGCCCGTTCCATCTTCATCTAGCACGGCCGTGCTGGTCAGTACGGTCGTGGTGTGGTATTCGTAGCACGGTCGTGCTGGGCCACACAGACGTGGTGGCTGACTTGCTTGAACTTCAATAATTTGTCGATCAACCTGTAATTTTTCTCAATTGCCAGCACGACCGTTCCATGGCACCACGGCCGTACTGGGGTCTTCTAACGCTAGCATGGATTCAAACTTCATAATTCTTGGATGTCTTTGCTTGGAGATGATTCTTGGCCATTGGAGGTAGGTTGAGGGGGACTTTGGGGTCTTCTTTGGGTCCCTCCATGAGTGGGGAAACCCTAGAATTCCTTCTTTCTCTCTCTTCCATCTAGGCATGGTCCAAGTACCTAAAAAACAGTGCAAAGAACATCCATAAGCATATTTGCAATGATAACCAAATTAGGGGTAAATGCTTGTAGTCTAACATGTCTAGATGTGATTTGGGTACAAAATGACACAAGATGGAGTCCTAAAATAGGGCTACATCACCACCCCAAACTTAAAATATACTTGTCCTCAAGTATGCTCCAACTTCATCTCTCTTTTCAGTTCTTTTCAATCAGAAACAAATGACAAATGCAAAGCAACAAAAAATTATTGAATACATGGTCTTAGAGGTGACTAAGTGCATGTGTTTCACATCTCTCCCCTCCTTTCAAAAACCATTCATGAGCTGAGCACTGAGCATACAAACTTCAAATATAAATCATAGAAACACAAGTTGTTCATATGTCCTTTATGTCATTCCGGGTAAACCGTTTCATGTTGGTGTTAATCAAAGGTGACCAGGAGTGTTGTTTCACTTTCATGTATTCTCTCTTATGCTTCAAACCACACTAGATGACCCACTTGGCTGTAGGAGGGGTAAAGTGAACTAGATTTGATGTTTTCTAGCTCAATGGGTATAAAAGAAGAAGAAAGGGTTGCGGTAAGATTTGGAGTGCTTTTACACACTCCTCTTTTCTTTATTTGAATACTCTTAAACATGAGCATCCTTTTATTTTATTTTTGCTTTGCTTTTCTTTTTCTTTGCCCTTGGTGTAGGTAGGGCACAAGGTGGATAGAGTGAAGTGGGGAGGTAGAGATGTGGCCACCCCAAACTTTTGTGGGTGGCCACGGCTGATATGTGCACTCTTGGCATCTTTTCATGAGGCGGAGAGGTATGAAGGTGGTGGAAGAATGGTCAGATCAAAGAGGGGTCATCGGTGTAGTTTTCAACATAGGATTCCCTGCATGAAAGCTAATTCAACACTTCACCAAGTAATATCACACCACATGATATAATTAACACAATATTCATATTTCTACCAAGTAATTCCATTGGCTTCAAGCGTTTGTCGCTTGCTCAATTCATGATTCGACCAAAGCATTCACAGACTTAAGAGATGTGGTTCACATGTAAAAAGTTACAAACAAGACCATATATCAATAAGATCTAAGAATGTAGCATGCATTTGTCACAAGAGTAAGACATTTCATTTCAAAAACTGGAGGTTAAGTCAAAACATCCTTTTAGAGCAAGAATATTCAAGTTTGGGCAAAATTGGTCAAAATGGTGCCAATTTGCCTTAAATCACATCTAAACCTACTTTAGGAAAATTTAAAACATAAAACAGTAAATCCTGGTCAACGTGCATATGAAATTATCAAAAACTATATGAGAATGCAATGCAAATTACTCAAAAATGTAAGAAATTAAACTACATGAGTGCGTGAATGCAAGCAGGAACACGAGGTTAGGATAGATAACTATGAAGGTTAGTCAAACTATTTGATCATCTTGCAAAATGTAGCACAAGGCACATAGAGAAAAATGCGACGAAAGAAGGCTTACTGCCCTACCACCCCAAACTTTTAAATCATGATGTCCTCATCATAAAATAGAAGTTTAGACTAGTAGGGTAAAAAGGCGTGGGGTTGCGAAAGGCAACCGACGAGAGCTGGAGTGGTCAATGTAACTTTAGGTGAGCAAGATAGGGCCACCACGGCCATGCTGAGCAGCACGTCCGTTCTGGCCTTCTTCCTGTAGCTCCTCCATTGATTTGCAATCTCTTCTTCCACTTTGGCCTCCGCCTTGGCTAAAACCTTCAGCATCATCTTTTCTTTCTTGTGTCTGTGCAAAAATGATTCACAAACAGAAAAACTATCAAGAATAGTGTTTTTGTGTGTGTGTGTTTCTTTGAAACCAAAAGAAAGTATGGTAAAACAAGGTTCGAGAATCTCAAACCACGTGGGTTGCCTCCCACTAGCGCTAAATTTATAGCCTTCAGTCGGGCTTGTTGCTCTTTTCATCAATCAACCATTGTCGAAAAGCAAAATGTTTTCTTCCTCATCATCTGCAATCCTCTCAAATGCCTTCATTGTTTGTTCTTCCTCCCAAGGGTTATGTGAGTTTCTCAAGTTCCTTTCTTCATTTGTCTCTCCTCCGGGGTCATCATCATAGGTCTCAATGTAATAATCCTCATCAACAAAACTTTTTAGCTCATTTAAGATGACCTCCTTAGGCATCTTCCCTCTCATCTTCTTCTTGAAGAGGAAAACACCCTTATGGAACTTTACATAAGTTGGTATTTGCTTGATTATGGCAAGCAATGAGTTGTCTGCCTTAGTCAATCTTAAGACCTTCAAACTTTGCATGCCATAGTTTTGCCTTCCCTTGAGGAATGGGTCTTCATAAGCATCAACGAGAGGGGTTTCCATCCTGTTGGACACTTGCAATCCTAAAAATATCACATCGGGATGTCTTGGATCAGCAACGGGAGAACTTGGTGGTGTCATATCAAAGGAAGATGGGACACAAGATATTATCTTCTCAAAATCTGCCAGGACTGTAGAATTTTTAGTGCACTTAGCACTCTCACAAGGACTTTGTGGCAGGGGTTCTCCATCATGATCTTCATCTAATTGCGTCCCTCCCTTGTTAATCTCCTCTATAACCTTGTCACACCTCAAGATTGAAATTGTATCCACTTGCTCATGGGGAAGAAGGAGAGCAAGTGATGGTTGTGGCAGTGTTAGTGGTAGTGGTGGATTAGGTTTGTGAAGGATGTAGGATGGTTGTTGTGGAGGTGAGTGGTATGGGGGTGGTTCTTGTGATTGATGTTGTGGTGGTGGTTGTGAGGTGTGTTGGAAGTTATACAAAGGTTGAAGAGGTGGTGGGTCATATATAACTTGAGGGGAGCCCATACAACTATTTGCATTGTTTGGGTTGGCTATGGTTTGGGAAAGGGATCTTCCATCCTCACAAAGGGCAAGTGAAAGGGAACTCTCATCCAGCCTTTGCTCCAGCCGATCAATGGTTTGTCCTTAAAAGGATACCTCTCTCTTCACTTCATCAAGGCTTCTCAATCTTGCAAGAACTTCTTCTTCAAACATGGAGCTATCTCTTGGCTCACTGTCTTCTTGTGGTTCCCATGAGAAGTTTGGACCATTTCTACATTCTAAAGTGCATGAGCTTGACATGGGGCTTTGGGTCTCATAGAATTGTAGAACCATGTCTCCATAAAGAGCTGCCATGGAGTCAGCAGAATGATGAGAAGAACCTCCCACATGAATCTGCATGAGATACAACATGTCTTCCAACATCTTCATCATGTAGGGCGGTTGAGGGATTGAAGGGGCTTGCACATCTCGATACACCATCTTGACTCCAAAGGGTTTCTTGTCACATGCACAAGGCACAACCAAATAGAAGAGGGCAAGTTAGCAAACCAAGATGCAAAAGTAACACAAAGAATAAATAATAGCAATGGTGAGGGCAAAAGAAAAGGCTAAGCTACACTATCTAACTAGGTCGAGCGCCTCTATCCCCGGAAACGGTGCTAGAAAACTTGGTGCGCTCCCGCTAGAGGCTGCTTTTACAACACCGGCCAACTAGGGTGGCCGAGTGCAATCCACGAGGTCGGGAGGCACGGGATGATGGGATCTTTGCTTTCGAAATTTATAGACCTACACTAACTACCTACGTCTACTAAGGCACTACGCCCGCAAGCGCACGGGGTCGTGTCGTAGTATAGGTGAGGCGGCAAGTACAGGGTCGATCCATGGAGATAGAGGGGACACTAGAGTTAGATGATGTATGCTACGTTCCTTTTGCGGAGATTAAGGTTTTTAGGGTTTAAAGGTTGGTTGGTTGTTGATTAATCTAAGTGAGCAAGTAGGAAAAGCAACAATGGAAACTAAGTTATCAAAAGGCTAAATTAGCAATCTAAGTCAACAAGCTATCTAAACAAGAGCAAGAACAAACTACACTAGACTAAGCAAGCAACTAGCAATTGAGAGCCTAAGTTAACCACTAATCAAGATCAAAGACCTAAGTTAACACTTAGCTAGCAAAACTAGGCAATCAACTAAGTTAACTAGAGCAATTGAACTACACTAGCATTAACAAGCAAACAGAGCAGTTGAGGTTTTATGCAATTAGATTAAGGAGGTGGGCCGTTTGGGAATGTGACCTTGACATTAGTTGGGGGATGTCACCATAATAAGCAATAAGCATATTTCATTCTAGACTACCAAACCAAACAACAAGGTGGGTGCTATGAGGATGTACCCTATGCTACTAGTTGGAGAAATAGGGCTAGGTGTAATTCTCATAGGACTTACCAAGTCTAGGTCTCTAGGATAAGTGATATTAGTCAATTGAGGACCAAGGGTAAGGATGGGAGTAGAGATGAGGATATTTGACCTCATGCCACTAGCCACCTCAACCTTTAGGAAATCCTAGGCAATTGCACTAATCACACTTATACTAGTCACTTAGAACTCACATTTGCATGTAGGAAGAAGGTGATTATGTAGGAAGATAGGGGGCTAGCTAGGGATCCGAATTAAGGACCTAGGAGCCAATCCTATGATAGCTACATAGAAACCAAAACATCCTAGAGGCAAATGTCTTCAAACACCACAAGGCAAGCAATCAATGTAATTAAACAACAATCACATGCACAAGTAATGGGAAATGAGATACAAGCAAAGGCAATCATCATAGAAGTGAAATATGTTCATTACAAATTATATTCCCCCAACATGGTATCAAAGTCACATTTTTGTCCCAAACAGCCCACCCAAGGGGGCTTAGCTATACATGATCAAAACAGAAACAAAGGAGAAGGGAAAGAGAGTAGGAAACGCCATGGATGCTTGATGAAACTTGACTTCTTCACCTCCTTACTGCCAGTCACGAGCCTCCTCCTCCAATGGTGCCCAAGAGCATGGAAATGGTGGAATGGATGGATAGAAACCTAGAGAAACTAGGTTTCTATGGTGGAAATGAGTGGAAAGTGGGTGGAAATGGGATTAAATGCAAGGAAGTAGGTGGATGGGAGTAATGGATGCAAGGGAGCAGCTGGGGGCAGCTAGGAAGTGCTCTCTCTCGAGCCCCAGAAGCAACTAGTGCTTATATAGGAGCTAGGGTTAAGTGGGGGTATAATAGGAAAAGCAGTGAAAAAAGTTAGGTTTTGGGGTGGTAGCACGGTCGTGCTGGGTAGGAGTGGGCACGGCCATGGTGGAGGAGAACGGCCGTGTTGGCTAAGTGTTAAATCAACAGGTTGATGGGTGAAAACAAAGGCTGGTAGCATGGCCGTGCTGGACAGAACGGCCGTGTTGGGGACCAGGTAGAACGGTCGTGCTGGGTAGCACGTCCGTGGTGGTGGAGTTGTGAGGAGGTCATTCTGAGCAACACGTCTGTTCCATCTTCATCTAGTACGACCGTGCTGGTCAGCACGGCCATGGTGTGGTCTTCGTAGCACGGCCGTGCTGGGCCACACGGCCGTGGTGGCTGACTTGCTTGAACTTCAATAATTTGTCGATCAACCTGTAATTTTGCTCAATTGCCAGCACGGCCATTCCATGGCACCACGGCCGTGATGGGGTCTTCTAACGCTAGCATGGCTTCAAACTTCATAATTCTTGGATGTCTTTGCTTGGAGACGATTCTTGGCCATTGGAGGTAGGTTGAGGGGGACTTTGGGGTCTTCTTTGTGTCCCTCCATGAGTGGGGAAGCCCTAGAATTCCTTTTTTCTCTCTCTTCCATCTAGTCATGGTCCAAGTACCAGAAAAACAGTGCAAAGAACATCCATAAGAATATTTGCAATGATAACCAAATTAGGGGTAAATGCTTGTAGTCTAACATGTCTAGATGTGATTTGAGTACAAAATGACACAAGATGGAGTCCTAAAATAGGGCTACATCAGATACAATGGCCTAAAGCCATTTCTTAGATTCTTGTCCCTCAATAGCATCTAGGTAGGTTGTTGTCTCATCATCTATGACCAATTCACCGCCCTTTAAAGTTATAAGATATAATATCTCAAGTCCAAGGCATATTCTATTAGATCCATGAGGTTTTGTGTTACATAAGGAACTTGAGATTCCACAATAATTTTTTATTCTCCTTGTTCCTATTGTACATCTTTAAGTTCAATATTTTCTTGTTGGTATCAAACTTTTGAAGTTCTACTTCTCTCCCACTGATTCCTTTGGAATTAAACTCCCCTTTAGGAATACAACCATCTTGGCAACAAATGCTTGTGTTGTCTGAGTGGAATATAAAAGTAGCATTTAAAAAAATAACATTTATGTGATTTGTGGACAAAGCTTTTCAAGAAACTATTTTCTTATAGAAGATTTCAATCCTAATATTTATAAAGACATATCAGTATGCCTCCCATTCCATATCTCATATGGTGTCTTTTGAACCATTTTACATGGTAGATTGTTTTAGTGTAAAGAATATACTGAAAGGAAATTGGAAGATTAACTAGATTTATTGATCATCGCATCATGACTAATAGGGTGTGATTCCTTCTTTCTTATACACTATCATGATGCACTATCATTCTATTTCAGGTGGAGTTCATCATGATACACTTTCATGGTCTACCAGAAGGTCCTCAAAATCTTGGTTAAAATATTACCACATTGATCGCATCAAAGTGTATTAATACTTATACCAAGTGTGTTATGTACTCCATTCATGATCTCCTTAAACACTTCAAGAGTGTTAGATTTGTATTTTATTAAATACAAACTACCTCATATATAGAGATCATCAATAAATATAATGAGGTACTATTAACCATATCTGGCATTTATTCTAAAAGGGTCGATATAAGGGTCGAATACTCGCTCTCTCACTACCTCAAGGGAAAGGTGATTTTGTCATATTGCCCAATAAATAAGGCTTTCATGTCTCTATTGGTTCAATAACCAAAAGAGTCTAGATGAACATGATTATGAATTTTAGAAATGCATTTCTCATCTGTGTCCTCTTAGATGAAAATGCCATAGGTATTCATTGTTTGAGTCATCGAGCCATTCAATATCTATATAACTATCTCTAGAATTATCAATTATCAATTATAAACTATGTGACATTGGGGCCACTTCCATAAAAGATCTTTTCTTTAAAAGAAAAACATCAAATATATGCACAATATTTTTTTTCATACAAGATGCATCATGTTTTTCATTAATGGCAGGTACATAATATCAATTCACTCATTCTATTACATACCCATGACAGGAATGAGAGATTCCAATTGTAGTGGCAACAATTCTTGCTTCAGATAGTTCTAGCTTAATTCTTCTCAGGTCCTAAAGTAGAGATCCCTATCTCCTTTCTCTTTTTGAGTTCCTCTATGTAAAGAGGACAACTCTTTTTTAGTGTTCAGGTTGGTGACAGTGTTGGCATTTTCCTTTCTTATTCACTCATTCCTTAGATTTCAATGTAGAAGACTTTGATTTCTGACTAGATTTAGAATTCTTCTTAGCTTTTCCTTTGACTTTGGACTTTCCTTTGCTAATCATCATCACAGATTTGGGTTTGTCCTTCTTCATCTATGCTTCATATGTCCTCGACATGCCAAGTAATTCTGACAACAACATGTCAAAATAATTCATGTTGTAGTTCATGACAAACTGGCTATATGATTACCGCTATGAATGCATAATCACATCTTTGGAAAAATCATGACCCAAGGGAAATCCCAATCTAGTAAGGTTCTCCACTACCCAATCAACATGAGTGTATGGGAACCTACCAGATCTCCTTCAGTCATATTACACTTGAACAACGCCTTAGAGACATCATATCTCTGTTGTCTTGCCTGGTCTTGGTACATATTTTTAAGATATGTAATCATCTCAATAACATCCATGTTCTATTTTTGTAAAGAGGCGAGATCGCCTCCTTACTAAAAATTAAAGGAAATACAAAACATCCACACTTTTCACAAAAAGAGAGATTTTGGGATGCTTGCATAATAATCTAAATAAATAAGCATGATTCCAGATACATTATAAAATATCAATAGCAGCGGAAATAAAAGTACTAAGCCTATTACATGGCTTTCATTGTTCACTACATGAATTGTTCTCAAAGGAAAAAGATAAGATAAAAGGATCTAGCTATAGCAACCTAGTCATCCTTCTAAAAATCTCGAGTTCTACTCCTGAGGTAGCTTCCTTCAAACTTGTCCTTCTCCTTGCTCAGCACCAACACCTGGGTGGTTGGGAAAGTACCTAGCAAGAGGGAAAGGGAAGAAAAAGTATGTGTCGCAAAACTAGTCTAGGATAACAAGATAAGTAAAGCAAGTAAAAATAGGCTAAGGGTTCATCATAAGATGAAGATAACAAGAGTATGAGGCTATATCAAAAGAAACTTGCCATTAACAATTAAATTAAAAGGGATCTGCATGTAAGATAATTATGTCTACCTAACTAAGTAGGGTCTACTAGACCTCTAACCTTAGGTGAGGGGAGAATAAGACATTCCCAGTCCCCTACAATAATATGGTGAGAATAAAACATTCCCCAGGGCGAATAAATACATTTCCTCTATGGTGGTTGTACATAAGTACCGCTATTTTAAATTAAATAGAACATAAATCTACATTCTAGAAAAGTAGTCATGACAAGAATAATCATATGAATCAATAAGTATGGCAGTGGGGTATAAAACCCAAGCGATATGAAACAATAATCAGATTTGAGGCACAAGTAATTAGGGTTTCAAGAAAAGAGAATTAGGTTCAATTAAGCCTCATTAGGGAAGAATATGTTAAGGCATAAAATTTCCCAACTAAGGTGTTAGATGCACATACCTCTTCCTTAGAGCCCTAGGAACCACTTTTCAAAACATTTAAACAAGATCAGGGTCCACTTGTCCTAATATCATAACCATGTTCATGTATTAGAACTATGTACATTAATTAAGGACTTAAAACCCCAAAGTTACCAACTTTTTCTACAAACCACCAATTTACATCCCCAACCCATCTTTACTATCTTGTTTAGGTTTTTCTGATCAAAATAACATATAATATTATGTATTTTAAAGATATGGACTTTTAGATGCATTTTTGGTGATTTTTAACTAATTAATTCATTTTCTAGAAAATCACCTTTGACAAAACTCGAAATCAACCTTTGGAAATATTTTTTTAGAAAGAGCACATTTTTTCAAGTTCAGAACATATTTTATTTTTAATTTTAGACAAGCAAGTCAAACGATATGATTTTTTAAAATCAGCCAATCATAGAACAACACGTCATCAAACTGAATAGAGAGAGGAAGAGAGATAGGGAGAGGGGTCTGGCCTGTGACTTGGCCCAACCGTGAGCTGCCAAGTCATGGGTCAACACCACGTCACCAGCATTAAAGCCAAATAGAACAAAACCAGATGATGAGATTACCCTCGCGTGAGAAATAAAGAAAGAAGAGAGTCAGAGGGGTAAAACAAAGATCTCACACAAGAGGTCTCCTTCCCCATGAAAACCTGTCATGGATACTTGCTCGTGAAGCGGGTTGCAACTGAGAAAAGAGGGAAAACTTCTATATGTGATTACTAGAAAAACTAAAAGGGCAAAAAGCAAGAGGGAGGTCGGGGGAACTTACTGCTAGTAGGAATTTATTAGAGGAGAGGAGAGAAGAGAGCATCAACCTCCGCAAACCAACCTCAAACTGAGACCACCGCCGGCGAGTACATGAATGCAAAGGAGAAATTGGGTAGAGAGAACAATTTCTCTAGGGCCAGCGGTTCTCATAGTACCCATATATATAGGTGGGGATGAGAGAAGTAGCGAGGAGGAAAGTGGTCATAAGGTGCTTCAAAGAAGGTATTGGGTGTTTCCTTAAATCATGATGAAATTGTATGAGTAAGGGCTCAAAAGATTTGTAATCAAATTTAGAAAGTAATGGCAAAAGAATCGTGAAAAAAGAGCAAGAAAGGAGGGAGATATGATCATTCGAAAATTGCAAAACTAGTGATACACTATTCATGTCATCGCAAGGTAGAAGACAACTCGCGGGTCGTTAGATCGCGATCCAACGGTCAAGATCTCACGTGCATCTACCACATTAATATAGTTGCCAAATCTAAATAGGACTATAGTTCATTATTTAATTATTTAACTTTTTCTCTTTCCTTATTTGAGGGTGCAAATGACCTCCAAAACTTATGAAAATTGATACCCAACCTATTTTGACATGAGGAATCCGAATATGCAATTAGATTTGCCTTTTGAAGAGTTTTACTATGTTATTTAAGCAAATCTTATTTTCTCTTTCCTCATACATTAATGACTCTATGGTTCTCCAAATATAATGAAACTTAACTCATAAGTATTATTAAGTATGTTGGATACAAATTTGCCATTATTTCCATTTGTTGAAGTTGTTTGTTATTTTAAAAAATGATTTGAAGGTTTTACACACATTCTCTCTCCTAAATTGACCTTCTCATCAAATATTTTTCAAATTGAGTCAAAATTCACCCAAAAGCATATTTTAACATATATAACATGAATTTGACATTGTTTTATTTTTTTGAAGACTTTTATTATTTTATTTAATACGTTTAAATTTATCACTTATCCAATCCTTTTAATTTATTAGAAGCATCTAGAAACTCTCTAAAAATATAAAAATTGGCCTATAAGAAATAATGAATGTGAGAAACACGAAGACATTAATTAATTTTTTCAATATATATTTAATATTTTTGGTTTTTAAATCATTTTCTCTCTCCTAAATAAAATAAAATATTTAACATTGACCAAATTAGATGCATATTCACACATAGACTCATTTTGACATGTAGATTATGAATTTGAGGTTTATTTCTAATTTAGAAGTCATTTAATAATTTATTTAATAATTTGGAGAAAAACTCATATTTTCTAATTCCAATTAATGCAAAGATGATTATTAATTTTCCAAAATTGTGAAACTTGTCATTAAAGAAAACTTTAACTCAAGGAAATGAATCTAAAGTTATCTTTAACCAACTAGTCTTCCTTTTATGAATTTTAGCCCATTATCCAATATCACCACTATTTCTCATATTAAATAATTCCATATCACATTAACATGTTTAACACCTTATTATTCATTCTTTTTTCTCTTCCTTGCTCCATAAGGCTAAGGAATGATCTGGAATGAATTATTTTATCATTATCTCATATATGTGGTAAATTTTCATATTAGACCCTTATTAAAAATATTTACTGAGGTATTTGTGTATAAACTCAAATGTTGGCATAAATGGTGATCAATACTACTCCCAAACCACTAATAATTCCAGAAATTGAATATTAAGGCTAAAAAGGATAGAAATGAGAGGAAAAGATGGGAAAGAGGGCCAAATGACAAAATGTCCAGGATTCGGTATGTTACAGCACTCCACCCCTTAAAGAGGATTTCGTCCCCGAAATCACAAGTAAGGAGGGAAGGTGAAGGTGCAACATCTCATCACAAAACTTCAGGTTATTCCACCAACCATAACTTCCACCAAAAAACTCATCGACATATACTTCACAAGCATCTCGACACAGGTCAGGTTCTCGAGGATCACCTAGGATTCCACTATTAATATTATTTTTATAAGATTTAACATTATTAACGTTTTTGGCATATTAGCATTATATTTATTAGGATATCACATTATCATTATTATTCTAATTATGTCATGTAATATTCACTTGGTTGCCAAAATAATTATATTTCATTATTATGCACAATTAGAGGTTACTCAATTATCTCAATATATTTGATCATTGATAGTTTGGATTTACACTTCATTATCCTCATATATGTGGTAAAATTATATATTAGACCCTTATTAAAAATATTTACTGAGGTATTTATGCATAAACCCAAATGTTGGCATAAATGGTGATCAATATACTCCCAAACCACTAATAATTTCACAAATTGAATATCAAGGCTAAAAAGGATAGAAATGAAAGGAAAAGATGGGAAAGAGGGCCAAAAGACAAAATGTCCAGGATTCAGTATGTTACACATGTTGTCTCTACAACTCATAGTTCATTGAGCATAGAATCAGGAACTTGACATCCATAACATCTTCATAGTGGTTCCAGTAAGCATCCATGTCAGCCTTAGGTGCATTGGGAGCGGGTTGATTTGGCTCTGGTGTCTCCAGGACATAGAGCTTGCACACTTGAGTGAGAATGATTCTCAACATCCTGAACCAGTCATAGAAGTTATTCCCATTCAACTTGTCCTTCTCAAGGACCGATCACAAAGAAAACTTGTTTGTGTTGGTAGTTAGATTCTATAAAAGAAAATTTGTAAGTTTTGACAAAACACTTTTGATTCGATAAGCTGGATGATATTAATAAGACTTTTAATTAATTACAGCTTCCACTAATTTTTTAAAATTTATAGCCCTCACATATCAATTCAGAACATACAACCTTCTAGTGAGACAAGACCCAAAATAAGTAAGTTATTATCCGGTCAATGCCAACATCCATAGCCAATTATTAAGGTATGCAACATTTGTCAGTTGCTTGTCATGCAATTATCGGATAAATGTTGTGTACAACTCTTTGTCACATTCATCTATATGCTTCTAGGCACTTAATCTCATTAAGGTCACCTAATTAAGCCTTATCCAAAATTCAACACGATAGTAATGCACCCTACTCGGCAGGCCCACATAACTACCCTCACACTTCTACGAGATAGACGATTCACACGCTTGGCGTGCCCACACTTATTCAATCAAGGTTTTCATGTGTGCTGCTTATGAAAAGCATCTAAAACTTATTAATGTATTGAGAGATTTATTTTTATATAAATACATATACATGTCCAATCACTGCATACTAATATGTATCATATATATACTATATCCACAAATGAAACATGCAATTATAAAATATGAGTGATGGTTATGGCCAAACTAATGCAATTCCTTGGAGACACGAGGAACTTCTACCACCTAAGGTCCACGTCATGTGTAGAAACCTATTGTTTAAGAAGATCTATGCTGGAACCAGTCTCAGTCAATCGACTCAACTATTGAGTTGATTGGTTGGTCTCTTATTTGGTCAGTTGGTCTCATGGGTCATTTGATGGGTCTCTGGTTCAAGCGATGTCTAGACTCCTCCAGATGATAGGTTGGGCCACCAACCGATCGTTTGGGTCCTCCTGTCATCTAGAATCCTCGATCCTCCATTTGATCGATTTGACTTCTAAGTCTGTCAGTTTGTCTGGTGTCGAACGCCTTCCTTTGTCAAAATAGAATATAAAACTATCTTATTTCTATTTAACTCATTACATTACAATAGGGAAACCTCAAGTTACATTCGAGGGGAGCATAAGAAGGAAAGTATTAATACTTATCAAAATGGAAAAAGAAAGAGAGGCTTAGTATGCAACATGTGTTATAAAAAATGAATAAAACATTCAACCATGCACAAAAATTAAGGGGATATTGGCCATAACCACACTCACATCCACCATCAAAACTAATTTTAGGACAACACATATAAATTGCATATATATATCATATCATATATACATAGGGATCGTATGTGGTATTTAATCAGATATGCACATTAATCGTTTAAATATTCGCTTCGCATGTGAAATATAAATGATAAAATAAAAATATGATCATATTGATTAAAACTCAAAACATAGTAAATTGACATGGCTATGATACTACTATTGGGTAATATGGCAACAAATATGATAGCAAAAATAAATATTTACTTTCCATATTCCCCTTAGATAGCAGATCATGTCAACAACTATAGGTTGGGAAGGAAGGTTGTAAGAGATATACCTAGTACATGATCAAGTCCAATGAATACCCTAGTAGCGGTGTGCTTCTTTTGCAAGCAACTCTCAGACAGTTGTCAGTGACAAACTCTTGGTTTAGCACTATGGATGACAATTGGCGACGTCCTCCTAGCGGGTGGCAACAACCTCCATGCCTCTACTAGTCTACATGGACCATCGGGAAGTCTATGTTTCTCTACCAGATCCAACGGGAAGGAGTTGTCTCTTCGATTGTCAACATGCTAGCATTGATTCACTCTCATGTGTTGTTGTCTCTCCCTTTTACGGGTAAGACTTGTTCAGGCTCTCTAGTTACCACAACTAGAGAGGAAAATACTTGTCAGAGAGTATTGTTATCATGTGAAAGCCTTGACTACTACTCTATTTATATGAGGGGTAGGGTCAGGATTTCTAGATTGATTGGGGGTCGAAGAGATGGAATTTGATGATTTTTTTAGAAATTGCGAACCATGAAATGATCTGTTCATCCCTGAACTATACATGTGAAATTGGTTCAACACTTGAACTGGTCAGTTCATTTTCTTTCATATTTTCACCCACATTGGCTTTCAGTATACGATTAATGCACAACATGACTTCAATATCAATCCTTGATTCAATCATATTGATCATTGAATTGGGGATTTATAAGTTGAATCAGTCATTTCAGATTTTGAACCGATTAGTTCACTAACTAAACTGTTCGATTCATGTCCCACTTCAAGCAATGTTCAACCAATGTAGTTTAAATTGGCCTAACACTAGAATCGATTGGTTCAACTCTTGAACATGTCAGCTCACAATCTTATCAGTCAATTGTTGTTTAATTTGAATACCTAAACACTTTAGTAATGAATATAAACAATATGCATGAGTAAACTCCTTTTCCAGGTGCATCCTGTATGTGTGACCCTATAGGTCTGAAGTTACGTTGGTAGTGAATCTCCATAACCAATTTATGACATAACAAGATGAGAGGTATCTAGAAACACATTATTGTTACCCAAGTAATTGAAAAGTTGGAGAACAACTTCAACCTACAATCCGTTATCAATGCAATTTTGATTATATTTCCTTTGTCTCTAATATCTAGATTGAACTCAAGGTAGGAAGCATCATTCTATTCAACATTCAATCCAAGTTCCATGAACTAAAGCATATTGTTGTGATACACATGAACTCAATATCTCTCATGAGAATGGCCAAGTATTTCTTAGCCTCACTTATCAAGTGGGTAGGATATTAATCTCCTATAGGAGGGACAAATCCCATCTACATCACTCACAGTCAATCCCCATGTGTCACAATATACCCGAGCACCACCTTTAGCAGCCCTTATTCAGGGTCACGTTGGATGATGTCAAAATACATCAAACAACATGTGATAAGTGTATTGACTTCAGGTCTAAGAACCACAATCACCACTTATCATTATGAGAGTTGATTCTAACTATCATTCCACGGTCTCCATGTATAACTCTCAAGGTGGATCTATCCGATACATTGATGTGTCTATGTGTTTGACTTGATATCTCATATCATGACTAATGAGACTTTATCATCAATCAACACACACTCTAGTTTTATGTATTACTATTGTCTATTTTCTTCGATAGTAATATCTGACTAGGGACATAAAAAGAATGTACATACTCTTATCATACATATGATCTCATTGTTCAGGTCCTCAACCTAAAGATATATGTCATAGAGTAGAACCATTCTTTAGACATCTACTATGTATGTGTCATCATCTCATGATCGAGACAAACATAATAGATGGAAGTACCTTTATAATTATCAAATAAATTACATGATGCCCCATTACAATCATCATACGATTGGCTCTGTGGGCATACATTCCAACATATAAACATTATAATTTCATTTGGAAATGTTAATTTCTTGCTTGTTTCTCATTTCCTTATCTTTTCTATGGTGATTGATTTTTTAGGGAATAGAATGTGACTTTAGTCTCTTTATTATTAATTTATTCACCTTATTATTAATTTAGTCAACTTTTTTCTTCAAAAATGAGCTTCCCAACAATTTAGATTAATTCAATTAATAAATTATTTGTTTTTATTCATTTATCTTAATTCATCGAATTTAATCACAATTTCTTAAAAAAAATTGTCTATAGAATTTGATCAAGGTGCTATGCTACAATAAGATCCATCTACTTGTGGGTGATGTCAAAGAGTTGTCAAGTTTAGGTAAAATAGTCTAGGAACTTTTCTCTAGGCACACGTGCAATAATCACATATCACTATCTCATATGAGCCAAGATAGAGTGGATTCATCTTGTGAATATAGTTTCATGGACAAAATCCATAAAGAATCATGGCCTTTTGTTTGAACATTTGGTGGAAATTTCGAACCTTATGGAGAATCAAGTGTGAGGTGCCCATAGTAAGTCTATCAATTCTATTGAGCCCTTTGGTGAGGAGTTGAGGGCCCTTAAGTCTTATAAAAAATTGGGAATACCAAGGACAAAGGAAACCACAACAACAACATATGCCAAAGACATAGTTCTAGATTTGAAGATGAAATTTTGTCTAGGTTGAAAGGCTTTATGAGGTTCAAAAGACTGCGAATAGGTTGGAGCAAAGATGGGACCAACTTTCTCTTACACTTTCCTACCATGAGGAGGGGATACTTTTTTCCCAAACAACAGTGAACCCCAACAATGCAAGTGGCCCAATGGGTATTCTTTAAAACTCATATATTCTAGCCCCAGTGCAAGTGCAACCCAATTATCGATATGAAGTCTCACCTAAATGTCATAAACCTCCACCACTAAAACCACCCTACCAATACACCTACCACTACCAATACTCCCCTCCACCTTGTTTTCAATACCAAGGACCACCACCACCTCCTCCACAACAACAACAACAAGGTCCCTTTCTTCACCATGGAAAAGTTAACTTTGTGACAGTTCTAAGGAATAGAAGAGTCATTGAGAATCCAATGAGTCAAGGGAATGTTGATACTATGATTATGAGTGTTAATTTAGGGCTTAATCTTGTGTCATTTCCCCCTTGATTCATATTTAAACATGTTACAATGCATATTATTTCTCCCAATAAATTGTTCATTGTCAAATTCATTCATGGAGGTTCCTAGCATGTTTTTTCAGGTGCCTTGGCCATGCTTTAGATGGACGGAAGAAAATAAGGAGGATCTAATAGTTTCACTACCCTTAGAGGAGCCTAAAGAGAGTCCAAGAGCTTCCCCAACCTACACTTAGTAGCTAAGGGTCAAGCTAAAGAAAATGACTCAATGGATTGCATGAATATTAAAGTGTAATGAAAAGAGCCCAACATGGTCTTCGGACCACAAAATTTGTGCTACAAATGCCAAAAACCATAGAAAAAACAATGAAGAGGCAAACTCCAGTGATCTCAACAGCATGACCATGCTAAGAAGACCCCATCACAGTTGTGCCAGCTAAAACATCTATGCTGCCAAGATTTCAATAAGCATGTGCCAAGGAAAATGACCCACACTCAAACCACATACCATGTTCATGCTTCCTAGCATGGACATGTCACCTCAAAGCCATAATGGTCATGCTTCCTAGAACAGCCATACTATCAGCCTCCAAAACCCCATCTTCCATTGTCATTTTTACTTCAACACCATGGTTGTTCTCTCCTAGCACACCCATTGCACCACTCCACCACCACGGCCGTTATGCCTAGAACACCCGTGCTACCACCCAGACCCTATTTCTTCCTAGATATCATATTACCAAAATACCCCCACTCAACCCTATGCTTAACAAGCAACTATACAACCATTTGTGGCAGGTTAGAGCTAGAGATTAGCCACTCCAATCATTGAAGGAGCCACCTACTCATATCCTACTCATTTTCACCTAACTCTCACTCCATTTCAATCATCTCCACCTCAAAACTCTAGTTTCTAGGATTTTGGCCACTTCCATCCATCATGCTATGCTTTCCATCTACCAAGAAGAAATAAGGTTGTGCATCTACAACTGGAGGTGAAGAAGCAGGAGTCTTCACCAAGCATTTATGGCTATCAATTCCTCTACTACTTCTTACGTTATTTTTTATTTTATGAGTAGGTAAGTCTGCTAAGTGGGTTGTTTGGGATGGAAAATGTGATTTGATATTGTGTTCGGGTAAGCAATATGTAAAAGCTATAATTTCATTTACTAATAATTATCTTATACTTCTATCTCATTTACCATGGGCTGGTTTGTGAACTTTGCTTGAAGACACCTAGGTTGTAGGGGAATGGCTTATATGTAGCTATTTTGGAATTTACTCTAGGTCCAACTAGTAGTTCCCTAGCTAGCTAGCCATCTTCCAACATATATATCCACTCTCCTACTCATAGGTTTGAGATATAAGTAGCTAGCTTGGAGACACTTAGTGCCATTGGCTTGGAGATACTTATAGACTAGATGGGAGGTGGCATGAGGTGTAAGCGTGGAGGCGACAAATGCAGTAGAAACAACAAAAATCTCCATGTTTCTTACTAGAATATCTCATCAACAATGATGTATTCAAAAGGATTGTGTGCAAGTCATCCCTTCTCATGGAGCAATTCTAATGTTGTCCACCTTGTGTGATGATGTGTGTCACTCCTAATGTGCATGGATGATCCTATAATACGTCCTATGAATGCATCAGCACAACACATGTGTCTCTATGTAGTATAAATGGATGGATTAGAACTCCTCATTGTATTTCTTGAGCCAACAGGAAGGAGAAACCTCTCGCTTGGTGATGTGTTGGCTTCACGATTGTTCTTCTTTACTCTCTCTCTCTCTCTCTCTCTCTCTCTCTATGTTAAAGAGGATGATGGTTAGGGTTTGCATACAAGAGTGTGTGTCTACGATTTGATCATCATGCCCCATTAAACAGGGGAGGTAAGGAAGCAGGGTTTTCAAAACCCTAGAAACAGAATGGCAATGACTGCATTTAAAGTGGGCCACTCATGGACAGTCAAATATGAACTTAATATTCTATAATCACACCATTAACTATACAATTAATGAAATTAGTCAGTTGATTAATTAACTGATTGGTTGATAACATTCAATTATAATCTAATGATTAGCCACTCGATTGACAAACCCAACCGATTACTCAAGATTTCTTGGTTGACTCATTACATGAGTGATAAATTTAGGCCCACTGAAGTGGATTAAAACTTTTAGACAATTTTCTTAAATTTCATTCCAATATTTGTTCATGTTGATTATCTAAACATGTTAGTAATCAATATAACTTGGAACACTTCCAATCATGTCGACAATTATACTCTTATTCCAGATTTTTAGTGAATCCTTTGTGTTTGACCCTATAGACTCCACATTACATTGGTAGCGATGTACATAATCAAATTATGACCTCACAAGTGATGATTGGTATCTAGCAAGATGTGATTTCCACCCAAGTAATTGGAGAATATGGAGAACAATTCGAACCTAGTATTGTGACCAACGTTACATTGATTGTATAATCCATTTTTCTCTAATACCTAGATTGGATCGGAGGCATGGAAATGGAATCATATTAATGTTCAATCTTTCTTCTTAATTTAGAGTAGACTATTTGAGATACACAAATGCTCAATATCATATATTGACTCACATGATCATGTCCATGCATATCTTAGTTTCACTCATCAAGTGGTTCAGATATCACTTCAATGGGAGGGACAAATTCCATCTACATTACTCACAGTGATCCACATGTGACACAATGCACCTAATCACTACTTGTATAGAAACCCTTATTCAAGGTCATGTTTAATTATGTTAAAGCACACTAAACAACATGTGATCACTATAGTGACTTCAAGTCTAAGGACCACAATCGCCACTATCACATTGAGATGTGATTCTAACGGCTAATATTGGATTCCATGTATCACACTCAAGTGGGTTTGTCCAATACACTTGTTCATACCAAGTACATTTGATTTGTTATCTAATATCTTGACTAATGAGATGTAGTCATCAATCAACACACATACTGGTGTTAATGTAGTATTGGTGTTCTAATTTCTACAAGAATATCTAACCAGGAACTCATATAAGAATGAATACTCTTAACATACACATGTTCGCATATTTCATGTCATCAACCTAAAATCACATGTCACTGGGTCATAAATTATTGGGACATTATTGTATTTATTCATTACCTCATATTTAACAAACATAATAATCGAAAATTCTTTTGTTAATATCAAATCAAGATGTACCATTACAATCATGATATTTTTGGCTCTTAAGGCATACCACCAACATTAAGAACCTCATCTAGACCCTCCATTACTACCCTTGGTCACCAATTATCCTAAGTGTTCCCATTCTAAAAACCTTGACTTATTGGATCATGGTTGAATTCTATGCACCCTAATCGAATGAGCCTTGTCATGTTAGATAGGGGTGATAGGGACTAGTTCCCCTATATGCACCCTATTACATCCATGGCAATTTAGTAGTTTAGGGTAGTTCTATAACATCTTAATTGATTGTTTGGTTAGATAATATAATTGAATGAGTGCTTTTTTCATTTTATGACCCCAACCTAGGTGATAGTCACATTACCATAAACAACCCACACCTCTATTAATTGCTAAAACCCTAATTTATATCTTTTTTAGTTAGTGCTTTCTTAATTAGCTTTATACCTTTTATCCTTAGTTACTTGCCTTTTTCATGGTATCTAGACCTTTCTAGTGTAGCTAGTGTTACTTTGTAATTGATTACGCTTACTTTAGTCATTAGCTAGTTAAGCCCATTCCTTCCTCTTTTGCCTAAATTTCCAATGAAGTGTCTCTTTTGCCTAGTTAAGCTAGTTGTCATATCTAGTTTGATAGTTATTATTTTTTCTTTAGGTTAGTCTCTAGTGTTATTCCCTTTTTCTTGCCTTAGCATAATTTCTTATGTCTTGCTCAATTTCCTTGCTTTTCTAAGTAGAATTGATTTTGTCTAAGGTTAAAGTATGTTTTGCTTCTTGCCTTTCATTAATTACTTGACCCAAATAATGTAACTCCCATAATCAAGATTAAATCATTGAACCCCATCCTCCGCTTTAGGAACCTAGCCCGAACAAACTAAGCTATAGTATCCCTCTCTCCCTTTGGTTCGACCCCGACTTTCCATTCTCTATACTACTCCCAAGCCCATGCTATTGCAGATTTTCTTAAGAGTGCATCCAAATGGGGTTTATAAATATTCACAAACCATGTTGTGCCCCTAAGGCACGTCCAACCACATCCATTGGTTGGGGACACCCACAGCTGCATGAACATCATCCAACTGAAAGGTTTCTTTTGACATCCACTTGGATAGTTACGTTTGCCTCTCTTTTATGGGAGCCTTGTGATCTTATTTAGTATCCCTTTACCTTAATATTTACCAGTTTATCATACATGTACATACTAGCTCTTTTTTATGCTTTCTACTTGTTCTCATTCTGTGGGTTTTGTATCTAAGGTCTGACCATGTTGCCCATGTACATATACAAGAGTAAATATTCTTTTAGAGATAGAATCTAGAGGTTGGGCTCTCCTTTTATAGATAACCAAGTACAAATATGTCATGTAGTCTAATTATGTGTCCATCCATGTAGGTGTCGATCTCTAAAAATAATATGGTAGGCTAATGAGATGTTTCATATTTCTAGAAGACACACTCTTTTCCTATATATAGGAAAGAATGGGAGTACAGGTGAACTTAACCTTAATGTGCCAAGATAATTAGGCTCGTAAGACATAATAAACTACATAAATAATTCTAACACTTCCCCCTCAAGATGGAGTATAAGTGAAACATATATCCAACTTGGACTTACAAGACTCAGATAGATGATGCAAAAAATAAAAATATCGCTCCAATACAAGATTTTCACTCACCCTTAAACGTGACTCTCCAACTAATAAAATATTTGTAGACGCCTCCTTTAAAGTTATGTTCTGCATGCTGGAAATACTTGAGCTTTGGAGAAGATCTTAAGAAGTGCATATGGAATGAGGAACAAAACATCATCAATATGGAGTAGACAATAAAAACATCATGCATACACTATATTCACTGGAAAGAAATGTATGATTGGTAGTGGTAGAGGTATCTTTAAACATAGATTTGATAAGGTGATGATGACCTCAACTAGATCCATTTCGAGTATGACTCTTGGTGTCTTGATGGGAGTGAAAGAAAACATATAAGAAAGATTAAGTAGTCACAATAATAACCATCTTGGCACTTAATAAAGCGCAAAATGCAACTCGTACAAGACATTCATAAAGTAGCTCGATGAATATAAGTCTGGATGAATCATCAACCATGTAGGTGTAAATTTGTAGGCTTGATATTGACAAACTTTTAAAAAGTAACCATCCATATTATTAGATGTATAAGGATCATCACAAAACTAACATCAAAGGGAATAAGAGGCTGTAATAACCTCACCAAGCTCTTTCCCAAAATGTATCTGCGACATATCTAAATCCTTCAACTTGCATAAAAGTGGCAGTCAACTGGAATAAGAGAAACACAAATAGACAATCTATGTGCATATTGTGGAACAAAAACAAAGAAGAACAATGTCATTGGGAAAGATATACACCAATGATGGATTGGAAGCACATTACTTTGTGGGAATAAAGCAGAATAAAGACATGAGCAGATGGATGTGCTGAATAAGAAGAATCTCCATGGATATCTGAATAGCCTACACTAATACACATTATCTTTCTCATACTCTTTCTCCTCATACTCCTCTTCATATATTATTTCTCTCCTCATACTCTCTATCTCCTCTATTTCTCACCACAACACCATATACAAAGTGATTGAATAGTTGGTTTAGAAAAGAGATAATATCCCTCGATACATGAAAATTGATGCACACACGAGGGGTGTAGGGGGTGAAATAGTTAAAAGAGATGAAGAAGAAAAAAATAACGCAGTGCCACCTTAGCTTTTTTTGGTGCTTTATACACTAGAACGTGGTCTTTTGTTTTCCAATATGTCATAGATATAACCGATAACATGAGTCAATGGCTACATGACCCAATTAGATATATTTGAATAGAAAAAAATAAATTGATCTTTGTGTGACCTAAATATGGGGGTGTGGGCTTGGAGCCCCACAAATTAGGTAAAAAATAAGATTTTTATAAGGAACTAGTTAGTGGGCATATTGTGTATGGAGGAAGTTACAAAAATTGGGGGCAGTGGGTAACTAGTGTTGGATTCAATAGTTGTTGGCAATGCTCATATTGATCTATGGTTGATGAACTCAAGAGTGAAACATGTCCTACTCGGAGGTAGCCTCTAAAACCTTGCACACATTTTAGATCCATTCCTCCTTAGATACACTACCATTTATGTAAGAGATCTGACCTCCCCATCCAAGAGCAACCAACTTCAGGAAGAAAAGGCAAGAGCCTAAGCGGTTGTGATGGTAGTTGTTGAGAAAGGAGAAAAAACATCCAAATCTACAATTTGATGATCCATAATTGTCGAGAAAGGAGGAGAACATGATTTATGTGTGGGGATGAGCAGGCCGGTACATGATGTGGTAATTACCGCACTAACAAATTCTCTAGAGAAATAATTATAAGACCCATGACCTAGATTAGTGCTTGAACTTGCTTGCTTTTGCTTGATAAGATTCTTAGACCTTAATCTAATCATTTTATGTGTCTTAATAAATTGTGACTTGCTTATTCTTTCAATTTGGTCCAGTTTGCTTGAAGTTTGACCTAGTTATGCTATGTGTGTTCTTGTTTTGAACCTAATCGCAATTTACCCATGTTGAGGGTTGATCTTGTAATTTTTCATATTTTGGATGTGCCTCCTATGTTTTAGCATCATAAGGGAGAGTATGACGTTGGTAGGCACCTTGTTGTACCTTGGATGTTGAGGTGACATCAGGAGTGGATGTTTAGAATTTGGTTTGGTGCCTTGTGTAGATGGTTGACCTTGTTTGAGTGTTGACCCTTTAAGTTGGTTTTCAGCAACCCCTTTACTCTAATCTCTTCAATCGAAGATGTTTTGGGTGTGCCTTCAATCCCCTATGATCGAACAAGCTTGGATCTCTCTCTTGGGTCAATGAGAGACCTAGGGTGTTGAGGTGTGTTGGTCTTCGACCGATGAGCCTTGTAGGCTATGTTTCTCTTCGACCGATGGTCCTTTGGACCAAGTGAGGTCACTGATCTAACTTGGTTTTCATGATCTTAGTTACATGCATGGCTTTAGTGGTTGCATGGTTTTTCTATGGTGAACAAGTGGCATGTTTAGTTGGACACCTATCCTTTCACATCTCTCTCCACCCTTGAGTATATATACCTCCCTCTTTGCATGCATATGATCCTTTTCCATCCTCTCTCCCTCTCTCATATTTGGAGCTCATCCCCTTTGGTTCTTGGAAGAGAATGAGCTAAACCTAGGAGCAAGGAGGTCGAACCTTTCATTTGGTGATCTAGGGTTGGAGCATCTTCCTTTTTTTATCCTTTATTGATCCTTGTGCTTGGTAAGTGGTTTATCCCTCTTAATCTTGTTTTCTTGAACCTTACCCTCTCTTTTCTCCTCCTTGGCTGAACCATGTCTCTCCATGGTGGTCTTCTGGGAAACTTTTCTCCAATAGTGGTCGAGTCCATGGTTTTCCATGGCAGTACCTATGTGAGATAAAGATCTCCCCCTTCTTCCTTTCTTTTTTGGCCTAGAGTTTGCACCCTCTTCTCTTGAGCTTTCCTTTTTATCTTCGTTTGTTTTTCTTTTCTTGAGGTGATCTTGCTTGGTCGTGGAGTTGATTTGATCTTGACATTTCTTTTCTCTCTTGGAGCTTCATGAATTGAGAGTTGATCTTCATCTCAAGGTGGGTTATATAACTCTCTCCTTTACTATTGTTTCACCCTAATCTATCATGCAAAGCTTATCTTATCTCTAAAATGTGATTATATGCTACTCAATGATGATACCTTATTTTAGGGTTTATGATTTTGTAGTAATCTTGCATAGATTAGCTCTTTTTCTAAACCCTAATTCCCATACTCGAGTTGTATGGATGGTGAGAAGTTGGTGCTTGCATGCACTGCTTGAAATGTTGGTTTTAATCCCCATGATCATGCTTCATCTATCTTGTGGAAGATGGAGGTTTTGGTTCTCCATTACATGTGTTTGGTGTATGATTTTCTCTCTTATTATGGTTTGGTTATCCCTATGTTTTGATGATTGGATTCTAGGGTTTGAATGATGCTTTCTATCATGAACCCATTTTCATGCTTGGTTTTGACTTCATGATGTTGATCACTTTGTTGATCTTGGTTTTGAGATGTTTCCTCTATGTTGATGGTTCCAAATAGCATCTCCTTCACTCGATGAAGTTTCTATGCATTTGGGTCATTTTTGTGATCACCTTTTATTGGTTGAAGAAGATAACCATGTGTCTTCAGCCAAAGAAGTTTGATGCCTTATTTCCTTCAGTCGCCTTGGTTGTATCTCATGTGTTGTTGATGGTTGGACTTCCCCTTAGTCCTTGAGGTGGTGAAGATGTATCTCTTCAATTGCTAATGTTTTCTTCGACCAAGCTTTCTTTATTCGGTTGAAGGTGTGTAGTGCTTCTCTTTGGTCACAGAGGTTGATGGCCTTCGACCATAGTGTGTTGATTCTGTTCGACCATTAAAGTTTTCTATACTTATGTTCCTCATATGTTTGACCTAGTAGTGCTGATGGTTGACATTAATATATGCTCCAAGAATGTAGGAAGTAATGATATTTAGGGTTGATGTTATATGCTGTTTGGAAACCCTAATCGGTTATCTATGAGAAACCCTAATCCTAATCTTGAATATAAGGTGATAATGCTTACTTTCTTAGATGTAATGAAGTATTTTCTCTCTCCTACTTGTGTAACCCTTATGTTGTAGGTTGGATAAACAAATCTTGTGAATGGAGTGATATCTTTATGTTGCACAGGGTGATGATTATGAGCCTATATGAGGCATGATGAGATAATGATGTTGTGTAGGAACTATGTGATTGGGTCTTATGACATAGAAGAGGCTTTATGTCTAGTTTGAGGTGATACCCTCTAGTGATGTGATGAGGGATGGTTATCCCATGACGATATGATAATGGTGATGTTGGGTATAAGGCACTACTGAGATAGTATCATGAGATGATGTCATCAGTCTTATGCTTAATACGTTTTATATCTTTTAGAGTTGCAATCTACCCTTATCTTTGTAGAATTTGTTTAGGGTTTATATGTTGTAACTTGATTTATGCATTAAAAGATGCCCAATTGGCAATAACTAATCAAGTGAAACCCTAATCATGTAGTTTTCCTGAGACATATATCCATCATCACCATTGGTACTTTCTGGATGGTGAAACAAGTAATTCCTAAGGGAAACTCAGAGCGCGCATTGTTGAATATGCATGGGTGCAAGTTGAAGATATATACTTGCATTCAAAATTACATGTTATGGAGGATGACTGCAGTCATGCCCCGGCAGGAGAATGATTGCGGTCACATTTCAATATATATGATGTGATAGAGGACAACTGTGGTTGTACCTCAGATGATTGGGTTTGTATACCCTATTTTCTAGTGTCGTGATATACCAAGGAAGACTAGGCTGATTTGTAGTTTGAATCTATATGTTAATGCGACGAACTCATATTGACTGAGGGTGTGGGAGATCATAGGAGTCCGATCCTCCTAGATCTTGTATGGCACTGATTTCAACTTAGCAGTGGTCAATTTGAGTATGAGTGGTACACCTCATCTCCACAAGGCATGATAAAAGACATAATACAACCGTGTGGTATATTTTCTTAGGGTTAAACACGAATCACATTGGATGACCTTTTGCCTTATTTCTTATATTGTTTAGTTGATAGCAGTTATCATGTTCTTCATATTCCTTCTAAAAGTATATGATGTTCTACTGATCAGTGGTAGCTTCTTAATATGCCTAAGTTGTGTTATTAGTTTTTAATTATTCATTTAGTTGAATCTTCTCATCCTATTAATAATATTACTTTTCCGCTATATATCTACTCTGTATTAACAATAGTTGTTGGTACAGAGTTATATCTCTCGATGGGACGTTAATCTCATCCCTTGGGTTTCCACATCTTTTAGGTGGTCGTGCATAATGCGGTAGAGATCGCGTGGTTGAGGAATAGAAATAAGGGGATCAATAGCTGACAAAGGTTAGATATACTGCTAGTGTTTTGTAGTAGAGTCCTATGTGTCATCCCTATACTCTCAGGTCCTTAGGAGAGTTTTGTAGATGTACATCGATATGACATTTTTGGTAGTATGTCGTGGTTGTACATGTATGGCTTGTATATATGAACATGTTATCTTTTATAACAGGTTTCAGGTTGTGGCAAGATGGCCAGTGTATAGTAAAGTGTGTACCTTTTTGGTACCATATGTGTTACAGGTGGCACAGTTTGTGAATCTTAATGTTTATGTTTCCGCTTGAGATGGTTATATCATATCTATTTTAATTTACCCTGTTTTGTGGTAATGTGGTTGTTAGTTGATAATTTCGCGCTTTGTTTTGAGTAATCTCGCTTTGGTGTGATCGGTGTGTCACAATAATATTCTAGTTTTTATCAAAATAATGTGCAATAATACCACCCACAAGTGGATGGGTCTTATCTCAATATAGTAAAGGATTGAATCCCAAGGGAAAACTTTTTTAAGAACCTTTCTAGCTTATATTCGGTTAACTAAGACTAAAATTTTAAACTAACAATTGATTGGATTGAATTAAATTAAATTAATTTCAAAGGGAAATACAAGTGAGATTAAAACTAGGTCTAGATTAATGTTGACAATTAATAGAGAGGAATCAAAGTTTCACCACTGCTACATGCACAACACTCCGTCACATATCCAAACTTGATATAACCATTCAATTGGAGCAAAAGCAAGTTTTCATCTGTTAGGTGTGGGAAAATTGCATAGAAATATCTGTGAGCATGATGTCTCATTCGTCACATATTATGCATCTACTACTCTAAAGGCATCCCTTCTGAAGTTCTCATCTAGGTGTCAACCAATTTAAATGATATTAAAAAACTAAGCATTGAAGTTCTCACAAACTAGGATTACAATAGATCATACAAAGTGGGAGATTCCAAGCCACTAAAATTGCAATCAAACGATTAACACTGAATTTAAAGAGTTATATTCAAGCCATAGATCATAAAAAATGGACAAGTACAAGTAGTGAGGCTAATCATTGAACCCTAATGAAAGGGACTACTTGCTCCTCATAGTGAGATCAGAAACAACAACAGAGGGGGAAGAATTGTTTGTCATCATGGTGAATAACTGAATCACACCTTGATGTAGCAAGAGTTATCTTCTAACACTATGAAGAGTTTGATCTAACAAAGGAGGAGGAGCTACCCAAGATTTGGCATCAATGGGTCTCCTTCTTTGCTTCTTCCTCCCTTGGATATGAACCACAGATGGGGGAGGAGGATGGAAGGTTGGCATAGAGGAAACGCCCACCCTCTTATGAGGTTGGGATCTTCAAGTTGTGCCAAAGTGGATGTCATCGGTGAGAATATCAGATGGGAGGATGATGGTGATAGTATTCCATGACTATATATAGAGTGTGACATCCTTGCAAAGTCGTCCAAAATAAGATCTATGATCCCCCCTTTGGAGGCGGGGGCCATCTATTTATAGGATACGTCTCAATGAAGCATAGAGAACCCATCATGAAAGAAGCAGAAGGTGATTCATTAGAGTGTTTTGATCTGCTCACTTGTCGGGTCTAGAAGAGTTATCGATCTGGTTCACCATTGGGGGATTGCCACATAGTAAGATCTCATTACAACAAAATATGATAAGGGTCAAGGTTGAATCCTTGACCAGATATATCTAAATCCTTGACCCCAAATCATTGGTTAGGGCATGTCCCTGACCATTTTTCCCTAAGTGAGCCTTGGTGAGCAGAAGGTTCTTGTCAGATCTCACCCAAAAGATACATCAACACTGGTTAGGGACAAGTCTTTACTCAAAGCCAATGCCTTCAAATTACCATGTATTTTAGCATGCACATACCTTTTATATCATTAGATTCAATATCATGAATGTATAATCAATAAATTTACGCAAAAGTAAAAAAAACCTTGCCAAAAGTCTACCATATATTTATATATTTATTTTCCAAACACATACATTTTTTCACCCACAACTCAAAGCATACAAAAATAATTCATGTTCCATCAAAAACAAATATGCACATCTATGTTAAAATATTTCACAATATTCCAATATTTTACTTGATTTACATATAATACAATGAAGACCGAACTAGTAATTTTGCAACAACTTCTAATCTATGTCATCTCATAGAGTTTATGGTTGAGAACTTTGTCTGCTATTGCTTTCACTGCTTCCACCACGAGAGTTATCTCCATTACCATCATATCTTGTACCTCGAGGGCTACCGTGATTATCCTAAATGAACAATCATATAAGTCAATTAATTCATCAAATGTTACTTGTTGGAATACTTAAATGTTAGCATAACTAATGAGATGCAAAAAATATTCACTTACTTGATTATTAGAAGGATGAAAATATATTATATTTAAATAGAGATGTTTTGATAGACAATAAAGGATATAAACAACAAGTGACATGCTCTAATATCATGTACAAGCAAGAAATAAATAACATAACTCATTTACATATAAATAAGTGACAACAACGACATCTAGCCAATAAGGCAATTTTGTAAAAATAACTACACATAAGCATAATAAATAAAGTCAAACAAATATGAAAGGAGTATTAACATATATATATATATACATTTTATAAAAAAGGTACTTCAGTTAGAAGTGGTCTCAGTAGTGATGGTATGGGAAAAGGAGAGTACAAAGTCCATTCAATGGAGGTTAAAGATTTTCTTGCTAGTAGGAGCCAAACAAAAAATGCTTTTAGAGACAAGGCAACCTTGGACCATGATGCAATCATATTACATCTCAACTGGACATGTATCTTTCTAGGTTTTCATAGTTTTATCTTGTATATTCATAATGATACCGTGAGCACTTTAGGATGCCATCAAGATATGTTTTCAGATACCGCTATACAATTACAACCTGTCTTTGCTCAATGGGTACAAAACACTCATGATTTAGCATCCCGTACAACAGCTCCAGGTGCAACAACAAGCACTAGTTTAACTTGGGGAGGCAATGAATTAGTAACAATAGGTGGCAAAGTAGCTTTGTTACCTATTCCATCAGAAACTATAGATTTTTGGTACATCACATTCATGCATTTACGATCCATGTGACTGTGTTGATACTACTGAAAGGTGTCCTATTTGTTCGCAACTCGCGTTTGATACCTGATAAAGTAAATCTTGGTTTTCATTTTCTTTGTGATGGACCTAGAAGAGGATATCCGCTTGGGAATTTTTCTATAGTGAACAAACATGTGAAGTCAAATAATGCATTTCAGACATCAATGAATCAAATTAAAAAAGTGAAAAAAAAGAATGAAAGAAAGTTCTCTACTCTTTCTATATTGTTTTGAACTGCATATCATTATGTAGAACAAACAATCTCTTATACATTTGTTTCTATTTTGGAATTTGCAGCTTTGAGCCTGAACCTAGAAAAGCAACAAGAAAGGTGCCACATTCATAGTGATAAACATATGCGGTGAACCATCTTATGTTATACATCATAATGATCTCATCAAATTTGTATTACATAAAAGTTGATGACCAGATGCATAAGATAAAAAAAATAAGAAGGTGGCATTTTCCCAAAGTATTGTTGTAGCACATGAAAAGTGACGATCGAATGCATAACATCAAACACCATTAACAACCAACTATTAATAACTACACCACTACCAAAACATGATAAGAAAGTGGTGCTTTCATTATTTATATGCAACAAAACTACCATTACCTTGTGCTGACTTGTTGGAAATGTCTATACAACTATCGAGAGTACATCTTGAATTGAACTTTACTTTGTAAACTCAAAACATTTAAATTCAAGTACAACACTTCAGTTGGGTTGTGATGTCCTCACTCCAATGATGCGTAGAGTGGAGGTGGATGAGAATAAAATAATGACAAAGTAGTTTTATGTTGATGGAGGAGATGAAAATTTGGGAAAAGAGAAAGAAGGGTGATGGGTTCAAATGGACTCTAATTAAAGCAACAACAAGGCTGACGAGAATGTATGGCATTGGAAAATTTGAGAGAAGTTGACATGACTTTGATTTATAGGAGGCCGATAGGTTCTTACCCAAAACACTAAACATGGAAGGACGGTGTCGTGATGGAAGAAGGAAATGAGAATAAAGGAATCAACCTTGTCAGATCATAAAACCTAGCCACAGAGGATGATGTTGCCATTGCCAAGGGGTGCGCCAGTGAATGAAAGCTAGCGGCCAGCGTGCACCACCTAAGTTGAGAGATAGGGTTGTCATTGGGGGATGTAGCATGAAACGAAAACACATAATCTTCTGTCAGGTGCAAGATTACAAGCAATCATCATAGATGTCTAGTCCATCCTCTCTCAAGCTTAGGATCAATCTAGATTATAAGGTTGTCTCTCTCTCGAGATGACAAACAAATAATCACAATAAAACTATATGATCATTAGCTTAAGCATTCTGACATTCTCATGTGTTCATGCAACTCCATATTACTAGATAAGGTTAATGCTACTCTTTCAAGGTACTAACAATCAAACATCACGAGATGGTAGCTAATCATACAAGTGAAACATTAAGACCAAGAGTATGGATATAATCATTACTAAGAGCATATATTCAATGGATATCAATATTACATGTTGGGAGAGCCTTAGTGGAAGGGCCAGAGACTAAAAATAAAATTGGTCAAGGATTGTCTTGAGGATTAAATTTAATTTGATTAGGACTCTTATTCCTAATCAATTAGCCTTGACCCTTATCATGTTTTATTCTAGTGTCTTCATTGGGGGGTGGAGCAGAAGCTCCATCAACAGTTGTTCATCGGGGCTCAAAATCAATAAATTGGATCAAAGTCGTATACAATTACATAGAACTAGGGAGAACTAAATATAGGCAAATTCAAAGATAAATTAAGGGATCTAAGTTCAAATTTGAATTAAAAATGCAATCAAAGTTAGGATGAATATGCATTCATCAATATTCTATCTAACAGATAATGATAAGAAAGCCATGAGATACACATCCTACCATAAAGTTACCACTACGACCTCACATGTGTTACTACTTTCAATCACTACAATCAAGATTTGGCTGATGGATTACAAGTATCAAAAAGCTTTAGTAGTGCGAGCAACATACGGTGGAGGAGTAGCTTTTGGTAGAGGAGTTGTGTGCCAAAATGCTTTTCATTGTAGGGTTAGCAGGGAAGTGATGACTGCATAGATAAGACTTGGGGAGACAAATAAATGTTGGTGATGGTGGGGGTGGAGAGTGCTTAAAAAGATTGGATTTTGTGAAAGAAGAGAGTAGAGGACCATAGAGGCCGGGATGAGGCCTGATGGATGGCTAAGTCAAGAAGAGATGAAGGCCTCCCACCTGCAGTAGCTCTCTCTTTTTCTCCCTAGGGTTATAATCAATGCGCTGATGCCATGTGAAAAATAATATGGGAGTTTGAGGTGTTTCTTATTGACATCACACTCCTCTCCTATATATAGAGAAGACTATGTGACTATTAGTAATGGGGATGTTAATATCCTAATTACTTAACAATTGCAACCTCTTTATATGCAAAGAAAAAGTAGTTCTACACAAAATGTCCATGTAGTTTGTAAGCATGATATGAGGTTTGCCTCCATATATGATGGTCATCAGGGTATTACACATGACCATCATACTCTAGTAGACATAATAGGTGACCCCTGCCAAGATTTTGTCTCACACACTTTTGTGAGTTTTTATTTTTCAAAATGCTTTATTTTAATGGATTCCTACACCATATGATCAAATAGTTTATTGTAGACTTGAATGAAACTCCAATACATATACTCACAGTTTTTTTTTGTTTTTGGTATTTTTAGGAATTTTTTATGTTGTCAAAACTGGTTATGAATTTTTTTAGACCTCCTTGCTCGATATAGAAACCACAAAAATATAAAGCAATCAAGATACAACACCAACATGTAGGAGGGAAGTATCTAATTATGTACATTCTTCTTATAAGAGCTGTGATTGAGTGCACATGGGTGATAGAAAGATGTTTACAATTGTTGATAAAATGCCAAATAATCTAAAGAAAATAACACCCTGTCGTGGTAACGTGCTACATTACAAAATTTTATTTGAGACAATGATAAATTGTTGAAGCTACATGATAGAGACAAAGCCCCAACACATGTTAGCAATACACATATAAATTCTCAAAGTATGTTTGCTGGTGTGAGCACTTATGGAGCTGAGAAGGAAAGTATGCATTTCCTTTGAGATAAAATAAAAATATTGATAGCAAATCATGTCATAAATATTTCAAACAACATCAACCACCTCTTATTATGTTTATTTTGTTACCCATTACTTGCTCCCAAGAAAGCACTTGTATAACCTTTTTATTCTAAAATGAAATATTTTCAGTATTTAGAAATGTCTATAGTAAAATTATGATTGACTTTCAAATTGTAAAATATATCAATATCTCATTTTCAGTTGCCCAACTCATCATAGTGATATTAAACGCTTTGTCAAACATTCACATATTGATTATCCAACATCGACTTTCTATAGAGGCAACCCCTTTTTTAAATGAAGCATGAGTTGTTATATTATGCACTCATTTTCCTTACAGTTGTTTTTGATAACCTCTGCCCTTTTATATGCATGAGTTATCATAAAAGATTCTTGAGAGATGTTAGTCTTTTTATAACTTTTGAGTTATCATAAAAGATTCTTCAGAGAGGTTAGTCTTTTTATAACTTTGGTCTACAATTGTTCGTAATATATGTTGATCACTAAATAAATGTTAATTTTTCCAAATAAAAGTAATATTATAGTTTCTTTTCCTATTTGTAGAAAGAGAGAGAGAGAGTATGTTTTACATGATGTGAGAATAAATATCATGGTGATAGATTGTTTGAGTGTCGATATTTATTGTGTCCAGGACCAATTGCAATTTGCTTTCTTGACTAATACAGACTGTCTATGTCAAGTAGGGATGACAAAGAAACCGTACTGATCCAACCAACTCGACTTGATAAGAAAAATCAAAATTTAGGGGTCTGTTCGCCCCTGTTTGGGAACGGACTGAGCTTGGATTAGCGCCCGTCTTTTAGCACCATGAGGGCCTGATCCGGTCCGGTTTGGTCGAAAAATGTATTTGGAAGCCAACCCAGTTCGATCCCCATTTTGGAATAACGGAATCCCATAATCCACATAATCCCAGTCCCGGTCGAGGCAGGATTGCGAATCTCAGTCCAGTTTCTGCCCAGACACAACCCCCGACCCCGATCCCTCGTGCCCCTCCCTCGCGCCCCTCCCTCTCGCCCTAGTCTTCTCCCTCTCGCCCTAGCCTTCTCCCTCTCGGCGCTCTGCCTCCCGACGCTTCGCATCTCTTCTCTGCGTGCAATACTGTTGGTCCGTGTGTGAGAGAAGTAAAGCCATGTCTGCGACCTCGACCAAATCGTGGATGGAGGCCATAGGTCATCGTCGGGCGAAGCGCCCGTGTGGAGAATTAATTCAGCCGTCTGCAACCACCGGTCTACTGGGGCGGCTACATCCCTCAAAAGCAAGGTAACCCATACCCTGCCCTGGTCTTCAACTATCTCAATCTGACATTGTCCCATCTTGTCGACGCACAGGAGAAACCCTAGCGCGTACAAGGCAAAGTGTCCGTCTGCCTTCATATTTGCCTTGTGCTGCGAGGTTCTTCACTTCCACATACGTCTGTTGGAGCAGCTGTTCGTGGAAGCTAATCGTCCCTGGCTGAAATCCGGCGGTTCTCCTCCCTGGTGCTCCGGCGGCGCTACACACAGAAAGGACGCAGTGCTTCTTCTTTGTTGCCCCTTCCTGCTAAGGTTGGTTAAGAAATAGGGTAGCCGACGCTTTGTTTATGATGTCGATTAGGGCAGACATTTCTGAGGTGGATTGGTCATTAATTTGTGTATTTATTCAGCCGACATTGGTTCCAAACAAGTTAATCGTTGTGTATGACAGTCACATTTTATCAGTCGATGGCATAGTTTAAGCAATGTTTGTCGTTGTTATGCTTTTTTCACAATATATCCATCTCTGTAGTATTATTGTTAATCATTGTGTATGACAGTCAGAATATATCCATCTCATTATTCATGTTTGAATACGGTCAGAGAGGAGGCCAGGGAATAATACAACCTTTTTGGTTGATATCTACCCCATAGTTCCTTCTTTCTCTCCTGTTGTTATGCTTTTTTCATATCCTGTTGCTTGCTATATGGAGATAATTTGGACTAAGACGAGATAGTCTTTATGTAGTACCCACAAGTATCCCAAAATGATTTTATTGTCGACAAAATAACTGTAATAACTGATTATTATGGTGAATGCAAAGTAAATAGAAAGAAGGAGTTTTCTATTGAGGAGGTGGAAAGACATTTTGTTCCATGGATTTTTCAGAGAATAAAAAAATGGATTCTCCATGGCCCGAAGAGTCTTTTTACATTATTGAAGATGACATGAAATTCAAGAAGTTAGTGAGCTTTCTAATAATGAGCTTTACCCTGGTTGTAAGAATTTCTCAACACTATCATTTCTTCTACGTCTATTTAATTTAAAATGTATGTTTCACTGGACAAACACATCTTTTAGTCAACTATTGAAACTTCTATTGGATGCCTTTCCACATTTGGTCACATTCCCATCTTCTTATCATGAAGCTAAGAAATTAATTAAGGAGTTAGGCCTTGGATATCAAAATATCTAGGTCTGTAAAAACTAGTGTTTCTGTATAGAATACCTAGGTCTTTATAAAAATATGGTATAGAATACCTAGGTCTGTATAGAATCAGTTTCGACTAAGAAGAGATAATCTGTCAAATAAATGATTTTCTTTACCCAACTTCCTCTGTTTCAACTCATATAACAAATATGTTTGGATTGCTATAATACAAACTTTTTGGTTGATATCTACCCCAAAGTTCCTTCTTTCTCTCCCGTTGTTATGCTTTTTTCATTTCCTGTTGCTTGCTATATGGAGATAATTTGGACTAGGACGAGATAGTCTTTATGTAGTACCCACAAGTATCCCAAAATGATTTTATTGTCGAAAAAATAACTGTAATAACTGATTATGTGCATCTAGGGAATAATAAAATGATAAACAGTACTTATAACTAGCTTTTGTTATACATTACTTGTAGTATTATTGGTACAAGTACCATATTTCATGCTTTATAACTTTTAAATGCTATGATAATATTTTTGTTGCTTGAAACTCATCAAACAAATATGTTTTGATTATCCTATCATGGGTTCTTGTTGAGTTTCCATGCACTAAACCTGTAGATTACACTGAAATAGAAATTTTTTTTACATACATGTGCAATTTAGTAGTGTTTCTGTTATAGAATACCTAGGTCTGTAAAAAATGGAATCAGTTTCGACTATGAAGAGATAATCTGTAAAATAAATGATTATTGATTTGGATTCTACACAATGGTTGAATTACATTGAGTCTATTTGATCACCATAATTTATTTCTGACATTTGATTTGTATTTGAAAGGCAACCCAGTCTATTTGATTTCTATTTGATCACCATAGTAGTTTCCAGTGACCCAACCCAATCTGTAATAAGGGGGAACAATTTAATCTACTGATTTAATCTATGATAATAACTAGCTCAGTCAAAAGTTGAATCAATTTAATCTACTGATTAGTATTGCAGTATTATAGGTCGAAAATGAGTACTAATAACTACCTTACTTGTATTATAGGTCATGATTTATAACATTGAAATGATATCATTATATTTCTGTTGCTTGAAACTCAAGAAACAAATATGCTTGGATTATCCTATCATGGGTTCTTGTTGAGTTTCCATGCACTGAACCTATAGATTACACTGCAATAGAATAACTTTTTCATTGTTGTAATAAGGGTGAACAATTTAATGTACTGATTTAATGTATGATAATACCTAGCATGTGTCATGATTTATAACATTGAAATGATATCATAATATTTCTTTTGCTTGAAAGCATCAAACAAATATGCTTGGATTATCCTATCATGGCTTGTTGTTGACTTTCCATGCACTGAACATGTACATTACACTGAAATAGAACTGTTTTATACATACATGTGCAATTTACCAGTGTTTTTGTTATAGAATACCTAGGTCTGTACAAAATGGAATCAGTTTCGACTATGAAGAGATAATCTATAAAATAAATGATTATTGTTTTGGATTCTACACAATGGTTGAATTACATTGAGTCTATTTGATCACCATAATTTATTTCTGACATTTGATTTGTATTTGAAAGGCAACCCAGTCTATTTGATTTCTATTTGATCACCACAGTAGTTTTCTATAGGTCGAAAATGAGTACTAATAACTACCTTTATTTATACATTACTTGTATTATAGGTCATGATTTATAACATTGAAATGATATCATTATATTTCTGTTGCTTGAAACTCATGAAACAAATATGCTTGGACACACCAACATAGAGTAAGTTTAGTTACAGAATACTTCCATGACACACCAACATAGTAGTACCTGCTGTATAGAGTAATTTTGGTGTAATTGCAGCTCAACCATCACCATTCCAGTACATGCTTTCGTTGGCTTAGCAAGTAATGCAAGACAGATATGTTATCAGCAAACAAAACACATCTTTAAATATAGCTAACGTGTACAATTTGAGATGAATCCGATGGCATGAATCAAATTCCATTGTAGTATTATCTTGATAGCATAACGAATTGTGTATCATCATATATTGCAGCACCTGTGGGGGTATGTCTTCCGGTGAGCCCAAGTTTCGTATTGTTTGGGAAAGAGACTATGATGCCGCTCTAGTATCAGCATTGCGTAGACAATATGACCTAGGCAGGTGTATCGATGGTCATTTCACTAGGGAGGCTTGGCTGGAGGCAACTGTGGAAATGCAAAATAGGATGGGGAAGACGACCTGCAATATAGACCAGCTCAAAACTCAGTGGAAGAACTTGAGGAGGGACTATGCCGCTTTGAAGCTTGTGACGAATAAGAGTGGCATTGGATGGGATGACACTAGGCATAAGCCCACGCTGCCCGATAGCCCTGAATGGAGGGAGAGCCTTGCGATATATCCAATAACCAGTCCCTTAATCGAATAAAGTAATGTCCTATATTTACACTTAAACTTTCCTAATATAAAATTTTTGTATACTTAGGCAAACAAGGATCTTGCTAGGTTGCTTAACAAGCTGTTTCCCCACTACTATGACATCGAGATGATGGCGGGGAGGAACATTGCTAGAGGACATCATGCAATGTCTTCAACGGTCACACAAATCCCTTCTGACGTTGCCTCCGAGGATGATGTCAGTGTCGACTTAGATGGGTTAGAGACACCCATGAACACTGGAAGCCAATCAGGGGTACCCAATATGGCCGCATATGGGATGCAAAGTTAGGGAGACACCGGGGGAGGCAGAACAGATACACAGAGCGTTGGCGGGAGGCCTCTTGTCGTTAGGCGCAAGAAGCGGCCATCAATGGATGAAGACCGATGTGGGCTTTCAAATGAAGTGTTATCTGAATTCACACAGGTTTATGCAAAGGTTCACGAGTTAGGCAGTGGTGTGGCAACTAGAGCCTTTGAAAAGAAAGAGTTTACAACCATTTTACAACATTTCCATGACACTTACCCAGATGCCCCCACTTGTGTGTTTACAACACTTGTGAACGCCATCAAGGACTCAACAAACCGCAGCATCTACCTCAGCCTTATAGACACACATCAAAAGATAACCATATGGTTGCAAGACCTTTGGGAAAGGTCCCAAGCTGCCAATGCAACACCAACACCTTCAATGCCATCCTCGTTTATGCCATCTCACAATGCATTTTTCATGCAATCCCCAACCCCCAACTTCAGCAACAACTCAAGTATGCCATCGTCATTTATGTCATCTCACCATGCATTTTTTCCTTCGTCCAATGATGCATTTTTTCCTTCGTCCAATGATGCTGGCCCATTCAGATCATAAGGGGGAACATCAGTTTGATTAACGGCCAGACATTTCACTCAGCAAATCAGTAGAAAGTTATTTCATTGTTGTAATAATCTATTTCCCTTCGAAACATTTTCTTTCGCCATAATCTAATTTGTTGTATTGTTGAAATATTTTTATTCCCGTCCAGACATTATTTTACCGCAGAAACTAAATTGATTAATTGTTGTAATAATTTATTTCACTGCCATGCTTTTATTTTGCGTTCAATCTAATTTGCTATGTATCCCGGAAGCCATTATTTTATATGTCCATGGTTACATATGATTGTAGACTAGTCATTTTTTCCTTGTCGTTGCCATGACAACCTTGCTATGCTTCCACTTGTAGGCATCATGTCAACCACTGACCAAACAGAAACACCTGACCTCCTCACGCACATTCTACATACATTGTCTGGTCCAGCTAATCACATTGTTGATACAATAGCTGAGTCCATAGCAAACTCCATCATTGACGACATTTCCGACATACCACCTACAATACCTAGGTCAGTTAGCATTAGGAGTGGCCACCAGAAGGTCTTAGAAATTTTAAACGGTCATGAACAAAGGGCTTATGACCTATATCAAATGAGACCACATTCTATATTGGCCCTTGTGGACAAGCTTGACAGTCGGGCCTTGTTACGAAGTACTAGAGGCGTCAGTTTGGTTGAGGTTGTGTGCTACTTCCTACAAATGGTTGGCCATGGACATACAAATCGTGCTTTGGTTGAGGACTACATTCACTCTGGTGAGACCATCAGTAGAAAGTTCAACGAAGTCTTGGACGCTGTGTGTTCGTTGTCTAATGAGTACATTGTCATGCAAACTGCAGCGACATGCACGACAACACATTCTCGTATATTGGAGACCCCAAGGTTCTACCCATACTTCAAGGTAATAGTTAGCCCCTACAATCTTTAATCATTTGGAAATATTTAGTATGTTTACAACCTATTTTGGTGTTATAGAATGCCATCGGGGCAAGTGACGGAACGCACATCCCCGTCTTGGTTAAACGAGACAAGCAAAATCGCTACCGCGGCAGAAAAGGGAATGTCTCTCTTAATGTCTTGGCTGTAGTTGACTTCTCCATGGAGTTTACATATGTCCTAATTGGGTGGGAGGGATCGGCTGCTGACCAACGGGTCCTACAGTCAGCGATGACTACGGGCGGGTTTAAAGTTCCGCCAGAAAAGTTTTACCTAGTTGATGCAGGGTATGCCAACACTCGACAATTCCTTGCACCATATCGCAACACAGCTTACCATATTTCTGTGTACCGAGGAAATAGACATGCCTACACCAGCAAGAAGGAGATGTTCAACCACCGCCATGCACAATTACGTAATGTTATAGAAAGAGCATTTGGGGTGCTGAAGCGGTGGTTTGCCTACCTTAAAAAGGGGGCGACATATCCCATACATTCGCAGTTTCGCCTCGTAATGGCTTGTTGTATCCTCCACAATTTCATACGCCGCCAACATGATGGCGACATTATCATGGACGAACTCCTAGATGACATTTCAACATCTGCCGTTCCATCTGCTGGGGTTTACCTGAGTTCCCTCCAACAAACAACTCAGGCCGATTCAAGGGAGGGCGATCGTTTACGTGAATCCATTTCTAATTTGCTATGGGATGCCCGTTGACGTACAATTATATCTGTAGTAGTCTTCGACATTATTTGATAAATTTTCCACGACATAACTTTGTAGCCTTTAGTTATTTTTTAACGAACTTTTTACTGGATCCTAATAATATACATGACATAATGAATCGGTAGGTTGTCTTGAAATGGAGAATGGAATGCCTTGCTGTACATGCGGCCTTCAATGCACTGTACGTGTGTATATGGATGAGGCGGACGCGGCAAATGGACGTTTTGAAAATAAAAACCCGCACAGACCGTATTTTACATGTGGTAGGGGCTTTGTTTCGAATAGATGTCAGATGAGATTGCCCACGCAGCGTGTACCACCCACAGTTGCCACACTTACTGCAGTTAGGGATGCTATGCTAACACAACTTGCATATGCACACAACGAACGCAAGCTATGGTCTGAACAATGTGACTTTGTCAGTTCGACAAGAGCAGACACCGATAGGCTCGAACAAGATATTTCCACTCTACGTGAGAGGTGCCAATATCTTCACCAATGACTTTACATCACGAGCAGTAACGACTCTTCAAACGAGGACGGATACAATACATCATAGATGTAGAACAAGCAGTTAGGCCTATTTTATGTTCGGAAAGTTGTATTTGAAATCTATGTTCAGAATACGACAATATTTTTACTAATCCTCATTCATGTTTTAGATGTCAATGGATCCATCTGAAGTTCCGAAGTGTGATTGTGGGTTAGATGCAGCCATGCGGCTTAACACTGAGGATGCAGGGTTGTATGATTTTGGCATTCTGAGTGAAAGGCCGGGCGAAATGTATTACATATGTCCTTCTCGTGAGGTGCACTAGTAAATACATACATAATAGGTTGGTGTTGTGTATGCTGCACGTTCTTTGTCATTCTTTAAACTTGATAATACATTGTAGGGAAAAGATCGGTGCAGATACTTCCGTTGGGCAGTCGATCTCCCCCCAACAATTGATTCTTTGAAAGCTGAGATTATGTTACTAACTGTCGAGTACAAGTCACTGTGGGGCCAGGCAATGAACATGAAGGACTTTGTTGAAATTCATCACAACTACGATGATATATACACCCAAAAAAAGTATGAGCATGAGGTTCTAGAATGCCACGTTGCCAGTCTGGAGGAAGATTGTAGTCTTCTTTTGGACATTCCTTCACCCACGTTGACGCCATAATGTTTAATGGCAATGACCTACATTTAGTTTGGTGTATCGATTTACATTGTCCACCATTTTATGTTTTTAACATTAAATCTTTCTGAATTCATCAGACATTAACAGCCTTTTGTTATTTATCATAATGTTGGTTTATGTTTTATGGAGGGTGTATGTTTTTTCATCGTGATGTTGCTGAATGTTAGTTAGCACTGAATATGCATTTTATATTCCCTTAATTGTGCGATACAACCTTACGTATAATATATATTACTTACAGAATCTGTAATATGGCTGGGCCTCGAAGAACGCCTTCTTTTATGTGGTGTACGGAGCTTGATATGGTTCTCAGAGGTATTATGAGAAACCAATATGAGTTGGGGAGATGTGTTAATGGAGTATATACTACACGGGCTTGGATGGAGGCATGGCGTGACTTCCAAAACATAACTGGGGGGCCTTACATATCTTTGACTGAGTTGCAGATGAGATGGCAACACATAAGGAGAGAGTTCATAACAGACAATCTTTTTATTTTGGGAGATGTATTGCCTCCCCCGCCATTGGCCGTGCAATACAACTTCATGACGACTCGTCGCATTTACCCACCTGGGGTTGCTGAATACCTTATTAACTCCGATGAGTGAATCAAACAACCACGTTAGACGGTGAGAGTAACACATGAACTTGTAATATATTTCCACGACATTGTAGTTGTTTGTGTTTACTTCACAACATTTATTTGTATGTAGCTAAGTTTGGTTGAAGCTTTATTGTTATTTATTGAATGCATACATCACGTTCTTACTTGTTTGTAGCTATGTTTGTTTGGAGCATTTATTTGTATTCAATATTGTCACAGTTATCTTATTATTATTGATATTTGCTAATACTTATATTTATTTATTAACTATAGATGCCATCATCGCGGTCACGATCAAAGGCAAAGACAAAATTTAAAAAACTATTGATGTCTCCGTCGAAGATTAAAAAATATGTAGAAGAAAACCTTGTTTGCAAGAAAAAATGTTGCGAGCCTACACGCGATGAGGGCCCAAATGAGAGACACAAACAAGCTGAGGGTGTTACTCGTCCTATTCACCATCTGCCGTTGCTGTTCGAGTGGCCAAAAGACGCCAGCAAAAAGGACACAAATCAGTTGTTGGACGAAGCATGTCATGTGTCGTGGGACGAGTACGACGAGGCCATGAAGTTGGCCGACGAGTCCGACGAGGCATGAAGTTGGCTGCTTGCTCACCAACTTATTAGATTGTGTAGCTTTGTCTTTGTCTAGGTCCAGGGCAGACCTCTCGTTTCAGTTTGTATGTTACATATGTATTTGCCCGAGAACCAATATAATATTATCTTTTTATTTATGTGGTATTATGTTCTGCTACAGACATGCTACGCACGTTTGCTACTGTTTAATTTAAATACATAAATCATATTATGTATTTGTTATTTAGTATATAATACACTTCGGCCAACTTCTTCTTAAGCGGCAGCACAACTACACATTCCTTATTCTTGTTAAAACAGTTCTACAACATCAGGACAGAATCAGCAGATACTGACTACATTGCCAAACAAAATCAGACTGAATCCAGTCTAGTAGCCAAACAGAATCAGACTGCAATCAGACTCAAATCAGACTAGCTGACCAGAATCAAACTGGGTTGCCAAACAGAATCAGACTGGGTTGCCAAACAGAATCAGACTGAATCCAGACTAACCCTGTCTAATCCAGTCCAGACTACGAAATCCCAGTCCATTTCCAAACAGGGGTTTCAGGTTTCAAGTCAGATCGGGTCGAGACAAATCAGATGTACTTCGAGCCAGATAAGTCGGGTCGATGTATTTCAAGTTTGTCATTATCATTTTTACTAATAAGTATTTTTACAATGTTGAGGTTAAGTTGTTGGATTTTAAGTCGGGTCTATGTGGTTTGTTCGTGAAACTGTCAAACTCTCTTACATTTATGGTACAAATTTGGGTGGGGCCGTATTAGAGTTGAGCAGTTTGGAGTCGGGTGGGTCTTTAAGGCTTATTTTGTACGCGGTGAATTGATGGGAAGGGTGGGGTAAATGACTTAAGTTGTTTGGTTGCACATAGTGAAGGAGAAGAGAAGTAAAATGAGGGGAAAGAATCAAATATATTTCCAACTACTTTTCCCCCCAATAAATTGGAGTGGAGTCAAGGGGAAGGGGAAAGACTTAGCTGGAAATTTATTATAAAACTTAGAGGGAAATATGAAGTGTGGAGGGAAAATATAGATAATATAGCGGGAAATACTAGTATAGCTCACAACGAATGAGAAAAAAGAGCATGTAGTCTCTCAGCTCACTTGAAGGGAATACAAAATATTGGGGGAAGTTGGAGGGAAAAATTAAAAATAATAAAAAATAGAATAAATATAGCACATAATTTAAAAAAAAATCTTAGAATGTCTAGAAATTTTTTGATAGAGAATGTGAAAAGTTTGATATAAATTTTTTTTAACATAATAACATGAGGAAAATAAAAAAGGGAGATAATTGTGAAAGAAAGTGGAGGAAACTAGATAGAGGGAAAATTATAAACATTAATAGAAGTACATGTATAACTATAAAGTTATAAATATGGATAGAAGTATATGTATAATCACAATAACTATAAAAGAGAAGTGCTAGTCCCTATTTGCATCAATAATGTTTTACATCACGTTAGACATAAAAAATGTATCTTCTTCGTTAACAAAACACTTATACATATAATTTTGTTTTGATCACGAGATATGTGAGTTTAATTTATCTTACTTTTTTACGTACTAATATGTGTGTGATGTATGTAACCTTTTGGAATAATATGACTTATTAAAAAAAGACATGTTTTCTATGCTTATTGTGTTCTCTCCCCTTCCCCTCCCCATGCTAACTAAATCTATACTACTATAAAAAGAGGGAGTTTTTCCATCTATTTATAAAATAACCATTTTGAACCCCAGCGGCCAATCAGAAGTCAACATTTTGAGTTGTCGTTCTCTCCTTCCCTCAATCTCTTCTCACATTTTTTCTCACTTTTTTTTCTATTTAATTGCTTTTTATTCACCAAAATATTTCTCTCCTATTAAACTACACATCCACGATTCCCTCCAACTAACCATTATCACCTCCCTCCAACCAACCACCATCACCCTCTCGCCCCATTTTTAAATACCCACGATTTTCAAGATAACAATTACCTTTTTTTGAGAGCCCAAATAAGCATTACCTCCGTGTTCCTTAGTTTGACTGTTTCATTATTGTTATCTCAACAAAATAATTCCACGTGTTCTTAAGTGTCGCTCGGCCACTCTCAACATAAATTAATTAAGGAAAAGCACATTGCACAATCCCACTAAAAGATTATTTTCAAACGGACCATCGTCCATATTCTCTCTCCACTCTCCGACTCCTCTCCACTCCTTCCTCGGCTCCTCACTCTTCTCATGCCCTTTCTGTTCTCTCCAACTCTCTATATGTCCTTTGTTCGACTTCCTACTCTTTCCCTATGTCCTCTTACGACTTCTACAAATTTTCCTTTGCCGTCTCCCATCTCCATCTTTATTAGATTTTAATTGCTTTTTATTCACCAAAATACTTCTCTCCTATTAAACTACACATCCACGATTCCGTCCAACTAATCATTATCACCTCCCTCCAACGAATTGAAAAGCCATTGCAAAACCTACATAAAAATGAATGACCTACTCATCACAAGATTATAATTTTTTTTATCTTAATTGTCTTTTTATACAAATTTTGCTTCATGTTACTTGAACGAAACCATGATGATTTTCACAACATAGAATAGATAATTTATTTAATGTGATTTCCTTACATAAGAACTACATACAATTAAGAGTCTCCTTCCCTCTCTTTCCTCCCCTCCCCTACCCTTCCCTCCCATTCGTTCACCACTTACCAAATACATCGTTAGTAAAAACCTAACTTATTTTACCACGCCTCATTGTAAAGTGCGCCACCATTTATCTTCTCACCAAAAGTTGGCATGTATGTAGATCGTCTAGATTTTTTATACATGGTAAGTCATAGTTAATAAGGACATCAGTCTTCATTATAAATTTATAACGTCACTTTCCACTATTTTTTTTTCTTTCTTATACAGCGGTCACAATCGATTTGTTGTATTACCCACTTATTCATCTACCGAAAACTTTTTGATAACCTGTGCCTTTCCTATGACTAGTAGAATAACACGTGCTAAGCACGTGAATTACAATAAAACTATCCGACATTGATATTTATATCATGTCATTTAGCACGTGAATTACAATAAAACTATCCGACATTGATATTTACATGTCATATGTTTAGCATAATTTTTACATGATGATTGTTTCAACGCAAACATATAAACTTATCAGGAGTACACGTGCTAAGCACGTATTTTTCAATTAATATAATCTAATATACGACCATTAAATGCATCATGTATGATATTCTACACTGACATAAACACAAAATCTATACGTAAATCTTTTTTGATAAAACAACTCAATCAATTACAGCTAACTCTCATTTCACTGTGTGTGTTATCACAAAAAATATGTGTTCTCTTTTTTAAACTACATATTGATGATTAATATATAAATACTACTCACAGTAGTTTACATTAATCGCTCAAAAACAACAACGTGATTGACTGTCAATTAACTCAGCCCCAACATTCAGAGTGTTGCTAAAGGAAAACTACTTGATCACATACCAACATACTCTTTTCACTTTGTATCACGTCCAATCGCCTTTCTTTGACATGCTTCCATAGTTCCATTGACGGTAAAAGTATATAATGGTAAATATATAATAAGTACCCACAATAATTTCTATATAACTCATTAAAAGAGAATGACTCAGTAGAGAATGAAGTTTTACATGCACTTCATTAGTCAGTATGTTCTTATTGACAATTAAAATATCATTATAATTATTATTATATATATAACTTATACACAACCCACTAAAAAGAAGAACTCAATTAACTGCTATTTGACTCCCTCTAACCTAAAGCGTGTGATGATCAAAATAATTATGTCTTACTAATTGAATTACTTTACACTCGTTAAGTGTATTTTTTAGATAACAACTCGATAAACTACCAACTGACGTCCTCTAATTTATATCAAGTCATTATCAAAATTACATGTGTTGCCATTTTTTGACATACTCGTCAAAAGAGGACGACTCAATAAATTCTCTACAAACTGCTTACAACACAAAACTTTTGTGATAACCTGGATTTTATGGTTTAGATACCCCGTATAGAAATTCAAGACCATGAATGATTATTAGATCTAATTGACTTCAATTACAATGAATAGCTTTTTATTCACCGACTTGGGAACTTCTGAGTGCAAGAGGTCCATTTGGTAGTCATAATAAAATCAAGTGGCCAATTGATGACACTTGAGGTATATAGGAATCCAAATGGTTCAATTATGAATACTAGAGCACATCATGATCAAGATCACGAGATCAATATTATTTCATCAAGGTTGGTGAATAATTGATTCATAGTTGAGGTTTACACACTTATTTATGAGACTATTCGAGGAATTAAGTTAGATGACCAAATGTTGTAAGCATGGGTTCAAACTTGGAAATACAAGGATTCATGTGACGAGGAACACCTGGATTAAAATTCCATCTAAATTGAGGCTTCCTATTAGGAATATAAGAGCTTGAGTTATGAAAGATTATGATTAAATGAGTATCTTGAGACTTGGCCGTATACCACTCGAACAAAGTCCGAAATGGCAGGTTATTATATGCGTCACACAGCCCATTCATTCTAATGCATTGGTCATGCTCACAATCCTAACTGTCCACACAGACCCAGGACCTAGTCATCTCTAACCTCCGCATATGGAGGAACATAACGCAGCCGAGGCATCCCTAAGATCTGATGGAGGTGGAGCGGTCTAAGTGGATTTGTTGGTAAACCCATGACCTACACAACACTCAGAGCATAATGAATTTCTCTTGGAACTGGAGACCCACATCACTGAGAGAACGAAGTGCCTTCTTTCAGGTGTTCCCCTCCGCAGGTTGTAGTCTAGATAGAGGAAGATGGCGATCTCAGGGAGGATCCCAGCTTTTCCTGCCCAGCTTGTCTTGCCCACATGCCAATGCCTTTTCCATGTTCCGGAGGAGGCTTCCTCCTTGAGGCCTCGCACCCCAGAATCGGCCACCTGCTCTACCGCGACCTCCATCCTCATGGAGGCGCCCTGCATCTCGCACACAGAGAAGACCACGAGACAAATCTTGCTTTCCCTTTCTCTCACCCCCCCCACAACGGCAGATGCGGCGGAGACGCCTTGAGCTCCTAAGGCTGGGCGATGCGCCTAATCACAGGTGGAAATAAGGCCCACCTCGACTCGTTGCTTGCCGAAGAAAAGGCTCACAACAACGGCATCTTCTTGCCGATCTCAATCAGATATGTGGCGGCACTGGCTTGGAGAGGCCAACTGTGATGACCCTGAATTTCAGGATTTTCATACTCAAAATAGTTCTTGAAGACAAACCTAAAATAAAGCAGATATTGATGGATCATGATGTGTTATACAGTCAAATTAAACACGTTGGAGTTATGTTGCGAATTTGGCGGATAGTTGATGTGTATCTTAAGCCCAATATCTTTATATATGTACTACTTTGGAGTAATTATGACTTCGTGTATCAATTGGGGTATATAGGAATCCAGATGGTTCAATTATGAATACTGGAATGCATGATGATTGAGATAATTAGATTTAAAATGTTTCATCAAGGTTTGGTGAATAATTGATTTATAGTTGAAGTTTGCACACTTATTTATGAGGGTATCCAATGAGTTAAGTTAGATGATCAAAATGTTTGATTACTAGTTTCAAATTTATTGATAACAGGGTTATGTGATGACAAACCCATCGTTCAAATTTTAGGTCTATTGGACTTTTGTGCTAGATGATACAAGAGTTTGAAGTTATTGAAATTTGATTTAAATGATCATGGTTTTTAATATATGTATAGAGAGAGAGAGCATAGTTTGATGTAATAGCCCTGCCACCTGGCCTTTTCATTGATGGGCTATGTAGAACCTTTCCAGACACTTATTCAAAGCAGTGGAACGTCGTCCCTAACCTCCGAGAATGGAGGAACAAACTTGGATGAGGTGTAATCTAGATCCGATGAAGGTGGGGGGCAACCAAACAGAATTTCGACTGCAAAACCAAGATCAGTAGAGCACTGAGAGCAAACGGACCCCTCACTCAAGACTGGAGCCTCCTTCATCCAACCTTTTCCATCATCTCTCACAAGTGGTAGCTACAATGGGAACGAAAGGTTCAGGGCTACCATTTTATTTCACCATGCCAAGTTCAGTAGAAGATGAATAAGACTCTTCAAAACTTGGCACATCGGGTTCCAATGGCATTTCCGATCTCACTGCCTTCAGTCCATGGCAGAAGAGGCATATCCTGTTGTCACATTCAGAGCTTGGGAGAATGGGTAAAGGCTCTACAATGATTATGGAGACATAATGAGTTTTTGAAGATTGCAGTCTTCACCTGAACATATTTTTAGGCGTGATGGTTGTCTGGAACCTAGCCCCTTCCTCTCCCTTCTTTGTGGTGGCGTCGTGACTGCCAACTAGACATGGGGATCGAAGGGACCTAACAGGTAGTCCGCAGGATTCCAGCCAGATTACTTCCACCATCGTGAGGGAGATTAGGTAGACATCATCCCAGTACAGAGTCGGGCTCTCGCTCACAAGCCAGCCAGGGCTCTCTCTCTTGCGGCGACACCCAGAGGAGTCCCAGCGAAGAAGGAGGAGTCGTAGAGGTAGCAATCCTCCCTGCGGAGCTTCCACAATGATTTATCTCCTCTACGATGCCCAAAACCTGACCTAAATTCTCGCTCGAGTTTCCAGATGCTGAGGCGCCCTGAGTTGGTCTCAGATCTGATGATCGCAGAGCTCGAGCTGTGGGCACCTCACCCCAGGGAAGACTTCGAAGCTGTTCAGAGAACGATAGCGGAGCCTTGTGACACCTCAAAGGAGAGACACGAGTGCTGGAGAAGAAAACCCCCTTCACGCCCACTTGCTCCACCGCACCCCCTCCACCGTAGAGTCTTGCCTCCAGAGATCCTCACCGCAGGGCATAGCTTCACCTGCAGTTCCTTTCCAAGATTTGACGGCATGTATTCATCCAGTGCGCTGGCCATCAGACATCATGGAACGGGGGAAGAGCACGTCACCACGGGCAGAGCATCGGGCCTGGAAACCCTCGCGGGGGCACTGACGAGTGAGGGAGCGGAGACGGGTCCAAAGATCAGACCGTCTAGTTCAATCTTGAACCAGCCGGCTCAAGGAAGGAGAAACATCAATTTAGGGACACGTGGTGAACCCTGATAGGCTCACTAAGGTAAATATCTCATTTAATTCTTAGATATTCAATAATTCTTGATAATTAGCATGCTTATCAGAAAAATATGTATAATATACCGAAATTCTCAGAAAAATGAGTAGAACACAATGAAAGCATAATATCAGGCTTTGGAAGAACTAATAATATTGATATCATGTAAGATTTGTAATGCTCGTTTCATAGATAATAAATATTATGATATTATAAAATCATGGAAAAATGTCAGTAAATCTATAATCATGTTTATAGTTCATATGATGTCAGATATGGTCATGTTGATGCACGAAAGCCTACAATTTGATTAATATGACTAATTAGGGCTAATAACCCTAATAAAATACAATAAATACATACATCCTCTATAAATGATGAAATTTACAGAGGAAGATCATATCAGTATATTGAACCTCAGATTTAATTATGAGATCATCATGATGAACAAAATCTATGTTATATGAAGATGAATCTTAATGCATGTTATAAAACCCTAATCTAGGTTAATGATGTAACCTAGGGTTAATATGTGCACAAAAATAGAATATGGAACCTAGTATTCAGATAATGGATCATTATCTGGAAAATGACATCATTAAGATAAATATAAGACAACAATGCAAGTAAATGTTGGAATATCCTAATGAGATAATATAAACTCTAATGAACACCACTAGGGTTAAGATGATGAGAATCTGATGATAGTATGTGGTCTTCTCTTAACCAGGTGATGACCAGATATCTAGATGAGCAAGAATGATTAGAAATCTCTAAACTCAGGTACGTGGGATTTATTAAGTATAAGACTAGCTTTCTAGTTGCATATGATATGTGATATCTTGAATGCTCATATTTGGATATGATTGCTTGGTTGAACTATTATGAGTTATACTTCGCCAAATCTAATAGAACATAAATGAGTATGATGGGTTGTAGCAACTAGAGCACATAGCCCGGTGTGGATGTATGTTGCCTAACATGGATGTATGATTCCTTGGCCCATGTTAGATGTATGATGATACTATATTTCCCACACTAGATGTCAGTCAAGTGCAAGTATGAGTAGTACAACCGCATCAAAGTGAAAACAATAAAAGGAATGTTTACCTGATTATCACTTTAAATAATGTTTTCTTTTACTCTTTCTTTCTCAAGTCATTTCAATTATGCAAACATAATAGTATGTATCTTTCTACCCACGTACACAACACCTTGTGTGTTGATTCGTTGTTTCACGTATGTTTTAGGTTCAGAGCTAGCTTGGGATAAAAGTGCAGGATGTGAGCAAGTTGTCTAGGTTCTACCTATTGTCTAAGATCCTATTAGCATACATGTTCAGACTTGTAGAATTTTCATTCAATATGTAAATGTAAATCATTTGTGTAATAATTCATGTTGTATAAATATACATGTTGAATGTTGAGAAATGTTATGGTTGTATGTTCATGTATGCGTATTATGCTTCCGCATCGCTTTCTGATATGATTGGATGGTGTTTTCGGATTCTGACACCTCATTCCCAATAGGGTTTTGAGAAGGTGAAAATCCGGGGACGTCACAGTTGGTATCAGAGCATGAACAATAGCTACACTTGACAATTTCTCACCATGAAACATAAAAAAAATCACCTTTCACTTTAAACTGTTCTATAGGAATAAGGTTTGACTTAGCCTCTAAGTTAGAACCTAGATGTTTGAGAACTAGGTTTAGACAAGTGTCTGAGACCCTTTCCATATAGAGCTCATATGTATTGGGTAGCTACACTAGTCTACACCATGTTCTCACTGTTTCACTAGGTTACATGAAACTAGACTATCTACTGTGTGTGGGACACTCGGTTTTGCTGATTTGGTTTTGTTTTCCAATCGGCTCGAGCCTCGAGTGTTTTCTCTGACGTCTTCTTTCTCGGAGAAAAACTATATAATATTTTATTATATATATGTAAATATAAAAATGTGTCCCTCACATTGGAGAGTAGTTAGTGTTCATGCAATCTAAGTGAAAGGGAGTGACATCAGTCTAGAAGAGAGAATAGATCTAGATTAGATGTCTAGAGCCTCATAAGGTAATGTGATAGAATGATAGTTGAAATATGCATGTGAAAACTTATCTAAGTTTGATCTCTGATGGTATAAGTTTCCTTATAAAGGTTTAAGTTGTATACTTGTTGAATCTAATTTGTAGAATTTATGCAAAATCTTGATGATGAAAGTACATTCCTTTTTCTTACTTAAGATAAGCTAAGTTAAGATAGAGATGAGTGTGCATGAACCTCAAGCTCTTATACAAGGGGGATATCTAGTGGTAGGATGAGATATGTGGTGAACTCTAGAGAGAGTAAGACCCACAGGGAGAAGGTCATAGGACCTAGCCTCCAATATATGAGATATGTGTTAAAAATAAAATTATCCTACATTAGATTACTCTTGAGTGTTGAGTTGAGTCCTTATGCATGATTCAAATCTATATGTGAGAATTGGGTAAAATAAAAGGATGGGTAGATGACCCATATGATAAAGTCAATCCTTTGGCTGAGTTAGGTCCTAGCTAGAGTGACATATTTTGTGAATATCATCACTAGTTGCAAGTGAAGTAATATATGAACTCTAGTTATGAGAGTATGATGCTTTGTGCAAAAGATACTCAAAATACATGTTCTCCCTTCTTCTTCTCTTTCTTAATATACGCTGATAGAAACCTCACTTGAGCTATATAGATGATTTATATATGACGAGTCACTCGTATAGGCTTGATCTATTCTATATTCCCCCCCCATATCATACATGTAGTACCAAAGATTGAAATCATGATAAGTTCGACTTTAAAATATTCTCTTCCCCATCATATGAAACATGAAAGATATGACGCTGAGATCATGGGATAAACTTAGCATATTCTCTTTTTCCCTTCACATAATGCATGCAAGACATAAGAATTTGAACTCATGAACTTGATATAAAGATATTTTTGGATCATAGGATATATGATCAGAAATATAGTTCGTAACTTTGATCCTCCCCAATGTATGCTTCTAAGTTGAGTATAAATATCACACCATGGGGTGAAACCCTAATGGTGAAACCTGTTGCGTAATCCCTTCTTAAGTAGAAAAATTCTAATGTCAAGGATGAAGATAAATCTCCTTTAATGCTGAAATCATTGTAAGATGTTAATGATGTTAGATTTGAATGATCTGAATAACATGACATAAAAATGAATTCCTCCTGAACATTAAAAGTATGAACAAAACATGTACCCTTAGAGGTGATGTAACCCTAAGATATCATAATGTCATGTTATGGCTATGACACTAAGTGATGCTACGATTCCTTAAAAGAAAATAACACTTTCACCTATATAAGGTGGGGTGGGTACACCCTTGCATGCTTAAATATCCTAAGATAACAACTTAGGGAATATCCAGAATTATGATGGCTTTGAAAACTAGAAGTATTGACTTATATGAGGTTGAACTCCTTGTTTTCACCTTAAATACAAGATTAGCTGAATTTCGAGGACGAAATTCCATATAAGGTAGGGTGAATGTGATGACCCTGAATTTCAGGATTTTCATACTCAAAATAGTTCTTGAAGACAAACCTAAAATAAAGCAGATATTGATGGATCATGATGTGTTATACAGTCAAATTAAACACGTTGGAGTTATGTTGCGAATTTGGCGGATAGTTGATGTGTATCTTAAGCCCAATATCTTTATATATGTACCACTTTGGAGTAATTATGACTTCGTGTATCAATTAGGGTATATAGGAATCCAGATGGTTCAATTATGAATACTGGAATGCATGATGATTGAGATAATTAGATTTAAAATGTTTCATCAAGGTTTGGTGAATAATTGATTTATAGTTGAAGTTTGCACACTTATTTATGAGGGTATCCAATGAGTTAAGTTAGATGATCAAAATGTTTGATTACTAGTTTCAAATTTATTGATAAGAGGGTTATGTGATGACAAACCCATCGTTCAAATTTTAGGTCTATTGGACTTTTGTGCTAGATGATACAAGAGTTTGAAGTTATTGAAATTTGATTTAAATGATCATGGTTTTTAATATATGTATAGAGAGAGAGAGCATAGTTCGATGTAATAGCCCTGCCACCTGGCCTTTTCATTGATGGGCTATGTAGAACCTTTCCAGACACTTATTCAAAGCAGTGGAACGTCATCCCTAACCTCCGAGAATGGAGGAACAAACTTGGATGAGGTGTAATCTAGATCCGATGAAGGTGGGGGGCAACCAAACAGAATTTAGACTGCAAAACCAAGATCAGTAGAGCACTGAGAGCAAACGGACCCCTCACTCAAGACTGGAGCCTCCTTCATCCAACCTTTTCCATCATCTCTCACAAGTGGTAGCTACAATGGGAATGAAAGGTTCATGGCTACCATTTTATTTCACCATGCCAGGTTCAGTAGAAGATGAATAAGACTCTTCAAAACTTGGCACATCGGGTTCCAATGGCATTTCCAATCTCACTGCCTTCAGTCCATGGCAGAAGAGGCATATCCTGTTGTCACATTCAGAGCTTGGGAGAATGGGTAAAGGCTCTACAATGATTATGGAGACATAATGAGTTTTTGAAGATTGCAGTCTTCACCTGAACATATTTTTAGGCGTGATGGTTGTCTGGAACCTAGCCCCTTCCTCTCCCTTCTTCGTGGTGGCGTCGTGACTGCCAACTAGACATGGGGATCGAAGGGACCTAACAGGTAGTCTGCAGGATTCCAGCCAGATTACTTCCACCATCGTGAGTGAGATTAGGTAGACATCATCCCAGTACAGAGTTGGGCTCTCGCTCACAAGCCAGCCAGGGCTCTCTCTTGCGGTGACACCCAGAGGAGTCCCAGCGAAGAAGGAGGAGTCGTAGAGGTAGCAATCCTCCCTGCGGAGCTTCCACAATGATTTTATCTCCTCTACGATGCCCAAAACCTGACCTAAATTCTCGCTCGAGTTTCCAGATGCTGCGGCGCCCTGAGTTGGTCTCAGATCTGATGATCGCAGAGCTCGAGCTGTGGGCACCTCACCCCAGGGAAGACTTCGAAGCTGTTCAGAGAACGATAGCGGAGCCTTGTGACACCTCAAAGGAGAGACACGAGTGCTGGAGAAGAAAACCCCCTTCACGCCCACCTGCTCCACCACACCCCCTCCACCGTAGAGTCTTGCCTCCAGAGATCCTCACCGCAGGGCATAGCTTCACCTGCAGTTCCTTTCCAAGATTTGACGGCATGTATTCATCCAGTGCGCTGGCCATCAGACATCACGGAACGGGGGAAGAGCACGTCACCACGGGCAGAGCATCGGGCCTGGAAACCCTCGCGGGGGCACTGACGAGTGAGGGAGCGGAGACGGGTCCAAAGATCAGACCGTCTAGTTCAATCTTGAACCAGCCGGCTCAAGGAAGGAGAAACATCAATTTAGGGACACGTGGTGAACCCTGATAGGCTCACTAAGGTAAATATCTCATTTAATTCTTAGATATTCAATAATTCTTGATAATTAGCATGCTTATCAGAAAAATATGTATAATATACCGAAATTCTCAGAAAAATGAGTAGAACACAATGAAAGCATAATATCAGGCTTTAGAAGAACTAATAATATTGATATCATGTAAGATTTGTAATGCTCGTTTCATAGATAATAAATATTATGATATTATAAAATCATGGAAAAATGTCAGTAAATCTATAATCATGTTTATAGTTCATATGATGTCAGATATGGTCATGTTGATGCACGAAAGCCTACAATTTGATTAATATGACTAATTAGGGCTAATAACCCTAATAAAATACAATAAATACATACATCCTCTATAAATGATGAAATTTACAGAGGAAGATCATATCAGTATATTGAACCTCAGATTTAATTATGAGATCATCATGATGAACAAAATCTATGTTATATGAAGATGAATCTTAATGCATGTTATAAAACCCTAATCTAGGTTAATGATGTAACCTAGGGTTAATATGTGCACAAAAATAGAATATGGAACCTAGTATTCAGATAATGGATCATTATCTGGAAAATGACATCATTAAGATAAATATAAGACAACAATGCAAGTAAATGTTGGAATATCCTAATGAGATAATATAAACTCTAATGAACACCACTAGGGTTAAGATGATGAGAATCTGATGATAGTATGTGGTCTTCTCTTAACCAGGTGATGACCAGATATCTAGATGAGCAAGAATGATTAGAAATCTCTAAACTCAGGTACGTGGGATTTATTAAGTATAAGACTAGCTTTCTAGTTGCATATGATATGTGATATCTTGAATGCTCGTATTTGGATATGATTGCTTGGTTGAACTATTATGAGTTATACTTCGCCAAATCTAATAGAACATAAATGAGTATGATGGGTTGTAGCAACTAGAGCACATAGCCCGGTGTGGATGTATGTTGCCTAACATGGATGTATGATTCCTTGGCCCATGTTAGATGTATGATGATACTATATTTCCCACACTAGATGTCAGTCAAGTGCAAGTATGAGTAGTACAACCGCATCAAAGTGAAAACAATAAAAGGAATGTTTACCTGATTATCACTTTAAATAATGTTTTCTTTTACTCTTTCTTTCTCAAGTCATTTCAATTATGCAAACATAATAGTATGTATCTTTCTACCCACGTACACAACACCTTGTGTGTTGATTCGTTGTTTCACGTATGTTTTAGGTTCAGAGCTAGCTTGGGATAAAAGTGCAGGATGTGAGCAAGTTGTCTAGGTTCTACCTATTGTCTAAGATCCTATTAGCATACATGTTCAGACTTGTAGAATTTTCATTCAATATGTAAATGTAAATCATTTGTGTAATAATTCATGTTGTATAAATATACATGTTGAATGTTGAGAAATGTTATGGTTGTATGTTCATGTATGCGTATTATGCTTCCGCATCGCTTTCTGATATGATTGGATGGTGTTTTCAGATTCTGACACCTCATTCCCAATAGGGTTTTGAGAAGGTGAAAATCCGGGGACGTCACACCAACGGGCCAAGTAGAACCCAGATCTCGACGCTGTCCAAGGATCTGATGATGTCGGCTATTTTCCATGGAACCTGCCGGTCTGCCCAGGGCAACAAGATGGACCCCAGTCAGAGTGGTAGTGCAAGCAGCACCCATCTTGGAGGGTTGTGAAGCATCAAAGTTGGTCCATGGCCACGCCGGAGTCCTCCCAGAGGCGACGACTCTCATGCACACAGGGATCGGAGGACGCGGGGGTGAGGGAGAGGAATGTCGCCACCAATCTAATCCACATAGGAGCAGGATGCCAGCGGCGGCGCTAAGCAGAAGGATTAGCTAGGAGGAGGAGAACCTGGTTGATCTCTCATTGGGGGTCCAACCCTCACGGCGGTGACTAGGAGGCAGGACTCACGAGCAATGGGCAAGAACACTGACACAATGACAAACGAAGCAGAGGGCTCAGTTCGTGGGGACCAGAGAAGGGGGGGATAAGGTGGACTGGGTCCAGGTAACGAATCGACCACATGACCAGTGAACCGGAGGCTCACTTGAGGCCAACAGCAAGGAGCCGCGCCCCCACAAGTGCCACATGGCAGCGCCCAATTGGCCCGACAAGGTAAAAATCCCAGAAATGTTTCGATCTTACAAAATTCATAGTAAATAACCTGTTGATCAGAAAAATACAAACAATGTATCAAAACGTTCAGAAAAATGTGTAGAATGCAATAGAACTATAATAAAAGGCTTTTGATTATTATATATCAGTGATATCATGTAAGATGAGTAATGCTTGTTTGATGCATGATAAATAGCAAACAATGGTCTAAAATTATAGAAAAATGTCAGTAAATCCATATTCATACTTATAATCCATTTGATATCAGTAATTATGATGTTGATGCACACAATCTTGTAATTTGCTCAATATGGCTATTTAGGGCTAATATCCCTAAATAAAATGTAATAAATACATACATGCTCAATAAATTATGAAATCGTACCAGACCTTAATAATGACTTTTAGATTAGTATAAAAATATTAGAAGCCAATTAAGGTCTGTTTGAACCTAGGTTTGACTAAAACCCTAATCTGGACCTAAATACCATTAATAATGGTGAACCTTGTATTAATGATGAATATTTATTATTAATCAGGTGATGACCAGATATGTAGATGATCGAGAATGTAAATAGGAATCTCTGAATTCAGGTACACGGGTTTTTATTTAAGTATATGACTATGGTTTTCTTGCTTGCAATCATGGTATGTATGTATGCTCTCTTCTATTTGCAAATATTGGATGTAGTAGTACTATATAGTACTCGATGTTTTATCATTCATAAACATAAATGATAAGTAGATGCTTTGTAGTTATTTAAGGTGTTCATTATCCCCCTTACGAGGGAATGGATTAATGTTGGCTAGTACACCTCCCTAGAGCACACGGTGTACGGGGAGATACCCTAGAGTACTTGGTACATGAGGATGGGCCCAATATTTATGTTTTGGTACTAGTCCACCTTGATAATACAATTCATCTAGGAAAATGACTTAAATTGGCGTATTTCACTTAATAAAGAAGTGTTTTCTATGATTTTCTTTCCTCTTGCAAATCTTTTTCAAGATTATGAAAGCCATAAATATATGTATCTTTCTGCCCATGTACACAACACCTTGTGTGTTGATTCGTTGTTTCACGTATGTTTTAGGTTTAGAGATATCATGGGAGGAAAAGTACAGGATGTGAGCAAGTTGTATAGGTTGTACCTATTGTGTAGATCCTAGTTTAGCATACATGTTCTTAGACTGTAGAATCTTCATTCCATATGTAATTGTAAATCATTGTGTAATAATTCATGTTGTATAAATTTATATGTTGAATGCTGAGAAATGTTATGGTTGTATGTTCATGTATGCGTATTATGCTTCCACATCGCTTTCTGATATGATTGGATGATGTTTCAGATTCTGACATCTCATTCCCAATAGGGTTTGGAGAAATCAAAATCCGGGGACGTCACAACTTTACATGTGCTTCATAAGCCAGTATATTCTTGTTGACAACCAATATATAATTTATATTCGAATAATTAACATAGCCCAATAAAAATAATAACTCAATTGATTATCATTTGACTCCCTCTAACCGAAAATATGTAATGTTTAAAATCACTTTATAGTAAGTATACAAACAAACTTAGCCTATCGTCCTGTTCGAAAAGCATTCAGTCCAATAGAAATTACACAATAGATTCAATATAATAACATTTTAAAAAAGAAGCAGCTTGACTCCCTCTAACCGAAAATATGTAATGTTTAAAATCACTTTATAGTAAGTATACAAACAAACTTAGCCTATCGTCCTGTTCGAAAAGCATTCAGTCCAATAGAAATTACATAATAGATTCAATATAATAACATTTAAAAAAAGAAGCAGCTGAAGCAGCTCGACAATAGCCAACTGACTCCCCTATGTATATAGACTATCACGTGACAGACTATGCTTTTCTTGTTGAAAAAGCAAATGAAGGGATCAATATTGAGAAAGAACTAGAATATATAATATAATATAAATAAAATAAAAAATAAAACTGCAATAAGCAGTTCTGGAGAAAAAATGTGCTAGCAGCTCGAAAAGCTAGCTGCACACTTCCTCTTTTTTATAGGGTAGTAGACACGAGATTACCAGAAAAAGTTTGGTGGACGTTTGCCTTTTCTTTGACGAGTTTTGGCGAAGAATTTTATGCGGATGCAAAATAATCAGAACATATTCTAATTTTCTTTCCTTGCTTGCTGAGCCGGTCTCCAAAAGGAAAAACTGACGAATCGAAACAGTACACGCATTTTGAATTTCCCATCCGCTGTCTTATTCACCAATTACCTCTTTGTAAGGAAAAACGTGCCCTGTATTAGGACAAGTGGACGGCCGGGATTTTATCGGCATCCCCACGTTCGGCCATCTCTCGGACAACCCCGCCCGCCGGTTTACTCGGTACTCACCGTACACAGTTCCTTCCTTCTTTCCCCGGCTACCAGCGAGTTTTATTCGCGGAGAAATCTCTCGCCTTGCCGGTTCCAATGATGTCTCTTCTGAAGAAACCCCCCGCCATACAGCAATAGCCCCCCCCCCCCCCCACGAGGTTCCGACGTCCAATTAGCAGAGCGGACGACGGACAATCACCCTCAGTCGTCTTCTCCACTCCTCTGCCCCAGCTCCTCCGTCCTCCACGAGGGTCGCGCCCTCTCCTGGCCACCCGCCCCAGTGATGGCAGACGCCGACTTGGAGGCTCAAACATCATCTTCCGACCTCCCACCTCGCCCGCCAGCGCCTGTGCCTCGCCCACCTTCCTTTACCAACTCTTCCCCCACCTCGCCTCTCCTTGGCGACGCGCCCACCTCGGAACTAGACGTTGCCCTCCGCCGGCTCGAGCTATTCCTCACGGCCCTGGGCTACAGCGTCTACGCCACGCCGTCCTCCCTTGCCTCCTCAGCCCTCTCATTCGCCGTCCTCGGCCTTGCCGTCCCCGCCCTTGCCGTCTACCTTGCGCTATACCTCCCTGACTCCACCACGCCCGTTTGGCTCGAGGAGTACCAGGTCGCACGGTTCGAGATTTGCGCGCTCGTGTTCCAGGCCCTCCTCGCAGCCGCATCGCTCGGGTGCGTGTCGCACTGCCTCAGGAAGTACGGGCTGAGGAGGTTCCTGTTCGTCGACCGGGACCGGGGCCAGGTTGCTAGGTTCCAGAAAGGGTACGTCGACAAGATACAGGTAATTCGGAATCGCCCTATTGCACACGGAAAGATGGTTTAGAGCTAAATCGGGAATATGGGTTCCTGCCTCTGGTGTTCATAGAGATTCTCTACTTCTTCTCCTCTCCACTTTTGAGTTTGAACCTTCAACTGCGCCAGCTTGATGCTGCTACGTTAGGAGTGAGGCAAATTGTCTTCTCCGAAATGGAACTACGTGTTGGCATTATGTTGGGCAAGGAATCAAGTATCGTATATTTTTGTGGAGTTTATAGTGCCTTTTTCTAAACTAATACCAAGTTGTTACTCAAGGCGTTGGGCCTCAAACTCTACCTAATCTCTACTCTGAAAGGGCTAGGCAGTGTTAATACAAGCGAGCTATGAGAGCCTCAAAACTCGCCTATGTTGGTTAATTCATCTTGTTTAGAACGGAAGACCACCAATTGTCTTCCCTCAAAAAGAATCTCAAACCCCAGCACTAGATATTAGGCTTTCAAGCTATAGAGAACAGAAATGTGTTGGATTATTGTTACAATTCAGGGGAATGGTATCAACTCTATAATTCTCCTATCAAGATTCTTACATGAAGAATCATAATACACAGTACATATTTGCCTCTTTGGACGTGTATTATGGTACACGTCTTCTCTGAATAGACTTATAATACGTCTTTAGTCTGTCAGGCTTGTCGTTGTTGTTAACAAGTGCCATATTAAGATACGAAACTCCCTTCTACCATTGGGAAGTACTCTAGAACATAAAACCAAAAAGGAACCTATATAGTCTTACAATTGATTCACAAAGGAAATCAAGCAAGGAGTCTAGTGCGGTTCATAACTAGTCATACCATCCCAATCTGATCTATAGTGTAATTTGAAATTATATCTGCACATTTAATTACACACATCCCCCCTCTCGAAAATGCTAGATGCATAATCTTACTTAAGCAGAATAAGCTAATTGAATTGCGCACACAAGTCTACACATAGCACAGCAGAGGCTAGGTTATATCTCCTGCTCTGTAGCTGTACAGTAATGCTAGCTTACCTCTGAAGCATTTCCAGCACTGGATGGTATGCAATTTTCGTGTGTGCTCTTGCATTTCCTGTTGCTGAAAAGCCTCTATTTCTCTTAGTATCTCTGGCCAGTGGCCAGCTTCAAAGAAGTTTTTTACCAAAACATCAGAAGATTTAGGCTTAGAAATAAATAATTGAACAAGCTGGTAAAAGGATAAGTCAATCACAAGGAAGGATTGAATCATGCTCCACCTGGATAGATTCTCTTACTCAACATTCCTTACTGCTTCTAATATTTAGAACTGTTGAGTAGGCGCAATGGAAAGAACAGCGAGCAAGACGTACGCAACAAAAAGAAGATTAACAATCCGCACAAACAATGAATTCGAGATTTACATAGTTTGGTCTAGACGATCTACTCCACGAGAGGGGAGGAGAAATTTATTATTGGAAGAAGATTACAAAGAAAGATACCCTCAAAGAGAGAATCGGAAAACTTTGAGAAGGTTACACCCAAAGAAGAGAAAAACTCTTTGATGCAATTCGGTACACGGAAACTCATTGTCCAAGGGCCTTATATATAAGTTTCATTGCATAAGACTTCGATTAGGAATACACAATCTATAGGAGTCTCCAACAAAATAGGAAGCCATGTTGCATGTAGAGAGCATAGTCACAAGTTCGGTATTCGGGATACATTCAGTTGAGTTGAAAAATTTGGAATTCGGCAATTATGCGGGAGATTCGGGGAAAAAGCGGTCAACCTACAGTAAAAGTACAGTCAACTATTTTGGAAAAAGTTCGGAAAACTCGGAGGATATATACATATAGTGCATATATATATATATATATATATATATATATATAGAGTCAGGCTAGAATACACTCGAGTGTACAGATCACGCCGTACACCCCAATGGTGTTTGCCTATCTAGACCATGTTTTTTCAAAATCTAATCCATTGATCTTCATGGTTACAATAATAATAGGTCACATACAAAATTTGAACTCATTTGGATAAGTGTAAGTCACTCATCCAAGGACAACAAAATCGACGCACAAAACTAATTTGAAATACACGATTTTTGCCTCCTTTGGATGCACGACCTATAAGTGTCCAAATGAGCTAAAATTTATTATATAGTATGTTCTTATTATAATAAAGAAGATCAACGGTTTAGATTTTTCAAAAATTTACTGCATCTTCAAAAATGACTGAGGTGTACGGTGCCTCCGGTACACTCGAGTGTACACTAGCCTGACTCTATCTCTCTCTCTCTATATATATAGAGAGAGAGATATATATATATATAGGGCAACGATCCAGTGAGAAACAGATCTGGTGAGAGCATGAGAGGCATTTGAATAACTCTCCACATAGATCAATTTTTCATAATCTAACCGTACAGATTACAAGTATACATTAATATCTACCTTCCTATAAAATTTTATCACCATCCAATTTGTAGATCATTCACAACAACTAAATATTTTTCGACGCTCGATATTGAATTTCAGGCTGACCGTTGGATGTAAAAAGTGTATATTGTACATATGGACATGTAAACAATGTCTGATTGCAATGATTTTTTGCGACATTAATATGAAAATGGTACCATTCATATGTGTACCTTATATGAAAAACAATTTCATTGAAGATAATAAGCTTTGGAAGGATCCCTTGTAATCTCTAAGAAATTTATTACAATATTTGAATGAATTTACAAACGGAGAAGGGATGAAGCCCTCTAGTTGATTTGAGTTTAGGACTCTTTGGATATAAGCAAATAGTGTTAATTTAGCTTCACTCTTATGGAGGCTTAACACAACTTAAGGACGTTCACGACAATATTTCCCCATGCTTTCATGAGACGCACTGAGGCAAACATTACAGACATCCTGTCTAGGTGCTTTATCACATTCTCAATCAGCTGAAAAGTCATAAAAAAACCATTGATCTTAGCATTCCTACAAAATATTCCATGACGTATAGAAGGAATTTGATCTTCACCCAAAGGAGTGTTTTTTTTTGTCAAAGAAGGACGTTCATTCTCTTCCATGGCTTCGAGTGAGTTAGATGTGCTTTTTGAGGTTCTCTTCATGCAAATCCAAGTTGGAATCAAGGTTATGACAACACGGATGGTTTGCTATCTGCGCCTCCTTTCTTCTGGTGTTTTTTAATAGATCACCCTCCCATTTGATGTCCCATTAAGGAACAACACGTCTAGCCGCTTTGTCATTGTAGAGAAGGAAGAAAATGGGGAGCAAATATATTCAATCAAGACTTATTCTAAGATGCTAACTACATCCTACGCCTCAAACATGTTTTGTTCAAGCAAAACAGGACATTGATACTTCTCATTTGCTTTCCAAGGTGAAGGGCTAAATATGATAGTGAGTGGTCTTTGTGGATTGTTGGCAGCACCTGCGCCCTAACTAGTCAATTAGAATCCAACCACTAATGATTGTTGGCAGCACCTGCGCCCTAACGTACGTTAGAGAGGTATAAGCCTTTTCTCTTCTTCCTATTTCCCCTAGTAAATCAATTTTTCAATTATTTCCAAAATATCATCAACACACTGTCATCATTAAACCCTCTATGCCCTTCTACAATGAGGGAACTCGACCAGCCTTTTCACAAGCAAAAACGTTAACATATCCTATTATCACTCATTGATCATGAACAATAGAGGATTGTTACTTATGGTACACCATAGGCAGCTTCACTTTCATAATCGTTGGGCCAGTTAGTGGGTGTGACTTTCAAGACAACTACACCTAAAATGCTGGCCTCTATGTGTACAGGATGTTAGCAGCTTGGGATGAGGTGATACGGAAAACTTGGATCCATGGAATAAACCTATGTGGTGCATTGTGCACATAATTAGGAGTCCACTCACCAAACTGTAGTGGCAGCAATTTGGACTTTCTTCTCCCTCATGCTAGATTCGAGAAAGAGAGCAAGACCAAAATTGACCCTCCTAAGTTCCTCTCAGATGTTGCTTTGTTGCAAGGTTTCTTCATCCTTACACAATTAATGACCTTAAAATTTCTAAGCATGATGAAATTGCATTAGAAGGTTGGCCTCTATGTGTACTGGATGTTAGTAGATTGGAATGAGGTGATACGGAAAACTTGGATCCATGAAATGCCTATTTGATGTATGGTGCGCATCATTAGGAGTTGACTCACCACATTCTAGCGGTAGCTCTTTGGACTTTCTTCTCCATCATGCTAGTTTTGAGAAAGAGAGCAAGATCAAATTTGACCATCTCAAGTTCCTCTCAGATGTTGCTTTGTTGCAAGGGTTTCCTCATCCTATTACAATTGCTGACCATAAGATCTCTAGACATGAGGGAATGTCATTAGGCCCCTGCTGGCATTTTTAACCTCCACATCTATGCCTTCATCTAGGTGGCTAAATCTGTTAGTCATCATTCTTTAGTAGGGTCGATCTTGATTCTTCCTAGGATTCTCACTTGCTTTCCCTTCCTCCTTGCTACAGGTATATAAGTCAAACAGTCAACATTCAACTACTTGTTGTCTGTTGATGGATCTAGTTCTATTTGTTTGGTTGCTAGAGTTGATTTTGGAAGAATAGGCTGGTTACTCCATACATGTGAATGTTGATCTCAAGTTTTACAGAGATCTTGTCATGAAAATGTGAGTAGCATCTTCTATTGTCTCCAATTTCTTACAGTGTTTTGAAAAGGGTAATCGTTGTACGGGTGGACAGGGTACCAAATATACGGTATAGATATACTGTGTTACTATAATGACCACATTTGTGCTTAATTGGTAAACTAGGGTTTACCTGAATGATTACATGCTTGATTAGATTGAACATCGTTTAGACTTGATTAATGATAGTAGATCAATTGTGATGTCTCAAACCTAATAAGAAACTCTAACTATGATTTTAGTTTGAAGAATTAGGGTTTGAAAAATGTAAACCCTAATCGGCAAAAATTAGGGTTTTGATAGTACATGAATATGGAATTTGATCAGGATAGCAGTGTGGTAAATGAATTTTCATATTTTCTACAAATTTTGTATTTAATTGAATTTTGGATATGATATGGATAACTCAATCGTGCATATTGGAGAAAAATTTCAGAATATTTGAGTGTTCTTTGAATGTGGTTCTCGGTCGAACTATACTTCGACCAAAATGCTGACAGAGTGCTTTTCAGCAGTGTAGTGTTTTATTTTTAATTATTTATTGGTAACTCCAAATGATCTGAAATTTTAACTGGAGATCTGAAACTCAATCATAAACAACATGTAAAATTTTCATAATTTTTGGATGCGTTTAGACCTTGTAAGTAGACAAATTACAGTAATATTTTTATGACAGAAAATTCAGCTGAAATAAGAGAAAGTATAGTGAGGGGTCAATGTGCAATTGACCCAAGCAACTCAATTGCTCTATATGGTCAACCTAACACACTAGCAGCTCTCATAATTCGTGATTCAACCGAGAGAAACGAAATCCTAGAGAGAGAGGGAGAGTTAAGGTTTGAGAGGAGAAAGTGATGAAGATGCTGACCTAGGGTTGTGCGGTCTGAGGAATGATGAAATCATCTAAGTTTAGCTTCTTTGCATAACCTTTCATGGTGAATCTTCTCTCACATGTCAAGATTCCGTCCCTCCTCTGATTTGATCCGAAATGGTGTCAAAACTTCCCATTTTCTCACTCTTTCTTCATAATCCCTCATTTCTAGGGTTTCTGAGTTGAAAGGAAGAAGAATCGAGTGAATTGCTAGGGATTTGATATGAGATCGAGATTTTCAGGGATGAGCTGCGTTTTTAAAGTGTTTTCACACCTTAGGGCGAGTGAGAACTTCCTTTAAACAGTATATTGCACGAAAATTGGTTAAATCATCCATAATCTTAAATTGCTTAGTATGCGACTACAAACCCTGAATTGTCTGTTTGATCTAAGTTGTTGCAAAATGATATGAAATGGATTTTTCCTCTGTTTGTTTGAATTCCAGATGATAAATTCATATTAGAAATGTATACAATACATCCTAATGAGAATTCCCTAAGTATTCACAAAGGTTATAAGAGAAAACTGAAATATAGGGAATTTGTCTGTGACTGAAATTGCTGTATAATCAAATAGAGAAATTTGTTTATCTGGATCCCCTTGGTTATGAATGATTGTTTATCTGAATGCGTAGTAAATATATGTCAGATACTATTTTGGATTTCATGTGATGTGAATAGTGTTTGCTTGATATCTTTGTAAAGAGGGTGAAGCCCTATATGAGTGGAAAGTTGGAAATTTGTGAATAAATATGGTGAAATCCATTTGAAGTGTTTTTCTTGGAATCATAGACTCTATTTATGTAATGTTATTCTTGATTCATAATATTTCAATGAATGGCATGGAAAACCCTAATTTAGCTCAATTCGAGGATTTCATACATATGTTGATTGTATATGACTTGTTTAAAGCAATCTGTATTTAGTGGATGTTTATGACATATTAAATCCTTATGAGAGCCATGTGATAAGTGAATAAGGTAAATGAAACCCTAAGGATAGGGTGTTCAATGAATTAAGCATTTTGATTACCATGTTCTCAGTATGAGATGCACAACCCAGGATTTGGGTCGATGTGCACGTTTTCCAAGAAAGCGCAAATAATTTATGGGTGCAAATGATGATTACTCGTATGACAAGTAATTAGCTCTTATCAGTATATTAAGATGTTTAATTGCATGATTCTAGTGTATAAGTGCCAAATGGACATGCATTATGTTTATTTAAGTATTTTAGTCTGCCTGCATGTATAGTATGTTGATTTCTCAGTATATTACAGTGTTTGAATATACTGCTCTACCAAGTTAAGGACGATATACATGTTGTGTTATAAACTTCAAATAAATAGACACGGTACCATAGAGATACCAGAGTCAAGTATAAGTAAGGGAAAAGATACAATATAATAAAAGCTTTCCAAGAAAAATAAAATAATAGACTTAAGAGCCCTGAACACCGTAGATTCCCTATGGATGTCTGCACTGTAGAAAGGAAACGATCCACGCTGGCAACGACCAGTATACGGGGATCAGATCGCACCCACAGAGCATGCGGGGAGACGAAGCCCTTGAGAAAGTCTCCTAAGAGAAGATAGGTTACCCAACATGAATCGGAGATTCCGGTGGTAACCCAGAGGTACCCACAGAGCGTACCAAGATGAGGCCCACAGAGCGTACCAAGATGAGACCCACAGAGCGTCTCAGACCCTCCGCCTGTGTACTCAACCTAGAAGGAGAGGTCCAGTTAAAGGCCAACTGTTTAGCCGCCTTAGTCAGACGTGATGGTTCGAGTCAAGCAGACCCATATTCAGTTCTAGGCTTAGCTTCCCGGGTTTTAAGCTAAGTCTTGTACGGTGAGTTCATAGTTCGCTACAAGTGTTCATATGTAGAGTACACTACATATGATCAGGGCATAAGCTAAAATATGTTCATATAGGTTTAAAGAGTTTTTTATAAGAAAGGCTAAAAAAGATTCAAGTATAGTTTCCCAATAATTATTCTTTGTATGTTTCTGAATTATTAGTTCTCGTTGAAATTAATCAAGCATGCTCATATATTGATTTACTCTTGTTGATATCTAGAGTATCCTGTCATATTTATGATTGTCAATGATCAATCTCTTTAAAGCTTACTGCTGTTATAATTGATATCAGTTGCTCAAAAGTATATCTGTAATTATATCAGTGCTTTAGACTGTTTCTTTGAAGTACTCATTCACTGAGCGAGTAGGCTCACCCCTCTACTCAATTTTTAGGGAAACCACGTGGACTTGAAGAAGGTCAAAGCATCAGAGTAGATCTACCACATGAGTTAAGTATGAGATTAGTTAAGTTCAGTCGGTCCCTGTCACTCTAGGTCCTAGTATAGATGTGAGAGTGTTGTAAGTAATGTTTTGTATCTTTGTTTCCTTAATAAGAGAGAATGTATCTGATTATCATGTCGTATGTACTTGAGAATGAATGTATGGATGTGTATCGTTTATGTTGAGATCATATTAAAGAAATCAATGTTTAGATTCCCTTATAAAGTTAGTTTATGTGGTTCAATGCGAGAAAACATTTGAAAAAAAGAAGAAAAAGTTAAGGGTGATCTTTGTATTACGTTAAATCCTCAATTTATGCCATAATCTCATGATTAATGGTAATTGTGAGATCGGGGTGTAAGAGTTACTATGTTATTTACTTGTTGTTTTACTGTTTTACTTTTAGTCCCATATTGCTCACTTGTACTTATGTCTCTACTCCCATTAGCTATTTTAGAGACTATCTTGTAACCTGTTTTACTCACTGAATAAACAATTCCATTTCCCTCTAGATGGTATCAAGAGCAGGTCTCTTTTTCCCCACCCACCCGTCCGCAGTGACGTAAGAAAACTAGCCCCTCCCCCCCACCTGCCCGCCGTCGGCCTGCCCCCCTCCCCCCGCGCCGCAGACCCCTCCCCTCCCCTCCTTCAGCCGCCGTCCCCCCCTCCAGCCGCCGCCCACCCCCCTCCCCCCTCCATCCGCCGCCCACCCCCCTCCTACCCGCCGCCGCCCCCCTCCTCCCCTTCCTCTCCCGCCGCTGTCTCCCCTCCCCATCCTCCTTTTTCCCACCGCCAACCCCCCGCAGCCTCCTCCCTTCCTCCCTCCACCCTCCAAGCCTCTTCCCATCCTTGCTCCGGCTGCCACTGGTTTTTATCTCTTCTCTTCCTCTACGTCCGGGTGATCTTCGTATCCAAGTTCGTACATCCACTGGCCGTCTAAGTTGAGAGTCTTTCGTCTCACCGTCTTCTCTGCCTGCGCCTCATGAAGGACCATTGAGCTTTCCTCATGACGGCGTAGGTTTCTCTATATATATGCATATTCTGCCCTATACGGGTTTTCTGATCTGCCTTGTCTGCTGCTGTTATTTTCCCCTTTGTGGGTCTCTGATCTACTCTGTTGCTGCGTCGACTACTGCCTCTGCCATGGCCTTATCTGAGCCTCCTCACTCTCTGTGTGTCACCACGGTGAAGCTCGATGGCAGCTCCGACTATCATCTGTGGTCGGCGTCATTTGTTCTATATGTCAAAGCACAAGGTCGGTATCACCATCTTATGGCTGAGCCTCCTGCTGTTCCTACTGTTGATGCGGATGATAAAACTAGACAAAGCTATGCACAATGGTCCAAGGATGACTCCGGCGTCATGTCTTGGATCCTCAACAGTACCGAGCCCCAGATTAGCCAATCATTTCTCTGCCTTCATGATGCTAAGGCTATGTGGGATTAACTGTCCCACGTCTACTCTCATTAGGAGAATCCCAAGCGAGTTTTTGAAAATTTCAAAAACTTGGCTAAAAAGGAGTTCTCCCCTGACACTTCCATTGATGACTTCTACAATCAATGCTCGGCTCTGTGGAATGAGTTTGAACTCTACCACCCCTTGACGGCGGACATCAAAATTTCTCAGAAGCAATGCAACGAACTGCAACTTGTTCAGTTTTTGGCTGCTCTTCCTGCCTCATTTTCTGGTGTGGTTGACCAGATCCTATCAAGTGATCCGCTGCCTACCCTTTGGGATGTTCTCAAAAGAGTCCAACGCCTGCCGTCCATGACTCCTACTCCTGCTGTTGAGCACCCTGTGCTTATTGCTAGCTCTGCTGATTCTGGTCGTGGCCGTGGTCGCGATCGTGGCCGTGACGATCGCCCTCCTCCCTCGGGAGGTCGAGGATCATCTGCTCCTGGACATGGTGCTCCTCTCGGTCCTCGCTACTGCAACTGGTGTGGCCGGGACAATCATAATGAAGATTGATGCTGGATTAAGCACGACAAGCCCGCTTGGGCTAACCAGGCTGCTACAGAAACTGCTGCTGACTCTACCGCTGACGCACCTGCTGCTCTTGCACACGCGGAATGGTTACATTCTGAGTTCGAGAAGATGTTCCAGGAGTGTCTCGTACAACTGCCATCCTCGTCTACACCAGGACCCTCTGCCATGCTCACTTCTCCATCATCTAGTAATAAACAGTGGTGCATTGACTCAGGTGCATCCACTCATATGGCTGGTGATCTTCGTCTATTTTCTGTTCTAAATAAAACTGCTACTATATCATCTGTTACTGTTGCAAATGGCTCCAAAACTGCAGTTCATGGCACTGGCACGGTTCCTATTTTACCAAAACTGCAATTGCATTCTGTTTTGTATATTCCAAAGTTTCCTGTTAATCTGTTGTCAGTCAGTAAGATGATAAAACAACTCAAGTGCTCTATTAAATTTGATCCTTCTGGCTGTGTTTTGAAGGATATCCGCACGAAGACGAGGATTGGTTCGGGCCGTGAAGGACCAAATGGGCTGTATTATCTGGATGGACCTCCTGCTGCTTCTGCTATGCTATGTACTTCAGTGAAGAGACTACAGTGACACTTTCACCTGGGCCATCCATCTGCTACCAAATTAAAACTTTTATTCCCTACTTTATCTGAGAACAGTTTTTCCTGTGAAACTTGTGTTTTAGGCAAACAAACTCGGTCTGTTTTTCCTGCTAAGAAAGTTATTGCTTCTAAAGAAAATTTTGACATTGTTCATGCTGATATTTGGGGACCGTGCTGCGTATCAAGTCACTCGGGTGTGAAATATTTTATGACCTTTATTGATGATTATTCTCGCACCACATGGCTGTTTCTACTTAAAGGTCGAGATACTGTGTTGGATACTATTCGTACCTTCTTTGCTGAAATTCACACCCAATTTAACTGACCTATTAAAATTTTTCGTACTGATAATGCAATTGAGTTCATGCAACAATCTGTTACCTCCTTCTGTGCTGCTAGAGGAACCATACATCAGACCACTTGCCCTTACACTCAACAAAATGGCGTCGCTGAAAGAAAAAACCGTCACTTACTTGAGGTTGCTCGCACTCTTCTCATACACTACAAAGTACCCAATCATTTCTGGCTTGAAGCTGTCTCTACGGCTTGCTATCTCATCAATCGCATGCCTTCCTCTGTTTTGAAAAATCAGGTCTCGTATGTCATTTTGTTTCCTGATAAACCCTTATTCTCTCTGCCTCCTCACATTTTTGGGAGTACTTGTTTTGAGAAAAATCTTCGTCCTGGGCTCACCAAACTTGATGCTTGCTCTGTCAAATGTGTTTTTCTGGGATATTCCCGTACAAAAAAAGGCTACCGCTGTTTTGATCCTATTAAAAATAGTGGTTTGTTAGTGCGAATGTGACCTTTTTTGAGCATATGCCTTACTATTCTACTGATGGCGCAAAATTGTCTGCTGGTATTATGGCTACCACATCGTCACCGATGATTGTTGAGGATTTACCGTCTCCTGATGTGCCTAAAGAACGCCCATTGCAAGTCTATCAGCGCAGGTCAAAGAACCACAATGCTTCTGAAGCCCCGGCCGAACCAAATCCTGCGTCTGCGGTTGATCCACCATCCACTGAGGTATTTTCTGACCTGGATCTTCCTATCAGTTTACGGAAAGGCGTTTGATCATGTACTAAGCATCCTATCAGTCATTTCTGTTCATCTGACAATCTTTGTGGTAGCTTTGCTTGCTTCAATTCTGTTTTGTCTGCTGTGACAATTCCTAAATCAGCCGAAGAGGCCCTTCGCATTCTTGCCTGGAAACATACTATGGAGCAAGAAATGCATGCACTCTGTGATTGTCACACCTGGGATCTGGTTGATCGTCCCTCTTCGTGCCATATCGTTGGCTGCCGCTAGATATTTACTATTAAATATCAACCGGATGGTACCATTGAACGCCTGAAAGCCAGTTTAGTTGCAAAAGGTTACACACAGACATACGGTGTTGACTACTTTGAGACTTTTTCTCCAGTTGTACGCCTGAATTCTGTTCGTATTTTGATTTCTATTGCTGTAAATAAAGACTGGCCTTTGTATCAACTTGATGTCAAAAACACTTTTCTCTATGGAGATCTTCAGGAGGAGGTATATATGGAGCAACTGCCAGGATTTGTTGCTCAGGGGGAGTCTGCCTTCAAAATATGTAAACTCAAAAAGGCCATCTATGGTCTTAAGCAGAGCCCGCGTGCCTGGTTTGATAAACTCAGTCAAATCTTAATTACTTTTGGCTTTCAACGATCACAATATGATCATTCTGTATTTATTCGTAAGTCAACATCAGGGCTTGTTATTTTGATTGTATATGTAGATAATATTGTTTTATCTGGCAGTGATAATGCGGGTATCCAGGCAACCAAACATTATTTGGCACAACACTTCATCACCAAGGATCTTGACAAACTATGATATTTTGTAGGTATTGAAGTTGCCAGATCATCTGCAGGAATCTGTCTTTCACAAAGAAAATATGTTCTGGATTTATTGCTGGAAACCGGCATGTTGGGCTGCAAGCCAGCCAACACTCCTCTAGATCCCAATATGGATTGGGATGATGATAGCTCTCCACCTTCTGATGATTGTCACCAGTTTCGAAGGCTGGTAGGCAAGCTTATCTACCTGACGGTCACTAGGGCTGACCTAGCAGCTGCTGTGGGATTCATAAGTCGGTACCTTGATAAACCCCGACAGTGCCATTGGGACGCTATGTGTCACATCCTACGATATTTTAAAAGCTCGCCAGGGAAAGGTCTTCTATATAAAAAGCATGGCCATTGCAATCTATCTGGATTTTCTGATTCTGACTATGCAGGAAGTCGATCTGATCGAAAGTCCACTTCTGGATATTGTACCTTTGTGGGAGGCAACCTAGTCACCTGGCGGAGCAAAAAACAAACTGTGGTTGCTAGATCCAGTGCCGAGGCCGAATATAGAGCCATGGCTCATACTGCATGTGAGCTTTTGTGGGTCCGTGGCCTTATTCAAGAGTTTGACATTGCTTATTCTAGTCCCATTCCTATGTTTTGTGACAATAAAACCTCAATTTTTATTGCAAGCAACCCCACGTTTCATGAACGCACAAAGCATATTGAGGTTGATTGCCATTTTGTTCGGGAGAAAGTTCTGTCTGGAGATATCTGCACTCCATATATTGGCATTGACAAGCAGCTTGCGGATATCTTCACCAAGATCTTGCCTAAAGCTCGGTTTCCGACTCTGATTGACAAGCTGGGCTTGTTTGACATCTACGCTCCATCTTGAGGGAGAGTATAGATATACTGTGTTACTGTGTTATTTACTTGTTGTTTTACTGTTTTACTTTTAGTCCCATATTGCTTACTTGTACTTATGTCTCTACTCTCATTAGCTATATTAGAGACTATCCTGTAACCTGTTTTACTCACTGAATAAACAATTCCATTTCCCTCTAGATACGGTATGCGGGAGTATAAGCAGGAGAATAATCACTTTTAATCAGTTTTGATTTTTTTAAATATTAATTATATATATAAATTATATATTGACCATATACAAGTTTTGTATTAGTCATATATTAGAGTTGTACAACTATAATTTGAGTAGAATCTTATTGTAATATGAGATTAATCATGTCCTATATGTAGGGAGTTAAACCTAATTTGGATTGTAACTAAGCATAAATACAAACAAAATGAACTATATCTAAGTAATCAATATAAAGAATATGCATCTAAATCAATATTCAATGTGGAGCAGCTAATAATAACAATCAGTCATAGACTAATAGTGCAGTAAATAAGTAATTACAAACATTTGACGATATTAGAGAAGAAAACATCAACAATAAGAATCAATTCAATAAACATTAACTATAAACTTATTGAGAAAACATGGGGAGAAGACCAAATATGTGAAGAGGGGGAAGAGAATGTAATTGTAATGACCAATAGTAGGTTTAGAAAAAATTATTGTAAAAAAATATTACTGCCATTGAATTTTGAAAATTCTCAATTAATCAGCCGATTATACCCCCAAGCGGTCGATTAATCGGCCCTAGACCGATTATAGGTCGATTATGCATATGCAGAGCGGTAGACATGCAAAAGCAATTATTCGGCCGATTAGACCAATTTTCTGAACACTGATTTCTTATATAGATGACCTTCTTCTCCATCTTCAGCTCTTGGAGGGTTCCTTCATGCATAAATGTGCTGCGGTGGTGGTTACATTTTGGTTAATCAATTCTTACCCCATCGATGAAATAAATGTGGTCTCTTGGGTTGCCTCTTTGCAAGGCCGAACAGAAGCTTGTTGAGGCTTCCGTTATAGCACAACTTAGGGTATAACAAGTGATGATGTGATCTTGGAAGATGATCTGTGCGTAAGCTGAGTAATGTAAACATCTTCCCAACACAGTTCAAGCAGGACATTTATGGAGTGAATCTAGATGATAGAAGAAGAACATTTTCTCCTCTTAAGGACTTGCCAAGTTCCACATAGTTAAAGTGAGGGCTTGCCATGTCATGGCTGAACCAACGTTCTCCGTCAGAATATTCTTCATCTTTAATGTAATTTTAAATAACGTGATGAGTAATCCCTCCCTCAATCTATAGCCTCTAGGGTCCCTTGGAGTCGCCATAATCAGTGCTAGTGGTATTCCTAGGTGTGGAGATGGGGTTTCATCCCCCTTTGTACTCTGCAAGAGCATGTATCCATCTTGAGCTGTTGGTGTTAAGTACATTTGTAATCAATACAGTTCTACACTGGCAGATTGTGGACATTTGCACCAGTATACATACCGTTGAGCTTTTCTCCTATAGCCAATTGGTTTTGGGATGGAATCCCAACTGGACCGTATACTTGGTCTTTTCTCCTCGACCAAAGTGATATCACAGATTGGTTTGGGTTTGAGCCTTTTGCACCTTTGAAAGTACACAGTTAGTCAGTTGGGCTTTCTAGGTGGTGTCATTCTGTTAATTCTCCGCCAAGGGGAACTTTATCGGCTCTACCTAAGTGGGACTCATCAAGTATATGTGTCAGTCAGTTTACTCCTAAATAGGATATTGTGGACATGCGTACCAGTATATACACCATTGGGCTACTCCTATAGCCAATTGGTTTTGGTCAAATATCATTTAACTCATGTACTTGAGCCCTTACTTTATTTCTACCCTAACAGTTGGCGTCGGCATCACGTTGAGGATAGATGATTGCACCGTTCTCCGCTTAACTTCTGACCGTCTGGAGTCAGGCGGTAAAACACCATTGAGAGCTTCCCAAAAGCGATTTACCTTGGATTCAAGACCAGATCATGAATGTGCACACTTCAGAGAACTTTTCTGGTGGGGTTTCAATGAAAGTCCCTGAAATTTGGTGTCCTTCTCCCTCTGCGATTGCTGGTCTCCTTGGGTAGATGAATTACATAACAGTCTCTCACTAGCTAGAAAGAGAAAATGGACGCTTCAAGTGCCATCTTTTCTACTAGATATATTATCTATACTGTCTTATTGTTGGTGACATATCTTGTAGTATGATTTCTTTGCTTTCTTTGATTCTTGCAGGCTTTCTTCTCTCTGCTTCTGTGGTGGACACTCCCCTGTTTTATTGTGAAGATTGTCCGAGAGATTTGGCGCTTCAGTTATGTTGTACAAGAGTCAAAATGGAGGGCCTATGTAGTTTTGATCGCTTCAATTGGATCATGGGTTTACTTGACAACAGTGTACTTGTGTGCTTGTATCCTTTTCAATCTGGTGTGCAATTTGCAAGCATTGCACTTTGAAGATTTCATTAAACTCCTGGAAGGAGAGATGTGTGATCATTTCCGATTTTTGGAGGATCATATACGCCTAAGATTCTATCTATCGAAAATTAGCCACAGGTTTCGGATATGTCTTCTGCTACTGTTTCTATTTGTGTCTGCAAGTGAAGTTGCTACTCTGATTCAGACAACTGGATATCCAGGTGTCATCAATTTTGTCAATGCTGGTGACTTTACTGTGGGTGCTTCTTGTTTTTTTATATTGCTATATGTTTGTGCATCATATTTCTTGTTAAGATTCCTGAAGAATTTCCCTTCTTGTATCTGTTGACTTGGCAGGCATCCTCTGTTGTTCAGGTTGTTGGTATAGTTCTATGTCTAAATGCAGCAACGAAAATCTCGCATAGGGCTCTAGGCATTTCTGCTGTTTCCAGCAAATGGCATGCTTCGATAACTTGCAGTTCAACTGATTCCTCTCAACGAGCAGCTACAGGAAGCAATGGAAACATGGTTTCTCTACCTGCAAGTGAAATGGTATTCAGCTACTCCGAAAGTGATCTAGAGTCATTGGAGAGCCTCAGTATCCCTACAAATTCTTTATTGGCCTCCTATATATCCTCATATCATAAGAGACAAGCTTTAGGTATGAGACTTGATAATTGCATTATTCTGCAGAAATACAAGGAATTATTATTTTTAGCAGAAATACAAGCAATTATGCATTTGTCAGACAGACGACCAAGTCTGTTCAATTTTATTTTCCCCGTCCGCATGCTTCTGTACTTGTTTTTATTGTATCCGTATTAGGTAGGAAATCAATGCTTTTGTTTTCTTGGCCCCTTAAGGGCATGTTTGGTTTGAAGGAAGGGATTTGAATGGATTGGGAAGAAGGATAGCATGGGCAAGTACAGGTGGAGGATGGGATTCCGGTCATCCAATCTCATGTTTGGATACAACTTGGGACATGATTTGCTATGGATTCAAATTTTTATGGACGGATGGCAACAATTGTTTGAGATAACTGACAGCTTTGCGTGGTAGAAAATGAACAGCACCGTGAGAAGAGGCTGTTACGGAGAGGGAGGCCGGCGCCGTACGTGAACAGAGCAGGAGGACAACAGCCGTAAGGGTGGTAGAGGCTGTCGTATGTGAAGAAGCTAGAGGAAGCGGCCGTGAAGGCGGAGGAGGCCGCTGTAAAGGCGTGGGAGGCCGTCGTGTGTGAGAAGCCGGACGAACAATGGTTCTGAAAGCAGAGGAGGCCGCTGTAAAGGCGTGGGAGGCCGTCGTGTGTGAGAAGCCGGACGAACAATGGTTCTGAAAGCGGAGGAGCCAGTCTTGCGTGAGAAAACCAGTGGATGGCAGCCATGACGGCGGAAGTGACCGTTGGTCGTGGAGCTAGGCAGGGAAGCGCCGCCGCACGGAGCGTGAAAAAATATCCGAAACTTGCGCTAGGGGTCGGGGGATGTATCCGGAGCGAATACTTGGGGGGGAGCCAGAACTTGGAGTCCCGGTCAGTTAGGACTCCAGTCCGGTTCATTTACCATCCGTGCGTTAATTTTTGTTCTAACAAACATGGGACTCGATTATTAGCAGGATTCTGAATCCTATCCTAACCATGATCCTTTGAACCAAACATGCCGTAAGTGTAAGGGTCATTGGAAAAGGGATTTAGAAAGGGGTACATTCCCTTAGGATCCAAGTTTCCTTCACCTGGATTTCTTCGTCAAAACTGCTTATTACACCAAAGGTGAAAGTTTATGAAGTTGCACAGTTATTCATAAACAAGCTAACTTTGCGAACCGGATCTAGTCATACTTAGGAAATTAAATAATAGTTCATATATATTTAATTATTGTATATAATTAGCAAACATTATCTCTCAAATGAATTTCTTGACTCTACTATTTGAAATAGTGAATGGAGCAGAACGTCTTTCTACCTAGGAAGCATTACCATTGTTCCACTCTTCTATATGTGGCACAGTGTGTGATTTCTTTTAGCTAAGAGGCCACAAGAATAAAGCATGCAGGCTAGGCAGAAACGACATCCTTCATCACTTGGTTGTGGTGATTGTAGAGGAATTGGATTATGCATCCAATTATTTGATGCAATATATTTCCACATCAAGAAATCAAGAGGAAAGAATGGTCAACTGTGTTAGAGAAAGAAACTGAGGAATATGAGATATGGATGTTTAGAAGCAGAACAGAAGACACAAATTTACGGGAAATAATATTTGTTTTGTATGAAGATGGATTTTTCACTATTTTTTCAATTGAAAAAGTGTGTACTTTTCGTTACTATCAAAAAGTTCCTGGGATATGTACAGGGGGAATATTGATATAACCCTATCTTTATAAAAGATATCTAAATCTAAAAATACAATATCGAGAGCAAGCAAACTATGTTGGATTGCTATATAAACTCTTCTTTTTCCTTCCAGCCACAATTGGTACAGAAGTAGTATACGAAGCATATGTTTCTCTTGAAGTCTAAGCAACTATCAACATTGGTTGAATTCTGGTGCAAAATGCTGTGCCTGCAGCTTCAGATTTCCTAGCATACTTGCAATCAAAGAACCGGTGGCTGATTGTTATTGAGCTGCTTTTGCAAAGAAAGCATGTTGAGATAATGAACCAGTTCTTACACATCGATGATAAGTGACAGCGCGCCTTCCAGTTGTTAAAGGAGAACATGTGATTATGTGTTTTCTAGGGTAATGTGTTATACTTGTTGAATGCATGAATGAATAACATGTGATTATGTGTCTTCTCTCTCCTACTACTATGCATCTAACCATGTAGGTGAAATGAATACCATGGCTATGTCCCTAGTTCATGGTTCATGGGGAATTTGCCAAGAAATATCTTCCCAGTCAGAATTTCCACTTCTCTGGGTGCCATATACTTCCACATCCAGGCAACTCACCTTGGCTTCAGAGTTTTGGTCCTAGATATCTCCCACTTATTTTTGTTGTTGATGCACTATTGATTTGCTATCAGTATGCAATCGACCCCTCCAGATAAGATGTTGAAGGATGATGTTGTCAAGATCACTATGATGGGTGATAGAATCATAGCTATCAAGGTTGTTCTTCGGGGAAAGATTTTCAACATTATTAGTGTTTATGCCCCCCAAGTTGGCCTTAGCAAGGAGGCCAAGAAGGATTTTAGAGACGACAGAGATGAATTGATGTAGGGAATACTGACAGAGGAGAAGATCATTATTGGGAGTGACTTAAATGGCCATGTAGGGAGTAGCAATGTTGTATATGAGATAGTTCATGGTGGTTTTAGATATGACAACATAAACGGAGGAGAGAGGATATTAGATTTTGCAGTTACATATGATATGATTTTAGCAAACACCTATTTCAAGAAAAGAGAATCTCATAAGATTACTTTCAAGAGTGACACAATGGTAGTCAAATTAATTACCTTCTTACGAGGCGGGTGGATTGTAAAGTATGCGGGGATTGTAAAGTGATTCCTGATGAAGAACCCACGATCCAACATAGGTTGGTGATTTTGGATATTAACATGAAGATCAATAAAGGCAGGCATAACAAAAATCAAGATAGCATGATGAAGTGGTGGAATCTTAAAGGAGAAAAGAAACTGACTTTTCATGATAAACTCATCAAGGAGGGAACTTGGAACTTGGAGTTTGATGCTAACACTATGTCCGGAACTTGGAGTCTGATGCTTATACTATGTGGCATAACATGTGCTCCTGTATAACAAAAATCGACAAGGAGGATTTGGGGGCAAGTCCAAAGGTTGTGGGCCTCCATAGTAAGAGACCTGGTGGTGGAATGATGAAGTACAAAAGGCTATTAAAGTGCAAAGAAAGATCTATAGGAGCTTGCCTAAATCTCGAGAGATGTAACGTTTCGAAGAAATACAAGCAAGCAAAGAAAGAAGCTAAAAAAGTTGTTCAAGAGGCAAGGTCTAGATACTTTGATAATATTTATAAAAAGCTGGACACAAGAGAAGGGGAAAAAGATATTTATAAAACGGATCGTATAAGAGAAAGGAGAGGAAGAGACTTGAGTCAAGTAAATGCATTAAGAATGAAGATGGTAGAGTGCAGGTAAAGGACGATGATATCAAGAACCAATGGAGAAATTACTTCCATAAGCTTTTCAATGAAGATACTGTAAATAATGTTTGAGACTCATATGACATGAATATAAGAGATATCATTTACACAAGGCGAGTTTCACCATTTGAGGTCAAGAATGCTTTTAAAAGATGAAAATGAGAAAGACATGCAGACCAGACAATATTCTAATTGATGTATGGAAGAGTATGGGGGATGAAGGAGTTATGTGGCTAACAAATTTCTTTAACAAGATCATGAAGACCAAGAAGATGCTAGATGGGTGGAGAAATAGTACTATAGTCCCCATCTACAAGAACAAAGGTGATGTTCAAAGCTGCACAAAGTATAGAGGTATAAGTTGATGAGTCACACAATGAAGCTTTGAGAGAGGATTACTGAGCAGATGCTAAGATCTATAACACAGATATCAAACAACCAATTTGGTTTCATGCCTGGAAGATCAATAACAGATGCTATTTTTCTGGTAAGGAGGCTTATGGAAAAGTATAGATAAAGCAAAAGAGATCTTCATATGGTTTTTATTGAGTAGGAAAAGGATTATGATCGAGTACCCATGTTAATGTTGTGGATGGTTTTGAAGAAAAAGGGTGTGCCAATCCAATACATTGACCTGATTAAAGACATGTATGATAGCTCTACTGCAAGTGTGAAGACTCCTGGAGGAGAGACACCAACTTTTCCTATCACACTTGGTGTACACCAAGGATCCACACTCAACCCATATCTGTTCGTTCTTGTTATGGATGAGTTAACAAAGAATGTTCAAGACAGTATTCCTTAGTATATGTTATTTGCTGATGATATTGTATTGATTGACGAAACTAAAGATGGATTGAATGATAAAGTTGAACTTTGAAGAAAGATATTGGAATCAAATAGATTGATGATTAGTAGGGGCAAAACTAAGTATACACATTGCAATTTCGGTCAATCTCGTAGTATGAATGGTGGAGCCAAGTTAGACGGAGTAGATATATCAAAATGTGATAAATTTCTTTACTTGGATTCTATTATTCAAATAGACGGAGATGCTTAAAATGACGTTTGTCACATAATCACTGTAGGATGGTTGAAATAGAGGAGTGCAACTGGAGTTTTATGTGATCAGAAGATCCCTCTCAGATTAAAAAGCAAGTTTTATAGAATAGTTATACGGCCAACTAGACTATGGGAATGAATGTTGGACGGTGAAGAAACAATGTCTCAACAAGATGAACGTGGTTGAAATGTATATGCTGAGATGGATGCGTGGGAAGACAAGAAAAGATCGCTTGAGAAATGAGTATATCAGGAATAAAGTGGGGGTGGCGAGCATTGAGGACAAGTTGTGCGAGGGCCGATGCACATGGTATGGACAACAGTCTGACTAATCGCCTATACAAATCAATACTATTGATTCAGGCACAATAAACAGAAGAAGATGAAGGCCTAAATTAACATGGGAAGAGCTTAAAAAGAAAGATTTTGAATCTCTACATCTCGACTAGAATATGACCCATGATAGAGCTGAATGGAAACGAAAGATCCATGTAGACGACCCTAACATAGTTGGGACTGAGGCTTAGATGATGATGATGCAATCGACCCCTCCGCTTGGAGCCATTTGTTGCTGAAGAATAGGTCACAGACAGCAGCCCCGCCCCTTAAGTTATTGTTCTTGACCGGTTTCTGAATGACTATTGCAAAGTAAGTTGATGGTTGTATAGAAGCAGTGTGTGAAGGAAAATAAGTTGATGAGAAACATCCTTGTTTTGTAACTTAAATTGACATCTATTGTCAATTTTTCATCTGCTATTTTTTTTTGGTGACCGAGAGAACCCATCTCGGGCGAGCCCGATATGCTAAACTCTCGAGTCATGAGAGGGTGTGGTCCGGTCACACCCTCCCGCGCCAAATCAACGTGGATTGCCGTTCGCACAGTGCCTTCGGTGAGGTTCGAACCTGGGTCTTTCATTGGACTTACCGAGCGATTTCAGGCTTATTCAGCCTTGTTTTACACCTTTAATCCACATCTAATGTTGATCAATATGTTTTCGCGGTCTCATGATCTCATCCCTTGTTAACTCCTATGCTATCCATTATATATTTTTTTCCTTTGATGCCCTCCAAACAAGACACCATGCCATGTCTACCTCTACTCCACATGTACTACTAGTGACATGGTCTCATCCCTTGATAACTCTTATCCTGAATGTCTTTTCCTTTCCGAACGATATAGAGAGCATGTAAACTATGTGGGATTGCTATATAAACTCTATCTTTTTCCTTCCAGCCACAATTGGTATAGAAGTAGTATAAGCGTGTGTTTCTCTTGCCTATACATTGGTTGAATTCTGGTGCAAAATGCTGTGCCTGCAGCTTCAGATTTCCCTAGCATACAAGCAAAGAACAAGTGGCTGATCGTCATTGAGCTGCTTTTGCAAAGAAAGCATTTTAAGACAATTAACCGGTCCTTGCACAGCAGATCATAGTACACGGGGAATTTGCCAAGAAATGCTTTCCCAGCCAGAATTTCCTTTTCCCTGGGTGCCATATACTTCTACAGTCAGGCTGCTCACCTTGGATTCAGAGTTTTGGACCTGTACATCTCCCACTTGTTTTATATGTTGATGCACTTTTGATTTGCCATCAGTATGCAATCGACTCCTCCACTTGGTGCCATTTGCTGCTAAAGGATTGGGTCGCGGTTCAGCAGCCCCGCCCCTTAAGTTACTGTTCTTGACCAGTTTCTGAATAACTAGTGCAAAGTAAGTTGATGGTTGTGTAGAAGCAGCACGTGAAGGCGGATAAGTTGATGAAAAACATCCTTGTTCTGCAACTTTAGTTGGCATCTACTATTGTTTAGAAACGAAATTATGTTTATTCATCCTTGTTTTGCACCTTTAGTCCACACCTAATGTTGAACAACATGGTCTCATGATCTCATTACTTGTTATCTCCTATGCTATTTATTATATTTCCTTTTCCTTTGATGCCCTTTGCCACGTAAGTAGGTTACAATTGGCAACAAACAAAACACCATGCCATGTGTCCGCTACTCACATGTGCTGCTAATAGACATGGTCTCATCCCTTGATAAGTCTTGTGCTGGACGCTATAGTATTCTTTTTCTTTTAGTATGCGCCCCCCCACCAAAAAAAAAAAAGCTTCACACACATGACCAACTTAAGTAGGACCAAGGAATTAAATGCCGATACCGACGCCTTATCGATAGCGTGGAAATAGATATTTACAGGTATACCGACGGAAATATCGACAGATGCAATCCTGGACTTATCGACGCCTAAATGAACGAATTAAATCATGAAATTTTACAGGCGTGGTCTCAACACCTAGATGCAACGTTTTATGCAATAAAATTCTATATTGGGTATGTTGGGGGGGGGTCAATCATGTGGGAGGTAATGAATCAATCCTGTTTTTTAGAGATTTTGATGAAGGATTTCGATGACAAAATATAAGAATTAAGATCTGAAATTTTAGTAGCACAATCCATAAACGCATGTTTACACACTTATGCAATAATATTCAACTTACAAAAAATATATAACAACATAGTAAATTACTAAGTACTAACTCACATCAGTTGTATGTTGAGTGGCGCGCCGGCTGCTGATAAGGATATTGTTGTTCTACATATTGCTCCCATGTCATCAAAGCTCTATACGATTTGTTGTATGTGACAACATGCTCCTCATATACTTTAGGATTCACATACTGCATCATCCCAATCTTTGGAAAATGTTCTTGTAAATCTTTGAGATATTGAGCCTTGTTTGCTGAATTTCTGGGAGGTTGATACCTATTATTTCTAGTACTTATTGTATTATTACGAATTTAATATTAATTAGTGAAATTATATGATAATACTAATTAAAAGTAGTAGATCTAGTTGTACATTAGTAGATCTACATATAATATTCATAGATCTACTGTTAAATAGCATTAATCCTAAGTTTTTTGAAGTAGATATAAGATTTGGGTGTATTTAGAGATTTTTGGAGAGATTTTATGGTGAAAATAGAAGGAAATAGATAGGAGATGGGTTGGAAATGATGAAGAATACAAGAAATAAAAAAAACATACCTCGATTACAGCTGATTTGAGCTCCAACGAAGAAAATCGCCCCAAATGAGTAAGTTCTTTCACTCCAACAGCAACAGCAGGCTCACGTTCGCAAATGACGGCATACCGGGGCAGTATACCGCCCATATCGCCCATAAGTGGGGCATTTTGCACTGAACCCCCCCTACCGCCGAAAACCGGTCGGTTTTACCGGTAAACCCACCGGTTTACCGAAATTTGCGGGAGCAGCGACAGATATGCGTTAACCGATGCCAGGTTGGCTCAGTATCGGTAAACCGAGCGGTATACCAACGATATTGTCGGTATCTTCTTCCTTGAGTAGGAAACAGTTGCAAGACACAAGACAAGACATGGCAAGTCTACTAGAGCTTCAAGGTGTCTCCTAGGTGTGGTGTATCAACTACGTCAGTTACATACAGAGGACCTATTTACAGGCATGTACATCTAAATGCTCTGTAAAAAGTATCAAGGATAGTAGACGTTTTTGTAACCGGCCGATTTGTAATGGTGCCGTCAAGTCAACTGTGAGATGCAACACCTGTGTCCTCTCCTTTCATTTGCTAGTTGCAACGTTGTACCCCACTCTACTTGCCTTGAGTTGTTTCTGTGCTATATGCCTTTTATTGTGTAATTATTTTGCTATATCATCAGGGATCATTTACTCACTTAAACAAAAATACCATTTCCTTCTATATTTGATTTTCACATTGAATTCGAACTTCAATAAGAGGAAATAATACTTTAACAGCAAGTCATTGCGAGCATTTCCTCTATAGGCTATTGGAAGTGTCATTTTATAAACCTCCCCACATTGTTAACTTTGTGCTGCCTGTTCCGGTTGCCACCATCTTGTGAATTAGTTCCACCATTATCAAGCAGGTGGAAGTTTTGAAGTAATAGTCTTGAAGTAGTTGAAGCTGCAGAATAGGAGCATATTCCAATATTCCACGGATACCACACACTGCTGTGCACTGTTTCCTCCCACCGTATCCATAGTTCCGATGATTTTTTCTTCTCTGGATTCTGTGTTTAAATTTAACAATGTGGCACAATCTTCCTCAAGAGCAGTATGGTTTGCGTGTGGTCCATGAATAGGTACCTATATGGAAATACTATATGGCCTCTAAGGCAGACAATGTATACACCAAAGACTTCTTGAATTGACAACTCCACATAATTATAGGATAATTCTCTTTATGATATCATTTCATAATTGAAATTTAGTTTTTTATTAATTTTAAAAAAATTGTGGACATTATAATATTCATTATAATTCTTCTGAAATCAGTCTCTGTCTCTGTCTTCTCCTTGCAGTTACATATTTGCAGTCTAACCCCGGTGGAATCACAATTTTCGGATGGATGGTTGACCGCTCTCTGATAAACACAATATTTTTCCTCCAGCTTTCCCTTGTTCTCTTTGTGCTGGGTAAAACATTGGTCTTTTCCTAAGCTAGAGAATTTTCGATGTATTCTCTGAAAGTGGAAAGTAAAAAGAGGTCATTAAGTCCATAAAAGGAGGATCTTGAGGTTCCCAACCAGATATTTTGAGGAATATTTAAAAATTTTATGGTTGAAGAAAAGTGCATCGCTGCTTCTTGAAAGCCTTATTTTGTAGGCTACAACAATTTTGAATGTCAGCTTCCTCATGTCAAAAACGCCTATGAAGGCCTCTGCACTTTGTTTATATGGGGGACAGGATCATCGTTTTCCCATGTTTGATAGATTCCTCCGTGACCAATATAATTCTTTGTGTATACCTGATCTGCCTGTTCTTGTGGCCCCTTATTTAAAGATTCAGTCGATCTTTAGGTGGTTTACTGGGACATGTATACGCTGCATCAAGCAGTCAAGAGTTTACCCTGAAATGCTTTGTACTATAGTCACCATTGTAATGAGCAAATGAACATTAATGATAGTGATGCCCCAATACCTTTACTCCTTTTGCGATATTTTTAATTTCCAGCCAATACTTGGCATTTGCTTCTACGGTTCTAAGTCGATGTGATTGTAAGGTTTGTGTTTATTATATAGAGGAAGGACAATAGTTTTTTTTTCTGGTTCCCAACCACCTGTTATGAATGCAAAAAACAGCCTAGATGTGAGTGACAATAATCTGAATTGAGACTGAACGTTGACAATCCTGCAATGTGAACAACTTTGAGTTACACAATTACATTGTCCAGAAGATTGGTTTACTATTGACCACAAAGAACCTATTTTTCAAGTGCCAGATCTGACTCATAGCTCATTATTCTTTATCTTCATGTGCACAAGCCCCTTTTTCTTCAGCTTTAAAAAGATGATAAATGCCATGTAAAAAAGATGACAATCGATCATATAAAAGCACCATCTAATCATCATCACTCACACGGCAGTGAGACAATAAAAACCAAAGAATGGGTTTTAAGCTCTGAACGTTATACACGCTGAGAAATATGATTCAAGCTAGGTTAGTTGAGCCTAGTGCAGTGATTACTGCTATGTACAGTGGAAGCTGTATGTGTCAGATACTTGGATTATGTTCCTCATAGCGGTACCATGGTTCCATCCTCTTTCTTTCTGCCTTTCTGGTTCCATCCTCTCGTGTTATATATGTGTATGCATCCATTTCTTGAACAACTGGACACCAGCTGAACAACTAAAACGAGGGTAAATTACAACTGTCTCATTATCGGAACAAACAAATGTTAAAGCCTATAGCACATTGACTACAATAATAGTCGACTTTTGCAAATCATGGGAAAAGAAGATGAATAAGGAACGAACTTCTGCCGGTACAATTGTCGGAATGATTTCGAGAATGAGGGTGGTTTGATGACAGACGGGAATATTTTCTTTCTCATCTCACAGAGATTTCAATATCCTCGTAACGGGCATTGATCTAAGCTGACCATTTGTCATCCATCCTGCTCACCTTACCCTCTTTTAAATGTTTTTAAATGTCTTCTCAACTAATAATATATCAGCGATCTCTTGTCTACTCCCAGGAATATATGAAACACATGGTGTTCAACCAATTTTATTGTCCTGTATGGTCTTTCCCTTTTGTAAGAAGTAGCTTATATACAGCTGAATATAACATAACTATCAATATGACAAGGTTTCTTGACATTCAGCGTTGACATTTGCCTTTCTATGTGGTTTACTGATGTAGCGGGAGTGCTAAGTACGATTTTGCATTGTAAAAACCCATTACAAAATCACACTTTGCACTCTCACTACACCTACCGAACAATCACTAAGTGCAAGTTTTTGATTTATATTGATTTCAATTGACGACATAACATTCATTCACTTATTGGGAATATATTATATTTAATGATATAGGTGCAAATGGACATTTGGAGTTAAATTGTGATCCCCTTTCAAGAAAAATGGCAACAATAATGTTTATGGATTTGTAGAGGGATTTGTGTACGTCTGTGTTGATATACTAATCCCAGTTTAATTTGAAAGTTTTCACTGATTTCTTACTAAAAGTCTACAAGTCGATTGCAATATGTGAACATTGATGATTGCATGATGAGTTGATTGTAATTGAAATAAAATGGTTTTAATAATATCTAGTTTACTAAGTATCTTCAACTAAGCGTGGTCAACGAGAAGCATGAACAAGTTCATGAGCTTAGCCGGCTAAGTTTTGTGACTACACCACTTATGAAGAAATTTTCTAGGCACACCACTTTTGAAATTTTTTCCTAGGCATAGAAATATACACCTCTATAATAGAATAATATGATCTGTGGGTATAAAACCGTAAAAGGAGATCTAGATCTATACAAAAGATCCATACTATAATAAAAATGTTGCATCACTCCTTTGAGGTATGGAATCATTATGGCTGCCCACATATTCCTCTCCCATCAAATGGAATGCGGAATCAACAACAACATTACCTCCTTTCTCAACGTAAAATCTTACTTGTTGTACAAAGAATGTCAGTCATGGATGCTTCATTCCATAAGAACACAAAACAACCACATCCATACAAAGCATGTTTGTCATGGATGCTTCATTCCATAAGAACTCAACACAATGACACTCAAATACAAGGAGATTTTGTCTCTCCACTCTATAAGGCCACATTCAAAATAAGATGAATATTTGTCTATTTATTCTATTGCATATAGCAATTGGACAAGGCAACTCCCTCCCTTCTACATATGATTTGGTGTTTTATCTTGTAACCAAAAACATCTTCACACATTAATAGTGTATATTTTGGGACTTTCTAGAACTCAATAACAACTATGACAATCATTCTACTCTGATCCATCTTTGTGTTGATTCCGTAAGTTTTTAAGCTTAATATAATGGAGCCTAACAATAAATATTGCATTCAAATTTATCATCAAATCATAAAAATGAATATATTTTATTTTTGTGACGTCTTCAAATATCTTTACAAGGAATACCCCATCAACCACAACTTATTATTTCTTACACTTTAAAGATAAATCATTCCCAAAGGAATGCATATAGTCTTATATTTATCTCCCATAATATCTATATAGTGGATCCATTAGGACTCCCAAGCATAATTTTTTAAAAGACTTATAAATGGAGATCCATTTCACAACCCTATCCCTATCCATAAAAACTTTTTCCCACTAGGAATTGTTTACTAGGGTAATATAAACCTCATAGGAGCCCCTCTTATATACTCTATTCTGGAACCATTTTATCCACACCAATTTTAAATCCTTCTCACACCAAAGCTAAGAGACCTAGAACCTTGTTTTGTTTTAATCCAACATTATTTGCCTTGATTACATGATTTATTGAATTTACTATGGATTAATTTTGACTTATTTAAGTTTTATAAAATATACGGTCTAATAATTTACAAAAAAATAATAAATGATGGGAAAAGCTATGTGTAGATCTCAGTTTCTTGAAATTATGGTATTTTTTAGGCTTAAAATTGTATCTAAGTGCTTGCGTCGAATGGTTTGATCAATGGATGCATGGAGGTAGATCAGTGAGCTTGATGTTGGTCTTGGTTGGGCCTCTTTAGTCACTTTGGATAGGTCAACGCGTGTCAAGTTGGAGTGCAATGATCACTCCCTATGATCAATGTAGTGTTCAAATCAGGCGGGTTGCTTCAACTACCATGTGCGGTTCATGCATGTTTAGGGTCGGGGGGATGCAATTGCTTTGAGTCAGATGAGTTTGGAGGTTGGCTGATGCATGTTCTAAAGAGGTTGGTCCATGTTTTTGAAGGCTAATGTGGTTCTTGTACCTATTTGTTTGGCTGCTATAGTCAATGGGAGATCCAAATGGCATGTTCTTGGGCTAAAATGCCATGCACTCTCAATGTTGCTCGTAAATATGAGATAACTTTGAACCTAGGGCCATGTTAGATTGTTTGGAGTAGTAGAATGTTGGTGGAGAAATAGGAGGGAGGTATTGAAGGTGTATCTTGTCCATGTTGGTAATATATTCAAGTTCTTGCAAGACCAAGATTGGAAATCACACTCCTAACAGTCATTAGGTTGAATCGATGTAAGTTCCTACGTCTCTTCTCATTTTTACTATTATTTCAGTTGGATGTATGGGATCAAGAAGGGAGTGAATTGATATATAAGAACTTAAATAAAATTGCTTAGACCTCAGGGTGGCGACACTGCTCGGACGAGACTTGGTCTTCAAATAATGTCAACTAGTCGTCCTGGGGCCTCAAACGCTTATTTCAGGAAGTGAGCCGGGTGATTAGGTGGTGTGAGATGCTCATTTTGAGAAGTGAGCTGAGAAATCCAGTGGTGTGAGATGCTTGTTTTGGATTCCAAATGGCTGGTGTGAAGGGCTGAGTCAAGTGGTGAAACAGTCATTTGGCTAGAAAGTGCAGCTTTTAGAATGCATGAACTGTAACACCCCTGACCTGGGTTATAAGATAACCCTAGGTGTTTTGCCTAAATATGAAATTAAAAGTTTGTAATTATCCTTTGGTATGTAATTAAAGCTTTTATGGAACATAAGTTTCCCATTCTGTCCCTTATAAACCAATGTTGAAGTGTTGGTTGCAATACGGGGACCTATGTGCAATTTGCCCAACCAGAGGGGTTAAACTGCAAATTTCACATGTTTATATGTTCCTTTAATGTTGAGACAACATAAGAATGAATATGATGAGGTTTAAGGGATTTCCCAAGCTTGAGCACCAAGGTGCAGCTGTGGAAGCAACCCTTGTACTTGAAAACCCTAAATTGGTGTAAAATGCAATTTACCCAATTTGAGGGGTGCAACTTGTAAAATACATCATCTAAAACATCTTTTATGGCTCTTGGCATCATTTAGAAGAGAAATGATGAAAAGGTTACTTCAAGTGAATAATCATATAGTAAAGAACACCTTTGTGATTGAATAATCAAGGTGTATGTATAATAGCCCTTTTATGTGTATGCTTTAGTGATGGGTTGATCCTCTTTGCCTTCAATTCTTGACCTTAGAAGGAGTTTGTCCTTAGAAATAAGATGAGGGGACGTGCAAGGAAGAAAGGAAGGACTTAGATGAGAAAGGAGGAAAACATATGTCCTTATGTTGAAAATTCACCCAAGTATATATATAACTTTCCTCACTTAGCAAAGGAACGATCCTCTTCCTTTCATTTCTTTTCCCCTTGCTCAAACCGACTAAGGAGAGCTCTGGAGCTCAGGAGGATGACCAAGGGAGTGCAAGGTAGGTTTGGATCCTTCCTTTTTGCTCAATTCTTGGATGAAACTCGGATTTAAGGTCAAATTCATGGCTAGCTCACTTAGCTCCATCTTTCTAGCCATCTCTTCTCAACCTTCCTTGGAGGATTCACCTTGGCCGACCTGTGGAGCTTCTAGGACGCCATTAAAGGCTTGGAGCTCGAAAGCTTGGAGCTCAAGGAGCAAGCTTTAGGCGGGTTTTATAACTCTAAACTTTATGCTTGATTATACATCCTTTTCTATGCATATAGTTGCTAGTTCTTCTTCTTCCCTATCTTTCCTTGCATCCTTGCAAGCAAAATCGTGAAGAACTACCACTGTTCTCAAGGTAGAAGATAAGGGCGTTAATTCCTATGCTTATCCACGGATTTTCACTTTATCAAACGACCTCCACCTATTGCTCAAAACGGTTTCAAACCGTTTGGTGGGCAAACGGTTTCAGGGTCGTTTGAGGGAAAACGGTCCTCAAGACCGTTTGGTCCCGTTGACCAAGCGAAGACCGTTTGGGAATCTTGTTCATAATTATGTAGGTTAATCACCCACAAAATTTGAGAGGTTAACTCCAAAGGAATCGTGAGATATGAGTAAATCAATTAGAAAAACCAATTGAATTAAGTTCTGATTTTCAATCTGTTTAATTTGCCCTTTTTTGGGCAAACGGTCTCAAGACCGTTTAAGATGGTTGACTAAACATTGACCGTTTGGGATTACTGTTCATAATGATGTTAATTAACGATTCACCAAATTTGAGGGATTAATTCCAAACGAGTCATGAGTTGAAGGATGATTAATAGGGCAAACCCTAATTGAAATTAGTGCTGAATCTCCAATGAGTTAAGTTGAGATTTTGGGTTGATAAGCCCAAACGGTTTCAAGACCGTTTGGGAATCACCCAAACGGTCTCAAGACCGTTTGGGGGTCACCCCAAGACCGTTTGGAGGTCTGGGGTCAAGTATAGTTGATCAATTGAAGGTCCAAAGGTACCAAATCATATTGCAATTAAGTATTGATGTGATGATCAACTCAATAGATCAAACCTTGATGAATTTTCACTAGAGTCCAAAGGATGGATGGGCAAACGGTCTCAAGACCGTTTGGAACTCATCCAAACGGTCTCAAGACCGTTTGGTGTCAACCCAAGACCGTTTGGAGGTCTAGGGTTAAGGTAATTTGATCAATTGAGGGCCCAATTACAGTGGGTTATTGAAACAATCAAATTGCTGTTTTCTAAGTATAGATCTTGTTGAGTTTTGGGTTGAAGGACCCAAACGGTCTCAAGACCATTTGGGGTTCCTCCAAACGGTCCCAAGACCGTTTGGGCACAACCCAAGACCGTTTTAAGGTCTAGGGTTGAGTTAATCTAATGGTTTGAGGGTCCAATTACAAGAAGTTGATGAATTGATGAAGATTGCTGATTTTGACCTAATTGGACTTCAACCCTAGTCAAAACGACTTAGTTTTTGGTCAAACTTTGGGAAAACGGTCTCAAGACCGTTTGGATGATGTCCAAACGACCTCAAGACCGTTTGGGCCAAGTTTGAGCCCAATTGGAGGTCAATTGATAGGTTCAACCTTGAGTTGATTCACATTGTTGAACATTGATGACCAACCGATTTGAAACCCTAATTGAGAGGGATTGAACCCTAATTGGCCATCAATTGAGGGTCAATTTGATGTCTAATTGACTAAGGCTAACCCTAATTGACTCAATTTATAAGGGGTTAACATAGCTTTGACCAATTGAGGGCTTCAACCAACACTTTCATGAACATTGGTAACCTTTGAACCACTTTGGAGGTCCAAACGGTTTGAGCCCATTTGGACCAAACGGTCTCAAGACCGTTTGGATCCAAACGGTCTCAAGACCGTTTGAGACCAAACGGTCTCAAGACCATTTGAGACCAAACGGTCTCAAGACCGTTTGGGCTCAAACGACCTCAGGACCGTTTGGTCCAATCGATCAAAATTGATTTGATCAAACGGTTTCAAACCGATTGAGGCTCCAAACGGTTTGGAAAGTCAACCCTTCCAAACGGTCTTCACCTCCAAACGGTCTCAAGACCGTTTAGATCCAAACGGTCTCAAGACCATTTGGGGCCAAACGGTCTCAAGACCGTTTGGGTGGTTGAAACCGTTTGAAGGTTGAAACCGTTTGGGGATGTTGGTGATGGTTTGTACTTAACCATTTGATGGTGTAACTAGTTCAATGGTGATCTAATCTAAACCCTAATGGTAACCTAGGTCATTAAGGGACTAAGTGATTAGTGAGTTAACCCATGATGGTGATCATGAGGCAAATTACCAAAATACCCTTGAGGGGTCTAAAGGGGTAAAACCTTGTTCTAACCAAACCCTAATCACATGATGATGATGTCTTGGCTTATGTTAGCCAATGGAGACTTAACTCAACCTGATCTAGAGTGGTGTCATCACCATCTACTAGTGAGAGGAGAGAGAAAGTATTCCAAGAGAGAGAAAGTATCCTAGAAAGAGAAATTACCCTTTTTAAGGTGGAAACTCAAGTGAGATACTTCAATTACACATGAGTGTGCATGATTAGGGTATGATTCACTTATGTGAGATCATGGAAACCCTAATTATGATATCCAATGAATCTTAATCTTAATTAAGAGCCTTAATGATGATGTTTCTCTTACATGATGATGTAATGAGCACAATTCACTATAGAGTGAATAGTAAACCCTAATTTTAGGGTAATGACATGAAAGATTAATAGTAAACCCTAATTGTTGAATTGTTTACTATTATCAGTTGATTTAACCATGCAGGTTGTCATGAGATGATGGTCATATCCAGGTATGGAATACCATGTTATATTCATTGAAAGCATGCCTTAAGCTTTATGAATAAGTGATTTATATTGATGCACTGTTAGTGACATCTTTTGTGATTTATGGGCTGTGAAAGCCATAAACACCATCAAGGTCATGCTTGACAGATGACTTGTGATGAGATGACTGAGAACTGATGATTGAAAAGAGTTAGGACTGCTACATTTATGTATTCTCATTATAGCTGTTGTGCTAATGTTATTGTTTGAAGAACAATGTTTAAAGAATACTGAATGTACCTAACTAATCAAGTGAAATGTAGAGCCCTGATCATAGATCCATCATTGTCAGAGTCTAAATGATGGTGAAACAGGTTTTCCCCAGGGAACTCCTGGATCACATACTTTTGAGTATGTGGGGTACATGGATGTGTAGAACCTTACATCCTAGTGTAGGTATTTGATGTAGATTCTAGTAGTCCGTCATACCTTCACTAAAAGAGAAAAGGTGAGAGGATTTGATGTAGATTCATGTAGTCCATCACTCCCCCACCACAAAGTCCAAAAGGTGAGATGTATTACTACACTCCCTTAAAGACACAAACACCGCATCGATGAAAGATAAACAAGAAATCTTCCAATGACGAAGAGAGTACAGAACGCCACTGTAACTCTAAAAATAGCGAAGGACCAGATTACCCTGGTAAGCTATTACAAAAGACATCCCGCCAGATGTCTAACAATCAATCCTCTAACTGACTGAGGAAGATGAGGTCATAAGAATCCGGCTCTTTTAATGACCTATGTATGATACTGATGCGACTTACTAGTGATCAGTTGGAGTATGAGTGGTATACCTCATCTCCACAGGGCATAATAATGTTTGAAAAACATAATCAATAGCTTAGTATATCTGTTAGAGTTATCTACGAGTTATTTGATTGATGTTATATTGAATAGTGTCGATGTTCTCATATTTCTTAAATGATTGAACTCTTGCTTATCATCAAAACTGCTAGTGAATACCTTGAAGGCTTTTATTGCTTTAGTTATTCCTTGCTTTGCTTATAAAGCTTCTAGTGGAGAGTTATAACTCTCGCTGGGACAATTTGTATATTGTCTCACTCCATAGATTTTAACTCTTTTTAGGTGGTCGTCGAAGACGAAGGAGACCGCTTAAGGATGAGCAACAACGACAACAACAGTACCAGGGGCAACAGTGAATCTCTGGTGGAGATACTGGCTGCTGAGTTATGTAGTTAGATAGTCCTATGCGTCTCTGTACTCTCAGGTTCTAGGAATCAGTGGTTTGAGTTTTTGGTGTGGCTCCTGAGGATTTTGAATCATGTTGTACATAACTACTTGAGAAGTGGTTTAACAGAGATGTAAACTTTTTATTCGGTTTCTTATAAAAATGAAAATTTTTTAATTTCCAGATATTGTCTCAAAAATTTTATTTTCCAGTAATTTTTCATATTCCGCAACTAATCGAATGTTTCCGCTAAGTTTACATCGTGGTTTTGGAGATCGGAGCCCACAATTAAGTGGTATCAGAGCTCTAGGTTCGCCGAGTCTACAGAGACATAGGACTTAGGATGTCGAGTCTGTCTTTAGTGTTTCTTCCTCATCTAATAGAATCTTCTGCTCCTCAGGAGAAGAAGACATATAAGGATGAGGAGTTTGTTGTAGAAAGCAACAATGCTACACCTAGAAGAAGTGCAGAGGAGCAAGCAGTAGAGGAACACTTACCTGAGGTTCCCCTAGTTAATCCAACAATGATAAGGAATCCTTCCTTAGGAATCACTGTTGGAGAATTTAGGGCAACCATGATGTACCTAGTGGATCAAACACTAGCAATACAACCCAGATTGCCAGCTCCTAATGATGATGTTTTGGATATCCATAGGATATGTAACCCTCAGCAGCAGGTTGAAGCAGAAGTAAATGATAAAGCTTTGAACTCAGAGCAAGCCTATGCTCAGCCTCAGCCTGATGAATCAGTCCATAGTAATGTAGGGATTAGAATACAGCCAGAGACCAGGACCTGTTATAACTGTGGGAAGCCTGGACATATCCGATCTAATTGTCTAGAAAGGATATATAGAGGAAGAATTGAGAAAAGGCCTATTCAAATCCAGAAACAAAGGCCTGGAATTCCCAAAAGGAAGAAGTTTCTGATGTCCCCAACACAACCAGGACCTAGTACATCAAGGCAGTGGTTATCCAGAAAGGGTAAGGAACCCTTTAAACCATTACAACTAGAGAGACGCTGCTACAACTGTGGAAAGGTGGGGCATTTGATGAAGGACTGTCGATCTAAGCCTGTCAATGTGACACAGCCTCTGAGACAAGGGCAACAAGGATCACAGAGAAGGCAATTTCAAGGAGCAGCTCGAGGACGTGGACAAGCGTCCCAAGCTGGATCATCTGTACCAAATCAACCACATGCAATAGTGAGGTTCTATACTATGAACCCACCTGATGCAGTGGTCGATCCACGGGTTGTGACAGGTCAGATGAACTTTTATATTCTGATATGTCTAATTCCTGTGTAGTATCTGTTCTGTTTGACCCGGGTGCTACGCACTCTTTTATCACTCGAAGAGTGATCCGTAACTGCAATATGACAATCAGTCATAGGGCAGGAAGTTGTTTTTGGAGACTCCGTTGAGTGAGTCTGATGTTCTGCAGGAGGTATGATCTCCCTGCATCCTTTCTTTTCTAATCATCACATTCGAGTGGATCCAATACCTTGATATGCAAGGATTTGATAGAATCCTCGAGCCATGATTGATTAGACAAGATAAATGGTATTTCTTATAAATCTCTTTATGATCTTTTGGAACAAGTTGAAATAGTAGTTGATTGAACTATTCCTTGATTGGTCTTATAAAAGCTTTCTATGATGCATCAGATATAATCGTTTTATAATACATGTTTACTTCTATAAGAAGAAAATGTATTAAAAAAAAATTAATCTGGATGTAGGATTCAATAAAAGTTAATAATTATGTATGTAAGGATGGAAAAAGAGAAGGAACATAGTAATATACAAGTACATATTTTCTTACCTCAGTAATCATATACCCCGGCCAGGTATACAATTACTGATGATGAAGTAAATATGGAAACCTTGAAGTTGTTATCTTTTGATTACTCTGATCAAGTAGTCAATCTAAAACAACTTAAAGGGCATCATAAGAAAAAAAATGAGAATAAAGAAGGTCAACCATGATTAGTAATGGTTGAAAGAATTTATGTAATGAGCAATGTTCCATGATAAAAGGAAGAAATAGATGTAAAGTTTTGATAACACAAGTAATTAATACCAAATTAAGAATGTTAAGAACATCCCTTGTTAGGGGTTTATGTTCTTAAATAAGGGTAGAATTTTAAGAACATCCCTTGTTAGGGGTTTATGTTCTTAAAATAAACATATCTTCTAAAGAATGTTGATCAAAATTATATAACATCTCCCTGAAAATGGTTTGTTACCTAAGAATGTAACAATGTGTATGCTGAAACAATATCTGCTTTCCCCTTTTCTTCCTGAGATTTCGGGGACGAAATCCTTGTTAGGGGTTTATGATTTGTAACACCCCTGACCTGGGTTATAAGATAACCCTAGGTGTTTTGCCTAAATATGAAATTAAAAGTTTGTAATTATCCTTTGGTATGTAATTAAAGCTTTTATGGAACATAAGTTTCCCTTTCTATCCCTTATAAACCAATGTTGAAGTGTTGGTTGCAATACGGGGACCTATGTGCAATTTGCCCAACCAGAGGGGTTAAACTGCAAATTTCACATGTTTATATGTTCCTTTAATGTTGAGACAACATAAGAATGAATATGATGAGGTTTAAGGGATTTCCCAAGCTTGAGCACCAAGGTGCAGCTGTGGAAGCAACCCCTGTACTTGAAAACCCTAAATTGGTGTAAAATGCAATTTACCCAATTTGAGGGGTGCAACTTGTAAAATACATCATCTAAAACATCTTTTATGGCTCTTGGCATCATTTAGAAGAGAAATGATGAAAAGGTTACTTCAAGTGAATAATCATATAGTAAAGAACACCTTTGTGATTGAATAATCAAGGTGTATGTATAATAGCCCTTTTATGTGTATGCTTTAGTGATGGGTTGATCCTCTTTGCCTTCAATTCTTGACCTTAGAAGGAGTTTGTCCTTAGAAATAAGATGAGGGGACGTGCAAGGAAGAAAGGAAGGACTTAGATGAGAAAGGAGGAAAACATATGTCCTTATGTTGAAAATTCACCCAAGTATATATATAACTTTCCTCACTTAGCAAAGGAACGATCCGCTTCCTTTCATTTCTTTTCCCCTTGCTCAAACCGACTAAGGAGAGCTCTGGATCTCAGGAGGACGACCAAGGGAGTGCAAGGTAGGTTTGGATCCTTCCTTTTTGCTCAATTCTTGGATGAAACTCGGATTTAAGGTCAAATTCATGGCTAGCTCACTTAGCTCCGTCTTTCTAGCCATCTCTTCTCAACCTTCCTTGGAGGATTCACCTTGGCCGACCTGTGGAGCTTCTAGGACGCCATTAAAGGCTTGGAGCTCAAAAGATTGGAGCTCAAGGAGCAAGATTTAGGCGGGTTTTATAACTCTAAACTTTATGCTTGATTATACATCCTTTTCTATGCATATAGTTGCTAGTTCTTCTTCTTCCCTATCTTTCCTTGCATCCTTGCAAGCAAAATCATGAAGAACTGCCACTGTTCTCAAGGTAGAAGATAAGGGCGTTAATTCCTATGCTTATCCACGGATTTTCACTTTATCAAACGACCTCCACCTATTGCTCAAAACGGTTTCAAACCGTTTGGTGGGCAAACGGTTTCAGGGTCGTTTGAGGGAAAACGGTCCTCAAGACCATTTGGTCCCGTTGACCAAGCGAAGACCGTTTGGGAATCTTGTTCATAATTATGTAGGTTAATCACCCAAAAAATTTGAGAGGTTAACTCCAAAGGAATCGTGAGATATGAGCAAATCAATTAGCAAAACCAATTGAATTAAGTTCTGATTTTCAATATGTTTAATTTGCCCTTTTTTGGGCAAACGGTCTCAATACCATTTAAGATGGTTGACTAAACGTTGACCGTTTGGGATTACTGTTCATAATGATGTTAATTAACGATTCACCAAATTTTAGGGATTAATTCCAAACGAGGCATGAGTTGAAGGATGATTAATAGGGCAAACCCTAATTGAAATTAGTGCTGAATCTCCAATGAGTTAAGTTGAGATTTTGGGTTGATTAGCCCAAACGGTTTCAAGACCGTTTGGGAATCACCCAAACGGTCTCAAGACCGTTTGGGGGTCATCCCAAGACCGTTTGGAGGTCTGGGGTCAAGTATAGTTGATCAATTGAAGGTCCAAAGGTACCAAATCATATTGCAATTAAGTATTGATGTGATGATCAACTCAATAGATCAAACCTTGATGAATTTTCACTAGAGTCCAAAGGATGGATGGGCAAACGGTCTCAAGACCGTTTGGAACTCATCCAAACGGTCTCAAGACCGTTTGGTGTCAACCCAAGACCGTTTGGAGGTCTAGGGTTAAGGTAATTTGATCAATTGAGGGCCCAATTACAGTGGGTTATTGAAACAATCAAATTGCTGTTTTCTAAGTATAGATCTTGTTGAGTTTTGGGTTGAAGGACCCAAACGGTCTCAAGACCGTTTGGGGTTCCTCCAAACGGTCCCAAGACCTTTTGGGCACAACCCAAGACCGTTTGAAGGTCTAGGGTTGAGTTAATCTAATGGTTTGAGGGTCCAATTACAAGAAGTTGATGAATTGATGAAGATTGCTGATTTTGACCTAATTGGACTTCAACCCTAGTCAAAACGACTTAGTTTTTGGTCAAACTTTGGGCAAACGGTCTCAAGACCGTTTGGATGATGTCCAAACGACCTCAAGACCGTTTGGGCCAAGTTTGAGCCCAATTGGAGGTCAATTGATAGGTTCAACCTTGAGTTGATTCACATTGTTGAACATTGATGACCAACCGATTTGAAACCCTAATTGAGAGGGATTGAACCCTATTTGGCCATCAATTGAGGGTCAATTTGATGTCTAATTGACTAAGGCTAACCCTAATTGACTCAATTTATAAGGGGTTAACATAGCTTTGACCAATTGAGGGCTTCAACCAACACTTTCATGAACATTGGTAACCTTTGAACCACTTTGGAGGTCCAAACGGTTTGAGCCCATTTGGACCAAACGGTCTCAAGACCGTTTGGATCCAAACGGTCTCAAGACCGTTTGAGACCAAACGGTCTCAAGACCGTTTGGGCTCAAACGACCTCAGGACCGTTTGGTCCAATCGATCTCAAGCTGATTTGATCAAACGGTTTCAAACCGATTGAGGCTCCAAACGGTTTGGAAAGTCAACCCTTCCAAACAGTCTTCACCTCCAAACGGTCTCAAGACCGTTTAGATCCAAACGGTCTCAAGACCGTTTGGGGCCAAACGGTCTCAAGACCGTTTGGGTGGTTGAAACCGTTTGAAGGTTGAAACCGTTTGGGGATGTTGGTGATGGTTTGTACTTAACCATTTGATGGTGTAACTAGTTCAATGGTGATCTAATCTAAACCCTAATGGTAACCTAGATCATTAAGGGACTAAGTGATTAGTGAGTTAACCCATGATGGTGATCATGAGGAAAATTATCAAAATACCCTTGAGGGGTCTAAAGGGGTAAAACCTTGTTCTAACCAAACCCTAATCACATGATGATGATGTCTTGGCTTATGTTAGCCAATGGAGACTTAACTCAACCTGATCTAGAGTGGTGTCATCACCATCTACTAGTGAGAGGAGAGAGAAAGTATTCCAAGAGAGAGAAAGTATCCTAGAAAGAGAAATTACCCTTTTTAAGGTGGAAACTCAAGTGAGATACTTCAATTACACATGAGTGTGCATGATTAGGGTATGATTCACTTATGTGAGATCATGGAAACCCTAATTATGATATCCAATGAATCTTAATCTTAATTAAGAGCCTTAATGATGATGTTTCTCTTACATGATGATGTAATGAGCACAATTCACTATAGAGTGAATAGTAAACCCTAATTTTAGGGTAATGACATGAAAGATTAATAGTAAACCCTAATTGTTGAATTGTTTACTATTATAAGTTGATTTAACCATGCAGGTTGTCATGAGATGATGGTCATATCCAGGTATGGAATACCATGTTATATTCATTGAAAGCATGCCTTAAGCTTTATGAATAAGTGATTTATATTGATGCACTGTTAGTGACATCTTTTGTGATTTATGGGCTGTGAAAGCCATAAACACCATCAAGGTCATGCTTGACAGATGACTTGTGATGAGATGACTGAGAACTGATGATTGAAAAGAGTTAGGACTGCTACATTTATGTATTCTCATTATAGCTATTGTGCTAATGTTATTGTTTGAAGAACAATGTTTAAAGAATACTGAATGTACCTAACTAATCAAGTGAAATGTAGAGCCCTGATCATAGATCCATCATTGTCAGAGTCTAAATGATGGTGAAACAGGTTTTCCCCAGGGAACTCCTGGATCACATACTTTTGAGTATGTGGGGTACATGGATGTGTAGAACCTTACATCCTAGTGTAGGTATTTGATGTAGATTCTAGTAGTCCGTCATACCTTCACTAAAAGAGAAAAGGTGAGAGGATTTGATGTAGATTCATGTAGTCCATCACTCCCCCACCACAAAGTCCAAAAGGTGAGATGTATTACTACACTCCCTTAAAGACACAAACACCGCATCGATGAAAGATAAACAAGAAATCTTCCGATGACGAAGAGAGTACAGAACGCCACTGTAACTCTAAAAATAGCGAAGGACCAGATTACCCTGGTAAGCTATTACAAAAGACATCCCGCCAGATGTCTAACAATCAATCCTCTAACTGACTGAGGAAGATGAGGTCATAAGAATCCGGCTCTTTTAATGACCTATGTATGATACTGATGCGACTTACTAGTGGTCAGTTGGAGTATGAGTGGTATACCTCATCTCCACAGGGCATAATAATGTTTGAAAAACATAATCAATAGCTTAGTATATCTGTTAGAGTTATCTACGAGTTATTTGATTGATGTTATATTGAATAGTGTAGATGTTCTCATATTTCTTAAATGATTGAACTCTTGCTTATCATCAAAACTGCTAGTGAATACCTTGAAGGCTTTTATTGCTTTAGTTATTCCTTGCTTTGCTTATAAAGCTTCTAGTGGAGAGTTATAACTCTCGCTGGGACAATTTGTATATTGTCTCACTCTGTAGATTTTAACTCTTTTTAGGTGGTCATCGAAGACGAAGGAGACCGCTTAAGGATGAGCAACAACGACAACAACAGTACCAGGGGCAGCAGTGAATCTCAGGTGGAGATACTGGCTGCTGAGTTATGTAGTTAGATAGGCCTATGCGTCTCTGTACTCTCAGGTTCTAGGAATCAGTGGTTTGAGTTTTTGGTGTGGCTCCTGAGGATTTTGAATCATGTTGTACATAACTACTTGAGAAGTGGTTTAACAGAGATGTAAACTTTTTATTCGGTTTCTTATAAAAATGATTTTTTTTTAATTTCCAGATCTTGTCTCAAAAATTTTAATTTCCAGTAATTTTTCATATTCCGCAACTAATCGAATGTTTCTGCTAAGTTTACATCGTGGTTTTGGAGATCGGAGCCCACATGAACCGACCAGCTCAAAGCTCGAACTAATAAGTTTGAGTGCTGAAATGGTCGAAAAATTTGATGTGAAGGTGAAATATGCAAAATATGAATGAAAAAGATAAGACTTCACATTTTGGGTCAAAAAGTGACAAATTGCAATTATTTTTGGAAAATTAGAAAAATGGGAATAAAATCCTATGAAAAAGACTATGGAAAAATGCAATTGAAAGAGATGAATAATCATTCATCAAATAACCCAGACTTGCACTTTTGCTTGTCCTCGAGCAATAAAGATTCACAAATAAATCCAATTTGTACTAGAAACATGTCTTTCCTCACCCCTAGCATTAATTTGTTCCTTACCTCCTTTATTGACCAAGCGACCCAATTTCCCAAAATAAAAAACACAAAATTCCACATTTTCTATTAAAACATGTTTCATGACTTGTGTCTATATCAAGACTTTGTAACAAACAAACTTCATCTTACTTTACGTTGAGACCACCATTTTTATTGTAAGATTGCATTTGAATAAGATGAAATGAGGTATGAAAGAAGATGATCCCTCCTCTATTTGAATCAAGATCTTTTATTCATGGAATATAGTTACATTGACCGCATATTTTTGATGTGATATTTGGCATCTTTTGATGGTACGCTCCTATTAGATTTATGAGGGGTATCGAAGAATGGAGATAAGGGAAGACATGCCACCCCAACCTTGGGGTTTGACATGAGGTGGTTTTGAATTTCTTTATGAGATAAAGATGGGGAAGGAGGTTGTTCCTGTGCTTTCAAAACTTTCATTTTGTTGTGGAATGTCATTTCATTAGTACAATTATTCCTGTCACAACATCATACAAGAGGTATTACAATCTCATCAACATATTTAAGATAGAGAAAAATTATGTTTGATTTTGATCAATACAATAAGGCTTGCCAACATTTCCAAGGAGTATTGCAATTTGGGGTCCTAGGTGACATATTGGTCGAGGAGAAAAGACCAAGTATACGGTCCAGTTAGGATTCCATCCCAAAACTAATTGGCTATAGGAGAAAAGCTCAATGGTATGTATACAGGTGCAAATGTCCACAATCTGCCAGTGTAGAACTATATTGATTACATATGTACTTAACACCAATAGCTCAAGATGGATACATGCTCTTACAGAGTACAAAGGGGGATGAAACCCCATCTCCACACCTAGGAATACCACTAGCACTGATTATGGAGACTCTTAGGGACCCTAGAGGCTCAAGATCTATTTGACTCAGGATCTTTTTATTCATGGAATACAGTTACATTGACCGCATATTTTTGATGTGCTCTTTGACATCTTTTGATGGTATGCTCCTATTGGATTTATGAGGGGTATAAAAGAATGGAGATAAGGGAAGACATGCCACCCCAGCCTTGGGGTTTGACATGAGGTGGTTTTGAATTTCTTTCTGAGATAAAGATGGGGAAGGAGGTTGTTCATGTGCTTTCAAAACTTTCATTTTGTTGTGGAATGTCATTGCATAAGTTCAATTATTCCTGTCACAACATCATACAAGAGGTATTACAAGCTGATCAACATATTTAAGATAGATAAAAATTATGTTTGATTCTGATCAATACAATAAGGCTTGCCAACATTTCCAAGGAGTAATGCAATTTGGGGTCCTAGGTGAAATGATGTTTTATAATCATGGCAATTTGTTAAAAAATTACAAGGAAGATTTACTAGTTTCAAGGGGGTACAATGATGAAAATCTATTCATATTGGACGACTAGATAAAGGCCAAATTTCAAATTTTAAGAACAAAAGAAAACTACATCTTAGAAAGCAAACTACATGCAAAATAAAATGACAAAAAGGTAATGCGAAAAAAGTGAAGATAGGGAGATGGAGTTGTTACATACCACCCACTCCACCTCAGACTTACAATTTACTCATCCCGAGTAGATCCGGAACCTAGACAGAGGGAAGAAAATCACTATGATAAGTGATATGGAGGAAAGTAGTAGTTCCCCAATATGGGGAGTTGGGGTCAGGGAAAGCATGTCCCATACTCCTCATAAGCCGGTTGACTGGGGGAATAGTGACTACAATCCACATGCCAAGACTCTTGGGATCACTACATGAGGTATATGTGGTTGAGCTGCTGGCCCTGGCGTTGTTGCTCATGCTGGATGTCATCAAGCTGATATTAAATCTCATAAATACCTTAGGGCTCATCGGTGCCCGAAGCATATGCAACGTGCCTCCTTGTGCGATGTCGAGATGGCGAGGGAGGAGGGCTGGTCGTATTGTCACATGCCTCCAATGAGACACTTCTCCTATGGGCTGTAGTTCAAGGATGTCTTTTGGTTTGGGGTGCTCTAGATGGAATCATTAAATGTGTGGAGGCAGGTCGGTAAGATCAAAGACCAGATATTCTGCTGCAAACTTGGCATGTCGGGGGAGCTCGAGGGTGATGTAGGAATTCTTGAACATCAAATAGTATACATCGTCCACGCTGTAGCGAATAAACTTGCTTTCCTTCAAGTACAACAAGTCAATAAGGTGATTTTGTGTGGCATGGGTGGGAAAGAGATGTGAGTATACCCCAAGAAGATAGCCAAATCGGTCACTATATGGCTGATGCTGAAGGCAAAAGTGGTGGCACGGTTGGCCTGAGTGCTGAAGTAGTCAAGAATGACACCCCCCCTAGTTAAACGATTCGTCATTGAGAAGGCACCATAGTACATATAGATATGGATCAATGACATTGCCTTGGGTGCCTCCCCTATTGAAGATTGTGTAAGAGATGATGTAGTGAAGATATATGACGAACGAACTGTGGATGCTAGACGTCTTGGGACCATTTAATATCTTAGGTGAGAGTCCGATAATGTGCGCTTATAACTTATCCTTGTTGTATTTGTTGAATCCCCCGCCATCAAGGACAATGGAGGTGAGTTGTCTGGATAAGATCTCCAATGCTTCCCCAAAAATCCAGACCTTGCAGCTAGAATTTTCTCATGAGCAATGGAAACATTGGAAAATAGATATGAACTGGAGGGTGGGATCACTACACATTGCGAGGACACAATACGGAAAAATGAGGATATGGTTGCACTGTAGAATGTTACAACAACATCCCTTATGCCGAGGGCATTGAGGGTGGTACTGCAGGCCCATCCGGGGAGAGAAATCTTGATGGAGAACATGTAGTCGAACCTCCCAGAGTGGCTGTCATCGTTGAACTAGGCATAGCTGCCTAAAAGAGGAGCTATGCGTGGTGGGCAAAGCATAATGGAATCTGGGTCATGTCGAGATGACTGGCCCAACTCAGCTTCCTGAATGAACTCCACTGCTTCCTCAAGGTCATAGAGCATCTCCTCAGCTATCTCTGGTGAAGACTCGATAGTGTGTTCCTGGATGTGTATTCTAGGGCCCGAGGTGGAGCGTCGAGGTGGCTCGTGGGAAACATTCATATTTTCTAGGGCCTTTCCCTTGTAGAAACAGCTGCAAATGCCACTACAAGATCCTTCTTACGACATTTTGGCTGTACCAGGGCAAAAAAATGATTATCTGGATGCAAACTGGCCAATTGGTGTAGCTAAAATGGGCGTCTCAAGCACCGACACACTTGGTTTAGGGGCTAAGGAATGCTGATGGCTGTGGTGCTGGTGATTCAAAATGCCCGATTTGGATGTCCCAACCAATCAATTCACATGATGAGCAAAACATGTGCAGTCTGCTGGCGAAAGGGGAGGAGTGGTTGTTGCAATGGATGAAGGCGAAGGGGATGACTTGGATCACTCATACGTTAACATGAGATGACCATTTGGGTGATAGGTTGGCCCTTTAGCGGTGGTGAAGCAGCAGATTAAGGGATGGACGACCGTCTGGCAGAATATAAGAGAGGTGGAGAGCAGGGAAGGGGGGGAGCTCAGTAGCAGCAGTCCAGTTGAAGACTAGATAGTAGGTTGCTATTCGAGAATGGGTGGCTGGGGCTGTTGGCCGAGCTACTGATGGAAAGATTGCTTGGCTTGTCAGAGGTGAGGGAGGAAGATGGGAGCTTCTTGCCGCTGCTGAAAGGAGAGTAGCGGCTAGGGCAAGAAAATGGGGGATAGGGGAAGGGGACTGTTGTTGTAAGGAACCTCCTCGATTCATCATATTTTATAGGCCTTCATGAAAGTGAGCCGACTGTTTTTCCACATGAAACGGTCATTTCACACGTCGTGGGTAAGAATTGAGGATATACAACTCCTGATGTGGCCGCTTGTTTGAATCATACATCATGACCCTGAGCCGACCATTTTGTATCATGAAATAGTCAACTCAGGCATCATGGGTGGCATATAGAGGTTTGAAATTCAATCAGTCGCCAAGTTGAACAACCAACTTGAAGTTTGAGCTGATCGTTTTGTCGCATGAAAAAACCAGTTCACTTGTTTTGAATGCATAATTTTTCCAGAGTGAGACTGTAGGTTGGGTAACCAACCAAGTGGCTAATATTTTTTTGAAATGTAAACTAGGAACCTAAAATAAAAGCAAGGTTAGCTAAGAATTGCAATTTAAAAATAAAATAGAGGTAATAAAAAGGAAAATATGTTGGGTTGCCTCCCAACAAGCGCTTAGTTTACATCGAGGAGAGGCTACCTTGTGGTAGGGGTGAGCAGAATTTGGTTAATAACTGATTAACCGAATGGTTAATTTCAAATGGTTAATTTTTTTAGACTATTTGGTTAATTCGGTTAATTTGGTTAATTTAATTCGGTTAATCGGTTAAATGGTTAATTTCATGGTTAAAGATATTTTTGGTATGGTTAACCAAATTAATCGAATAGTAAATAATATCCTACACACGTATATATACATATATAGTTGTACTTTTATTTCAAAAAACTTCCCCATATACATAGTAATCAAGTTTTCACGAGCCATACAACATTATATTTCTAGAAATACCACTATAATATAACAATTGTTCAAAATTCAATGAGTATTTCAAATAACATTATTACACATGTGTTATTTGGTTAACCAAATTAACTGACCGAATTAACCGTTAACCGATTGGACAATAACCAAATTAACCGACGCAATTCGGTTAGGTTAATGGTTAAAATCTCAAACCACAAATTAACCATTTAACCGAACCGAATTAACCGTAACCGACCGAATTAACCGAATGCTCACCCCTACCTTGTGGTGGACACTATATTTTTTCGATAATTATTCAACGCTTTTCTCTAAGAAATGAGAACCCCCATCAGAAATCACGGTGCGAGGCACCCCAAATCTTGGGAAGATGAAATCCTTTAAAAACTTTTTAATGGATTTGGAATCACAATTCTTAGTGGGGAAGGCTTCTTCCCATTTTGATACGGAATCCACAACCAAAAGGATATATAGGTACCCAGAGGAAGAGGGAAATGGTCCCATATAATCCACTCCCCAGACGTAAAAAGTTTCTATATCCTTCCAAGAGGTCTTAGGCATTTGATCTTCTCTTGGAAATATTTCCAGACCTCTAACATTGGTCATAAGTTAGAATGAATTCATAAGAATGCTTGACTAAAGTGGGACTGAAGAACCCATATTGAAGTACTTTTCTAGTTGTTTTTGAGAACTCATGTGCCCTCCAGTGGGGCCAGAATGACATTGTTCGAGTATGTCATGAGCCTCTTACTCAGTCAGACATTGGCGATAAAGACCATCTACACACAATCTAAAAAGGTAAGGGCCATGCCAATAATAGTTCCTAACATCATGCAAAAATTTGGCTTTAGCATGTCCTTTGCAATCAAGGTGTAGCATACATGTCGCAAGATAATTAACATAATTTGTGAGCCATAGGTATTAGGGTTCAACCTTCACCAAAATTTCATCCGGTAAAGAATTATTGATGAGAATTCCATTATCATCACACAAGCTTAGGCGGCTGAGATAATCATCCACAACATACTCACAAATAAAATTGGTGCACAATTCGACACACCAATTCATTAGGGATTTTTATCCTACAGTTTAAGTTCTTATTAATGGAAAAAATCTTTAGGGTTAGTTTATTAGTATAGAGAGGGTCCGATCCCATATGATACCATTTTTAATATTGTTTCTTTTAAACCCACAGACTTTGAATAGTTTCTGAATAAGAAAGTAAATATCCTTTGATTGATGGATTGGTTAGGCTAGAGAGTGAATGGAAAAAATAATAGAAGTAAAGGTTACACTAATGGAAAAAATAAAAACTACAACTAGGAACAGAAAATAAAGATTACAACTAAATGCTAAATTTAAAATACACAACTTGAACAAGAAATGAAAGTTACACTAGTGTAGATTTTTAAATGTGAAAAAAAAAACAATTTGAAATATCTAAAAATGATTTAGAAATGAGAATGAATTGATGATAAAGAATATAGGGGTTATGGGTTTTAACCACCATATCCTGTGTGAAACAAAATTGATGGATATACAGGATAAAACAAGTTAGATGAAGGAATGCAAAAGCATCCTCAAATGTAATTACAAAAGTCAAACTCCCTGTTAACCTATTAGTCGTGGTGTTTATAGATTCTTGTCTGAACATCCCAACAAAGGATCCTTCTGAGCTATCATCTGGATCCTTGTTCATTTGTTTGGTTGTTCTAACCCTTGGGGTCTGAGATCTAATTACCAAAAACTATCATTTGACAAAAACAAAAGATCAAGTCATTTAAGTTGGAAAAAAATCCAAACAAAGGCCATTTAACAAATAGTATCAAATAGAAGATGATATAATCTACACTATGGATACAGGGCTACTCCCCATGCCCTGATATAGAGAACTACTCACGATCCATAGAAGCTAAAAGGAGAATGAAGGAAGTAATCCATATACTAGAAGAAGAATCCCAAATGGATCATAGCTAGTGACAATGAATTGACTATCTTCCTTAGTTTCTTCTTCCAATAAAAAACCAAGCATAATAGAACAAAAACAAGAATCTTCATATTGAAACACCAATTCTATTGAAGAACATGAGTATACATATGCAAGAGTTGAAATAACAAGTGCTGAAATAAAATTGCAAGTACAAAAGATTGGATCCTCTTTCTTATGGAGCCCCCTCCTTGGGGTCGAAACCCTAGTTGGGGGAAAGGAAAAAGTGGGCCATTGGCTGTTGAAAGAGGCTGGTCGTTTGTCGTGAAATGATCGATTCACATCATGAACATATTAGTTCAGGGATGAAGAGGCCGACCCTAGGAAAAAACCCTAAGGAAGGGTATCGACATTGTCTTGATTAAAGTTTGACCTATAAGTAATATGAGATGACATGTGTAGGAAAATATGGTGCATGAGCAACCACTAGATCTAACTTATCTTCAAATATGCATTTATCATGTTGGATCGATACTAACAACAAGTTGATGGTGGCACCAAGTCAACACCTTTTTCTTTCTTGTAAAACATTGACACTACCTACAAGAATGTCAGTAGCACCGATTTGATTCTTATGGGTGTCTAGATCTTGAAGTCGGTGCCATCGACAATATTTTTGATATCATCAAGGTAATTAAATTACATCCCTGGTGTTCTCTGGATCTTAAGTCAGTTTGACTAAGTCTGTGTCTTGGTAGCATTGAGTTGGTTTCAGCAGCACCAAGTTGTTCCTCAATAGAAGCTATGATCCTCTCCTTGATCTTCTCTTGGGCATAAGGTGACAATACCATCGACTGGGACATTTCTAACATCAAGTTGATCAATAAATGTTCTTTTTTATCTGAAATAAGAGTAACAATGACATAATTCCAAGAAAAAGATAATAAAATCATGCATTTTGATAGAATAAGTCATAGTTAATGCATAAGTGATTCACAAGCTAATAATTAGAAGAAAAAAAGCAAAAACATATCTAAATGAGGAGCCATAAAATATCCTTTAAATATCTAAATAAAATCAACACATGAAAATCCCCATAGCAGGGGAATCAACAACACCAATGAAAGAGGCGAGATCACCTCCTTATTAAAATTTAAAGGAAGTACAAAACATCCATCTTTTTAGAAAGACAAAAGATATTGAGGGATGCATGTATAATATTCCAAGTAAATAAGCATGCAACAGATACATTATAAAATGTCAATAGCAGCGGAAATAAAAGTACTAAGCCTATTACATGGCTTTCATTTTCCATTACATGATTATACCCAAAAGAAAAAGATAAGAGAAAAGGATCTAGATATAGCAACCTAGACATCCTTTCAGATAGCTTGAGATCTACTCCTGAGATGACTTCCTTCAAACTTGTCCTTCTCCTTGCTCAGCACCAACACGTAGGTGGTTGGGAAAGCACCCAACAAAAGGGGAAAGAAAACAAGGTATGTGTCATAAAACTAGTCTAGGATAACAAGATAAGTAAAGCAAATAAGAACAGGCTAGGGTTCATCATAAGATGAAGATAACAAGAGTGTGATGCTATATTCAAAAGAAACTTGCCATTAACAATTATATTAAAAGGGATTTGCATGTAAGATAATTATGTCTACCTAACTAAGTAGGGTTGAGGCACCTAACAGACCTCTAACCTATAGGTGAGGGGAGAATAAGACATTCCCAATCACCCACACAATTATATAGGGGAGAATAAAAATATTCCCCAGGGCAATTAAATACATGCCCTTTGTGGGTGGTTGTACATAAGTATCACTACTTTGAATTACATAGAACATAAATCTACATGCTATAAAAGTAGTCATGGAAAGAGTAGTCATGATATTCAATAAGCATGGCGGTGGGGTATAAGACCCAAACAAGAAGAAATTATAATCTGATTTGAGGTATGAACAACATTAGGATTCAAGAATAGAAGATTTAGGGTTCATTTGAGCCTCATTAGGGAAATATAGAGTTTGGCTGAAATTATCCCAATATAGGGTGTAAGAAATGCACATTCCTCTCTTATTGATATCAATTACTAACTTTCATCACTTTAATTGAGTCCAAGTTCCACTTTGCCTATTTTTAATGTATTAACATGTATTGGAGTACATAGTGCACATTAATGTATAGAAACCCTAATTTCAAAAATTTTTAGAAAAATTCAGATTTAGCTTTTGAAAATATCACCAATGAACATATTAAGTTCTCATGATCAAGAAAACATATTTTTATGTTAATTTTGGAGTTATCAGGATTAAGATGTACTTTTTATGTTTTTAGGCATTAAATTCATTTTACAAAAATCACCCTTCGTCAAACCACGAAATCAGACCTTTAAAATATTTTTATTTGATAGGTATTAATTCTGGAATTCCAAAACATATTTATTTGTCAAATTTGGATAAGCGGATTAGAAGATATGAATTTCTCAATTCTGACCAATAGGATATTACCACATCATAAAACCAATCGAGATAATTGAGGAGAGAGGGAGAGGGAGAAAACACCATTTGACCCAAGATCAAGTTTGAAGTTGCATAGGTAACCAAACTAGAGCTTCTAGAGAAGGTAAAATAGAAAGAAACCAAAACCCTAGAAGAACATGGTAGATAGAGATGGAGATCATCGATTTTAAACATAGAAGCATGAGTTTTAAGCATGTAGTATGCTGTTAGGTTTTAGGGGAGGCAGAGATGGTAGCGGAAACAAAAAAAATTCTCCTCCCCAAACCCAGAACAAGGAAATGCATCAACATCTATACAATAGGAAATGATGGTTTGTGGAATCATACCTTGTCCCGAGGCTTGCTCGGTGACAATACCTCACGCATTGCGTGGTCTTCAACTCCGGTCTTGGACGGTGTCTGTGTAGCTCCTGGTCGCACCGGGACTGACGACTCCTGGTCACACTGGACTGTCAGGTTGACAATTGTCCTCCTGAGTGGCAGAAACCTCTCGCCTCTGAAGTAGTCCACACGGACCACCTAGAAATCCAATCTCCTTGTCCCACAAGGAATTGGAAGGAGTCACACCCTTTTGTCGACGTACTAGTCACCAACACACTCTCCTGATGCCAGTTGCAACTACAGTTGTCTTTCCCTTGTTGTGCCTCCCTTTTCGGGTAGCACTTGCTCAGGCTCTCTCGGTTACCAAAACTAGAGAATGACAACTTTGCAGAGCAACTGGTTGCACTGAGTTGTACTTTGAGAAGCCCCCAATACCCCTATATATAGGAGGGTCATGGGACAGGGTTTTCCATCCCGGGCAATATGGGACTAAAGCAGGAGTAGAAGGGTTTGAGATTTTCCACAAAAAAACAACCAACTCGCAACCTGAACCAATCGTTTCACAACTAAAATGGTCGGTTGGGGATCTGAGCCGGTCGGTTGACACCTCAACCGATCGGTTGGGACCTATGAGCCGATCGGTTCACTTCTGAACCAGTCGGTTCGTGGTCCTGACCAGTTCCCGATTGACTTTCCTTCTTTTGTTTCTAATTGGTATCGAATACCAATCCTTGTTCCAATCAAATTGGGCAAGTGAAACACAAGGAAAATTCTCACCAATCCTACTTTCCCAACTTGCCCGGTTGCAACAGTTGAACCGATCATTTCAACACTTGAAGCAATCGTTCACCCTGTCCTTGAGCCGATCAGTTCATCACATGAGCCGATCGGTTCACCAAGCTGAGCCGATCAGTTCATGACATGAGCCGATCGGTTGGGAGTGTAGATTGTGCTGAATCAATCAATTACAATTTCAATCAATCTGATACTCCAATCAATGTGTCCAACACCTTGAACATTATGACATTCAGCTATCAATTGATTGAGTGTTTAATTAAACTACTAAAATCCTTTAGTAATCAATCTAAACATTGTTTGTGGATAAAACTCCTCTTCCAGGTTAAATCCTATGTGTGTGACCCTGTAGGTCCATTTCACGTTGGCAGTAAAAGTCCATAACACTTATGACTTCACAAGCAAAGAGTGGTGCCTAGTCACCCATCAGTGCTACCCAAGTGAAAGTAGAAAGTTGGAGAACAACTTTCAATCCTACAATCCGTGAATGGTGTTACAGTGAATGTATAATTCCTTTGTCACTGATATCCCGAATGAACTCGAGGCATGGAACAATCATCCTGTCAACGTTCATTCACTTTCTTGATCTCAGAGTAGATTGGAAGAGATATGTATGACATCAATATCACATAGTGATTCACACATGCGTGCGCACGCCTATTTCAATCCTACTCATCAATTGGCCTTGTATATCAAACTCACTCAGGAGAGACAAATCCCATATCTATCACTCACCCCTCAAAAGCCCCATGTGTCAAAGCCACCCAATCATCACCTTTATAACAACCCATGTTTCAGGACTGCGTTTGATGATGTCAAAGTGTGCCCAACGACATGTGTTGAGTGTAGTGATTTTAGGTCAAAGAATCACACTCACCACCATCACTGTGAGTACTGACTATGACTACCATGTCATGGTTCTATGTGTCAAACTCACGGTGGGTCTGTCTGGTACACTTGTTGTCTAACAAGTACCTATGTGTTTGGTTTGATATCTCTATATCATGACTAATGAGATTCTGTCATCAACCAACACCACAATCTAGTCTTGTGTGTCATTGCTATCTATATACCTTCCACAATGACATCCGACTAGGGACATAACAAGAATGTACAAACTCTTAGCATCCGTATGATCTCATCGTTCAGGTCCTCAACCTGAAAGCATACGTCATTGAGTACTGTCATTCTCTAGACATTCAATCTGTTCTATCACTATCTCATATGACTGAACCAGAAAGAATTGGAAGCTTGCCTTTGATGTTTATCAAATCAATCTTAATGTATCCCACCAATCATCCTATGATTGGATCTCAGGGCAGACATACCAACAGACTCCCACTTGCACTGCGAGCCAATCTCCCTTGAATCATATTCATAGTGATCTTTAAACATGTCCCACATGTTACTGTGCTCTAGTGCTAACATAATGAGTAATGGCAACACCTTGCCAAAGTCAGTATAAATTGCATGTCTCACATCTCTTCACTGTACATCACACGTATGAGATGGATTTGCCATAATATGCGATGTAGTATTCCTTTGCTAACCTTTAGCCACATTGCATGATCAAGGATTCCATACTTGTCATCAATGAGCGGAATATCTATAAGTTCATCTCATGAACTTCCAGATCCATATAGTATCCAATGATGTTCTCTAACACACAGATACTCGACATTTCCCTTTTAAATGATTTTATTGGAACACTTCTAATTATCAACAAACTTTCACTTTTATATATCCTATATATATTTTGCGATTAATTTTCTATCCTTTCGGAAGTTCGCATCAATGTAACTCTTTACATTGAACTCTTCCTTATCTCCATAGAACCAACACTTCTCAAGTACTTATCAAGTTCTCATGGTATTCCAGTAACCCTTACTGGAATTAGACAGACATCCACTCGTCATGTCTCACATACGAGCTATCAGGATGAGCACATCATATTTCCATGTCCTACATACAAGATGATGAATGCATTTTGTTCTTGCCATGCAAGATAATGGGATGATTACATACATGATAGATCCATATCTATTCTTAGTGTTCCCATTCTTCATAAGAATTGGACACTTGTCCTTGGGATACTAACTCCATGTATCATGGACAAGTTTTCTCCCACTGAATCTGTGCATACTGAACCCTTCAGTACAGATTGCCAATGTATGCTTTCTCTTTTCAGGTCAAGAGGTTTTCAAGAACTATCTCTATAGATCTCTATTCCTATCACATAGGAAACATCTCTATCTTCCTTAAAGATAATTTCCACTTTTGGATTTCCATTCTAGAACATTTTCATTTCACATCAACATGTGGAATGTGAACACGGTCCCACTAAATCACAGATCCCTTCTTTATCTTTGATATATGAATCAAACCCTTTGACTATATCATCAAAGTAAAGATCCAATTTCGAGTTTCTTGTACTAAATCAACCACATTGATTAGTCCATTGTAACTTATAGACTTCATTTGCATTAGTGGATTCATAAACCTTATAGGTTGTGTCACGTACACATCCTTGTTTTATTCCTCATAGGAATCTAGTTTTAGTATCCATATGCCAAATGTATTAGTCATTAAGTTGCAATCAACAAGCATCATCCTTCTCAAAATGTTATCCTTGTGTCTTAACACTTTAGACTCAATTGCACTTATGGATTTCATCCAATGGGTGCTACCATCAAGGTCATACCTTATGGTTCACATGGATGTCATTTAGGATGTAATGGTCATAAACCATAACTCAAAATTTGGTTCCTCATATTCATCTAGATAGTTGACTCATCACATGAACAACTCATCACATAGATAATTGAGGTGTATCTGTCAAGGATATAAGAACTTACAAGTCCTTGTGATTCTTAATACCTTTATTAGTGTGGGGTATTCTTTTATTAAGAAGAATTCAGTTATTTGATAATCATTCTCTAACTCCTTAGAGTATGATTCCTTCTTGATTTAGACATCACCATGCCTTAATCATGAGTTCACTATGATACACTATCATAATCACTCATAAGGATCTCAAACATTTGGTCCAAGTATTTCATTCATTGATCTCATCAAGAATTAACACTTTACCAAATTTGCACTTCATCTATGATAATCTTGAACACTTCAAGATATTCATATTGGTATTTCTCTGAACACCATTTGAAGTATTAGCATTTGTTCCAATAGGTATGTAAATACATCACATGTATTATACCTAATAGGACAATCATTCTCCCACTACCATTAGTGAAGATTGATTAACCATGTCCAAGATATTCATGTCTCTTACTGGTTCTCCAACCAAAAGAGTCTAGATTTATCCATCATATGGAAACTAGAAATGAATTTCTCATGGTTGATGCTAATTTGACTGTTTGAGTTATCAGTAACTTTAGGTATCATTTTATCTTATGCATACCATGTATCACAAGATAAATAAGGCATTGCCACAAAGATCATATCTTTAAGATTGAAACATCAACTTTATTAATTTCCATCATTGTCATATAATATGCAAAAAATAAAGTGTTTCTATCTATTGGCAATATATGAAATAGCAGTTCTCAACTCTATTTCATGCCCTTTAGGCTGAAATAAACTGAAAGATACTCCTATCTATGGCAGCAACACTTGCTCCAATGATGGGTACTTCTTTCTTGATCCTTTCACAAAGGCCAACACTTCTTTGCGGATCTTGCATATCATATATGACAGATCCATATCTTGGTATCATATACCTCAGATAAAGAAGCGGTTCATTTCATGATACCTTAGGTGGAGATCTCCATCCCCTCCTTCATCTTCTTTTGTTCTTCCAGATATAGAGGGAAATTCCCTCATACACCCTTTCCCCATGTGCCTTGAGGCTGAAGACAGCTTGGATTGCTGGCTAGCATCAGAACACTTCCTTGCTTTGCCCTTGTCCTTGACCTTAAGAATCACCTTTTCTTTGATCACATCAAAGATTATGGTTTGTCTTTCTTCATCTTTGCCTCTACTATCCTCAACATGTCCAACAACTCTGTCAACGCTTGTCAAAATTATTCATGTTGTAGCTTACCATGAATTGTATGATTCTCGCAACATTTGCAGTATCATACCAATAGCCAACTCTCGGCTCAGAGGGAATCCTTCTTAGTCAGGTTTTCCACATACCCAATCATAATCATATTGAGTGCGTGAATACCTTACTGGATCTCCTTCTATCATGACATACTAGGACAGTGTCCTTGAGACATCATATGTCTCATGTTGTCTCTGCAACTCATAGTTCAGAGAACACAACATCAAACACTCCTCATCAATGTCATCCTCGGTATGCTTCCATAAGCATACTTTCAGCCATTGATGTGGTGGGATTGAGTTCATCTGGTCTTGGTATAACTAGGATTTAGAGCTTACGCTCTTTGAAAAAACTTCTCATCATCCTAACCAGTCATGGAATTATTCCCATTTAATTTGTTGGTCTCAAAGACCGATCGCAAATAAAGTGATTTGTTGATTAACCATTTATTTTAACAAAAGGAAATATATGCAATTTTAGTCCAAAACTCTTTTGACTTGTTTGATTGATTTGAAAAGTTGACGATATAATTAGGCCTTTAATTAATTATCGCTCCCATTATTTTACTTCAAATTGATAGCCCTCACCATCAATTCAGAAGATTGCAGCGTACAACCTTCTAGTGGACAAGATCCATATTTCATCAAGTCATGAGTCAGCTTTGGCTGATCACCCACAATCTTGACTATTTAGGTAGGCCATCATGCCAATTGCATCATATGCAACTCTTGATGAATGAACATGCGCAACACCTTGCCATGAACATTCCTTGCCTATGGGCTTAGACGCTCTAAGAATCACTAGTTAAGTCTAACCCAAAAGTCGACACGGTAAACATGCACCCTGCTTTGGCAGAACCTACATGTCTACCCTTCACACTTCCACAAGATAGACGACGCACCACGCTTTGGCGTAACCTACACTTGGTCGATCGAGTTTTTCACGTGTGCCGCTAATGGAAGGCATATAAGACTTAATATTTTAATGAGGGATTTGGTTTTTATATACATATACATATCCAATCACCACAATACATAGTACGTATCATATACATGCTATATCCCACAGAAAACATGCAAAACAATAAAAGCGATGATTATGGCCATCCTAATGTGATTCCTCGAGCCAAGAGGAATCACGGTCATCTAGGTCTACATCACATGCAACCTGTACAAGTTGAATTCTGTGCCTTGCCTTCAGAGTAGATCAACTCATCACATGAGTAGCCTGCTTGATCTGGCCCGGTCATTTGGGTGCCACCAGCCGATCGGTTGGCTCCTTCAACTGATTGGTTCGCCTGGTCGTCGTGAATCTCATCATGGCCACCACCCGCTCGTCTCGCTCCTCGAACCGGTCATCAACCGATCGACTCACTCCTTGAACCGATCGTATCGAACGTCAACCGATCAGTTCACTCCTTGAACCGATCATCTCAACTGTCATCAGGATGTCCGCCGTTCTTCTACATAACAGGAAATAAAATTCTAACCTATTTTACATTGTAAAAGGAGAAACCTCGAGTTACATTCGAGGGGAGCATAGGTAGGAAAGAAATCTCGAATTATTTCGAGTTGCATCAGGAATAGGAGAAGGAAGATCGGTGCGCAGACCAAGATGCAAGCAACCACATACAACCATACACAGATAGGGTTTATTGGACATAACCACTCTATACATCCACCACAAAACTCGTTTAAGGGCGACACGTATCGAGTGCATTAATAATACATATCATATATGTAAATTGGGATTTGTGGATTTAGGATTGGACATGCATAAAGCCAATTTTATTCACATCGTATGCAATAAATAAAGGCGACAAACCAAAATCGATCATATCGATATTCCTAAAATATAGAGCAGTTGATGTGGCTTTGATACCACTGTTGGGTTTTAGGGGAGGCAGAGATGGCAGCGGAAACAAAAAAAATTCTCCTCCCCAAACCCAGAAAAAGGAAACGCGTCAACGTCTATACAATAGGAAAGGATGGTTTGTGGAATCATACCTTGTCCCGAGGCTTGCTCGGCGACAATACCTCGCGCCTTGTGTGGTCTTCAACTCCGGTCTTGGACAGTGTCTGTGCAGCTCCTGGTCGCACCGGGACTGACGATTCCTGGTCACACCGGACTGTCAGGTTGACAGTTGTCCTCCTGAGCGGCAGAAACCTCCCGCCTCTGAAGTAGTCCACACGGACCACCTGGAACTCCAATCTCCTTGTCCCATATGGAATTGGAAGGAGTCGCACCCTTCTGTCGACGTACTAGTCGCCAACACACTTTCCTGCTGCAAGTTACAACTGTAGTTGTCTTTCCCTTGCTGTGCCTCCCTTTTCGGGTAGCACTTGCTCGGGCTCTCTCGGTTACCAAAACCAGAGAACGACAACTTTGCAGAGCAACTGGTTGCACTGAGTTGTACTTTGAGAAGCCCCCAATACCCCTATATATATAGGAGGGTCATGGGACAAGGTTCTCCATCCCGGGCAATATGGGACTAAAGCAGGAGTAGAAGGGTTTGAGATTTTCCACAAAAAAAACAACCAACTCGCAACCTGAACCGATCGTTTCACAACTGAAACGGTCGGTTGGGGATCTGAGCCGGTCGGTTGACACCTCAACCGATCGGTTGGGACCCATGAGCCGATCGGTTCACTTCTGAACCGGTCAGTTCATGGTCCTGACCAGTTCCCGATTGACTTTCCTTCTTTTATTTCTAATTGGTATCGAATACCAATCCTTGTTCCAATCAAATTGGGCAAGTGAAACACAAGGAAAATTCTCACCAATCCTACTTTCCCAACTTGCCCGGTTGCAATAGTTGAACCGATCGTTTCAACACTTGAATCAATCGTTCACCCTGTCCTTAAGCCGATCGGTTCATCACATGAGCCGATCGGTTCACCAAGCTGAGCCGATCGGTTCATCACATGAGCCGATCGGTTGGGAGTGTAGATTGTGCAGAATAAGTCAATTGCGATTTCAATCAATTCGATACTCCAATCAATGTGTCCAACACCTTGAACATTATGACATTGAGCTATCAATTGATTGAGTGTTTAATTCAACTACTAAACTCCTTTAGTAATCAATCTAAACATTATTTGTGGACAAAACTCCTCTTCCAGGTTAAATCCTATGTGTGTGACCCTGTAGGTCCATTTCACGTTGGCAGTGAAAGTCCATAACACTTATGACTTCACAAGCAAAGAGCGGTGCCTAGTCACCCATCAGTGCTACCCAAGTGAAAGTAGAAAGTTGGATAACAACTTTCAATCCTACAATCCGTGAATGGTGTTACAATGAATGTATAATTCCTTTGTCACTGATATCCCAAATGAACTCGAGGCATGGAACAGTCATCCTGTCAACGTTCATTCACTTTCTTGATCTCAGAGTAGATTGGAAGAGATATGTACGACATCAATATCACATACTGATTCACACATGCGTGCGCACGCCTATTTCAATCCTACTCATCAAGTGGCCTTAGATATCAAACTCCCTCAGGAGGGACAAATCCCATATCTATCACTCACCCCTCAAAAGCCCCATGTGTCAAAGCCACCCAATCATCACCTTTATAACAACCCATGTTTCAGGACTGTGTTTGATGATGTCAAAGTGTGCCCAACGACATGTGTTGAGTGTAGTGATTTCAAGTCAAAGAATCACACTCACCACCATCACTGTAAGTACTGACTATGACTACTATGTCATGGTTCCATGTGTCAAACTCACGGTGGGTCTGTCCGGTACACTTGTTCTCTAACAAGTACCTATGTGTTTGGTTTGATATCTCTATATCATGACTAATGAGCAACTGTCATCAACCAACACCACAATATAGTCTTGTGTGTCATTGATGTCTATCTACCTTCCACAATGACATCCGACTAGGGACATAACAAGAATGTACAAACTCTTAGCATTCGTATGATCTCATCGTTCAGGTCCTCAACCTGAAAGCATAAGTCATTGAGTACTGTCATTCTCTAGACATTCAATCTGTTCTATCACTATCTCATATGACTGAACCAGAAAGAATTGGAAGCTTGCCTTTGATGTTTATCAAATCAATCTTAATGTATCCCACCAATCATCCCATGATTAGCTCTCAGGGCATACATACCAACATATGCAATATATGAGAAGGGGGTTATAAAACTCACCTCTAGGAAGGTAAGATGGTACAAATAAAAAGGATCCCAAGATTATAAGGTCTGGTTGCTCCAAGACAAGCTCTTTTCTTGAGAAAAGATCACTTTCTCCACTTTAGAGGTGCAAACCCTTGCAAAAGAGCACAGAGATGAGATGTTTCAGGGCTCTAGGTGGAGTTTTACCATGGAAGGTCATGGTTCCAAACTGGAATAAGGTGGGAAGAAGACTAAAAGTATGAAAATAGGGAAGGAAAGGAGGATACTTACTATTTTTGGTTGAAATCACCAAGGAGGAGCTTAAAAATCCTAAATAGAGAAATTTGGAACCCTAGGAGCCTTCTTCACCAAGGTAGGCACCCTCTTTTACCTTGGGACAGAAACTTTGTGGACAAACATAGAAGGGACAATGCTCTAAGATGGGGGAAAGATAAGGAGAGGATTTCTTCTTAGATTGGGAGGTGGGAAGGGGTAGGCATGGCTTTATAAAGAAGGGGGCAAGCATGAGGTGTCTATGGGACTTTCCATGTGTCCTTAGGCTAAGGCTTCATGGCCATGCAAGAGGATAGATCATAGAGAATTCTTGTATATCCAAGGTCGGTCCTAAAAGCCCATGGAGGATTCTATGCCATCCCCACCGTCCTCCAATCAAAGAAATAACCCCATTGGTTGATAGCTTTTAAAGATAAGCTCATTTATAAAGAGGGTAATCCCTATAATGCCCTTGGAGAGAAACACCTTCAAACCAATGTGCAACCAGGTGCCTCATGGTTCAAAATCTCAAGAATGGTAAGGGAATATCTAAGGATTAAAACTCAAGTGATAATTTGTAAAGAAAACCTCCCAATTGGGTAAATTGCATAAAAGTCCAAAATGTACCTAAAATTGCATAACTTGCACAAACAACATCCAAATCAAACCAAATTTGAAACTTAGGCTCATTTTATGTTTTAAAATCACACAAAAAAGTTAGATTAAGGTTTAGAGCACTTAATTATGGTAATTAATCTTGTTTAATATATTTAATCAAGGTTTAGGGCCTTGCACTTCTAGCACAAATTAATATACCATTGTTCTACTAAAGAGGTGATTTTGCATTTTAGATCCTTAAATAAGATTTCACTGAGGTATTTGTGTATAAACCCTTATATTGGTACAATTAGTGAATAAATGTTCACTAAACCATTATAAATCCCACTAATTAAACATAAACGACATAAATGATAGAAATGAAAGGGAAACTTGGGAAAAAGGTTTACATGAAGATGACATCTAATATTCATTATGTTACAACTCTCCAAACCTTTAAAAGGATTTCATCCTTGAAATTTCAAGCAAAAAGAGAAGGATGAGTACATAACATTTCATCTCTCAACTCCCAAGTGGTTTCTTCCATACCGTGATATTTCCACAAAACTTTTACCAGCTCAATCTCTTTGTTCTTCAGTTGCTTTACTCAGGAGTCAAGGATCTTCACAGGTAGCTCTTCATAGGTCAGATTCTCATGTATCTCCAAAGGATCAATAGTAAGCACATGAGAAGAGTCCTTCACATACTTCATCAGCACAGAGACATGGAACACATTATGAATCTTATCATAGGAAGGAGGTAAAGCTAAGAGGTATGCATGGTCTCCAACCTTATCTAAGATTTCAAATGGTCCAACATAGCAGGGACTCAACTTGCCTTTAACTTTAGATCTAGCAATAGAACATATAGGCTTGATCTTCAAAAATGCATAGTCACCCACTAGGAAGTTAACAACAAACCTTTTCTTGTTAGCATACATCTTCAGTTAGTGTTGAGCATCTTTCATGCATTTCTTTATCAACTGTACCTTTTCTGTCATCATTTGTATGTCATCAGTCTTCACTAGTGAACATTCAATGACATCATCCCAATGCAAAGGTGAACGATATGGTCTACCATAGAGAGCTTCAAAAGGTGGCATACCAATACTAGCTTGGTAGCTATTTTTGTAAGCAAACTAAACTAATGGAAGATACCGATCCCATGCACCACCCCAATTCATCACACACACATGAAACAACTACTCCATAATCTAAACTGTTCGCTTAGATTGACCATTAGTCTGCGGATGGTAAGCAGTACTGAAACGCAAGTCAGTACCCATCTCCTCCTGAATTTGACCCCATAAATGAGAAGTAAACTTTGGGTCACGATAAAAACTATCACCTCAGGTACTCCATGCAGGCGTACGATCCACTCAACGTACAACTGAGCGATATCCGCAACTTTGTAATTGGTTTTGAAAGGCAAGAAATGAGCAGATTTTGTAAGCCGATCAATAACCACCTAAACATCATTATAACCTTTCTTGGACTTGGGGAAACCAGTAACGAAGTCCATTGTGATCTTCTCCCATTTCCATTCTAGAATTTCAAGAGGGTGAAGAAGACCACCAGATCGTTGATGTTCGATCTTGACTTGCTGACATGTCAAGCACTTCACGACGAACAGAGCTATATCATTCTTCATGTTCTTCCACCAGACGCTTCGTTGTAAGTCCTTGTACATTTTTGTTGTGACAGGATGAATAGTGTACTTGGACCCATGCACTTCACTCAGCACCTTCTATCTCAGATCACCCACGTCAGGAATCCACAACCTTTTTCTGAAGTGGACAACACCATCCACTTCGACAGAGAAGTCAAATTGTGGTCTCTCAGTCAAGGCCTTCATCTTTTCCATCTCAAACCTTTCCAACTGTGCATCAATGACTTCTGAGATCCAAGTCGGTGTAACAGTCAAACTAGACATATGGAGACACAACTTGTCTTCATCCACTAAATCGACAGGTTGAGGTAGCCAACTAGTCACATATTCAAGATTTTCCCACACCAAACATCTCAGAGCAGCACAAACAACATCCTTCTTACAACTTAAAGCATCAACTATGACGTTTGCTTTACTAGGATTATAGGTGATTGTGAAGTCATAATCTTTGAGATATTCCATCCACCTTCACTGTCATGATTCAGATCCTTCAGTGTCAACAACTACCTCAAGCTTTTATGGTCGGAGAAAACTTCAAACTTCACACCATAGAGATAGTGTCACCATATTTTCAGAGCATGAATGATGGCAGCAAGCTCTAAATCATGTGTAGGACAATTAGCTTCATTCAATTTCAATCGAAGGGAAGCATAGGCGATCACCTTTCCATCTTGCATCAAAACACACCCTAAGCCTTGTTTATAAGCATAAATGTAGATGACATAGGGTATGCATTCAACAGGAAAGGCAAGAATGGGAGCAGAAGTCAAACACTCCTTCAGCCTTTGGAAACTGTTCTCACATTTTGGTGTCCAAGAGAACTTGACCTCCTTTCACATCATCTTGTTTAAAGGCAAGGCCAACTCATAAAATCTCTTGATAAACCTTTGATAGTAACCTTCTAAGCCGAGGAAACTACAGATCTTTGAGGGATTATTTGAAGCTTTCCACTTGGTCACAACTTCTACCTTTGTAGGATCAATAGTTATATGTTCGGAAGAAATCACATGACCCAGAAACAACACTTCCTTTATCCAGAACTCACACTTTGAGAATTTTGCATAGAGTTGATTTTCTCGTAGTGTGTTGAGTACTATCCGCATATGCTCATGATGTTGTTCTAACGTCTTGGAATAAACCAAAGCATCGTCGATAAACACCACCACAAACTTGTCAAGGTATGGGCATAACACTCAGTTCATCAAGTCCATGAAGGCAGCAGGGGCATTTGTCAAGCCAAAAGGCATGGGCATGAATTCGTAATGCCCATAGTGAGTTATGAACGTCGTCTTTGGGACATCATCATACTTTACGCACATCTGGTAGTAGCCACTTCGCAGATCATCTTGGAGAACATAGTTGCTGACTTCAACTAGTTGAATAAGTTGTCGATGCGAGGCAAAGGATAACGGTTCTTCACCGTCACTTGGTTAAGCATGCGGTAGTCCATACACATCTGCATCGAATGATCCTTCTTCTTCACGAACAGGATAGGGGATCCCCAAGGTGAAACACTGGGGCGGATGAAGCCCATGTCGAGAAACTCTTCTAGCTTCTTCTTCAGTTCGGAAAGCTCGACAAGGGCCCAGCGGTAAGGTGGCTTCAATATTGGCAAAGTTCCAGGTACAAGCTCGATGGAGAACTCCACCTCGCGAGTTGGTGGCAAACTGAGTAACTCCTCGGGAAAGATGTCTGGGAAGTCCTTCACCGCATCTATGTGGTCGAGAGAAGGAGGTGTAGCCTCGATGACTATAGAGGTTAAGAAATCTCTACACCCTTGCGAGACTAACTTTTTAGCTTTGATGGTGAAGATAACAAATTTTTCGCTCCTCTCGCTTCCTACCCTTGACACACAATCTTCCCTCAATAGGATGTGACAAACTAACATTTGATTCTTCACAAAACAAAATAACTTTGTACCTCTTCAATCATTCCATTCCCAAGATGACATCAAAGGTAGTCATTTCAAGTAAGATGAAATTTGAGGGAAACATTATACCAGATATATAGAGGTTCATGGTCAGAGTTTGGAGATACAAAGAGCAGATCTTACCACTAGGGTTTTTTACATATAATATATGATCCATATACTCAAATTCTATTTCTAACATACAAGCAAGATGACAGGATATGAAGGTATTGGATGAGCCAGAATCAAACAATGCCTTTATAGGATGCATATTAAGATGCAAGGTACCTTCAATAACTTCATTATCTTTGCCTGCTTCCTTAGCATTGAGAGACAACACTCTCCCATTCTACCTCTCCACTGGTGGTCTCCTGGGGTTCTGGTTGTTGTTGTTATTATTATTCTATAGAGGTGGATTCTGCCTTGGTTGCTGCAGCTGCTGTGCATTATTCTATCTCTGTTGGAAACAGGGGTAGAGTGGTCGGATATGCCCAACTTGGCTACACTCATGGCAGGTCATAGGAGGCCGATTGTCTCTATAAGAAGGTGCATTGTTGGCAGGACATCTCCCTGGAGGATGGTGGCGAGAGCACCTATTGCACCGATCATGTCCGCGATTCTCATTCTGGGTAGGGTTCTTCCTCTTGTTGTTGCTGTAGCCATTACTGTGTCCATAAGATTGAAATCCTAGGTAGGAATCGATGATGAGGGCCTTATCCACCATCTGCTGGAAGGTGAGTGGAAGTTGCGTAACAAGACTTCGGCCCACCTGGTAGTTTAGGCCCTCCAAGAACAACATTACCCTTCTCTCGACTCTAAGGTTAGTGGCATAGTGTTCCAGAAGTAGGAACTGTTGGATGTAGTCAGCCACACAAATGCTTTCCTGCTTTAGGCTGTAGAACTCGACTTCCTTTTTCCTCAAGAAGGTAGGACATGTGTACTTCTCCCTGAAGAGCTTCAGGAACTAGTCCCACTCCATGGTAGAGGTGTCTCAACTGCGGGCGACAACATTCTACCAGACACGTGCCATTCCATCTAGCACATATGTCACAAACTGAACCTTCTGGTGAGGAGGGCATGCCATACCCTCAAAGGTCTGATCCAAAGACAACACCAAGTCATTGGCTTTATCCACCATGTTGTGTTCACTTTCACCCTTGAAGTAGGGTGGCTGCATCTTTATGAAGTCGGTGAGGGTGAACTCCCTCAGCTTGTTGGCATTAGCGGCCACTGTGTGGAGCTACCCCATCATGGTGGAGAGCAACTAGTGCAACATTGCCAGCTCTTGCTCCGGTGTGAAGGCAGGGGTGCTCGGAGTAGTAGGGTTGACCACACTATGGCCGGAAGGAGTCACAGGAATCTTTCCCACATTGGAGTCATCAGGGTTCGACTCCTTTCCCTTATTCCTACTGTCAAACAAGTCACATATCCTGAAAGGTAGGGTTAACATATTAAGTTCCCAAGAGTATTTGAAACATAGATGAGAAAAGAATAGAAGCATAGACGAGAAAAGAATATCTAGAATGTTACTGCCTAAAAGTATACTATTTTGGGCAATTCATATCAGCTCAGGCCAGACCGGTATCATATGGGCACGGGAGTCCTCATAAACCAAGCTAGTGATGTGGAGGAAAATATTGCCATCCCCCAAAACCCTGATCCATTCTAGACACCTTTGCTTCAACTTCATGTCCTAATAGTTGCCTAAAGGCTATGATAGCATGCTATAAAGAGGCGAGATCACCTCCTTACTAAAATTTAAAGGAAGTACAAAACATCCATATTTTTAGAAAGACAAAAGATATTGAAGGATGCATGTATAATATTCCAAGTAAATAAGCATGCACCATATACATTATAAAATGTCAATAGCAACGGAAATAAAATTACTAAGCCTATTGCATGTATTTCGTTGTTCATTACATGATTGTTCCCAAAAGTAAAAGATAAGAGAAAAGGATCTAGATATAGCAACCTAGACATCCTTTCAGATAGCTTGATATCTACTCCTGAGATGACTTCCTTCAAACTTGTCCTTCTCCTTGCTCAACACCAGCACCTGGGTGGTTGGGAAAGTACCCAGCAAAAGGGGAAAGAAAACAAGGTATGTGTCACAAAACTAGTCTAGGATAACAAGATAAGTAAAGCAAATAAGAATAGGCTAGGGTTCATCATAAGATGAAGATAACAAGAGTGTGAGGCTATATTCAAAAGAAACTTGCCATTAACAATTATATTAAAAAAAATTGCATGTAAGATAATTATGTCTACCTAACTAAGTAGGGTTGAGGCACCTACCGTACCTCTAACCTATAGGTGGGGGGAGAAAAAGACATTCTCAGTCACCTACACAATTATTTAGGGTAGAATAAAAATATTCCCCAGGGCGATTAAATACATGCCCTCTGTGGGTGGTTGTACATAAGTACTGCTACTTTGAATTAAATAGAACATAAATCTACATGCTAGAAAAGTAGTCATGGCAAGAGTTGTCATAATATTCAATAAGCATGGAAGTAGGGTATAAGACCCAAACAAGAAGAAATTATAATCTAATTTGAGGCATGAACAACATTAGGATTCAAGAATAGAAGATTTAGGGTTCATTTAGGCCTCATTAAGGAAATATAGGGTTTGGCTATGATTATCCCAATATAGGGTGTAAGAAATGAACATACCTCTCTTACTGATATCAATTACTAACTTTCATCACTTTAATTTTGTCCAAGTTCCACTTTGCCTATTTTCAATGTATTAACATGTATTAGAGAACATAGTGCACATTAATGTATAGAAACCCTAATTTTAGAAATTTCTAGAAAATTTTGGATTTAGCGTTCAAAAATATCACCAATGAACTTATTAGGTTCTCCTGATCAAGAAAACATATTTTTATGCTAATTTTGGAGTTATGAGGATTAAGATGTATTTTTTATGGTTTTTATGCATTAAATTCATTTTACAAAAATCACCCTTCGTCAAACCACAAAATCAGACCTTGAAAATATTCTTATTATATAGAGATTAATTTTAGAATTCTAAAACATATTTATTTATCAAATTTGGATAAGCGGATTAGAAGATACGAATTTTTCAATATTGACCAATAAGAAATTGCCACATCATCAAACCGATCAAGATAATTGAAGAGAGAGGGATAGGGAGAAAACACCATTTGACCCAAGATCAGTTTGAAGTTGCATAGGTAACCAAACTAGAGCTTCTAGAGAATGTAAAATAGAAAGAAACCAAAACCCTAGAAGAACATGGTAGATAGAGATGGAGATCATCAATTTTAAATATAGAAGCACGAGTTTTAAGCATGTAGTATGCAATATATGAGAAGGGGGTTATAAAAATCACCTCTAGGAAGGCAAAAAGGTCCAAACAGAAAGGATCCCAATATTATAAGGTCTGGTTGCTCCAAGGCAGGCTCCTTTCTTGAGAAAAAATCACCTTCTCCACTTTAGAGGTGCAAACCCTAGCAAAATAGCACAGAGATGAGATGTTTTAGGGCTCTAGGTGGAGTTTTACCATGGAAGGTCATGGTTCCAAACTGGAATAAGGTGGGAGGAAGACTAAAAGTATGAAAATAGGGAAGGAAAGGAGGATACTTAGTAGTTTAGGTTGAAATCACCAAGAAGGAGCTTAAGAAATCCTAAATAGAGAAATTTGGAACCCTAGGAGCCTTCTTCACCAAGATAGGCGTCCTCTTTTACCTTGGGACAGAAACTTTATGGCCAAACATAGAAGGAACTAAGTCAACACACCTTGTTTGCTGTCTCGTACAATGTTGGTACTATGAATAAGAATTTAGGTAGCACCGAGTTGATTCTCGTGGGTTCCTAGATGATGAAGTCAGTGGACAGTGTTGACTGTTGCACTAAGATAATCAAATCGTATCCCTAATGTTCTCCAGACCTTAAGTTGGCCACTGAGTTTGTGTCTCAGTGACATTGAGTTGGTTTTTGGTAGCACTGAGTTATCCTTAAGTAGCATTGATACTCCTCTCCTTATTCTATTCTTGGGTGTAAGGTGTTTCTATCACCGACTGCTACGTCTGTTACCCCAAGGTTATAAGTAAATACTCTTTTTGCCTAAAATATGAGGAACAATAACATAGGTCCGAGAAAAAGATAATAAAATAATGTATTTTGATAGGAATCAGTGATAAGTGATTAGTAAGTGATTCACAAGATAATAAATAGAAAACAACAAAAAAAATGTAAATGAGAATATTTATGCTTAAAGAGATAGAAAATGGCATGCAAAAAGTGACATAAAATTAATGCATCACATGCCTCACTGTGCAACACGTTGATTCAGATGTCTTTCTACTCTTGGGAAAAATTTTCTTGGACATGGAAAACATCATGTGGCAAGTTGATAACGATTGTTTTTTGATAGAGGCAATGGAGGAAGTTAACACCATCTCACTTGTTAAATTCATTGAATACCCAAAACAACTAGATGATATCCTCATGCTTACTCATATATTTGAAGAAGTGAAGGCATCCTTGCAACATTCATATCAAACACTTCCACTCAGTGCATAATTTTTGAACCTTACAAAGGATGGCATTCATGAGTACCTCATAGGATAATGTGCATTATTTCTAAAGACTTTTTTATTATATTCACAAAGCACTTTGAGGACTTTAGTTCACCACCTTCTAATTGGTGATGTCACTCAAGTGTCCTCCCAATCCAGAGTTCAATGTGTAGCTACCACATCTAAAGTATACTTTCCCAGTGGTAGAAGAGAAGCTTCATGTGGTCATCTCTTCCTCATTGAGCAGTTTAGAGGAGGAACACTTGATAGTTATACTCAAGAACCATCATGAAAACTTTGGGTGGTCAATATCATACATCAAGGGGATTTCTCCAAGCCTATGTCCTCACAAAGTCTACTTAGATGAAGGAGCCAAGCCTATGGTTCAACCTCAAAGAAAATTAAATCTAATAATGATAGAGGTAGTGAAAAAGAGGTAGCTAAAATCCTATCAGCATGTATAATTTATGCAATTTTTTTATTCTAAATGGGTAAGTATGACATAGGTGGTTCCAAAGAAAGGTGGTATCACAATTACCGCCAATGCTACAAATGAGTTAGTGTATACTAGGCTAGTGATGGGTTGGCATGTTTGCATCAATTACCACAACCTCAATGCGGCTATACTCAAAGACCATTTACTTTATCATTTATTGACAAAATCCTAAAGGGATTTGTCATCCTCTATATTTTTTTATTGGATGATTATTTAGGTTACAATCGAAGATCAACAGAGCTTAAGGATCAAGAGAAGTTCACATTCACTTGTCTTTATGTCATGTTTGCCTACCTCATATGTTTGTTTTTTGTAATGCACATGCATCCTTCCAAAGGTGCATGCTCACCAACTTTTATAATATGGTGGAGCAGTGGATTGAGATTTTTATAGACAATTTTTCGAAGTCCTTTGCAGATTTCCTATCAAGTTTGGATCACATGTTACAAATATGTAAGGATATCCATCTCATTTTTAGTTGGGAAAAATGCCACATGATGGTAAGTAAGGGGACAGTCTTGGGAAACAAAGTTTCCAAGGAATGGAAGTTTACCCACTAAAAATTGAGGTTATCTACAAGCTTCTTCCACCATCATCAGTGAAGGCAATGAAGAGTTTCATAGGACACATGGGTTTTTACATGCAATTTAATAAAAAAATTCAAAAATCACTAAATCTATTTTAGAATTCATGAAGAAGGATGTGGATTATAATTTTGATGAATGATGTCTACACTCTTTGACAATTTTGAAGGAAACAATGATCTTTGCGCATGTGATAGTAGCTCCAGATTGGATTCTACCTTTTGAGTTGATGTGAGACGCTTCAGACCATGCAGTGGGGGTAGGTTTGAGCCAATGGATAGATCATTATTCATTTGTGGTTAATTATAATTCTCAAACACTTAAGGACACTTCATTAAATTACAACACCACACCGAAAGTGATTTTGTCTATGGTGTTCACCTTTGACAAATTTGGACAATCTTATTGGTCTGAGATTGATTGTGTGGATAGATTGTGATGATCCTCTAAGTTTACACATGGTAGCGGAAGCATTTCCCATGTTTTCCATAACATCGGGGTACTTGGAGTTGGAAGAACATCACACATATGATACACCTTACAAATAAATAAACACTATGCATTGATTTGAAATAGATTCATATATAGTTCATGGATAGGAAAACTACAACTTGTTCATCTTGAAATCTAAAACTACTGAGCAAAACATGGATAACATAACTAAGTCATGTTATGAAAGATATATAAAAGTAGGATCATCTTGGTATATGACACCCCACCAGGTCAAGCTTTATACTCTCCTAGTCCTTGCTTGCCCTTGTATTCTTTACTTGCTCCAAACTCTAGCGACATTGCATCCCCATCAACACAAAGGAAAATCATCAAATCAGTAAAAAATATTGAGCATGTGATAAACAAATAAAGTAATTATACTTGTGATAAAGAAATCTTAACATCAATTTTATCTTAATCATTCTGGAAGTTTCTTCTTAACATAAATAATTGAAAAAGGATTGTATGCATCTCTATATAAATCGTCTACTTAAGGACACATAATGATAGCAAAGCCCATGATTTCTAGGAATCCCATAATGACCTCTTGGGGTCCATAATTTTTAGGCATATAAAACTTAATCACTTCTCTTAGCATGGTTCTTATCTTGACATTAACATGTTCTTAAACTTTAATCCTAATCATGATGGGATTTCTCCCTCTTAGATCATAATGGGATTACTCCCTCTTAAGCATGAGAACAATATATATTTTCTCTTACATGATCATGAATATAATTCAAATTAAAGTGATAATCTAAAGTCTAAATTATAACAACCATCAAGACATGAGTAATATAGAACATTAATTGAAAAGACTTAATTCTTCACCAACATATAATCATGTTCGTCATATGTAATAAATAGGCAATCAACCAAGATAAAAATGCTCAGCAACATGACACATTTTCCTTAAGAAAAACTTCTAACATAAGCCTCCTCGACTTGGGCTCTAAACACCTAAAATTTGATTAATTACATGAAATGTAAATTATTCTATGATCTTCAACCCTAATGTTGATCATTTAATTATTGAAGAGTTTTATTATAGAAATTTGGGTTCCAGAACAAGATCTGTCATGTCAAAATATCTTTCCAACACATATTTTGCATATTTTTCTGAGGTCATATGCAATTTATATGCATTTCTCCATATGAACCAATCAAGAAACTATAGCGTGTCATCATTTAAATGCATACAAAACTGACGTAAATAAAAAGCGGAAGATAGAAAAACCTAGGAATGTGTAACATTGAAATTAAAATACTTAGGGAAAAGTTGTCATTCAAGCATTTAAAACCTTCCATAGTTGATAATATACACATATTGGTGAAAACCCCAAAAAACCCTTGCGATCATAATGGATCAATTAACATGATAGGGCATCAATGTCCTTTGATGACCTGGTTTGTCCCTTGGAGCCATGGTACTCGATGAGTTGACCAGAAGGTCCAAGCTCCAACCTGTGCAGAAGACAGAGACCATTTATGGGGAATTGGGATCTCTAGTGGATTTCTTGCACCAAGCCAAAGCCTATGATCCAGGGCTTGGGCCCAAGATCATGAAGGATCACCAAGCTCCATTGTACAACAATGGGAGAGGTTGTTAGGAGGCGAGAACTCTACATGTTTGAGCAGAAGAGAGAATGAAGAGTGTGAACCAGTGTGTGGGAGTCTGAAAGATTTGAAGAAGCAAATGTGAGGCTGAAAGGATGATCATGGCCATGTATCATCTTGTAATATAAGTGCACTAGACATCATATAAAATCTCATAGTCGACTACAATGAAATCAGGGTGCAAAAACCCCAAACAAAGACAAAAAAGGTTTTGAAAGGGTTAGGAGGACTAGATCGATGACTCATTAAGACCAAAGCACCAAGGAAACATCACATAGTTGAATTTCACTGAGGCCTAGGAGAGGATATGAAGGGTGGAGCTTGTAGGAAACAAGCATAGCAAACTAACGATTAAAAAACAAAGAGTGGTCGTTGGTAATGTGGATGAACTTTATATTAACTTATCTTCTCTTTTGATGATGACACACATTTCCTATTGGTGGATCTAACATGTCATCTAAGTGTTTCAGGATACAAGAACATCTCGTCAATGGCTAAGCAAGATTGGCATATCAAATGCCTAAAGTTTTGTTTACATGTACTCATTTATATACAAAATGTACAAGTTTTCAAAACTCATGTAAAATAAAGCAATGGACCAACCCCACCTATCCTGCACCCACTCCTATGTCAAAATCAAGTGTTTAGGATATGTAGGTATTATTAGAGAAATCATTAGGTAGGATTTTCCAAAATTTTCACATCACCTTACAAAGATTTTTTTTCAGTCGACGAGTTGTTTGAGTGGGACTGCCTCAGACGAGTAGTCTGTCAATCGAGAAGTGTTTTGAGAGCTCAATTGTTCTAACAGTCATGTGTTAGTTGATCTTCTTGATCAAAAAGGTATTATAGTATTTTTTCATTCATGTAACAAGAAGAAATATAAAGTCATCTTATAAAGATATTAAAACATACATTTTCAAGAGGAACAATATTTAATTTGTCTCTAATTTCTCTAAACTATTCCAAAGCAAGGGTTTTGTGAAAATATCAACGAATTGATTTTCAGTATCAATAAAAGAACCATCTTATCACTAAAGCTAGAATAAGAAAAATCATCCTTAGTTAAATATCCTTCGTTGAGCCAAAAAAATTGAAACCCCACAATTTAGGATGGTTCTTATCTTTTCCATTTTTAGACGAATTCCCCTTTACATTATTCGTGTTATTCTTTCCAACATGGATGATTTCTCTGGCAATCCACCCTACACTAACTTTGTTTGCCAAATTATTGAAGACTCTAGTGGAAAATACGTAGTTGAATTAGGCTACACCTCAGAGAGTAATACCCAAAGTATTACCCAAAACACAATTGACAAAATGGGGATTGACTTCAAGCATAAACAAGGTAGACATGAAGAAGGTACATCTCAAGATGACACTCCAAAATCTTCTTCTCCTCCCACTAGTTACTCCTTGTGTACCCTTCCAAATGATGTTTCCTACCTCAAATGAGTTACCTATCAAATTGGAAGGCATTTTGATTATAACCACAATGATGACATATCTAAAGCAAAAAATGCAAGCCTTGACCCAAACACTCTTGATAACTTTCCTTATGACACATATCCCATGAGTATCTATCCTTTCAACCCATCCATCAACAACTCTCAAGTTCCACCTCCACCATCCACCAATCTAGTACATACCATATTCTTCACCACACAACTTCAAGACATAGATTCTCACTTCTTTTTGATTGGGAACCTACTTTCCTTGAGACATATACTCTTACTACAACATGTGCAATGGATTGGGGAACTTTGGTACAATATAACAGAGTTGACCCCTTCTATGGGCATGCTCTAGAGGTGGATGATATTCATAAATCATTCAAGAGATATATTGGCTATACCTTATGTAATCCTTTGGCTATTTTTATGTATTTCTTTCAAGCAAAAAAGTTACGTTCTGGTTCACATTTATAAATGATCTGAGCTTACTTAGGTACTTGTTCATGACTATATCATTGTGGCTGAAAATGACATTTGTTAAGCATCATATTAACGGGGAGTACTCAACTAATGAGTATTCATCTTAGTTTTATTATTCTTTACCTTTTTGAGATGATACATGGGGAGAACTAATTTAAAGCAAAACTTAATTCCTTGAGCTTTATGGTTTTAACTTTACTCTCTTAACCAAGATGGGTAATTCATATCCTTTCTTATCCAAAGAGATACACTTCTCTTGATATACATTTTTTTCAATCTTAATTTGAGAGATGAATGATATGTTCCATATCCATCTAATAATAATTATTTGCATACACTCAAGGAGAAGCTCATGAAGGTATAAAAATTTCATTTTAACTTTTGCTTATAATTAGAAATGTTTGCCATCTTTAAAAAGGGGAAAATTGTTGGTTGAACTTGACATTAACTTATCTCCTCTTATGATTATGACAAGCATTTCCTATTTATGGATCTAACATGTTATCTAAGTATTTAAGGAAACAAGAACATCTCATAAAAAGCTAAGCAAGATAGGAATTTTTGTTGACATGAACTCATTTATAATACAAAATGTAAAATCTTCTAGAACTCATGTAAAATCAATCTATGGACCAAACCCACCTATCCCAAACCCAATCCTATGTCAAAACCAAGTGTTTAGGATAGGTACACATTATTAGAAAAATCATTAGATAGGACTTTTCAAAATTTACACCACTTTACAAGGATTTTTCTCGATCGAAGAACCTTGCCAAACATTTTTTGACTTTAACATTGCTCGGTTGAGGACTCAGACAACTGAAAGAACTTTTTCATTACATCAAGTTCTGTGTCAGTCTTGGTCGAATTTTTATCGACTGAAACCCACTTGGTCAAAGTCTTGGTCAACCACTGTTATACCTTATTAACTAATAATATCAACTTACATATGATCGTTAAAACAAGTTGAGCTCTCATAGCACTTCTCGGTCAACAAACTACTCGACTGAGACAGTCCCGGTCAAATAAATTGTCAATTAAGGAAAGGTCTATAGACAAAAATGTGTCAAATGATCAAATTAGCCGTTGTAACCCAACTGATTTGATTTCTAATGGATAGTTGACCACTAAAGTAACCCTAAACACCCCCTATAGTAACGAGCCACTTGAGAGCCATTCCTATATGTAGTAGTTTTTTTAGGAAACTTAGACACACTTGAGCATTTATTCTTTGAGAAATTTGAGTTAAAACACTACCTCTTAATCTCATATAGATATAATTTTGTGTCTTGTCATATCATCCCAACACCACCACTAAACACTTCCCTATCCATTGTGGTCTTGGTCCATATGCTTGACATATGATTCTTATGAGTTGATTGTTGATTCTTGTTCTCCAATATCTTTCTTTTTGTTGCTTACTCTTGGACTACTTCATAGGGTGAAGGCTGTCCAAGAACCTATGAGAGGAGGGGTCTTCTCATTGGTGCACTCTCATAGCCGTAAAAGAAGAGGTGTGATCAAGTGCTCTTCTGTGTCTGTGAAAGAAGAGGTAAAGTTCGGTGTTCTTTTGTCTGTGAAAGAAGAGGTGAAGTGAGGTGCTCTTCCCTAGCCAGTAAAGATGAGGGTGTAAGTAACCGTTGTATTTTGTAAATTTTCCTTACAATTAAATAATAAAATAAATTATCGTAAATCTTATTTGGAGACAACTAGGTAGTAGACTGATGTCTTCCAAGGAACCACTCTAAATTTTGTTTCTTGTGGTTGTTTGTTCTTCTCTTCTTTTATGAGCTAAGTTACTTCATTTGATTAATTTTTTATATATAAGCTCTATTAATCGCCCTCTAGATCTTTCATTTGGTATCAAAACATGCTTTCAAGGAGGTTTAACATGTCTTGATAAATGAGGGAGAACATGCTTGGCCACCTTAACTTGGAAGGAATACATGTGAGCAGACCACCTGTGTTTAATGGATCCAACTACACATACTGGAAGAGGAGGATACATTTTCCTTACAAGGAATAAGGTTTGAGTTATAGAAGATGATTTCTAGACCCTACACACTTCCAACCACGAAGCTAGAGCGATGGGATGCTGAGACAGTAAAGAAAGACACACTTAATGCAAAGGTTGTAAGCATTCTTTTCAGTTCTTTATCTACTAGTGAATTCAATCTGATGTCCATTTGTGGAAAAACATATGAAATATGGAAAAAATTCTTAGTAACTCATGAGGGAACTACCCAAGTTAAGAGCACTAAAATTAGTATGTTAAAATTAAAATTTCTTATTACGTATGCAACCTAATGAATGTATTATCAAAATGTATGGAAGATTTTCTAATATTATAAATAGCTTGTGAGTGCTTTGGGAAAGCACATAAATGAAGAAGACCTAGTTTCCAAGACACTTAGATCATTGTCTCCCAATTACAAAGGTCACTACTATAGAGGAAGCTAATGATCTCACTGTATTGAAGACGGAGCAGCTCATAAGGAACTTGGAAACACATGAAGTCACTATGGAAGAAGAAGATATGGTAGAGGACGAACGACAAAGAAAAAGGAAGGACCTTGTGCTCAAAGCTACCACCAAAGTGTCATAAAAGAATGTCACTCAAGAAAGTAGCAACACAAGCAACGATGATGAAGAAAACACACTAATTGTAAATGGTAAGAAGTATAAAGATTTTGTTCTTCTAGGTGTTTTGAATGTGGAAAGAAGGGTCATTTGAAGAATGAGTGCCCAAAGTTCAATAAAGATAAGAAGCCCTCATTCAAGAAGAAAGACAAGGGAGACAAAGCCTACATCTATGCTTGGGATCAAATGAGCGATGATAGAGAAAGCAAAAAACAGGAGGTTATAGAATCTCTCATCACAAAAGATTATAAAGAAGAAACCAGTGAGGTAGATATTTTTGAATTATCTAAAGAAGAATTCGTTACTGTCTTGAAGAATTTCATGAAACATACATTGATTGCAAAAAGAAAAACAAGAAACTTGCTAAAATTATTGATGAACTTCACGATAACCTAAATAAGCTTAGTTCTGAAAATTATACTTTGAAAACTTCAAATAATACATCAAAAGAATTCATTGAAAGTTATAACAATGAAATACTTACTCTGAAAATAGCAACATGTGATGCTTACAGATGGCTGAATTTGACTAGAGATGACTGAAGCCAAGAGGTGCTAGCCAGAGATGAAGATTGAGGAGGATGGGGTAATTCAAGGTACATGAGTTGAAATTGAAGGTGGATGAACAATGTTGGGGGATTGATGGCGGTATCTAGTTTGCTAAATAGGTACTGAGGCTCTATGATAGTGACTTCTAGTTGGGGTTGTGAGAGAGGGAAAGCCCTGTATTGGATGTTTTGTGGACATGTCGATGTAGGGAAATATGGTGACAAATCATGCAGTAGCAACAAAAATTTAACTTCCATGTCCCCCTTAAGATAGTAGATCACATCAATAACTATAAAATTGGAAGTATGATTTGCAAGGTTATACTTGGTCTTAGAGTTAGTCCAACGACAATCCACTCGTAGAAGCGTGCAACTTTCTTCAAGTTTCACCCACACAACATCAACGTCAGCTTCTTGGTTGACCACCTTGAACAACTGTTGACCTCACCCTCCTAGCGACAGGAAACAACCTCCTCACCTCATAGTAGTTCACATGGACCACATGGAACTCCTATCATTCAAGTTGAATAGACCAAAAGGAGTTATCCCTTTTTAGTCGGGGTAATAGCACCAACTTACACTCCCAATTGTCTCTCCCTTTTTATCTCTCCCTTTGATGGGAATGACTTGCTTGGGTTCTCTCGGTAACCACAACCAACGAAGAAAACAATTGTCAGAGTAATCGACGTGTCTCTAGAAATCCTCGACCACCCTTCTATGTATAGGAGGTTCAGGGTTAGTTCTAGTCTGAGCGGGAGTCAAAGGGTATGGGATTTTATGAATTTTCACAACATGCGAATGACAAAACAACATGTTCAGAGTTGAACCAATCAGTTGGCATGTGAGTCGATTAGTTCAACCCTTGAACCAGTCATTTCAACATGTTTCCCAATCACATTTGAATTGGAAATTAATATTTGACTAATGTGCAACATGACGTTAGCACTAATCCTTGATCCGATCGAATTGATAAAAAAATGGTTAGTTCAGAACCTGAACCGATCACATTCATGGATGTGAGCAGATCGATTAACTTCTTAAACTAGTCATCTCATGGACCAAATTGCCAGTGTCAATTTAGTTGACCCGACACTCTGAAATGATCGGTTCAATGCTTGAACCAGTCAGTTCATAGTCTAGTCAGTCAACTTTTAACCATTGTTGTTTCAATTGAATGCCTAACTCTTTAGTAATCAAGTGTAAAATCTATTCATGAATGAACTCCTATTCCAAGTGCAACCTATGTGTGTGACCCTATAGGTTCCAAGTTATGTTTGTAGTGAATTCCTATAACAAATTTATGACCACAACCAATAAGCGACATCTAGAAACACATCATTTCTACCCAAATAATTTGGAAAGTTGGAGAATAAATTCAACCTAAAATCTATGATTGGTGTTACAGTGATTGTATAATCCCTTTGTCAATGATATCCAGATTGAACCGAAGGCATAGAATCATCATCCTCTCAATGTATAATCCATGTTCCTTGAACTAGAAAAGACTGTCTGAGATATATGTGATCTCAATATCATATACTGATTGACATGTGCATGCACATGCTTTTATCAGTCTCGCTTATCAAGTGACCTAGATATCAAACTCCTGTAGAAGGGAAAAATTCCATCTACATCACTCACAGTCATCCCCATGTGTCATGATGTACCCAAACATCACCTTTATGACAACCCTTTATACAAGGTGACAATGGATGATGTCCTAGTACATCGAACGACGAGTGATGAGTGTATTGACTTTCATTCTAAGAAGTAATATCACCACCACCACTATGACAAATGATTATGACTACCAATTATGGTCTCCATGTGTCACTCTCAAGGTGGGTCTGTTTGATACATTGTTCTACAATAGGTATCTATGTATTTGGTTTGATATCATATATCATGACTAATGAGATTTTGTCATCAACCAACACACTCTATTATTATGTGTCATTGTTGTCTATCATCCTTCTACAATAACATCTGACTAGGAACATGACAAGAATGTGCATACTCTTGACATATGTATGATCTCATTTTTCGGTCCTCAACTCAAACACATACAACATTGAGTAATATCATTTTTTAGACATTCATTATGGTTCATCATTATCTCATAACTGAACCAAACAAAATAAATTGGAAGATTGCCTTTATTATAAATCAAATCATTTATAAGATATGCCATTAAAATCATCATATGGTTGACTCTCTAGGCATACATACCAACAAACCCCCACTTACACTTAGATCCAATCACCCATAAATCTTATTATTAGTGATCTTTAAACATGTCCATCATGTTTCTTACATGCAAGTGCTAATATAAGATGTTATCATTTTTCCCTTTAGTTGGTGTATTGCATGTTTCAGATCCCTTTGTTGTACAACCTCTCGTATGGGATGGAATTTCTGTAGTATGCTATCTGATATCCCTTGCCTAACCAGTATCTCCATTGTTGTCATAATATTTCTACTATGTCATTAATGGTTGGAACATCTAGTAAGTTCATCTATATGAACTTCTAGATCCAAATAGTATCCACTATTGTGTTCATAAAACCATGATACTCAATATCTATTGTAAAACTAATAGCTTTCTATAGCTCGAAACTTTTCCAACTTACAGTTCTTTTTTTAAGGTCAATCACAAATTTTAGATTGTGATCATTAAATTTCTTTGTCATTTTGGAAGCTTGCATCATTGTAACCCTTTACATCTAACTCCTCCTTATTGCAATAATCTAGGAATTGATCCTTTTAATGCTTCTCAAGTACTAAAGGATGTTCTTTATGGCATTCTAATGACCTTCATTGGAATCTTACTGATATCAACTCTTCATGTCCAATACATATAAGATAATGGGATGAGTACATTATATTGCATACATGATAGATCCAAATGTGAATGCATGTGGAATCTTACTCATCTTATCCCATTCTTCAAAATAATTGTAACACTGCGCTCTTGAGAGACTAATCCCATTTAACATGGAAATATTTTCTCTCATTGAGTCTGCTATGGTAAACCCTTTTAGCATTTTTCCAATCTATGTGCTCTTACTTAGGTTAAGAAGCTTTCCAGATCTATCTCTACATACCTCAATTCCTATCACATAGGAAGCTTCACCTAAACCCTTCATGTGCTTTCATGCTAGGTGTCAATACTTTTAGTATTGGGATGTTATTCCCCATTAATATGTGGAATTTAACATGCTCCCACTAAATATTTTGTAATCACATATTTCATCTTCCTTATGACTAAACTCAAACTCTTTAACTATCATATTTAAGGTTTCAGCTTTGAGATGCTTGCTTCAATCACATTGATTGGCCTTTGTAACTTATAGACTTTATTTGCATTAATGAATTCATAAAACCTTTAGGTTGTGTCACATACACATCCTCTACAATATTCTTGTTAATGGATGTGATTTTAATAGCCATATGCCAAATCTCATAGTCTTGATAAGTTGCAATGGAAAGCATGATCCTGACGGACTTAACCATGGAAATTGGTAAAGAGATTTCATCATGTTAAAACATTTAGAACTTATTTGAAACACTTTGCAACTAATCTTCTCTAAAATCCATGTTGGTCTTCTTCTTAAAAACCCAATTGCACCCTATGGGTTTTTACCCCTTCAGGTGGATCCATCAAGTTCATACCTTGTTGGTGTTCATGGACTCCATTTTGGATACAATGGCCTTACAACAATTCTCAGACTCTGGTCCCTCAAGTGCTTCTAGATAGGTTGTTGGCTCATCAAATTATGACCAACTCACTGCCCTTTTGAGCTATAAGATATCATAATCTTTCAAGCTCAAAGCATGTTGTACTAGATTTATGATCTTTTGTGTTACATAAGGAACTAGAGATTCCCCAACAATGTGTGATTCTCATTTCTCCCATTCTACCTCTTTAGGCTCAATGTTTTTGTTGATCTAGAACTTTTCAAGTTCCACTATTCTCCCACTGATACCTTGGAATCTAAATTCCTCTTAAGAAATTCATCCATCCTGGTAACAAACACTTTTGTTATTGGATTGAGATTAAAGCAGTGTTCAAAAAACTAACATTTATGTGATTTGTGAATAAATATTTTCAAGAAACTATTTTCTTATACAAGTTGTAACCCTAATCTTTATAAAGACATATTGGGACACCTCCCATAACATATTTCATATGGTGTCTTTTGAACCATTTTATACAGTACATCATGTTAGTGTAAAGCATGTTCCCGAAAGGAAATAGGAAGATTTGCTATATTTATTGATAATCACACCCACTCATCAAGGTGTGATTCCTTCTTTTTGATACATCACTATGTTTCAGATAGGGTTCATTGTGATATGTTACCGCTGTCTCTTCAGAAGGTCCTAAAACTCTTGGTTTGAAATATTTCAACATTGATCATATCAACGTGTCTTAATACTTTTACCAAGATTGATACATACTTCATTCATGATCTTCTTGAATAGTTCAAGAGATTTATATTTGTACTTTACTAATTACCATATTTGTGAGGTCACCAACAAATATAATGAGGTACTTGTATCTACCTTTAGAATTTATTCTAAAAGGTCTGTATATATCAATATGTATAATCCCTAAAGAGAACTCACTCTCCCACTACATCTAGTGAAAGGTGCTTTTGTCAAGTTGCCTAATATATAAGATTTGTATATCTCAATTGGTTCAGTAACCAAAAGAGTCTAGACAAACATCATCAAGGATTCTAGAAATGCATTTCTCATTTATGTTCTCTAGATGGCAATGCTATATGTATTCATTGTTTGAGTTATCAAGTTTTAATCTTTTAATCTTTACATTATAATCAATTATCTTTGGATTTAGCAAACAAAGACCATAAGATATTTGAGGTATGGCCATAAAATATCTCATCCTTTTGAAACAGAACATTGAGTATAATTCATATGTTTTCCATATTCATCCTTGTCCATACAAGATGTAGAGAGTAAATTATGTCTATTGTTGGAAAATATGAAATAGAAATTCATTAACTCTATTACGTTCCCTGTGGGTAGAGATAAATTATAAGCTCTAACTATAGTGGAAACAACTCTTGCTCCATTTGTGATGAACAATGTGACCTCACCTTTTTTAAAGGCTTATTTCTTTTCAAATCCTACATATTTGAACATATGTGAGATCTACATCCGGTATCATATGCTCAAGATAAAAAAGTAATAAACTTACCTCATAACTTATATACCTGAAGTGGATATATATATCCCCTCCTTCTTATTCTTTAGTTCCTGTAGGTAGAGAGGGAAATTTCTCTTCCAGTGTCCAAGATGGTGATAGTGGTGATAATTGTCTCTCTTGTTCACCCCCCTTTGCTTTGAGCGCTAATGATTTGGGCTTCTAGCCAACTTTATAACTCTTCTTAATTTTCCTTTGTCTTTAGACTTCCCCTCTGATCTTCTGATCATCATCACATACTTGGTCTTGTCTTCTTCATTTGTGCCTCAACTGTTCTCAACATGCCAAGTAACTATGTCAACAACTTTTCAAAGTTATTCATGTTGTGGTTCATGACAAATTGACTGCATGACTCTGGCAATGACTGTAGAATCACATTAATGGCCAACTCTTGACCCAAGGGAAATCCTAGTATAGCAAGGTTCTTCACATACCCAATAAGCTTGAGCACATGAGGATCTACTAGATCTCCTTCTTCCATATTACATTTGAACAACGCCTTGGAGACGTCATATCTCTATTGTCTTGCCTGATATTAGAACATGTTCTTAATATGTGTTACCATATCAATAACATCCATGTTCTCATGTCGTTTCTACAACTCATAGTTCATGGAGCACAACATTAGGCATTTGACATCAATGATGTCTTTAGTATTCTTCTGGTAAGCATCCATGTCAGCCTTAGGTATAGTGGGAGCAGGTTCATCTGGATCTGGTGTCTCCAGGACATAGTGCTTGAGCTCCTATGTAAGAACAATTCTCAACATCAGGAACCAGTTGTGGAAATTATTCCCTTCTCAAGGACCGGTTGCAAATAAAATGTGTTGTTGGTGACCATTTGATTCTACAAGAGAAATTTGCAATTTGTCAAAACATTTTTTTATTTTATTTGATTGAAATAAAATTTTGACAATGTTTGATTATGCCTTTGATTAATTATTGCTCTCACTATTTTTTTCAAATTGATATCCCTCACATATAAATTTTAAAGATTGCAACGTACAACCTTTTAGTGAGCCAAGACCCAAAATAATTGAGTTATTACCAGGTCAACACCATTGTCCATAATCAATCATTAAGGTAGAAAACTTTGTCAATTATATATTATGCAATTCTTGGATAGATGGATGCACAACTCTTTTCCATAGTCATATGCATGCTACTAAGTGCTTAATCTCATTAATATCACTTAGTTAAGTTAGACCTAAAATACAACACGATAGTAACACACCCTGCTTGGTAGGCCCACATAACTACCATCACACTTCTACTAGATGCGTAATATGTTTTATTGAGGGATTTGTATTTATATATATATATATATATATATATATATATACATATCTAATCACCACATACTATAGTATGTATCTTATACATGGTATATCCCACAAACAAAAACATGCAATTAAAACATAAGGGATGGTTATGGCCATTCTATTGTAATTTCTTAGAGCCACAAGGAATTACTACCACCTAAGGTACACATCACATGCAAAAACCACTTGTTGATGAAGATCTGTGCTTGAACCTATCTAGGATGCTTGGTTCAACCCTTGAACCAATCATCTCACCTCTTGGTAGATCGGTTGGTTAGACTAATCAGTCATCTAGTCTCTGGTCCAATCGATGTCTAAACACCTCTAGACTCTCGGTTGGGCCACCATCTGATTGGTTTCTCTCCTCCTATTGTGTCTATATATATATATATCCTCGATCCTCCAGCCGATCAGCTCATCTTATGAAATGGGTGGCTCGTCTGGTGTTGAATGTCTTCTTTTTCACAATAAGAAATAAAACTATCCTAATGCTATATAACATATTGCATGGTAATAGGGAAACCTAAAGTTACATTTGAGGGGAGCATAGGAAGGAGAGAATAATACTTTTTTCATATGTAAGAGAAGATAGATGCTCGGTGTGCAAACCAAGATTAAATAGGAATAAATAACCAAACTAACCAAGAACAAACAACTAGGGTTATTGGCCATAACCATGGTACACATCTACCATCAAAACAACTTTTTTGGGGTGATGTGTGTAAATTGCATGTATATGTCTATATATATGTAGTGGTTGGGATTGTATATTATATTTAATCGGATATGCACATTAATCATTTCAAGTATTTGTAGCATATGCAACAAATAAATGATGGAAACCAAAATCTGATCATATCAATTAAATTCCCAAGCATAGTAAATTGACGTGGCTCTGATACCACTGTAGCAAAATATGGAGATAGAACACACAAAGGAAATAAAAATTTAAATACCTTATTCCCCTTAAGACAGTAGACCAATAATTATGTAATGGGAAGAATGGTTGCGAGGTTATACCTGGTCCTAGACCTAGTCCAACTACAATCCCCTCACATAAGCGAGTGCCTTTCTTCAAGTTGCACCCAAACAACATCAACGGTAGCCTTTTGGTTGATCACCACTTCCAACATTGACCTCATCCTCCTAACGGTAATGTGGCGAACAACTCACAAAAACATAATTAGCTTAAGCGGAAGAGATTACTAACAGTGGATAACTGAAAATCACTAAAAATTAAAACCTTTTTCAAAGAGATCCAATCATAGGAAAACTCTTTCAACAAGAACCAATGTATTCCAATTACAACCTGGTTCATAAGTACATATCTTGTACCATTTCTTCTCGAGGTTTACAACATCAACTGCCTTGTTAAAGGCTAAACACAGACAACATAAGAACCTCGGGGCATCAAGCCAAAATCTCAAAACGATTCATTTAAAGCACTAACTATTAACTCCGAGGACCTAAGAGTACAGAGACGACACATATGACTTCTATCTACATGACACGACAGACAGTACACTCAACCTGAGCTATCACTGCTGTCCCTGCTGCTGCTGAAGTTCCTCCTCTACAAGATATTCTCACTCTCCTCCGTGCTTGCCCACCTAAAAATGTTGGATCCCACGAGGGTGAGACAATTGTAATTTCCCCAGCGGGAGATATAACTCTCCTCCAAAAACATTATTATTGCAGATTAATAGTATAAGATTGGGCAGAGGATAAGTAGTTTAAAGCATTCTCATCTTTTAAAGCATTGCAACTATTTATGATAAAACAATAGATCATCAATTCTATTTATAAGGAATAGGAAGAACATGCATATCATTTACCCATCACATTATGCCATTATGCCAAGCTTCTCTTATAACACTCATTCTCTTGATATGTCACCCATGAGACATTCTTGTTTCAATCTGTTGGCCTTAGCCAATATGCTAACCAGTTATGGGATTATATCTACCATGTACTCATATATCATTAATACATGTATTGGGTTATTCCCAATCCTGTGTCATCATTACAGGCATTGGGTTATTACCAATCCTGTATCATCATTATAGGCATTGAGCCTCTGCCAGGTATTGGACTCTTCCAAACCTGATTACACCACCAGGCATTGGACAATACCAATCCTGATTTCATAGCCAGGCATTGGACTCTAACCAATCCTGATTACAAGCATTACACCTCTGCCAGGTATTGGACTTTAACCAATCCCGATTACATGGATCATAGAATATAAATTCCTTTGACCCATCATTAATCATCACATCCTTCTCTAGGCTTTGAACCCTGAGGTTAGCCTTCATAGCTGTTCACATTCTTTATTAAATACAATTGTTCCTTTTATTAAGTTTATTAAAACTTATCGTTTCTTACAATAAACCTTTATAATCATCTTGGTGCCTCTTACTAGGTCACAATTGTTCTCATGGCTCATAAGGGCCCATAAAGCATCTTTTCACCTCTCACTAGGAAACATCTAACCATATGGCTCACAAGGCCATTAAACATCTTGTCACCTAATACTAGGCAACACCTAATCATATGGCTCATAAGACCATTACATATATTGTCACCTCTCACTAGGCAACAATAACATATTACCTCATGTACTACAATAGTAACACCACTATTCCCTCAATAGGGTTAGGGTATACTATTTAAGTTACATTAGTGTTTCTCATGTCCCATTACCCAATTTAGGGTTAGGGTTTCCCTTCTCACATTAATTAGGATTTCATACTTATCAAATCGACCTTAATATATTGCTCCACACCTCTAGGAATATCCATTATCATCTCGAGTATTCAATCATGTTTATTACTCTTATCATTTATCATTAAATGATTATCAATACAAGGTATGAGTTCATTTCTCATCCTTATCATGGTATGATTACATCATACTCATTAATTTGGCTTAACCCCATTCTCAAGGTATATTAGCCTATACTTATCAAAGTATATCAAACTCATTACATTCCATTGTAACAATTTACATAACACATTTCATGTGTTTCTTGTCCAAGTATATTGAATTTGAGATGCATCAAGGTATATCAACCCTGGAATGCTAAAAGTGATATTTATCAAATCTTGATGTATCACTTTCCTCAACATTTACATTTACTTGAGTTATCAACTTATCTTGTATTAAGGTATTTCCCATCTTAATACTTCAATCCACTAACCTATCACTTTTACCATGAAGTGCATAGGTCACACACAAGAATGGTCCATCTATCTTCAATGATATGGACTCATTTTAGGTTACTGCATTGCTTACTTTAAAGTTGTCTATAATCAACCATTTGGGATATTTCACCTTTATAAGGCATTACTCACTATTTTAGCATTAGGGCTCTTTCATACCATTACCTAGTAATTAGGGTTTTGGTTTATCATCATATTGCCCAAGATTAGGGCTTCATGTATTATAACTCAAAATTAGAGTTTCACATACCTTTACCCTGTATTAGGGCTCCTCATCATATCATTGCATAGGGTTTCACATGGCATCACCCTCAATTAGGGTTTCACATGGCATCACCCTCAATTAGGGTTTCACATGGCATCACCCTCAATCAGGGTTTCTCATGGAATCACCCTCAACTAGGGTTTCTCATGGAATCACCTTCAACTAGGGTTTCTCATGGAATCACCCTCAACTAGGGTTTCTTATGGAATCACCCTCAACTAGGGTTTCTCATGGAATCACCCTCAACTAGGGTTTCTCATAGAATCCCCCTCAACTAGGGTTTCTCATGGAATCACCCTCAACTAGGGTTTCTCATGGAATCACCCTCAACTAGGGTTACATCCCTACCCTAGATTAGGGTTACACCTAGCATTTCCCTAGATTAGGGTTAATGTTCATCAACCTTCTTAGTTATGGTTTCATGATCACTTCATCAAAGCTCATACACTAAAATCTTAGTTTAATCATATTGAAGGGGTTGAGGCCTATCCATTATATGATTATCTTGCATGTATGGATTCCTTTCTCTCTCATCCTCTCTAGGATGTTGACTATGTCAAACTTGGACAAATTAGGTCAACCAACCCTTTAATTAAATACATTCAATTAGGGTTGACATAGTGTATTGAAATATTGCTTATCTAAGCTTCAAGGATTAACTCATCTAGGGTTACCAATTACTTGGTACCTTAAAGGTGAACCCTAGTGATTATCTTTGAGATAAATCAATGACAACCATAGGGTCATTTTATCTTTCATCACCTTGGGTTTCCAATTGACTTAACCACATTGAAACATCCAAACGTTCTTGACCATTGATGCTCCAAACAGTTTGAAACCGAATGGATTTGAGTCTCCAAACGGTTTGAGACCGTTTGGTCTCAAACGGTCTTGAGACCATTTGGACCCAAATGGTCTTGAGACTATTTGGACTTGAATGGTCTTAACACCGTTTAGCCCAAACCTTCTGAAAACCGAATGGACCAAAAAGGTATTTCAACACTTAATTAATTCAGGGTTTCAATCATTGAACCATCTATCAATTGAACTACTGATTTATTCTTCAATTGAATCATTGAACCACCCTTCAATTAGACTTTCAATTAGGGTTTTGAACCCAATTGAACTGGGGTTTATAATCAAGGAACCATCAATTAGGATTTTGAAATTGAGGAACCATCAATGGTTGACATTGTGGAACTAGTCCAATTGAAATCATTAGATCATCATCAAACCATGAAATGACCTGACCTCAAATGGTCTTGAGGTCGTTTGGATAACCTCCAAATGGTCTTGAGACCATTTGCCCCATCCATCATTGAAATTTTGTGAGATTCAATTAGGGTTTAGCTCATTAGGTTGATCACCAATTGAACAATTGATTGCATTTCAATTTACCATCTATGGTTCTTCAATTACTCATCCATACTCAACACTAATCCTCCAAATGGTCTTGGTTGACCTCCAAATGGTCTTGAGACTGTTTGGGTAACCTCCAAATGGTCTTGAGACCGTTTGGGTTAAACAACCCAAAATATTAAATCAACCACTTGAAATTTCAGCACTTAACCCGATTAGGGTTTCTAATTGGAGGATTGTCCATATATTAAATTAACTAATTGGATACATTAGATCATAATCCAACATGTACTAGGGTGCTAACCTCAAACGGTCAACCCATCCAAACTGTTTGGGGTCCAAACCTCCAAACGGTTTGCAAACCGTTTGGTGAAACCGATTGGACCCAAATGTTGAAACCGTTTGCACAAGATATTTGGGGAGGTGTGTGCTTATGATGATGTCATCATAATCAAGATATAAACCCATGAAACTTGATGTGATTTTCATGGTGATTGCATCAATCAACCAAATAAAATTTTGAGAATGAAGAAAGGATCAACAATTGATAAGGAATTGAATGCAATAAAAATATTAAGGGTTCAAGTTATAAAACCCACCTCCAATTGAGCTTCTGTAAGGGACTGTGAAATCACCCCTTTACTAAAATATGGTAAACAAAAGACCAATAAAAAGCAGTGGAATAAAAAATAACTGAATGTATTCAATTTCATAAAAGGTTTACAAAATACATCAAATTCTCCCATTAGGGTTTACATCAAGACACACAATCAGGATCTAGATTGAGGGAAGTCTATACTACTACAATCTTGTCTCCAAACAACATCTCCATCAACCGAGTCCAAGCTAAAAGCTATATACTCCTTGTCTTGTTCATCACCTTTCTCATCACCTGGGTGGTTGGGAAAGCACCCAGCAAATGGGAGAGGAAAACAAGGTATGCGTCAAATAATGAATAAGTACAAGAGAAAAGGAAATCATATGAAACATAAATATATTGAATCATCATAAGATGAGAGGGCCAAGAGAATGGGTCACAAAACAAAATAGATTCTTACCATTACAAAACATATAAGAAGTAGCATGCATGATATTAATTGGACTACATTAACTAAGTAGGGTTGAGGCACCTACCGGGTCTCAACCTATAGGTGAGGGGAGAATTCATACATTCCCAATCACCTATCAAATTTTATAGGGGAGGAATAACACATTCCCCAGGGGAGAATAAGACGTTCCCCAGGGAGATTATTTACATGCCCTCTGTGGGTGGTTGTACATAAGTACCACTACTATAGTTAAATAGCCAAATAAACCATCATGCTCAAGAAATAGTAAAGTGGCAAGATTAATCATCATATAATTACAACTTGGTGGTGGGGTTCCAAGACCCAAGAAAAATGTTCTGAAACTAATTTATGAGGCAAGTATAGCAAAAGATTCAAGAGTATATGAAATAGGGTTTAATAAAGCCTCATTATAGAAAAATAGGTTAAGGCACAATTATTCCCAACTTAAGATGTAAATGCACATGCATAAAGAGGGATTGAACATAAATAGCACATACCTCTCTTACTGATATCAATTACTAACTTTCACCACTTTAATTGAGTCCAAGTTCCACTTTGCCTATTTTCAACGTATTAAAATGTATTAGAGTACATAGTGCACATTAATATATAGAAACCCTATTTTTAGAGATTTTTAGCAAAATTCAGATATAGATTTTGAAAATATCACCAATGAACTTATTAGGTTTTCCTTATCAAGAAAACATATATTTATGTTAAATTTGGAGTTATGATGATTAAGTTGTAATTTTTATGGATTTTATGCATTAAATTCGTTTTACTAAAATCACCCTTCGTCAAACCATAAAATAAGACATTGAAAATATTTTTATTAGATAGAGATTAATTTTGCAATTCCAAAACATATTTATTTGTCAAATTTGGATAAGTGGTTTAGAAGATATGAATTTTGCAATACTAACCAATAGGAAATTGCCACATCATCAAACCGATCGAGATAATTAAAGAGAGAGGGAGAGGGAGAAAACACCATTTGACCCAAGATCAGGTTTGAAGTTTCTTAGATAACCAAACTAGATATTCTAGAGAAAATAAAATAGCAAGAAACTAAAACCTTAGAAGAAGATGGTAAAAAGAGATGGAAATAATCAATTATCAACATAGAAGCATGGGTTTTAAGCATGTACTATGCAATATATGATAAGTGGGTTATGAAACTCTCCTCTAGGGAAGAAAATAAGGTCCAAACAGCAAGGATCCGAGATTATAAGGTCTGGTTGCTCCAAGCCTAGCTCCTTTCTTGGACAAAGATCATCTTCTCACCTTAGAGGTGATAAACCCTAGCAAAAGAGCATGGAGATGTGATGTTTTAGGGTTTTAGGTGGAGTTTTACCATGTATGGTCATGGTTCCGACCTATAAGAAGGTGTAAGGAAGACTAACAGTATGAAAATAGGGAAGTAAGGGAGGCAACTTACTAGTTTTGTTCGAATTCACCAAGGAGGAGCTTTAGAAACCCTAATAGAGCAATTTGGAAGCCCTAGGAGCCTTCTTCACCAAGGTAGGCTCCCTCTATTACCTTGGGACAGAAACTTCGTGGCCAAATATAGAAGGAACTATTATCTAAGCTAGATGAAATAAAAGGAGAGCAAGAGTTTTCGAATTGTGAGTTGGGAAGGGATATACATGGCTATATATAGAAAGAGGTGAAGCATGAGGAGTCTTAAGGGACTTTCCATGTGTCTTTAGCCTAGGGATTGATGGCCATGCAAGAGGATATCTCATAGAGGCTTCATGCATATAAAAAGTCGGTCCTAAGAGCCCATATATTATTCTAGGCCATCCCCACCATTTTTCAAGAAAGAAATAACCTCATTGGTTGATAGCTTTTAAGGATAAGCATCTTTATAAAGAGGGTAATCCCTATAATGCCCTTGGAAAGAAATACCATCAAACCAAGGTGAAACTAGGTTCTTCAATGGTTTAAAATATCGTTAATGGTAAGGGAATATCTAAGGATTAAAATTAAGTTGATAATTTGCAAAGAAAACCTCCCAATTGGGTAAATTGCATAAAAGTCCAGAATGTGCATATAATTGCATAACCTGCACAAACAACATCCAAATTGGATCAAACTTCATCCACAAGTTATCTTTGATGTGTAGAATATGAATTTTCCATTATTTCCATATTTTGAATTTAATAATCACATTATTCATTACTTATACCTTTTACTCATTTTCTCTCCTAAACTTATCCTTATATTTCAAGGTTGTCCAAATTAGATGCAATTTGACATGTAGGCTAATGTTGATATGTAGATTTTGAATTTGAAGTTTGTTTCCACTTATGAGACTTCTTTTTATGAGATATGTCATATGGCCCATTAACGACCCATTATCTAAATTGTTCATCCAATTAAGTTTCTTATCTTTATATTACCACTAAAATGAGTTATGTGGCATATTTTATATTTTCAAATCACATCAAAAAGTTAGATTATTGTTTAGAGCACTTAATTATGGTAATTAATCTTTCACTGAGGTATTTGTGCATAAACCCTTCCATTTGTATAATTAGTGAATAATTGTTCACTAAACCACTATAAATTCCATTAATTAAATAGAAAGGCCAATAAGGATAGAAATGAAAGGAAAAGATGGGAAAGAGGGTCAAAAGACAAAATTTCAGAATTCGGTATGTTACAACTTCAAATCTCCAAGATCACGTCAACAATGGTAGATGCAACTCCTTTAACCATCCCAAGGCTCATCCTCAAGCTTTGAGTGAAAAGGAATGGTTAGAATTGAAGATGGGATCGGGATATGAAGAAATCATGCATTGATTTTCAATTTCCACCATGGAATCAAGGTAATCAAAGGTCAAGAAGCTTACCAATAGGTTGGGGGTCGTCCTCCTATTGCTCCAAGCTCCCTTGGTCGTTTTTCCAAGCAAGAAGTGAAAGTGGGTTCGAAATTCCCCTTTCAAGCTATGGATAAATGAGCTTATATTCATTTTTATTAAATTCATTTCAAGAGAGAGAAAGTAGGGGATAACTCCTCCATATCCTTCCCATTTGCCCCCTTCGCTTCCTTAGATATGAGGCTATCTTCCTTGCCTCTTATTCCTCTCAATTATCTATGATTTAAAGAAAAGCAAATTAAGCACCTTAAATCATATTATACTAATATCCATAAGTGAGTGGATATTTCTTTTTCTTATAATAATGTGAGTGAGTTATCCACTTCCTTTGGATATGTTCATGCCTTTTCAAGGCACATGGTAATACATTCTCTTGAAAACTAATCCCTCACCTTTTGTGTAGCATCCAACTCGCAAAAACAAAATTAACTGAGCGGAAGCAAATCATTTGCAGCGGATTACTGAAAATCACTAAAAATTAAAACTTTTTGCAAAGATATCCACACATAGGAAATATTTTTCATCAAGAACCAAAATATAATATTTACATTCTGTTCCATAAGTACACAACCTGTACTGTCTCTTCTCGAGGATTACAACATCAACTGTTCTATTCAACATTATGTACAGACAACATAAAACCTCGAGGCATCAATTCAAAATCTCAAGTCGATGATAAAGGCACTATCTATAAATCCCGAGGACCTGAGAGTACATAGACGACACATAGGACTACTATCTATACAACTGGACAGGAAATATCTCCACCTGAGATATTACTGCTATCCTCGATGCTGCTGCTGTTCCTTCTCTGCCAAAGGTTTCTTGCCTCTTTGTCCGCGTACACCTAAAAACATTGGATCCCACGGGGGTGAGACAATTGTAAATTGCCCCAGCGGGAGATATAACTATCTGCCAAAACATTGTATTGCAATTAAAGATATGAAACTGAGCAGAGGTTAAGCAGTTTAAAGCATTTTGAACTTTGTAAGCATTGCAACTATTTATGATAGAGCAATATATCATCTATTCTTTTAATAAGGAATAGGAATGACATGTATATCATTTATCCAACATGTTATACCATCATATCAAACTTTTCTTGTGACACTCATCATCTTGTTATGTCACCCATGAAATATTCTTGTTTCATTCTGTTGGCCTTAGCCAACCTGTTAAACAAATAAAGAGATATATCTACCATGTACTCATTTATCATCAATACAGGAATTGGATTAATACCAATCCTAAATCATCATTACAGGCATTGGGTTATTACCAATCCTGTGTTATCACTACAGGCATTTAGCCTCTGCCAGGTATTGGACTCTTCCAAACCTGATTACACCGCCAGGTATTGGACACTACCAATCCTGATTTCACAGCCAGGCATTGGACTTTAGCCAACCCTGATTACAAGCATTACACCTCTGCCAGGTATTGGACTTTAACCAAACCTGATTACACAACAAGACATTGAACTTTAACCAATCCTGATTTCACAGCCAGGCATTGGACTCTAACCAATCCTGATTTCACAACCAGGCATTGGACTTTAACCAATCCTGATTTCACAGCCAGGCATTGGACTTTAACCAATACTGATTACAGGCATTACACCTCTGCCAGGTATTGGACTCTTCCAAACCTAATTTCATAGCCAGGCATTGGACTTTAACCAATCCTGATTTCACAGCCAGGCATTGGACTCTAACCAATCCTGATTACATAGTTCATGGAATTCAATTCCTTTAAATCATCATTGATCATCACATACTACTTTAGGCTATGAACCTTAAGGTTAGCCTGCATAGCTTTACACATTCTTTATTGAATATAGTTGTTCCTTTTATTAAGTTTATTAAAACATTATCCTTTCTTATAATAAACTTTTATAATCATTTTGGTACCTCTCACTATGCCATAATTGCTCGCATGGCTCATAAGGCCCATAAAGCATCTTGTCACCTCTCACTAGGCAACATTTAACCATATGGATCACAAGGCCATTAAACATCTTGTCACCTCTCACTAGGCAACGATAACATATTACTTTATGTAATACAATAGTAACACCTCTATTCCCTCAATAGGGTTAGGGCTTACTATTCATATCATATTATGATTTCTCATGTCCCATTACCCAATTTAGGGTTAGGGTTTCCCATATCACATTAGGATTTCATAGTTATCAAAGTATATTAACTTTGAGATGCTAACTGTGAAGTCTTTCATATCTTAATGTATCACTTTCCTCATCACTTCCAACTTTCTTAAGTTATCAGCTTATCTTGGATTAAGGTATTTCCCATCTTAATCCTTTCATCCACTAACCTATCACTCTTACCATGAAGTGCATAGGTTACACATAAGAATGGTCCAACTATCTTTAATGATATGGACTCATCTCAGGTTAAGGCATTGCTTACAATAAGCTTGCATATAATCAACCATTTATGATATTTCACCTTTATAAGGTTTTACCCACTGTTTTATTATTAGGGTTATGGGTTGTCATCATGTTGCCCCAAATTAAATCTTCATGTATTATAACTTCAATTAGGGTTTCACATACTTTTGCCCTTTAATAGGTCTTTGGGTTTTCACATACTATCATACTTCATTAGAGTTAGGGTTTCACATCCCATTGCCCATGATTAGGGTTTACTATTCATCCCAACTAGGGTTTCTCATGGAATCACCCTCAATTATGGTTTCACATGGAATCAATCTCAATTAGGGATTCTCATGGAATCAACCTCAATTAGGGATTCTCATGGAATCAATCTCAATTAGGGATTCTCATGGAATCAACCTCAATTAGGGATTCTCATGGAGTCAATCTCAATTAGGGATTCTCATGGAGTCAATCTCAATTAGGGATTCTCATGGAATCAACCTCAATTAGGGATTCTCATGGAATCAACCTCAATTAGGGATACTCATGGAATCAATCTCAATTAGGGATTCTCATGGAATCAACCTCAATTAGGGATTCTCATGGAATCAATCTCAATTAGGGATTCTCATGGAATCAACCTCAATTAAGGATTCTCATGGAATCAACCTCAATTAGGGATTCTCATGGAGTCAATCTCAATTAGGGATTCTCATGGAATCACCCTTAACTAGGACTTCCACTATGGTTACCCACAACTTGGGTCTACTATTCATCTTCATTAGGATCTCATTTAATTGTTCATAATTAGATATTCACTATTCATCTCAATTATGTTTTTACATCTCATTTCCCTAAATTGGAGTTTCATATATCGTTACCCTAGATTAGGGTTACATCCTCACCCTGGATTAGGGTTTCATTCACCATCTTAATTCTCAAGAGATTCAATCACATTGGACCTCCATTACATAAGGTATCCAATTGATTTGACCAATTGAATCTTCAATTACAATAAGTGTCCAAGTGGATTAACCAATTGAGTCCTCAATTAATTTTGACTACTTGAGCCCCAAACGGTCTTGGTCTTTCAAAGTACAATGGTTTGAAACTATTTGGTAAAGGTGGTCACTTGAAACCGTTTGCTAAAGAAAGTACTTGAAACCGATTGCTAAAGCACTCTTAAGATCGATTGGGCCTCAAACGGTTTGGGATCGTTTGGTCTGTTGGCTAAATTGACATTATGATAAATCCCTTTGTTTCGATGATGACAAACATTTCATTCTTGTTGATCTAACGTGCTACTTGAGTGTTGCAGGAATGAGGTGGATGACAAAGCACTAGGGAATCTATATGCTTGAATGCTTGTAAATTTCATGAAATGTAATCAATTGTAAACTTGTACAAATATATAATGTACAAGTACGTAGACTTCATGTAAATCAAGCGTTAGATCTTCCCTAGTCAATCACTACACTTAGATAGATCATCCCCTTCAATAGTGTCACATATGCACACTCATACATACACTTAGCACTTTATTTGAAACATTGAAACAGGGTCAATCTCGGTCGACAAAATCTTCGACTGAGACACTCTCGGTCGACAAACTTCTCGACTGAGAAAGACCCAGGTAGCTGTTAGACACAGCTGACAAGGTAGTTTGCAGTTGGAGATGAACGTTGCAAACACTTGATCCAGAGAGCCTTTCGGTCGACAAAACCTTGACCGAGTAGGTGTCTCGGTCGACAATTACTCGACCGAGATGGACTCTGACAGCAACTGCAAAATTAATTAAACTAGTCGTCGTTAAACCAACTAGTGGATACCTAACGACTAATTGAGCACTTGGAACCCCCTAGAAAGTATCTAGAATGTCCTTAAGCACTTGTAGGTCATTCCTATAAATAGGACATGCCTTAGGACACCTAAACTCACCAATCTTCACTTGTGCATATACTTGAGCTTACACTTGCAATTGGAAATCTGTTTTGAGCAATTGAGCAACACTAGCATTGGCTATTCTTTTCTTTGCTCCAAATTTCGTGTCCTATAGGCTAGCATCTCCTATCCACTAAATCTACATTCCAATATTCATTGGTTAGGAGATCTATATGCTTGATATAGGAAAATCAAGCCTTGAGCTACAAGTGGTATTGTAATTTCTATTTTTCCTTCTTGTTCCTTTGTATCTTTTGTATTCTCCTTGCTACTCCTAGGGTTGGAGGCTGCGGATTGGAGAAGGTTCTTCTCGGTGGAGAAGGTGGACTTCGGATTACTTCAAGAAGGCTGTTGCAACGGGAAGCTACTTCAAGAGGAAGGCTACTTCAAGGGGGAGCTTGAAGTTACTTCAAGAAGGATGCTTCAAAGTTGGTGCAACTACTTCTAGGTGAAGGCTGTTCGAAGGGTTTGGTGAAAGAATTGTAATTTTATGTAAAGTCCTTGCGAGGTAATAAAATTCGATTCTTTCAAAATCCCGGTTGGGTAAGAAACCGGGTAGTGGATTGACTGCCTTAGTATTTGCTAAGGTTGGAACCACTCTAAATCCTTGTCCCCTTGTCTAATATTTTTGTGGTTGGTTGTTTGAGTTGAATAATTATTAAATTATTATAAAACCCTATTCACCCCCCCTCTAGTGGTTTTTCAATTGGTATCAGAGAAGGCTTCAAGGAACCCTAACCAAGTCTTGAAGAATGGGTGACGGGGTACTCAACAACCTCAACCTTGAGGGAACACTTGTGGCTAGGCCTCCTATGTTTGATGGAACAAACTACACCTACTGGAAGAGAAGGATGCAATTCTTCTTCCAAGGCATTAGCTGGGATCTATGGAGGATGGTGTCAACCCCCTATGAGCTTCCTCAAGTGGAATATGCAGCTTGGGACACAAATACGGTAAAGTCGGCTCAAATGAATGCAAAGGCTGTAAGTATTCTCTATTGTTCAATTTTAGTAGGAGAATTTAATAGAATATCAAATTGTGAAACAACCTATGAAATTTGGCATAGACTTTCTATAACTTATGAAGGGACTGTTCAAGTTAATAATTCTAAAATTGGAATGCTTAAACAAAAGTTTGAACAGTTCCGTATGGATCCGAATGAATCTATTAGTGATATGTATGCAAAATTCTCTTCTATTGTAAATGGTTTGAATGCTCTAGGTAAAGTTATTAGTGAGGAAGATCAGGTGTCAAAGATCCTTAGATCACTTCCTCCCAAGTACAAGCCCAAAGTGACGACCATTGAAGAAGCAAATGACCTCACCCGACTAAGAATGGAACAACTCATTGGCAACCTAGAAGCTCATGAGGCTACCTTAGAAGAGGAAGAAAGAAGAGAATGTGAACTTCAACAAGGAAGAAAGAAGGACATTGCATTCAAAGCATCAACCAAGAACAATCATGATACAAGTGAAGATGATAGTGAAGAAGAAACTCTCATTGTAAATGGTAAGCAGTATAAAAGTTTTAAAACTAATAAAACTTCTAGTGTTTCTTCTTCCAGGTGCTTTGAATGTGGCAAGAAGGTACACATGAAAGGTGATTGTCCAAAACTCAAGAAAGGGAAGAAATCATCTCACAAAAAGAAAGAAAGAGCATATAAAGCTGCATGGGATGATTCAAGTGATGATAGTGATGATGGAAAAGAAGAAGTAGAATGCCTCATTGCTACAACAAATGAAGAAGAAGAAGAAGAGGTAAGTCTTTTTGATCTACCAAAAGAAGATCTAATTGCTAGTCTTCAAGATACACATGAGAAATATATTGAGTGCAAGAAGAAATTTAAGAAATCAAATAAAGTAAATGATGAGTTAAATGCTAAACTTATTGCTCTCACATCTCAAAATAAAGATCTCAAAAAGGCTATTGAAGATTATGATATTAAGTTGAAATCTGTAGAAGCAAATTGTAATCTTCTTTCCCTTGAAAAGTTAAACTTGCAAACTCAAGTAAATGATCTTCAAAAACAACCTGTTTTGTGTACACATATAGATTATGATATTATTGTGAAAGAAAGAGATTCTTTGTTATCTAATCTAGATCAAGCAAAATTAGATATCAAGAAGAAAATTGATGAGATCATGAAGTTACAACAAAAAGTGAGTAGCTTGAGTAACAATAACATTCTTGATAATATCTTGAATGATTCTTATCGTCAAATTGGAAGGAGAGGACTAGGTTATAAAACTAAAGGAAAATCTTATCAAAAACCTAGTTGGAAAAGGACACAAGTGCTAAAGCATCAATCCATGTATGTACCAAAGAACAACACAATTTCTAGAAATGAGATTGACTCTATTAGTTGTCATTATTGTTTGCATCTTGGACATTACTCTTTTTCATGCCCATACAAGAAAAGGAATGATGATCTAGCTTGGGTTCCTAAAACTTAGAAGCTTAAATTTGACTAGTTGAGATTTGACCTAAACTTACTCTTGATATACAAATGTTAATATCTCAACACAATTGAGTTTTCACTTTCATATTCTTATATTACAATTACTGAAAACAGTACAAAAACTTTCTCGGTCAAGAAACTGGTCGACCGAGAACATTGTCGGTCGAGAAATCGTCGACCGAACAGGTTACTGCCTTCAAATCCGCAATAAATCTGCTGAACCTGTTTTAAATTCATCTAGTTTTCTATAAATTTATTATTAATGATTGATATGCAAATCAAGAATGAATCTTGGAGACTATCTTTGAAACAAAGACATATTGATATTTTTGCATTATGAATTAAGGTATAACATTATAAATATGAAATCCTTAAATATATTGCAAAAGTGCTATATGAAGACTGATTTTGAACAAACCTTATTCCTTGATTGAAAAAGTTTATTAAGCATGATCATTTACATGGCTTGTCTTAAATTCGAAAATCCATGAATCATGAATGAGATTATTTTGGTTTATCCTCTACATGGTTTGGTTTAAAACTGAAAATTATAAACCATGATGGTTTCATCAAGGAAATTACTGTTTTATCATAGTCCGCATGGTTTATCCTAAGCATTTCTTGGTCCATCTATATAGGAACCATGTGTATTACAATTTAAATGGTCATTGTATTTCATGAAATTACATGCTTCTATCTTGATCATTGGATACACTGCTACTGTTCTATCATAATTATTGTGCCCTATGTTTCATTGGTTTGTCTAAAATAATCTTTGATCTATATATACAAACCATGAATATTGCTATTGATCATTGTAATTCAGGTCATATGAAGATGTCATTTTGCATAAATAGTAAAACTTCATGGCATAAATACATTTTCTGCAGAAATTATACTTCACATATAAGTGTTCAAGTTGGAAATCTGCAGAAATTGCCTCTTGGTTGAAGTTAAAGTTTGACCAAGGGGAGCTATGGTCGCAGTCAAGGTCGACTTAAAATAAGCTTGACAAAATGCTTATTTGTACATCATTTTACTGCACTTAATCTTAGTATCTTGATTCAAAATGTGTTTATCATATTAAAAACATGAAGCTCTATTAAAAGGTCAAAATCAAATCTTAAAAATCAATTTGTGACCTTAGAATCCTCAAATTATCTTAATTATAAGATTAAGGGGGAGCTCACACAAACAAATTTGATTATTTGATTGAGAAGCTTACAAAACATTGTAAACATCATTTGAAGCTGATTATGACCTTAGTATTTTAACTTTTGGTTATGAAGAAATCTACAAATTTCATATATCTTGTTCTTAAAGGAATTCTCTATAACAAATCAGGGCTTAACATCCCGTGCATTTGGTTAGAGACATTTTTCATAGATTAAAGGACTCTCATTTCATTTTCAGGGCTTAACATCCCTTGTAAAATGATTGAGAAATCAATACAAGTGCCATGACCTTAAAAGGAACTCATATCATTTCAAGGCTTAACATCCTTTGCAAATGATTGAGAAATACATTATGGCTGAATTCGACAATAAATGACTTATATTTATATAAATCCCTTGATTTTAATTGAATATCTCTTTTAGGGGGAGCATAGCATAAAGTTAAGGGGGAGACATAAAAGTCATACAAAATGATTTTCTTGGATATCTTTTTGAAATGACAAAGGGGGAGAAATAATATAAAATCAAAAACATAAAATAAAATGAGTTTCATAATATCTCAGCCAGCACCCACTTGCAAAACAAAAATGGCTACAAAAGGTAATCTTCAGGTATGAAACTCACATGCTTTATATTTCCTTATTTTATATTTAGGAAATGTTTGTCATCATCAAAAAGGGGGAGATTGTTGGCTAAATTGACATTATGATAAATTCCTTTGTTTCGATGATGACAAACATTTCATTCTTGTTGATCTAACGTGCTACTTGAGTGTTGCAGGAATGAGGTGGATGACAAAGCACTAGGGAATCTATATGCTTGAATGCTTGTAAATTTCATGAAATGTAATCAATTGTAAACTTGTATAAATATATAATGTACAAGTACGTAGACTTCATGTAAATCAAGCGTTAGATCTTCCCTAGTCAATCACTACACTTAGATAGATCATCCCCTTCAATAGTGTCACATATGCACACTCATACATACACTTAGCACTTTATTTGAAACATTGAAACAGGGTCAATCTCGGTCGACAAAATCTTCGACTGAGACACTCTCGGTTGACAAGCTTCTCGACTGAGAAAGACCCAGGTAGCCGTTAGACACAACTGACAAGGTAGTTGGCAGTTGGAGATGAACGTTGCAAACACTTGATCCAGAGAGCCTGTCGGTCGACAAAACCTCGACCGAGTAGGTGTCTCGGTCGACAATTACTCGACCGAGATGGACTCTGACAGCAACTGCAGAATTAATTAAACTAGCCATTGTTAAACCAACTAGTGGATACCTAACGGCTAATTGAGCACTTGGAACCCCCTAGAAAGTATCTAGAATTTCCTTAAGCACTTGTAGGTCATTCCTATAAATAGGACATGCCTTAGGACACCTAAACTCACCAATCTTCACTTGTGCATATACTTGAGCTTACACTTGCAATTGGAAATCTGTTTTGAGCAATTGAGCAACACTAGCATTGGCTATTCTTTTCTTTGCTCCAAATTTCGTGTCCTATAGGCTAGCATCTCCTATCCACTAAACCTACATTCCAATATTCATTGGTTAGGAGATCTATATGCTTGATATAGGCAAATCAAGCCTTGAGCTACAAGTGGTATTGTAATTTCTGTTTTTCCTTCTTGTTCCTTTGTATCTTTTGTATTCTCCTTGCTACTCCTAGGGTTGGAGGCTGTGGATTGGAGAAGGTTCTTCTCGGTGGAGAAGGTGGACTTTGGACTACTTCAAGAAGGCTGTTGCAACGGGAAGCTACTTCAAGAGGAAGGCTACTTCAAGGGGGAGCTTGAAGTTACTTCAAGAAGGCTGCTTCAAAGTTGGTGCAACTACTTCTAGGTGAAGGCTGTTCGAAGGGTTTGGTGAAAGAATTGTAATTTTATGTAAAGTCCTTGCGAGGTAATAAAATTTGATTCTTTCAAAATCCCGGTTGGGTAAGCAACCGGGTAGTGGATTGACTGCCTTAGTATTTGCTAAGGTTGGAACCACTCTAAATCCTTGTCCCCTTGTCTAATATTTTTGTGGTTGGTTGTTTGAGTTGAATAATTATTAAAATTATTATAAAACCCTATTCACCCCCCCTCTAGTGTTTTTTCATGGTCCCAAACGGTCTTGAGACCATTTGGTACCAAGCGGTCTTGATACCATTTGGACTCAAATGGTCTTGAGACCGTTTGGTCCAAACCTCCTGAAAACCGCATGGACCAAAGATGGTCTCAACCTATCAAGTCGATTTGGGGTTTTCAATGTTGATTCCTTCAATCATTGAATTCATGTAACCAATCTTCAATTGGACCCATCACCATAATTCAATTGAGTTAATTAGGTCATCCTTCAACTGATTCGACCCTCAATTAACCCTCAATTGATCATCAATTAGGGTTTGAATCAATTGGATTATGGTTTGGAATCAATGATCCTTCAACATTAACCAATGTGAAACTAGTTACTTTAAAACTATTGGACCATCATCCAAATTGGGCATGACCTGACCCCAAACGGTGTTGAGGTCATTTGGATGATCTCCAAACGGTCTTGAGACCATTTTCCCATGGCAATATCAAAATCCAAATAAATCAATCAAAGTTTGGATCATTGGATTGATCAACAAGTCAACATTTGATTGCACTTCAACTTAGTACCTTTAGATTTTCAAACACCTAACCATAGTCAACCCTAGACCTCCAAACGGTCTTGGGTGACCCCCAAACGGTCTTGGGATCATTTGGATGACCTCCAATCGGTCTTGAGACCGTTTGCCCATCATATCATCATCAACCATGTCATTCAATTAGGGTTTGGATCCTAGGATTGGTCACCAAATCAGCACTTAATTGTATTTCAATTTGGTATCTTTGGACCTTCAAACACTTGACCAAACTTAACCCTAGAACTCAAAATGGTCTTCGGTGACCCCCAAACGGTCTTGAGACCGTTTGGGTGATCTCCAAATGGTTTTGAAACCATTTGGGTCAATCAACCCAAAGCATCAACTCATTCAATTGCAAAATCAGCACTTAGCCGATTTGGGTTTATACCATATGTTTGAATCTTCAAATACTTAACCATACTCAACCCTAGACCTCCAAATGGTCTTGGTTGACCTCCAAACGGTATTGAGACCATTTGGGTGATTCCCAAACGGTCTTGAAACCGTTTGGGTCAATCAACCCAAATTTCAAACTCAATCACTTATGAAATCAGCACTCAACCCGATTAGGGTTTAGGTGATTGATGGACCTTCAACTCATGAACCAATTGGAGTTAATCAATAATAATTGGTGGGTCATTAACCTAGATCATTATGAACAAGTCCCAAAATGGTCAATCCTAGTCAACATCACCAAACGGTCTTAAACTATTTGCTTCTATGCGGTTTAGCGAAACCGTTTCATTCTAAACGGTTTGAAACCGTTTGTTCCAAAACACAAACCGTTTGGACATTTGATTGAAACCGTTTGGTCTAGATATTTGGGGAGGTGTGTGCTTATGATGATGTCATCATAATAAATCTCTAGACCCACGAAACCTGCTGTGATTTCCATGGAGATTGCATCAATCAAACAAATCAATAATTGTAAATAGTTAAATGATCATTATTTGATGGGGAATTGAATGCAATAACAAAGTTAGGGTTTCAAGTTATAAAACCCACCTCCAATTGAGCTCAAAAGCTGCAAGATCATGGAAAAAATGGTGTATGAAGCTTTTGCAACTCCCCCTAGGCTCGTCCTCAAGCTTTTGGTTGAAAAGATTAGCTAGGGTTGAAGAGGAGATCGAAATAAGAAGAAATCCATAATTCATTTTCAATTTCCACCATGGAATCAAGGTGAAATGGATCAAGAACCTTACCAACAGGTTGGGGGTCGTCCTACTGACCCTCCCAAGCTCCCTTGGTCGTTTCCCAAGCAAGGAGAAGAAGTGGGGTCGAAAAAGCCTTTCATTTGCCTTGTAAAAGGTCTTTTTATAAAAATTCAATGATAGAGAATATGCTTTGTAAAAAAATCCATTTAATCCCAAACATATGGCCGCCTCTTCCCCCTAAACTTCCTTAGGGATGAGGCTATCTTTTTTTCCTATTATTCCCTTCAATTATCCACATTTTAAAGAAAATCAAATTAAGCACCTTAAATCATATTATACTAATGTCCATATGTGAGTGGATATTTCTTTTTCTTATAAAATTGTGAGTGAGTTATCCATTCCCTTGGATATTTTCGTGGTCTTTGAAAGGCTCAAGTATGTCCACGCACATCTGAATTCAACCATTTTAACTTTGGTTGAAGGCCCTTAAATTACTACAATTATTTTTTCCCTAAATCGAATTAGTGTTTCAATTAGGATTAAATCTTGATTATTTTAATACCAAGATTCTCTCTCCTCCAACTTAATTCAAATGAGGCGCCCCTCTCATTGTATTTGCTCTAAATGGTTCCAAGAAACATTAGGAAACTTATTGAAGTGGTAATTTGCATATTGAACCCTAGATTTTTGGTAAATTGCACTTTACACCAAAACTAGGTTTTAATGCATAAACATTGCTTTATCAGCTCTTCTTTGGTACTCAGGCTACCACAAGCCATACCATTGCATCATATTCATTCTCATGATGCTTCAACACATGAGGAACATATTATCATGCAAAATTTGCAATTTAACCCCTCAACTTGGGTAATTTGCACTTTAGTCCAAAATAAGCAAACATTGCTTCAACATTGTTTAAACAAGACCAAAATTGAAACATAAGTTTCTCAAGAGCCCTAATTACTTTTCACAAGATAAGATTAAGCATATAATCATCTTTCTTAATCAAAACACCTAGGGTTAAGTATAACCCAGGTCAGGGATGTTACATTTTGGTTAAAGGGGTCTTTAATTAATATATTTATTTTTGCATTAAATTGAAGTAAAGTTCCAATTATGCTTAAATCTTGATTATTTTAATATCAAGATTATCTCTCCTCCAAAGAGATACAAATGAGACACCCCTCTCATTTTCTTTGCTCTACATGATGCCAAGAAACATTAGGGACTATTTTGAAATGGTAATTTGCATATTGAACCCTAGGTTTTGGGTAAATTGCACATTACACCAAAACTAGGTTTTAAGGCACAAACATTGCTTTATCAACTCTTTCTTGGTACTTAGGCTACCACAGGCCCTGCCACTGCATCATTTTCATCCTTATGATGTTTCAACACTTGAGGAACATCTTATCATGCAACATTTGCAATTTAACCCCTCAACTTGGGTAATTTGCACTTTAGTCCAAAATAGACAAAACATTATTTCAACATTATTCAAAAAGGACTAAAATTGAAACATAAGTTCCTATTGAGCCTTAATTACTTTTCAAAAGATAAAATAAAACATATAATTATCTTTTTTAAACAAAACACCCAGGGTTAAGGCATAACCCATGTTAGGGATGTTACAGGTAACCTCCTCACCTCTATACAAGTCCACATGGACCACCAGGAACTCTTGTCATTCTAGAAGAATGAACAAGAAGGATTCATCCCTTTCTAGTTGGTGTACTAGCACCAACTTACTCTCCCAATCATCTCTCCCTTTCTATCCCTACCTTTGATGGGTAGGACTTGCTTAGAGTTCTCTCAGTTACCACAACCAGAGAAGGCAACAATTGTCAAAGAAATTGATGTGTCTCTAGAAAGCCTTGACTACCCCTCTATTTATTGGAGGGTCAAGGTCAAGAGTTATAGTTTAATAGGGAGTCAAAGGGCATGGGATTTCATGAATTTTCACAACTTGTGACTAACAAAATGGTTGGTTCATAGGTGAACCGAACAGTTGGCATGTGTGTCGATTGGTTCAACCCTTGAACTAGTCATTTCAACATATTCCCAATCGCATTTGAATTGGAAGTTAATATTCTATTAATGGATAACATGATGCCAACACTAATCCTTGATCCAATTAAATTGATTAACCAAATAGTCAGTTTACAACTTGTACTAGTCGGTTCGCAGATCTGAGTCGATCGGTTCACTTTCTGAACTAGTAATCTCAATGAACAAATTGCCAATATTGGTTTTGTTATCCTAAAACTCTGAAACAATTGGTTCAATGCTTGAACTAGTCCGTTCATAATCCACTCAGTCAACTTTCAACCAATTTTGTTTAAATTCAATACCTAACTCTTTAGTAATCAAGTATAAACTCTATTCATGAATGAACTCCTATTCCAAGTGTATCCTATGTGTGTGACCCTATTCGTTCCAAGTTACGTTGGCAGTGAATGTCCATAACTAATTTATGACATCACAAGTAATGAGTGACATCTGGAAACATATCATTTCTACCCAAGTAATTCGTAAAGTTAGAGAACAACTTCAACCTACAAACTGTGATTAGTGTTATAGTGATTGTATAACTCCTCTATCACTGAAATCCATATTGAACTCGAGGCATGGAATCGTCATCCTCTCAATGTACAATCCATGTTCCTTGAATAAGAGAAGACTGTCTGATATATCTGTAAACTCAATGTCATATATGGATTCACATGTGCATGCACATGCTTTTCTCAGTCTCTCTTGTCAAGTGGCCTGGATATCAAACTCATGTAGGAGGGACAAATCCCATCTACATCACTCACAGTCATCTCCATGTGTCATGACACACCTAGACACCACTTTTATGCTTCCCTTGGTACAAGGTCACAGTGGATGATTTCTAAGTACATCAAACGACATGTGATATGTACTGTTTTACTTCAGGTCTAAGAACCAAACTCACTACCATCACTATGAGAGATGATTTTGACTACCAATTATGGCTTCCATGTGTCACTCTCAAGGTGGGTCTGCCTGATACACTATTCTCCAACAGGTACCTATCTATTTGGTTTGATACCATATATCATGACTAATTAGATTTTGTCACCAACCAACACACACTCTAGTCATATGTGTCATCATTGTCTATCAACCTTTGACAACAACATCCGAGAAGGGATATGACAAGAATGTACATACTCTTAAAATCTATATGATCTTATTGTCAGATCATCAACCTAAAGACATGTGTCATTATGTAATGTCATTCTTTAGACATTCAATATGTTCCATCATTATCTCATAATGAATGAAAGAGAATAAATTAGAAGATTGCCTTTATTATTAATCAAATCATTTATACGATATGCCATTACAATCATCATATGATTGGCTCTTTGGGCATACATACCGATACTTGAGAGGAGAGGTCAATAATGGTTCACTGGATTTGAGAAAAAGGGAAAAGATGGTGGCGAAGAAATCTAATGAAACAAAGGGTAAAAGTGGATGACCGAATCAAGGAATATTGCACTGTAAATTGGTTTTAGATGAGTGAGAGAATTGGGGAGGAAGACAACATGTGAGTCATAGATCTAGCTTGGTTAAATCCTAATTGTCAGATGCCTATGAGAAAGGAAGATGAAAAAAGAGGTGTGTGGCAGATGAATAAAAGTGGGACTTTGGGTTTATCCTTCTTAGTTTAGGGGGTCAAAAAAGTCATAATGACTTCAAACTTGGACCAAAAGTTAATTATTTACTCTATATCCTTCTTAACCAATAGGATTTCCATTTTAAAAATATTATGTCCATCAATTCATTATATGTCATTATCTTAATATGTTTTAAGAAGAAATGAAGTGAAATAACTTTCCTTAATTCTTTGGTTGATTCAAAAACCAAGATGAACTATTATTATCCACTCAAGATTTATTTTATATGTCTTTTTATGCCTTTTGGATAAATTATCTTGGAGGAGAGAGAAAAGAGAGAAAAAGGATAATCCTATTTGTCTTAGAAGTTGTTTAAAAAGAAAAGAAAACTTCTTGTTCAAGTAATGTATTTATATTTTCGAATTTCAAGTCTTTTAACTTTCTCTTTTATCTCTTTTAAACATATTATAGAGTAGGAGATAGAAAAGGGAAAGGGAAAACAAATTATAATTATCTTTTGGATTATTTGAAACACATAATTGCTTAAAAGAAAATGTGTTTTAGGTTTCTTTGTTTTCCTTACTTCATTATTCCAAAAAGGAATATTAATCCATGACCTTTTTACATTAAGCCCCTCAACTTATTTTTGTAAGGAAAACCACATTTAACTGTTCAAATTAGTTGTAAAAATGGGATGTTACCATTCTACCCACCTTAAAATAAATTTCTCCACAAAATTTCCTTTAGGTTACTACCCACATTATATTTAACTAATCAAGTTTCACTTAGGTCAAAAATTTAGCATGAAGACAAATATGTATTATATGACATCTAAGTTTCACAAAAGATATATTTGGTCATGTATAATTATTACCTTAGTCCTCTTTTCTTTTTTCTACCTCCATGGTTAAAATTCAATATTGTGTCTTGGGTGATGGATTATGATTCTAATTATAGTTTTGGTCCTTCTTTAGGAACATAGGGGAATTTGGATTAATATGCCTTGGTTTCCACAATAGTAGCATACTCACATACATGCATGCAAGGCATGCATGATTCCTCTTATAAGTTGGAGATTAGGGTAGCTTAGGTTCTGCTACAACTGCAACATTAAGTGCCTTTGTCTTCATGACATCGTTGTTGGAAGTAAGGTTCTAGTTGTTTCTATGGGGAACATCCTTATATCCTTATTGTATGATCTTCTAGGATGGTCTTACAACACTAGGGCTGAATCCAGGGATTCCTAAAGAGATTGCATGCCTCTTCCAAACAAGGAAAAGCTCAGGTCAGCCTTTAGTCCTTTGATGAACTTTTTCAGCTCTACGTCACTCATCATATTCATAACCATACTTCTGCAAGATCCTAAACTTCATGGCAAATGTGGTCACACTCATGTCACCACCTTGATCTAGGTTGATAAAATCTATCTCCTTCTTCTCTATCATAGATTTAGACACATAGTGCTCCTAGAAAGCATCAATAAATCATTCTCTATGAGTGTGCATCATCTCCCCTTATGTTGAGAAAATTATCCACCATGTAGGGGCTTCTCCCTTTAGCATATGGGTCAAAAACTGAACCCTAGAGTGTTGAGAGCAGTCTAGGTCATGGAAGCAATGTTGCATACCTCTTATCCATTCTTCACCTTTAGTGAATATATGCATTTCTCCTTCACCAACAAAAGAGTTGGGCCCTATCTTAAGGAACTCTATTAGTGTCAACTCATGGTGTGTTGGGTGTTGGGGCGATTGGCCATAAGAATTGGTGAGTTCTCATACTAGGTCTTCTGGGGTTGCCTTAGGGTTTTTGTTCATGATCACTTCCTTCACTAGAGAAGCTAACACTATCATCTATATTCTCTTTTCCTTTGTGATATTTCTCAGGTACATCTGAAAAGGACATATACCTAGGGTTAGAACATATGAATCATATTTTTGCCTAGTGTCCATTTACCTCCTTGCTCTGATACCATATTGTGACTCCCCTCCAAGTTTCTACATGGCAACATAACAATTCCCCATGTTTTCCATAACATTGGCATACTTGGAGTTTGAGGAATAGCACACATTTGATAAAGATTGCAAATAAATAAACAAACACTATTCATTGGTTTAAAATAAATTCATACATAGTTCATGGAAAGGAAAACTACATCTTGTTCATCTTGAAATCTATGACTACTAAGACAAACTTGGATAACATAACTACGGCATGATATGAAAGATATCTAAATGGTAGGATCACCTTGTTAGATGACACCCCACTAGGTTAAGATTCAGAGTCTCCTAGTGCTTAATCCCCCCCATCCTTCACTTGCTCCAAAACTTAGGGATACCACATCCCTAATATTGAAAAATAAAACCATCAAATCAGTAAACAATATTGAACATGTTATAAATAAATAAAGTAACTATACTTCACATAAGTAAAAATTTACATCATTTTTATCTTAAGCATTCTTGATATATCTTATTATCATAAGGAACTGAAAAAGGATTATATGCATCTCTATACAATCATCCACTTAAGGACACATAATGCTAGGAAAGCCCATGATTGGTAGGAATCTCATAATGACCTCTTGAGGTCCATAATTGTGAGTGCATATAAAAATTAATCATTTGTCTTAGCATGGTTCTTAATCTTTACATTAACATGGTTTTGAAATTTGATTTCAATCACGATAGGATTTCTCTCACTTAGTAGATAAGGGGATTTGTCCCTCTTAAGCATGAGAACATTAAATATTTTCTCTTACATGATGATAAATATAATTGTAATGAATGTGATTAGCTTATATATATATTTATTATAGAAACCATTAAGGCATGAGTATTATAGAACATATATTGAAAACACCTAATTCTTTATGAACATATAATCATGTGATTAATATTTAATATACAAGGAAATCAGTCAAGATAAAGATGCTCAACAACATGGCATGTTTACCTTAAGCTAAACTTTTAAGTTAAGCCACCTTAACTTACTTGGGCTCTAAACACATGAAATTTGATTAATAAAATGATATGTACATTATTCCAGATCATCAATCGTAGTGTTGATCATTTAATTATTGAAGATTTCAATTGTAAAAATTAGGGTTTCAGAACAAGATAAATCGATAGGGGACCAAATATCTTTCTAACACATATTTTCCAAATTTTTCTGAGGTAATATGCAATTTATATGTATTTTGCAATATAACTAATCATAAATCAGGAAACTATAGTGTGGCCTCATTTAAATGTGAAACAAAAACTGATGTAAAAAGAAAGAAGAAAGACAAAAAAACCTAATCGTGTGTCACATTGACATAAAAATCCTGGGCAAACTTGTCATTCAATTATTTTAAAACCTTCTACCATTGATAAAATACATAGATAAGTGAAAACCCCCAAAACCCTTGAAATCATAATACATGTTTGTTTTGTCATAAATGATCATATTGGACTGCATGCATGAACCCAGCTGCCAAACATTTATGTTTGGTTACTTGAAGGAGGAAAGGTTCAACAATCATTTATCTGTCGCTCTTAAATAAGTGATGTATTTTACCCTCATGTTCATAACTGCTGGGGCTACAATTCTATTGGCGGCCCATATGTTTTATGCCCTTTTTCCATTATTAGAACTCCCCATCTCTAATATCGATCCATCAATGCCAAACCTTACCTGCTTCGGTATGGAATTTTTTGAATTTATTTTTTTCTTTTTCCTAGATAAGGTGAATGTTGGATTGGTTGCAATCCACTAAGATCCCATGATCCCCATAATCAATCAATTAACGTGTTAGGGACACCAAGGTCTTTTAATGACCTGGTTTATTCCCTTAATGCCATGGTGCTTGACGAGTTGACCAGAAGGTCCAAGCACTAGCATGAACGGAAGAAGGGTGAACATTAGCATGGAATTATGATCTTCAATGGATTCCTTGCACCTAGTCGAAGGCAACGAGCCAGAGCTCGGGCCCAGGAGTGTGCACGAGCACCAAACTCCATGGTACATCCATGGGTAAGGCTATTAGGATGTGGGAACTCCACAAATCTAAGAAAAAGAGAGAACAGAGAGCATGAATCATTGTTTGGGAGTCAGGTGAATTTGAAGAAGCCAATACGAGGCTGAAAGGACCATCATGGCCATGTATAATCTTTTGGGAGTACTCAAAACATGGGATGAAACCTTTGAGATGACCACATTGAAATTAGGGAGCAAAATCCTCAAACACATCCAGAACAGTTATGAAAGGGCCAGGTGGACTAGATCAATGCCTCTCCAAGACTAGAGGAGCAAGGAACACCAAAAAATTGAATGTCGATGAGGTCTAGGAGACTAGATGAAGGGTGAAGTGTTTGGTGAACAAGAATGGTAAATTGGAAATTGGAAAACAAGGAGGGGTCTTTGGAGATGCTTATAGATGTCTCAATTTCACTAGAGGTGATCGAGGAAACTGAAGCAAAGAGGTGCTTTCTAGAGATGGAGATCAAGAAGTCTAGGTTAAATCTAAGTACATGAGTTGACATTGAAGGTGGAGGAGCAATGTTGGGGGATTGAGGGTGGTATCTAGTGCCTTAAATTGGTAGGGAAGGCTTTGAGGTGGTGACTTTGAGTCAAGATCACAATAGAAGGAAAGCTCTAGATTACGCATTTCATGTACAAGTCCACAGGAAAGGAGAGTAATTGTTCCTTCAAATCAAGAGAAAGAGACAAAGATGGTTGCAAATAAATCTCATGAAACAGAGGAAAAAGGAGGAAGAAACGAATTGAGGAACATTGCACTGTAAATTAATTTTAGACCAATGAAAGAATAAAGGGAGGAAGACAACTTGTAACATGTAGATCTATCTTGGTCCTAGTTGTTGGATGTTTAGAGAATATAAAAGAGCAAAAAGAAGCACATGACAAATGAATAAAAACAAGACTTTGGGTTTATCCTAATTATTATTTGCATAGATTATAGTTTCATTGGTTGAACGAAATATATTATTTCCTAACTAGTTTAGAGGGTCAAACAAAGTCATAATAACTTCAAACTTGGACCACAAGTTAATTAGGTAGTCTACATCCTTTCTATACAATACGATTTATATTTTGAACATAATATGTACATTAATTGATTATATGTCATTATCTTAATTTATATGTATTAAAGATGAAATAAAATGAAATAACCTTCCTTAATTGTTTAGTAGAGTATGAAACCGAGATGATATATTATTATCAACTCAATATTATATTTTATGTCTTGTTATGCCTTTTGAAGAAACTAGATTGGAGGATAGAGAAAAGAGAGAAAAAGGATAATTTGATTTGTCTTAGAAGCTATTTAAAAAGAAAAGAAAACTTCTTGTTCAAGTAATGTATTTATATTTTTGAATTCAAACTCTTCTAAATTTCTCTTTTATCACTTTTAAACATACTATAGACCAATAGATAGAAAAAGGAAGGGGAAAAATAATTATCATAATCTTTTGAATTAGTTGAAACATGTTATTGCATAAAAGAAAAGTTGTTTCTGGTTGCTTTAATTTTCCTTACTTCATTATTCCAAATAGAAATATTATTTCATGACCATTACATTAAGTCCCTCAATGACCTTTTATTAAAAAAACTACATTTAAAGGTTTAAATTAGTTGTAAAAATTGGGATTTTACAAGGATCATGCTACAATAAAGTATAAACTACCAAAAAAGAAGCCAAATTCATTTGATACATTGGATCTTTCTTTTTCAAGAATTCAATATCGATATTAGAAACAAGGTTGGCATGTAAAATGTTGTGTCATACTCTCTCACTCAAAAAGATTTGTTGAAACCAGATTAGAGGTTTCCATTCAGGAAACCTTTTCTGATGAGAAGTTGTTAGCGATCAAACACAAACCCATGGTGTGCTACTTTTGTAAATTATTTGAAGAGTGGGAATATGTATGACGTTTAGAATTCTCAAGATAGGAAGAAATTATTTCATTCATTGTGATAATATATTTGGGATGATCCTATCTTGTGAATTAGTGTAGAGATGGCATATTTAGATAATGTGTTCCTGAGTGGGAGATGGAGAGCATTCTTGCTCATTGGCACTCATTTCTTAAAGGGGGACATCTTGCAAGCTCTAGAATATAAACTATGGTTTTAGAGTGTGGTTTTTAGGACCTATACTTGTTTAAGACACACATAGTTTTGTGAAGAAATGTGATGCATATCAGTGAATGAGAAATATATCAAAGTGATCCGAAATTCCCTTAACTATGTTTTAGGAAGTTGGATGTTTTATATATGGAGGATTGATTTCATGGGGTCATTTAGTTCTTCAAATTGAAACCTATATATTATGTTGGTCATAGACTACATGTCCATGTGGGTGGAAGCAATACCCAACCAGACTAATGATGCACATGTTGTATGTAGGTTTGAGAAGAACAATATTTTTTTTGTAGATTTTGGCTTCCTGGGATGATCATCAGTGATGGTGGTTCACATTTCATGAACTACCTAATTTGTTCCTTATTAAGGAAATATGGAGTTTCACACCAATTAGGCACACTCTACCATCCCCAATCCCAAAAGCTGAGGTCTACAATAGAGAGGTGAAAATGATTCTAGTGATAATTGTATCTAACACAAGGACAAATTGGAACATGCAACATAATGATGCACTTTAAGCATATAGGAATGCCTTCAAGACTCCCATAGGTTACAACCTATAGATTATTTTATGGAAGGGCATGTTAGTTGCCATTTAAATTAAAGCATAAGTCTATGTGGGAACTTATGAAGTTAAACATTTATCTATCTTCTATATGTGAAAAGTGAAAATTGGAGATGAATAAATTGGATGAAAATTGATAAGACGAGAATGCAAATTTGTACAAGGAGCACACAGAGAAGATTCATGATAGGCACATTTTGATATGACTTTCCATCCAAGGCAGCATGTCTTACTTCTAAATTTGAGGATGAGATTGAGCTCAATGAATCTGAGGTCTAGATGGACCGAACCTTACAAAGTGGTCAAGGTGTACCCCCATGGAGTTGTGGAGTTGAAAGATGGCTCACAAAATTTTAAGAACAAGGAACATAGATTGAAACATTACTATGGGGGGAAGAGATTGTTTGTGACCATGAAGAGCTTTAGCTCTTGACATTAACTTGGTGCTAAGTGACTTAGTTGAGGCCACAAATTTAAACAAGGGAGCTTTATGAAGGGAAACCCACATGTTTAGTTTCTATTTCATTATTTTAGTTTGAATTTTAATCATTTATTTTGCTACTTAGTTTGTATTCTACTAGAAGATGCTTGATAACACGTCACATGTGTAGGAACATGGACAAGTTGGTACCATCAACTCCCAAGTAGGAGGCACCAACTCCATATCAGCAAGGGATAGAGTTTTTGAACACTAGAAGTTAGTGCCACCGACTCCCAAGTCGGTGGCACTAACTAAGACTTAGGTAACTCTATACTTTTTATGATGCTATAGGTACATTTCTGTGTCATCAAATTAATCCTTGATACCCTCGATTATCTTATCAATTAAGTATTTATAATTGGAACAATATTCAGAGATGTTGGTACCATCGACCCATTGAATTGAGTTGATAATTTTTCTATAAGAAAAGGTAGTTTGCACCAGCTACCTAGTTGGTACCACCAACCCTTATTTTCCCCTTACTACCAAATGTGAAGGCCACTATAGTAAAATCTCAGTGGTGTTAACGACAAAGTTGGTACCACCAAAACATTAATTAACTCAACTTGATTCTATAGGTAAATCTCGATGGCATCAACCCTTAGGTATGTACTATTGAAAAATCATTTTTTGTTTTACCGATGGACTATTTTAGGATGCAAAATAAAATCTTAATGTCACCAACATGCCAATCGGTAGCACCGAGTTTGAAAAGGAAAACTATCTTTGGCCTCCAATCCAACATCTAAAAGAGTGCACATCCAATGTTGATTGTGCGTTGATCCCTAACACTGTTTGAAGTTGGTACCACCAACTTGAGTGAGTACCATTGACATGGAGGGATCCATGGGTTAGTACAAAGTTCGTAAGTACAACTCTTAATGCCAAGAGCATATAAATAACAGTGTGTCTCAGTACCACCAACTTGCAAGTTAGTGACACTAATTTCTCTATGGGGTGCCTCTCCTATATAATACAGATAATTCATTTGGAATTTTCATACCTCAGGCACTCATATCATGAGAAATCTACTATGATCTTCCCTAGGTGCATCTTCAACAAGAAGCTTCTACACCAAAATCCCATTCTTCATTTCCTCTCTCTCCATGGCCAGAAAGAGAACCCATAAGAAATGTGTTTTATTTATAGTAGATTATTCCCAACTAATCCTCAAGCCTTGTATGGCACTTGGGACTGATGAGAAAAATAATGTATAAATCAAACAAGCAAAGGATAATATATAGGACACCCATTATAGCGATGTAACCTTTATCGAGCAACTCAACTTCACCAACAACCCGCAGAAGGTGTGTGTAGGCCAAAGGATGGAAATCATTGATCTCTTCTTGGGGGATGGACAACATATGTGGAGATTATGTTGGAGTTCCTGACATCACTGGAAGTTTGTTTCCTTTCACACCACACCAAGAGTAGTGAGTAGGAGGTCAGATGGGTGAAGTTCCAACTCTACAACACTACCCACCATCTCACATTGGAGGCATTCAATGCCATCTTTGAGTAATCCAAGTGTTGAATGATATGATTCCACGACAATTTCAATCCTATTGTGGGATTGCACAAGATGATAGGGGTTGTTGTCCCATGCCAAGTTCCACTAGAATCATTCTAGTATCACTGACATCGAGCATCCTTTCTCCAAACTTCTTCATCGAAATCTGATATAGACCTTGTTTCCAGATATATTCAAGGGAAAGGACGGTCTAGGAAATGAAATTCTATGCTCTATGTGCGTTCCTATCACTAGGAAATGAGAAGGTCAAACGTGGCACATTGTTCATGGGACATGTGTAATCAATGGATAAAAGTGAGAGTAGGAAGTTTCTCATCTACTTTGGTAGTCTCATCATGAGGATTGCCATGCATTTCAACCTTGGCCTCTCCCTCATCCAACTAGTGGATTTGAATGGGAATATGAACTTAAAACACTTATGCAATGCCAAGCTCTTTGTGCAATATGTAGACATTATACTTGACATCTCCAAGATGGGTGGGAATGTGCTTCCAGACTTATCTTTGACATCACCAATCTAGACCATCTATGCTAGTTGGATGATGATGTGAGATACATTGATGATGAGCAAGAGATCTCCAGTGAGCCAGTTGGGGATGACAATGATGACAAGTTCAAGGAGGTGGAAGTTATATTGATGTGGTCTCGTAGGAGGCCACATCATTAACCACACTTCCATATGCATCTTCCTCCTCCCCTACGTAGTCTTAGGAGGGCCCATATTCCTTGGAGGGCATGTAAAACATGCTCAATTCTATCCAAAAGGACCAACAACAGTAGATGAATATGATGACCCAAATAGTGTCACATCGCGAGAGGATCTTCCAAAAGCAAGAGCAGATATTCACACACCAACATGCTATTTTTCCAACGAGCACCTCCTATTCAACAACCAGGAAAACATCCATAAGTGCCTATAATTTTTTGGAGTACACACAACAACCACTCTATGTTAGTGCCTGTAATTTTTTGGAGTACGCACAACAACCACTCTATGGACATTATTGAATCTAGGGGCACTTCACCATCTAACCATCACACCACAAATGCCATTTGATCCACCCCAATTTATCGACACATTCTACCCACTAGATCCACATTTGTTGCCTGAAACTTTCTTTCAACCTGACCCATGAGTATCCACCACACCTATTCCACATCAAGGTTTGATTTCTTATAATGAGAACATTCTTTAATTCAAGCATAGGGGGTATATAATGAGTTTTATCTTGCATCTATCTCTTCAAGTGTCTTTTATCTTACTATGTGCTTTTATAGTTGCCCTCAGTAGTTCATGGTTGCTTTCAATTTAGATTTTTCTTTGTTAATCGTAACCCACATATATCTCATGTATAAATGTATTTAGAATTAAATGCTCACATGTGTCAATTGAAGTAATGGTCTTTGAGTAACCCTTAAACATTTAATATGCTTGGTTAGAGTACATTACATTTAGAATTTAGTGGAATAGTCAATCGAAAGACATATGTGGTGAACTTGAAACCGAATTCTACCCTTGGCTCATGAATGAATATGGTGTATGATTCCAACATAATCAAGTGATATCATGAAATTTCATGTTAATTCAAAAATATATTTCATATTAACTTGATGCATGAGTTAATAAAGGGAGATGTATCATGGTTAGGAAGATTGTGTCTCCTAGTCACATGATCTCACCACCATAGGATGAGTACATGATTCAAGTCCTTTTTATCCATTAATTGCATGACTTGGCATAATTGAAACCAAATAGTTTTAAAATTTTCATCCAAAAATTTAAAAAGTAGTTGAACGAATAGCTAATCTTATAAGTTAATTTGCATAGAAATAATTCATATATTTTTATAAAGGTATAAAGGTTATTTCCTCCATATTTTTACTAAACTAAGAGATAGAAAGATCACACATCCTTACTCCTTCTTCAAGTTTTGTAAAAAGCTCGCCCTAGCTCATGTGCCATTCATGTACATGTCTAATAGAATATAAAATAAAAAATGAAAAAAGAAAATGAAAATGAAAAAAATGTATATGCACAGAATAATAGAAGGTAGAATGAAGGATAAGGATTTGAAAAAGACTCATATCTCTCTAAGAATAAGGATAAAGATTGTGGAATTTTTCTTGTAAACACCTTCCTCCTATATTCATCATTAGAATGAGGCATCCACAACATGCATGATTCCACCAGAAAAAAGGCACTAGGAGACATAAAATTCCATTGCATTCATCATTTAGTTATTTAATTTTTTTCCATTTCATAATTGTCTTAGATCATGTGTGAGCTTTATTCCATGCCACCCATTACATACACCCATTGCTCTACCAGGTGGGCCACCAAAGATTTATTGCCCTTCTTTCATGAATATATATGGGACTAATCCACTTAGATGATATCTATGAATGAATCAGTGTTGATAGAGAGATCTTGTGAAACGCTAAGCACATTTTGAACTTTCTATGATATCTCTTTGTTTAAAACTAATAGTGTGTTTAGTGGTCTAATTTTGACGTGCTTTTCATATTAGTTTTCTTGTATTGAAGATGATTACTCTGAGGTTGGAGAGGACCTATTTGGGTCTGTTGAGTCAAGAATGATTAGGATGGTGGAGTTCACATAACTATCTTTCTTTTGATAATTTCAACTAAATCCAAAGTAGTGTTGCTCGAGGATGAGCAATATTCAACCTTAGGGGATTTTCATGCACATGATTTTACTACCAATTTATAGTCTAATTTAGGATGGTTTCATAATAAATTGTTCAATATTTGCATGTTCTATGAATATTTTTCCTAAATAGCTTGTAATATATCTTGTACATCTGTTTTATTTATTTTAATGCATTTGGTTTGAAATTATGATATTTTATTATATCATGATGCTTTGTTTACTTCATTGTAAACAAAACAAGTACAAATTGAAGAAAATTTGTACCACTGATATTAATAAGAGAAGTGCAAATCACAGAGTGATCTCGATAACACTGACATGAGACTTGACGCCAGCAAGACACGAAGTCAATGCTACTAAAAGTCAACTCATTGGATCTTAAAAAAGATAGCATAAATCCTTAGTATTACTTCAATACCAATGAAAGTCACCTCTGTGGTTCTGTGATAGCCCTGCATGAGTCAAGTAAATAAACAACATAGTAGCACCAACTTCCAAGTCAATGGTATTGAGATTTTCCTGGTGGTCACAATTAAAGAACATAAGATCTGATAGTATACTGGTTATGTTGTATTTTAGTCTCTTTGCTCAGCACCTAAGATGACGGTCGTAAAGAGGGCATCTGCCATTTCACAAGAGACCAAAGCTAGAGGAGATGAAGAGAAGGAGACATGGAGCAAGGATCATCCTAGAACCTCCAAGGAGTAGTTTGATGGCTGGAATGGTATCTGGTTACAAAAATCTTCTGAGGGGATCATCCTCACATGTATTTTATTCATTCTACATGTTGTTCTTCTCCTCTAACCCTTCCTTTGATCTCATGTCTAGAATGAGGGACTAAACCCATATTCTTTAGGACTTGCGAGTAACCCAATGTTAATTTTATGCATGATTATAGTCAGTTAATATGGATTTCTTTGCTTCAGAATTTGATAATGGATGTTCACTAATTTGCCTTATGTGTGATTGATCATCATAAATATGAGTTAGATTGTTGATTTTTGTGAGAGTGGAATTAATAATTGGAGAATCCACTATTGAAATAGTTAATAACATATTGTACGAGTTGGATAACCATTATAGGGATGATTGTCCAGAGAGAGGTCATATAATTTATCCTTATGTATTGAAACTACAAGAGAAGGTTAGTATACAATTTCAACAACGTACTACACTATGAGAGAGAATAGTTTAGGCTACATATGCCTAATCACCAAAAGCATAGATAATTTATGTAAATTGAAGAGAACTCATGCATGAACTATTCTTTGTGAATAAGGTATCCCAAATCTCCCGTCAATCTGATCTTCAACTTATTTTAATTCCTATCTACTTAATTCTAGTTCTTAGTTTAGTCAACCCATTGAATCTTTTCTTAGGTCTTGTTGGTATATTTTAGTTAGTAGTGTTTCTAGTAGTCCCAATTCCATAAGTTCAACAAGTTGAACCTCTTTGAGTGCCTTACAACTCTAACATGCATGCATGGATATTACATGCATGTTTAAGTTGTGTCACAACCTCTAGTGGATAGTTCATGAGTCAAAAGCATTGATGATGCACGCATGTTGTGATTGAGGATAAGAGAACCAAACTAATTGGGATATGTCATGAAAGATAGGAGTTCTAAGGGTTGTTATGGAAGAAGACAAATTTGAGTTGAAGGCTATTATTGAATCTTTGAAGGTTCTAGCTCTTAAACAAGACAAACCATGAGTTGTCCTTCCATAGGTATTGGTAGAGAGGTTCATCTTTTTTTATGGTAAGACATTCTAAGAGATATTTCATTTATACGACATAGAGGGGAACATTAGTCTAAAGTGTGACAACCTCTCTCAAGCCACAATGAACATGCACCGACCTCAATTCATCAACAACCTAGGCACTAAATAGGTCAATGCTTTCACCTCCATTAAAGGACAATGCTACTACAAGTCAATAGGTCAAGAAATAATCCAAGTTTCCAATATGGGAACCAAGACGAAGATAAATATTCTCATCATCTCAAGAAAGGACAAAATAAAATCCAAGTTTGAGGTCTTTTGAGGTTCCAGCAAAACCAAAACTTCTATCAAAATAAATCCAATTATAGACAATTCCCCAACATCTTCAATACAAATAGTATCTAGAAAAAGCAGAGACAACTTCTCCTAGGATAGGGAAACTAACAAAACATGCCCACATCCAATGATCAAGGTTTCCTAGATAATAAGATATCAGCTAGTCAACAAGCATACAACAAGGATGTGAAGGCTCAACTAGCACCAATTGATGTTGTCATCTTCCTTACTATAAGCTCTTTCACTGGTCAACCTATAAACAACCCAAAGCATGAGGAGCAGTGGAAGTGTGTAATCACACATTTGAGGCTTCATTTATCAAAACTAGCATATGTAGTCACCAACAAGTTGATTCTTAAAGAGGACAACGAGTATGAAGTTACTCTAGTGGTTGACCAATCCAGTGGTTATACCAAGATGAGATGAACATCTAATGGTAAGAAGACACTAGAAGTACACCAACTGTTGCTACCCTAGTAATTCCCATCTACATGACACACCCACCCTACTAGAGACAACTAGATCATACATGACTAACTTGAGATTCACATAGTTTATGGAAGACATGAACAAGATACATGTTGCCATTCCTTTCCTTAACACTCTTGCAAGAATCCCCTCACAAACAAAAATTTCTAAAGCTCTCCTTAATTTCAAGTACATAACATATGAATATAGGACCATGAAGGTGGAAACGATGACATATGACATTATCTAAAACAAGATGGCATAGAAACTGAAGGATCTCAGATCTTATAGCGTCCCATGCTCAATTAGGGATAACCAAATGCCAAAAAGGTCTAGATAACATTGGGATAAGTACTTCTTCATTCCATATAGCTTTTCCAAAGGTTTATGCTTTACCATTAACATCCTCCCCACTGGCATAGTGATTAAACTCATTGACTCTTCTATGACAATCCCTCTAGAGATTGTAGAAGACATAACTATGAGAGTGGGGTCTAAATATTATGTCCCATGTGATTTTGTCATCCTGGACATTAAGGAGGACCTTTGATATCCCCTCATCTTTGTGTTTCCCTTCCTTTCAAGAGATAGAACCTTATTTGACATTGAAGTTCGAATTTTAACATTAAGTCTTGGGACATACATGATTGACTTCAAAGTCTTTTAGAGTATCAAGGGTCCCTCTTTCTGGGAACAATGCTTCCTCAATGAATTTATTGGCAAGATGGAAAAACTACATAGAAGATGCCTACTTCTTAATATTCTTTTGGGATAGTGACCATCAAATCTACTTCTCACTTGCTGATTGAGGAACAAGTTGAGAAAATTCTCTTTCAAATGGAAAACACAAAGGAAGATCTTGAAACTAAGTTTGAAGAGCTCAAGTTTATCTTAATAACTGAGTAGGAAGAAACTACAACCATTTCACTAGAAATGAAGTCTTTACCTGAGGTTAAAAGGTATGTCTTCCTAGATAAGAAAAAGGTCTGCCCAATCATCATCAATGCAGATCTCAATTCTAAGAAAGAAGATTTATGGTTGAATAAACTGAGGAGACATAGAAATAATTGTGCTACAAGATGAATAATCTGACTAATACTAGGAAAGCCCATTGTATGCACAAAATTACTCTGATCAACAATTACAAGTCATACATTGAGACCCAATGTAAGTTGAACTTGATGATGAAGGAGGTCATGCACAATGAAATGATAAAGCTACTACTATTTGGGATCATATATCTCATCTTTTATGCACCATGGTTGAGTCATATGCAAGTAATACCAAAGAAAGGTGGTACAATGCAACCCTACTTTAGGGCTTCATATTGTGTCTTCTTGTACTTTAATCACATCCAAACATGTTAGAATGCAATATATTTCCTCTAATATATGTATTACTATTAAAGGTGGCTATAGACGTTCTTTGCATGATAATCTGGTACTTGGACCAAACATTGGATGGACGGGTGAGAAGGAGAATGATCCAAGGGTTCCTCCACCCATGTAGGAGTCTAAGGAGGGTCCAAGAGATTCCTCAACCTACCCCTAGTGTCCAAGATTATAGATAAAGCAAATAATTTCAGGGATCTTGAAGATTAAAGCTCAAAGTGCAAAAAAATCCACTAGCATGGCCATTGACACAGAACAATCATGCTGCCAATGATAAAACCACCGGGGAATCACAGATTTCAAGTGCCCATGACAAACTCAGCAAAATAGTTGTTCCAACTAGCACGACCGTGCCATGAAGTTCCCATAATGACCTTGCTAGCTACCGCGATTGTGGTTCAAGTAGCTCAAGATGCATGTGCTCTGAAGAATGACTATATTTAAAGTCACCCACTATGACTGTGCTACCCAACACGACCTTTCTACCTAACCCTCACTAGGGCCGTGCTTCCTAGCATGGTCATGCTACCTTCCTTTAAATATCCACCATCAACCTAAGATTCTTTCATCTCCACCAACTGACTCGCCTAAACTGTGTGTGCAAAATGCAAGTGTATGCATCAAGTAGTATAGGCCTATGAAGCCCTAATGTTGAAGTCAGGGAAATGTACTCTAGAGACTACTAATAACTATAACCTAATTACCTAGGCCTAATGAAAATGTGATTGGTTGTTTTGTTATAACTAACTACAACAATTGAAATCTTAATTAAGTGGAGTGTGATCACAGATTGGTGGATTCCATAGGATTATAGTTTCACCACGGTATACAATGCATTTAACTCCATTTTATTGATAATCATCTATCATTAAACATGGACCAAGGGACTTGTAGCAAGAGTTACCTACTCCTACAGTGTAATACACTGCATATACTAAAAAATCCCACTTTTTTATCGATTTATGAATTATATATGTGTACTAGAGATATATTTAGGTTATTCCCTTCACATTTGTAGGCCCTCTCCTGAGGCACAATTTTAGCTATGTAAATTTTATGAATTAGACAACCCTTAATCCCTCCCTAAAGCAATCAACAGACTAAGAAATTGAGTCTGGTGATCAAGCACATGCCATTCATTAAGTAATCATGGATTTATGTCTAGAATTTAGGAAAATACTTATATTAAATCATAAAGGTCAATTACAATGCAAAACCATACTACTCCGAGGTCCCAAGGGACAAGGGGATTAGACTCACATGATTTCTATCAACAAAACTACAAGGAAAAAAGAGATAGAGCTAAACATCAAGAAAGATAATGAAAAACCTTAGAGAAACCATATGGATAATCCCCTCTAGTGAGCACCTCGATCTATAACGTTCTGGCTGCAAATTTGCCTCATAGGTGCCTAAATTTTCTAGAATGTGGTTGTCTCCTCCTCCCTTGGCTCTGTGCTTGAAGGCAATGTTATAGAATGTGATATTTTTATCTAGCCAAACTCCCCTTAGGTCATAAGTGGAACTTGGGCCATCATTGAGTCATAGTCATAGGATATGTACCTGCCTTTAATTTGCACTGATTGTGTAGAGTCATTACCACCAACTGGATGTTAGTGGAATCGAGTTGTCGGTTGACTCAAAACCCTAATAATTATTGGTACTACTGACTTGTGTGTCATTAGCACCAAGTTGCTTTTGGTGAGTTTTGACTTGTTTTGGGTGCAAAGGTTGATACCATTGACTCACCTATCAGTATCTCTGAGTCAGTGTCGATACCACAGACTAGAAAGTTGTTGGCACTGAGTTTTCTCTAGCTTCCCTATTGAATTTTTTCAAAATGTTGGTACCATTGACTTATAAATCGATGGCACCGAGTTGTGCTAAAAGTTCTCAATTCTCCTGAAATGAGGAAAAACCAACACAAGTTTGAAAAAAAAATTCAAAAATTCAATGTAATTATATAAAAATACTTATTAATTAAAGCAATAGTGTTTCATAGGATAATAGTGGTAAAAAATGCATAAATAATGTCAAAATGTGTAATTATGCAATAAGTACATGGAAAATAGCATGTGAAAAGCAACTAGAATCTAGTGCATAAATCCCCTAAGCTTGAATGTAGATCGCTCTCGAGTAACACTATTTTGGATCTATTTGAAACAAGTCAACAAGAAGACAAACAATATGAATTGTGTTTCTCAAATCCCCCACTTGTTGGTCCCAAACCGGCCCTTACCAATCACTGGACAAATAACTACTATGAAGTGACCAAAAAACTCATTAAAGATGTCCACCCTTAGATCAATTAAACACTATCAATATAGAAGTTAACATCATAGTCAATAGAGCATATGCTTCATGCACCATGTGATTTCCTACCTGCATTGATCTTGCATACCTACCAAACTATGTTGGAAGCAGTTCCCCATATAATAGAGAATGAGAGGATCAATAATTTATGTGGCCTACTATAAAAAGGAATGGGTGGAATAAAATAGGTGACTATAAATAGGAATCACAAGTAATATTTAAATCAATTACGCAAAAAAATATGATGAACCTATACAGTGAAGGAGATGAAAAATGCATGAAAAATAATGCCTACTATTGTGGTGGAATGATGAATGCACTAAAGGTCTCATATGATTGATGAGTGTTGGTAGGAGAATGCATACATGTAACTATTCTCACCTTCTCCATGAATGACTTTCATATTTGAGTTTAAGGCATCCTTCTCTCCCTATTTATTTGATTTCTCTCTATTTTTATGCCCTTTTATTTTAGTATGGTTTATGATGTGTTCTCAGGATTTTCTTCAACATATTTCATTGCTCTTTTTTATTTTTTCATGTTCTTTTCTTTGGAAGGGATGTGGATGTGTATCATTCCAATTGAAATTTGAAGAGAGAACTACTAGATTTATGATGCAGAAAGGAAACACAATCTAAATGAAATCTTTTATGCAACTACTTGATATGCACATCTCTATTTTTTATTTTTTCTTTTTCTAACTAATGTAATAAAAAGAAAATAGCTATCATGCCTCCTATTATGCTATGACGGGCAGTCAAGAGAAAATAATTCAGGCTACTTGATCATCTTAAGGTGGTGGATGAAATTACATGAAAAGTGGGTGGAATCACATGATCAGGAGATAATGCATGTCTTAAACTATGGTATGTCCCTCTCCTATCAACTTTTGTACTGGGTAACCTCAAGGTTTCTTTCCAAAAATCCCATTTAAGGTCTTGTTACTTGTTTTGTCAGTTTGGGCTCCAACCCCATCATCATACAAAAATCTTGGATAATTTAAGATTCTTATTCATATTCAGTGTCCTCAAGATGACTAACCCATACACTTCTTGTAGCCAGTGTTTCCTTAGACTTTGAAAAATAAGCTTAAAAATATTAGATCATTTAATAAAATTTCATCTTCATTGCAACAACATAAAACACATTTTTCTTAAATGATAGTTGTATTCATGGTACTTATGTTCTACTCTTATACTAGATAGATGTGGATCGTATACTTACAAACAAGAAAAACAAACTAAAATAGGGTGAAAGATAAAACAAATAAAGTCGTTCCAACACCCCCTAAGCTTTAACTTGACTATGCCCTCATAGTTAGAATTCAAACAAAGAGGTGGAATAGGAGTACCATGTGCTCATAATGGTGGTGGTGGTTGAAACATACCTATGGCCTCTCTGGATCCAGTTCCTCTAATATATGTATTACTATCAAATGTGGGTATAGACGTTCTTTGCATGATAATATGAAATAATCTTCTCATGTAGCTCTATGACTATTCTGAGAAAATTTGATGGTACCAACTTGGTTGTTAGTGGTATCAACTTTTTGTAGAATTTAACTTGTCATGGATTCATACCACCGACTTGTTTGTCAGTGGTGTCAACTTTTAGAAAAATCCCTATTGGAAAATTTTAAATAGGTCATGGATACTGACAGTAGTGTAGGTAGTACCGACTCTGAAACTGTCTGCACACCAAAAAAAGCATCAAGGTACCTTTCACGTCAATTTAAAATCTAACAAGACAAATACAATGTTTAAACAATGATGATTCCTAAATTAAATGTAAATGTTAGATATAAAATCGGGTTGCCTCCCATACGAACCCTTATTTAATGTCCTAGACTCAACACGATGGTGTTCTTCAGCCTAGATTGTTATGGGATGATTGTAAAGTCTCATCCGATAGTCTACAATCTAATATATCGTCGTCTATCATGAGTGTCAAGTATCCTCTACCCATGGTGATGATCACATCAGCCATAGCTTGGAGCAACCTTCCTAACAACATCTCCGATCCCCACATCTTGTGCATATCCATGACCACAACATTGATAGAATTGATGAATATGCCGACTTTGAGTATAGCATCCTCTCATATCCCATACCATCTCACAATAGATCCATCTACCAACTAGATTGCCATGGATGTATGTATCAGTTTCTTTAATCCCACCTTCGAAAAGGTAGAGAGAGGCATGGTATTTATGCTTGCCCCAGAGTCACATTATGCTTGTTGGAAATGTTTGCTGCCTATAGAATAACAGATTTAGAAACATCATGGGTCTTTTCTCTTCGTCGATAGTTTTTTATATATCATTGCACTCACCACTTCAACAACATGCAAGACATCTGTATCTTTTATGTGTCTCTTCTTGTTGATGATATCCTTTAAGAATCTCCCATATGCAATAATATATACTATCACCTCCACGAGTGGGATGTTGATGTTGATCTTTAAGGAGAAATCAAGAAATTTCTTGAATTTTTTTTTCTACCTTTCTCATCTTTAGACTATCTGAGAATGACACGCGTCGCTTATGTGTGTGCTTGTGGGGAGGAATGTATGGCATATTAGGGATCCCTTCCCTTAAGCTTGCATCAACCTCACCTCCTATGACATAATTTGGAATGTCTCCTATGTGTGGGATAAATGTGCTTGCTCATTTTGAATTGTGGATGCCCCCTTGTTGATTGTGACTGCTCCACTATGAATTATAATTTTCACCTTTGCTTCTTGCACGGGCACCTTTTCTAGAATTGGGGGTGTGAACACAACAACAGTGGAACTTTGAAGTTCCTTGTCTTGCACATCCAGTGAAGATGGGATATCTTTGTCATTTTTTGCTGACCTTGTAACAAATGAGGTGCATGCGTGAGCATAATGCACTAGTATTTTGCATCCCCCTGGTCATCCGTATAAGCTGTAGGGAAACATACCTTCTTACCCATACACCCAATCCATTTCTGGAGTGTGCTGATCAAAAGACTCCTTAGTAACATGATCTGGTTCCTTAAGAATAGATACAAAATTCACTGGATGATGTTTTTGTGTTGCCTCCGTGTTCCTAGGAAATTTCCTAGTGAATGGGCTTCTTTATGGATGCCACCTCCACTACCAACTGAGAGATTTGATTTTTAATATTGCGGATTTGATGCCCTATATTTTGTTGCAACCTTTTTGTCTAGTCCAAAAGAGCCTCATTCTAACTCACCAACCCATAGAGCACGTCTTCTATTTGGTCTATCTTACTAGGACCTCTATCCTATTGATACCAATGACACAAGTACATGCACTTCTCTTCACCTCTAGATGCCATGCCAGATTTCTGATCAAGCCTCTTTTTGAGTCTATCCATCTGATCTTTCACTTCAGTTAACTCCCTGGATTCCATAGCACTTTTTATTGTTGCCGATGCTTCTCATTCCTATCCTCAGGACTAGTTTTTGGCCATGTTCTTTAGGATCTCATGGAACCTTGTAGCCTTATTGTTCAAGAAAAAACATGCTCCTACGCTGTCAAAACTAGTCCTCTCCCGTTTATGTAGGCTATAGTAGAATGTCTTCACCTGGCCATAAAGATCAATCCAATGATGAGGGACCTTACTGAGCATGTTTTGAAATCTCTCCTAGGCTTTAGAATAAGACTTCTCTACATGATTCTTGAAATTGTAAATCTTCCCCACTGGGTTGTTCGTCTTGTGAGGTGGAAAGTACTATTCGAAGAAGAGATCAATCATTTCATCCCAGGTCTCTAGTGATTCTGGCATAAGACTGAGAGACCATGTTTTATCCTTATCTAACAATGAGTAAGAGAATAGCTTTAAGTAGATCAGTGTAGTTGGAACCCTATCAATCTTCAACATATCACACCTTTACACAAAGCTATTGATGTGTGCCATCGAGTCCTCCATACTGTGGCCATGGAATGATTGAGACTTAATTAGTTCCACTAGTCATGGATATATTTTGTGATAGTCCACATTGACTTCTATTTAATCGTCCCAAGTTGTGTTGTGGCTGATGATTTCTTTATTTTATCCCATATAGTCTATTCCTCAAGCTTGACCCCAACATGCTCTTTAACATTAGGTTCCATGTTTGACGCTAGTACCTGCTCTCACTCTGGTGGTGGGGTTGGAGAAGCTTTTCCACTAAAACCCCAAACTCTCATTCTCTATGACAAAGTTCCTCTAGGCATGTACCCGTTTAAGTGGATTCCCCATAGTGAGTGGTTATGGTATGAACCATGCACATGTACCTAAAAATTGGATAGTCGTGAGTGAGAACGATTAATAGTTAATTGTTGTAAATATACAATTTTCAATTTATGAACAATTTCAAAGAAAGGATTTGGAAAATAATTAAAGGAAAAATAAAATGTCCCAGAGTGGTCGGTTATATCACTCATAATATTGGAGTTGTCAATTTTCCAGCAAGGCTGCCAAAAACTTGACACACCTAAAATGTGCATGCAGAATGCAAGTGTACGTGTCAAGCAATATAGGCCTATGAGGCCCGAATGTCAAACTTAGGGAAACATACTCCTAAGACTACTACTAACTATAAACTAATCAACTAGGCCTAAGGAAAAGGTGATTGGTTATTTGGTTATAACTAACTACAATAATTGAAATCTTAATTAAGTGGAATGTGATCATAGAGTGGTGGATTCCTTAGGATTATAGTTTCACTATGCTATAAATTGTATTTAACTCGATTTCATTAATAATCATTTATCCTTAACCCTGTACCAAGGGACATGTAGCAAGTATTACTCTATCCCAAAACATAATATACTACTTATACTAAAACAGACCACAATTTTATAAAGATTTAAGAATTAGATAGGTGCATTAGCGATATCTCTAGGTTATTCCCTTCATATCCGTAGGCCCTCTTCTGAGGGATGGTATTAGTTATGTAAATTTATGACTTATCCAACTCTCAATCCCTCTCCCAAAGCAATTAATGGTATAAGGAATTGAGTGTGGTGATCAAGCAGATGTATATCATTAAGTAACCATACATTTATGTCCAAAATTCATTATATATACATATATATACACATACATATATACATTTTTATCTCTTTGTATCTCTCTTCCTCATTGTGTTTGTTGATAGAAATCATGTTGAGCTAATCCCCTTATTCCTTAGGATCCAGGAGTATCTCAGTTTTGTATTGTAATTGACCTATATATATATATATATATATATATATATATATATATATATATATATATATATATATATATATATATATAGGTCAATTACAATACAAAACTGAGATACTCCTGGATCCTAAGGAATAAGGGGATTAGCTCAACATGATTTCTATCAACAAACACAATGAGGAAGAGAGAGACAAAGAGATAAAAACCAAGAAAGCTAATGAAAAACCCTAGAGAAACTAGTATGGATGATCCCTTCTGGTAAGTGGCTCGATCCACAATGTTCCAGTTGCAAATCTTGTTCTGGGAGGTGCCCAAATCATCTGGTAGGTGGTTGTCTCCTTCATCTCCTCCTCCCTTAGATTCGTTGTTGGCTGCAACATGATACAACATGATATTTTTATCTAGACAAACTCCCCTTAGGTCATAAGCGGGAACTCAGGTCATCAATAAGTAATATTTATTGGATATGTCACTATCATTAATATGCACTAATGGTGCAGAGTTAGTATCACTGACTGGATGTCAGTGACACCAAGTTGTCGGCTAACTTGAAACCCTGATAAGTGTTTGTACTAATAACTTGTGTGTTGGTAGCACTGAGTTGCTTTTGGCAAGTTCTGACTTGTTCATCGTACAAAAGTCGATACCACCAACTCACATGTTGGTGGCACCAAGACAATGTCGATACCATCAACTAGAAAGTCGGTGGCACAAAATTTTGTCTAGATTCCTCATTTAATTTTTTTGCAAAATGTCAGTGGCACCAAGTTGTGCTAAAAGTGCTCAAATTTCCTGAAATGAGGAAAAACCAATAGAAGTATGAATATAAATTGATAACTTATAATGATCAGTAAAAATACTTAGTAATAGTGTTTCACATGCTAATAATGATAAACAACGCATAAACAACGTCCAAATGAGCAATCATGCAATAAATACATGGAAAAATATCATGTGAAAAGCAAATAATATTCACTGCATCATCAGCATGGTTGTTCCTTCCTAGCATGATTGTTCCAAACCCTACCCACCACGACTATGCTGCCTAATACAACCGTGTTACAGGAAAAACCCTAGTGTTTTTCTGCACTGAATTTCCTTGATTACCCCCATGTGACATAGTGCTTCCGTACCACCTATATATACTTCGGTGGTGGATGTAGCACAAGGGTAGCTACGTCTTTAGCCTCCCTAGCATTTTCATGGAGCCCCTACCTACTCCCACCTTCTTCCACTCCATTTCAACCATACCCTACCTCAAAACCTAGTTCTCTAGGGTTTTGGCTAGTTCCAAACACCTTTCCATGCCATCCAACCACATTGGAGGGAGGATGGCATGCTCTAGCTACTAGAGGTGAACAATAAGAGAGATTCTATGAGATTACATGGCTATTCCTATCTTTACTTCTTCTTGTTTTGTTCTATTTAGTTCCATAAGTAGCTAAGCCCTTCTAGGTGGACTGTTTGGGGTAAAATGTGACTTTGATACCATGTTGGGGGAAAAGAACTTGTAAATATTCTAAATTTATTTTATGTTGATTGTGCACTGCTATAATCTATTTCCCATAATTTATCTTATGGTTTGTGCTTGAAACATGGATTGATTGTTGATTTTTTCTTGAAATCACCTAGAATCTAGGAGTGAATGGCTTGTATGAGGATATCTTAGGATTGCCCCTAGGTCTAATTAGTGGATCCCTGTTAGAAACTTATCTTCCCACAGACATATCCCCTCTTCTACTTCTAGGTGTGAGATCTAAGTATCTAATGTACGAGCACTTAGTGCAACTGTCTTGGAGCTTCCTAAAGGCTAGATGGGAGGTGATGTGAGGTCAAAACCTTTATTTACACCCATCATTGCTACCCTTGGCCCCCAATTTCCCTAAGAGCACCTACCCTAGAAACCTGTACATGCTAGATCCTATTAGAATCACCTATACCCTAGTCCAATTAAGCCTTTTATGGTTGGACCAGGTGTGCTAGGGTGTAGTTCCCCTTCACACACCTTATTCCACCCATGGAGAACTAGTAGTTTAGGGTAATTGCATAACATCCATCTTGTTGTTTGGTTTAACAATCTAAATGAATGAGTATGGTTTGCATTTTTGACCCCCCAACCTAGGTTCTAGTCACATTCCCACAAAAAAACCATACCTCATTAACTTGTTCAAATCCAAATTGCCTTATTGTCATTTAATTCTTTCCTTGTTAATTGCTTGATTTGTGTTTTTAGCTAATTGTCTTATTCTTGATATTTAGGTCTAGCTAGTGTATCTAGTGTTCTTTTGGGGTTTCTTGTTCTAATCTTAGTTAGTTAGTTCTAGTCTAGTGTAGTTTCTTTCCTTTACTATATAGTTTCTCTCTCTATGTTGTTAATTAAGATTGGTTTGCTAGTGTAGAGTTAGAGTTAATCTTGTCGGCTTGCATTAGTGTAGTTTTCCTCCTTTACATTGTTTGTCTTATTTTCTTTATTAACTAGAATCAAACAACCACCACCAAATTCAAACCCTTTAACCGTATACTCTGCTTTAGGAACCAAACTTCAACTAACCTAGCTCTAGTGCCTCCATCTCTCTCTTGGGTTCGACCCTGACTTACTGCTCCTAAACTAATCATGAGCCAGTGTACTTGTAGTTTATTTAAGAGTGTGTCCATCAGGTCCTTATAAATTCAAAAGATCTCATTGTGTGTTCCTTGGGCACATCCAATCAAAATTATGTTGGTTTGTGTGTACTCTAGTGTGAACACATCAAGATTTCCGACATTGTTTCTAGGGAGAGTGGCGCTCGGCCTAGCTAGTTAGTTTAGCTTTTCTTTTCCTACAGTCCTCACCATTATTATTCTTTTTTTGTATTATTTTTGCAAATGTATTATAACTTAGATTCTTTGTTTGTTGTGCCTTGTTCATGTAATAGTTGTGCATGTTTGAATGTCATCCACTTTATATTGATTCTTTCTTAAAGAATCCTAAGATAGGAAGAAGAATATTTCAACATTGACGCAAGCAACATCAATAGGTTGAGTTGAAAGATGAGGGTGCTTGCAACCATGAGGAGACACAACAAGATCCTCCTCCATGCCTAATCATTTGCATGATTATTTCATGCCCGAGAACTACATTTCTAAAATTGCTAATAGAGTGGATCAAATGTCGGGTCAATAATTCTCAACCCCACTAGTTGTTCTTGGACTGTTTCCTACATTGTATGGTTTTTAGAATGAGAATATATACAAGCACATATATGTTTTTTGGAGACTTCATCTACTTTCAGGACTCTTGCATCCACTGACAAGTCCATTTGGATCACCTTGTTCCCCTTCTCTCTTAAGGACTAGGCTAAGTAGTGGTACTCTTCAAAGATTAACATTTTCACTTGGGAGGTGATGAAGAATGAGTTTTTGAAGAAGTTTTATCCTATTTCAAAGATGAGTAAGATAAGGAGACAAATTACCCCCTTTAGTCAAAAGGAGAATGAGAAATTCCATGAATTTTGGGCGAGGTTCCAAAAGTTCTTGGAACATTTCCCACATCATGAAATACCTATTTGGTAGCTTGTCCAACATTTCCCACATCATAAAATACCTATTTGGTAGCTTGTTCAATATTTCTACACAAGTCTTTCTAAAATGAGCCTAACTTTGGTTGATTCATCTTTTGGTGGAGCTTTCAAGGCCAAGCCTCTGGAAGAGTCTTGGCCCCTTTTTGATCACTTGGCTGAAAACTCCCAACACCTAGCTTCTAGTGTTGATGTGTCTTGTGATAGAACATGGGAGATGTCCCTCCTCAATCCAAGGATGATGCAAATATGCAAATAGTGAAAATATTTACAGATATGACGAATCTTATGAAGATTCATGTGGGAGGTTCTTCTACTCACTCCACTAACATTTTCTGGAGGTTTTTTTTGAAGACGTTTGAGATCTATAATCCTGTAACATATGAAACAACCAAGGTCCTATGTCAAACTAATACACTCCAAAATTGAGTAATCATCCCAACTTCTATGGAAAGTAGGGGAAGAAAGACAAGGGCAACCTAGGCAACAACAAGAGCAAAGGAACCATTCAAGATTGAACAGGAATTCCACTGGACATTGAGGATCTTAAATGTAGTAAAAAATTATGTGTCCACTCATGGATAAATCGTTAGTTGTCTTAAGCAACAGTTGGCCCATATTTCTCTATCACTTTCTAATCAAGAGGAGGGAGACTTCCCTCCCAAACCTTGACCAATATAAACAATTCTAGTGACTCCATGGGTGCTTCTAAAGGCACCTACATATCACCACATGGGAAAGTTTCCACCTTATGGTCCACCACTACCACAATCTCCATTGAACCTCCAATACACCTCACAACCACCTCCTCAATACCAACAAACACCACATAATACCCACCACCTCCACAACAACCACCCCCACAACCACCTTCACAGCAACCCCCTTACATCCTTCAAAACTGCAATCCACCACACCAAAGGCGGCCACCACCACTTCAATCATCACTAGTTCCCCCTCCTCCCCATGAGCAAGTGAACATGGTGTCAGTCATATGGTGTGACAAAGTTGTTGAGCAGCCCAAAAAGGGTGGAAGACCAATTGCCAAAGATCATAACAAAATGTTAATGTTAAAAGATTTTGTGAGGGTGTCGAGAGCACCAAAAATTATATTGTCCCACCATTTTGTGAGAATGACAAGTGCACCAGAATTTTTTTGTCCCACCTTCTTGTGAAATAATACCACCATGTGTCCCACCATCTATTGGATGTGTGACATCCACTTCTATCCCACATTTTTTGAATTGGTAACAAGTCCTTCACCTGATGAATCAAGGGAAACTCTCATGTTGCACCAAGGTCCTCAAACAACCATAATAAATGTTGATGTGAATGATCAATTATTCTTTGATGCATTGGAAGACCCCTTCCCCTAAGAGAGACATACACATTTTATTAACATTATTTAGGCCTTGAATCAAGTAAAGGCAATGTAATGACCCCGCCTCCCGGTAAACCCCTGTTAAGGGAGACCAAGAGGTCATAAGCGTTATCCCAAAATAGGATTAGTGGATTTGCAAATAATCAACAATAATTAATAAATTCTACTACAACTACATTTTTAATGGAATAAATTTTTTATATTTATACCTTGCAAAATATAGGAAGTGGAATTCTTTACCCAAGAAAGAACTTATCTAACTACAATCCTCCAGTCGTTTATTAAGATTTATTCCATCAATGTCACTTTAAATGAATATCCATTTTCCTGATAACCTAAAACGCCGACAAACAAAACGACACTCAGTAGAACGAATTATAATGGTATGTGGGGGAAGCAATAATCTTGCATTTAATTATAACAACATATTGCAAGAAATTATGGTTTAACAAGAAAACTTTACATTTTAAACATGACTACTCAATCCTTACATACCCTAGCCTCTGTGATGTCCCTACAGTGGACATGGATACTACCTCTCATATGGTAGATCTCAACTAACCCCCATGATCCTACCTTACAGGTAGATCAATACGTAGGGTCGTGGAGTCATATGGTCCTACCCAAGGGTAGACCAACACATCAACTCAAGATAACCTAATGATCCTACCTCACGGGTAGACCCATGTACTAGGTCGTCTATCTCATCAACATCAGATCTATAGAGGAGGACCAAGATTTGAGCTAGTTATGCTCATATAATTATGTTGATAGTCATAGTCACTTTATAATTGCATGAAATAAAAGACAATCAAGCATTTATTCCAAGCAATCAATAAAACTTCGAGAATCACCGGGAAACTAAAACGATTTAACCATAAGCGTAACCACATACCTGTTCTTGAGCAAACGAATCCAAATTCAACAAGATATCCAAGCAAGCATCTTAATACAGACAACCCTTAATTCTTGAAACATATAGATTACCTAATGTCAAAACACCTTCCTAATGACATGAGGATACTTTCTAAGGCTTCCAAGCCCCTTAGGAATCATTAGGATTTCTTAGGTTTCTTTATCCAATTTTTATCTCCTTTTTATGCTAACAACCCTAAAATAGATTTCTTGTTTCTCAAAAACCCTAATTATTCCAATTATCCTCATTAAGGTTTCTTTAATCTTAAAACAAGTTTGAGATCACCAAATCTTTGTTATATAATTACATTTTCGGATTTAAACCAGTAAAACCCATATTTTCCCAAATTAGGGTTTCTAAACATAATCATGTGCATAAAACCCTAAAATAAGCATAAAATTACCTTTTTCAAATTTAACTCTCCCTTTTATTCTCAATAGGTTAATATTACTCAGAACAACCCAAAAGAGCCATTAAATTCGAGTTCCATATCACAATAGGGTTTTACCATAATGTAATACATTAAAAGTGGTAACTCTGTGTACTTTTTATTTTGTAAGAAATATCAGGCTTCAATTATATTTTTATTGGATTCTTCATGTTTTTAGATCAACTTTCATATATAGATCATCTTCATCCGATATTTTCACAATTAGTTATGTATTTTATAAGATAATCCTTTTTCTACCAATCAGAAATAGCCACATGTATTTATCGGATTAAAAACAAACTAGTGGGGCAACGCGCTCACTAACAAGAGAGGGCTGTGAAATTATCATAAATGGATAACCCTTTCAAAAGGGATGTGAGGGCAGGGGAGTAATTTCCCCCTTGGTCATCTTCAACCTCTGATTCGCTCTCTCACGAGCATCCGGTCAACTCGACTGTTGACTTGGCGTGCTGCTGCTTCTCTGCGCGATCCAAGGCCACCGAGATCTCTTCCAAGTTCTACCGAACTCAAAGGACCTCTTGATTGTGCTAGCCACTCCCTTCTAGCACTGAGATGGCACCGTGCAACTCCGACGGAAGTAGATCCTTGACGGGAATGCAGGACAAGTCGATTTCTCCAATTAAGGATGCCAAAGCACTCACCTAATCGTCCCGATCCCACGAGGAGTGTTTTCATGATTGCTGGTGTTGTACAACAACCCCCCCCCCCCTATATAGGGCTGGGTCGTAGGTTACCTAATATTAGGGAAACTCTATTCCCATTACAACAGGTACCCAATCCTGGTATGGATCGAGTCCTCATGGCCTCCTGAAGACAGAGGGCCCACTTTCAGATCCAATGATGCACTGGATTGCGAGGAAAGTAGAGAGGAAATCTATCCCAGGTTCATAGATTCCCAATTGGACTTGAGGTAGAGGATGGCACCTCTACCGTTGGAACTCATATCCACGGTTGTCATGCTACCCACATAAACAGAAAATCGGGAAAATAAGATAATTCCCTTAGAAATAGAGGATATCCCTTTCACTTTGGAAAAATCATAACTCTCAAACCATAGGTCCTTTTAATCCCAAAATTTGATGGAAACTTAATAATGACTTAATATATTGGAGTGCCGAAGTTGGGGTCATTATTCAAAATAAAATGAACCTTTTCTTTATGTTCAAGTTATTTCTTAAATATATATATTTCCTCTCTCCCACTTTATGGTTTTCCTTTATTTCGATTCCTTGTATCTGAAGGATCCATGTGGGGTTCGAAACACCATCCATTATGATCAAACCCACACTTATATATTTATTTCTTATATTTTCACCTTTATTCCAATTTCCTTTCTTATTATTAAGGCATTACTTGTTTTCTTTCAACTTATCTTCCTCTTTTGTTATCTTGGACCCATTATTACCAAAGGGTCCATGAAAAACCATGTACAAGGAAGAGTTGTAAAATAAATCCATATATTTATCCTAAATCATGCAATTTAAAACCAAGTACATTTCTTTTGAAACAATTTCAATTATAGTCATATAAGAAAAAATTGAGGTTGTAACATCCTCCCCTCCTTATAAGAATTTTGTCCCCAAAATTCAACCAATCAAACAAACAATTCAGGGTATGCCTTTTCCATGTCTGTCTTCAGATCCCATGTGGCTTCATCCTCTCCATGGTGCTTTCAAAGAACCTTTACCATCTCTATTTCTTTATTTTTGAGTTCTTTCACCTTGGTATCCAATACTCTCACAGGTGACTCAGGATATGTCAGTCTCCCTTGGAGCTCAATAGGTTCAATGCTCAACACATGGCTCGGGTCCTTCACATGGCACTTCAGATTAGACACGTGGAAAACATCATGCATCATACTATACTAAGGGGGTAAGGCCAAATGATAAGCAACTTCACCAATCTGTTCTAAAATCTCAAACAGACCTACGTATCGGGGACTCAACTTTCCTCTATTCTTAGATATAGCTCGGAGGGGTTGGATTTTTAAAAACACTTGCTCTCCCACGATGAATTGCAAGTCAGTCCTCTTCGCATCCACATATGACTTCTATCAATCATGGGCTCTCTTCAGCCTTTGCTTGATCAAAGCAACTTTATTTGCATACACCTAGAGCTCATCTGACCTCAAGAAGGTCCTCTCACCAACATCATCCCAGTGAAGTGGCGACCGACATGACTTCCCATAGACAGCTTCATACGGTGGCATCCCGATACTGGCTTGGTAGCTGTTATTGTAAGCAAACTCAACGAGGGGTAGGTATTGCTCCCATAAACCACCCCAATCGAGCACACAAGCTCTCAAAAAATCATCTGAAGTTTGGATTGTCCTCTCTGACTGTCCATCCGTCTGGAGGTGATATGCTATACTAAACTTCAATCTAGTGCCAAGTTCCTCTTATACCTGCTTCCACAACTAAGAAGTAAACTTTAGATCGCGGTCAGAAATGATCGAACTTGGAACACCATGTAGTCGTACAATCTCTCGGATGTACAGTTCAGCTAAGTCTGTCACCTTGGTAGTGGTCTTTAGTGCGAGGAAGTGTGCCGACTTAGTAAGGTGATCTACCACAACCCATATTATGTCATGACCTCTCTTGGTATTGGGGAGACCCACCATAAAGTCCATGGTGATCTATTCCCATTTCCACTTAGGAATTTCAACCGACTATAGCAATCCACTAGGTCACTGGTGTTCAGCCTTCACCATCTGGCAAGTGAGACAACGGGCCACATATGCCACTATATCTCTTTTCATTATGGGCCACCAAAAGTACCGCTACAGATCCTTAAACATTTTGGTAGTGACAGGGTGTACTGTGTACTTACAACCATGAGCTTCTTGCAATATATGATCCTTCAAAGGCGAGCTCTCAGGAACCCAAATACGACTCTTGTATCAGATCCCGCCATCTAATCCTACAGAGAGATGGGTCTGAGGTTTCTCCAATAACCCTTTCATCTTTTCAAGCTCCAGACTGGCTATCTGGGCAGCAACCAACTCAGTCAACAGGTCTGGTTTAATATGTATATTAGACAAACAGACTCGATCTTCTAAAAGTTGTGGAGTCCACTCCACATGATCTTCTAGATTCCTCCACGGGCTAGACAAGACAGCTACACACCTGAGCTATTTTTGGCTAAGAGCATCAGCTACAATGTTTGCCTTTCCAGGGTGATAGACAATGATGAAATCATAATCCTTCATGTATTCCAGCCATCACCTCTATCTCAGATTTAGGTCCTTCTGAGTCAGGAGATACTTCAGGCTCTTGTGTTTGGTGAAGATCTTGAAGGTGGCTCCATATAGATAGTGTTGCCAAATATTCAGGGCATGAATAATCACAACCAACTCTAAATCATGTGTCAAATAATTCACTTCATTGGGTTTGAGTTGTCTGGAGGCATAGACAACAACATGTCTATTTTGCTCTTGCACACATCCGAGTCCCATCTTTGATGCATCAGTGAAGATCATAAAACCTTCATGACCGGACAGTAGAGTCAACACTGGGGCTATAGTCAACTTCTCCTTCAGCTCTTGGAATCGTGCTTCACATAGGTCTGACCAGACAAACTTCTCATCCTTTTGGGTGAGCTTGGTAAGAGGCAAAGCAGTCTTTGAGGCAAATCCTTTATGAAGCGTCGATAGTATCCAGCCAATCCTAGAAAGCTGTGGATCTATGAGGGAGTCTTTGGTGCTGGCCAATCTTGAACGGCCGACACTTTAACTGGATCCACCAAGATGGTCCCGCTAGATATGATGTGTCCAAGGAACATGACACTGTCTATCCAAAACTCGCACTTCAAGAATTTCCCATAAAATTTTTGCTTTCGCAAGATATCAAGGACTCTACTCAGGTGGTCTCGGTGTTGTTCTAGGTCATCAGAATAAACCAAGATGTCATCTATGAACACTATGACAAAAGAGTCAAGGAAGGGTTGGAACACACTATTCATGAGGTTCATGAACACACTTGGGGCATTAGACAACCCAAAAGACATAACCACAAACTCGTAGTGGCCATAACAGGTTCTAAAAGTGGTTTTTGGGATGTCCTCACTTTTGACTCTCAACTGGTGGTACCCCGATCTCATGTAAATCTTTGAAAAGACTCGAGCTGACTTCAACTGGTCAAACAGGTCATCTATCCAAGGTAAATGGTATTTGTTCTTAATGGTAGCCTAGTTGATCATCCGGTAGTCTATGCACATTCTGAGCGAACCATCCTTCTTCTTCACAAAGAGAACGGGTGCTCCCCATGATGATGTGCTAGGGTGGATAAAACCTTTGTCTAGAAGTTCCTGTAGTTGTTTCTTCAACTCAAGCAACTTAGCATGGGCCATCCTATAAGGTGCTCTTGAACTAGGGTTTCTCCTGAGAGCTAGCTCTATCGAAAAGTCTACTTCTCTCTAAGGAGGGATCCCATGCAAATCATCTGGGAAAACATCTGCATAGTCCTTGACTACCTTTATTTCCTCTAAGGGTTGCACCTTGGGCTTCGGCTCAGTAACAACTTCTAGGAAAGCTTGAAAACCTTTGGTTATGATACACTTTTTGTTACGACCCCACCTCCCTATAACCCCCAATTAAGGGAGACCGAGAGGTCGAAGCCGCACCCATAACTTCCGGATCAAAGGTTCGGCAATTAACCAAGACTAATTATCAAATTTTAACAGACTATTCTGAAAAGCTGTAAGAAAATAAATTTGTGCATACCTTTTTGAAAACTTGGATCTCTAAACTTCTATCCACTTAAGGATTCTACTCTAACTAATCCTCCTTGTATTTTACTTCATGTCTTTCACAATATGACAATTTACTGTTTGTCCTTTTGGCTTGTTCCTAAAACGCCGACAAACAAAACGTCGGTCAGCCGAAGCTGGTATGTGGGGGAAACAATAAATGTGCAGCTATGATAACAACGTAATCATTCAATTAATCATTTAACAACCAAGTTTACATTTTAAATATAACTCTGCGATCCATGAGTACCCTATCCTCTGTGCTATCCCTGCAGTGGACCTGGATACCACCTTCCTTATGGTAGATCCCCATTAAACCCCTCATGGTCCCACCTATAGGTGAACCAGCTTCTAGGGTTGAGTCACATGGCACTACTCGTAAGTAGCCCACTCCTTAACTCATGGAAGGCTAATGAATCTCATGGCACTACACGTAGGTAGCCCAGTTTCTAACTCTCGATAACCTAGACCTTACTCTAGGATTACCCCTTTTTTTAGCCTTTTCAAAGCAATAGAGGTGGACCCGGATCTAGCCAGTTATATACACACATTTATAGTGATAATCATAGTCACTTTATAGTTTCATTAAATAAATAAACATCCAACTTTTATTTTCAAGCAACTGATTAAAACTTCGGGAATCGTCGTGAAACTAGAGTGATTATTCATAAGCGTAACCACATACCTGATTCAGAGCAACTTGATGTCCAAGCATTAATTTTCAATACAATTAAACAAGCAGTCAACAATATCCTGAAAATAATGCATAACATCCAAGTGTCATTATTTTATTCAAAATATTCTCAGGATTGACTTGGATTCCACCTTATGATTTCTAGGCTGACTTTATGGTTTTATTAGGGTTTTAGCCTTCATTATGCATTAACCACTTTTAACTCTCTATTAGTCCACAAACCCTACTTTCAACATCATAATCATAATCGAAAGTCAATTAAGTCTAATCTATTGCTTTTATACTAAAACTACTATCTTTGCCCTTTAAGTCATGTCAAGATCATTAAGGCCAATTATTATGTTAAGGTTTCTTTGAATTGACAACTCAACAAAGAACTATAGTTTGATTCTCAAAGGAATCCTAATAACTACAATTCTCATCGTTTATGTTAGCAAACCCTAACTTATCATTAAATACACTAGAAAACCCAATTTATCCACATTAATGATCTTTTATACTCAAATTGGATTTAGAACAACATAACTCTATCTTATTCATGGATTTGCACAATTAAAACCATTAAAAGACATATTCTCCTAAATTAGGGTTTCTAAGCCCATTAATGCAAACTTAGGTATATGAAACCCTTAACTAAGACAATTATGTACAAAGATCATTCTTTTAGATCTAAATAATCCATTTCATTGTCATACGGTTAATATTTCCTAAAAATAATCAGAGAACATCATTATATTATACTATCATCAGTTCTATGGGGTTTTCATAAATTAAATCATTAAAGATGATAACTTTATACACTTTTTGAATTGTAATTAGAATCATACTTCAACTATATTTTTATTGCATTCCTTGAGTTCTCCTGATCAAAATTCATATATAACTTATCCAAAATTGAGCTACTAGTCATTAGATATGATTTTTGCAAGTAAATTACCTTCCGGCCAATCAGAGATTGCCACGTCGCCAAGTTCCCATGCATGCAGCTTGCTTTGAAAACATAACGAAATTCCACTTATACCCTCACGCGGTTCCTCAGTTCTTCTCAAGACTGAAGGGTAAAATCATCCAAAACACCCCCTCGTCTTCAACCTTGCGCGGTTGCTGCTGTTGTCCCCCTAGCCACGCACCGAGCATCTTCTCCTCCTCTTCCAGAGCCCGATGGCTGCCGCCGAACCTTCTCCTAGCTCCGCCACACTCTGCTACCCTTAGGGTGCCACCTATCTCACGTTCTCGGTGTTTGGTTTGAGCGGGCAGGTGTGCGACCTGTTGCCATGTCATCGGCCTCCTGTAGGAGCTCCATGGTGACCGAGGGCCTGGGGGTGATAGCCGATCATCCCAGGTCATCATGGGCACTTCACGAATCCGACGAGACTCCATTACAACTCCTCGTCGGCCTCGAGACATCACTATCTTCTTGGGTTAGGGTTTTGAACGTAAGGAAGTATGAAAAAGATAAGGAAGAGAGTGGGAGTCATGGGATCTCTCTGGAACTCAACCCTGGGCTTTACCCCTTATATATGGAGGGTAAAGAAGCCCCAGGATGGCTTGCTCATGAAGAAACATAGTCCTAAAAGGAATTTGATTTCATCATTACTAAGCAAGTTCCTCTTTTTCTCTCTCCTAACCATCTCTCTTTTTTTATACCTTATTTCTTGAATATTTTGGATTACAAAAATCCTTACTTTCTTTATTCTTGCCTTTTGATCCTTTGGCACGAATTTCTATTTTTAATAGAAATTACTTCCTTTTTATCAATATCACCAAAATTCATTGAAAATGTATCATATTATCTTTTATTTTGCAAATTTTGGTATTTTCTCTTTCTTTCCTCTTTATTGGGACTCCTTGGATCCCAAGACACTCCATTATTTCGAAATTCTTTTCATTGGATACTTATTGTCCTTCTAGATGGATCTTTATTCATTATTTCACATTATCTTGTTTATTTCTCATTAAAATAACTCTTTTTGAGGTTTTTCCTTTATTTCTCTTTTATTTTTGTCATTGTCATTCCTTTTAATATTAGCAACCTCATGGATATGAAATTTCACCAAGAAATCTCATTTATGCCTCTTTCTACTCATTTTCCACATTTTATCATTATTTTCAATTTCTTTCTTAATAAAGAAATACTTAATTAAACTTTTCTTTTCTTATTGCCTTCTCTATGCAACTTTGGACTCCTTGGAACCCAAGGAACCCAAGAGGCATGAAATTCATCCTTGGATTACATCATTTTGCCTTCTAGGGGTTTCTATTTCATTATTTTCTCAAATATTCAATTATTCATTTACTAATGGAATTTTCTTATTATTTGGGCCCAATAGCCAATAAAGCCCACAATACAATCATCAAGGCTATTGTAAACTAAATCCATTTATCCCAAACAAATCATATCATTATTTGTTCAATTATCTTTAATATGAGAAATTACATTTCTCACCAATTGAACCCAAAAGTTGGGGTTGTAACATCCTTCCCCTCTTATAGGAATTTTGTCCTCAAAATTTTATCAAGCAAACAAACAATTTAGGATAAGACTTTTCCATGTCCATCATTGTCCTCTATGTGGCTTTACCTTACCCATGGTTCTTTCAAAGAACCTTTATCATCACATTTTTTTTTCTTTGAGTTCTTTCATCCTGGCGTCTATAAACTGCATAGGTGACTCAGGCCATTTCAGCCTCCCTTGGGGCTCACTAGGTTCATTGCTCAGCACATGGTCGGGGTACCTCACATAGTGCTCTAAATTGGACACATGGAACTCATCACACATTACTTTATCCTAAGGGGTAAGGTCAAACTTAACCTTCTCCACCAAACCATGTCAAAGAACCCATGCATTGGGGACTCAACTCTCTTAGCTATAACTTAGAGGGGTCGGATTTTAATGTCACCTATTCTCCCACAGTGAACTACATGTCAGTCTACTTTGCATCTTCTCATGACTCACGTCATCTCTAGGCTCCTTTCAGCCATTGCACGATCAAAGTGACTTCATCTACACGCAATGTGGCCCTTTTCTCACCATCACATGGTCCTTTCACCAACATCACCTTACTGAAGTGGTGACCGACACAACCTCCCTTACAAAGCTTCTTTAAATCTCGATACTGGCTATGGTGGTCATCATCACCTCTTTCATAGGACAAGAACTGTCTCTAGATATCACCCTGAACGAGCACATATGCTCTACTCAGACCCTTTAGTCTAGATCATACTAACCATTAGTTAGGGGTGATAAACTGTACTAACATCGAGTTCTTCATGTACTTACTTCCACCTTTTGGAAGGGAATCTTTAGGTCAAAATCGAGAACCTTTGAACTCGCACCATGGTATAGTTGAACCATCTCTCTCATGGGTAGTTCAACCAAATCTGTCCCTTGACAAAACTCTTTCTCTCTCATGTCATCTAGGTAAGGCGATATACCATAACCCATATTGCATCTTGACCTTCCTTGGTCTAGGGGAGACTTAAAACATCCATAGTGATGAACTCCCTTTCTCTTTTGGGGACTCTTTATCCTTTATATCAGTGCACTGGGTTATTGGTGTTCATCCTTCACCCTCGGCTTGCATGGCCATATACCACATGCAACCTTATCTTAGGTATCTAAAGTACTACTGTCACTTATTACCTTCATAGTACGGTGTATGGTGAGCTTAAAATCTTGATCTCCTGTATGTCATTATTCCTCAAGATCAATACCTCAAAAACCCTAAACTATTCTATCAGGGGTGTCATCACCTTCTTTTCCAAAGAAGTGCATCTGAGGTTCTACCACCATCCTTTCATTGCATCAAGGACTAGACTGGCTAACCAAACAACCATTAACTAATCTCATTACATTAGTGTTAGCCAAACATATCTTCTTTTCCAAACATAGGGTTAGTCTAACAACGTCTTCTAACCAAACTGGGAAGAAATATCTCAACCAGAGCATCCATTACCACTTCACCTCCTTATGTATTAGGTAATGTTGACGATATACACCTTCATGAATTCCACTTATTATCTCATCTTAGCCCTATGTCCTTCTTCATCAAGAACATTCTGAGCCTATTCCTTTGGTTTTTTTGAACTCAACCTAGTATGAATCATAGCTCATGCTAAAAACATCCTTATAAGATGACTACCTTATTCCTCTTTAGCGTTTGCAAACCATCCATGTATCATTCACTTTACTAGGGTATGTCATCTTCCCTTTCCTCATAGCAACGTTCCAACTCACATCATCTTTCATCCTTGGTGTATGGCATGCATACTGTCCTATCTCTCACTCCCATAACAAGAGGAAATAAGCATTTGGCTACAGTCCAAATATAGAGTTCTTCCTATTCCAAGAGTAGAGATGGTACATCCCACCTTGCCAGTACACCTTTAAATCTAAGTTGATACGTGCCACATATGTCTCAGCATCACATTCATCTTGATATCAAAGTTACCTCCATGGAAAACTAGTCTTGAACCTACTGAGGTTTACACACATCCCTTGGTATCTCCTCTAGGTCTAAAGGGTGCTGACACTTTTGGGGTCATCCCTCTTCCCTCATGCATCAAGAGAGTGCTCTACTCATCTGCCCTTTGGGCCCCATGAGTTCATGAAGGTGATCAATCTCCTAACCCATGGCCCTCAGACAATGATAGTCGTTACCTCCCGACCCTATGGTCATGTGCAACTAGGGAATTATACAACTCCTACCTTCATCAGTCTTATCCCTACATGACCCTAGGATAGACTTAGGATTCCATTTATAGTACATGTCCAACTTAGAACCTTACCCAAGACTTCATCATCTCTCTTAGTATACATGGGCTGACATTCATCCTTTCATAGGGGTCATGGTGACCTTCCTACCTTGGTCAGGCCCCTTACCGGTTACCTCCATGGTAACCCCTCCACATGCACTTAGAGATGGATATCTATGGGTCTACAGGTTCATTCTCATACCATGTACATTTCACTTAGCTTCTCAAGATCCTATGAGACCTCTTTAGGTTACCTTAAACCGAAAAAACTGATATACACCCTACCAAAGGGGTCCCTCTCCCAGGATGGGAGGAAAACTATCTCTTGACAACAAGGTCACAAAAGCTCTTAGGTCTAGGGTTTACATCCACATGAGCCTACTTAACCCTAGAAAGCTATTAAGGCACAAGAATATCACCTACTGAACCATGCTAGGTCATACTTGTCCTCTTTCCTCAATGCTGGATCAAGATCATACCTTCCTTCATCATCAACCTAGCTGTGAGGGGTTCATCAAACATACCTTAAACTTAAGGGACTTCCCTTTTCCTCTATACCTGAGGAGTACCATGCTCGAAACTATAGAAACTTAATTCTCGTCATGAGCATTAGGTACACCACTTCCCCTCTTAGGCCTAGGAACCCTAGGTTCACTTTTAGGTGTCCAACTGCATGCTCTATCTCTTAACCATGAATCAAGCTTGAAAAAGGCATGACATGCACTTCCTGTCATCCTTCAACTCGAGCAACACTTAGAGTTGGTTCCTCCTCAAGGACAAACAACAAGGCACAAGGCCTCACAACCCGTTACTAAACCTTTTTAGGACCACAAAACTCTTCTTCTCGTCTATACCATAGGTACAGAGGTACCAACAGACTCATCCTCTCTCTAGTGTTTGGTTCCTCTCATGGTCACCAAGACATCATCAACCGCTAAGGGTCAAGCATGTGGTGACCACTATCATCCACTTAGGTTGCATCATCCTCAACTCCCTACTTTTCCTCATATCTCAGAGTCTAGGATTCCAACCTTCTCGCTTGGTTTCCTGCTCTCTCTCTAGAGCTAACCCTACAACCAACCTCATCATTAGAGGTCCTCTCTTCATGAAGGATCAACCTCAAAAGCACCCTCTACATAGGTGAAGCCTAGGCTCAAACTTAAGTTTGCTCAAGATCATCCATAGCCCTTTATGCTTATTTCATAAGTCGTCCATCATGATTTCTTAACCAGGGTTTCATCCTACTGTCAGCACTATGACGTGCCCTAGGTTCCAGCTATACCCTACTTGCACAAGCCTATAGGGTTTCTGCAGGTCCTTCACTAACATTATCATCGAAGGAGGTATCCTTTACTCTAACATGCACGACCCTTCCCAGGGTTGGGTTGCCGAAGGTGCTAGGTCACCCATGGATCATATGGCATCCCAAAGGCATGTCCTTTCAAACACCCGGTCTATCGTGATATCTATTCACCACTTCATATCACTCTAACCAACACCTACGGTTAGGGTTATCATCATCCACAGAGGATGTGCCAGGTCTCTACTTGCAACGGAGATCTCTATCTCCAAGACTAACTCTCTTTATCTATCCTCCTGACAAGCAGGTCTAGCCTCAGGTCTCTTCTGAGGGCATGACAACTTATGTCATACGACCTAAGCATGTATCTATTCTTTAGTTTACGCTTACTCTATTAAGCTTATGTCCATGACATCTTATTTACATGCTTTTCATTAATTTGATGGAGGATTCCTTAGACCTTATTAATCTTACTTATACCTCAAGAGGGTGAGGAGAAGAGGGAAAAACCCTAATCCTTAAGGTCCTTAACAGAATTTGTGATGAGAAGGGATGAATAATATGAGAAAATCCTAAAGGTGTCTTATTTCGATTCATACCCTAAGAATTTGGCCAGGCAGTCACACGGATCTGGGAGTCCTCATATTCCGACTAGCGGTGTGGAGGAAAATATTGCCAGCCCCCGGTCGTGATCCTTTTCTAGACACCTCCGTCTTTCGAATAATCCTCTAATAACTCCCTTGGGTTCTATGGAGTTTGTAAAATTTAATAATTATTAATGATTAACTGAGGAACCTAAGCTCTGATACCAAATGTTACAACCCCACCTCCCGATAACCCCCAATTAAGGGAGACCGAGAGGTCGAAGCCGCACCCATAACTTCCAGATCAAAGGTTCGGCAATTAACCAAGAATAATTATCAAATTTTAACAGACTATACTGAAAAGATGTAAGAAAATAAAATTTTGCATACCTTTTTGAAAACTTGGATCTCTAAACTTCTATCCACTTAAGGATTCTACTCTAACTAATCCTCCTTGTATTTTACTTCATGTCTTTCACAATATTACAATTTACTATTTATCCTTTTGGCTTGTTCCTAAAATGCCGACAAACAAAACGTCGGTCAGCTGAAGCTGGTATGTGGGGGAAACAATAAACGTGCAACTATGATAACAACGTAATCATTCAATTAATCATTTAACAACCAAGTTTACATTTTAAATATAACTCTGCGATCCATGAGTACCCTATCATCTATGCTATCCCTACAGTGGACCTGGATACTACCTTCCTTATGGTAGATCCCCATTAAACCCCTCATGGTCCCACCTATCAGTGAACCAATTTCTAGGGTTGAGTCACATGGCACTACTCAAAAGTAGCCCACTCCTTAACTCATGGCAGGCTAATGAGTCTCATGGCACTACACGTAGGTAGCCCAGTTTCTAACTCTCGATAACCTAGACCTTACTCTAGGATTACCCCTTTTTTTTAGCCTTTTCAAAGCAATAGAGGTGGACCCGGATCTAGCCAGTTATATACGCACATTTATAGTGATAATCATAGTCACTTTATAGTTTCATGAAATAAATAAACATCCAACAATTATTTTCAAGCAATCGATTAAAACTTCGGGAATTTTCGTGAAACTAGAGCGATTATTCATAAGCGTAACCACATACCTGATTCAGAGCAACTTGATGTCCAAGCATTAATTTTCAATACAGTCAAACAAGCAGTCAATAATATCCTGAAAATAATGCATAACATCCAAGTGTCATTATTTTATTCAAAATATTCTCAGGATTGACTTGGATTCCACCTTATGATTTCTAGGTTGACTTTAAGGTTTTATTAGGGTTTTAGCCTTCATTATGCATTAACCACTTTTAACGCTCTATTAGTCCACAAACCCTACTTTCAACGTCATAAGCATAATCGAAAGTCAATTAAGTCTAATCTATTACTTTTATACTAAAACTACCATCTTTTCCCTTTAGGTCATGTCAAGATCATTAAGGCCAATTATTATGTTCAGGTTTCTTTGAATTGACAACTCAACAAAGAACTATAGTTTGATTCTCAAAGGAATCCTAATTACTACAATTCTCATCGTTTATGTTAGCAAACCCTAACTTATCATTAAATACACTGGAAAACCCAATTTATCCACATTGATGATCTTTTATACTCAAATTGGATTTAGAACAACATAACTCTATCTTATTCATGGATTTACACAATTGAAACCATTAAAAGACATATTCTCCTAAATTAGGGTTTCTAAGCCCATTAATGCAAACTTAGGTATATGAAACCCTTAACTAAGACAATTATGTACAAAGATCATTCTTTTAGATCTAAATAATCCATTTCATTGTCATCAGGTTAATATTTGCTCAAAATAATCAGAGAACATCATTATATTCAACTATCATCAGTTCTAAGGGGTTTTCATTAAATATGATAACTTTATACACTTTTTGAATTGTAATTAGAATCAGACTTCAACTATATTTTTATTGCATTCCTTGAGTTCTCCTGATCAAAATTCATATATAACTTATCCAAAACCGAGCTACCAGTCATTAGATATGATTTTTGCAAGTAAATTACCTTCTGGCCAATCAGAGATTGCCACATCGCCAAGTTCCCATGCATGCGGCTTGCTTTGAAAACATAACAAAATTCCACTTATACCCTCGTGTGGTTCCTTGGTTCTTCTCAAGACTGAAGGGTAAAATCGTCCAAAACACCCCCTCGTCTTCAACCTTGTGCGGCTGCTGCTGCTGCCGCCGTAGCCGCGCACCGAGCATCTTCTCCTCCTCTTCCTGAGCCCGATGGCCGCCGCTGAACCTTCTCCTAGCTCCGCCACACTCCGCCACCCTTGGGGCACCACCTATCTCACATTCTCGGTGGTTGGTTTGAGCGGTCGGGTGTGCGACCTGCTGCCATGTCATCGACCTCCTACAGGCGCTGCATGGTGACCGAGGGCCTGGGGGTGATAGCCGATCATCCTAGGTCATCATGGGCACTTTGCAAATCCGACGAGACTCCATTACAACTCCTCGTCACCCTCGAGACATCACTATCTTCTTGGGTTAGGGTTTTGAATGTAAGGAAGCATGAAGAAGATAAGGAAGAGAGTAGGAGTCGTGGGATCTCTCTGGAACTCAACCCTAGGCTTTACCCCTTATATAGGGAGGGTAAAGAAGCCCCAGGATGGCTTGCTCACGAAGAAACACAGTTCTAAAAGGAATTTGATTTCATCATTACTAAGCAAGTTCCTCTTTTTCTCTCTCCTAACCATCTCTCTTTTTTTATACCTTATTTCTTGAATATTTTGGATTACAAAAATCCTTACTCTCTTTATTCTTGCCTTTTGATCCTTTGGCACGAATTTCTATTTTTAATAGAAATTACTTCCTTTTTATCAATATCACCAAAATTCATTAATAATGTATCATATTATCTTTTATTTTGCAATTTTGGTATTTTCTCTTTCTTTCCTCTTTATTGGGATTCCTTGGATCCCAAGACACTCCATTATTTCGAAATTCTTTTGATTGGATACTTATTATCCTTCTAGATGCATCTTTATGCATTATTTCACATTATCTTGTTTATTTCTCATTAAAATAACTCTTTTTGAGGTTTTCCCTTTATTTCTCTTTTATTTTCGTCATTGGCATTCCTTTTAATATTATTAACCTCATGGATATGAAATTTCACCAAGAAATCTCATTTATGCCTCTTTCCACTCATTTTCCACATTTTATCATTATTTTCAATTTCTTTCTTAATAAAGAAATACTTAATTAAACTTTTCTTTTCTTATTGCCTTCTCTATGCAACTTTGGACTCCTTGGAACCCAAGCAACCCAAGAGGTACGAAATCCATCCTTGGATTACATCATTTTGCCTTCTAGGGGTTTCTATTTCATTCTTTTCTCAAATATTCAATTATTCATTTACTAATGGAATTTTCTTATTATTTGGGCCCAATAGCCAATAAAGCCCACAATACAATCATCAAGGCTATTGTAAACTAAATACATTTATCCCAAACAAATCATATCATTATTTGTTCAATTATCTTTAATATGAGAAATTACATTTCTCACTAATTGAACCCAAAAGTTGGGGTTGTAACACTCTTCCTTTAAAGATGACACATACAGGCTGGTGGTAGCATCCTTCCTACCCCTAATAATGAAAGGCAGGTGACCTAGTTTCTTTATGATTACCTTCTTCTCCCTACAATCAATATTGGCCCTATAGGTATAAAGACAATCCATACCAATGATCACATCAGAGTCATTCATGTCAAGGAGGATAAAATCTGTAGGGAACTCATGATCTCGATATTTAATAAGTATCATAGGAGTTTTCAAAAGGGACGTAAAGATTCAACCACTTGGGGTTGTGACATCCAAGATATACCCTAAATCCTTGATATCTAAACAAATCATAGTTGCGAGATTTCTTGAAATGAAAGTATCAGTTGATCCAGAGTCAAATAAAGCTTTTACATTGTATCCCATGACTTCAAGCATGCATACATTGTTTTTCACCATACATTAAACCATTACATGCTTATCTTAAAATATAAAAGAAAAATCTAAGGGTTATTACCCTCTATCAACCAATTAGCATTAGCTTGAGCCTCCTCACTGTCAATAGCAAAAACTCGAGCTTGTCTTCTTTTTCCAGCAGGTGGAGCTGCAGCTACGGGATGGGCTACTACAAGTGGGGCTGCTACTGGGCCTAGCCCCCTCGGGTCTGGAAGAGGGCAGTTGGCCTGAAGATGTCCCTTTTGCTGGCAATGATAGCACACCCTCTTCTTGTAGCGAACTCACCTGAATGCCATTTTCTGCAGGTGCGACACCTAGGTCGGTTGTTCTCATGACAGAGTTTTCCTTTTCCTCCATGCTTTCCCTTGGTATGGTTGCATCCTTGTCCTTTCGTGTGATCATTTTTCTAGCCTTTGGGTATCTTCAGTGAAACCCAAATATCCTTTGGGTGGATTCTAAGCCGACATCACTGTCCTCTCCATGTCTAGGGCGGTGTTGTAGGCTTCAGTGAAGGTTTTTGGTTTACTTGCCATCACATGAGGCTTAATGGCAGGATGAAGATGCTCTATGAAATGATCCAATCATCTTTCCTCATCCATCATGTGTCTAAAACACTCCAGGATATGAAACTTGTGGCCAAAGTCTGTGATTGATAAGTTACCTTGGATCAAGTTGGTGAACTCTCTTTCCTTCTCCTTCTTAGATGAGGTGGGAATGAATCTGGCTGTGAAGATAGTCCTGAAGTCGGTCCATGCCATTGGGTCTGCACTCATATCTCAACCCATGATGTGGTTCTCCCACCAGATCTTGGCTGCTCCTTCGAAGAGATGTGTAGCAAAAGGGACCTTCTTGTTCGGTTGCACCTGCAACATGCGGAAACAATTCTCGATCGCTATCAGCCAAGCATATGCTTTGTCAACCACTTCGGTCTTATCTTCTCCCCATAATTTCTCAATGTTCATCTTGACGAAGTCCAGAATGGTGACTCCAAGTCGGGGACGGACGAAAAGTGGTTCACCATTCTCGTCTCTGGCTATATCCCTGAGGGCCAGGGCACTAATGGTCTCAGTCAGCCTCTTCTGTTGTTCCATCCACATGGCATCAGGGGTGTGAACTACCATTACAGGTCCTGGACCACCAGTCAGGTTCTCCTCAAACTTGGCCTCGTCTTCGGACATGTATTCCTCTTCCTGGTCCATCTCTGGGTTGTCAAAGGGAATCGACTTAGGGTCTGAGCCTTCTTCTAAGGCTCCCTCGGGTCTCTTTCTCTTCTTGGAGGACTTATCACCATGGTTCCTCTTCCTTTTCTCAGAAGATCCCCTCCTCTTGCGGGGAGGCCAAACCCTAGTAGGGTTCTCAGTGGCCTCAGGGATAGCTACAGTCTTCACACGAGACATGCTATTACACACAAGTTAAAAATCTTTTTTAAGAATGGATTTATAACTTGGAAGATATAAGCTTTAACTTATGTCCATGTCTTCTTATTTACATGTATTTTATTATTTTGTGGATGATCCCTTAATCCTTAACACCTTATATTCCCAAACATAGGAGGTGGTGGAGAGAGAGAAAACCCTAAGCTCTTAATGTATCTCTAGAAATAAGAGGCAAAGAAGGGACGAAGATAGATGAGAAAACCTAGAGGTATCTTATTTTGAGTCAATTCTTTGGATTTCAGCCAGGCAGTCACACTACATCTGGGAGTCCTCATGACTGACTAGCGGGGCAGAGGAAAATATTGCCAGCCCATGGACCGTGATCCTTTTCTAGACACATCCATCCTCAGAAAGTCCTCTAATAACTCTCTAGGGCTCTAAAGAGTTTGTAAAATTTAATAATTATGGAAGATTAAATTGAAAACCACAGCTCTGATACCAAATGTAATGGCCATTCCTTCCGATAACCCCCTATTAAGGGAGACCAAGAGGTCAGAGGCATTATCCCAAAATAGGATCAATGGTTTTACAAATAATCAACAATAATTAATAAATTCTACTACAACTAAACTTTTAATGGAATATTTTTTTTTCTATTCATACCTTGCAAAATATAGGAAGTGGAATTCTTTACCCAAGAAAGAACTTATCTAACTACAATCCTCCAGTCTTTTATTAAGCTTTATTCCATCCATGTCACTTTAACAAAATATCCATTTTCTTGATAACCTAAAATGCCGAAAAACAAAACGACAGTCAGTATAACGAATTATACTAGTATGTGGGGGAAGTACTAATCTTGCATTTAATTGTAACAACATATTGCAAGCAATTATGGTTTAACAAGCAAACTTTACATTTTAAACATGACTACTCAATCCTTACATACCCTATCCTCTATGTTGTCCCTGCAGTGGACATGGATACTACCTCTCATATGGTAGATCTCAACTAACCCCCATGATCCTACCTTACAAGTAGATCAATACATAGGGTCATGGAGTCATATGGTCCTACCCAAGGGTAGACCAACACATCGAATCATAATAACTTGAGGATCCTACCTCACAGGTAGACCATGTACTAGGTCATCTATCTCATCAACATCAGAGCTATAGAGGAGGACCAGGATCTGAGCTAGTTATGCACATATAATTATGGTGATAGTCATAGTCACTTTATAATTGCATGAAATAAAAGACAATCAAGCATTTATTCCCAGCAATCGATAAAACTTCGGGAATAGCTGGGAAACTAAAACGATTTAACCATAAGCGTAACCACATACATGTTCTTGAGCAAAAGAATCCAAATTCAACAAGATATCCAAGCAAGCACCTTAATGCAGACAACCCTTAATTCATAAAACATATATATTACCTAATGTCAAAACACCTTCCTAATGACATGAGGATACTTTCTAAGGCTTCCAAGCCCCTTAGGATTCATTAGGGTTTCATAGGTTTCTTTATCCAATTTTTATATCCTTTTTAGGCTAACAACCCTAAAATAGATTTCTTATTTCTCAAAAACCCTAATTCCAATTATCCTCATTAAGGGTTCTTTAATCTTAAACAAGTTTGAGATCACCAAATCTCTGTTATATAATTACATTTTCATATTTAAACCATTAAAACCCATATTTTCCCAAATTAGGATTTCCAAATATAATCATGTGCATAAAACCCTAAAACAAGCATAAAATTACCTTTTTCAAATTTAACTCTCCCTTTTATTCTCAATAGGTTAATATTACTCATAATAACCCAAAAGATCCATTAGATTCGAGTTCCATGTCACATTAGGGTTTTACCATAATGTAATACATTAAAAGTGGTAACTTTGTGTACTTTTTAAATTGTAAGCAATATCAGGATTCAATTATATTTTATTGGATTCTTCATGTTTTTTTGATCAATTTTCATATATAGATCATCTTCATCTAATATTTCCACAATTAGTTATGTATTTTATAAGATAATCCTTTTTCTACCAATCAGAAATAGCCATGTGGATTTATCGGATTAAAAACAAACTAGAGGGGCAACACACTCGCTAACAAAAGAGGGCTGTTAAATTATCGTACAGGGCTAACCCTTTCAATAGGGATGCGAGGGTTGGGGAGTAATTCCCCCCTTGGTCGTCTTCAACCTCTGATCCGCCCTCTCACGAGCAGCTGGTCAACTCGACTGTTGACTTGGCGTGATGCTGCTTCTCTACACGATCCAAGGCCGTTGGGAGCTCCTCCAAGTTCTCCTGAACTCGAAGGACCCCTTGATTGCACCACCCACTCCCTTCTAGCACTGAGATGGCGTCGCACAACTCCGGAAGAAGTAGGTCCTCGATGGGGATGCAGGACAGGTCGATTTCTCCAATTAAGGATACCAAAGCACTCGCCTAATCGTCCTGATCCCACAAGTAGCATTTTGACAATTGCTGGTGTTGTACAACACCCCCCATATAGGGCTGGGTTGTAGGTTCCCTGATATTAGGGAAACTCTATTCCCATTACAATAGGTACCCAATCCTGGTATGGATTGTGTCCTCGTGGCCTCCTGAAGACAGAGGGCCCACTTCCAGATCCAATGATGCACTGGATCACGAGGAAAGTAGAGAGGAAATCTCTCCCAGGTTTATAGATTCCCAGTGAGACTTGAGGTAGAGGATGACACCTCTACCGTTGAATCTCAGATCCACGGTTGTCATGCTGCCCGCATAAATAGAAAATAGGGAAAATAAGATAATTCCCTTAGAAATAAAGGATATCCCTTTCACTTTGAAAAAATCATAACTCTCAAACCATGGGTCCTTTTAATCCCAAATTTTGAGGGAAATTTAATAATGACTTAATCCATTGGAGTGCCAAATTTGGGGTCATTATTCAAAATAAAACGAGACTTTTATTTATGTTCAAGTTATTGCTTAAATATATATATTTATTTCATATTTCCTCTCTCCCACTTTATTATTTTCCTTTATTTTTATTACTTATATCTCAAGAATCCATGTGGGGTTTAAAATATCATACATTATGATCAAACCCACACTTATCTATTTATTTCTTAAATTTTCACCTTTATTCCAATTTCCTTTCTTATTATTAAGGCATTACTTATTTTCTTTCAACTTATCTTCCTCTTTTATTATCTTGGACCCATTATTACCAAAGGGTCCATGAAAAACCATGCACAAGGAAGAGTTGTAAAATAAATCCATATATTTATCATAAATCATGCAATTCACAACCAAGTACATTTCTTTTGAAACAATTGCAATTACAGTCATATAAGCAAAAATTGAGGTTGTAACATGCAAATAGCTCAACTTTCATTTCTTTTTTAAAGATGTTTATACCAGCAAGTGGAAGATGATAGAGAGGCTTCTCAATGAAATTATAGTGATGGAGAAAGTGAATTTTATTTTGGATAGCCTTTTACCAAAAAAAAGGAAAGATCCAGGTGTCCGCCTTAAACCTAGCTATTTTCATTTTTGGTTTGTGTAGCATGCACCTCTATAATTGGGTTAGAGAGTTAGTATCATGCATGTACAGATTGGCATAGAAAGAATAAATTCAGTAGATTGTGTTATCGTGTTGATCAATGCTTCCATCAAGATACCCAGGGGAGTGATACATAATGAAATGGTATGTTGGACAAAAAGATACATGCAACGTTCCTCACTGATTTTCTTATTGTGGACATGGAGATGAAATATTGAAAAACCTAAATTATCTTGGGAAGGCTCTTGTCAACAATTGATGTTGAAACCAAAGTACAGTTCAACTCCTTGATGATCACATACATGAAGAAAATGATACCTATCTTTCATGTTCACTGTTGAGGAGAGACAGAACATGATTGATGGGGAGGAAATATAATTCCATATATACTATGATTTACCCAATGAAGGTGAAGTTGAAAAAAGCAATCTCGAGATCTATCATGAACCTTGAGAGGAAGACCATGTTGTGAAAGATTTTAAGAGGATCATTTTTGATGAGGATGGAACCATCTTTCTTGTGAATGAAGGATGAATCAAAGAACACCAAGCCTGACTAAAGGCAACAAACTTAGCGCTAGGTGTGGAAACCCACCTCAGTTTGAGATTCTTGCTCTCAAAGCCCATTTGTTATACTTTTGTTTTTCACTTCCAAGAAATACACACACTATACTTGATGGTTTTTCTACTTGTGAATCATGTTAGAACATGTACATTTAAGGAAAGATGATACATGGATGGTCTAGCCAAGTAGAAGATCATGATTGAAAAGAATAATGGAAATCAATGAAAAAGCTACTGGAAGACGACTAGAACAGTCGTTCCACCTAGAATGGTCATGTTGTTGGCAAGCCAAAATGGTTGTTCTGCCCAAAACAATCATGATGACTCTTCTCTACCCACTTGATGTTGTGTGATATCTCCCCCTCTTTTGGCAAATTTGTACTATGACTTCATGCACAGTACCCTAATATACTAAACTTCTAATAATGTTGAGGACAACTTGGCTTAAAGTTAGGGGTGGTAGGGTGGAAGCCCTTGTTTTCCTTCAACATGGGTTAAAAGTTAGGGGTGGTAGGGTGGAAGCCCTTATTTTGCTTCAATGTTTCTTATTGTAATTTTTTTCTCAAGATGATTAAATAGTCTAACTAACTCTTATACGTTCCCATTCATACTTTATGTACTTGTTTGCATACATGCATATCATGTAGTTTATTTCATGCATTTTTGTATAAATTTTCAAAAAAAGCCATGCCATTCAATACCGTGCATTGCATCTCATGTAGATTTTTGTAATTTGTATCACTTAGCTAGAATTTTCTTGCTTTGTTTCTTAATTCTCATTAGGATAGGTTTAGTTTTGATTGAAGGCAAGTTGGAACCATTTTGGACAATATTTTCCAAGCTTGAATCTATTTGCCTAATGGTTTGCTTTCAATGAAATCTCTATCTTTTTTTATGTGAATACCTAGAATTGGGATAATGAAGCTCTTTGTCATTTGCACAAGTCATAAATTTATAACTCAAGAACTATCCCACAAGTATACGGGTGCATGTGGTATATTTGAGATTGTCTAAGGATCATGGCTTTATTAAACACAAGAGTGATGAACTTCAACAATCAAGATGTTTTTGGCAAAATATTTTTTTTTTATGTTAACTAAACAATTTCGAATAAAATAAACTAAGATAGAAATCATTTGTAAGGAAAAATTTGGATTAGGAATTCTTGAGGATAGGATTTCACTATCATATCATGCCATGAAACAACAACAAATTTTACATCTAGTAAAATCACAAAGGGAGGTTTGAGTTCTACACCCCTCCCCGTAGTGTAGAATGATTCTACTCTTATATAGAACCACCATGCAATACCCAAAATAGAACCACCAAATACATTGAAATCCCTTCACTTCTAGGTCACTCTCATGTTTAGGTAAATAGAGCTATAAAAACATCTCCTTACTGCAATGTACGCCTTCCCAGTATGTACAAGAAGAATAAGACATAAATATAAGATGGACAATAAAGAATATATGTAAAATAAAAATTAATGTGTCCATAGAGAAATGATAAAACTAATAATGACATGGGAGTTACTCCCCCATGCCCAAGAAAAGGAGATATACCCATCCATGGTTGTAGAAAGTAGATACAAATAGTAGATAATAGGGCTAGACATCATGAAAGAGAAAATGAACTAGGATGTCTATAGGATGGAGTTGGAACTTCTTTCAAAGAGACAAAACTTCGTTCTTTTGATGAAAACTCTCCAAAAAACTTCACTCCAGAGTGAAGAGAATAGAATGGTGGAGATCCCTATTACAATTGTTGAAGAACAAGGAAGAAGAAGAAATTTCTCTCCTGGAAAATCAACTTTTTTCCTTGAAACGCCATCAACTGCTCATCACTTTCCCTTCCTTGAGTTTCGATCCAAATGGTTCAAAATATTCTGTGATTACTATCCCAAGATGGCTTGGGGTCATATATATAAGCACGAGGCAGTTATATTCACATTTAGTTGAAATTTGTAGGTGGCATGGCATGGGGGTTGAGCTACACCAAGTGTCACTTGTAAATCCTTCAATCACAATTGATCTATTCAAAGAAACACATTGTGTCGTCATTTTTATGCGGCGTGTTTTTGAAGTCAGCAACTTCTGACAAATTTTGAACCTAGATTTTACAATGCAACATGACATGTTGAAATATGAACACGACATGTTGCTACTCTTGAAACGGTGTGTCAAAACTCAACATGAAATACTATTGGTCTGTTGCTCTAGATTTTACACTTCAACACGACATATTGAAATGTGAACACAAAGTGTTCCTAAAAACACATGGTGTCAATATCTCAACACAGAATGTTGCTGACTATTTCTAAAGCATTGATCCTTTCAAAATGTGGATAGTTGGGGATGAGTTAGTGGATGATGTAATGGACTTTCTCCCCTCATTTTGATGAAAAAATGTTTTAACTACAATCAAAACCATGGAGCAAGTAAAGATAACAATAAAGTAGAAAATATAGCATGATTAGAGACTCATTTAAGAAGAAATGGATTGTGAAGTGAATGGAAGAGTAGGATAGAAGGTGATATAAACCATGCACATCAGAAACCCATTTATTAAATTTTTTACTAAATGAGATCCATGATGGAATTGTGCATGTGCTCCAACCTCTCACAAGTAATTGACTATTTTGATAAAAGTGTAATTCTTGCAAGTCGTGATCCCTTGGTATTATTAATTCCATGTGAAAAGAGTATGATATACCATATTGAACAATTTATGAATGGTTTGTATGTTTGGTGAATGTTGCATGGATTAACTTGCTTAAACAAAACCATAAATAAATTGACAACATCCATTACACCTCTTTGACTTGATGTTTCTTTTTCCATATTCTTCCCTCTCTGTCTCATGAAAGTATGTCAAAAGTTCACATATCATCCTTGACCACCCTCCAAAAGTTTAGGGGTAATCATATCTATAGCCCCCTGCTTCGCTTTTGTCACCATATGCCCTTACAAATAGGTTAGAGAAAAAGAAAAAGGAAAAGAAATCATGCTTTTCTCTATGTAATAGTGTCTCAAGAAAAGAAAAGAAAAAGGTGAGTGTTTCTACGTAATAGCACTCCACTCCCTTCCATAACCCTTTATTCTTTTCTATGCCTAGTACAGCTAGGGTAAACCGACTCTAGCCATCACACCCCTACACAAGCCAAGTGGGTCATGGGAGGTGGAATGAAGCGTATTATGTAGTTATATCAATCAAAATAGCAACTTTAACCATTTGGATGTATGTCATGCATGACACGGTTTACCCAGAGCTTTATGAAAATTGCACTACTTACATGTGTGATTGGTATCCCATAATGGAAGTTTTTTTCCTTTGTGCTTGAATCACACTTGAAAATAAAAAATGAATAGATGGTAGTCGATTGCATGCCTAAAACCACATGTGAACTCGTTGTAGCAAATACACATCAAGATGATTGCATTCCTAAGGGTTCTTCTTGAATAAATAAAAAGAGAGATTAAGTTGGAGCATACTTGATGATAATATGTTTTAAGTTTTTGGTGGTATTGCAGCCCTATTTTAGGGATTCACCGTGTGCCTTCTTGTCACGTCTAATCATGTTAGGATAAAAGTTGTTACCCCTAATATGTGTATTACTATCAAATGCATATATTGACGTTCTTTGCATAATTTTTAGGTATATGGACCACGCCTTGGATGGACAAGTGAGTAGGAGGATGATCTAAGGGTTCCTCCACCCATGGAGGAGTCTAAGGAGGGTCCAAGAGCTTCCCCAACATTCCTCTAGTGGCTAAGAGTCAAAAGAAAGAAAAGAAGTCCATGGATTTTGAAGCTTCAATCTCAAAGTGCATGAAAAGCCCTCTTCTAGCTGTAGTGACACATAACAACCGTGTTGCCAATGCTAAAATCATAGGGAAATCATAGACTTCAAGTGCCTAGGAAAAAATCAGTAGAATGATTGTGCTAGACAACATTGTCGTGCTGCGGGCCCCCTAGAATGACCATGTCAGCTACCACAGTTGTGGATCCAACAACTCAAGATGCCATCGACCGAAGAACGACCACCTTCCAAGTCACCTACCATGTCTTACTACCTAGAATGGTCATGTTACCTAACCCCCATCGTGGTTGTGCTTCCAACATAGTTGTGCTACCTTCCTTTAAATATCTAAAATCAACTTGACATTTCACCTCCATCAACACAGTCATTCTTTCCTAGAAGAACCATTTCACACACTACCCAACATGACTGTGCTACCAACAAAACCTAGTGATTTTCTGCATTAAAGTTTCCAGATTACCCCCACTTGACCTAGTGCTTCCATACCACCTCTATATACTTGGTGGAATTTGTAAAATGAGGTTCTCTACCTATTCATCCTCCCTAGAATTTTCTTGGACCTCCTACCTACTCTCGCCTACTCCAATCCATTTCTACCATCCCCAACCTCAAAACCCTAGTTTTCTAGGGTTTTGGCTACTCCCACTCACCCTTCCATGCCATCCAACCACCTTGGAGGGAGGAGGACTTTCTCTAGTAGCTGGAGGTGAAGAAGAAGAGAGCTTCCATGAGATTCCATGGCTATCCATCTCTCTACAAATTCTTCCTTTGTTCTATTTATTTCCATGAGTAGCTAAGTCCTTCTAAGTGGGTTGTTTGGGACAAAAATGTGACTTTGATACCATGTCGGGGGAAATAACATGTAAACCCTATAAATTATTTTTATGTTGATTGTCTTCTTCTTTTATCAATCGCTCGTATGTTTATCTTGTGGTTTGCACTTAAAACTTGGTTTTCTTGTTGATTTGTTCTTGAAATGACCTAGACTATAGGAGATAATGCCTTGTATGAGGCTATCTTAGCATTTCCCCTAGGTCTAGTTAGTGGATCCCTAGATAACACGCTGTCATCACTTATATATCCCCTCTTCTACTTCTAAATGTGAGATCTAAGTAGCTAGTGTAGGAGCACTTAGTGAAATTGGATTAAAGCTCCCTAAATGCTACATGGGAGGTATTGTGAGGTCTAACACTCTCATTTCCACCACACATTACTTCCCTTGGCCCCCAATTTCCATAAGAGAGTCTACCCAAGAAACCAAGACTTGCTAGATCCTATTAGAATTTCACTTAAACCCTCGTGCAATTGAGCCTCATAAGGTTGGATAGGGTGTACAAGGTTGTAGTTCCCCTTCACACACCTTATTCCACCCATGGCAAACTAGTAGTTTAGGGTAATTCTATAGCATATATCTTGTTGTTTGGTTTGACAATCTAAATGAAAAATTATCATTTGCATGTTTGACCCCCCAACCTTGGTTCCAATCACATTCCCCCAAATGGCCCACACCTCATTAACTTGTTAAAACTTGGACTGCCTTCTTGCTAGTTAATAGCTTCATTTACCTTTTAAGCTAATTTTCTTTTTCTTGTCAGTTAGGTATTTCTAGCTTAGCTAGTGTTCTTTTGTGCTTGCTTGTTCTCTTAGTTAGTTAGCACTAGTCTATGTCTTTGATTGCTCTAGTTTTCTAATTTGTTAGTCTAGTGTAGTTTTTTGCCTAATCTAGGAAGTTTCTCTCTCTAGGTTGTTAACTAGGATTTCTTATCTAATGCAGTGTTAGTGTTAATCATGCCATGCTTGCATTAGTGTACTTTACCTCTTTTCATATTTATCTTCTTTTTTTGTTAATTAGAATCAAACAACCAAAACCAACTTCAAACCTTTCAACCCTAGACTCCACTTTAGGAACCTAGATCAAACTAACCTAGATCTAGTGCCCCCATCTATCTCTTGGGTGCAACCCCAAATTACCATCCCTATACTAGTCTTGAGCCAGTGCGCTTGTGGATTTTTTTAAGAGTGTTTCCATTGGGTCCTTATAAATTCAAAAGACCTTGTCGTGTGTTCCTTGGGTGCATCCAGCCAAAATTCAAATGGTTTGGGTGTACCCTTGTGTGAATGCATCAATGAACTACAATTGTTTTGAATGCAAAGATAAGCTTATCCCAACCAACACAGTAACCAAGTGGCACATTTGGATCGACTATTGCAAGCTCAATAATGCTACTTAGAAGGAACACTTCCCACTCTTGTTTCTTTATCAAGTCTTGGAGGGACTACACATCTAACACCCTAACACACGAGCAAAATCATTTTTTTAAATTGGAGAGTGCTACTAAAATGATATGCAATTAAAATAATGATAGATAAGAAAGATGACAAACTGTGTATGAAAAAAACTATCATCATATTCTTAGAAAAGAAACTTACTTACATCAAATTTGATAATAAAATATATATACATGATGTTAAAACATGTACTATGTCTTAATATATCAGATCGTGTAAATGGGCCCCACCAAACAAACCTATTAAAACTAGATGAATCCTTTATCTTGACCTCTCTTCTTGAATATTAGTACATTTGGAAATCTCGTCCCCATCCATGCAGAAAGGGGAAACCTAGGTTAGAGTAAGTGTCATTGAATTTTTAATAAAATAAACACAAATATACTACAACTGGAAGGCATCATTGAAGATGATGAACCCATCATTTCTCGAGGGAATGGTCAAGATAGGTGCAAATGTTAGCTTTATCTTCAGTTTTGAAAACCAAACTCACAATCCTTCAACCAAATGAACTTTTCTCCTTCCCTGGTGAGCTTTGTGAGGGGCAAGGAGGTTTTGCTAAAGTTAGGTATGAAAAGTCGGTAATAACTAGAAAGACCCAAAAAACTTCAAATTTTAGAGACATTTTTTGGGGCTTGCCACTCAAGAACAGCCGAGACTTTGGCGGGGTCAACATAAATTTTCCTACCAAAAATTATGTGTCCCAAGAATATGACTTCAAAAATCCAAAATTCACATTTTGATAATTTTGCATAGAATTTTTGGGATTGAAGGATATCAAGAACTTTGCCACAAAAGAGTACAATGTGACTCAATGTCATTTGAATATATCAGGATGTCATCAATGAAGACCACTACAAACTCATCAAGGAAAGGATGAAAGACACTATTCTTCAAGTTCATAAACACACTAGGGGCATTGGTTAGCCCAAACGGCATGACCAGAAATGCATTTATTTATCTCTTTAATTTGTTTGTGGCCACCATTATACAATATGTCCTCATCTATGACGCTGAAGTGTCCTCTATGGTGCAATGCACCCTCTGTTGGTACAATGTGTCGTATGTGACACACGTAGTGTCTGGAACAATACACCCTCTGAATTTTTTGGAGACTCTCTGGTGAGGACTTATCCTATATTGTATATAATTAATGTTTTGATGTCATTTTCTATTCTTAATTTCTAATTATGAATATTAATCTCTTATCTATGAATCCTATTCTCTTATCTCTGATTCTATTCTTAATTTCTTATCTCTAAATCTTAATCTATTATCTCTGAATCTTAATCTATTATCTATGAATCTTAATTTATTAAAATGAGGATGTTATAACCTCATTTTATAATAAATGTAATGAGATTTGTAAATCTCTATTAAAGGCATAAGTAAGAACTATGTTTGATTGCATGATGAATTTCGTGAATGAAAGCCTTGCATGTTGTTTGATGGGCCTTGTTGGCCATTAAGCCCATTTGAAAGAATAATAAAAAGAAAATGAAGAAGGGGTTCCTTTTTAATAAAGAATTACAATGGAAAAATAGAATATATAAGAAAAGAGGAAAGAATGATTAAAAGGCTAAAAGTTAATTTCCAAAAGTATAATTTCGTTTTATAGAGATTCCTTGGGGTTCAATGAACTCAGGATAATTAGATAATGGCCAAGGAAATAAAGAAAATGTGGAAAATACCATTAATTAGGAGATAACTTGAAATTGAAGTAAGAACTCGTTTCCTTGGGATAATAATTCCAAATTTTGCACAAAGAGAGATAAACGTGTGAATGACTTTCCTTTAAAATTTGAGGCCAAAAGGACTTATGAATTGAGAGTTATTAATTTTCCAAGTTATCTTTAAAATAAGGATTTTCCTTGTTTTATTGGGAATTCATTTCCTTTTCTGTTAAAGCGTGGGTGATGACGACCGTTGGATATTAATCCAACCAGTCAGGGATCATCATCAAAGTCCCAAGAGTCGGGGACTGTAGCATAGGTTACAGGGGGATTTTCTCCACCTCTTTCCTCGTCAACTGATGGATGTGCCATCTTGGAAACATTCCCATTATGTTCCGGAGGAGATTCCGAACCATCGCAACCCTGGTTTTACCAGGTTTTGAGAAAACCTCACGAAACGCCCAATTGGGCTAGGGGTCAGTTAGCGGCGGGGTTGAGAAAACCCTAGAAGAGTCCCCCCATGCCCTATATAAAGGACACCGCATGGTCCCTCGCTTCCTAGCGATCTCCAACGGCATAACCTCGAGCGCCCACACCCTCTCGTCTGTCCAATTCAACCTGCACCGGTGAGAACTCCGCCTTGCTCCGCCGCGGCTCGAGTGGTAAAGAAGGAGAGAAAGACGACGCACAGACGTCATTGGATTTTGGATCATCGTGATCCCAGGCGGGATCTAACGGCTCAAGACAGCGACCGGTTAAGTGAGGCGCTTGCAACCCTGTGCGTTCGATCGCGATCTGATGACCACAGCGAGAAGCGACAACCGCTTGCGGGGACTAGTGGAGGCCTTCGACACGGAGCGTCAGATCAACGCAAGGAACACCGGCACACCGATCTAACGGCCGAGGTTTTTTGGTAAATATCTCTCTCTGCTAGAAATTCACGCAAAATGTTTTATCTTGCAAAATTAATAGAAATTGCTAGGAAACTCATATGAGAAAACTTTATATATGAAAGTTGTATAGAAAAATATGAGGAATCCAATAAAAATAATTTGAGAACCTAGTTCTGTCTGTTTTGCAAAAAGTACCTTAATTTGTTAATAAGGTGTATTAAGAATTGATGAGAAACCCTAATTGCATGATTAAAGTGTATTTTGGTAAATCAATAGATCAAACTGATAAGTTTAATTTTGTCAATGATAAAGGTGATATGATTATCAGTTTGAATGCAAAAGTATGAGATTTAGAGTTATAATGACTAAAAAGGAAGTTAATTTACATGGAAACCCTAATTTGGGATAAAAGGAGATAAAAAGCATGTTTTTACGGAATAAGATAATTGGATGCTTAATAAAGGAAATTTACTGAGAAATTAGGGGTTTTATGTAGTTTAATGAATTAAGGATGATAATAAGGAAAGAATAAGTGAAAACCCTAATTTCTAAAGGAACCATAAAATAGGAACTGAAACCCTAAGTAATATGATGAAAATTAGATATATATTAATAAAAGGAAAATTGTCCTTTTATTTCAGGTTTTGCTTGTTGATTGGGTTTCTCTTTCTATCTTGAAATCTGCAATTTGAGGTATGTGGTTACTTATGGTTAACCGCTTATGTTTCCCGATGTTTCGCGAATGTTTAATCGCATTGAATGCAACTAAACAGTTTGGATGTTTATTTCTTTCATGCAATTATAAAGTGACTATGACTATCACATAATGTATATGCCTTCTAGCTCAACCCTTGATTCCCTCTGTGTCGTAATGGCTGACCTGATATAAGGCTACCTAGAGGGTAGGTCCATCAGGTCAGGAATGACTTTGGCTGCCTAGAGGGTAGGTCCATCAAGTCCCCTTTATAGAGGTACCATATAAGTCCTTACAGGGACAACACAGAGTTGTGGAAAAAGATGGATTGAGTAGTTTGGCTTAAACCGTAATCTTGATTGTTAAATGATTAATTGAGTGATTATGTTGTTAACCTAGTTGAACAATAACTGTTTCCCCACATACCAGCTTCGGCTGATCGTCGTTTTTGTTTGTCGGCGTTTTAGGTACAAATCTCAAAAGCACAAACAGTAAAGTGACATATTGTGAATTCAAGAATTAAAGAACAAGGAGGAATTAGATAGAGTAGTTAAGTTGTGGTTAGAAGATAGTTCCCAACTTTTCAAGGTATGCAAAGAAAAATTTTATTACCATCTTTTCAGTATAGTCTGTTAGAATTTAATAATTGTTTATGGTTATATGTCAAACCTTTGATCCGGAATTTATGGGTGCAGCTTTATCCTCTTGGTCTCCCTTAATTGGGGGTTACTGAGAGGTGGGTCGTAACATTTGGTATCAGAGCCTGGGTTCTTCATGTAACCATTAGTAATTATTAAATTTTACAAACTCCATAGAACCCAAGGGAGTTATTAGAGGAGTATCCGAAAGACGGAGGTGTCTAGAAAGGGATCACGACCGGGGGCTGGCAAGATTTTCCTCCGCACCGCTAGTCAGAATACGAGGACTCCCAGATCCGTGTGACCGCCTAGCCAAAGTCTTAGGGTATGAATCGAAATAAGATACCTGACTCTCTCATCTTATTCATCCCTCCTCATCACATATTCTATTAAGGCTTTAAGAGTAGGATTCTCTCTCTCCTCCACCCTCATGTGGTATGGGCACATAAGTTAAGGGTTTAAGAATCCTCCAGAAAATTAATAAAAGATATGTAATGAGATATCATTGAACATAAGTATAACTAGTTTAAATGATAAACTAAAGGTTTGTTTATTATGCTTATGTAGATGGCACGAACCAATACTGTGGCTATTCCTGAGGGCTCTGGAAAACCGGCTAGGAGTGTTTGGCCTCCCCGTAAAGCAAAGGAGTCTTCTAAAAAGAGGAATAGGAACCATGAGGGTGGATCCTCTAAGAAGAGGAAGAGGCCTGAAGAAGTCACTCAAGAAGTCCCTAACCCTGACCCGGTACCATTTAGTGACCTGAACCAAGAAGAAGATCAAGGATATGAAGAGCAGCATGTGTATGAGGAAGAAGCCCAGATGGATGAGGACCCAGTCGATGATTCAGAACCCACCATGATGATCCATACCCCTGATACCTTGTGGTTAGAGCAACAGAGGAAGTTGACAGAAGCTATTAATGCTTTGGCCCTCCGAGACATAGCTAGAGCTGAGAATGGTGAACCACACCCTGTTCGTCCACGTATGGGAGCCACCATCCTAGACTTTGTCAAGCTGAACATAGAGAAGTTCTGGGGAGAGGATAAGACAGAAGTGGTTGATAAAGCAGAAGCCGGGATACTTGTAATAGAGAATGGTTTCCGCATGCTTGAAGTGCAGTCGAGCAAGAAGGTCCTCTTTGCTGCTCACCTCCTGGAAGGAGCAACTAAGATATGGTGGGAGACACACATCACATGTCGAGATTTGACTGAGGAACCAATGGCATGGGCTGATTTCAAGACCATCTTCACTTCCAGATTCGTCCCCGTTGCAGCTAAGAAAGAAAAGGAGAGGGAATTCACTAACATGACTCAAGGAAATTCCTCTGTGGCAGACTTTGGGTGCAAGTTTCAGATCTTGGAACGTTTTGGGTACAAGATGGATGAGGAAAGGAGGGTGGATCACTTCATAGAGTGTCTTTACCCTACCATCAGGCCTCATGTGATGGCAAGCAAGCCAAAAACCTTCGCAGAAGCTTACAACACTGCATTAGACATGGAAAGAACCGTGATGCCTGCACAGCTTCCACCCAAGGGGTATTTGGGTTTCACTGAGGGAACCTGAGGACAGAAGAATCATCATAAGAGGGGTCTGGGTCGTCATCAAGCCAAGGGAAGACAGGGAGGAAAAGGGAGGCCCCATCAAGAGAATAATCGACCGTGATGCCGCTCATGTGGGAAAGGGCATCTCGGTGAGTGCCACCACAAGAAGAGAGTCTGTTTATGTTGTCATCAAGAGGGGCATATCCAAGCTGCTTGTCCCCTACCAGAACCAAAAGGAGCAGGTCCAGTGGCAGCACCACCAGTAGCAGCCCCACCGGTAGCTATGGCCCCACCTACTGGAGAAAGAAGGCAAGCTCGAGTGTTCACCATCGACAATGAAGAAGCTCAAGCTAATACAAATCGGTTGATTGAGGGTAATAACCCTTAGAGTTTTCTTTATGTTTTAAAAGATAAGCATGTAATAGTCTAATGTGTGGTGAACATTAATGTAGGCATGCTTGAAGTCTTGGGACATAATGTAAAAGCATTATTTGATTCTGGTTCTACTAATACTTTCATTTCGAGGAATCTTGCAACTATGCTTTGTTTGGATATCAAGGATTTAGGATATGTCTTAGATGTTACAACCCCAAGTGGTCAAATCTTTACCTCTCTTTTGAAAACTCCGGTGATACCTGTGAAATATCGAGATCATGAGTTTCCTACAGACTTTATCCTTCTTGACATGACTGATTTTGATGTGATCATTGGAATGGATTGGCTTTATACTTATAGGGCCCAAATCGACTGTAGGGAAAAGAAAGTGATCATTAGGGAACCAGGTCACCCACCCTTTGTCATTAGAGGTAGGAAAGATTCCACCACCAGTTTGTATGTGTCATCCCTGAAGGCAGAAAGAATGATGAGTAAAGGTTGTCAAGCTTTCCTAGCAGTTGTTACCGAGCCCGAACCCAAGGTGCAACCCTTAGAGGAAATAGAGGTAGTCAAGAGCTATGCAGATGTTTTTCCGGATGATCTACCCGGGATTCCTCCCGAGAGAGAGGTGGATTTTTCCATAGAGCTAGCTCCAGGAACAAGCCCTATTTCACGTGCACCTTATAGAATGGCACTTGCAGAGTTGCTCGAGTTGAAGAAACAATTGCAGGAATTGCTAGACAAGGGTTTTATCTGGCCTAGAACATCACCATGGGGAGCTCCAGTCCTGTTTGTAAAGAAAAAGGATGGCTCGCTCCGTATGTGCATAGACTACCGGATGATCAACCAAGCTACCATCAAGAACAAATACCCTTTACCCCGAATAGATGACATGTTTGACCAGTTGAAGTCTGCTCGAGTCTTTTCCAAAATTGACTTAAGATTGGGTTACCACCAGTTGAGAGTCAAGAGTGAGGACATTCCGAAAACAGCTTTTTGAACACGATATGGCCATTATGAGTTTGTGGTTATGCCTTTTGGGTTGTCCAATGCACCCAGTGTGTTCATGAACCTTATGAATAGTGTGTTCCAACCCTTCCTTGACTCATTTGTTATAGTGTTCATAGATGACATACTGGTTTATTCCAATGACTTAGAGCAACACTGAGACCACCTAAGTAAAGTCCTTGATATCCTGAGAAAGCAGAAGTTCTATGGGAAATTCTCAAAATGCGAGTTTTGGATAGATCGAGTCATGTTCCTTGGACATATCATCTCAGGAGGAACGATCGCTGTGGATCCAGCCAAGGTGTCAGCAGTTCGAGACTGGCCTACACCGAAGAACCCCTCTGAAATCCGAAGCTTCTTGGGGTTAGCAGGATATTATCGGCATTTCATTTCAGATTTCTCAAAGACTGCCTTGCCCTTGGCCATGTTGACTCGGAAGGATGTGAAGTTTGTGTGGTCTGATGTTTGTGAGACTCGTTTCCAAGAACTGAAGGAAAAGTTGACCACTGCACCAATTTTGACTCTACCATTAGGAAATGAGGGTTTCATGATCTTCACCAATGCATCTAAAATGGGTCTTGGATGTGTTTTGGAGCAGAATCGACATGTGGTTGCTTATGCTTCCCAGCAACTCAAGCCTAATGAGGTGAATTACCTGACACATGACCTAGAGTTGGCTGCTATCATTCATGCCTTGAAGATTTGGCGGCATTACCTGTATGGTGCTACTTTTGAGATCTTCACTGACCATAAGAGCTTGAAGTACCTTCTGACACAGAAAGACTTAAACCTACGACAACGAAGATGGATGGAATACAAGAAGGATTACGACTTCACCATTGCCTATCATCCCGGAAAGGCAAATGTTGTGGCAGATGCGTTGAGTCGGAAGCAGCTTCGGTGTGCAGCTGTTCTGTCTAGTCAGTGGAAGAGCCTAGAAGAGCTGGTGAAATGGTCTCCTCAACCATTAGGTGACCGGGTTCGTTTGGCCAACATTCAGATACAGTCTGATTTGTTGAGTGAAATTGTGGCAGCGCAGATGGTCAGTAGTGAACTTGACAAGATGAGAGGCTTGATGAAGAAGCCTCAGACCCGCCTTTCTTTGGGAGTAGATGGAGGGATTAGATTTGAGAATCGTATATGGATTCCTGAAGACTCACCACTTAAGGAACGTATCCTAAAAGAAGCTCATGGTTCTAAGTATACTGTACACCCAGACACTACTAAGATGTTTAAGGACATGCAGAGGTTTTTCTGGTGGCCAGGAATGAAGAGAGACATTGCAGCTTATGTGGCCAGTTGTCTTACGTGCCAAATGGTGAAGGCTGAACATCAACGACCTGGTGGACTTTTATAGTCTATAGAGATTCCAGAATGGAAATGGGATCAGATCACCATGGATTTTGTGGTGGGTTTACCCCGAACCAAGAGAGGTCATGATGCAATATGGGTTGTAGTGGATCGCCTTACCAAGTCAGCACACTTCCTTGCTCTGAAAACCACTGCCAAAGTGATAGACTTAGCTGAGTTGTACATTCGAGAGATAGTGCGTTTGCATGGCGTACCCAGTTCCATCATATCTGATAGAGATCCGAAGTTTACTTCCAAACTATGGAAGCAGGTTCAAGAGGAACTTGGTACAAGGCTAAAGTTTAGTACCGCTTATCACCCCCAGACAGATGGACAATCAGAAAGGACAATCCAGACTTTAGAGGATTTTTTGAGAGCTTGTGTGCTCGATTGGGGTGGATCATGGGAGCAGTACTTACCTCTAGCTGAGTTTGCATACAACAATAGTTACCAAGCCAGTATCGGGATGCCTCCGTATGAAGCTCTATACGGGAGACCGTGCCGGTCACCACTTCACTGGGATGATGTTGGTGAGAGGACCTTGTTGAGGTCAGATGAACTCCAAGTGTATGCTGATAAAGTCGCTTTGATCAGGCAAAGGCTAAAGAGAGCCCAGGATCGACAGAAGTCGTATGCTGATGCGAAGAGGACTGATGTGCATTTCACTATGGGAGAGCATGTTTTTCTGAAAATCCGACCACTCTGAGCTATAGCTAAAAATAGAGGAAAGTTGAGTCCCCGATATGTGCAAGAATTGAGCCATGTGTTGAGCATTGAACCTATTGAGCTTCAAGGAAAACTGTCTTATCCTGAGTTACCTTTGCGTATTATAGATACTAAGGTAAAAGAGCTCAGAAATAAGAATATAGAGATGGTAAAGGTTCTTTGGAAACACCATGGAGAGGATGAGGCCACATGGGAGCTGAAGATGGACATGGAAAAAGCATATCCTGATTTGTTTGCTTGATTGATGAATTTTGGGGACAAAATTCCTATAAGGAGGGGAGGATGTTATAACCTCATTTTCTAATAAATGTAATGAGATTTGTAAATCTCTATTAAAGGCATAAGTAAGAACTATGTTTGATTGCATGATGAATTTCGTGAATGAAAGCCTTGCATGTTGTTTGATGGGCCTTGTTGGCCATTAAGCCCATTTGAAAGAATAATAAAAAGAAAATGAAGAAGGGGTTCCTTTTTAATAAAGAATTACAATGGAAAAATAGAATATATAAGAAAAGAGGAAAGAATGATTAAAAGGCTAAAAGATAATTTCCAAAAGTATAATTTCGTTTTATAGAGATTCCTTGGGATTCAAGGAACTCAGAATAATTAGATAATGGCCAAGGAAATAAAGAAAATGTGGAAAATACCATTAATTAGGAGATAACTTGAAATTGGAGTAAGAACTTGTTTCCTTGGGATAATAATTCCAAATTTTGCACAACGAGAGATAAACGTGTGAATGACTTTCCTTTAAAATTTGAGGCCAAAAGGACTTATGAATTGAGAGTTGTTAATTTTCCAAGTTATCTTTAAAATAAGGATTTTCCTTGTTTTATTGGGAATTCATTTCCTTTTCTGTTAAAGCGCGGGTGATGACGACCGTTGGATATTAATCCAACCGGTCAGGGATCATCATCAAAGATCGGGGACTGTAGCACAGGTTACAGGGGGATTTTCTCCACCTCTTTCCTCGTCAACTGATGGATGTGCCATCTTGAAAACATTCCCATTATGTTCAGGAGAAGATTCCGAACCACCGCAACCCTGGTTTTACTAGGTTTTGAGCAAACCTCACGAAATGCCCAATTGGGCTAGGGGTCAGTTAGCGGCGGGGTTGAGAAAACCCTAGAAGAGTCCCCCCATGCCCTATATAAAGGACACCACATGGTCCCTCGCTTCCTAGCGATCTCCAACGGCATAACCTCGAGCGCCCACACCCTCTCGTGTGTCCAATTCAACCTGCACTGGCGAGAACTCTGCCTTGCTCCGCCGCGGCTCGAGCAGTAAAGAAGGAGAGAAAGACGACGCGCAGACGTCGTTGGATTCTGGATCATCGTGATCCCAGGCGGGATCTAACGGCTAAAGACAGCGACCGGTTAAGTGAGGCGCCTGCAACCCTATGCGTTCGATCGCGATCCGACGACCACAGCGAGAAGCGACAACCGCTTGCGGGGACTAGTGGAGGCCTTCGACGTGGAGCGTCAGATCAACGCAAGGCACACCGGAGCACCGATCTAATGGCTGAGGTTTTTCGGTAAATATCTCTCTCTGCTAGAAATTCAAGAAAAATGTTTTATCTTGCGAAATTAATAGAAATTGCTAGGAAACTCGTATGAGAAAACTTTATATATGAAAGTTGTATAGAAAAATACGAGGAATCCAATAAAAATAATTTGAGAACCTAGTTCTGTCTGTTTTGCAAAATGTACCTTAATTTGTTAATAAAGTGTATTAAGAATTGATGAGAAACCCTAATTGCATGATTAAAGTGTATTTTGGTAAATCAATAGATCAAACTGATAAGTTTAATTTTGTCAATGATAAAGGTGATATGATTATCAGTTTGAACGCAAAAGTATGAGATTTAGAGTTATAATGACTAAAAAGGAAGTTAATTTACATGGAAACCCTAATTTGGGATAAAAGGAGATAAAAAGCATGTTTTTACGGAATAAGATAATTGGATGCTTAATAAAGGAAATTTACTGAGAAATTAGGGGTTTTATGTAGTTTAATGAATTAAGGATGATAATAAGGAAAGAAGAAGTGAAAACCCTAATTTCTAAAGGAACCATAAAATAGGAACTGAAACCCTAAGTAATATGATGAAAATTAGATAAATATTAATAAAAGGAAAATTGTCCTTTTATTTCAGGTTTTGCTTGTTGATTGGGTTTCTCTTTCTATCTTGAAATATGCAATTTGAGGTATGTGGTTACTTATGGTTAACCGCTTATGTTTCCCGATGTTTCCCGAATGTTTAATCACATTGAATGCAACTAAACAGTTTGGATGTTTATTTCTTTCATGCAATTATAAAGTGACTATGACTATCACATAATGTATATGCCTTCTAGCTCAACCCTTGATTCCCTCTGTGTCGTAATGGCTGACCTGATATAAGGCTACCTAGAGGGTAGGTCCATCAGGTCAGGAATGACTTTGGCTGCCTAGAGGGTAGGTCCATCAAGTCCCCTTTATAGAGGTACCATATAAGTCCTTACAGGGACAACACAGAGTTGTGGAAAAAGATGGATTGAGTAGTTTGGCTTAAACCGTAATCTTGATTGTTAAATGATTAATTGAGTGATTATGTTGTTAACCTAGTTGAAAAATAACTGTTTCCCCACATACCAGCTTCGGCTGATCGTTGTTTTTGTTTGTCGGCGTTTTAGGTACAAATCTCAAAAGCACAAACAGTAAAGCGACATATTGTGAATTCAAGAATTAAAGAACAAGGAGGAATTAGATAGAGTAGTTAAGTTGTGGTTAGAAGATAGTTCCCAACTTTTCAAGGTATGCAAATAAATATTTTATTACCATCTTTTCAGTATAGTCTGTTAGAATTTAATAATTGTTTATGGTTATATGTTGAACCTTTGATCCGGAATTAATGGGTGCGGCTTTATCCTCTTAGTCTCCCTTAATTGGGGGTTACTGAGAGGTGGTTTGTAACAGTCCCCAACAAAAGATCCTTGATATAAGTGGTGTGGTTTCCATGCTATGGTGTTAATGGAGAAGAAGACTCCCAACCACATCCCTTGTTGGTGGTGGTTTCTATTTATTTTCTTCTTCGTTAATCTCCTCTCTTCATCTGCTTTGAGTAGAACCCTAGATATGGACTCTCTAGTCCCTCCTTTTCAACAAATGGATGCTTTTATAGCCTCCTACTCAAAGGATCTTGGGTGAGGTCCCCTTCTTTTGGGACTCTATTCATGCCATATAAAAACGAGGGTGCCGATTCTCTGGTCCGCATTGGATCGGAATCTCAACCGCTCACCCCTTTTTTATGTTTCTTATGCATAAAAGTACGGTTTCTATGAATATTTCTTTAGGCCACAATATGAGCCTATTTAGTTTCAAATTTTAGGCTAACTACATTTTACCATTATCCTAAAAAACATTAGATCATAACTAGTCAGATAACCACTTCAAAATTGTATTTCAAGTAACTAATAGATAATTACTAATTTAATCACTTAGGCCACTAGATTAGTCAAATTATCTAAAATTTCTTATATAATATTATATTATAGTTCTAGATCTACTAAAAATATTTTGAGTATGTATAATTAGCATGTAATACTAAATTCCCAAATTTGTACTCTAAGGACCCATGTGTAAATCCTAATTGGCCCAATTGGGATAGAATTGGGTTCTAGGGAACATGGCCCATTTTTCAGTCTTCCAAAGGGTCCATAAGCTTAATCATATTCTTGATTACAAAAATCAAAGTGTGAATTGATATAATTGGTCAACTGAATCTTCATCTACTAGTATGTATTCCTTGAGAGCCAATCATATGATGATTGCAGTGGGCCATAGAGACTTAATTGGATAATAGTATAGGTAACTCTATCTATTATGTTTGTCTCACTCTTGAGATGATGGAACATACATAGCAGATATCTAAAGAATTATATTACTCAAGATGTATATCTTCAAGTGCGTGACTTGAATAATGAGATTGTACAAATGTTAAGAGTATAAACATTCTTGTTAAGTCCATAGTCATATGTTACTATTGAAGAAAAATAGACAACAATAATACATAAGACTAGAGTGTGTATTGACTGATGACAAAATCTCATTAGTCATGATATGTGATTTCAAGTCAAGGGCATAGGTATATGTTAGAGAATAGTATATCAGAAAGATCCACCATGAGAGTGATAATTGGATATCATGGGATGGTAATAAGAATAATCTCTCATAGTGATAATGGTGATTATGGCTCTTAGACCTAAAGTCAAATACATTGATCACATGTCATTCATGTACTTTGACATCAGCCATCATGATCCTGAATAAGGGCTGCCATAAAGGTGATGCTTGGGTGCACTGTGACACATGGGGATAGAGTGTGAGTGATGTAGGTGGGATTTGTCCCTCCTATAGGAGAATGATATCCATGGCCTCTTGATAAGCGAGATTGAGAAATGTATGGCCATTTTAATGTAACTCAATATATGATATGTGAGCTCATGTTAATCTCAAACAATATTATCTAGTTCAAGGAACATGGATTGAATGTTGAGAGGATTAGATTCCATGCCTAGAGTTCAATCTTGATATCAGAGACAAAGGAACCATATGATCATGGTAGCATTGATTAGGAATTGTAGGTTGAAGTTGTTCTCCAAGTCTTTGAATTACTTTGCTAGAAATGATGTGTTGCTAGAAGTTTCTCTTTGCTTCTGATGTCATAATTGGTTATGAAAATTCACTGCCAATGTAATTCTGGTCCTATAGGATCATACACATAGGATACACTTGGAACATGAGTGTATTCTTGAATGATGCTTAATTTGATTAATAAACGTGTTTAGGTATTCTGTTAAACAACTAAGGTTCAAAATTGACTGACCGAACTTTGAACCAATAGTTCAAGTGTTGAACTGACCAGTTGGAGTGTCAGGTCAATTGGAATCAATATTGGTTGAATGTTGCCTAAAATGGACACATGAAATGACCATTTCACTTGTGAAACAACCATTTCACACATTGAAATAACCATTCCACTATATGACACAAAATTTTCACAATCTAGGTCGCTCGGTTCAGTTGCCAATTTGATTGGAACAAGGACTGGTATTGATGTCATGTTTAGAATTAATTGGGCACTGATTACCAATTTCATTCAGAATTGGAAATTGCAAGAAATGACCGGTTTGCCATGCGTAGGTTCTAGAAAATTTGTGAATCCAACCCTTTTGACTCTCGCATAGATTGGGAACCCTAACCTTGGCCCCTCCTATAAATAGAGGGGTGATGGGGGCTTCTCAAACAACAACAGTTGCTCTGACAATTGTTGTCCTCTCTAGTTGTGGTAATGAATAGACATCCCAAGCAAGTTCCACCCAATAAAGGGAGGGATAGTAAGGTATAGAAATTGTGGGAGAGCGTATCAACTCTAGCATGTTGACATTCAAAAGGGAAAACTCCTTCTCATTGGATCTGGTAACACAAAGTGGTGTTGTTGGTGCTCTACATGGACTTATCTAGAGGTGGGAGGCATCTACCTCTAGGAGAACTCTACCAATCGCAATCTATGGTGGTTAGACCAGGAGGCTATTGTTGACGACTGTTCAAGTGCTGCTGAAGAAGGAGCATGTTGCTATCTGAAGAAGAAGCTTGTTGCTTGGAGAAGAAGCATGATACTTCATCAAGAGTTGTCATTCTAGGTATAACTCTTATCACCTTTTGTTCCTAGATACATTGTTGTTGACGCAATCTTGTTGTCAAGGGGAATCATACTTTATTTTTTTGTTTCCACTGCCTTATATGTCTTCCTGATTGCCCTATAATGATGTCAAATCTATGTAAATTTACAGTGTATCTAAATTATAATTGGTATGATCAGATTTATTTTTATTGCGTACAATGTGAATATTAAACTGGTTAATGTGGATATCTGATTAAATTCCACATACAACTCCACACAAACTTATATATATATATATATATATATATATATATATATATTTATTTATTTATTTATTTATATATATATATACATCACCCTAAAATTGATTTTGATGGTGGATGTGAAACATGGTTATGGCCAATAACCCTTGACCTATGTTTGCATGGTTGTGGTGGTCTATTCCTATTTATATCTCGGTATGCATACCGAGCCTCTCTCTCCTTTCCAAATGTAAATTAATGCTCTTCTTCCTATTTCCCCTCAAATGTAACTCAAGGTTTTCCCTTATACAATGTAATAAGAAATAGGATATTTTTAATTTATGTTTTGTCATGAGAAGATGTTCTGCACAAGACAAATTGAGCGGTTCATGAGATGAACCGATTGACTAGAGGACTAAGGAGGAGACGACAGGAGGATGAACTGATTGACTGGTGGCTCAATCGAATGGTTGGAGGAGTCCAGATATCAGTTGAACCTAAGACCAAAATACCATTTCAAGATCCCAACTGAGCAACCAGGAGGTGAGATGACTGGTTAAAGAGTTGAATCGATCAACCCAGATTGGTTCGAGCATAGATCTTCATCAACAACATGTTGCATATGATGTGGACCCTAGGTGGTAGTAATTCCTTGTTGCTGTAAGGAATTACAATAGAATGGCCATAACCATTGCATGTCTATTTTATAAATACATGTTCTCATTTGTGGTTATAGAATGTATATATATGTACTAAGTATGTGGTGATTAGATATGTGTATGTGTTTATATATAAAATCTCTCAATATAATACTAAGTCTTAGATGCTTTCCATAAGCACCACACATGAAAAACTTGATCGACTAAGTGTGCGTACCCCAAGGGTGGTGCGTTGTCTATCTCATTGAAGTGTGATGGTAATAATGTGGGTGTAACAACCTCACTTTTCAACAACCACCAATTTAGTAAGGCCAAAAAGATGAGGTTCATTATCTATAAAAATTACCCAAGGATCAAGATTTTAACCAAACAATATAAAATAACATATAATTTCATTCATTTCAAAATATTATATACAAGATGCTTACATGAACTTTCTATTCCATGAGTTGTACATTGAGAAGAAATAACTAGCTAATTCTCCTTTTAAATATTTAAATCCATCATGTAACTTCCATCTTTATCTTCATGTCCTTTATCATGTATATCATTTTATACCTAAAATGATGTGAAACAAATACACGAGCAGTATGTTGCCATATTGGTATGTGGGGTGCATCCAAAATTACATTAATGTGTTGCCACATGTCAATTCATCATTGTTTAATGTTATTCCAATACAACACCACTAGGGCTATCAATGGGGAGGGTATGGGGAGGGTAAGGACTTACCCTTACCCTTACCCACCAAGTTTGGCGGGTAAGGGTATGGGTAATTCCCCACTCCACTGATATCCTTAGCCTGCCCTTACCCTTACCCTTTTACCCACAGGGTAAATGGGGAGGGTAAGGGTGAAGCGGGGAATTTTTATGTCTTCCAAAAGTTTGTTCTTAAATTATCAATAATGGGTTGCCTAATATATTTATACATTTTATTGACATGTCAAGATGCTCTATAATATTAACTACTCAACATGATTCTATTCACAAGGAAAGGATTTTTCATGTACAAAAAGTAGTACTCCTAATATTAATGTATGAACAAATAACTCAGACCCAAAAGAAAAAGATGATATACAAAAATGATATTATATGAAAATATAATATAAAAATTGTTGTAAATGGTGTTGTATACACAATCAAGTTAGCTACATAAGAGATAGATAAGAGTATCATGCATTGTATCAAATGATGACCACATAATATTAAATAATACATAGACTTAAACATCACAATGACTATATATTTAACATATTTTACATAAGTCTTGGCGGGTAGCGGGTTAGAGGGTATGGGTAATGGCTTACCCTTACCCTTACCCACTAAGGTACCGGGTTAGAGGGTAGAGGGGTAGGTGGGTAAAGGGTAAGAAAATCATTTACCCTTACCCTTCCCCTACAGGGTATGGGTAAAGGGTAAACGGGTTAACCCTTACCCATTGACAGCCCTAAACACCACATTGGGTGTGGATCAGGTCTCTGGTTCACTTTTGGACCGATTTAAGTGGCCGCTTTATGACTGAACTCCGTTGTTGTCTTCTACTTCCCTAGGTCATGATTTACATTTTCCGCCTCACGAGGGTCCACACCAAACACATTCTCCGACATGACCAGGGACACCAACCGCCTGGTCTTTGTCCCTTCACCACTGCCACACACCCCGCGATCCTCCTCTATCCTCCATTCATCCCTGCATAGCCGCCACAAGGACCAGAGAGACCTTGCTCTCCTTTGTCATTGCTTGCAGTCCCAGACCAGGCCGGGGTGGTTGTTGAAGTCGGAACCAGTTCTTATAATGAGAATAAGGTAGTAGATCCTTACCTTTGTCGTGCAATAGAGAAGGAAAAGTGGATAGGAGGGGCATTCTCTACTAAGGCTACCCATTCTCTTCCCAACGTGGCTTAAATCCAAATTCAAGACCGTGCTCAAGAGAAGGAAAGAAGAACAAGGGAGGAGGAAGGGGCACAGATAAAAAGGATCCAGTTGACTATCTCCAAAGCTTCCCTCAGCTACGTAGGATAGGGACTCTGCAACCTAATGGGAGAGGTTAATGCAACCCTCATACACGCCCTAGGGGAAACCCTAGTATTAGGAAGAAGGAAGATGATGAAGAAAGAGGGAGAGGGTGTTCCACGAGAAGAAAGGAGACCCATGACTATATATATGTATATATATATGTATATATATATATGTATGTATGTATGTATATATAGAGAGAGAGAGAGTTAATATGGAATACATTGGAGTTTACTAGAGACATTATACACCTTAGTTTCCCCATCATGAAGCAAAAATTTTGGAAATCTAAACCATTGATCTTCTTAAATATCATAAGAACATACTATATAATGAATTTCAGCTCATTTGGATATCTATAGGTCATGCATCTAAAGGAGGTAAAAATCATGCATTTCAAATTAGTTTTGTTCTTCGATTTTGTTGTCCTTGGATGAGCGGCTTACACTCATCCAAATGGGCTCTAATTTTTCATGTGATCTATTATTATTGTAACAATGAAGATCAATGGGTTAGATTTGGCAAAAACATGGTCTAGATAGGAAAACACCATTTGGGTGTATGGTGTGATATGTACTCTCAAGTGTATTCTAGCCTGACTATATATATATATATATATATATATATATATATATATATATATATAGAGAGAGAGAGAGAGAGAGAGAGTCAGGCTAGAATACACTCGAGTGTACGGATCGCACAAATACACTCAAGTGTGTTTGCATAGCAAGACTATTTTTTGCAAAATCTAAACCATTGATCTTCACCGTCATACTATAACTAGGCTACATACAAATTTTGAGCCCATTTGGATGAGTGTAAGTCACTCATCCAAGGGAAACAAAATCGATGCGTGAAACTAATTTGAAATGTATAAATTTTGCGGTCTTCATAACATGAGCTATACATATCCACATGTGCTCAAATTTTGTGTATGAGTTGTTCACAAGATGTTTAATAAGATCAACGGATTAGATTTTCAAAAAAAATATTGCATCATGAAAAACTGCTTGAGTTTATTCCGCTCCGGATACACTCGAGTGTATTCTAGCCTGACTCTCTCTCTCTCTCTATCTCTCTCTCTATCTCTCTCTCTCTCTCTATATATATATATATATATATATATATATATATATATATTATCCTCATGAAGGCCGCTCTTGGTACTACCTCTTCGGTACTAGTTTCTAAAACCCCCAATCTTTAATACTTTCCAACTCCATTGTACCTCTTTCCATATATGTGATTTCATGGTATAATCATGTATTCCTTTTTTACTTTATTATTACTAATCTCTCTCTTGTTGTTATGTAATTCACTTATGGGAAAGTATATATTGAGGTCAAAAGGAAGGCATTCATTATCTTTCCATAATAAAACACATATGCTACAATAACAAATAGACAACTATATTTCTCTCTCTCTCTCTTCTTTCATTAAGACATCTCCAAAATCAAAACTCCATATTACTTTGTTGTCATACCAAACCCATCAAGGAAAGCATGCCACTTTATCGGCAAAACAAAAGCCATTAAGGAATATTCATAAGTATATGGTGCACATTGGTCCTTATCTATCTTTGGCATACCACTTATTCTCATTCCATGGGAACTCATAAAAACCATTCTAGATTATATTTAGTAATTGTAATTCATTGGGAGGTCTTTTATATTTAAAACTTGATCCTTATACATCTTATTAAAACAATGCCATTATCTCAGGGAATATCCCTTTTCTCCCAATTTCTAGAATCCCATTTCTTTTCTTATTATTTCCAACTATACAAAATTATACTAGTTGATGTCTCATAACATGTGTTGCCAAACTGGCTAGATAAGCACCATGTATTTTATTTTCCTTAGGAACTTGCATATTATCTTGTAATTTTATTATCTAATAAGTCACAAGGCCATTACAATTTATTTATGCACTAAAACTATCCTTTCTAGAGTATTCCTCATAATTCTATACTTAAAATACCAATTGTCAATTTTTTTAGAAATCCCTTTATTATTAGATTTTCCTCTCTTTCTTTTGCTAAAAACATTATTGGATTATTGAAAACCACAAGCATGAAATATATTTTATTTCTTTAACTTGTGCCACAAGCACCCATGTCACATGGTGATCAACATTATTATTCAACCAACAATAAACATTGGGAAAAATATTCATCACACCATGGCTTCATATTTATGCAATTCAATTTTACCAAAATTGAGGATATAACAGTGGGCCTGCCAAGCAGGGTGCATTATTATTGTGTTGGCTTTTGGGTCAAACTTAACTGAGTGTGCTTAATGGGATTAAGCACTATAGGCATGCATATGACTATGGCCAGGAGTTGTGCATATCATCTATCCAAGAATTGCATATGATGCAATTGGTAAAAGTTTCCTACCTTAATAACTGACTATGGACGTTGGTGTTGGCCAGGTAATAGTTGAATTGTTTTGGATCTTGGCTCACTAGAAGATTGTACGCTGTAATTTTCTGAATTGATACATGAGGGCTATCAATTTGAAAAAAATAGTGGGAGCAATAATTAACTAAAGGCCAAATTAATATCGTTAACTTATCAAATCAAACATATCAATTTTTTTTAATAGTTGCTATATTTCTTTGTAGAATCTAATGTCAGACAAAAAAACATTCTTAATTGTTGGGAAATACGAGCACAGAGCATAGTAGCGGAAACAAAAAAATTATCTATCTATATTCCCATAACAACAATATCGTATCAACTACTATGAAATCAGAAGGATGGTTTAATGAGTTATACCTGGTACTGGAGCAAGTCCAGTGACAACAACTCACTTTAATGCAACTGTGAACTAGTTTCCCTTAGACGATGGCTATGCAACTCCTAGTCTTCACCACGAACAACGAACAGAACTACTTATGCAATGACTCATGTGGTTTATCCACAGACTACAGGCTGACTTTTCTCTCCTAGAAGCAGCCAAAGGACTCCGACCTCTAGAGTAGTCCACACGGACCAACTAGAACTCTTGTCATTCAACTAGAATAGATAGGAATGAGTTGTCCCTCCTGTTGGTATACTAGTCACCAACTTGGTCTCCCACTAACTACGATCCTTAGTTGTTCTCTCCCATCTCTATCCCTCCCTTATCGAGTAGGAATTGGTTGGGCTCTCTCAGTTATGACAACTAAAGAGGACAACAATTGTTAGATGAACCGATTCTCAGTTGTATGTGTTGTTGTGATCTGGGAAGCCCCTAGTACCCCTCTATTTATAGGTGAGGTTAGGGCCAGGGTTCCCAGTCTGTACGGGATTTGTGCAAGAGTGGAAGGGACCAGAAGATCTGGAATTTTCACAACTTGCAACCACCAAAATAGCCATTTGGTGACCCAGATGGTTGTTTGTTCATGCGAGATGGTCATCTCAATGTTTCCCAATCACACACAAACTTGGCAATTCGATTCCAATTAATATTACATATTAATTCCTTTTACCACAAGTAATGTGGAATCAAACAAGTTTGGGAAACATCTAGAACCTTTGTTCGGCCCCAACCAAGTAATCTCGCACATGAGAGATGCCTGTCTCGCTCACCCAAATGGCCGTCTAGTGAGTCGAGGTAAACCGATCAGTTCAACCAGTCAGTTCATAGAGAAGAACTTAGCTAATTTGATTTCTCATCAGCTTGATGTCCCAAACGGACATCTCAACTCTTGAGAGGTCATATGGCACCCCAAATGGTTGTATCACTTGGTGAGATGGTTGTCTAGCAGTGCTGACATCACAGTCAGTTGATTTTTTGCGTGAATTAAGTACTTAAAGACTTTAGTAATCAATCCAATCATCATTCAAGATAAACTCCTTTTCTAGATGAGTTCCTTTACGTGCAACCCTATATGTCACATATCATGTTAGTAGTGAATTTCCATAACTAACTTATGACATCACAAGAAGAGAGTGGTCCCTAATCGCACATTAGTGTTATCCAAGTGAATTTAAAGTTGGAGATCAACTTCAACCTACAATCTATGAAAGGTGTTGTAGTGATTGTAAATTTTCCTTTGTCATTGATATCCAGGATGAACATGAGGCATGGAATCGTCATCCTCTCAATGTTCAATCCATGTTCCTTGAACCAAGAGAACAATGTCTGAGATAATGTGACCTCAATATTATATATTGATTCACATGTGCATGTGCATGCTTTTTTCAGTCTCTCTTATAAAGTGGCTAGAATATCATACTCTAGTAGGAGGGGCAAATCCCATATCTATCACTCACAGTTTATCCCCTTGTGTCAAAGTGACCCAATAATCACCTTTATAACAACCCATGATTCAAGTATGCGTTTGATGATGTCAAAGCATACCCAAAGACATGTGATGAGTGCAGTGATTTTAGGTCCAAGAATCACAATCATGACCTTCACTGTGAGAGATGACTATGACCACCGATGATGGTTTTCGTGTGTCACTCTCAAGATGGGTTTGTTCGATACACTATTCTCTAACATGTATCTATGTGCTTGGTTTAATATTGCCATATAATGACTAATGAGATTTTTTCATCAACCAACCCACACTCTAATGTTATGTGTTATTGATATCTATCAACCTTCCACAATAACAACCAATCAATGATATAATGAGAATAAGTATATGTACTCATAATATACATATGATCTCATTTCCCTAAGGCAAATACTTGAAGATGAAAAACCACTAGAGGGGGGGTGAATAGGGTTTTATGATTATTTTAATATAATTTAACTCAAACAACCATAATTGAAATAATAAGAAGGAGGCAAGGTGTTTAGAGTGGTTCCAACCTTAGCAAATACTAAGGCAGTCAATCCACTACCCGGTTGCTTACCCAACGAGGATTTTGAAAGTATTTAATTTTATTACCTCGTAAGGATATTACATAAAATTACAATACTTTCTACACCCTTTGGACAGCCTTCACCTTGAAGTAGTTGCACCAACCTTGAAGCAGCCTTCTTGAAGTAACTTCAAGCTCCCCCTTGAAGTAGCCTTCCTCTTGAAGTAGCTTCCCGTTGCAACAGCCTTCTAGAAGTAGTCCAAAGATCTCCTTCTTCACCAAGAAGATCAAACCCTCTCCTTTCCGTAGCCTCCAACCCTAGGAGTAGCAAGGAGAGTACAAAGAATAAGAAAGAACAAGAAAGGAAATGGAAATTACAATTACCACTTTGAAGCACACGACTTGATTTTGATCTCCTAACCAATGAGTATGGAAGTGTAGATTTAGTGGATAGGAGATGCTAGCCTATAGGACACAAATTTGGAGCAAGGGAAATGAGTAGCCAATGCTAGTGTTGCTCAATTGCTCAAAACAGATTGCCAATTGCAAGTAAATAAGCTCAAGTATATCACAAGTGTGTGTAGGGGTGTCCTAAGGCTTATCCTATTTATAGGAATGACCTACAAGTGCTTAAGGACGTTCTAGAAACTTTCTAGGGGGTTCCAAGTACTCAACTAGCCGTTAGGTATACATTAGTTGCTTTAGCAATGGCTAGTTAATTAACTCTGAAAATTGCAGACAAAACTCTTCTCGGTCGAAGACTTGTCGACTGAGAGTCCATCTCAGTCGAGGACTTGTCGACCAAGGGACTGTCTGGAGCAAGTGTATATAACGTTCTTCTCCAACTGCCAACTACCTTGTCTGTTGTGTCTAATAGCTACCTAGGTCTTTCTCAGTCGAGGAGATTGTCGACTGAGAGTGTCTCAGTCGAGGAGTTTGTCGACCGAGATTAACCCTGTTTCGATGTTTTTCAACTAGTAATAAGTGTGTGTATGAGTGTGCATTTGTGATACTTTTATAGGGGATGACCTATCTAAGTGTTTTGAATGGCTAGGGAAGATCTAATGCTTGATTTACATGATGTCTAAGTACTTGTACATTATATACTTGTACAAGTTTTTTACATTTGATTACATTCATGACTTAAAGCAATTTTAGCATATAGATCTTCCAAGTGTTTGTCATCCACTTTATTCCTGCAACACTCAAGTAGCACGTTAGATCTACAAGAATGAAATGTTTGTTATCATCAAAATAAAGGGATTATAGTAATGTCCAATTTAGCCAACAATCTCCCCCTTTTTGAAGATGACAAACATTTTCTAAATACAAAATAAGGAAATATAAATCATGTGAGTTTCATACCTGAAGTTTACCTTGCAAGTGGGTGCTGGCTGAGATGTTATGAAACTCATTTTATTTTATGTTTTTTATTTTATATTATTTCTCCCCCTTTGTCATTTCAAAAAGATATCCAAGATAATCATTTAGTATGACTTTTTATTTCTCCCCCTTAAAGAGATATTCAATTTAAAATCTAGGGATTAATGCACACCAATTAATGGTAAATTTAGCCACAATTTATTTCTCAATCATTTGCAAAAAATTTGACCCTTTTTGATTCATTGCATATATTACTCCCCCTTATTTTTATGCTCTACTATAATATTCTTATATAACATGTATATGTCCAAATGAAGCCATAATAACTTAGTGCTCATACAATTTATAAGATGACCCATAAAGCATGACATACTTGCTTATAAAAAGATATCCATTACAAAGATAGCCATTCCATTACAACCATTACAAAGATATCTCATAATCTCACTGAAAAGACTGAAGGATTACATCAATGTCGGGGTCTTTTCCCAGAAAGGGCTCAGATCCATAATATTTGACCAGTGTCTGCCACTCCAAGGCACCTGTCTTGGTTAAGCCATAAGCCTCCAAGAAGGTGGGAACATGATCAAAACGAAAGTGGGCAGCAATGTCTTGAAGTTGAATTGGGGAAAACTGAGTATGTGTGAGATCAGGAGATGGTGGAGGTGGAATTTGATAGTAGTCGTAGGAAGGATTGTATGGATTTATCATGCCAGGATTAAGGGAATAAGGATATTCATCAGGTTGGTTAGGAGAGAGAGCTTGCATCCGTTGGTTTAAATAAGTCATGGCATGGTGATTGTAATCTAATTGCCTACTCAGGTGATATTGGGATCCAACTACGTATGTCAAGGTGTTTGTAATAGGATCATGGGGTAGGTTGGTAGGAGGGGGTGGTGGAGGTATGTATTGGGTGGATGTCTCCCCTTCAGTCCTAGCCCTTTTTTGGCCAAAGTCGATTCCCATCTTCTCCACTGTATTTTTACTTATCTTTTGGGGTTTTCTATCCCATGTGTAACCTAGATCCTCAATGTTCTTCTTAAGAAAATTTTGAGTGATTTGGCACACAAAGTTGGCATAAGGTGGATTGCCAGAAAACTCAAGCATATTCTTAAGGATGATACGAATGAAATTTATGGGAATACTTTTTAGAATGGCATAGATAAGGTACATACGAAAAGTGGGTACTTTAGATTTGTTTTCTCTAGGATGGATATTGGTGGAAACAATGAGGTTTATGATCCTAGCTTCAGGTTTTAAGTTTATGACATAATAGGTACCCCTATCTTCATGACAAGTGGTATTGTATAGAAAGATGGCTCTTTTGATGTCACTAAGGCTAGTGGTAGTGTCATCTTGGGAGAGTTTATTTAATGGATTTTCTGTGGTGAGATCAATAAAATCTTTATAGTCTTATATGTCTATGTTGAGCATATTAAGAATGCCCTCCTCAGTAAAATGGAATCCATACCCATTAACCATAGAAGAGAAGGAGTCATGGTCAGGATGTGGGGTTAAATTAGCATAGAATTCATTGACTACTTTTGAGGAGTAGGAATGGAAGGAGGGATTTAGAAAATCAGTCAAATGTTGCACCTCAAAGAGTTCCTCCAGATCAACAATGTTGTGGAAGTCCATGACGTCAACTGGCCGTCGTGGAAGAGGAGTTCTTGAGGATAGCCTGAGGTAGTGATCGCCTGTAGCTGCGTCGTTGAATGGAATGTCGTTGATGAACGACAGCGCTGGAGAGACCGTCCTTCCTTTCCTTGCTGCAACTTGCTTCTTTCCACACGTTGATGAGGAAGCCATCTTGTTATTGTGAAGTGGAGAAGTAGCAAGCAAGACTTGGATGTAGAGAAGCTAAAGATTTGCACAAGAATGCACTAGAGAGGAGCTAGAGAAGTGAGAATGTGAAGGTGTGAAGAAATAGGTCATTTTGGGTGCTATTTATAGCAAAACAGAACCTATTTCGGTCGACAATTTGTCGATCGATGACCGCAACAGTCATTTCTACAGATGCTCCTCTCGGTTGTCCAACGGTCAATCGAACTAGCCGTTGCGATTTTTTATTATTATTTATATTTTAATCAAAATATTGCCTTTTAATTCACGCAAATGGAGGTTCACAGGGTCGGCCTCGGTCGAGCATTTTGTCGACCGATGTGGACTCGGTCGAACATTTTGTCAACCGAAAGTATATCTGAGATCGACTGTATAGCATTTTCTTGGTGAGTATCGGTCGAGAAGGATAGCCAACCGAGATGTTTTCGGTCGATGAATTCGTCGACCGAGTTTGTCTCAGTTGAAAGTTTTTGCTGACCGACGAAGTTGTTGTGAATAAAATTTTGAGCTAGTTTTTAATGCAAGTGAGAGACTGGATTTGTAGAGCATATATTTATCTTCTAGAGGAGTAATAATGTAATTATTGTCTAGGATATTTGAGCAATTCTACGGTCATAACTAGTTTTTAAAATTTGATTTTGACCTTTTATCAAACACACATTTTGAATAGAGATACTAAGATTAAGTACAGTAAAATGATGTACAAATAAGCACTTTGTCAAGCTTATTTTAGGTCAACCTTGACTTCAACCATAGCGCCCCTTGATCAAACTTAATTTCAACCAAGAGGCAATTTTCTGCAGATTTCCAATTCAGACATTTATATGTGGAATATAATTTCTATAGATTTAACTTAAAATGCATTTGTGCCATGAAGTTTTATTGTTTAAGAAAAATGGCATCTTCATATGAGCTAAATCATAATGATCAAAGACAATATCCATTCATGGTTTGTATATATGGATCAAAGATTTATTTTAGATAAACCAATGAAACATAATGAACATGGCACAACAATAGAAGCATATCCACAATACAATGATCAAGAAACAAGCATATAATTTCATGAATTACAATGATCATGATCATTTAAACCAAATTTCAATACACATGGTTCTTATATAGATAAACCAGGGAATTCTTAGGATAAATCATGTGAATGATATAATAGTAAAATCAACATGGTTCATAATTTTTCAGTTTCAAGCTAAACCATGTTGAAGATAAACCAAAATAATCTCATAAGAAATAGATTTATGATTTTCTTGATTAAACATGGTTCAAGACTTTTCAAATATCTTCATTCAACATTTCATGATGCAAAAGATCAATGGTCTCCAAGAATTGTGATTCTCGATTAAATCAATTTTTATTTTTGTTGAATGGATAGCAAATAAGAAACAACATAACATATTTTCTAGACTCTTGCTTGGTCGAACAATTTGTCGACCGAATTATATTCGGTTGAAGTATTTCTCGACCGAGAATGTTTCTGCAGATTTTATTCAGCAATCTAGTTTATGTGTTAAAATACTTTGATTTATATGTTATTCAATTGTGTGAAGTTGAGACAGATGTAAGGTTGCTCAATTCAAGATTATTATCGTATCTCAAACTTAATTAGTGCATATACATTTGGGTGTCACAATGATATTTATTCTTTTGATTTTCTTAGAACAAATTATTTTTATCATTCTAATGAAAATTTTAAACTAGACTATTTATGCTTAATCATCTTTTTCAAGAAAGTAGTAACTGAAAATTTGATAACATTTGAATTTTCAAGGAAAGCATAATCAATTTCAATTAGCATACAGATCAGAATTTCACAAGTTTTGGTTTCAATCAAGTTTAATAAGGATGTTATTAACATATATATAATGTTGCAAACTACTAATATTCTTGAGAAATTTGTCTTCAAGATATGTGACTTATTTTTTCAATCAAGTATGTCTACTTGCAGTAAGAGTATAGATTTCAGTATCATTTTTCTTTGCAAGCAACATTTTTGCAGCAGTTTTAGTAAAGTCGATCCTTTTATCTTGTATACTTGATAATTTAATCACGAAAAGTATTTTGTTTTGATGCTCATATATTCTTCCTTTTGATTTGGATCATTCAAATATTAAAGAACAAGAATATATAAAGTTCATTATATGCTTAAGTTGATTGCGATTTAAGTATCTTTTACTTAAACAGCCTTGCCAGAGTTTTACTCGGTCGGGAAAGTTTTCGACCGACTTTGTCTCGGTTGAAAATTGCTCGACCGAAATTGTTACTGTTTCTGTATTATTTTCAGTAATTGTTTTAAAACATAGATCACTTCCAATTCAATTATGCAATTTAAAGCTCAGTTTAGTTGGGATGAGACATTTAAATATCAAAGTACCATTTAGGTTAAATCTCAACTAATCATATACAATTTTCTAGGTTTTGAGAATCCAAACTAAAACAAGTTAGTTGAAGATGTGTATTCAGAAATTTTAATTTCTTGGATCAACTTGTTGTCCTATTATGTTAAGTTGAGATAGACATAGAGATATACAACTTAGAGTCTTTGGTCATATCTCAACTTAATTTTATTCATTTAGTTTGGGGGTTTTGGAACCCATACTAATTAAACATCCTTTTTCTTGTAGGGACATGAGAAAGAATAATGTCCAAGACGCAAACAATAATGACAACATATGGAATCAACCTCATATATTTTTCTATGATTTTGTTCTAGGTTGTTCTTGGGTACATATGTATATTTGCCTTTAGGTATATAAGTAGATTGATTTTCTAGCGCGTGTGTCTTTCTCCAACTAGGTTTTTGATAAGATTTTCCTTTAGGATTATAACCTAGTCCTCTCCTTCCAATTTGATGATAAGAGTTATTTAAAATTTTATCAAGGGTATCATTGTTATTCAAACTACTAATTTCTTGTTGCAACTTAACAATCTCATCCATTCTCTTCTTGATATCTAACTTTGCTTGATCTAGATTAGATGATAAAGAGTCTCTTTCTTTTATAATAACATCATAATCTAGATGTGTACACAAAATAGGTTGTTTTTGAAGATCATTTACTTGAGTTTGCAAATTTATCTTTTCTAGGGATAGAAGATTGCAATTTTCTTCTACTAATTTTAGCTTAATATCATGATCTTCAATAACCTTTTTAAGATCTTCATTTTCAGATGTGAGAGCAGGTATTTTAGCATGTAACTCATCATTTGCCTTATTAGATTTCTTTAATTTCTTCTTGCACTCAATGTACTTATTATGTGTTTCTTCAAGACTAGCAATTAGCTCTTCTTTTGATAAATCAAGAAGGCTTACCTCTTCTTCTTCTTCATTGGTTGTAGCAATGAGACAATTTTTGTGCACCTCTTCCTTCTTTTCTCTCCATGGGCAACCAAGTGTTGTGTGGCTTTTTCCTAAGCACCAACTGCAACTTGTTGAAGATTGGTCCATACTTTTCTTTTGCTTGCAGTTGTAGATACCATCACCCTTCATTCTTCAAGACTCGATTAGAGCTCCTTGAAGCCTGCTCTGATACCAATTGTGATTCGAGCTCCTTGAGCTCTGATTGGAACCACTATAAACACCTTGTCTCCTTCTTATTATTTCAATTGTAGTTGTTTGAGTTAAATTATATTAAAATAATCATAAAACCCTATTCACCCTCCCTCTAACCCTAGGAGTAGCAAGGAGAGTACAAAGAATAAGAAAGAATAAGAAAGGAAATGGAAATTACAATTACCACTTTGAAGCACAAGACTTGATTTCCTATATCAAGCATTTTGTTCTCCTAACCAATGAGTATGGAAGTGTAGATTTAGTGGATAGGAGATGCTAGCCTATAGGACATGAATTTGGAGCAAGGGAAATGAGTAGCCAATGCTAGTGTTGCTCAATTTCTTAAAACAGATTTCCAATTGCAAGTAAATAAGCTCAAGTATATCACAAGTGTGTGTAGGGGTGTCCTAAGAATTGTCCTATTTATAGGAATGACCTACAAGTGCTTAAGTACGTTCTAGATACTTTCTAGGGGGTTCTAAGTGCTTAACTAGCCGTTAGGTATACATTAGTTGCTTTAGCAACGACTAGTTAATTAACTCTGAAAATTGCAGACAGAACTCTTCTCGGTCGAAGACTTGTCGACCGAGAGTCCATATCGGTCAAGGACTTGTTGACCGAGGGACTGTCTGGAGCAAGTTTATATAACGTTCTTCTCCAACTACCAACTACCTTGTCTGTTGTGTCTAACGGCTACCTGGGTCTTTCTCGGTCAAGGAGATTGTCGACCGAGAGTGTCTCGGTCGTGGAGTTTGTTGACCGAGATTAACCCTGTTTTAATGTTTTCAACTAAGTAATAAGTGTGTGTATGAGTGTGCATTTGTGATACTTTTATAGGGAATGACCTATCTAAGTGTTTTGAATGGCTAGGGAAGATCTAACGCTTGATTTACATGATGTCTAAGTACTTGTACATTATATACTTGTACAAGTTTTTTACATTTGATTGCATTCATGACTTAAAGCAATTTTAGCATATAGATCTTCCAAGTATTTGTCATCCACTTTATTCCTGCAACACTCAAGTAGCACGTTAGATCCACAAGAATGAAATGTTTGTTATCATCAAAATAAAGGGATTATAATAATGTCCAATTTAGCCAACAGAAGACGTATGTCATTGAGTAATATTATTCTCTAGACATTCATAGTATTTCCTCATTATCTCATGACTGAGTGAAACATAATGAATTGGAAGCTTGCCTTTATAAGTATTAATCAAGTCCTTTATGGTTTATGCCATGTTAATCATCACATGATTGGCTATCTGGACATACCTTATCAACAGACTCCCACTTGCACTTAGAGACAATCGCCCACAAATCTCATTCTTAGTAATCTTAAATATGTCCACCGTGTTTCTGTTGCACAAGTGCCAATTTAGTAGGTTAGCAACGCTTTGTACTTGGTCGGTGTTACAACCCCAATTTTTGGGTTCATTTGGTGAGAAATGTAATTTCTCATATTAAAGATATGTGAACAAGTAATGATATAATTTTTCTTGAATAAATGAGTTTCGTTTACAATAGCCTTGATGATTGTTTTGTGGGCTTTATTGGCTATTGGGCCCAATAACAAGGAAAAGACAAAAGGAACTCCATTATTAATAAGAAATGGAGAAAAGAAAAATGTAGAACTGTCTAGAAGGCAAAAGAGTGTAATCCAAAGGTGGATTTCATGCCTCTTGGGTTCCTTGGGTTCCAAGGAGTCCAAAGTTGCAAAGATAATGAAATAAGAAAAGAAAAGATCATTTAAATATTTCTTTATAAGAAAGAAATTGAAAACAATGATAAAATGTGAAAAATAAATGAAAAGAGGTATAATTGAGTTATCCCTGATGGATTTTCGTATCCAAATAATTCCTAATGTTAAATGGAATGCCAATGAGGAAAATAAAAAGAAAGATAAAGAGAAATCCTCAAAAAGAGATATTTTAATAAGAAATAAACAAGATAATGTGAAATAATGAATATAGATGCATCTAGAAGGATAATAAGTATCCTTAAAAAGGAATTTCAAAATATTAGAGTTTCTTGGGGTCCAAGGAGCCCCAATGGAGAAAAAGAAAGAGAAAATACCAATAATAGAAAATAAGAGGATAATATGATGCCTAATGAATGAATTTTATGGTTTTGTTAAAGAGGTGGTATTTTCTGTTAAGAGAAAATATAATTTCATGACCAATGATTAAAAGGGAAAGTACTAAGTGAATAAAAGAAGTGATTTTCGAAATTCTAATATCTAAGGAATAAAGATTATCAAAAAGGTAAATAGGGGAGAGAAGAATTACTTCTCCATGAAGGAATAAAGATCCTATTGGGAAAAGGGCTAGTTGACTCATAGATGGTCATCTTTGGGCATGGATAGCATTCCCTATATAGAGTGGGAGAGCATCTGGGTCAAGTTCCAGAGAAATCCCATGAAACTCTCTCTTCCTTCTTCATCTTCTACATGCAAACCCGAGGATGAGGGTGTAGTGCCAACCTTAGGGCAGCGAGGACCCATGGAGTTGTCACGATCGACGAGTGAGGTTCCACGATGCCAAAGAGAAACTTTTTCATCGTCACCATGCCCAAACCTATGCGTGACAATGGAAACACGGCTGCAAGACCTGCTGGTGGTCGCGGACACGGCCAACACGAACCAGCTCTCTTGGACGTAGGGTGAGGACCACCCTGAGTGTTGGGAGGGGCGTCGGAGGTGAGGGAATCGTCCCTGTTGGTCGCCGGACCCTAGAGAAGAGGGGGCACGCTGGTGTTTGTTGTAGATCGTCGACTAGGGCGGCAGCCATCAAACTGCCCGAGGTTGAAGAAGGGTAAAGTTGCGTTGGACGGATATGCCCCTCCACGGGGTGAAGAAGAACCCACTTAACTGGGGGTAAAATTGACTTTTTGAAATGTTTTCCAAGCAACAAGCAACGTTGCATGTATAGAGGTGATGTGGCACCCTCTGATTGGTTCTGGTGAGTTAATTTAAAAAAAATCGTATCTCCATTTTGGCAACTCCGACAGTAGCAAACAATATATGTATTTTGCTCAGAAAAATGAGAGGAATTCATTAAAAATTGTTTTAGAGGCGAATTCCTCATGTTGTTCGAAAAGTAGTGTAGCTTATCAACTTTAATGAATTAAAGATTAAGAAACCCTATTTTGAGATGATTAATGTATTTAGTAGGGTTTAATGGATGATTAAAGTTGATATTAACCTGTTAATTGTAAAAAGGTATATTGAGAACAAAAAGGATGAACTTTGCATGTAATTGGTTTAATTTAGAAATTCATGTGCATAAATATGCTTTAATGGGCCTTGAAACCCTAATGATGGTAATTGTGACTTTTAATAGCTTTAATTGTTCAAAATCATGATGAAAGTCGAAATATGATAATTCTAAGCTATTTTGAGTATAAAAGTTTCTAATTGTGGATAAATACCCTTAATGTAGTAATTAGGGTTTTCTAATGGATAAAGTTAGAATTAATGACGAATAGAGTTCATATATGAATTAGACCATAATGAGCTATGAATTGATGATAAATGAGCATAATGATCTTTTCATGGATTAAAAGGATAAATATGGTAGCTTTAATGTAAAAGAGGCTTAATGGACTTAATTGATGGTTAATTATGCTTTTTCTGATATCAGGGTTATACGTGGTTAAAAGATAACATTAGTATCTTTCATGAAGAATAGATGAGATAATTAGGGTTTATGAGAAATCGTATACAATTAGGGTTTAAAATAGTAAAAGATGAAGGGAAACCCTAATTACAATGGAAACCCTAAAAGTGGACTAGAAACCTAGGAAGCGAGCTAGGTTTAGTAGATCTTGATGGCATGATTAATAATAGGAAATTGTATGCATATTTCAGGATCTCATAATGTGCTTGCTTGCCTATTTGGATTTCTTGATTGGATTATTCTGTCTCAAATCAGCCTGACAGGTATGTGGTTACGCTTATGAATAATCACTTGAGTTTCATGGCGATTCCCGATTGTTTTATCAGTTGCCTGAAAATAACTGCTTGGATGACTTTTATTTCATGAAACTATAAAGTGACTATGACTATCACCATAAGTATGTATACATGACGGGCTCAGATCCTGGTCCTCCTATTTGGCTTTGCTAATGATGAAAATGGTAACCTGGTAAAGGGTCTACTTGTTTAGTGGGACCATCAGGTTATTAAGAGTTAGGGATTGGGCTACCTATGGGTAGTGCCATGCGACTCTTTAGCACACCATGAGTTAGGGATTGGGCTACCTATGGGTAATGCCATGCGAATCAACCCTAGATATTGATCTACCTGTTAGGTAGGATCATGTAGGGTTTAATGGGGATCTACCATGAGGAAGGTAGCATCTAGGTCCACTACAGGGACATCACAGAGGTTGGGATATGTATGGATTGAGTAGTTATGTTGAAAACATAAAGTTGTTTGTTAAATCATACTTGATTGCAATATGTTGTTATCATAGTTGCACGATTATTGTTTCCCCCACATACCAACTTTATGTTGATCGATGTTTTTTGTGACGTCCCTGGATTTTCTAAAACTTAATCTGATGTGTGACGTCCAATTTGAAACCCTCACCTCAGCGAGAATCCCAATTTAAACATCCCACACTAGGCTAAGAAGGATAAAATCAAGGGAGTCAGAAGGAAACTCAGTAGCACATGTACATGAACAATAATAAAACCATACACACATGTTCACCATTCAACATATAATTACAACATGGATTGTTACAACATTTGATATTACACATTGAATAGCAAACTTATACATATACATGTACTACCACTAAACTATAGGATCTTAAGACAACAGGTCCACCTGTACATCAGCTCGCTACATAACTCTCACTATCCTGGATCTTTGAGAGCATAACCACAACCTAAACAAAAGATTACATGTGGTACACGTCAGCACAATATTCAATAATATTGTACTGAGTATGCCTACATGTCTTTTATATACCTCTCATCATATCTTGGCAATAAGATAAAACTAATATACTTGGCAGTAACAGAAGAATATAAGAAAAGTGTATACTTGCACAAAGATATTCATTAACAAAAGAGAACACATATTTTAAAATTATTTTCCATTATATCTCAAGGCCTTTATGATCACTACCAAAGAGTTGGATCATATGTACACTGTGACCACTACCAAAGAGTTGGGTCCAAGCACACTACCAAAGAGTTGGTGCTTCCATATGTACAATGTGACCACTACCAAAGAGTTCGGTCACTTCCAAGCACACTGCCAAAGAGTTGGTGCTTTCATATAATGGAACAGAGATATTATGTTTGATGTGTTCATAACAGTAAGTATAGAAAACCAACCAACATATCATACAAGAATAATCATTTCAATCAATACCATATGCCAAGTCTTTACTACCATATAACACAAGCATAATGTATAATAATCCAAGTAAGAGGTAATGGCGTACCTTGATCAAGAAAGACACACCTAATCACATTCTCGATGTCATCTATCCTTTTCAACCCTGATTAAGACAAGATCACATATTCCTCATCAGATTCTCATCATCTTACATCTCATCTTAAACCTAATTATGTTCATTAGGGTTTAGCTTATCTCTTTAGGATATTCTTATGATTACTTGTATTCTTGTCTTATATTTATCTTCCTGATGTCATTTTCCAGATTATGGTCCATCAACTATATATATACACGTGTCACATTATTATGTGAACATTATGTCACTTTCATTAACCATATTAGGGTTACATCACATGTATTAAGGGTGCTCTTCATATAACATGAATTATATGCATCATCATGATCTCATAATTAAATCTGAGGTTCCAAATATGGATATGAGCTTACTCTATAAACTTCATCATTTATTGATCATCAATGTATTAATTGCATTTTATTTAGGGTTAAAAGTCCTAAATGGAAACATTAAGCAAATTACATTATTTCGTACATCAACATGGCCATAACTGACATCATATGCATTAAAGGCATGGTTATGGACTTACTGGAATTTTTTCATAATTTTAGAACATCGTTTGATATTTATTATCCATTAAACATGCATTATAAATCTTACATGATATTTTTTTTGGGAAAATTAGGGCCTATTTATTCATCCCGTGCCCTAAAATAGGTGGACAGTAAATCAATTGCCTCTTGGACATTACAGTTCAGCCAACATGGCTGCTGGGATGCCGAAAAGGCATGCCTAGAGCGAAGAACATTCTTAGCTAAGCCGTCGGCAATAGCGTTGAGGTTTCTAGGGACATAGTAGAGCAGGTTACTATTACTACATCGAGTGCACGATATCAGTTGAGAAGAGGTTTCAGATTTCCATTGCTCTTTGTTTTACCGGTTAAACAGGCGATTGCCTGCTTGGAATCAGACAGAATGAGGTAGCTTCCCAGGTTCATCCTTTGGCATTCAGTCGCTCCATTGACGATCGCAAGAATCTCAGCCTCCAAGCTTGAACATGTCACCGTAGGGAGACCTGCAAAGAAGGTATCTAGGCTTATAGTGTCCCAGATGAACAGCCCCAGGCCAGTGTGGCCATTTTGAATCTGATAAGCGGCGTCCACTATCACAATTTGTTGGTGATGGGGGAAAGAAATGCTCGGAGATCTTCTGGGTGTCTAAGAGCTAATCCAAGCTTTATGGATGGATCGGCAGCGTTCAGTGATGAACTTGACCTGGCTAGCAAGCGGGGTGGCATGGTGCTCATGGACAAATTTATTACGTAGACTCCAGTTGTACCAACAGGTGACTGCACAAAGGCTCGCCCTGTGGTTGTCCCCCTTGGTCGACTGAATGCAGAAAGTTATCCAGTCATTCTCACTGAGGTCAAAGTGCGAGTTGTCAGTGATCAGTTCTTTCCAAGTTTTCTTAGCTTCCGGGCAGTCACGTAAAGCGTGGAGAAGAGTTTCAGCAGCATTATTACAGATAGGGCAGAGTGGGTCGACTGCCATGTGATGGCGAGCACGCTCAGCATTAGTAAGGAGTGCCTTGTGCTGGAATAACCAAAGAAAGAGGCAGATGCATTCCGGCAGCCTTGCCTTCCATATAAAGTTCCAACTTCCCGGAATGTTGGTTTCAATATCTTCTCAGAGCCAGCGGTATGCAGACCTACTGATCAGAGCTCCAGTATTATCTAACGGTCATGAACATTGGTCCGCACCACCTGTAGGGCATGGAGGAGGAGTAGTCTGGATCACCTGCCAGGATTGACAAGGTAGATAGGCTTTAATGAAGCTCCAGTCCCATTCACCGTTGTCCAGGCACATAGAGCTAACTTGGAGAGTGTCGAGCGATGGAGGAATGGCCCAACTAGGGTCTATATCCATAATCAAATGATTATTTAACCATCTGTCATGCCACACATTAGTTGAGTGACCGTCATTGACGACTTTGCCACACATAGGCTGAATGGTGCTTAACTTGTTCTTGATGAAACTCCAGGCCGGGGAGCAGGGTTTCTTCAGAAGACGACCATTGCTGATATACTTCTCTTTAAGGATTTGAACCCACAACTTCTCTAGTTCATTTAGAAAAGACCATACATTCTTCAACATAAGCGTTGTATTCTGGTCTCGGGCGTCCCTGAGGCCGAGACCGCCCTTATCCTTTGCAGTTGTGAGCTTCCTCCAAGCGATAAGAGGGATTTTCTTGCTGCCATTTCCTGACCATATGAAGGTTCGGACATGTTGATTAATATCATCACAAAGAGCCGGTGAGATCTTGACCGTCTGCATAGTATAGGTTGGTAAAGCCTGAAGCGTGCTTTTTGCCAAAGTGACGCGCCCGGCCATGGAGAGGTGCCGCGCTGCCCAACTGTTGAGACAGTATTTTACCATCGTAGTGATATGCCCATGTGTTTGCTTATTGAGTCTGTGATGCAGAATGGGAACTCCAAGATACCTCCCAAGGTCAATTGTCCAAGGGAAGCCTAGCTTGCTGCTCACCAGCCTACGCTCAGTTTGGGTGACATTCGCCGAAAAGTAGCATTTGGACTTCTCTTTGGAGACGATTTGTCCGGAGACACTAGAGAATTTCCGAAGGATTGAGTTAATACTCTGTGCTTGGAGGACAGAGGCTTCAGCAAAGAGGAGGATGTCATCTGCGAAGCAGACGTGCGACACAGGCGTTCCACCCCGGGTGAGCCTGATGGGTTTCCAGGAGCCATCTTCAACAACTGTTGTGATGGACTGAGACAGTCATTCCATACAGAGGATGACGAGATAAGGACTTATGGGGTCTCCTTGACGGACCCCTTGTGTTGCTTTAAAGGGTTGCAACGGTTGACCACCCCACAGAATGGATGTCTCGCCGGCAGTGATGATCTGCATAATAATAGACCGGAGCTTTGGAGGAATACTCATTCGCTTCAGGGTGTCTTCGACAAAACTCCAATGCATCCTGTCAAAAGCTTTGGAGAGATCTAGTTTAATACAAACCCACTTCTTTCTGGAAGACTTTGCCTTCATAGAATGTATAATCTCTTGCACGAGAAGAACATTATCACTGATCTTCCGGCCTGGGATGAAGTTGGTTTGATGATTGGAAACCCAAGCATTAAGATATGGTTTTAGACGTTCCACAATTAACTTCGAGAGCAATTTAAAGCAGCCATTGTTCAATGAGATGGGGCGAAGATCACTATAGGTTATCGGAGCTTTGGTTTTGGGAATGAGCACAAGGTGCGAGTTCGCAGTGGTGGCATCAACAACTCCAGAGGTGAAGGTATCATGTATTGTCTTGGAAAGGGAGGGACCAATTGCGGCCCAATCATTCTGGATGAACTCGTTGTATACTCCATCGGGTCCAGGCGCCTTGGACGGGGCCATCATGAACATTGTGTCGTGTATTTCTTGCGGGCTGGGTACAGCTTGTATACGGGCGACTTCTTCTATTGTGAGTTGCTGGAAGACTCCTGGATAGCAAGACACCTCTGCGAGGTTGGGGTAGAAAGAGCACGACAGTAGGTTAGCAAAGAAAGAGCGGACATGCTTGCTAAGCGCCTCAGGATCTGTGATCCAATCTCCCAAGTCGTCCTTGAGCTAGGTGATTTTATTATGATGGCTGTGTGCCTTGACAAAACATTGATAGAACTTTTTGTTCCCATCATCGTGTTTGAGCCAGTCAATGTGGGCACGTTGCTTCCAATCAAGCTCTTCCTTGAGAATGATTTGGTTGTATTTCTCCTGCAGTTCGATTTCAGTTAGATTAATAGGATCATCCGGGTTGAGCGTGGCTTGTACCTGGATTCGGCTGATACGGGCAAGGAGGTTGTCCTTCTCTTTATGTAGCTTCCTCGAGTAGTTGGCTTCCCATTTGCGTACAGGCTTCTGGAAGTCTCGCAGCGCGTCTAGGAAGGATCGTGTAGAGTCCCATTGGGGCATAATGGCAGAACGGAAGTCAGAATTAAGAGACCAACTAGCTTTCATTTTGAAGTAGACACTTCTAGACTTCTTAGGGTAATTGGTACGCAGAAGAAGGGGGCTATGATTAGAACATAGCCGAGGGAGGGAAGTAACAGTGGCCTCGCTGAAGCTATGAAGCCAATCATTTGTAGCAATGGCACGGTCAAGCTTTTCCAACAGACTACCTCTACAGAATGTAAAGAAGTTGCCTTGTGTGCGAAGTTCCGATAGGCCAGCGTTCAGAAGGACATCATTAAAATGGGAACAGGAGCTTCTATCAAAGTGCTTGCCTCCCTTCTTTTCAGAGATGTGTAGCATGGTGTTGAAGTCACCCATGACTACCCATTTTGTAGTTGCAGATGAGGAAAGATTTTCCAGGTGATCCCACAGATGTTTGTGAGCCGTCGGGTTGGGGCTGCCACAGATGATGGTTAGCAACCAACTATTATTAATCTTCAAATGGATGAATTGCCTGTGATTCAGGAGGACATCCACATCACACTTACGTTGATCCCATAGGATCCATATGCCACCGGAGAAGCCTAGGGCCTCAACCCTGTGGGAAGAGGGAAAACCCAATTGACGGATGACATTATCAGCAACATCACCACTACAGCGAGGTTCTATAATAGCAAGAAGATGCAGATTATAGGAGAATTTCATCTCCTTTATATGATGAATTTTCCTATCTTGGCAAGCGCCTTGAATATTCCAGCAGCAGTACATTAAACGAGGAAGAGAAGAAGTGGGTGTTGCATTAGATGGCATCCAGCAATCCATCAGATTGCTATCAAACTCCAGGGCTCTTTTGGATTGGTGGTGATGCACGTTAGTAGCATCGTCTTCGTCAGGTGGTATGGCCTCACCTATATCCGGTTTGCCTTTCTTGCGGACACGGTCAGGACTAACAATAGATTGATAGACCACCTTACGATTTCTCAAGATGACGAAACCGTTACTGGGGTCCTTCCCTTGTCTATTGAAAGGTCTGCGTGGGTTCTTCCCTTGGGCGGATGGCGGGGCTTGGAACTGAAATGGCTGATCCATATCACCATGGGGAGTGCGGCCAGCACTGGTTTCATTTCCCACCAAAGTGACAACTGAGTTATCAATCATTTGGGGGATATTGGCCTGAACGTCCAGAACGGCAGCAGCCGCGCTTGCTTTCTTATTCTTTTGGTTTTGTTTCTTACTAACCACTTTTGTGAAGCCCTCGTCATCGACCTCGGCTTCAGTATCCGAGACTGGAATGGGCCTCTCGGAATTTGTTGTGGCCGTCTTCTTGGTGTTGTTCTTCTTCGGTGGCTGTTTCCTTGGTTCGGGACGCTTAGCATGGATTGCCATAGTATACATGACACCAAGCAGAGGGATCGGTGCTGCTGAGGAGGACGCCTCACAGGTTTCAGCACAGAAATCCTGCTGACAGTCCTTATCTGCATGGCCCACGCGGCCGCACTTCATGCAGACAACCGAGAGGTTTTCGTACTCAAGACGGAAGTGCTCCCCGTTGATGAACACCACCGGCAACAGAGGTTTGGATGTCACGACTTCAATGGCAATCCTCACAAATTTCCCACGATGTCCCTGTAGGGTATGTTCATCCACTTTGATCGTCTTCCCAACAGCGTTGCCAATAGACGTGAGCAACTGGTTCTGGAAGAGGAAGGTAGGTAGTTCAGGGATTCGCACCCAGACGACAATTTTCTTTGGGATTGGATCAGACGGGCGAAAGTCCGGTGACCAGGACTGGACAGATAGGTAATTGCCAAATATCGTCCAAGGTCCGCCCGTCATGGCGGTAAAATAGTCATCTTGTCTAGAGAATTGGACTGTGTAGTAACCATTCTCCAGGTCTACAACTCGGAACTCGCTCTTTGGTTCCCAGATGGAGTAGATCTTGTTGATCAGGGCCTTGAACCTGACGTTGATGCCAATAGCCTTGACAACAACGGCGAACTTCCATGGCTCCAAGAGGGGTTGCATGGCGGCGTTGCGGATCGAGAAGGATGGGAGCACCCCACTGAGATCCACACAGATATCAACCTCCTGAAGAACATCTGGCGAGATCAGGTTATCATACGTAAGCATACCAATCAGTCGTCCACTGACCGTTTCTGCATAGGATGGTTTCGCTCCTTTCTCAATGGTGTGGATGGTTTCTGTCTCCATTGCTACACCCCCTGCATGGGAAGAAGTAGGAGGAGCCTTGTCGACCCCTGCGGCTTCCTGGCTGGAGATCGCATCACACTGGACACTCTTACTTGGATCGGGTGGACGATGATGGTGGCCATGGCCTCGGCCGCCGGCAACAGTTCCCCCACGGCCGCCGCCTCGGGAGAACCCTAGGCGAGCGGACATGACAAATTGGTTCTAGGTTACACAGGAACTACATCTTACATGATATCACTATTAATAATGCATCAAAAGCCTAATATTATCACTTAACTGTATTCTACTCATTTTTCTAAGAATTTTGGTACTTTACTTGTATTTTTCTGATAAGCGATCTATTTACTATGAATTTTGTAAGATCTGAACATTTTTTTAGATATTTACCTTCTTCGGCCAATGGAAGTTCGCCACATGTCCTTGTGGGGGCGCGACATCCAGCTCTTGGCCTGCGCTAAGTCAGCGGTTCATTGGATCTGGTTTGGGGTCAATTGGTTGGTTCAAATGTTGGTTTGAAGGGTGGCCCACTCGCTCTTTCTTTCTTTCTTCGCTCAAAGTGCGATCATCCTCGAATCGTTGGTTCGGCACTCTCTGCAATCTTGCCGCCGCCACTCCAAGATGGACTCCAGTGAGTGGATGCTTCAGTTCTGGTCTACTCAACTAGTGATAAAGCCTCCTACAGAGCTCCTCCTCTTCAGAGTTCCTCACAAACTCCTCCAAAGCTCCCTGTCCTGGAGCCGCCGGCAAGGCCGCCGCCGTAGGTATGTCCTCGACGAGAGATCGATCGCCCACTACTACTCCTCGATCTCTTTTGATTACGGCACACAGTCTCCTCTCTGATCGCATTCTCATCCCAGCTTGTGACTCAGCGCATGTCCTCCTCCTTGCGAGTCTGCGTGGGTGCTGCCGCTTGCTCCCGGTCTCCAGCGCTGCCACGTTTCCACACTTCAGGGAGAAGCTGGTGGTCGGTCGGGCCTCTGACAATCTTCTACAGTCATTGCTAGATTCATCTGCCTGTATTATGAACCAGTGGCATGGAGGCTACTTCTGGATCCTTCACCTCCGTTCTGCGCTCCTGGGATGGGAGTCCATAATGCAAGCCATGTCGTGGCTTGGACCTCCAGCGACGGGATCCATCTCCAACTTCTGTGCCCGGTTGCACTTTTGTTGTGGCATGTATGAGCGTCGGTCTGCTACTACTCTTAGATTAGGCTGGCGGTGACTCCTCTTCTAGGCATCCATGCTACCAGCTAAGGAACTCATCCTCGGTGAGCTCGTCGCCAGCAACCACCATCGTAGATGAAACGGAAGGAACACTTCCCATACCCCAAGCTTGCCGTAGTGGAGAAACAGCGAGAAAGGGAAACTTGTTCTCTCTACTGGAGTGGTGAGGCAGTTCGCCCAAGGGGTCAAATTGAAGCTCATGGCATTACAGAGCCAACTACTCAATTAGTTTCCATTTTGGAACCACAATCACCCACAAACCGGTGATCGCAGCTTCCGGTTCCACTCACCCACGATCATGTTTAACTGGTCTAGAAGGCAAGGTTTTGGTCACTGGATCCAACTCGTATAACGGTGTCCATGAGGCCACGATGCAAATCTGTGGCTCCTCATCCTGGTGAGCGTGTGACACTTCCCAATTAGAACTTAGGCAGGTCTATTAATAACTAATTATGCCCATTATTTCACAAGGATCAAACCCACATAACTCTCTCTAGGATACTCCAATTGCCACCAAAATTTAACCATAGCTCCATCATCACTCAAGATACATTCGATTCCAAAATTATGCTCCATCACATCCCACACACCTAAAAAGATATTTCGTCCTCAAAATTAAGTCAGAAAATCCAGTCTTTCACATCATATACATCTTAAAAGAAATTTTGTCCTCAAAATTAAGCCATTCTCGTACTCCAAGGAAAAACCAAAAGGTCTTCAAATCCACATACATGACCCTCTCTGTGTGAAACGTATCCAAAAACAAAGCTCCAAAACTATACCCAAGCTACTAGGATGTTTTACAGCATCTAGGGTGAAACATAACTTCAAAGAAGCTCAAACAAGGGTTTAGAAACTCTGATTAGGTCATAACATATCTCATTGTTAGGGTTTCATCCTTATTTTTGCCCATGAATTAGGGTTCTGACATCATATTATCACGTTCCAAAGAAGTTAACTAAAGTTAATCCACTTTATCCATATAGATCATATCAAGGTGTCATAATCGTTATGTTGTGCTAGCTGTCAAACTATATTTTTCATCTTTATTAAGCACTAAGATTAACACATCGTGTAACATGTTTCATTCATATGATCTTATTTCATTGTTCATACTAAATTGCATCATTTACTAGTGAATTCATCACAAGATTAACCAACAATTTCACATTATCATCATTATTCATGTATATGGTTAACCATATATGCATTGCCATCTATTAAACCATCTCTAGGTTTCCATCATATCATGTCTATATATATCATTTTGAAATTAGATCACATCTTATGTATATTATATCATGGTTGTGCTAAAAAAACTTATACAATTGGCTCGCGGAACATGTATCAAAACTTTATATAGTCCAACTGAGGTTCTCCTAACCCATATCATGAGGGTAGTGTCATGTTGAATATTTTAAGTATCTCATAACACAACTTTATCTTTCCTTTATTAGCCTAGGGTTCTCAGATTACCTCATTGGCACTAGTGATAGCTTTTCAAGCTCTAGCCACATTAACACAAACCAAAACATGCCATGACGTTCTCTTCATAGGTCTCTCTCCATGAAACACTATACTTCACCTCCTTGTGTGTATACTACTAGAGTCCTACAAGGAACCACCAGCCCGAGCATGAGGCTTCACAGAAACTAAAAACATAGCTACCTCCTCCAGGTTCTTGGGCTCTCTCCCTCACCCAGATGGCAGGCACTCATATTTATGTTCACATATGCACACATAACCAGCCTCTCTCTGACTCTAGGGTTTGGTTTTCCCAAGGACATCTAGGGTTCAAGAAGACTATAGGAATCATGCATAAAGCGACTCAACTCAATCACTCAGGAGTATTCTAGTTTAGGACATATCATATCACATATATCTCATATTTCTCATATCATGGAGTCTAGGTTCTCTGACCTTCTCCTTATGGGTCTTTCTCTCTCGAGCTAACCACAAAACTGGTCCTAATACTAGAGGTCCTCCTTTGTAAAAGAGCTTGAGGCTCATGTTGACTCACAACCTGTCTTAACTTAACATATCGTATCTCATAAAAGCCTATTTACTTGCATCATCAAAACTTATCTCAAATCCTCAAAACTGAACTTACATCCTTAAAGACAAACATAGATCATCACAACTATCTTATATCATCTATATAAGACTTACATCATAACATCAAAACTTATTTCATCTATTCCATCCATCATATATTCTAACAAGGCTCTAGACATCTAATCTAGAACTACTCTCTTCTAGACTAATGTCATTCACTTTCACTTAGGTTGCATGACCACCTCCTACTTGTACATGTGTGGGGACACATTTTTTAATACATATACATATTAAAATATTATATAGTTTTTCTACGATAAAACATGTGTCAGAGAAAACTATCAAGGTTCGATCCGATTAGAATCCAAAACCAAATCTGGAAACGAGTGCCCCCACACATAGTAGAGAGTCCAGTGTCATGAAAACTAGTGAAAAGGGTGAGAACAAGGGGTAGACTAGTGTAGCTACTCTAGACAACGTGCACAATATGTCTAGGGTTTCTCTTCCCTTGATGCACGTCATTTCCAAATAGTGCAACGTCCCATACCGCTGGACCACAAGGAAAGAACGACATCTAAGGACTTGCTACTCAACAAGCACCAGTCTAAACCTAGTTCTCATACATCTAGGTGCTAACCTAGAGGCTAGGTCAGATCTAGTCTCTAAAAGACGACTAATCTAACCCTAAAAGATTATTAAGGTTCAAGGTTATTTAGTTTTGTGTTGCATAATGAGAAAATGTCAGGTTTTTCTATTGTTCATGCTCTGATACCACTCGTGACGTCCCCAGATTTTCTAAAACTTAATCTGATGTGTGACATCCAAATTGAAACCCTCACCTCAGCGAGAATCCCAATTTAAACATCCCACACTAGGCTAAGAAGGAGAAAATCAAGGGAGTCAGAAGGAAACACAGTAGCACATGTACATGAACAATAATAAAACCATACACACATGGTCACCATTCAACATATAATTACAACATGAATTGTTACAACATTTGATATTACACATTGAATAGCAAACTTATACATATACATGTGCTACCACTAAACTACAGGATCTTAAGACAACAGGTCCACCTGTACATCAGCTCGCTACATAACTCTCACTATCCTGGATCTTTGAGAGCATAACCACAACCTAAACAAAAGATTACATGCGGTACACGTCAGCACAATATTCAAGAATATTGTACTGAGTACGCCTACGTGTCTTTCATATACCTCTCATCATATCTTGGCAATAAGATAAAACGAATATACTTGGCAGTAACAGAAGAATATAAGAAAAGTGTATACTTTCACAAAGATATTCATTAACAAAAGAGAACACATATTTTAAAATTATTTTCCATTATATCTCAAGGCCTTTATGATCACTACCAAAGAGTTGGATCATATGTACACTGTGACCACTACCAAAGAGTTGGGTCCAAGCACACTACCAAAGAGTTGGTGCTCCCATATGTACAATGTGACCACTACCAAAGAGTTCGGTCACTTCCAAGCACACTACCAAAGAGTTGGTGCTTTCATATAACAGAATAGAGATATTATGTTTGATGTGTTCATAAAAGTAAGTATAGAAAACCAACCAATATATCATACAAGAACAATCATTTCAATCAATACCATATGCCAAGTCTTTACTACCATATAACACAAGCAAAATGTATAATAAGCCAAGTAAGAGGTAATGGCGTACCTTGATCAAGAAAGACACACCTAATCACATTCTTGATGTCATCTATCCTTTTCAACCCTGATTAAGACAAGATCACATATTCCTCATCAGATTCTCATCATCTTACATCTCATCTTAACCCTAATTATGTTCATTAGGGTTTAGCTTATCTCTTTAGGATATTCTCATGATTACTTGTATTCTTGTCTTATATTTATCTTCCTGATGTCATTTTCCAGATTATGGTTCATCAACTATATATATACACGTGTCACATTATTATGTGAACATTATGTCACTTTCATTAACCATATTAGGGTTACATCACATGTATTAAGGGTGCTCTTCATATAACATGAATTCTATGCATCATCATGATCTCATAATTAAATCTGAGGTTCCAAATAAGGATATGAGCTTACTCTATAAACTTCATCATTTATTGATCATCAATGTATTAATTGCATTTTATTTAGGGTTAAAAGCCCTAAATGGAAACATTAAGCAAATTACATGATTTCATACATCAACATGGCCATAACTGACATCATATGCATTAAAGGCATGGTTATGGACTTACTGGCATTTTCCCATAATTTTAGAACAGCGTTTGATATTTATTATCCATTAAACATGCATTATACATATTACATGATATCACTATTAATAATGCATCAAAAGTCTAATATTATCATTTAACTGTATTCTACTCATTTTTCTGAGAATTTTGGTACTTTACTTGTATTTTTCTGATAAGCGATCTATTTACTATGAATTTTGTAAGATCTGAACATTTTTTTAGATATTTACCTTCTTCGGCCAATGGAAGTTTGCCACATGTCCTTGTGGGGGCACGACACCCAGCTCTTGGCCTGCGCTAAGCCGGCGGTTCATTGGATCTCGTTTGGGGTCAATTGGTTGGTTCAAATGTTGGTTTGGAGGGCGGCCCACTCGCTCTTTCTTTCTTTCTCCGCTCAAAGTGTGATCATCCTCGAATCGTTGGTTCAGCGCTCTCTGCAATCTGGCTGCCGCTGCTCCAAGCTGGACTCCGGTGAGTGGTTGCTTCGGTTCTGGTCTACTCAACTAGTGATAAAGCCTCCTGCAGAGCTCCTCATCTTCACAGTTCCTCACAAACTCCTCCAAAGCTCCCTGTCCTGGAGCCGTCGGCAAGGCCGCCACTGCAGGTATGTCCTCGACGAGAGATCGATCGCCCACTACTACTCCTCGATCTCTTTTGACTACGACACACAGTCTCCTCTCTGATTGCATTCTCATCCCAGCTGGTGACTCAGCGCATGTCCTCCTCCTTGCGAGTCTGCACGGGTGCTGTCGCTTGCTCCCGGTCTCTAGCGCTTCCACGTTTCCACACTTTAGGGAGAAGCTAGTGATCGGTCGGGCCTCTGACAATCTTCTACAGCCACTTCTAGATTCATCTTCCCCTGTTATCCACCAGTGGCATGGAGGCTGCTTCTGGATCCTTCACCTTCATTCTGCGCTCCTGGGATGGGAGTCCATAATGCAAGCCATGTCGTGGCTTGGACCTCTAGCGACGGGATCCATCTCCAACTTCTATGCCCGGTTGCACTTCTGTTGTGGCATGTGTGAGCGTCGGTCTGCTATTACTCTTAGATTAGGCTGGCGGTGACTCCTCTTCTAGGCATCCATGCTACCAGCTAAGGAACTCATCCTCAGTGAGCTCGTCGCCAACAACCACCATCGTAGATGAAATGGAAGGAACACTTCACATACCCCAAGCTTGCCGTAGTGGAGAAATAGCGAGAAAGGGAAACTTGTTCTCTCTACTAGAGTGGTGAGGCAGTTCGCCCAAGGGGTCAAATTGAAGCTCATGGCACTACGGAGCCAACTGCTCAGTTAGTTTCCATTTTGGAACCACGATCACCCACAAACCGGTGATCGCAGCTTCCGGTTCCACTCATCCACAATCATGTTTAACTGGTCTAGAAGGCAAGGTTCTGGTCACTGGATCCAACTCGTCTAACGATGTCCATGAGGCCACGATGCAAATCTGTGGCTCCTCATCCTGGTGAGTGTGTGACACTTCCCAATTAGAACTTAGGCAGGTCTATTAATAACTAATTATGCCCATTATTTCACAAGGATCAAACCCACATAACTCTCTCTAGGATACTACAATTGCCACCAAAATTTAACCATAGCTCCATCATCACTCAAGATACATTCGATTCCAAAATTATGCTCCATCACATTTTGTTTTTTGGCGTTTTAGGTACAAGTGAAAAGAACAAACAGTAAAGTGACATATGTGGAATTAAATATGAATTAAAGTTCAAATGAGGATTAGTTAGAATTTTCTCTCATATGGATAGAAGTTTAGTAATCCAAGTTTTTCAAAGGTATGCAAAAAGTTAAATTTTTATTATAGCCTTTCAGTTTAGTTGGTAGAATTTGATAATTATTATTGATTATTTGTCAAACCTTTGATCTGGAATTGGGATAACGGTTCTGACCTCTTGATCTCCCTTAATTGGGGGTTACTGGGAGGCGGGGTCATTACAGTCGGTATATTGCATGTTTATTATCTCTTCGTTCTAAGATGAAATCACTGTAATATGGTATCTTATATTCTTTGGCTAACCAGTCGCTCCATTGTTGTCACAGTATCACTACAGAGTCATCAATGGTTGGAACATCTATAAGTTCGTCATATGAACTTCTAGATCCATATAGTATTACTCAATTTTATAACATCAATATACTCAGTTTCTATTGTAGAAATATAATTGATGGCTATCATTTCGGGACCCTTCCAACTAACAACATTTTTATAAAGAGTGGGACCTGATAGTTGGCCCACTCAATGGTACAAACATGAGCCATAAAATATTTAAGCAGCGGAAAACATAACTATATACAAAGTTACAAAATGCTTCCACATACATAACTTTCTTACCCTAAGGGTGGTACATAAAATGAAAAGGTTACATATATATATATATATATATATATATATATATATATATATACACACACACACACATAAGCCCATATACAGAGGATAACAAGGTTGTCTCAAGTTTTCCTTATGTCCACCAATTAGCTCACAATCATCCTTAGCCTCTGCCCTATAAAGAACCTACACCTGGGTGGAGGGAACACCCAGAATAATAGGAAAAAAGGTATGTATAAGCAAAAGGATGTACATCAGAAGATTAACTAGGGAATAAGTTATTTTAAAAGTAAATTTAAGATGTTCCCAATAGAGAGGGGGCCATTAAGGCTAGGTAAGTTTCAATGAGAAATAACAAGAGAGATTTTTTAAAAGAATGAGGCAGCTGAAATGAATAATTAATATCACAATTCTTACCATAATCAACAATCCAATCACATAAATATTTTCATGTCGATATATTTGACTAAAGTAACTATGGTAGGTCCACTACACCACTGAGTCAATGGCCTAAGTAAAATGGGTGGAAATAGCACACCCTAGGCAGAAATAGCATGACCCTATATAAAAAGATGTGGAAAGACGCACCCTAGGTGAAAATAGACGTGCCCTAATGGTTACACATAAGTGTCTACTATATTTAATCTAGTTGAATTATCTAACATGCATAAATAGAATGGAAATATTCAATTTTCAAAAACATACATGGCATAATTTAGGCACAAGATCAGGTGGGGTCACTGACCCAATTCAACATGATAAAGTAATTTCATAAGAATAACAATAAGTCCAATTGAGAGTATATGATTTGTCCAGCAAATGGAACAAGGGCAAGTATTTCAAAAAGCTACCTCATTATGGGAGAATTTTGCATATAAATGCCCAGTTATAAATAGGGAGGAGTACATACTTAATCTTCATGACTAAAGGTTAAATCAATAAGTATACTTGGTCCCCTTAGTTTAGTAGTCATCCTACGAACACATTACATATGTTAGGCATACCAAGTGATCATCTATTGACACATTAGGATTTTTAACCTCATTAGTTTTACATGTGATTCCTTAGATATATATTTAGTTCTAATGTCAAGTTTCAATCACACAAGTCAAAGTGTGTTGATTTTACATATGTAAGTGAGTAATAATACACATTCTCCCCATGTTAGGTATTTTAATACTGTTCTCTCCCTGAATATCTTATAGGTCGAAAGGTCAACTAGTCTAGGGACATGCATTACATGTGTTTATCAATTCTAGGTTGGGGTACAACATTTAATCGTGTATATGTATGCATGGTCACATACATATGTATGACTCACAATCATTAGACATTTTATCATGGGTGACTTAGATGTATATACATGTCATTATCATATAAATTCACTAATGGACATTTTAGGTCAAATTTCAAATTTAATGCTTTGATATACATTCCTTATAGTCACAACATCGACATACTTTCACATTCCCTTTCTAGATAGGAGATATATTATTAGACAATGAATTTACCAATGAACTTGAGGTATTGTTTCCTAGGCTTGTAACTAGGTTTAGCACACCATACTACCTCATCTATATAAGTGTGTTCCTTTATATAGAACATTCAATATATGGAGACAACTAATTCTAGGTTTGTCATGTATACTAAATAACATATGGTAAATCGATTAGTACCCTCTATGATGTAGAAATCCTATACAATTAGGTATAAGGTGTAGTACGTCGATCACCTAACATGTAGACATAGATGGGTCCTATATTTTGATTTTCTTTACTTTTTCAACCCATATGTCTAAGATTGTATAACAAAACTATACATCTCACCTACAGGTCGCAACAACTTCTCTAATCTTGTATGATCATTCATTTGGTCGACTCTTATAGGTAAACATTGCCTCAGGCCCTCACTCTCTTGTCTTCATGACCTAACCATGTTTTTGGTAGGTGGAAGAATGGGAGTACATCTATGGGCCAGCAGTTGTATCTTCTATTCGTGGTGACAGTTGCTTGCTGGGGATGTTTGTAGGTTGACTACATATTATAGATGAGCCAGATTCAGTGGCTACTGATGAAAAGACTTTGATGGTGGTAGCTAGGCTATGGTGGGCACAAAGTGGAGGAGGGACGGAGTTGGTGGTGTTGTAGAAGCACAAAAGAAATACAATATGAAGGCGAGGTAAGGTAAGCAGGCAAGGGGTGTTGTGTGGAGATGCTCTGTGGCAATATCTGTATAGGATCTCATGAACACTGGAGATTGACATGGTATTTGAATGTCTTGATTCCATGGTCAGTCCCTACAATGGTGGCAGGTTGGCCTTCCTTTCCAGTCAACGTCGGGGAGAAGGAGGGTGATGGCTGGCGATGAGAAGGTGGTGATGAGATCCTTGGAGATTCCATAGGTGATATTCAAGTTGTGTGGAAGGTGGAGGCATGTTCGGGAGTGGCGTCGATGTTGTTGATAGTGGAGAAGGTCTCAGAACAGTGGCTACTAAGGCTTCATGTCCAGGAGGTGATGTCAATATAGATGTGGGGATCAACATTGGATGGAGAGAGGAGGGTGGTTGAAGACCACGATGCTACTAGCGACTTTGGTACCACAAAAGGGATTGATAGTGGTGCATTAGAGTATCGAAGAGGGAGGGGCATAGGTGGCAGAGCGTGATGGGTTCTGGCAAGGTCAAAGATAATGCATCGTTTAGGGTTGTAGGCAGCCACAAAGGAGAAGTAGGATGTAGAAGTTGCGGCATCCAGGGAAGAACCCACATTGGTGATGGCTCCAAGGTCAGGTGCAAAGATGTCTTGTTGTTGATCTGTTGGCTCAGTAGGCTGTCGGGTTTTAGGCATTGGGGAAAGGAGATGATGACATTTTGTTCTGACCAGGGGAAGCTTGCAAAACCACTGTGGGGTGCAACCACACCCCTAGCAAAGACCGGCAGTAGGCTCTTCTCTGTCGAGCTACTGGGTAGATAGGTAGGGTTTACACGTGGAAGTTATGGAGTATTGGGTAGCAGCTAGGATTTGGAAAGGATAGGATGTTGATGGAGGATATAAGGAGATGGAGGAAGAGAGGAAGGGGATATATGAGAGGGTGTGGATGGTCATCATTCAAGGGGTAAGATGTCGGTTACCAAAAGGGGTGTCGTCAGTTTTGAAAAGGGTAGAATGGTGACATCACATGTGAGACAGAAAGGAGTAATGCACACAAGGCATTATAAGGAGCTAATTAACGTCAACTTAGTTTTAATTGGTGGCATTGATATATTTTAGGGTTTGTACATTCAATCAACTAATTAAGAGGGTAATGGAAGTCCAATTGACTTGAAAATAAATGCCTATGGTAATTAGGGTGAGGAATTTGTTTTTGGCCTCAAATTTACTTTTTGAAATTGTCTTCTATAATATTTCATTACTTGCATTCTAATAATTCATTTAACTTATTTCCTTTAATAATACCAATGTGTCACAATTTCTTATATTAATTTAGTTTCTTCATCCTTTACTCTTACTAGTATTCTATAGGATCAAACTTCATTATTTATTTTTATTATGATTATTTTACATTTAAACCCTTCATGTGGTTTATATTTGTGAAGCATGTTGAAACTAAGTTTCTAATCATAATATAATTGTTGAGAACAATGATTTATTTTATTTTGAAAAAATGGTTCTAAGGAAAGAGGAGGGATGAATAAGATATGTAGAGTTGGGTATGTTATAATTTTTCCTTTTGAAACATATTTTATTGTGATCATATTGTCATTAAGGAAGCTTGGATTGATATAACCCTTTACATCCAACTATTCCTTTTATTTCTATCCATATTGACTACCAATCCATCCTTAAAAAATTCAAAAGTATTAATGGATATCTTAATGACATTCCAATAACCCTTATTGGATTTCAATATTATCTTGTCATGTCCAACACATACAAGATTATATGGGATAAGTACAATTATAGCATTCATGATAGATCCATTGCTATATCCTATTGCATCTTAATTATGTCATTTCAATTATTCATAAGAATTGGAACTTATGGTTCATGAGAGACTAATCTGGATTCTCTCTCATTGAATCCTTCATGTGTTGAACTCTTTCAACACATTGCTATTGTATGTGTTCAAAATTCCATTATGAAACATTCAAGAACTATCTCATAGGTCTTGATCCTTATCTCATAAGATGTTTCACTTAACCCTTCAGTGTTGGAGGAGTTTTCCATGCCAAATTTCAATATTCACAATATTGAGACGTTATTCCTCATCATATGTGGAATATTCATATATGCTCCCACTAAATCTTTTATAATCACATACTTCATCTTTTATCTTGATTCAAGTCATACTCTTTGAATATCTTGTAAATTTAAAAGATCCATCCTCTGAGAAGCTTGTTTCAATCCCAGATTGAACTTTGTAGTTTATAGACCTTATCTGCATTCTTAAAGTTATAAAATCCTTTAGGTTGTGTCACGTAGACATCCTATGATGTATTCCATTCAAGGAATCTGGTTTTTATCTTCATATGCCAAATCTCTTAGTCTATATTAACTACAACAACAAGCATGACAATTGGTAAAGGAAATTCTGTCATGTTCAAAAACTTGGAACTGATTTGAAAACCTATTCAACCAATATGTCCTATTATGCTGTCCACATAGATCTTTGTCACAAGATCCTATTTCACCCTTTAGGTATTACCCCTTTAAGTGACTCTATCAAGGTCCTACCTTTTTAGCTTACATGGACCCCATAATGGCCTTGATCCATTATTCAAATCATAGTACTCAGTAGCTTCTAGTTGATTAGTTGGCTCATCTTATTATGACCAACCTGTATGAGTTGTTGGATTCACAATCCTCCAATCTCAGACATGTTCTACTAGAACTATTTTGTTTTGGGTTATATGATGAACTCAAGATTCCCCAACAACTTGTGATTCTCTTAGTTCTCATTGTACCTCTTTGTTGACCTTGAACATTTTGAGTTCTACTTTTGCTCCCACTCATTCCTTAGGAATTCAGTTTTCCTATCAACAAAACAAATTTTGTTATTGGATTGGGATTAATAGTAAGATTCAACAATTATGGTTTGTGGATAAACCTTTTTAAGAAATTGATTTCTCAATGTAGATTTCAATCCCTTAGACATATTAAGACATTCCCAAATCATATCATATATGATGTCTTACAAACCATTTTTATGGCACATTATTTAGTGATAGGTATATATTAGTGCGGAAATAAGAAGACTTGATTAATTGATAATTATATCATGACTCATCATGATATAATTCCTTCATTCTAACACATCACCATGTTTAGATGGATTCGACTTGTGATACACTATCATAGTACTTTCTTTGAAGGTACTCAAGGTATTGATGTAGAGTATTTCATTATTTGATCTCATCAATGTTTCTTAATACTTTCATCAAATCCATACTTTATTTATAATCTCCTTGAACACTTCAAGAGATTTATGCTTCTATTTTACTGAGTACATTTCATCATATTATTAGTAAATGAAATGAGATGTGAGTACTTATCTATAGCAGTCATTCCATAAGATCTTCATGCATCACATGTATGAGGTATGATGGAAAGCTTATCATCCCACTACATCTAGTGAAGGATGTTATTTCACATTATGCATAAGTAAGATTTTCATATTTCCTCAGGTTCAATAACCAAGGGAATCTAGATTAGCATCAATATGTATTCTAGACATGCATTTCTTATATGTACGCCCAAGATGAATATATCTAACGATAATCTTGAGTAATCAATTATAATCCTTTGGCATTTAACATTATAAACATTCATCTCAAAATATTTTATACAAATACCATTTAGATGATTGGGCATTTCCATTCAAGATCATATCTTTGAAACAAAAACAATAATATCTTACTTTATTGATTTATCATCCTTGTCATACAAGTTGCTTTAAAGTAAATGTTTTTATTTATTGGCATGATGAAATAGCAGTTTTGCTAACTCCATTACATGTGTTGGTCTAAGATAAATTTAAATGTAGGCTAAAGCTTCCACAACACTTGCTCCACCTTGTCCATCATGGTCCTTCCATAAAGGGATTTACTTCTTATCATATCATGCAAATCAAGTATGTTAGATCTCTGCTTGGTATCACATACCATATTGAAGAAGTAATCAAATTTATCTTTTAATGTTTATACTTAAAGTGGAGGTCTCGGTGCCTTCCTTCTTCTTATTTAGTTCCTCTAACTAGAGTGGGCAATTTCTTTTCCAATGGTCAGGCTAGTGACAATAGTGGCAATTGACTCTTACTTTTTTCACACTTCCCTTTGCTTTAAGATTTGAAGACTTGGGCTTCTGGGTAGATTTAGAACTCTTCTTAGCTTTGCCTTAGTCTTTGGACATCCTCTTTGTATTATTTATCATAATCACATACTTGGGCTTATCTTTCTTTATTTGTGTCTCACTTGTTCTCAACCTGCCCAACAACTCTATCAATGGTTTGTCAAAGTTGTTCATGTTGTAATTCATGACAAACAAACTATATAACTCTAGCAAGGATTGCAGAATCACGTCAGTGGAAAACTCTTGGCCCAAAGGGAATCCTAGTCTAGCTAGGTTCTCCACATACCCAATGAGCTTGAGTACATGAAAACCTATTGGATCTCCTTCTACCATGCTACATTTGAACAGTTCCTTGGAGATATCATATCTCTCTTGTCTTGTATGATCTTGGTACATGTTCTTGAGATGCATGACCATTTCAATCACACCCATATTCTCATGTTGCCTCTGCAACTCATAGTTCATTGAGGATACCATCAGAAACTTGACATCCACGACGTCTTCAATATGCTTCTTATAAGCATCTTTGTCAACCCTTGGTGCATTTTGAGGTGGTTTCTCTAATCCTAGCATTTCCAAGACGTAGAGCTTGCGCTCCTATGTAAAAATTATTCTCAACATCCTGAACCAGTCCTAGAAGTTGTTCCCAGTTAGTTTGTCCTTCTTAAGGACTAATCACAGAGAAAAGTGATTGTTGTTCATTGCCATTTAATTCTACAAAAAAGTTTGTAATTTTGTTAAAAACTCGTTTTTTATTTGATTTGATTTGATCAAATTTGGGTGATAATAATTAGGTCTTTAATTAATTAGTGTTCTCATTATTTTGTTCAAATTGACAACCCTCAAGAATCAATTTGGAAAATTGTAGTGAAAATTTATAAGCCAAGATGTAAAATGATTCATTTATTACATGGCCTACATTGTCGTACATAATCAACCATTAAGGTAGGCAATCATGCCAATTGCATCATATGCAACTCTTGGATATATCATATGCACAACTCCTTATCATAATCATCTGCATGCTTTTGGGCCCAGACGCTCTGAGAATCACCAGTTAATCCTGACCCAATATCCAATACGATAATAATGCACCCCGCTTTGGCAGAGCCTACATAACTACCATCACGCTTCTCTGAGGTAGATGGTGCACCACGCTTTGGCATAACCTACGCTTAGTCGAACAAGCTTTTCATGTGTATTTCTATTGGAAAGTATCTTAGACTTAATATTTTATTTGAGGGAGTTTACATATATCATATATATACATATAATGTATTCAATCACCACATATACAGTATGTATCATATACATGCTATATCCTACAATGTAAACATGCAATATAAAACAAAAGGTGATGGCTATGGCCATATCTACTTGTATTTCCTTGCAAACTCAAGTAATTACTATCTACTTGTAATTCCTTACAGACTCAAGTAATTACTACCGCCCAGGTCAATCATCAAATCACATGTATGAACCTGTTGTTGGTGTAGATTTGTGATTGCCAATCTGGGTATATCGGTTCAACCCTTGAATCAGTCATCTCATCTTTTTGTTGGTTGGTTGGTCATCATGAACGGTCGTCTAGTGTCCTGTCCAACCAATGTTTGGACTCCTTTCAAATAGTTGATTGGGCCCACTAGGTGGTTGCCTGGTTCCATCATTCTATCCTCCATGGTCCTCCAAACGGTTGGCTTGTCTCACAAACTGGTCGTCTCTTTTGGCGATCATCTTCTTCATCATTGCTAGATAAAGAAAACTATCATACTGATACTTTATTACATTGCATGAGAAACCCCGAGTTACATTTGAGGGGAGAAAAGGTAGAAAAGAATTAACTTTACATTTGGAAGAGAGAGGTAAGGTTTTGTATGTAGACCGAAATAAATAAGAATAAAACCAAACCATCCAACCATACATAGATATTGGGTATTCTCCATTACCACACTACACATCCACCATCAAACCCATTTTTAGGGCGACATTCATAAATTGCATATATATATATATATATATATATATATATTTTTTTTTTGGGGTTATGTGGTCTTTGGTTGGATACGAATATGAGATAGATTAAATATTCTCATCATATATAATAAATAAATGATTGAATCAAAAATTTGATCATATTGATTATCCTAAATCATAATAAATTGGCGTGGCTCTGATACCACTATTGGGAAATACAGGCATAGAGTATAGAAGAAGAAATAAAAATTGTATCTATTTGTATTCCCATAACAACAAGATCATGTCAACTACTATGAAATAGGAAGGATGGTTTAACGAGTTATATCTGGTCCTGGAGCAAGTCTAGAAACAACAACTCACTTCAATGCAATTGTAAACTAGTTGACCTTGGATGATGGTTGTGCAGCTCCTGGTCTTCACCACGAACAATGAACAAAATAGCTTCTGCAATGACTCCTGTGGTTTGGCCACAGACTGCATGTTGACTTTGCTCTCTTAGCAAAATCCAAAGGACTCCTTCCTCTAGAGTACTCCACATAGACCAACTAAAACTCCTGTCATTCAACTAGAACATATGGGAAGGAGTTGTCCCTCCCATTGGTGTACTAGTCACCAACTTTCTCTCCCACTAACAATGATCCTCAATTTTTCTCCCCGATCTCTATCCCTCTATTGTTGGGTAGGACTTTCTTGGGCTCTCTTAGTTACTACAACCATAGAGGACAAAAATTGTCAGAGGAACTGATTCTCAGTTGTTTGTGTTGTTATCCTCCAGGAAGCCCCTAGTACCCCTCTATTTATAGGCAGGGATAGGGCCATGGTTCCCATTTTGTAGGGGATTTGTGCGGGAGTGGAAGGAACCCAAAGATTTTGAATTTTCACAACCTGCGACCACCAAAATGATCTTCTGGTGACCCAGACACTTGTTTGGTCATGCGAGACGGTCATCTTGTAGTTTCCAAATCACACAAATTTGGCAATTCGATTCCAATTAATATCACATATTAATTCCTTGCACTACAAGTAATGTGCAATTGAACAAGTTCAGGAAACATCCAGAACCTTCGTTCGGTCCCAACCAGTCTGTATGACACATACGAGAAGCCTGTCTCACCCAGATGGATGTCTAATGAGTCGAGCTAAACCGATCAGTTCAATCAGTCATTTCATAGAATAGAACTTAGCCAATTCGATTTCTCATCAGCCTGATGTCCCAAACGGCCATCTCAACTCTTGACTTGGTTGTGTGGTACCCCAAACGGTCATCTCACTTGGTGATATGGTCATCTGGTAGTACAAACATCATAGACAACTTATTTGTTGAATGAATTGATTACCTAAACACTTTAGTAATAAATCCAATCATCATTTAAGATAAATTCCTCTTCTAGATGAGTTCTTTTGTGTTTGACCTTATAGGTCCAATATCACATTGGCAGTGAATGTCCATAACTAGCTTATGACATCACAAGCAAGGAGTGGGGCCTAGTCGCACATTAGTGCTACCCTAATGAATCGAAAGTTGGAGAACAACTTCAACCTACAATTTGTGTAAGGTGTTGTAGTGATTGTATAATTCCTTTGTCATTGATATCTAAGATGAAATCGAGGCATGAAACCGCCATCCTCTCAACGTTCAATCCAAGTTCCTTGAACCAAGAGCAAATTGTCTGAGATAATATGACCACAATATCATATATTGATTCACATGTGCATGCACATGCATTTCTCAGTCTCGCTTATCAAGTGTCCAGGATATCATACTCCACTAGGAGGGGCAAATCCCATATATATCACTCATAGTCTATCCCGATGTGTCAAAATCACCCAATCATCACCTTTATAACAACCCATGTTTTAGGATTGTGTTTGATGATGTCAAAGCATACCCAACAACATGTGATGAATGCAGTGATTTTAGGTCTAAGAATCACAATCACCACCTTCACTATGAAAGATGACTATGACCACCAATGATGGCTTCCATGTATCACTCTCAAGGTGGGTCTGTCTGATACACTGTTCTCTAACATGTATATGTGTGCTTGGTTTGATATTGCCATATCATGACTAGTGATATTTTTAATCAACTAACCCACAATCTGATCTTATGTGTTATTGTTGTCTATCAACCTTCCAAAATAACAATCGATCATGGACATAATGAGAATAAGTATATGTACTCTTAACAACTATGTGATCTCATTTCCCCAAGGCTAATACTTGAAGACATACGCCATTGAGTACTATTATTCTCTAGAAATTCATAATATTTCATCATTATCTCATAATTGAGTGAAACAGAATGAATTGGAAGCTTGCCTTTATAAGTATTAATCAAATCTTTTATGGTTTATTCCATGTTAATCATCACATGACTGGCTCTCTGGGCATACCTTACCAATACGTATTGTGATCAGTCCTTCAGAAGGACAAAATGAGATAATCTGCCACGTCTGATTTAGGACTTTGAGAAGTATTATTAGTAGTGAGCAAAAGCTCTATGTCCTTGAAAGACCAGATCCATAGGAACCCACTCCAAATGCGCCCAAGGCTGAAATGGATGCTTACTGGAAGCATGCCAATGATGCAATAGACATTTGAGTACCTTATGCTATGCTGTATGAACTATGAGTTGCATAAGAAACATCATGGACATTCTTGAGATGGTAACACATCTTAAGAATCATGTAAAGCAAGAAAGGTATAATGTCTTCAAAGTGTTTTTTGAGTGCAAACTAACAGAGGGAGATCTAATAGATCCCCATGTGCTCAATATGATTGGGCATGTAGAACATCTAAAGTGACTGGGATTTCTTTTAGGTCAAGAGTTGGCCACGGATATGAATCTACAAATCATTGTATGAATCATACAACTCGTTTATCAAGTATAACTACTTAAGTAACTTGGCTAAACCTCTATCAGAACTACTTGGCATGTTGATGCCAAAGTTAGGATGAAGAAGGATAAATCTATGATGGTGATCAGTAGAAGTGAGTCTAAGGGAAAAGGCAAGGCCAAGAAGTGTTCTGAGGCTAAATTGAAGTCCAAGTCTTCTACACTCAAGATAAGGAGAAGGGTAAGTGCAAAAGGAATCTTTCCTTTTCACTTAAAGGAACAAAGGAAGAAGAAAGAGATAGAGATCTCTACTTTAGGACCTAATAAGAGGTAAGCTAGAGCTATACGGAGCAGGAGTTGCTACCACTACAGTTGTAATTTATCATTTATGGGCTTGTAATAGAATTAGTGAACTGCTATTATGTACCATCCATTGATGAAACCGTCATGTATCTTTTATGGACAAGAATTGATGTGTTATGGCAATGCCCTATGTCTCATAACCTATACTTGATAGTTATAAGACAAATGTGTATGACACATATACTAAATGACTCAATGACTCAAACAAAGAATACCTATAACATTATCATACAGAGCACATAAATGAGAAGTGCATTTCTAGAATCCATATGATGGTTATCTAGACTCTTTTGGTTATTGAACCAACAGAGACATGAAAGTCCTATTTATTGGAAAAAATGACCAAAGCATCTTCACTAGATGTCGTGGGAGAGCGACTATTCTATTAGGGCTCATACATACTAATGTATATCGACCTTTTAGAATAAGTGCTAAACGTAGTTACAAGTACCTCATTAATTATTGATTCTATCAATAGATATGGAAGTTTGTATTTAATAAAATACAAGTATTAGATATCTTGAAGTGATAAAGGAAATTATGAATGAAGTATGTAACTAACTTGGTAAAACTATTAAGATACTTCTATTTGATCGCATTTGAAATATTTTAAACCAAGAGTTTGAGAACCTTCTGGGAGATCATGATAATGTATCATGATGAACTCAACTTGAAAAACAATAATAGTGTATCAGAAAGAAGGAATTATACATTGTTAAGTCGTGGTGCGATTATCAATACATCTAGCTAATCTTCCAATTTTCTTTTTGGTATATGTTTTACACTAAAACTGTGTGCCGTCTAAAATGGTTTAAAAAGAAACATATGAGATATAGCATGGGAGGTGTCCTGATGTATCTTTTATAGTGATTAGGGATGAATGCTTATATAAAAATCATTTCTTGTAAATCATTTTCCACAAATCACATATATGTAGTTTTGTTAAAAATAGTACCTTATCCCAATCTAGCAACAAAGTTGTTTGTTGATATGGATGGTTGCATTCCTGAAGAGGAACTTAGTTCCAAAGGAATCAGTGGGAGTAAAAGTAGAACTTGAAATGTTCAAGACAAATAGGAAAACATTGAACCTAAATAGGTACAGTAGGAACAAGGAGAATCACAATTTGTTCTGGAATCTCAAGTTCCTCATGTAACACACAAGACTCATAGTTCTAGTAGAACATGCCTTGAGATTGAAATATTATGACATCTTATGGATCAAAAGGTGGTGAGTTGGTCATATATGATGAGTCAACTACCTACCTAGAAACTATTGGGGGACCAGAATCTAAAGCATGGTTGTAGGCCATAAAATCCAAGATGGAGTCCATGTAAACAAACAAGGTATGACCTTGGTGGATCCACCTGAAGGAGTAAAACCCATAGGGTACAATTGGGTTTCAGGAAGAATACCAACATGGAAGGGTAGATTGCTTGCAAAGAGTTTCAAACAAGTTCAAGGTGTTGAACATGATGGAGTCTTTCACCAGTTACCATGGTTAAATCCATCAAGATCATGCTTGCAATTGTAGCTTAGTATGACTGTGAGATTTGGCATATGGATGTTAAAACTGCATTTCTTTACTGGAATAATTATGATGATGTATAGGTGACACAACCTAAAGGTTTTACAAATCCAATATTGCAAATGAAGTCTTTAATCTACAAAGGTCAATATATGGATTAAATTAAGCATCTCAGAGCTAGAAATTTCAATTTGACAAGACAATCAAAGGATTTGACTTGAGTCAGGATGAAGATGGAATCTGTGATTATAAGAGCTTTAGTGTGAGCATATTTATATTCCACATAATGGTGGGGAATAATGTCTTCATCCTACAAATACTAAAACTTGGCAAAGAAAGCACCTTCTCTATGAAGGGTTTACGTGAAGCATCTTATGTGATAGGAATTGAGATCTATAGAGATAGATCTAGAAAGCTTCTCAGTCTAAGAAAGAGCACATACATTGGAAAAATATTGAAGGGGTTCAACATGTAGTACTCAATGAGAGACTACTTGTCCATGTTCCATGGTGTTAGTCTCTCAGGAGCCTAGTGTCCCAGTTCTTGATAAGAACATGAACACATGAATAGATGCCACATGCATTCGCAATTGGATCTATCATATATGTACTCATCATGTTATCTCATATGTGTTGGACATGATGAGAGGATATATATACTTATATAGAAATCTCTTATGTGTTGGACATGACAAGTGGGTATCTGTCAGATCCTTGTGAAGTCACTAGAATATTATAAAGAACATCTTTAAGTACTTGATAAGCACTAAAAGGATTAGTTACTTGGTTATGGTAATAAGGAAGAGTTGGGTGTAAAGGGTTACACTGATGCAAGCTTCCAAAATGACAAACAAAATGATCGTAGTCTAATTATGTTTGACTGCAAATGAGAAATGTAAAATAGAAAGGGTTTCGAGATAATGATAGTTGTTTAAATCTACAATAGAAGCTGATTATCTCTATGTAATGGGAATAGCAGAGGATAATGTATGGATCAAGTTCATGTAGATGAACTTGTGGGAGGTTCCAAACCATTGATGACACAGTTCAAATATTGTGATAATTATGGATCTACTGGTTAGGTTGGGAATCTGAGATAGCATACTATGGAACTTCCATTTCATTTGAGATGTGGTACAACAAAGAGGTGAAACTTGCAAAATATTGAATTGAAGCAAATGTTGCTAAAATCATGATAAAAGCACTTGCACAACAAAAACGTGATGGACATGTTAAGATCACATGGAATAAGATTCATGGGTGATTGGCTCTAAGTGCAAGTGGGAGTCTATTGGTATGTATGCCTAGAGATCCAATCCTATGGTGATTGCAGTGGGCATTAGATACCTGGTTTGATAATAATAAAGGTAATTCCATGTATTATGTTTGTCTCACTCATGAGATGATGACACATACATAGTAGATGTCTAAAGAATGGTGTTACTCCATGACGTATGTCTTCAAGTACATGACTTGAACAATGAGATCATGTGAATGTTAAGAGTATATACATTTTCTTATGTCCCTAGTCAGATATTACTGTGGAAGCAAAATAGACAACAATAATACATAAGACTAGAGTTTGTGTTGACTGGTGATAGAATCTCATTAGTCATGATATGTGATACCAATTCAAGCACACATGTACATGTTAGAGAATAGTATATCAGACATACCCACTATTAGAGTGGTACATGGATACCATGGGATGGTAGTCAGAATCATCTCTCATAGTGATAGTGGTGATTGTGGTTCTTAGACCTGAAGTCACTACATTCATCACATGTCATTCATGTACTTTGACATTATCCACCGTGATTCTAAATAAGGGTTGCCATAAAGTTGATGCTTGGGTTCATTGTGACACATAGAAAAACTGAGAAACATATGACCAAACTCATGTGAGTCAATATATGATATGTGAGCTCACGTCCATCTTAGACAGTGTGCTCTAGTTCAAGGAACATCGATTGAATGTTGAGAGGATGATGATTCCATGCCTCGGGTTAAATGTGGATATCAGAGACAAAGGAACTATATGATCACGGAAACACTGATCATGTGTTGTAAGTTGAATTTGTTCTCCAACTCTCTAAATTACTTGGGTAGCAATGATGTGTTTCTAGACGCCTATCTTTGCTTGTGATGTCATAATTGGTAATGAACATTCATTGTCAACATAATTCTGGACCTTTAGGGTCACACACATAGGATAGACTTGAAATAGGAGTATATTCATGAATGATGTTTAATTTGATTACTAAAGGTGTTAGGTATTCAGTTAAACAATAATAGTTCAAAATTGACTTACTTGACTCTGAAGCAACTGGTTCAAGTGTGGAATCAAGTCAATTCAAATCAATATTGGTTGAACTTTGCCTAAACTAGACATGTGAAACGACCATTTCATTTGTGAAATGACCATTTCACTTGTGAAATGACCATTTCACTTGTGAAATGACCATTTCACAAAGTGAAATGATCCTTTCACTACATGCAGTGACCGGTTCACCATATGGGTCGCTCGATTCAGTTGCCAATTCGATTGGAACAATGATTTATTTTGATGCCATGTTTAGCATTAATCCAATATTGATTACCAATTTGATTCAGAATAGGAAACTACACGAAATGACCAGTTCATGCACAAATTGACTAGTTGTCTATGCCAAGTGACTGGTTCTTTGTGCGTAGTTTCTAGAAAATTTATGAATCCAACCCTTTTGACTCAGATTAGGAACTATGGCCCTGGCCTCTACTATAAATAGAAGGGTATTGGGGGTTTCTCAAACAACAAAGGTTTCTCTAAGAATTGTTTTCCTCTCTGGTCATGATAACCAATAGAGAGCCCAAGTAAGTCCTACCTGATAAAGGTAGGCATAGCATGGAGACAAAACTGTGGGAGAGTGTATCAACTCTAGCAGGTTGACATTAAAAAGGGACAACTCCTTTTGTCTGGCTCTAGTAGCACAATGTGGAGATCCTGGTGGTTTGATGGACTTCTCTAGAGGTGGGAGGCTTCTTCCTCTAGGATAATTCCTTCAACCATCATCTATGGTGGTCATACAGAGGAGGTTGTTGCTGAAAATAGTTTGAGTACTACTGAAGAATGAGCACGTTTTTTTCCCAAAGAAGAAGCATGGTACTTCATCAAGAGTTGTCGTCGGAATTTCTCCAGGACCAGGTATAACTCTTTTTACCTTTCCTTCCTAGATAAATTGTTGTTGATGTGATCTTGTTGTTAAGGGGCATCTTTTCCCACTGCCTTATCTATCACCCCGATTTCCCTACATCATCATGATACATTTGATCACTATTTCATTACCTAGTTAATATGAAGACCTAAATTATCTCTAGGGCTTCATTGTAAACCTTTGGTTGTCACCTCACATATCGAACTAAATATTAATTCCCAAGCTTTGAATATATTGCAAAACTGACCAAATTATACAAGGGGTCCTTTCTACATGCTTTAATCTTAAATCCAAATATCATGAAATTGGATGGAACCTTATGTTAACCATGAATCAATCCTATATTGATTTCATCAATGACTTAATCATGTTTTTCCTAGGTCCCAAAAATTAGAGTGTGACAATACTACCCACCTTTCTGGGAATTTCTTTCTCAAAATTTGGCTAAACTATAGGAGGCTACCCACCTTAGGTTTTCGCATACCTTACATACACTAATTTTTGACGGTTTTCATAAGGTCTCATAGGAAACTTTAAAGTATAACCTTATCATGGATAGCTAACTATGTCTAACAACCTTATCAAACTAGCATGTACAACCAACAAGGAAATCTGTAGGAAAATCTTTAGCATAGGCGACTACTCTTTATTTACTCTAAATTTTTTATTTTATGGATTTTCTATGGAGACATGTACTTTGGTACCTGGGTCTCATGACCTGCACTATTGTGCCTGGGTCACATAACTTGCACATAGAACCTAAGTTATGTATCTGAATCGGCCTACACTTAAGGTCCTAGGCCTGACATGCACATAGGGTCTGGGTCATGTCTCTCTTATATTGTCTTGCACTATGACCTATGTCCAACTCCATTATCTATTGTCATCTTATTAAATATGATCTTAACATGAATTTTAATGCATTCTGACCTCAAGCTCTTACCATGATCTTAAATCTTGAATCTTAATATAATCACATCTTTTATTCTTAATCATTATTATGAATTGTGCTTAGAGATTTGATAGAAATATTTTTTATTATTATTCTTATGAATTTAATTCATGGATCTTCATCATTCTAAAATATGAGCATGACATATCTTTACTTGCATTCTTAAGCAAAAGCAGTAGAGCATGTTACTTTGTTTGACATGTAAAACATAAAATCATGTAATTTACGTAATTATTTTGAGTTATTTTATTAACATGTATCTACTTTAGATCTTACGCACAATAAGGATATAGGTATGAAAGTACAAAATCTTACTTGCATGTCTTATCTTAATACTATTCACAATCACTTTCTTCATCTTATCATGGTTCTCCAGACTAGGTGAATTCAAGGTGATAATAATCACCACTCTCTCATGAACCAATACTTATCCCCATGAATATCGAATAAAACCTTAGTCAAGCAACTTCCCCTAGACTCTTTCTCATGAAAAATCATTTAAAACCCAATATTATAGTGATCCTAGATTATTGATCCATACTATCATGCATCATGTACAACCATATTCTTAAAGCATCCTCATTTATAACCTTAAAGACTTTTAGTCACCTCTATAAATCATCATACCTTAAGCATAAACCCAGTTCATAACATCAATTCCATTATCCTCAAGTACTTTCCTTAACAACCATAATGATTCGGCTTGTGACTGCAATCCCTTCTTGAGATAAAGGTCCTAAGGATATCGAGAGTTATCTATTTCTCATAAACTATATTATGAAAGAGACCTCATCTCCTTTGAATCAATATCAACTTTAAAGCTAAGTCACTCATTTATTTCAAAGATACCTACCCTTGGTATGCTTATTAGGGTCCTAATAGCTATGCAATTAGGCTTAGGTGACCTACCTCAAATTTTTGCTTCACCTTTTTTTGTCACACTCCTGATGCATGCCAGTTAGTCATACATCTAAAGGTTTAATGTCTTATCATATTTAACCCACTTGACATTACACATGTCCATACCATATGAACTAGAAATTGAGACAAGCATAATAAGTATATTATTATGCATTACATTCCCGATACAAAACCCCATAAGCTTGTGTACCATACCAAAAACATCTGGGAAAAAGAGAGGACGTGATATACACAAAAATATAAAGGTGACATAAAAAGTCAAAAGAAACTAGACACTTACCCTAACATGTACCTCAACCTTTATTTCCTGACTAAACCTCTTAGGCTAGATTCTACCATCTTTCACCCACTTCTTTTATAATAAGAGTTACTAAATGTCTTTATAAATATATATAGTCTCACTTGGATTCTAATGGGACAATCTAAACTAAAAATATGAGAATTTTCCTAATGGCCATCTATATTATTGCTCTGATACCATATTGTAACACTCCAATTTTCTTATCATATAAGTGGAAGCTATTTTTTTTAAATTGGGGAGTGGTACTAACATGATATGAAATTACAATAATGATGGATAAGTACCATTACAGACTATGTATGAAATAAATTCTCATCATATTCTTAGAAAAGAAACTTAGCTACATCAAACTTGATAATAAAGTCTATATACTTGATGCTAAAACCTATACTCTGTCTTAATATGTCAGATCGTGTAGATGGCGCCCAACCAAGCAAACCTCTTAAAACTATAGATGAATCCTCTATCATGACCTCTCTTCCTAAAGATAAGTACATGTGGACATCTCATCCCAAGCCATTCAGAAAGGGGAAACTTAGGTTAGAGTAAGTGGCATTAAATTTATAATAAAATAAATTTGAATATACTATAACTAAAAGCTCAACTAATATCTTAAAGCTATAAACTTATATGGAATCGATGTGTCTTTTATTTTTGCAGTTTATCTATGTATGGCCACCACTATATGATAAGTCCTCCACTCTGAAACTAAAGTGTCATCCATGGTGCAACAAGCCTTCTACTAGCACAGTGTGCCCTTTATTGACACTAAAATGTCCTATATGGCGCAGCACACCCTCTGTTGACATTGAAGTGTCCTCTATGGTGCAACACACCCTCTGTTGGCACAATGTGTCCTCTATGACACCCACAATGTATGGCGTAGAGCTCCCTCTAAATCGTCCTGTGACTCTTTGGTGGGGACTTATCCTACAATGTATATAATCAATTTTTTGATGTCATTTTCTATATTTGTTCTTCATTTCATATTTTAAATCTTAATCTCTTATCTCTGAATCTTAATCTTATATCTACGGGTCTGTTATTAATTTCTTATCTCTAAACTTAATATATTATCTTTGACCCTATATGTATGTTCATTAATTCTAAACTGAATCTAACTCTAAACTCTAAACTATGAATTTGTATCTAATTTACTATATAATTGAAATTGGATCTGAGACTCTTATTAGGTATGTGGATCTAATTTATGACTACTCATAATGATTAATCTACATCTGAAATCTAAAATATAGATTCTTATTGTCTGAACAAATCTTAATCTAAAACTCTTATTTAATAGATGACTTAGTTATATTCTAATATCATACATACGACATCTATGTCTAAAGGCTTGAGAAGAATAAATTGAACTAAACATAGAAATTATGAATATCTAAAAGTCGTATAAATCTCAAATACTAGAAATTTGATAATCTAGCGACATAATTCAAGATGAACAAAATCTGATTACTCAAAGTATGGTAGTAATGAAATACTAAAGTCTGAAAGTAACTAAATATCTAAGTTACTTTGAATGTGTAGGTTGAATCATAACAATAATGAAATTCAATGGACTAGACCACTTACCTTGTTTGAGGAGATCCTTAACCTAGTTTGGATTCCTTGGTTCACAACATATTCAGTTGGGCATTAACAAAATTATATAAGTCATGGTTCCTTCTTCCCATTTCTAAATATCATAACCCATCACCTTGAGCTCCTAAACTAGCTTAGGATTATTACTTAGACTAAACAGAATGTTGATCTAAAACCACAATAAAGCCTTAGCATTGAACATATATCAAAACATACATCATATAACTACTATAATCTTTACACTCAAATAATCCAAAAATCATCTTATGTACTAACATGAGCATATACCTCATATATTGAGAGTAAGCCTCATATATGATAAAATATACTAATCTCACTGAATTACTTCTGACATTAGAGGAAAATACAATGAAAATCATTTTCCTTACCAAATATTGCCAGAATTATGTATTGTCTCACAAGTTATAAGTAATTATCTTATATAATGGCCACTGAGTCTCGAGAATCATATAGTGATATAAATACACATTAAACTCCATAAAAATTTAGAAACAGTATAAACAACATATCTTAAGGTTTAGATAATAGTCTCAGATCACCCTTATTAAGGTTTACATCAAAGACCTTATTAAAACTTCAAATAAAAACAATCAAGATTTGAAATCATGTTGAACATATCAAAACACAATTAGTACTAAATTTCCATATAGCTCTTTTTAATGTCAGGAATATGAAGTCGTTTACTATTTTTAATGTTGTCAACATTGAAATAATATAGCTCTTAGTGCATAAAATATGTGTGCTTAAACAACAAGATCATTTGCTGATAATATTTTGAGGATACAGAACACTAAAAATTCTTTCTATTGATACCTTATACACTCAAAACGTATTACAATAGCCTTAGATATGATTTTTAGCAAAAATACCTATTCTAGAGCATTATGGACCATCAATTTTCAATCCAATGACCCAGAGGATATCTTATACTGCTCTCGTGCCTTAACAGATCCTTTCCTAGATCTGGCTAGTCCTAGGCACATGTTTGTGGAAGTGACTTCTCCCTATCCGTTATGCACCCTATGTGCGGAATAGAGCAAGTATGCCGCCTTCTTGCCTCAAAGGCAAGCCATGGCATACAGTGTGGCAACATACGCTACCTTGAACTTCAATGTTTTCCCCTGACAATATATCCTTAATAGTAGGGGTGTGGTTTCCATGCCCTAATTTTTATGGAGAATAAGAATCCCAACCACAGCCTTTGTCGTTGCCATTTTTGTTTGTTCTTTTTGTTGTTAATCTCGTCTCTCCATCGGTTCTGAGTAGAACCCTAGATATGAAATATCTAGTCCCTCATTTTCAAGAAATGAATGATTTTGTAGCATCCTACACAAAGGATCTCGGGCGAGGTCCCCTTCTTCTGGGACTCTATTCATGCCCGGTAAAAATAGGGGTGTTGATTCTCACTAGACCCCTTCGCTCTGGACTAGAGTCTCGGCCGCTCTCCCCTTTTTTATGTTTCTTTCGCACAAAAGTCCAGTTCCTAGAAGTATTTATATAGACCACAATATGAGCCTATTTAGCCTCAAATTTTAGGGTTGTCTACTTTTACCATTATCCTTTCTTGGCAAAAATATTAGGTATAAACTAATCAGATAACCACTCCAAAATTTTATTTTAAGTGACTAATAGATAATTAGTAATTTAATCGCTTAGGTCACTCAATAAATCAATATTATTCGAAATTTCTTCTATAATATTTTATTATAGTTCTCCATCTACTAAAAATATGTTGAGTATGTAGTATTATCATGAAATACTAAATTCCCAAATTTGTACTTCAAGGACCCATGTGTAAATCCTAATTGGTGCAATTGGGATAGAATTGGGTTCTAGGGCACATGGCCCATTCTTTGATCTTCCAAAGGGTCCCTAAGCTTAATCATATTCTTGATTACAAAAATCAAAGTGTGAATTGACATAATTCCTCAAGTGAGGTGTCATCATGATACATTTTATCATTATTTTATTACTTAGTTAATATGAAGATCAAAAATAGCTCTAGGGATCAAAACATTTACTAGAGTCATCATATATCCTTCATTGTTCTACTTTGTTTGTCGCCTCATATCATCGAACTAAATATTAATTTCTAAGATTTGAGGATATTACAAAATTGACCAAATTATACAAGGGATCATGTCTACATACTTTTCCCTTATATCCAAATATCATGAAATCGATGGACCCTTATATTAACCATGAATCAATCCTATATTGAGTTCATCAATAACTTAATCATGTTTTTCTAGGTCCCTAAAATTAGGGCGTGACAACACACTAGGAGTTCATCTGTTAATCAAATGGGTACTATGGCTTCTACTAGATTCCCATTCACCTTAGTGATAAAGAAAAGACTACATTAGTATGTCCCTTTGGCACATATGCCTTCCTCGAACACCCATCATATTATGTAAATCACCTTCCACCTTCCAACATTGCATGTATGCCACCTTTTCTGACTAAATTGATACGATAATGGAAATCTTCACAAAAATCTTCTTTGTATATGGAGATTCTTTGATTCATGCCTACATCATATCTCTCTAGTCTTAGGACTTTGTGAAGAAGCACATATGGTGCTTAACTAGAAAAATGTCATTTCATGGTGAATAAGGGTATTGTTCTAGGACACCGCATTAGCTTCAGAGATATCAAGGTTAATGAGGTGAAGATAGATGTGGTTGCCAAATTATCTCCTCCAACTATTGTTAAAGAAGATTGGGTATTTCTAGGACACGTCGACTTCTACATGAGGTTCTTTTGTGACTATCACATGATCACTAAACCTCTTAGAATTCTTCTTCGGAAGGATGTTCATATTTGTCTCATATTGCACAAAGAGATTCACCACCCTAAAGGAAGCTATCATTTCTACCCCCACAATTTTTGCATCAGATTGGTCTCTTCCTTTTGAGATTAAGTGTGATGCTAGTGATTATACAGTAGGTGTAGTTTTGTTGTAGCATAATGGACAAAAAGCATCACATCATTTACTATGCTAGCAAGACATTGGATGATGCACAAAGAAATGATGAAACCATAAAAAGGAGCTTATTGCTATTGTCTATACCTTTGCAAAGTTTCTCTTCTACCTAATAGGCTTGAAAATGATAGTCTACACTGACCATATTGTTATCAAGTACCACCAGTAAAGATGCCTCCTCTATCACCAGTTACAATAGCCCTCTAATGCCAATTTTGTACCTACAACTCAGTGGGCGACACTACAATTAAGCGCCTAAAATGTTGATTATTTGGGGATGTGTAAACGGACGACACAAACACAACCTCAGTTGCTATGATTAAAGAAACTGTCACAGTCAAGTATTTGTGTTGCCAGTTTCAGTCAAGCAACTGTGGTTGTACTGCCATACCAGGTAACATTTTTAACTCATAAAGGTTTTTGTTTTGTCAGTATTTTAAAACAACTAGCACTGTGTACAGTTGTGTTGTTAGTGTAAATGTCATAACTGGTGATATAGACTAACTTTATTGTCAGTTTCTCACCTTAACTGATGGCATAGGCCAACGAGTAGCATGATCATGCTTCCCAACACATCAATTTTAGAATAGCCCTATAACATTGGTTTTAGTTTAAAAATAGACAATTAATACCTGCAACATCGGTTTGGTTGTAACAAATGATGACATTTATATATTTTTCACATAATAGGTCTACAAATCTGTTGTCCTCCTATTTAGTAGGATGCAGAACTTACATCTCATGAGGAATGTAGGTTCCATCATGTGTTCATCTTAACAATAGGCCAACACATCTACAAAACCTACAATAGCAAACACACAATCCACCCACATACAAGATCCATTATCCAATTCCACTCTCATGACATGTACAAATACAATTCTCATTTTATTCATTTATTTTCACATTCATTCATGCACATGTATATATATCATTCACATATGCATCAATTATGTTCTCATGATGTGTACAAATCCAATTCATTATAATTCATCTTCACATTCATTCACACACATGTATGTATTCATCATTCACATATGCACCAATAATTCACTCGCATCAAATTTAAAATCACAAGAGGTCATAAGAACCACATGTATAAATAAATAATTAACAACATTAAAGTACAAAAAAACTCATATTTTATCCCAATCAAATTCAAAGATTACTTCGTTAACAATGGCGTTTTCCCATTTTTCTAATATCTCATCTATATTTTCTTTTGTATAGGGCTCTGTTGTATCAAACATTTGCAAATAGAATGACATAATTAAAGAGTTTGATTTGATATTTTTAAGTTATACAATTAGAATATTTACTTATGATGATCAAGACTATATATAGATTACATTATGTATATAGTGGATGTCTAGTGCACCCTATCTAGAAATTAGGTCCATATACCACATCACATAGTATTTGCATGTCCAACCATTTCTTGTACATGTCACTATAGATTTACCACCATACAAAACATTATAAATAAAAGTAGGCATAGTTGGCATAAATATGCATTGGAGTCAAAAAAATTACCTCAGCATTCTTCACACTTAATGCTTTCTTTTTCTTATATGCTTTTCCTTCAACCATTTTGAATTCTTGTATAGCCCTATATGGTAATGTAACATATTGAATTGAACTAGTATATAGTCATGTAACTAATGATGGACAAGTTAATATATTTTAATGGATAAAAATTTACTCATGTGAATAATGTCTTTTTTTATTTTGTCCACCACTATCTATTTTGTCACCCTTAGGATTAGATAATACGTAATTAGTGTCTCGAGGACAATTACCAGCAACACCCAATGATCATTCCTGAGTGAAAAGAAGGTAAACAAAAGAAAAGTCAATGTCTACAATGAAATGTAGTTCTAAAGTCAAAATTATAGGCAAAGAATATGAAACTTATTCAACATTGAAAGGAGCTATAATCATGCTCTTTCTTGCATTAACAAAATATAAAATGTGGTATAGTAGTAGTCGGTAACAAATATTGGGTCTTTATGTACAAGTCTAATCAATGATGGAACTAGAAATGCCACATGGGGTAGTGTGAACTCTGTACACACTCTATATGAGTAGCTACAAAATGTATATCATGTATGTATTAGTATTATAAGAAAATAGATTAACATATATAAAATGAGTTATTTAGCCATAAGATCTCACCATATCCAAAGCTCTATCGCAATTGTATTCAACTAAGAATAAGCAAATAGCTCCACAACATCTTGCAAAAATACACTAGTATCATGAGCTTGACCTGCAATGTCCTCCTTAATATAGACCATCATAGGTGACCCTTCTTTAAAGTCACCTAGCCATACTACCAACCCCCTACAATTAGGATATAGTGATTCGAATAGGTCCTTTGTAATCCAAGTAGGTAATCTAATATCTTGAGGAGGATGTGGGGGATGAACTATAGGGGGTTTCTTAGGTTCTATGTCTTGCATATTTATATTCTCATATCAATTGTCAATTATATACAAATAAAACTACTATGTAAATTTAGCATACATTGGTGTAGACAACTCCCACTTTGAGTCACACAACCACATTGCATTTTGCATCACCTATCGTCTCATAGTCGGGTGGTCATATGGCAGTGCAGTCTATTTTCAAGTGTCGTAGACAAGCCTTAGCATCATGCAAACCGCATCGGAAGGCATTAAAACACCATGAATTGTGTCACCAGGAAGGCGTGGGTAAGCCTCATCCTTCTAGTAAAAGACAACAATGTATCAACCCCTACAAATTTGTATATAGTGTTATATATATATATATATATATATATATATATATATATATATATATATATATATATATATATATATATATATATATATATATATATATATATATATATATATATATATATATATATATATATACCTAAACACAAACATATTATACAAATCAATCTAAAAGACTATTATATCACAAAAAACTTACAACGGACGTGCAAGCTAGAGGGTCCATAGGATTACTCCCAACCACCCATCTATTGTAGGGGGGTCCACCTCGTATGAAGAATGGGGTGCCATGGGTACTGTTTAAGGAGCTAAATGAAAAGCACGATATTCTCGCATTACTTCCTTTCTTCCCTTTATAATCATCTCTTATACATTTAATTTTGAGAAGCATCCTTTTTGGATAGATTTGTACTTATACTATGATGACCCAAAGAAGAATCTTATACTAACACCAACACCAGGATCCCTAACACGCCCAAGATGCTCTAGATTACCTAGAGCAATTGTCAATTCATCCCTTGTGCCCTCAAGGATGAACTTGTCTTCTTTTCTTTACTTGTAAAGCTCCCACTAATCATCATCAATAGTAACTGGTATGCTTCCGTTTTGGATAGATTTGCACTTATACTATGATGACCCAAAGAAGGATCTTATACTGACACCAACACCAGGATACCTAACATGCCCAAGATGCTCTAGATTACCTAGAGAAACTATCAATTCATCCCTTGTGCCCTCAAGGATGAACTTGTCTTCTTTTCTTTACTTGTAGAGCTCCCACTAATCATCATCAATAGTAACTGGTAAGTAAAACATAACAATCAAGGTCAAAGATGAATGTGCACTGTGAGAGTTTAATTTTACCATTTTTGCAGCCACCATAGCGGTTGCAGGTTTGGGTATTTCTCCATATTGGGTCTGCCTCGCAGTTATCCACTCCTCATGGAGAAGTAGAGGTGCAGTAGTAGTCGAGGACTCAATAGTCCCAGAGTAGGCTACTGAGACGAAGACACATCCAGTTTGTATTGGTGAAGCCTTGCATAGTCACCTGGACCCAACTTGTGGTTGTGCATATTCTTTGCATGCCTTTCTTTTTTAGCATCACTTATATCCTAGTTAATCCAAAACATGTGTTACATATGTAATACAATGAATCCATAAGAATGTATTCTAAATGAAGAGGCTTAATACTCATCGATTTTTCTTGAAGCAAAAAAAACATGTCTCACACCTTGGGGTCAAGATATTTCCATTGCTCACTAGCTGACTTCTTCTTTTTCTCATTCATTATATATTCTCTTCTCATATTTTTCCTATAATTCCTTAGTACCCTCCCACATCATCGCAACATCTTCTTGCAGTGCAATTATTCATTAAGGTCAAATATGCTCCACAAAAGTTCATATACTTAATGGAATATTCTTAAAAATAGAATTGTGAATATCTTTAAGAACCATAGTATCTCACATATAGGTCCTTCCATATTGAGTCTTTCGTGCCTTGATCAACTTTATGCCAAGATTCTACATTTATATCTGATTTTCTATTAGTAAGAATCCCTAGATATTGCACAAAAGAATTGTGATTCTTCCAAATAGGATTTCCTTAATCATTAAACTCAACGACCAGCTTTGGTCCTTTACCACTTTGCTCTAGTAACTTGTTCATCATGGTGATTCCTCTTTTACGTGCATGCTCATGATGCTCCTCAGCAAGCTCAACGAGATCCTCAAGGAGCACATCGTCAAGATGTTAAAATTTACAAGAAACACATATAAGTTACAAAAATATAACTTAGAAATGTTATAGACATTATAAAATGCACATCTATTTATAAAACAATACAACTTAATTATACCAGTGTCATCCTCATGAGGCACATTGTTAGGGCGCACATCCTCACGGTAATCATCATCACAGTCATCATACTCACGGTCAGATGCCATCTAAAAATGTCATATAAAAAATAGTTTAACAATGTAATATAAGTGATAAAGAATGTGCTATGCACATCTAACATAAAAAAAATGCATGCCTCTGGTATGGATTGGATCTTTAATCAATTAGCATTCCTTCTATGTGATCTCTATGCATATATAAGTCAGTTTTAGCTTGAACATTTGGTGTTGGCAAGCTAACTGAGAATGGGCTGGAGTCATCATACTTGTCATTGTACTCTTCTTCATATATAGGATCTGCAATGAACTGCCTTTTATTATGAAAAAAAACTAACCATTCCTCATTTTTAGGATCATCGGTATAAAATACTTGCTTCTCATATGATGCCATTATGAATGGTTCACCCTTATTGCCAATCTTTTCAAAATTGACTAATGTAATACCTAATTCATACACTATAACTCCTTTGGTGTTATTAGTCCAATTACACCTAAAGTTGGAACTCTAAAATATGTTTAGTTAAACTCCCATATATCTTTAATGACATTGTAATATTACATTTTATCTTCACGTGGACTCTTACTCGTCGCACTAGAAAAATACAATGAAAATTCTTATAGGTTGACCCCACTGTCTTGGACAACAATTTTATCATCTTGATGTTCTATGTAATATGATCATTCATGTATTTCAAACCCTTCATTAGACATAACATTCATTTTTATTTAAAGGTGATCCGTTTGATATTTTTAGCAACATTATTTTGTGTTTGAGATAGTTGACTAAGACTTTATCTTCAAATCACCTATTAAATGCCTTATTATGCTCTCTAGAAAGCCACATTGAATTGGCTCAAGGATATCTTTTCTTGATGAAATTGGTATGTTTGGTAATATAAATAATCACTTTGTTGATCTTGTGTATAATATACAACTGTGCGTGTTCCCACAGCTCACAACTGATTACTTCCACTCATGCACCTAAAGTCCCTTTGTCAGAATGAGGATCAATATTCTTGTCATTAAAAAGAGCTTCATTACAACTCAAAAAGTCATTGCAAAAGTCCATAACCTACCTATCCATATAACCCTCAATAATACTCCCTTCAGGCCGATAATGGTTTCGAGTATCAAAAATAAATCATAAGCCTTTTAAAAGGATATATCCAATAAAGAAAATAGGTCCCAACATTTTCACTTCCCTAGTTAAAGGGACAACAAGATGTGCTAAGATATCAAAGCATGAAAGAGGAAAATACATCTCAAGATGGCACTGGGTGACGACCCCTTCACTTTGCAACTTGTGATATTCTTAGGATGAATAAATCTTGCATAGAGTGTTGAAGAAGAAACAAAGCATGGTGATTGCAAACCTTACATTCTTCGACAGTATATATCAAATAGCTACAAGCAATATTTGTTGCATTATAGTGTGATAATCATGAGATTTAAGATATATCAACTTTATATTGTTCATTAATACTAATGTACAAATATTGGATGAGTATCTATGTGGTACCTTAACATTAAGCAAGCACAAACAAAAAGTTCCTATCTCCTATCTAGACAATGTGTAACAAGAAGGAGGTAAATATGTGTTTTTATTACTATTAACATATGTTGTCTTTCCTTATGCCCATTTCACGTAGGTGCATTCTGGATTTGATGTCATATTTAGTCTTACCTTGTATATTCAACATAGTACCAATGACGCTATCACAGACATTTTTCTCAACATGCATGCATCGATATAATGCCTAACTACCAAAGAACTCCAATAAGGAAGATCTCGGAATATTGACCTCATCTGGTATAATGATTTGTCACTCTATGTGGGAATAGTACATTGTGATCTCTTACCAAATGCATTAAAAAAGTCTTTTACTCTTTCATAAACAGCCTCCCCTGATATAGGCTTTACGACATCCCATTTCTCACTTGATCCATTAAATGCTTTATGTAACCTTCAGTAAGGATGAAATTTTAGAAGAAACCTTCAATGACCAAGATATACAGTCTTGTCGCTATGTTTAGTCACATTGAATCGGTGTTCTCCTCACACCTGGGTCATTCTTTGGATCCTTTTATGTTTTATATAAAAAAATTCCCATATGTTCGAAAGTCATTATTAGTGCAAAACAACATAGCATGCAAACAAAATGTCTCTCTGGATGAAGCATCATAGGTCATCACACCTTCTACCCAAAGTTTCTTTAAGTCGTGATTTGAGGCTCAAGATAAACATCAATATCATTTCTAGGTTGTTTAGAGCTCGATATCAACAAAGACAACATGATGTACTTATTGTTCATACACAACCAGGGAGGAAGATTGTATATAACAGTCATAACAAGCCAAGTGCTATGTTGTATGTTCAATGTGCTATATGGATTCATCTCACTGGTACAAATCCCAATTCTTAGATTCCTGACTTCTTCACCAAATTTAGGGTACAATAAATCAATCTTCGTCCATTATGGGGAATCAAACACATGTCATAGGATCCCATCAATATTTTTCTTTGCCTCTGCATGCCAAGTTAAATTCTTTGCATCCATGGTATTGGCAAACAAGCATTAAAACTGTGATATTATAGGTAGATCCCACATCACCTTGGTAGGAGAGTCAATTTTATACTTCCTCAAAGTCATTATTTTATACCTTGACACCCCACATTTTGGACAATCTTTCAAATTGATATAGTCCTTTTGAAATAACACGCACTTAGTTGGCCATGCATGTATCTTCTTAACCTTCATTCCCATTAGGCACAACATCTTCTTTAATTTGTATGTTGAGGTTGAAGCTCATTTCCTTAATGAAGAATTTCTTTCAACAAAAATAGCAATGACATGAAGCTTCTGTCTCTCCAATTATTATCCTTCAGAGTATACAATCTCAACACAATGCTCAACTTCATAAACTTAGTACAACCTCAGTATAATGGTATCTGAGCATCATGCACAATATTTCCAAATAAGTAAGGTGGATCATTGTGCTCTACCCCACAACTATCTAGATCGTGTCAACCATGTCTATCACAATCAGGTCATTTACATCTACATCTTCGACAATTTCCTTTTCAACACAAGTACTTCTATCGACATCTACTGATCTCATAGTAGGAATCTCTCCATGCCAGTTGCATTCTATATAGCCATGTACAATCCTAATGAACATGATGTGGCTTTTAATTTCGTCAATAGTGTCAACTTCCAATTTGTTATTGCAATTCCTACTTGGACAATAGAACCTAGATCTGGGCCATATCCTATTTTCCTCTATAGATATTATAAATTGATTAAGACCAGTAATAAACTCTAAAGTATAGCAATCTAGATTGGACATCCATGATCTATCCATTGTATGATCACAGAGAAACCAAGTAATGAAATAGGTGTTAATCATTTAGGGTTTTGGGATAAGGGTTTATCACTTAGAGATTAGGATTTCAAAAATAGGGTATGTCATCTAGGGTTTGTCATTTACGATTAGGGATAAGAGTTTAAACATTATTATTAATTAGGGTTTACATATTAGGATTTACGGTTGATGGTTTACAAATTAGGGTTTAGGGTTTAGTAATGAATGTGTGTACCACCTATCCCATTCTTAAATACCTAATCTCACTAGTAAGTGAATAATGTGCATTCAATTTTCAAGAAAATTTTGACAGCATTTCCCCGCAATCCTCCAAGTACACCAATGTAGATGGGCAAATATCCACCTACATATGTACTTAGAGAAAAATAGGGAAGTGTTGATGAAACATCTTGAAAATGAAATACACATTATGCAATTACATCCTAAGTGACATTAAGTGTTCAAAAATAGTCCTAAACCAAGGACTATCCAAGATTTACTCAAAATGAGTAAATCTTAGACAGTTTCTAGGCCAACAAAATACATGTATGTTGTTATTCCTATACTTATGATCCTTGTTTCATCATTCATATCCTAGGTTTTATGTTTTATTAGATAGACATAATATTTAACATTTATATTAAAATTTTTAAAAAACTAAACAAGCAACCATTCGTGTATTTTGTAAAGGAAGGCATCAGGGATGTAGTAGTAGGGAATCACATCAATGTGAAGACATTATAACTATACATGGTATATATACTTTAGGTTATATACCTATCATTTCGGTGTAAATTAGTTTCCATAAACATGCACGTACTTAAAAACCAAACAAGCATGTAAGATCATTTAATTTAATTCATTCTTCCATTTGGGTTAGTTTATTCATGAATATAGATAACATAAGGAGGCATGTAATGATACCAAAGATTAATAAAGTATAGAATAATAAGTACTAAGAATCAAGTTATCATCATTCATTTAAGTATAAAGCACCAATTCAGTAGACATAATAAAAACCAAATAGAGAACAAAAATGTGCCTAAATAGAGTAGATTAGGGTAGACCACAAGGCAAGAAGAAGTAAAGCTCAAGCTCCAAGTGAAGACATCCAAGATCAAGCTCCGAGTAGCAACGGCCAAGATCCAAGTGGTGGCATCCAAGCTCCAGTCGGCAATGGAAATGCAGCAACATAGGATGGTGGAGTACCAGACAGGTCTAGTGGAGGCAGAGAGGGGTAGTAATTGGTGACAATGATAGATATGATGACAGGAGCTTGAGCGGAAATGACAGAAGCCTCAACGCAGGCATGACCAGTAGAGCAGCGATGGAATCACTAGATCTAGGTATCAAGGGAGCAATGAAATAGAGAATGGGGGGAAGAAATTTCATGAGTGCTATTAAGTGGGACATATTTGTTGGTTATTACATAAAAGTGATGACTAAGTACTTGAGTGTCGATTATAGAAACAGAACCTAATGACAAAATCCATTATCAAATAAAAAGAAGTCATCCTGAATAAGTAGATAGACATCAGTTTTGGATAGAACACCAACGACATAGGCCCTTATCCTCGCCTGCCTCAATAAGAAGTTAGACATTGACTTTGGAGTAGGAAACTGGCAACAGAGGTACTTCTAAATAAAAAAGGTCAGCCTCACTAAGGAGTTAGGTGTTGATGTGTATTGTTGCACACACAAAACATTACTAGGAAAAGTCCTAGAGTTTAACCTTGTAACTTGTTGTTAACTTGATGCAGGCACCAAGTCAACTTTAGTGTAGAAAGGTATCGGTCCCAAGAGATGGAAAAAGAGGGTGATTGAGTTTCAAATCTAACTACAAGAATAAGAAATAGAAGTCCAGATTTGAGAGTTGGTTATGCTATGAAAAGAATTAAAAGTGCTCAAATAAAAATTAAGTAATCAAGATGGAAAGAACTATGGGTCTGGAGGGTCATCACCAAAAACCACATCTCTATTCAACAAATCAACTGCTAAGCTTCAATGATAAAATTAGTACCATTTGGATTCATGTCCTTTCAGACAATCTCACAAGGGCTAGACTTCATGTAAACTTGATGACCCTGATGTTTGTGGATCCTTATCTAACTATCCAACATGCTAATATCCAAGATTTCATCAAGATACATGTGATTTATTTCAAACCCATGGATCATGTGATCACATCACCATGTTTTATAACAAATATGAGATTAGAAGGACAAAAAGATAATAATCGCAATTAAGGGATTATGAGTTCATTCTTGTGGGGATCTGAGATCACATCACCCCACAAGAGTATACCAGATCATCCAACAATCTAGTAGAAATGAAGAGAAAAAAATTCCTTCATTGGAATAAGAGAGTTAATTGAACTGAACAAAAATAGGCTATTGGCCTACTCCAAATGCCCCAGAAGAGAAATTACTTAAACATAAGAATAGAATAAAATCCTAATAAGAAGTAATACAAGTTATCATTAAAGAAAAGATGCCCTTTACTTTTGAGTCTCTCTCCTTTTATAAGAGGGGATTGAGGCCTGAATGCCCTAGAAATGGTTGCTACCGGAGACGGCTAGAACTTTCTAGATCTGGTCAATGGAGTAATCTTTGACAAATTCATTACTTGTTTCAATGGACAATAGAGAAATTTGTTGATTTCCTTCCTTTGATTGACCATTCAACTCATTTAACTCTATTTGCCACCATAGGACTATCAACCAAATTTTGGAATACCATCATCATCATCCCATGAAGATTGTCACTCATTGGTCAGTGCTATCTCAGTGGGATCTAACATAAATGATGCAAACATGGGATCATCATTGTCATCATCGTGAAAAAATATTTGAAGTTGCGCCAACTTCTCTGTGGGTCTCATTGATTGGGCCTCAAGTAAAATAGATAAAAAACCTTTTTGATTTTCTAATATTTTCTGGTTCTCCACTACTATTCTTTCTAGGGCTTTGATTCATTCCTCCTATTGAGGTGTAAATTGGTTTTCACAAATAGGTTCATACACCTTGAAATTTGGTTGGTTACCCTCATCATACCCTTGTAACATTCTTGGTTTTAGAATCCCTCATTTTGATATGTATAGCATTATTCCTCATGATAGTCTCCAGAATATTGTGGATTCTAATTTACATGAAATCCATCTTGGTGGGAAGACTCAACATTACAAGATGACACCACAATATGAGGAGACACATTTGGTAAATTTAGATTCTTTGATTGGGCTTCTATCAAAGTAGATATCAAGGCATGTCGGGCGTCTAGTTTTGCCTATCGTTCTGCTACTATCCTTTCTAGGTCCCTAAGTCACTCTTCTTGTTGAAGAGGATATTGGGTTTCACAAATGCATTCATATCCACCAAGTTTTTGTTAGTCATACCCCCATGATCTTGTTGGTCGTAACACCCCTCATTAGAGTATAAATAAGGTAGCATGGTTTCTTATAATCACCATCAAAAAATCATTAGTTAGAAATTATGTCATACCCACTAGGATAGGAAGACTCAAGATCATATAAGGTGATATTGTAATTAGGTACGTATTAGGACAATCTAGTGATGTATGGTTGTAATAACCACACAACTGACATTGTGACCCATAATGTGTTGACCAATCCAATTGAAAAGATTTTTTAAAGTAATTTAATCTACAAAAAGGAAAAATGGAGAACAGTTTAAAAGAAAAACCAAAAAAGTATGAAAATCAACTAAAATAAGACAAAGGGTTAGCTAGAAATTACAATGAAAAAATTACGAAGATAAACTAGAAAAAATATGAACAAGTTAAATTATAAAACAAACTAGAAAGTAGTACTAGCAGAATGGAAAATCAGTAGAAGGAGATACACTACCAACATGAGTCTCAGTAAGAATATAAATTACAAAAATATAAGAAAAGAAATTATGGAACTACATTAAAATTTATAAAATAAATTAAAAAGCATTACTACACGAATGGACCTCGGTAGAAGAAGGAGATATACTATCAGAATGGGACTTGGTAGGAAAAAGAAAGAAGGAACAAAATAATATAACAAGTCTAAAAGTTATACAAGCTAAAGAATTATGAAAAATTATGAAACCAAACTAAAAATTATGGAAACAAACTATAAATATGAAACGAAATCCTATATATACAAGTGATTGGATTCAAAACACAAAATTTGTGGTCCTCAACAAAAATGTCAAATTTGATGTGTGTCATTGCACACACAACAAATCACTAGGAAAATTCCTAGAGTTTAACCTTCTAATATGTTTTTTACTTGATGCAAGTACCAAATCAATTTAGTATAGAAAGGTATCAATTTTAAGAGATGGGAAAGAGGATGGTTGAGTTTCAAATCCAATTGTGAGAAAAAGAAATAAAATTCAAGACTTGGGAGTTGATTATGCTTGAATAGTATTGAAATTGTTGAAATAAAAATTAACTAATCAAGATGGAAAGAATTGAGGGTCCATAGGGTCCCCACCAAAAACTACATCTTTATTCAACAAATCAACTCATGAACTTCAATTTTCAAATTAAGAACATGTAGATTCATGTTCTTATAGACAATCTCACAAGGGCTAAACTTCCCGCAAATCCCTTGATCCTAACATTTTTGGATCCTTGTCCAACCGTCCAACATGCTACTATCTAAGATCTCATCAAGAAACATGTGATTTCTATCTGACGTTCAAACACAAGGATTGGGTGATCGCATGATTTTGGTTTATAACATATATGAGTTTAGAAGGAAAAAAGATAATAATCTCAACTGAGGAGTTGTGGGTTCATTCTTATGGAGATCTGAGATCACATCACCCTACAAGAGTATACCAGTTCATCTGAAAATAAAGCAGAAATGGAGAGAAAACATTCTTTCATTAGAATAAGAGAATCAATTGTATTGAATAAAAATAGGTTATGGAGCTACTCCCCATTCCCCTAAAGAGAAATTGCTTGAACAAAATATTACAAAACAATCCTAGGAAGAAGTGATACTGGATATCATAGAAGAAGAGATGTCCATTGCTTTGGAGTCTCTTTCCTTTTATAGGAGGGGAGTGAGGTTGAATGCCCTAGAAATGGTTGCTATTGGAGATGGATCAAACTTTGTAGTTCTGGTCAATGGAGTAATCTTTGACAAATTAATTGCTTATTTCAATAAAAAAATAGAGAAATGTATCGATTGCCTTCTTTAATTGACCATTCAGTTCGTTTGACTCTCTTTGTTGTAGATTTCTATCATAGGACTTTTGAATGAATTTCTCACCGGTTGCAAGTTCAAAAGTGGACCACAAATATGTGTTTCTTTAGTTAATGAAATTCCCTTTTCAAAACATATTTGAAAATTAAATGTGAAATTTGTATGGGGAATTTATGGTTGTTTTAGTGTGAGGTATACCAAACACTAGTGGAAACCTATATGTAAGTCAAATGGTTGGAAAGCCAGTTGACGGACTATCCAATCCATCTAAAAATACATTTTTCCTGTGGATAATTAAATTCCCTTTCCAATGCATAACTAGTCATTAAATTCTAGATTCTAAATGCAATAGTTATGGCCATTTTAGTGTGGGATATATCAGGCACTACGGGAGTATCTACACGCAACCTACTGGAAGTGTGGGAAGGTGAGCGTGTAATTAAGGCCTCCAACTTTATAATTCTTTATGGGTTCTTATATATGGGATTCAAGGAGGGTAAATCCTACAAAATGTGAATAACAGTGATAAGAATTCTCATTAAGGAGACAAAAATAAGTAAATTGTAGTTTCTTCCTAAAATTGGGAAAAATAAAGATAATGACCTAAATAGTTGAACTAAAAGATGAGATAAAAATGGATTAATTTGCATTCATCAGGTTTAAGTTGTGGTGAGTGCACCGACAATACATGCCATTGTCCAATAAGGACTTAGAGATCAGTTTCACTAAAGAAAATAATGACAAAGGCCCTTATCCAAATAAAAATATGAGCCTCGGTAAGGACTTAAGCATCAGTTTCAGTGGACAAACTAACAACATTGAGTAATTTGGAGGGGGAACATATTTTCACAGGGATGTGGTGTGAACCCTCTATTGTCGATTACTTGCCCACTAACTAACACCACATGTAATATTCTTTTGCGATGGTAAAGATGTACAACACCAATTTCATATAGCTAAACCTACGAAAAAGTTATTTTGGAGGCAAAATTGTATTTCACGAGAAGGGTTATGTCGTCGATTTGTGTAAACTGACATTAAACTAAAAAAAAATGGATGCACATTTTTACCTAAAATTTTGAATTTCTCGTGTTATCTAGGATGTTGGTTTCTTGAAGAGGTAACTGATATTATAGAAAAAGGCAGTATCCATATTTTTTCATAATTGATAGGACTTGACCAATAGTTATTTTTGTGGAAATCGACGTTGTAGGTGTTATGGTGTCAAGTTTCCTATAAAATTTACATCCATGAAAGTGACATTAGATGTCAGAAATGGACTAGTGTACTTAATGTTAAAGAAGGACGCACAACCCAAGTTGATTAGGTGGATAATATTACTACAAGAGTTTGATATAGAAATTAAGGTCAAAAAATGAATTAAAAATGATGTTTTGGATCATCTCATCTCATTGCACATGTAAGATGATGACCCAGGCCCTATCAATGGCTCTTTTCCTAATGACCAATTACTCAAGGTAACAACATTGACCCCATGGTGTGCAACTTTTTGTGAGATACCTAATTGTAGGAATCCTTCATGTGGATTGCAATGGAATCAAAACACAAACTTATCTTTGACATGTGTCAATATTACTGGGATGAGCCTTACTAATCCGTCTATGTTCAGACGACCTTTATGACATGTGCATTTCTCAAGAGGAAGCTCCTCTCATTCTTTAATAGTACATTTTGGCCACTAGTGGCCACATGAGTCCAAACAAGACTGCTACTAAGGTTCTTTAATGTGGGTTCTTTTGGCCCTCTAAATGAAGGATGCACACAACTATGTCATGTCACACAACTAGTGTCAAAAAATTGGTAATAAATGTAAGATATATTAAATGCATCTTCAATAATGGCAAGGAGGGAAGATCCTTGACATTTAAGCTGTCGACTACATGGGTCCATTCCCCACCAATGGATTTCTCCTACATCCCTATTTCTATTTATTATGAATCTGAGTGGGTTGAGACCATCCGCACAGTTACTAGCAACTCCAAGTCAGTCATCAAGCTATTCAAAGACATTATATTTCCTCTCTTTGTAGTCCCACACACTCTCATTTATGATGAAGGATCCCACTTCCTTGAGCATATCTTTGAATTTCTCCTTCACACATATGGGGTGTCTCCCACTGTATGTATATTCCATACCACCCACAAGCTAGTGGTCAAGTACATGTTTCCAATCAGGTGTATATGTATTTTGTACCTCCATTTGACTGATATCTTGGACACTTGATAAGTAGACTATGAAATGCATGGCCATGCTCATGTGAGTAAATATGATATTAATCTTAAAATATATCAATAAATAGTTTTATCTCAAAAGGCATAGATTATATATTAAGAGGGAAAAAAACCCATGCCTCAATCTCAATCCGAATAGCTACGATAAAGGGATTATATTGTCATAGTAACATCAGTCACTTTATAGGTTAAAGTTGTTATCCAACTTATACCTATTACTTGGGTTGCAATTATGTGTTTCTAGATACCAATATTTTCTTTTGAGGTAATAAACATCACTTCCAACATAATAAGGAACCTATGGGGTCACACACCTAAGAATTCATAAGGGAATTGGAGTTCTCAATTAAACATATGATTAGAATGGTTTTGAATCATGTGTAGACCAATTTCCTATCCAAGTGGTCAAGTGGGAAATCCAGGTGGTTGATTCATGGTTTAAATTAATGAATAGATTGAATATCAAACAATCAAGTGAGCACCAATTTGGGAAACTGACCGGTCGGTCGACTAGATAACCCAACGGATCAATTGGATTTAAGCCAAGAAACAACAAGGAATATGTGGCATGTTTGATTTGGAATTGAATCGGTCAACAAAAATTGGACATGAGTGGTGAACCGGGTGACTGGAAAGCTAACCAGTTAAAGGGTGACTAAACTAGTCCAACTATTTGAATTGATAAACAAATTGGGCAACTGGAATTCCAAGCTTCATTCTAAGTTTTACATTATTTTGAGTTGCATTCAGAACGTGATTGGATTTTTGGGAAATCCAAGCCCATGACTTTCCTATATAAATGAGTGGATATCCAAGAGGATACAAACACATTGTGAGACAAGGTGTTAATGAGTTCTTCCTCCAACAGAGAGAGATAGAAACCCACCACTGAGGAAAACAATTCACAAACAAGGAGAAGGAGAGAGAGCAACACTAGAAATTTGATGAGTCTAAGTTTTGCTTCCTCTTTGTAACCAAGATGGTGCAACGAGAGCTCTAGAATCCAGTTAGATGATGTAGAGGTTGAGTCACTTGGATGGAAGTTTGAGGACAAGCAACTTCTCCTAGGAGAATATAATGTGTTTCTACAATGACAAGGTGTAAACAATAACAACAACCATTTTAGATTCGGATCAAAAAATGCAAGTTCTACACTAGCATAAGATGTGTCTAGTTGTATGACAACTAGTGTTCACTAAGGTATATCTAATATCCCTTCTATGTCTTTATTATATCAACATTTTATGGATGCAACATATCCATATAGTTTTTTTGGATAAAAATCATATTTACAATCCACCCACTCCATTCAAAAACATGTAAGAAGATGAAAGAACAATTGTAAAAAAAGGGTCTTTAAACGTGCAACTTGACTTATAATCGAGCGCATCAGGTTCTTCTCTTAGTCCCAATATGCTCAGATAGTGACATGATTTGGGAAAATTAATGATTCCATGAATTTACTTTGTTAGTCAGTTAGAAGAAGAATTTGCTTGATACCTTTGAGTTCCTAAAGTACGTACCATATTTTCTAAAGAAATATGGTGTGTGGGTTCCTAGGTCGCATAGGGTGATTTATAGCCATTGGTTTGTATCAAAATTGGGTTATTGTGTGATGTTGCTTCAAATAAAGGATAAAGTGATGACGGCATGCATGGATGCAAACAAAAAAGTTGTACCTAAGTTTGTTAGACAATGCCTTTGGTTACTATAAAAATAAAAAATTGAAATCTTTTAGCTAAATGTAATGATAAGATGAAAAGTAAAAAACATGCAATTGTGGATGAAAAGTATAATAAGTATTATCCCCCCTCCACCATGAACTTAGATATTTTCTCATCCTCGACCAAACATACATGCAAGATGGAGGAGAAAAACCATGTTGGTTGGATGATGAGTCACACTTTATATCCCTTTAGAATAAGTCATCCACCCAAAATAAGGTTTATTAGAGCTTATGATCAAATCATGGGATGAACTATCTAATTAATGCAAAGGTATTGCTAAATGAAAATATGTTAATGAAAATATCACTTAGGTTGCCTCCTAGGAGAGCCATTGTTTAATGTCTATAGCTCACCTCATGAAGCTTAATTATTGGATGAAGGTGGAAGGAGCATGAGCGGATGTTCAGGTTGCATATCGACCATTGTGAAGTAGTGTTTGATATGATATTAATGGAATTTTATTTTATTTTATTGTTCACTTCAAATTGTGGCAACTCTATGAAGGAATATGTGCTTTGTGGTGAATATAATTAACCATCTAGTCCTGGTCTTTCTTAGGATGATTTAGAGATGATTTTTGTATAGTAACACTTGATCTCCAACCCACATATATTCCTCTATAAGTGGCCTTTTTCCCACATATTAAAGCGCACCTTATAAGTGGCCAGCTCTTGGAGCTCGTTGTATTATTTTGTTGTATGAGATGTTATTACTTTAGTATGTGCTTGGAATTCTGATGCAATTTGGGTTCTTTAGCCTATGCTAGACCTGTCAATGGGTGGGTGGGTTGGGTTTGGGTTTCACTGGTGTGGGTTAGAAAGATGTGATGTAAAACAGGTGGAGCAAAAGAATACCCAAACCCAACCCAACGGATTGTGGGTCCACCCATGGGTGCCCATTTAATATGTGTACAATAAAAAGTATGCTATTATTTTTCGATCTACAAAAAAAGTAGAATAGTTCATAATAAATTATAGTGCAAACATAGGATAACAAGAGGAACCACTCATTTTTTAGGTGACAAACACAATGCACTATCCATTTCTTTGTTTTAAAATAAAAATTGTAAGGAAAAAAGTCAACTATTGTATTGTCAAATCAAAAAATAAATGATCTAGATGTTGCAAATAGGATAATATATCACTACAACAATACTATATTTTTTCATCTAACATTAAAAATTACATACATAGAATGTGCTTATATTCATCTACAACACAAAATGAACATAAAATGAATGTAATTCATGCGACTAATATAACACATGCAACATAATTACTATGTGTTCATGAACATAAACAACAATGTAGAATATACTACTTCATTTTCATTAGCATAAAAGTTGAACAAAACATTTCCACTTAGGCTTTGTCTTTTTACATTATATACATTACAAATCAACCATTTAACTGCTTTACATATGTGTGGATGTGGCATGTCTTACGAGCCATACATATATTATATTTAGTATAATATATTTATCTTAGTTAATTGGGTCACTCGTGGGTGCCTACGGGTCACCCGTGAAACCTGCTATTTAAACAAGTGGGTTTGAGTTTGGGTGATTTCTAGAGGGTGGAAATTTCATCACCCCCAACTTAAACGGGTCGACCCATGCGTGCCTGTGGGTTTTGACCATTTTGACTGGTCTAGCCTGTTCAATAGCTCATTTTTTGTCATAGTAAAAATCTAATACATCCTTAATGATTGGAACCACCCCAAATGCACTATGAACTTCTTGATCCATTATGTTTCATTTGTTGCATTGGTTGCGGCAATATACTTGACTTTTGTTGTAGAATCAGCCACTGCCCCTTGCATGGAACTCTTCCAGCTTACAACTTTGTCATTTAGGCAAACAATAAATACCAATTACAATTAATAATCATCTCTTTTAGTTCAAAATCTTGCATTAGTGTATCCCTTAACCACTCACTCTTATTCACCCCAATATCAAGAATCGGTCATTTTTTCTTCTCAATTACTTCAAGATATTCTTCACAAAATCTAGTAACCTTCATCAAGATCTAACTCGTACCTTCTCATCATCCTAAAACTAGACGAGACATCTGGGCATCTACATAACACTGCATGCATGATAGATACAATTACATATTCATATGAAATCTTAATCATGTGTGCTTTCTCTTCTAAAAAATTGGTACATTGCAATTTATAGAGACTTTTTCCATGAGACATGGATAAGTTTACTTTCCTAGAATCATAAATGATAAATCTCTTCAACATCTTATGTGTCATTTACTTTGGCTTAGGCCAAGAATCCTTATAGATCTATCTCTGTAGACCTTTAGTCCTAGAACATAAAATGCTTAGCCTAATTCCTCCATTAAAAAAGTATTTCCCAACCAAGTGTTAACCCATTGTAGAGTAGGTATATAATTTTCCATAAATAATATGTCATCAACATATAATATGAGAATACAATTATACTATGACTGACCTTCTTGTAAACACAAAGTTCATCTTTATTTTTTATAAATCCTAACTCTTTTACTATCTCATTAAAATGAAGATTCCAGCTTCTAGATGCTTACATCAATCACTATATTGACCTTGGTAGCTTACCAAATTTATTGGGTCTAAAAGATTCCCATTAAGGAAAGTTGTTTTTACATCCACTAGCCATATATCATGGTCGTGACAACCTACAATGACAAGCATGATCATGATGGATTTAACCATGGCAATTGGTGAAAAAAAATTGACATAGTGAACACCTTGAACTTGTTTGAAACAGTTTGCAACCAATCTTCCTTTATAGTTTGTATGTTGCCATCAATACTAGTCTTCTTCCTGAAGACTCATTTGCACCCCCTATGTGCTTTAACTCTTTAGGTGCATACTCTAAAGTCAAACTCGGTTGGCATACATGGAATCCATCTTAGATCTCTTGTTCTCAAGACATTTACTAGAATTGGGTCCCTCAATATCTTCAGTATAGGTTGTTGTCTCATCATTAGTCATTACCAAAAAATCAATGTGTTTGAGTCATGATAAACCCAAATCTCTCTGACTCTAGATGTGTCCTACTAGAACTTCAAGGTTCACATGCTATGTGAGGGATTTCAAGTTCCATAACTACTTGATATTCTCTTTCATCCTAATATATACCATAGATTCAATGTAATTTGATAGGCCATGAACTTCTTCAAGATCTATTTTCCTTGAGATGAGAGAAATTGTCCTTCAGCCCAGAAGATTTCATAGAATGCATAACTTCTTGTAGCAAAAGAATATTGTTTCCAATATGGTTTCATGGGATGAAGTTAGATTGGGGTACTGAGATATAGGATTTGAGGAACCACTTGAGTCTCTCAAATACTATTTTAGAGTTTGATTTCAAGAAGGAGTTGTCAAGGGGCCTAAGGTTGTGGTAACATAAACGTTGACACATGGGGTAAAAACCATGTATGTGTTTGAGTGCTTGCTATCAATCCTTCCAACATTGAATGCATGTCAGACAATTGGACAATAAAGTGTTCCACATGTTCTCATGGGTTTTAATGAATTTTTTGTATTCCTATTTAGGCTCAGATCTTTGGATGGAACCATCATGAAGACCACTTCCTTGATTTTTTCTCACCTTGGAGTGTGGACAATAAAATTACAAAATGGCGTACTAGTATATGAAAAGATACAAATGTACATTGAGATTTTAGAGGGCATGATGGTGGGATAGTGAAAGTCATGTTTAGTTTCTTGAAGTAATCACACACAAGTTTCTAGTGTTCCTCCTTCATGTTGATATATGTGTTATTGCCTTCATGGACTCATGGCAGCTTGTTATGGTATTTTCTGGCTTTTACATATGACTGAAAACACTTCATGTTTTAATCATCCTTTTGCAACCAATTTATGTTAGTGTGTTACTACCAACAAGCTTCCTATCATAGGAGGATTTCATGATACCATTCTTGTAGTTCAATAGATGGTAGCTAATAGGGATTTATGAGTATTGAGTTGTACCTAAATTTTTTCAATATGATAGAGGATGAGAGATTTTTCGTTGTGTTACTTCTTTAAACGGATGGCTTCACATTTGTTTGAAGAACTTTGGAAGGAGGGGAGTGTGTTCAAAAAAAGTTTTATGGCCATCCTAGTGTGTCATCCATTTGGTGAAGATCTTAGGAATTTGTTCCCAACTAGTTTTGGTTCTACAAAGTTTTTCCTTGAGGACCTACAACTAAGGTTGGAGACTAGGATGGGGTCACAATTAGTATACATGTTAGGAAGGACAGAGATATTAAAACTAGAATTGGTTGATAGATATTGATCACTAGATATTACTCTATCAAGTTCCTTGACAAGTTGATGGTGCTTGAAGGTGAAAAAATAACCTTCAACTTTTAAGTTAGCAAGTACCGCCCCCAAAAGAATCGCTTTGAATTTTTTCTAGAATGCTATAAAAGTAAGAGGTGTCCAACATGATGTTGAAATCACCCATCACTTCCCATGCACATGTGATGTTGTGTGATATATCCTTCATGCAATTCTAGGGGAGATTGTTTTTCACTATATTGGGGATCCCATAGACCAATGTGAGATGCCACCTACCATTATCTATGCAATGGATGAGTTGATGATAACTGTATATGATTTAGAAGTCATGATATGAATTATCCTAGAGATTCCATTAACCACCAGACAAGCCAAGATCTTTGACTGTATGTGATGAGGAGCCACCAAGATTCTTAATGACTTTTTGTAGCAACACTACCACGACATCTACTTTCCACCAAATTAAGGAGGTCGATCTTATATGTAGCTTTATATTTTGTAAGGAGAGAATTTTTTTCAATAGATAAAGCTCCTTGGATGTTCCAACATACAAAATTTAACATTAAAAACTATTGTAAATGAAGGGGTGAGGAAGGGGATCGCTTAGTGGATGGCATGTATAGTCCCCTGGACAAGTCACTTTCTATTGAGACAACTCCTTCATCTCTTAGTTGGTATCTTGTAAGCTTTAGATCCTTCTAGATACATGTTTCTCTCAACATTCCCCAACAATTGGGTTATAGCTTGGCCTTCTTGCTTTCCTTGATTAGGCTGATTTAAATTATCTGATATATAATTTCTTAGTTCCACAACATTACACCACACCATCTTCAGTATCCCCCGCATTGAAAGGGTTGTTGGGAGGAGTTGGTCCTCAATGTCATGGGAGGATCCTAATGGAAGGATTTTTTGATACATTTGTGTTGTTGTTGTACTTTACTCATATCGTCATCAATGCCGGTGAAAATTTTTGTCTTATTGGGTGTTTGCATTTTGGTTATTGCAAGGAGGGTATGTGTGTCGTCCCTCGCTACTCTTGGGATTTTGTGGGGCCTTCTTCTTTTGGCGGTGTTCCTGGACATACTCCCAACCATCTTTTTGGTGGTGTTCTTGCGGTCTTTCCTTTATTGATGTTGGTGTCCTGATGTTTACCAATCGACTTGTGCTCAGCTTTCTTTCCTCCTATTCAGTGCGCCTGCTTATGGTCCTTTATAGGGTTAGTAGACAACATTCATGTTTCTTGGTATGGATCTCCAAAGAACAGGACACATGAATCACAAGTGGTTCAATGGCTAAAGATCAAGGGCCAAGTGGAAGGACATAGGGAATAAAAGTACAGTCTGAGTCAGCATGGTGTATCCTCCTTCCACACTGCATCTTGCCTTCTCTAAGTGTCAAGGGTGTGTATGTGTGTGTTTAATATTTTATTATCTAGGATTAGGCCCATTGTATTTTCCTTTTTTAGCCTACATACTTCTTAGATCCTATATATAGGGGCCCAGTACTCTTATTTGACTAATGAAAGCAACTTATTCTACATGGTATCAGAAGAAGGGTTCTAACACTACCCTTTCCTCTCATTTTAGTTTCTTTTCCTCTCCCACCTCCCTCTCCCACCTGACGACCACCGACCCTCCTCGTCAGCACCACCCTTTTTCACCACCACCACCCTCCCATCCACTTGTTGCCCCCCATCTCCCTTCATTTGCCGCCCAGCCAGCCGCAACATGGTTTCTCGATGGTCGTAGGAGCAGCCAGCAAGGGCCGACCTTCAAGACACACCACTGTCAGTCTGGACCACCACATACCACATTCATCTCTCACCAAATTATTCAGAAGGCTTTCTCATCTCTCCCTTATCTCCTTGATTATGTTCTAATTTTATAAAGTTGATATATATATATATATATGTGTGTGTGTGTGTGTGTATATTAGCAGATTCAATAGAACCCTGCTGATTTTTAAAGAACCAAAATAGAATATGGCCAAATATTACTTTTTTCCTCTCTGTTTGGTTCCCCTAATCCACATGGCTGAGTCTTTTTCTTAAAAATTAAAGATTTATGTTCTTTATTCTACTATATTTTTAATTTGATAGTGCTTTCTATTTTCCTTCCGAGTTCTATTTCAGTAGTATTTCTACTCTTTCTATTGAGTTTTATTCTGATAGTATTGCTTTCTTCCTATCGAGTTCCATTCTGATAGTGCTACGACTCCTTATACTGAGATTTTATTTTGGTAGCATTTTTGAATTGTTCTATCGTTTCATGCTACATACTGGTACCTTTACTTTCTTTTGTAACATGCTCCATTCTGATACCTTGACTTTTTGTTTATATAGTGCAAAATTCTATTACTTTTCTTTCTATCTGTACCATACTATTATTTGGTATCTTACTCACCTCGTCATGGGTGATGTTTCTAAAATGAATATTGTATACAATGTTATGTTGCACATATCTACCATTAATCGTAACAATGGAAACTTTCTTATTTGGATGAATATTATTCAGATGTTCTTGAATCATAAGTTAAACTCAAGTTTATAACTGAGGATGCCTCTATTGTACCAGATACTACATGGATTACAATCAATATACAAGTTCTCTCATGGATATAGGGGTGCATGGAGACAAACATTACAGTCAAGTACATGTGGCACAAGTGTGCCAAAACTATGTGGGATGAAATGAAGAACTTCTTCACTCAGGATGATAATTACTTGCTCATCCACAATTCCATAGACAAAATCTTCTCTAGATAGCAAGGGGATTGACCTCTTTCCAAGTATTATGATGCAATGAAGTCCCTATCCAACCAACTGAACTCCCCCCCAATGACCTCTGTTGAGGTCACAAAAGAGAGAGAAACTCTCCTCATTGAGTGCTTCGTCAACAAGATTCATTCTTGTTTTGTTGTTGTTCAACACCTACTCCTAGTTGGTGTGACCCTTCCATCCATGGACCAGGCATATACATGCTTGGCCTATTCTAAAATGTTTGCTCCTGACATCTCTGCTACTGCTAAATTTGAACCTCGATCAACAATGGCAGTGGCGGCCAGAGGCCATGGTCATGGACGATGAAAACATCTAAAATGAACTTATTGTGGCAAGTTGGTCCACACTAAAGACATCTTTCACTTGAAGCGTGGCTAGACAACACACTATGGGAGAGTACATGGAAGGGGATCTGCCCATGTTGCTCAAGCACCTTCCCACATTAGTCAAGCATCTGCCCTGACAATTGGGGTTCCACCTCCTTCCCCACATGCATCTTCTCAAACTTATTGTGTTTCATTATCCCATGATAAGTACGAATGTCTTTTCCAAGCTGCCCAATATTATGGGGATTCTACCCTCCACTACGAAATGATCGCATCTTCCCCTTATGATTGGAAAGTTAGGGATTTGCCTACTGTAGGTTCTTGTGCCAACCTAGACACCACTTCTCAAGATAACTTTGGGTCATCCATACTTGTTGCTAGTTCTAACTGGTGTATGGATTCGGGTTTGTTACAACATGTGACCAGTATGCCCATACTCTAGACACAACCAATTAGTTTACCCCCCACTCCTATCTAACCATTGAGGATGGTTCAATTAAATAAGTAACTCAGTGTGTCATTGTTCCTATCTCATCTAAATTCAAGTTGATTATTTTCCACTTCATTCCAAACTTTTACTACAATTAATGTTTGTAACAAAAATCGTTGATTGTCTAGATCTTTCATAAACTTTGGTCCATTTGGATTTATTTTAAAGGAATGGAGGAATTTTTCGATGATTGGTTGTTGAGTATGCTTTGGTGATCTCTACTACTTCTCAACGACACCCTCTAGCCTATTACGAGCCCTTCTTGATTCCACACCATCTCAACTACATCTACATCATGGCCATTTACCTTTAAACAAGGTTAAACTATTAATTAGTTCTTTTTTTCTTGTTCTTGCATTCCTTATAACGTCTATTAGCTATAAAAACACCATAGTTTGTCCATCCTGGCCCAAATATGAAAATAATCATCTTGTATATTTCATTTTTTGGGAAATAAGGGCACAGAGTATAGCAATGGAAACAAAAAAATTATCTATTTTTATTCCCATAACAGACAGATATATATATATATATTATCTATTTATATTCCCATAATAGACATATATATATGATTATATCAATTATTCTAAAATATAGTAAATTGACATGTCTCTGAATACCACTGTTGGGAAATACAGGCACAGAGTATAATAGAGGAGCTTTTTTTATCTATTTGTATTCCCAAAATATCAAGATCGTGACAACTACTATGAAATAGGGAGGATGGTTCAACGAGTTATATCTGGTCATGGAGAAAGTCAACTAACAATAACTCGTTGCAGTAAAACTATCTTTTAGTTTCTCTTGGACGGTAGTTGTGCAGCTCTTGGTCTTCACCATGAACAGTAGACAAGACATCTTCTGCAGCTACTCATGTGGTCTCACCACAGACTACAAATTGACATTACCCTCCTAGCAGCATCCAAATAATTCCTACCTCTAGAGTATTCCAAACATACCAAATAGAACTCATGTCATTCAATTAGAATGGACATGAAGGAGTTGTCCCTCCCGTTGGTGCATTAGTCATCAACTTTCTCTCCCACAACTACAATCCTCAGTTGTTCTCTCCTGTCACTATCCCTCCCTTATTAGGAAGGACTTTCTTGGGCTCTCTTGGTTACCACAACCAGAGAGGACAACAATTTTTAGAGCAACTAATTCTCAGTTGTGTTGTTGTGCTCTGGGAAGCCCTTAGTACCCCTTCTATTTATAGGCGGGGTTCCCAGTCTGTTCGGGATCTGTGTGGGAGTGGAACGGACCGGAAGATCTTGAATTTTCACAACCTGAAAGATACAAAATGGTTGTATGGAAGTCTAGATGGTTGTCAGGTACTACAAGACAGTCATCTCATTCTGCCCAACAGTCGTCTGGTAGTTTCCCAATCACATATGAAATTGACAATTCGATTCCCATTAATGTTAGACATTAATTTCTTGCACCACAAGTATTGTGCAATCAAAATGGTCTTGGGGAAGTATCTAGAACCTTCCTCTAACCTAACTGAGCAATCTCACACATGCGAGATGGTCATCTTGCTCACCCAGACAGTTGTCTGGTGAGCTGAACTAAGCCGATCGGTTCAATGGAATGAACCGGTCTATTCACACCTCAGTTTAGGCATATCTTAGCCAATTCGATTTCTAATTAGCATGACAATTCAAATGACCATCTCAACACTTGACACACTTATCTGGCACTCTAAATGGTCATCTCACCCTGTGAGATGGTCGTTTGGTAGTGCAGCCAGCCAATTCATTGTGTGAACTGAATGCCTAAACACTTTAGTAATCAATACAATCATCATTCAAGACTAAAATCCTCTTCTAGATGAGTTCATTTGTCTGTGATCCTATAGGTCCCATATCACGTTGGAAGTGAATGTCCATAACTAACTTATGACATTACAAGAAGAGAGTGGTGCCTAGTCACACATCAGTGCTACCTAAGTGAATGTAAAATTTGAGAACAACTTCAATCTACAATCTCTGTAAGGTGCTGTAGTGATTATATAATTCCTTTTTTCAATGATATGTAGGATGAAATCAAGGCATGGAATCATCATCCTCTCAATATTCAATCCATGTTCCTTGATCGAAGAGCAGACTATCTGAGATAATGTGATCCAAATATCATATATTAATTCACTTGTGCATGCACATGCATTTTTCAGTCTCTCTTATCAAGTTGCCAGAGTATCAATCTCCAATAGGAGGGACAAATCCCATCTCTATCACTCGCAGTTACTTCTCATGTGTCAAATTCACCCAATCATCACTATTATAATAATCCATGTTTCATGATTTCTTTTGATGATGTCAAAGCGTATCTAACAACATGTGATGAGTGCAGTGATTTTAGGTCTAAGAATCACAATCACCACCTTCACTATAAGAGATGACTATGACCACCAATGATGGTTTCCATGTGTCACCCTCAAGGTGGGTCTGTGTGATACACTATTCTATAGCATGTATCTGTGTTCTTGGTTTGATATTTCCATATCATGACTAATGAGATTCTATCATCAACAAACCCACACTCTAGCCTTATGTGTTATCGGTGTCTATATACCCTCCACAATAACAACCCAACTAGGGATATAATAAGAATGTACACACTCTTAACATTCGTATGATCTCATCCTCCAAGTCATGTACTTGAAGACATACGTCATTGAGTTTTGTCATTCTTTAGACATTCATCATGTTTCCTCATTATTTCATAACTGAATGAAACAGAGTGAATTGGAAGCTTGCCTTTATAAGCATTAATCAAATCCTTTATGGTAAATTCCATGTCAATCATCACATGTTTGTCTCTATGGGCATACCTTACCAACATTATTTATTTCATAGTGATGTATGTGGTCTGTTCAGTACTAATTGTTGCACTGGTTATAGATATTTTCTTACATTTTTTGATGGGTCATATTTTTTTAATGGTTCATTCAGTACTACTAGTTATAATGGCTATAGAAACTCTCCACCTGCCCACATTGGTCAATCATCACAGTGGATGATGTCAAATTACACCTAAATGACATGTGATGAGTGTAGTGATTTTAGGTCTAAGAACCACAATCACTACCATCACTATAAGAGATGACTATGACCATCAATCATGGTTATGTGTGTCACTCTCAAGGTGGGTCTATCTGATACACTATTCTATATCAAGCATCTATGTTCTTGGTTTGATATCGCATATCATGACTAATGAGACTCTGTCATCAACCAACACACATTCTAGTCTTAAGTGTTATTGTTGTTTATTAGCCTTCCACAATAACATCCGACTAGGGACATTACAAGAATTCATACACTCTTAACATCCATATGATCTCATCGTTCAGGTCTTCAACCCAAAGACATAGGTCATTGAGTAATATCATTCTTTAGACATTTATTATGTTTCATCATTACCTCATATTTGAATAAAAACGAATAAGTTGGAAGATTACCTTTATTACAAATCAAATAGTTTAGAAGATATGCCATAACAATCATCACATGATTGGCTCTCTCGGAAGACATACCAACAGACTCCCAATTGAACTTGTAGCCAATCACCCATGAACTTATTCCCAAGTGATCTAACTTGACCTTCATGATTTTGCTGTGAAAGTGCTTTTGTCAAGGGGTCACCCACATTGCTCTTGGTTAGTACTTCAAAAATCTTCACATCTCCTCATTGTACGATTTCTCATATGATGTGGAATCGCCTTTGTATATGCTTGATACTCTGATGCAATCTAGGTTCCTTAGCTTGTGCAATAGCTCCATTGTTGTTGTAATATAGCTCAATTGCATTGCTGATGCTTGGAACCACCCCAAGTTCTGAGATAAACTTCTTGATCCAAACAGCCTCCTTTGTAGCATTGGATGCATCAATTTACTCAGCCTCAATTGTAGAATCCATAATTGTCTCTTGCTTGGAACTCTTCCATCTCACAGATCCATTGTTGAGTCAAAACACAAATCTAGACTACAATCTATAGTCATCTTTGTCAGTTTAGAGCTTGCATCGGTGTATCCCTTTACCACCAACTCTATCCCTCTGTCGTAGATGAGGAATTGATCCTTAGTTCTTCTCAAGTACTTAAGGATGTTATTCATGATAGTTCAGTGGCTCTCACTGGGATTCGACTAATATCTACTCATCGCTCAAGGCATACGAGACATATGGACGAGTGCATAACATTGTGTACATAATGGATCCAATTGTTGAAGCATACGGAATCTTATTCATGTTCTCCCTTTCTTCACTATAATTGGGACATTGAGCTCTAGATATGGTAACACCATGACACATGGGTAGGTTGCCTCTCTTCGAGTTCTCCATGTTGAACCTCTTCAAAATATTGTCAATGTATGTGATTTGACTTAGTCCAAGAAGCCTTCTAGATTTATCTCTATAGATATTAATTCCTAGGAGGTAGGATGCTTTGCCTAAGTCTTTCAATGATAATGTATTTCCTAGATAGGTTTTCACCATATGTAAAGTAGAGATGTCATTCCCCATCAATAGTATGTCATCCACATACAATATGAGGAATACAATTATGCTCCCATTAACCTTCTTGTAAACACATAGTTCATCTTCATTTTAACTAAACCCAAACTCTTTTACTATTTCGTCAAATCAAAGATTCCAACTCTGAGAGTCTTGATTCAATCCATAATTGACCTTTGTTGCTTACATACTTTATTTGCATCCTTTGGATTTACAAAACGTTCAAGTTGTGTCATGTACATATCCTCAAGTAGATTCTCATTAAGGAATGCAGTTTTAACATCCATCTACCAAATCCCATAGTCATGATAAGATGCAAAGGCAATCATGATCCTAATGGACTTAACCATGGCAACTGGAGAAAAGGTATCATCATACTCAACATATTGAACTTGTTTGAAACCCTTTGCAACCAATTGACCTTTTTAAGTTTGTACATTACCATTCATGTCGCTCTTCTTATTGAAGACCCATTTGCACCTTATGGGTTTTACCCCTTAGGTGGATCTATCAAGGTCCATACCTAGTTGGTGTACATAGATTCCATCTCAAATCTCATGGCCTCAAGCCATTTCTCAGACTCTGGTCCCTTAACATCTTCAAAGTAGTTAGTTGGCTCATCATCAATTACTGACTCATTGTCTTCTTGAGTTAATAGATAACCAAATCTATCTGGCTTAAGGCGTGTCCCACTAGACCTATGAGGTTCTTGTGTCTCGTGATGAATTTGAGATTCCACAATAGCACTCTCTATGTTCCTCTTGTACCTCTACAAGTTCAATGCTTACTTGTTGGTCTCAAACTTCTTCAAGTTCTACATTTCTCTCACTGATTCCTTTGGAAATCAATTCCTTTTCTAGGAATGTAGCATCCTTGAAAATAGACGATTTGTTGTTAGTTGGGTTATATAAGTAGCATCCCTTGGTTTCTTTGGAATAAACAATAAAATAACATTTATTTGATCTAGGGACTAGCTTTTTAGGAAACATTTTCTTGACAGAAGATTCACATCCCCAAATCTTAATAAAAGACATTTTGAGACACTTCCCAGTCCATATCTCATATGGTGTCTTTTGAACCGATTTAGAAGGTACATGGTTAAGTGTAAACACTATAGTTTCTAGAGCATAACCCCAGAAGGAAGTCAAGAGATTGAAAAAACTCATCATTGATTGCACCATATTTAGCAATGTGCAATTCCTTCTTTCTGATATGCCATTATGATGTGGCGTTCCAAGTGGACTCCATTGTGATATTATACCACGGGCTCACAGAATGTCTTGAAACTCTTGGCTTAAGTATTCTCCACCTCGATTAAAATGAAGTCCCTTAATACTTTTGCCAAGTTGGTTTTGTACTTAATTCATTAAATCCTTGGGAACTTTTCAAGAGTTTCTGATTTATGTTTCATTAAGTAAACATAACCAAACCTACTGAAGTCCATCAATAAAGGTAATGAAGTACTAATAACTACCTCTAGCATTTGTTCTAAAAGGGCCGCATACATCAGTATGTATGAGTCCTAAGAGATCACTAGCCCTATCATTGTTACCAGTGAAGGGAGTTTTGGTCATCTTTCCCAACAAACAAGACTGACATGTCTCTATTGATTCAAAATCAAAAGAGTATATATAACCATCTTTTTGGAGTCTAGATATGTGTTTCTCATTGACGTTCCCTAGATGATAATGCCAAGGATACGTTTTGTTTGAGTTATCAAGTTTTAACCTTTTGGTGTATACGTTATAAACATTTGTCTCAAGATCTAATAAAAAATTCCATAGGACATCGGGGAACTACCATAAAAGATCTCATATTTTGAAATAAAATAATGACCATTCTTTATATGAAATTCATATCCATCCATATCCATAAAAGATATAGAATTAATGTTTCTATTTATGGAAGGTATGAGATAGAAGTTCTTTAGCTCTATTACCAGCCCCATGGGTAGATATAAATTATAGGTTCCAACTACAGTGCAAAAAACTCTTGCTCCATTTGCAACACACAGTTCAACCTCACCCTTTTGTAAAGGCTTACTTCTTTTGAGATCCTACATAATTGAGCATATGTGAGATACACATCTGGTATCCAGTACCCAATATGAATATGTAAACAATTTTATCTCAATTGTGTATATGAAGTAGATATCTCTATCCCCTCCTTCTTCTTCCTTAGTTCCTCCTAGTAGAGAGGGCAATTCCTCTTCCAATGTCCAGGCCGGTGATAATGGCGACAATTTCCTCCCTTGTTCACCCCTCCCTTTACTTTAAGTGCAGAAGACTTGGGATTTTGGTTAGCTTTAGAAATATTCTTAGCTTTGCCTTTTCCCTTTGACTTCCCTTTTATGTTTATCATCATCATAGAGTTGGGTTTGTCTATCTTCATTTGTGCTTTAGCAATCCTCAACATGCCAAGAAACTCTGACAATAGCTTGTCAAAATTGTTCGTGTTGAAATTCATGACAAATTGCCTATTTGACTCTGGCAGTGACTACATAATCACATCTTTGGGCAACTCTTCACCCAAAGGAAATACTAGTCTAGTAACATTCTCCACATAATCAATAAGCTTGAGTACATGGGGACCTACTGGATCTCCTTTAGCCATGTTGCATTTGAACAACACCTTGGAGACATCATATCTCTCATGTCTTGCTTGATCTTGTTACATGTTCTTAAGATTTGTTACCATCTCAATCACATCCATATTTTTAGGTTGTCTGTGCAACTCATATTTCATTGAGCACAACATCATGCACTTGAGATCCACAACATCTTTAAAGTGCTTCTTGTAAGCATCCCTGTCAGCCTTAGGTGCATTAAGAGCAGGTTCATCTGGCTCTGGTGTTTCTAGGGCATAGAGCTTGCTCTCCTATGTGAGAACAATTCTCAACATCCTAAACCAGTCATGAAAATTATTCCCATCAACGTGTCCTTCTCAAGGACGTATTGCAAGGAAATCATGTTGTTTCTCAGCATACGATTCTATAAGAGAAATTTGCAATTTGTCAAAACACTTTTGATTTGATTTGATTAATATAAGATTTATCAATATTTAATTAGACCTAAATTAATTATTGATCCCATAGTTTTGCTCAAATTGATAACCCTTACTTATCAATTTAGAAGATTTCATTGTACAATCTTCTACTGAGCCAAGATCCATATTTCATCACACCATTCACTTGACATAATACTCTTTCTTCTCATTCATGCTAACTCACCAAAGATGTTTTGGTCTAGTGGTCCTCACTGCTTTCTTTCTTATCAATTGCCAACCTTCCTCAATTCTCAGGAAGCACACTCCTTTTTCCATTGTTTACCCCCAATCCACATTGTTCCCTCTATCGGCTTGGGTTTTTAGTCGTGTCACCTTTGTTCATATTTTTTATCCCAAGGCTGGAAAGATCTCACCCTGAGCTACTTGAACGAAATTTCTAAGTTATGATTTTTCTCAAAAAGGATGCAAATGTCTTGAATGTAGCTCTTTTAGAATCTATATCTATACAAATGTCACTATGAAATGTTATTTTTGTCATCCTCACCCCCTTAGATCATACTGATAGGATTTTCTCATTGCCTAATACATTCATCCCACCAGCACCACCACCATCTCCACCATCAACAACACCAAATTGGCGCATGCAAGATAATTCATCGGCTTCATCTGCATCATCATCATCAATTACGAACCACTCCAATCCACCTGTGGCATTACACAAAGGTACATGCTCTTGCATTATCAAGTGTCTCATTTCCAACACTTCTTGTTTAGCACGTGTTTCTTCTTCTACCTCATCCTTTGCTACTTCCATGCACACAACATATGTTTCTAAGTGTCCAAAATATCTTGATAAATGCATATTTGTTTATTTTATTTGTATCTTTCATATCATTGCATAGAAGCATTTTATTGATTTTTCCCTAGTTTTAGATTCAATGGTATTAGTTTAGCTTTTCTCTCATTAATTGGAGCTTAACTAGATTTGCTTGGATTTCTATAGGAAATTAACCCAATCACTCCAAAGCCTAAAATGACTCAAGAATCATAGGCTTCAATCTCATATTTAGCCTCCCGGATTTTTCACTTGATTAAATGTATACCCAGTCGATCAAATCACATGCAAGAATTAATCAAGTCCAAAAACTTCAAATGATCGACTAGCATTCTAGTCAATCGACGCGTCAGCAAGACTAAGACTCAGAATTAGGAATGCTAACTAATACAAACCAAATGATCGATTGGAATTCCAGTTGATTGAATCACCGGTAAGAATTAGTCAAAGTTAGAACTGAAAAAGCACATTAATATAGACCAACCTATCAGGTGGCATTCTAGTTAATCAAATCACCAAAAAAACTTGGTCAAACTCTGAATCAGGAAGGCCCATTATTGTAGTCAAATTGGTCTTCAGGTCAAAGCAAGCATTTAAGTCAGTCAATTGACTGGGCTTCCAGTCGACCGACTAGCATAGGGGACCAAGTCTCCCCAATTGATGTTGGCTAAATTAGACATTAATATACCCTTTGTTTTGATGATGACAAACATTTCATACTTGTGGATCTAACGTGCTATTTGAGTATTTTAGGACTTAAGGTAACAAGGAGATTCTACTAAGTGGAAAGTTGAAGATAATTCTAATTGAAGATCAAATATGCTTAATTGTATATGTGTTCATGATTGTACTCAAATGTAAACACTTGTACAAAAATATAATGTACAAGTACTTAGACATCATTTAAATCAAGTGTTATATCTGTCCTATCCAGTTATAACCCTAACTTAGGTTTCCCCCTAGAGTTAGAGTCACCATCACTCATTGAAAAACACACTTAATAGGTGATTCAAAAGACTATGATAGGGACATCCTCGGTCAAGAAACATGTCATCCTAGACACACTCGATCGAAGATTTTGTTGACCGAGAACCACCTTGGTTGAACATATGACCATTGTTCAATAACTTACACATCGATGCTCTAAAATGGGTTTCGGTTGAAAATATTGTTGACCGAGCAAACCTCAGTCCAAAGCTTGTGACCGTTAGACCAAGTGGTTATTAGTTGGGATTTGAAAGTAGATGTTGCTACATATTTTCTTTAAACCCAGCCTTAGATGAAGAAATGCTCGACCGAGAAATAGTTTGGTTGACAAACTTGTCGACCGAGCAAGGTTCTAGATTGTTCTTTTAAGCACGAATAAATTGGTCATTTATAGCCAACTAATGTACACCTAATGGCTAGTTAAGCACTGAGAACACTTTAGAGACTCCCTAGAACGTCCCTAAGTACTTGCAAACCATTCCTATAAATAGGATAGGCCTTAGGATACCTAAAACACACAAGCTACACTTGAGCATCCACTATTGAGAGAAACAAGGCTAAGATTCACTTGCTACCTTCCTCCTTGTGCTCCAAAGTTGTGTCTTATAGCTACAATCTCCTAGCCAGCACATTTAGCCACGTTCATCTTAAGTGGATAGGAGATCTATATGCTTGATATTGGATCAAATTGTTATACTTCACTAGTTAAGTATTTCTTTCTTCCAATCTATTTCTTTTATATTGTACTTTGTTCTCCATGACTACTACTAGGGTTGGAGGCTATTGATAGGAGGTTACTTGGTGCTAATTCAACAAAGTGAAGGCTTCTCCAAGGTGTGCTTGAAGCTACTTCAAGAAGGCTGCTTCAAAGGAGGTTGGAGCTACTTCTAGGTGAAGTCTATCTCAAGGTGGTGGAGCTACTTCAAGGTGGTAAAGGCTACTCCAAGGTGTGCTTGAGGTTACTTCAAGAAGGATGCTTCAAAGGAGGTTGGAGCTACTTCTAGGTGAAGGCTATCTCAAGGTGGTGGAGCTACTTCAAGGTGTTGAAGGCTGCTCTAAGGTTGCTTGAGGTTACTTCAAGAAGGCTGCTTCAAGGAGGATGAGGCTACTTCATGGTGAAGGCTACTTTGAGTGGAAGGTGATTGTATTTTGTTGTAACATCCTTGTGAGGTAAATAAAATAAATCACTTTCAAAATCTTAATTGGAAACAATTGGGTAGTGGACTGACAACCTTTGATTCAAAGGTTGGGACCACTCTAAATCGAAGTGTCTTCCTTGTTTCCTCCTCCTTCTTTGTTTTAAGTTTTTAATTAAATTTTAAAGTACCAAAAGTTTTATTCGCCCCCTCTAGATCTTTCAATTAGTTCTTGAAGAATTAAGGACGGTGTACTTCATCACCTCAACCTTGAAGGAACTCATGTGACTCAGACATCACCATTTGATGGAAGCAACTACACCTACTGGAAAAGAAGAATGCAATTCTAATTCCAAGGAATCACCTTAGATCTTTGGAGGATGGTGTCTAAACCTTATGAACTTCCTACTATCGAATTCACAACTTGGAATCCCGATATGGTAAAGCAAGTCCAATTAAATGCAAAAGCAGTAAGCATATTATATTGTTCAATTTATGTTAGTGAGTTTCGTAGAATATCTTCATGTGAAACAACTTATGAAATATGACATTAATTATCAATTACACATGAAGGTACCACTCAAGTTAAAAATACCAAAATTAAAATGCTTAAACAAAAGTTTGAATAATTTCATATGCAACCTAATGAGTCCATTAGTGAATTGTATGCAAGTTTTTCTACTATTGTTAACAGCTTAAGTGCCTTAGATAAGTATATAAGTGAAGAAGACCAGGTGTCCAAGATCCTTAGATCCTTGACTCTAAAATACAAGCCAAAGGTGATGTCCATCAAAGAAGCCAATGATCTGACCACAATGAGGATGGAGCAACTCATTGGCAATCTAGAGACACACAAAGTCACCCTTAAAGAAGAAGAAGAAAGATTGGCAGCCAGGCACAAAAAGGAGAAAAGGAAGGACATTGCATTTAAGGAAGCAACTAAAGCTATCATTTAAGAAAATAATGAAACAAGTGAAGAAGATAGTGAAGAGGAGGCACTTATTGTAAATGGTAAGAAAAATAAAAGATTTAAATCTAACAAAAATCCTTGTGTTTCTTCTTCTTCTTCCCTTAGGTGCTTTTAATGTGGCAAGAAGGGACATTTAAAAATGAGTATCCTAAAGTCAAGAAGGGAAAGAAATCCTCTCTCAAGAAGAAAGAGAAGGCATACAAAGCTTCTTGGGATGACTCAAGTGATGATAGTGAGAGTTGAGAAGAATAAGTAGAATATCTCATGGCTAAAGAAGACAAGGTAAGTTGTTTCATTGCAACAACTAATGAAGAAGAAAATGAGGTACGTCTTATTGATTTGTCTAAAGAAGAGTTAGTCACTAGTATTGAAGAATAACATGATAAATATGTGACCGGCCTTTTTCACGCGTCCGGAAACGAATGCGGGACAAAGGAAGGAATCAAGCTTTAAATTTATAACCCGAAACCTTCTAGGCCCCCGCAACTTAATTACGGGGTCGAAGTAGATATACGGGGTCGAACACAGGGACGTGGTGACGTTTAGGACGCTACAGATTTCTGTTCTTGAGTCAGATAAGCCAAAACGATAGTCGATGAAAGAAAGTGCTAGAACTAGTCTAGCGGGTTGTCACGATTAAAATAAGGAAAAGAAAAGAAAACAAAAGAAAAACAAGACAGAGCACGAGGTTCTACTAACTAGATAAAAAGAGTTCTTGGCTATGTAACCACAAAAGGGGCAGTTTATGCACTCGTTCTCGGGCGTAGACAACCCTCGAACACCCAAGCAAGCATCTAGTACGCACAGCGGCATCTGTCCTGTGGGATCATCCCACTCGCTCTCGCGATGCGTGACTAAAACCATCAACGATATGTCATTAACCCTCTCTCAAGGGATGACATATCAACACCTCAGTATATGCTAAGTTCCCTCTCGGGTCTTAGGATATTATGGGGTGTTAGGAACAGAATACCTTGGATCGTCCTCCTCTCGGGTTCAGATCCAAACTATCATCTCTTAGCTATTTCTACAACGGATCTCTCAATACAGGCAGAAATAGTAGTTCAAGCGAGTAAGAGATCAACCAAACTAGCAATCATAACTTGGAAAGAGAAAATAGAACATGCAACATACTAGATCTGATATGAATCTACTTGCTTAAGGAAAAAGTATATAAACATGCCCAGATTGGGCTGCATAGCCAAGAAGGAGCTAACTAGCCATAGACAAGAATAGCTGGCACCGAACAAAGATGGATAAACATCGTTTGTACAAGAAACAAAGGAATGCAGTAGAATGAAAGAGAAGAGGGGAGAGATATAGCCCGTAGAGGAGAGGTGGCTCTCGCTCCTTGGCCTCTGTGTAGGCCGGATCTCGCCCCTTGGGTCTTCTCTTTGTCCCTCTGGACTCCTCAGTTCTCTCTCTCTAGACCGTATCGGGCGGCGGGCGTATCGGGCGGCGGTCGTATCGGTCGACGGGCGTATCGGTCGGCGGGCCTATCGGGCGGTAGGCGTATCGGTCGACGGGCGTATCGGTCGGCGGTAGGCGTATCGGGCGGCAGGCCTATCGGGCGGTAGGCGTATCGGGCGGCAGCCTTTGGGGAACCCGACACACTAGCTCCTTGGTCTAGGAACTAGCTCTTGCAGGGTCCTCCCTCCAGCCCTCGGCTCTCTCCTGCTCTGAAGCCCTCTTCTTATAGGCTGGAAACTGCTATTTATAGGCAGCGAGTTGATGTGAGTTGTAGCTTTTATTGGTCCACGTGTCCTTCATCCGTGGCTTCAATCTTGAGGAACCAGGTCAGCCAATATGACTGTCACTCGGCAACCGTATCGGGCAACCGTATCGGGCAGCCGTATCGTCCAGGCCATATCGGGCAGCCATATCAGGCGTCTTTGTCGGGCGGCCATCTCATCCAGACCATATCAGGTAGTAGTATCGGGCACCCATATCGGGAAACCATATCGGCCAGCTGCTGTGATTCTTGTCTTTTCCTGGTTTGGTACTTGAAAGTCCCAAAATTGGCTAGTTTCGGTGCCTGGAAGTCTAAAACAGGCTAATTAGCTACATTATTGGCTATTTTCACTACATTATCTAATGAAGAGACAGAAAACATAAAACATGAACAAAAGAGTGCATATTAAGACTAAAGTGGCACAAAACTATAGATAAAATGCATAGAAAATATGCGCTAATTTGGGTGTTATCAACTACCCCAAGCTTAAAACTTGCTTGTCCTCAAGCAAGACTGTGCTCAAAGAACAAAAGATAACATCCAAATTAAGCTTGGCAATAGATGATAAGGTTAAGAAAAAAATAGTTTAAAGCATCAATACTCTTGATCCATGTCATTTCAGAACAAATCCCCACCAAACAAGCACAATCCTGCCAAAGTAAGATCAAAGAATTTCCAGGAAAGATTAAGCAAATTCACTATAGCCTTCCAATACTCATGAGGGTTTGAATCATAATTATTTAAGTATGAAAGAGTTGTCACTTAGGTGATCAAGCAGGTGATGAGCAATGAGCCATCACCATGAATCCATGCATACCAATCTAGAATACCATGCCTCTCACTTATTCATGTCCTAAGAAATAAAGCAAAAAGACTCTAATGACTTCTGAGGATCCCGATCTGCGTCAGGTTGGTCCATGTAACGAGCAACAGTCCCTGCAGTCCGAGCCAGTTGGCCCAAAGCAGTGAGATGAACTCCTCGTACTGCGCCCGAACCAACCCTGCTACTGAGATGATCTCATAGGTCTCCTAGGGGGTTCCTAGTGACTCTCTAATGAGCTTTTTAGAGTGATACAACCAGGCACGACATATCCGCGTTCATGAGCGTAGTCATACACCGGCTGGGCACCATCCTCAACTCTCCTAAAAGAGAAAACAAGCGCTCATTTATTGTTCACACTCAGGCTTTTATCATCTGCATTCTATTTTTAGGCTTGGGTGAGAACTATATAGATATTTTTGGGATTTTATGGGCGGCCAAACCTCTTTTGTACATTTTTATATTTTTCATCTTTTTGACTCAATCTAATGTGAGAAGGCATGTAGTCCATCAAGGAAAAGCACTTCACCTTGATCATGGCTCAAAACTCATCATGGCCCGCTTGATACCTGTGTGAAAAGATAGCAATTATGATTCAAGAATCCTTAGAATAGAGGAAAACTTGTGAATCTACAACTAGGTTCTTTGATCATGTTTTAGCTCATTCCAGCGGTCCTTTACCGTGGATTTTCCATTCACGACACAGATCAAGGGAATTTAGCTTTAAGCTATGAAAAAGGGACATAACCTTAGGTTTATTACCAAACTCAAGGAAAGAGTCAAAGAGCAAGTCAATCAAAAGGTCAAGCAATTTTTAAGATGAAAATTGTGCATCTAGGCATGAAGCCAAGCATTTATCTATTAGATTCACACCACATAGCCATAATTGCAAAGCTAAAAAGCTAAAAATTTTGAAAATTTAAGACTAAATGTAGGAAATAAACATGCATGCAAGAAGAGTGAAGAGAAAAGAAGGGCGACGCCTACCACCCCAAGCTTAAAATTTTTGCTCGTCCCCGAGCAAGTCTCAAACTTGAAATAGTGAGGCAGGAATGCATGAGTTTAACGACATTTATTGAAGTTCTAAAGATGATGCATGGGTGCAAGGATATCAAAATAGTTAGAGGAAAGAAATTAACCAACAAGAACATAAAAGTAGAATTTATTGTAATAAAAGGGTGGGAGGTTAGGTAAGAGAAAAGGGGGTGGTTGCCCCACGATACCGACACTGGGATCCCAAATTCTCAGGTTTGGGACCAGTGTCACCTGTGTCTTGCCGACGGGTTCCGCCACATAATATGAGTAGAGTAGGCGGATGTGTTGGCCCTGCCGAGTCTGAAGAAGAAAAGTTAAATCTGGCGACTCGGTGAAGTCATCTTTGTACTGGAAGTGACATGAACTGCACTGGGGTGACTTCTTTTGCAAATCATCCTCAGGGTACCTTTCAGTATATGAATCTGAATATGAAGGTCCTAGGATGTCGACACAGGATGAGATGGAGGGTATAGGTTAAATGACTTGGGTGGGATCCATTTCTCCTCCCTCCATCTCTGAACTTGAGGTTAGATGCTCAGATAAATCATCATGTACAGTCTGAGTCATCCAATCATCTTCTGAACAAGAAGTACCCCCTAAAGAATCTATTTGTGGTTCTACCACCCCAAGCTTATCACTTGGCATGGAGTCGAGGGTGTCTTCATGCTTAGCAGCCATGTTGTAGTGCACCGTCCGTCCTGCCCCCTTGACGTCCACCCTACCTTGTAAAGGTATGGGTGTAAATGGCGACTCGTGCTGCTCTAACTCGTCGTCGGCATTATACTCACTGCTCCATGTCGAGTAGTTGTCGTCGTCATCGTTGTCATCATCGTCATCAAACAAATTGTTCCAAACCATGGTTGGCGTACTGCTCAAAGCAAAGTGACAAGTCTCAATATGAGAGATGTCACTCTGGTCTGGTTCAATATCTGACTCTGGTTCCTCTGACCAACTTTCCGGATGTGAGGTTGTTTGGCTGTCATTGTGAGGATAAGAGTCTTCGTCATCGTCATCATTGGCCCATTCATGTCTATGACTCATATCGTCGATTGGTTCATCAGTTGGGTCATCTGGATAGAATGAAGGGCTTCCCCAAGTGGGTTGGTCTTCACAGAAAAATCCTGGCGAATCCAGTTGATGGTCTGAATAGGATGGTGAGATATACTCCGATTTAGATCCAATGGAATGGCCTTGATGACTAACGTCTTCATTATCTTGTGATGGCATTTGTAATTGGATTGTAACCAAATCAATGAGCTCTTGGAGCCTCCTGCCTTGTTCAACATCTTTATCATGAAGTTGTTGTACTTGAGCAGCAATGCTTTCGAGACCCGTCGATTCTGCCATGCACATTGGTTGCTGACCTGTTGTACCAAACTGATGCGCTTGAATGAATTCTCGCTCAACAGTTTGAACTAGACTTCTACTGCAGTCTGCAGCCTCGGTGCCTACTTTGAGAAGACGATCCTGCTCTTCTAGAAGTTGTTGCTTGGGATCGACATCTTCTTGGAGATGAGGGACTAGGGAGGTGAGTGCCTTGCCACTCTCTCCAGCTAACTCCACTGCCTTAATCAGTTCTTGATCCCATGCTAGCACGGGAATCGATGGTTGACTGGCAGTCTCCGTTGTTGTAATTTCAACATATGACGACGGTGGAGGTGAGTATAACTCGACTAGTTGTAGAGCACGACCTTCAATTATTTTCCAGCAGTCGGAACTGCGGAAAAACTCAGAAGGACAGGCGGACAAGATGACTTGTCTTGCCGAAGCAAGATCCATGGCTGAAAAAGGTACAAGAAAAAGAGAAGGTATTCAGTATATATGAACACGTATGTTTAAAACAAATGAAAATTTATGCATATATATACAGGCTTATAGTGACAGAACAAAAATCTACTAGGCGTGTAAACGTGGAAAACCCACGTCCCCGGCAACGGCGCCAAAAGTTGACCGGCCTTTTTCACGCGTCCGGAAATGAACGCGGGACAAAGGAAGGAATCAAGCTTTAAATTTATAACCCGAAACCTTCTAGGCCCCCGCAACTTAATTACGGGGTCGAAGTAGATATACGGGGTCGAACACAGGGACGTGGTGACGTTTAGGACGCTACAGATTTCTGTTCTTGAGTTAGATAAGCCAAAACGATAGTCGATGAAAGAAAGTGCTAGAACTAGTCTAGCGGGTTGTCATGATTAAAATAAGGAAAAGAAAAGAAAAAAAAAGCAAAACAAGATAGAGCACGAGGTTCTACTAACTAGAGAAAAAGAGTTCTTGGCTATGTAACCACAAAAGGGGCAGTCTATGCACTCGTTCTCAGGCATAGACAACCCTCGAACACCCAAGTAAGCATCTAGTACGCACAGCGGCATCTATCCTGTGGGATCATCCCACTTGCTCTCGCGATGCGTGACTAAAACCATCAACGATATGTCATTAACCCTCTCTCAAGGGATGACATATCAACACCTCAGTATATGCTAAGTTCCCTCTCGGGTCTTAGGATATTATGGGGTGTTAGGAACAGAATACCTTGGATCGTCCTCCTCTCGGGTTCAGATCCAAACTATCATCTCTTAGCTATTTCTACAACGGATCTCTCAATACAGGAAGAAATAGCAGTTCAAGCGAGTAAGAGATCAACCAAACTAGCAATCATAACTTGGAAAGAGAAAATAGAACATGCAACATACTAGATCTGATATGAATCTACTTGCTTAAGGAAAAAGTATATAAACATGCCCAGATTGGGCTGCATAGCCAAGAAGGAGCTAACTAGCCATAGACAAGCATAGCTGGCACCGAACAAAGATGGATAAACATCGTTTGTACAAGAAACAAAGGAATGCAGTAGAATGAAAGATAAGAGGGGAGAGATATAGCCCGTAGAGGAGAGGTGGCTCTCGCTCCTTGGCCTCTGTGTAGGTCGGATCTCGCCCCTTGGGTCTTCTCTTTGTCCCTCTGGACTCCTCAGTTCTCTCTCTCTCTAGACCGTATCGGGCGGCGGGCGTATCGGGCGGCGGCCGTATCGGTCGACGGGCGTATCGGTCGGCGGTAGGCGTATCGGGCGGCAGGCCTATCGGGCGGTAGGCATATCGGGCGGCAGCCTTTGGGGAACCCGACACACTAGCTCCTTGGTCTAGGAACTAGCTCTTGCAGGGTCCTCCCTCCAGCCCTCGGCTCTCTCCTGCTCTGAAGCCCTCTTCTTATAGGCTAGCAACTGCTATTTATAGGCAGCGAGTTGATGTGAGTTGTAGCTTTTATTGGTCCACGTGTCCTTCATCCGTGGCTTCAATCTTGAGGAACCAGGTCAGCCAATATGTCTGACACTCGGCAACCGTATCGGGCAACCGTATCGGGCAGCCGTATCGTCCAATCCATATCGGGCAGCCATATCGGGCGTCTTTGTCGGGTGGCCATCTCATCCAGACCATATCAGGCAGTAGTATCGGGCACCCATATCGGGAAACCATATCGGCCAGCTGCTGTGATTCTTGTCTTTTCCTGGTTTGGTACTTGAAAGTCCCAAAATTGGCTAGTTTCGGTGCCTGGAAGTCTAAAACAGGCTAATTAGCTACATTATTGGCTATTTTCACTACATTATCTAATGAAGAGACAGAAAACATAAAACATGAACAAAAGAGTGCATATTAAGACTAAAGTGGCACAAAACTATAGATAAAATGCATAGAAAATATGCGCTAATTTGGGTGTTATCAATATGTTGATTGTAAAAATAAATTATAAAGGATTACAAAAACTAATGAAGAATTTTATGCTAAATTGAATGATCTTACTTTTGAAAAATAAAGTCTTATGTCTGAAAAGATTACCTTGAAATCATTTATAAATGATTACAATATCAAGTTTCTTGCTTGATGAATGCATATTCATCCCATTTTTAGTTTCATTTTCAGTCTAATTTAGCATTCAAACAGATTAGTTTTCATTATAACAGCTTTGTTTTGATGTATATGTTAATTTGTAGGAATTTGATACTCTTCTTGACTCCCTTTGCAGGTTTTGAATTATATCACTCTACAACAAGTTTTCCTAGGGGGTCCCACTGCCCTTTAGTGGGTGGGACTCGAGAGGAGGATGCCTCTCACGAGGTGGGGGCAGCGCCCAAGGAAAAATGGATTTTGAGCACTTTTAGAAGACCGGTCGATACACAAAAATTGTGTCTAAAACCAAAATTGACATGTTAATCGACATGCCAATCGAACCTCAATTTTCAACAAATATCATGCATCAACAGATGATTGATATATCTATCGCCCTCCCTGGTTGACACACAATCTCTTAATAGACTCATAAACCCTGAGGTTGACAAGCCCATTGACACTCAGAAGCTCAACATTAATAGACATGTCGATCGATTACATCATCAACAATCAAGGTCAGCATCTTTATCGACAAATAAGCAAATCAAGACATTGATCGATAATGTTGTCGACACTCTCGTCGACAGCCGCAACTTCTACCAAAGCCTGTCGACCGACAGACTGACAACAGGAAGTTTAAAAGTCATCGACCGACAGTCCCATAGACTGATGGACCTATCAATCAACACTGATGGAAAGTGGTCGACATCGATAGGGAACACAAGAGGTCGACGACCTCAACCCTATAAATAGGCCCCCAACGTAACCGTACAACTCATCTCAGATTTTCTGGAGACAAAAACACTGAAATGTTGTGGTTGAGATCAGAGCAAGGATGACACGTATCGACCAAGCTAGTTCTATCGACCTAACTGGATGACACATATCGACCTCAAGCATAGATCAACAGATCTCCTTCATCTGCAACTCCAATCCGTCGACCTCCCATCTTGGGCGATCGATCTCTTCCCCGAGTTTTTGTTCATCCACCTACTTTCATTGCAAGTCTGAGTTACTTCCTGAATGAGAAAGAAGGAAGGAAGTCTGCCATCGCACACCACGCTGAGCCACTTCTACCACCATTATGATTGTTTTGGTGTCCTCCTCTTCTAGTGATATTAATCTCACCATGTTGAGGGAGTAGTATCTTCACTGGGGTGTGGGGACTAGCCCCACTACCCGTTTCTTGCAATTTCTTTCATATTCCAACTCTTGTATGAACTCATATAATTCATAGCCAATAATTTATTGCATGTTTTGTGGATTGATAACCCACTTTATGTGATTTATTATAATCTTTTACTATGAGAACTTCAACATTTAAAATTTGAATATCGGTTAGCTTTGGTTAACACCCTAACAAGAACTTCCGAAGGAAAGTCTCCGGAGAAGTGGATCGAGGATCCGTAAGTAAAGAGACATTGAGCTTATAGGGATATCTGCTCACACAAGTTTCTGACGTCGAAAGGGGAAACTTGCATAACTCTAATTATATCTTCATGTAGGTTTGGATTTGAAAGATTGTGCAGATTCGAGTGGTGGCGGTGAAACCCAGTTCCACCATAGTGTTTCCATCCATTGATAACTAGAATCTTAGTTTAGTTCTTTTCATTTTTGTAATCTTAGATTAAACAAACCAATCTCAACTTATGTGATAAATACTAGTTCTTGCTAAGTTACTTTGACTAGATAGTTCTTAAAAATGTTGTCCCTTGGGATTCGATCCTCAAGTATATTGTGAGAAGATCCATCCATTTTTTGGTGGCATTATTACATGTTTGTTTTGGTAAACTCTAGGAACTATATTCCTAGTGAATTTGCAGTGTGATAATAATCCACGTCATTGCTCTAGAAATGAACAATAATCTTCTTTCTCAAGAAAAGGTTGAATTGCTTACTAAGATGAATAACTATCAGACTCAAATTGTTCTATGTTCTCATTCAAACTATGATGTCATCGTTAGAGAAGGATATTCTATTCTTTCAAGTTTAGATCAAGCAAAGCAAGATATTGCTAATAAAATTGATGATTTTACTAAGTTACAAAAACATGTTGATAGTCTAAAGAGTAATAATATTCTTGGTAAAATCTTACAAAACTCTTTTGGACAAAAAGGAAGAAGGGGTCTAGAATATGTACCTAAAGAAAAATCCTACCAAAATCCTAGAACTAGATAAACACAAAAACCCAAAACCAAGGTCATGTATGTACCTAAAGACAATCCAGCTAAGAAGAGAAATGAAATTGGTTTTATTTGTTGTCATTACTATTTATGTCTTAGACATTATTCATTCTCTTGACCATACAAGAAAAAGGATGTTGACTTGGTTTGGGTTCCAAAAATCCCAACTTAGAAATGTTGGACATATTAGTTGAGATTTGGCCTAAACTTCACCTTGAAATTTATAATGTCTTATCTAAACTGAATTAAGCTTGAACTTATATATCTTTATATATTTTGGTTACTTAATTGTGTTATCTAAAAATAATTGGACAATATGTTTACATTAGAAATGTTAAATTTACTGAAAATGCACATATTTTCATCTCGGTCGACAAAATGCTCGACTGAGATCTCTTCCGATCCAAGAAAAGTTTGACCAAAGGTAGTTCTGTCAACATTGTTTTTACTGGAAAATATTCCCAGTTGACAAATAGTTCGACCAAGAATTCTTCCAATCAAAGAAAAGTTTGACCAAAGATAGTTCTATTAGAACTGTTCATTGAAAATATCATTCAATCGCAATTAACTTTGGTGACTCAAGCCTATAATGGATTCTTATATTAGATTGTTCTAAATATTTGAATGATCCTAAAAGGACCACTATTTGGGGAGAAAAACTTGTTAATTTGTAGGTTTGGATGGCCTAAAGAGATTTCCCCAACATGCATATGACCAGAAGTAAGAAGATTTCCACACACATGGAGAAAAGGTAAAATTATTGGTCACATATAAAGAAAGTGTCAAAGGTAAAACTATTGGCATAGGTGATGTTGGTACAATTTTTTTGTGTTGTTTGTAAGAGAATTACATCATAAGTGATATCAAAATGGTTATGACTCATAATAAAATATCAAATTTGTGTATTCTAGGAGATCAAAAGTAAGACTTCTTGTCAAAACTAAAATTTTGATAACTAGAACTCATTCACATAAATCCAGATCCATAACAAAAGATGGTGAAGACAAATTTGATCTCAAGTAAAAAAAAGGCTTTATCCTAGAATATTCAACATCTAACAAAACATCCAGGATTTATAAGTCTACATCTAAGAGAATTGAAGAATAAAATTATACACAACAAGACTTAATCATATCCTAAAAGGAGTTTATTATTGGACAATTTCTATATGAGCTTAAATAATGCATAAGTTTTAACTCCTAGACTTAAAAGAAAACATTCAATTGGAACTAAATGGGCATGACGAAATAATAAAGCTAGGATATAATGAAAGGAAATACACTTTGATATGACTTATGCATTAATGGATAAGACTTGAGGTCATAAAGACATCAAACTCTTCAAATGGATGTGAAAATAAAAGGATCATTAAAGAAGAAATCTATGTTGCTTAAACTCATGACTTGAAACAAGATTGAATATGCATACAAAAAAAAAGTTGTCTGGTCACTTATGTCAATAATATTGTTATATCTCGGTTCATTCTAGATAAAGCTGCATTAATTGGAAATATGTAGAAACGCCTCTCGGCCAAAAAGGAGTTCAACCGAGGGGCGCCCCAGTTGAAGTCATGGTCGATCAAAAATAAGCCTGACAAAAATGCTTATTTGTAAATCAAAATCATTCATTTGCACCCAACATTGGTATATTAAATCTGTAATTTGCTCATCTTGTTAAATACTTAGAATAAGAGAAATTTTTAAGATAGTGGAAGAAACATGATTGCTTATAAAAAATTGACTCATAGTCTTACTTAATCAATTGATTTTAAAGCTGGTTATGATTTGAAATACCTTAGTATTTTTAAGCTCACTTTTGTTATGAGATTAAGGGGGAGTTCACAAAAATTCTGGGATATAATGTATATATTTTTTATCTTGCTCTTAATTGGATTCTACAGTAATTTGGGCTTTACATCCCTTATATTTGGTTAGAGATACATTTATTGATTCCACTATGAGCCTAAAGGAATCTCATATGATTTTAGGGCTTCACATCCCTTGCAAATGGTTGAGAAATTAATCTTGGTTTTTGAATTGTGGCTAAATTTGACATTCTTTTTTAAACAAACAATTAAGGGGAGTAATCAATTAAGGGGGATCTTATTAACTTACACATATGATTACCTTTTTGAAATGAAAAAGGGGGAGAAATAAAATAAAGAAAAATAAAGTAAAATCTTATCATGAGTTTTCATGATCTCTTGGCTTGACATTAATTATTGCAACATTTCCTTAAGAGATGGATAATATGTTCCATATCTCTTTAGGAATAATTAGCACACATTTTATAAAAACAAGAGATCCCTTTTATCACAGGCGTATTATAGGTATGAAACTTATCTCATTTGAATTATTTTAATTATATTTTATAAATGTTTAACATATTAAAAAAGGGGGAGATTGTTGTCTAAATTGGACATTAATATACACTTTATTTTGATGATGACAAACATTTCATACTTGTGGATCTAACGTGTTATTTGAGTATTTCAGGGTTGAAGGTAATAAGGAGATTCTACTAAGTGAAAAGATGAAGATTAATGCTAATTGAAGATCAAATGCATTTAATTGTATATGTGTTCATGATTGTACTCAAGTGTAAACACTTGTACAAAAATATAATGTATAAGTACTTAGACATCATGTAAATCAAGCGTTAGATCTTCCCTATCCACTTATAACCCTTAGTTAGGTTTCCTCCTAGAGTTAGAGTCACCATCACTCATTGAAACACACACTTAATAGGTGATTCAAAAGATAGAAATAGGACATCCTCGGTCGAGAAACTTGTCAGTTGAGACAAATTCGGTCAAAGTTTTTGTCGACCGAGAACCACCTCGGTCAAAATATGAGCATTGTTCAATAACTTACACATAAGTGCTCTAAAATGAGTTTAGGTTGAAAATATTGCCAATTGATCAAACCTCGGTCTAAAGCTTGTGATTGTTAGACCAAGTGGTTAGTAGTTGGGAGTTGAAAGTAGACATTGCTACATATTTTCTTTATACCCAACCTCAGTCGAAGAAATGCTCAACTGAGACACAGTTCGGTCGACAAACTTCACTACAGCAAAATTGCCCATTAGTGGCATTTATTCTAGTGGCATTTATAAAAAAAGCCACTATCTATCTAACGTACATGCATTTTTAATTAAAATGGCACTAAACCACCTATTATAGAGTTTATAAAAAAGACTTAACATTAAAGGCATTCTTATATTTAATTAGTGGCAATTTTAAATTTCCAAACCAAATGACGTGCGCGAAGTATTATCTATTGGAAATTTTCATTTCACTTATCCCGCTTTTCCTTCGCGCTCCCACGTACGTAATAGCTAGTATCGCGGTGACTGTGGCGATTGATCTCCCCAATCCTCATCGATATTCTTTCAAAACTGACAACGCATGGAGGAGATATAGCCTCACGGTCGATCGTCGCTCACCCTAACAGCGTCTTAGAGGATCGAGCGCATCGACTGACTAGTGGTGGTGTGTTGATCGCAGCATGGAGGATCACTTTGGACTACTGGCCAGCAAAGTGCCACATTTCCAGCACCGAGGAAGCCAGGAGTCTACTTTGTCGGCCCCGAGGAAGCCAGTTCAGCCACATTTGCTACATTGGCGCTAGGTGATTACAAATAGATTCTCTTCCCCAACCATTATCACCATCACAATCGACTGCTCTGTATTGATTCACACTAGTAGAGGAAGAACCGTCTCTGTAAGATATATTCCTACCTCTATGATTTTCTTTCCCCTCCCTTAATTTTGCTATATTCTTGCTTTATTTTGGATTGATTTCAGTTTCGAGCAAGATCTGGGCTGAAGTTAGAGTTCCTGGTTTACTTGTTATTCCTAATTCCATGACTGACTTGGTTAATTGCACTAGCAAGGAGAATCATTGTTTGGCAATTTGCATCCTGTACTGGTTATGGAGGGAGAGGAATAATATAGTTCATGAGAATGTGGATATGCAATCATGGGTTTGGTGATGGGTATCTAAACACCACTTTCTTTAGTGGTATAACTCTTACTAACAGACTGTCCATCAATGTAGATTTTGATAGCAAGGATGAAACGACAAACAAGATAAGGTCAGAAATAACTCAAGAATTGTAGCCAGCATCAACTTCAATAGTTATAAACATAAGATAGAAAAGTATCCAAATAATCAAATCTCATTACTTCCATTAATTTAGGGGACTAAGACTTAAAGAAGTATAGGATAAAGGAATTTTGATCGTGGGCATTACAACTGAGTCAATGTTTCAGCTGCAACCAGCACACCTCTAAGACACATGGATTTTAATGAGGCCAAGAATCACTAAGATTTATGCATAACAACTTCCAACTAAGTAATTAAGATTTTATAATCTTTGGAATGGTTTTGAGACAAGGAACCTCCCTAATATTAGACCTGGTATGCCATCATGATTCCCATGTTCTAATTAGAAGCTAATTTTAATGAAGTGTAATTATTCATGGTTATGGTATATACATGAAATTAGGTTTGATTAGGCTTAGCTATTTTTAGTATACATTGTGATATGTCATTACCCACACCAATTTTCTTCTATGTTTTTATATTAGTGTATATAAATAGGTTACAAAACAATGTCATTTTATTGCTATATGTTTCCCTTTAATATAAGTGAGAAGTCTAATATATTCTCAAAAGCACATAGGCCAAGAATGATTAAGCATCTCATCGTCATCACAGTTAATTTCTATACCAAAATACATGGGTTGATCCACTTATATAGTAGAAACTATACTTCAAACAAAATTTCTAAAAAGTAGGGGCTTATTGAGCATCACTGACTTCTAAAAGGGGGGGCTAGTCTGAAGATGATACAACTAAGAAATAGCAAATAAAAATACACCATTTCCCTTCACCATGAATTGGTTACATGTGAGCACAATTATATTATGTTCATTCGATTCCCCTTGTCAAAGGGGGTGCAGTTGCTCCTCTTTTCATATTATGTTCATTCTGATTCTGGACTTTTGGATGTTATGCTTCTATTCTTATGCTTGGTCAAGGTTCAGTACTTTTCTCCCACCTCTTGTCAGGTTCTACTGGTTGAAGCTTCTGTTGGTTTTGATTGGAAGGTCTTGTATGTTGTTTTCTTTTGAATCCTTTTTTCTGATGTGGTTTTGAGTGATGTTCTACTTTTTTCTTCTGTTGGTTATCGTTGGTTAAAGGATATGTGATTTGTCCTTGGTTTGGTTTGTCTTTTCCCTATTTGATGTCATCCAAGGATGGGATTCTATCCTGGCTCTTGCCTATGGAAGTGATTGAAATGGCTTCGTATGGTTCTCCTTTTTTTAAAGCTCTTTTGGGATTCTTTGAAATGATATTCCTATCCTTTTAAATAGGAGTTTTGGCTGACCAAAAAATGAATATAGCCATGATTGAGTACCATGTTATGAAGAACATACACGTTGGTGTTCAGCTTCATATCAAGGATTGTATCTTTGGTATTTGTTTGTATAGATACCTACTTTTTGGCTGTATATGTTCTAAAGGTTTCTAGTAGGTGAGCTTGTAGAAGCTGAGGTTGTTGGTTTGGAAACCATGTTGGTGGTTTTGAGGTTTACGAATTCTCCTTTGATACTGGCGGATAGGACCCAGGCTCCTGTTCATTTTCTGATTCAGTTCAAAATGATTAGAATGTGCCTGGGTCCTTATTATAAGTATGTTCTTTTATCCTTTTAAAAAGTATTTCAAACATAGTGTCATGTACTCATAAAACTAAAGTGGCAGGAATCTATCCCATTTACATATAGGTCAGAGAATAATAACCTCACATAACTCATTTAGAAAATTTACAATTTTTAGATGAATCCTTCTTGTCATAAAATTTGTGGTACTATCAAAATAATAAGATGATAAGATATCTTGTAGTAGTGTTTTGATAAACACAGAAGTATAAGACTGTAGTAAAATTTTTGAAAGACACCAGTAACCTCTTCAAATAGGTCTCACACCTTCTATAGTAGTGCATCGATACTCCAAATTAAATAGGTCTCACACCTATACAAAATAAGCCAGACACTATTAACCTCTTTGATAATCTAAAATATGAGTGTTGATTCAACAAATAGATAATAAGTGTTACCTCATTGTATGAAATACCAAGATACATCAAATTATAGAAAATACTAGTTACTTCATTGAAATTCTCAAAGAAGGATTAGTGATCATTGGACCAATTGCAAAGATATAGCCTCTATATAGGACATGATCTCCTCTATTAGATTTCTTTTCAAGCTATCATGTCTACCACAATAAAGTTGGTTATGACAAGCAATAAAAGGTTACTAATGTTATACAACTTTTTCTAAAAATATATAACATCATTATATGTACTTACACTTTGTTAATACTAATATTATGCAGTCTCTGTCCACCCACAACAGTCACTATGAACTGGGCCTCTATGCCAATGTTAACGTTCCCTATTGAAGAAAAATTGGACATCATCCTAGATGATCATTCCTTAAACCAACTAGCCATACCCTAACATTGGCATTTTCTAAAAGGAAGACACTACAGGCCTGGTGAAGTGACCCTAAATTTTGGCAATTATTCACATGTTATCGAGGTTGAGTATGATTTGGCAGGAAATCTTGTATCAAAATCTGGTTGGCGTGATTGGATTAGAAAGATGCTAGTGGGTCATAGAGATAGGCTTTTTCTCCATCCAGTTGGCCATAATACCATCAAAGTTTGGATAACCAACATCAACTGTGAGACCCCCGATCATCTATGGTGGTATGAGCGCACGATGGAGGATATCAGCTCGGATGAATCTGATGATGAGGCCCCTATCAGTTCAGATTTGTCTAAATACAGTGAGGAGCTCCGAGACACAGCACAATCATCAAAAAGGCCACGGTAGGTCCAATTAACAAATATAATTGTCAAAACAAAAAATTGATGTTTACACTTTTTGTCTAAAAGCAATCAATCCTCATAGCTGCTTTCTTTTCTGAACTTCAGGAGAAGATCGCCACAATCATAAGTCCTCAGAGTTACTGATACGGGACCATGTTAGTGTAGTATTTAGTTGTCTATCTATCTAGACTTGTCTGTATTAATAGTTGTTTTAATTATGCGCATGTTTAGGGGTACACCAACCCCTTTGTTTAGTTATTGTTTAGGGGTACACCCTTGTGTGTGGATGTAAAAAGAGATTAATGAATGGACCTAAAAGTTGCTACATGAATGCTTATAACTGAAGTGTGTGTTCCCATGAATGTTCCAAATTCACAAATCCATCGTATCTAATGACACATTCAAAACCAAACAACAAAAAGAAATATGCATATCCTATTATGTTACAAATTACTGATAAATTTCATTATAAATGTCCTTTATAGAATGGATAAGTCTTGGATAGCAGAGGATGACCAAATGAGCAATAAATACTTATGTGGAGTATCAAAATTTTTGGATTTTTCTTTTGAACATTCATCGATTGGAGACAAGATTGTATGCCCATGTAGAAAGTGTGCTAATGTATACTAGGTCACCAAAAAGACTGCATTGAGCCATCTACTGTGGCATGGCTTCTTACCAAGCTATATTTCTTGGGCTTTTCATGGTGAAGATGCCGATGTTCAAATGGATGCTCCTACTGATCAGGGAGATTTCCTTAATGCTGAAAATTTACAAGATATGTTGCATGATACTTTTTCGAGTTTCAGTGAAGATGGAAATACAGAAGGAGTGGAGCCATCTAGTGATCAACATTTCAATACTGAAAAATTTTATATCTTGTTAAAGGATTCTGAAACAGAATTATATCCAAGGTGTAAGAAATATAGCAAACTTGCTTGCATCCTAGAATTCTATCACCTAGTTTGTCTTAATGGCTTGAGTAAGAAAGCATCATCTATGTTTCTTACGTTCTTTAAGAAGATGCTACCAGAAGGAGAACAGTTACCTAATTCATTTTATGAGCTAAAAAAGACGATTACGGGGTTGGGCTTAGATTATGTGAAGATTCATGTTTGTCCAAATGGTTGCATGTTGTTTTAGAAGGATTCTGCAGATAAAGACGTCTATGATACATGTGGAGCATCAAGATGGAAACTGATTACAATCCCATATGATGATGACGAGCTTGCAAAAAAACCCAAGAGAATACCTATCAAAGTGCTCAGACACTTTCCACTTATACCCCGCCTAATGCGGTTATTCATGTCATCAAAAACCTCATCCTTAATGAGGTGGCATGCAGAAGAATATGAAAAATATGACAAGTTAAGACATCTGGTTGATTCACCTACATGGAAAACATTTGATGTGATGCATCCAGAATTTATTGCAGATGCTAGAAACATTCGATTGGGACTTGCAACTCACAGATTTAATCCTTTTGGGACAATGAGTACTTCTTACAGTACATGGGCTGTTGTGATTATTCCATATAATTACCTCCTTGGTTTTGCATGAAGCAACCATATTTTATGTTGTCCCTACTCATTCCTGGACCAGCTTCACCCCCAAAATATAGATGTGTACTTGCGTCCATTGATTGATGAGTTGAAAGAACTATAGGATACTGGTGTACATACATATGATGCTAGAACCAAGGAATTCTTTCTGATGTGTACTTCTTTATTATGGACTATTAGTGATTTTCCAGGATATGCACATCTATCTGGTTGGAGTACTAAAGTCTACAAAGCATGTCCCTATTGTAATAAAGATAATGTCTCACATTGGTTGCCACATAGCCGTAAAGTTTGCTACAGAGGGCATCGTAGGTTTTTGCCAACTAGCCACAGATTCTGAAAAGAAGCAAAGGCATTTGATGGTGAGCAAGAATTTAGGTGTCCACCTAAACCTCCTTCTGGAGCTCAAATCTTGTCACAATTGGAGGACAGAAGAATTGTAATTGGTAAGAAAAGGCCAAGAGGTAAGGATTCAACACACAATTGGGAAAGGAAAAGCATATTTTTTGAGCTACCATATTGGAAACCTAACATTGTAAGGCACAATCTCAATGTCATGCACATTGAGAAGAATATATGTGAGAGTATTGTTGGAACATTGCTAGGTTTGAAGGATAAAAGTAAGGACAACTTGAATGCAAGGAAGGATTTGGAGGATATGGGAATCTGATTTCCGCTTCATCCAAAAACTGTTGGTAAATATACCATCCTACCTCCAGCTTGCTATACAATGAAAAAAGATGAAAAAATATTATTTTGCAACCTCCTAAAATCTATCAAAGTTCCAGACGGGTATGCGTCTAATATATCTAGATGTGCACGGCCGAAGGATCAGAAGATGCTACCAATGAAAAGTCACGATTATCATGTGCTGATGCAACAACTTTTGCCATTAGCTATCACTGTGTCCTTGCCCAGTAAGAATGCTAAGTCATGTATTATTAATCTTTGTCTCTGTTTTCAAAGGTTGTGCACTAAAGTCATAGATCCAAATGATTTTTCTGCATTGGAAAATGCAATAGCTGTTACACTTTGTGAGATGGAGAAGATATTCCCTCCATGTTTTTTTGACATAATGGTGCATCTATCAATCCATCTCTCTTATGAAGCTAAAATAGTCGGCCCTGTTCAGTATCGTTGGATGTATCCAATTGAAAGGTAACATTTCACATGTCGTGATGACTTTACCTATTGGAATGTAATTTGTCATAATATTTTCCTCAACTTTGTTATCAGGTATCTGATGAGCCTAAAAGGATATGTTCGTAATAAAAGATATCTAGAAGTATCAATAGAAGAAGGATATATAGCTGAAGAGTGTCTAACTTTTTGTTCAAGATACTTGGATGGAGTTGAAACAAAATTAAATCGGACAAATAGAAACGATAATGATGAAGCAAATTTGGAAAACAAGCCAACACTTGACAGTGATGATTGGTCTATTTTCTCGACAGTAGGTCGTGGTATTGGAAAAATGGTAACATGTGTCTTGGATGAACATACATTGAAACAAGCCCATAAGTATGTACTATTCAATTGTGAAGCAATTGAACCCTACATTAAGTAAGTTAGTGTCAACTGTCTTCTATTAATAAAATGCTATAACATATTCCAATAACATATTGCACATATTTTGTATTCAGGATGCACTATGATATCATTAGGCAAAAACATCCTCAGAAGTCCTTAAAGGAGGTTCAGAGAATACATAGTAACTCATTTGATGGATGGTTTAAGGAACATGTAAGTTTAGTTGTGGTAATTAAATTAGTTATGCTTCATGAATAAAGTCTAACAAACTTTTCTTTTGTTAGATTGAGACACTCCTAAGAACAGATATGGTGGATGATAAAATCAAGTTTCTTTCTCAAGGTCCACATCAAATGGCCATTAAGTACAAGGTCTATGTTGTCAATGGTCACATATTTCATACCAAGGAAAAAGATGCAAATCGAACAACGCAAAATAGTGGAGTCTTTCTGGTAGCTAAGACTGATTGTTATTCTAAAACCACTGACCGCAATCCAATTACTACAGATGTAACCTACTATGGTGTTTTAAAGGATGTTATTGTGCTCAATTATTATGAACACTTTAAGGTGACATTATGTAAGTGTGATTGGGTGGACATCTACTCTACGGGGGGAATCAAGCATGATGAACATGGGTTGACTCTTTTTAATTTGAGACGCCTTCAAACTACAGGAGAACCATTTGTAGTGGCATCTCAAGTTGGACAAGTATTTTATGTAGAAGATGTCACTACAAAAGGGTGGCATTTTGCTGTAAAGATTGCCCCACATGATATGTTCAACATGGAAGAACAATCTTGTATTGGGAATGTCGAAGCTTATGTGCAAGGTGAAACTCGAGATGGGACATCAATGACATCAGAGAATGAAGATACTGATTGTGACATAGTTAGATTGGATATGGAAGGAATTATTGTTGCTAGTTCAACAACTGAAAAAGACCAATCCCGAATTTAGCAGGATGATGAAAGTGTATCTCAAAGTGATGATGATGACTGTTTTGAATGAGAAGATTACAAAATAGCAGCCAATGTTTCTTTTTGTTTGTCATTAATATTTGACTTAAATAAGCCTTTTTTGGCTCAATGTATCTCTTTAATTTTCTGTCTCACATTGTGCTCTAGCTAGGTGTATCAATTTTGCATGTCTGACATTATTCTTATTCATATTTATCCTTGTCTCTACTGTTGTTTATAATTATATTTGATTAAATATTTGTGTTTCATTTTTAAATATTATTAATAAAAATGTTATTATGTTGTTCAATATTTTTCTAAATGTCTTCATTTTTATGTGACTTGATATACTCAGGATGAGAGAACAGTACAGTGACAACTGCCATAACATGACAGCCACAAGCAATGATAAGAACAACAACAATGACTCATGTACGGTGACTCATTTACCTAGCATTACTCGACATGGTTGTTAGCAATCTTTGAACATGTCATCCTCAAATCGCTCCAAAAAAATTTTAGCTTCCCTTCCAACTGAAAATCGTAATGATAGAGCAAAAAAAATTCAATAAAACTGGTGCTAGCTCTGCAAAAAATGCCCAATCAGCCACGTCTCCCCAAGACTCTAATATGGTTGGTGGTTCGAAATCCTCTCAAACATGCACAACTGAAAAGGAGATGGGAACAAGGTTCCAAAATCAGCAAAACAAAGAAAGTGGCGATAAAGTTACAAGATCAAGAATTTCACAGCTACCTCGTGTGCCTAATGTCAATGCTTCCATGTCTATTCATTCAAGAATTGTAGAGAATAGAGCTGCCAGTAACCAAAATAGCAATGTATTTCCTGATAACATGGACCAAAATGACATCTCTGATCACCATGTTGAGTCATTGAATGTTACAACAACACCTTCTGATGGGCTAGATAATCATTTCATTCATATCATTGTATTTATAGTGCTGCATTTAATCATATATAATTTTGCATATATATATTTTATCCTTTATGAATGAATGCTTAGGTCAAAAACATCGAGCAAACAAATTCAATAAAAATGCTGCTAGCTCTGCAAAAAATGCCCAATCAGCCACATCTCCCCAAGACTCTAATATGGTTGGTGGTTCGAAATCCTCTCAAACATGCACAAATGAAAAGGAGATGGGAACAAGGTTCCAAAATTAGCACAACAAAGAAAGTGGCGATAAAGTTACAAGATCAAGAATTTCACAGCTACCCAGTGTGCCTAATTTCAATGCTTCCGTGTCTATTCATTCAAGAATTGTAGAGAATAGAGCTGCCAGTAACCAAAATAGCAATGTATTTCCTAATAACATGGACCAAAATGACATCTCTGATCACCATGTTGAGTCATTGAATGTTACAACAACACCTTCTGATGGGCTAGGTAATCATTTCATTCGTATCATTGTATTTATAGTGTTGCATTTAATCATATATAATTCTGCATATATATATTTTATCCTTTATGAATGAATTCTTAGGTCAAAAAAATCGAGCACGTGGCCAAACACAATGTTTGAAAGTTTGGAAAAGAAATCCCGACGATCCAATTCCCATTGAGAAAAATCAATTTGGACAACCAATAGGTGAAAACCAATGTCACTTATCAAGTTTTCTGACAACCATTGCAAGAGATTCCAATCTTTGTCCACTAAACTATGAGGACTGGAGACAATTTCCAACAAATAAATAAGATTCTATATGGAATTTTGTGAAGGTATATTATTAAATTTTATTTTTAAATGGTTAAATGAAGCATCTAATTGATATCCTTTATGTCGGTAGAGTAAATTCACAATGGATTCAGATCTGAAGGAGTGGACAATGAAGAGACTAGGAAAGAAATGGAAGGACCACAAGTGCGAGTTAAGGAGACTATACTTTGTAGAAGATAGTCCATACAAACAACAGCTTGAACAAGTTGTTCCCCGTGTGGACAAGTCGCATTGGAAATTTCTTGTCGATTATTGGAGGAGTAATAAAGGAAAGGTAATATTATTTTTTCTATTTGTTGATACTTACAGTACCACATAGATAATTACTATGCACAATACTACAATGTTTTCCACAGAGGAAGTCTATAACTAACAAGACAAGCAGAAAATTTCAAAAGGTTAGCCACACAACAGGAACCAAGTCGTTTGCATGTCTGAAATATGATGTAAGTTAGTACTTTTTGTGATCCATTTAGACAATTTGATGGCATCCGTTAATTTGATGTTTACAATAACCTTGTTTGAATGATAAAGATGGGGAAGGAAATAGGCAGAGAAGTGGATCCCATAATGTTTTTTGAGAAAACTCATCGTAAAAAAGATGGGAGCATAGTTGATGTTGAATCCGCCAAAATTTTGGTACAACACATAATATCCTATAGTATTATGTTACATATACTAATTTCATAGAGATATATATTTGGTATAAATTGCATCTCGTATGATTTGTTGTATGTAGGAAAAAAAATCTGAGGTAGGAGAAGAGCTGCGAAGAAAACAACATGATGTTACTTCAGATGAAATTTATAGGCATGTTATGGGAGAAGAAATATCAGGATATGTTCGTGGTTATGGACTTGGACCATCACCTTCTGATATCTGGGGCAAAAACCGTAAATCCCGAGAAGCTGAAGAAGCACAAAGGAAGCATTTCCAGGATAAGCTTGAAGAACAACAGTTGGAATTTGATGCAAAACTTCAAGAACAAAAGGATGAATTCAACCAAAAATTAGAGGAGTTACTTGCCTTAACTAGAGTAGGAAACAGTCAAGCACAGCATGTTGGCACTGGCCAAGTATGAATACATTTTATACAAGATGTGTGGTATCAATTATTTTCCATGTTGACTTTTATGGACTTATGACAAAAATAAAATAATTGTGCAGACAAACTTATCAATGCAAACTCCACTCCATATAAGACATTCATCATTTAAGAAGGGACAAGTATATTTGTATTACTGTGAATTGCACTTCATTTTACATTTATATAAATTTGTTATGTAAACTGTATTTTGTTTTTAGGATGTGTATCTGCTGAGTTTTACAGATCCAGATGCTAGAATTGCATTCGGTCGAGTCTCTAAGGTTGACCCCATGAAAAGGGTGAGAGGTGCAATTTTAGGCTCATCATTTGTTGTTGTTTTTGTAGAGGTTGCTTTGTTGGGCAACGATCCTCTAGTTAGACCTTATGATCAATATCAATTCGTTGATGATGTTGTTGGCAACGTCATAGCATGGCCGAAAACACATACGTTGCCAAGGTGAGCATATAGTATTGCTTATACTATTACATAATTGAAAACAAAGTAGTATCTAAAGTCATTTCCATTTGTTGCAGGACATGAAGTTTAAATTTAATTGCATTCTTGGATACTATCTAAAGAGAGGCGAGCTATAGTTGTTTTTATGTAATCCAATTTGTTATTTGTACATGCCGATCCAAAGTAATGGTGTTTCATGTCCATTATCGTAGACAATGTTGCCAAATAACAATCCTATTTTGTTTTGTCCTACTTTTAATTTTGTTATGGAGAATCTTAGTATTATGGATGATACACGCATTATGATTGTTTTGTGGTTTTTAGCTATGAGCAGTGTTTTAGCTTCTTGTTTGTGGGTACGGATGAAAAATTTAGTTGAAAATGAGTTACGATTATTTGATCCATTTCTTTCCATTTTGTAATTACTCAGCCATGATTTTCTATTTCCCAACCTATGCAGGTTTGATTCTGTTTGATAATATCTTGGAATGCAATTGCTTATATAAGCAGGAATGCATATTGCGGGTGCTTCATATTTGTGGGCTTCATATCCAACTTGCATCATGTCAGATCATGATATATTTCTTATGGCATATTAATTTTTCTTTCATTACTTGATCACATGTTGTAGGATATCTTAACACTATAGGGATCAAGATTCTAGCAACCACACTACAATCTTCAAGCTCCACCCAACATTTTGATGAATCCTAGACTAGTTGTTGGAACATTTTAAATGAGACTATTCATATATTTATTGGTTCTTTTCAGGGCAATTTGTTATGCAGTAATACTTTTTTGAAATCTTTACTTTGTAGGCAAGGGTATTTTTTATATGTACATGGTTTTTGGGAATAATGTGATACGTCCACCCATTGCCTGAAAGCATAGATCTGCCATGCATAAATATTTTTTGTATTTCCAAGGAAATTTGTTCCAAGTTTCTTATAGATATGTGCCCTCACATAGATATAGGTGACATCGATGTTTATCTTGAGGTCTCACGTCACTTCAGGTCTCAGATCTTACCCTATGGATAACTCATTTGAGTTGTTAGAATGAAACAAGTAATATCCTGACACTACTTGTCTCTAATTATTTCAGAAAACATCATCAGATAGAGCTCAAGTATTCAGACCCTATGCCTTGCCATACCCCCTGCCTTGCCTTAATGTAGGGAGGCCCAAGCGACCCACTTATGTACCTATTGAGGTGCGTTACTTCTACGAGTGTTGTTATGTTTTCTCACTGCGTTGTTTTTTAATGTTTTGTTTTTGGTACTAAGTATAATATAGCTTGGTGTTTTGTTCTGCCAGTTTAGTTAATAAATTATTTGTTTGTTTTTTGCCACTAACTAACATAACTTGGTGTTTTTCCTTTTGCAGAGGCACACTAAGTCATTGTCAACATTTCAGAGGTCTGCTCTGGTTGAGAAGTCTAGGTAGAAGCCTCAAGAAAGAATGGGTGTTCTTAGTAATGTGGGTTCCTCCATGTTCCCTTAATTGTTAAAACAACAGTTGTATATTTGTCTTTTTTCCTTTACCCCCTCTATCTAAAATAATACCCTTTCTGTAACATGTGTTTGTGATGCAGGCCCTAAAATCCAATAACTATGGTAATGATCCTCTGCTAACTGTAGCTCTGTACTTGGAGATTAAAGGCCAATCTCAAGAGCTGACAACCTAAGACACAAGCAGAGCAACATAGAACACCCTAGATAAGAAAAATGAACACACCGACATATAGATTTGATCCCAACAAAAATAATGGGATGAAAAACCCATATATATGCTAAGGAGTCAAAATTCAAAACTTACAGCAGCTATTGATGCCTTGTCCAACTGCCCAGGGCTCCCATGGGACACATCCATTCCTAGTATAATAGTTGGCACTTGGGAGATCTTTGGCATGGATGGAGGATGCTCATGGTTGTGGTGAACTTCTCTGTGCAATGTGACACTCATAGGCATATTCAGGATCTCATTCGCTATGGAAACATGAAGGGCGTTGTAAGTAAAATATTTTAATGTATTTCATTTAAATTAGTTAAACGAAATACATAAAAAGATTTTACTGACAACGCACTTCATGTTTCCACAACGAATGAGATCTTGAATAAGCATGCGGGTGTCACAGCATGCAGAGAAGTTCACCACAGCTGAGCATCCTCCATCCATGCCAAAGATCTCCCAAGAGCCAACTATTATACTAGGAATGGATGTGTCCCATGGGAGCCCTGGGCAGTCGGACAAGCCATCAATAGCTGCTATAAGATTTGAAATTTGACTCCATAGCATATGTATGGGTTTGTCATCCCATTATTTTTTTTGGGCTCAAATCTATATGTCGATGTGTTCATTTTTCTTATTTGGGGTGTTCTATGTTGCTCTGCTTGTGTCTTAGGTGTGGTTGTACAAGGTGTGGAGAGTGGTCGTACAAATGCATAAAAACTATAGTTCACCAGTTATTGGACTGTGGTTGTACAAGGTGTGGTTGTACAAATGCAGAGGATTGAAATATGGATATGGATCAAATGAAGCACAAACTTCCAATACTCATTTTACTGTATACATGCCATATATTCTACCTTGAATAAAATAATGAAGGTGAATGAGATTCTCCATCAAGATCAATTATTTTTCTCCACTTAAAGTTCATAAAATTGTTTGATATGGTACCATTAAAGATTGAAACTCTTCTAAATTCACTGCATCATGAATTTTATGAGATATGAAGTTAACCATTTTATCAAATGTGGTAATATTCTCCCTATATCATGAGTGCTACCATTCCATTATCGACGAAATACATATTAGTAACCATTGTATCAAATGTGGTAATATTCTCCCTAATTGTTTGTGTCTTTACTCTCCAGGGTTCAGGAAATACAAATATTATTCAGCAATGATCTTTGAAGTGATATACACTTCCACAGCTTTCCCAAGTTCCTGGATCATTGCTCAAGCTGAACTTCAAGCTATGCTCAGTGCCATCTGAAATGTAGTGTCCTTCAGATTCCAAAATGCGATATTTAGATTGGATGCATTCAATTCTGGAAATTGGATTAAATTTATTTTGAGGACTTTGTGCCCCTCATTTTTAAAGTATTTTACCATGCTTGCAAAGGTGAAAGGCTTAGAACATGCACATCATTCAACAAAATTCGATCAGGTATGTTCTTCCATTCTTTCTCAACACATTAAATTCCTACATAACACGATTTACTAGTTACTTACATCTTGGAAGACATATCAAACAACATATGCACATGCCCCATATTTATTGCCTAATTCACTGATGTCAGTACATATTTTACAAACTAATTGTTGTTTATTGCATGAACTACAATAATATACTTAGACATTTCAGTTAAGGTGTCTATTTCACACATGTTTTTCTTTAAACTTCCAGGAGGCTACATCTATTTATCCTACCCTCTTGTTTAAGGTTTTTAAACCTATTTTCTTATTGTGAGTAGAGTCTATTCACAGTTGTGATGGTGTTTCTAAACGTGGTAGTTCCTCACCTCATATCTGCCATGACCCAATTGCAAAACTAATGAGAAATTCGACAATCGGACTCCTGAGAACCACTAGGATTGGGAAAAATAATATACAAAAATGATGTGATTGGCTGTTCCTTACACCTTCATATATAGGTTGTTGTTTTAATTCCTATTCTAATCTAGTTGTTTGATTGCTAATGCAGTGTATATAAATCTGAATGGTGTGCTTATTATCGACCTTGTTATATTGTTCACTTATACATTGGATAATGAACCAATGACAAAAGAATTATGTGCTACAAGCTAGGAACATGCCAACCAACCATCCACTCTACATATCTGAGTTGTATAGATAGGTAAATATCTATTCTGCTATGTCTAGCTTTGATGGTTCATATACTAGAGCTGGAATGTAACATGAACATTGCTTTGATAGAGATGGAATGTAAATTTCTTTTTAATTTGATGAACCAATGTACTGTCATGCTAACTGTAATCATGTACTAGTGACATTTTTTGATGAACATTGTACTTCTATTGCTGCAACTTGCAAGAGGAATTAACAATTCCTGAAAGTTTGTTTTGGTAATGGTTTTTTCTAATTTCAGAGCTAAAACCTGAGAAGAGCATGAAATTGCATTAGGCCCATGGAGGAATCTATCAAAGGAAAATGAAATTGCAAAGCAAGAAAGAAAGGTTTGCTTGGCCATTTGTCAGTTAGTCTGTTGGTGGATTCGACATGGATGTTGCAGCTGCTCTGTATTAGGCCACTTGTTGCACCAGAGGTTTAGAATCTATAGCTCTTCCAGTTCTGGAGATTAGTGTATCTATCATCTCTACCTAGTAGATGAAATTGGAAATCCCACACGTGGTCTTTTTGGGACTGTTGTTGCAACCATGGGGATGTTGAGTACTGCTGCATATGTATTGACTATGGATATGTTTGGACCTATTGTTGATAATGCAGGTGGCATTGTTGAGATGAGTCAGTAGGTAAATTATTTTCCCTTATTATTTGTTGCTTTACACTAAACAATCCCTTATTATTTGCTACTTTACACTAAACAAGCACCTTCAGCATGGTTTTTTTGTTTAACCATCTAGAACAAGGATACATGTATTTTTTGTTTAACTTTTTGCTTTGGACTTAGGTTGAGGCTTTGGACTTAAGTATCACCTTGCTGCTATGATTCCTGAACACAGTAGCCAACTGCACCTTGCTACATGTATTTTCTGAGGCTACTTTCAAGCCTTTCAATTGCCGCACCCACCCTGCTTCCTGCATCACTCACCAGAATCAGACATCAACGGAACTACACTCTACTCAGCTGCCTTCTCTACAAGTTTTAGATGGTCCCATCCGAGTGGAAAGAAAAAGGTAGCTCCAAGTGCAGAACCAAGGAGCATATTCCGCACTCGCCATCTAAAGGAACCAGGCAATATGAAACCAGATACATCAGCAGTTGCTAAGCCAGCTCCATCAATGTTGAAGACATCATGTATGCCACGTTGTTCAGCAAGAAGATTTTGCAAACCATAAAATGCAGCAGTAAACATTGGTGTTGTATTCAATATAAGGGGCAAGGTAAAACGTCCTCCCCATGTAACTCAATATAAGGGGCAAGGTAAAATGTTGAATGAAAGTATATCATTGGTGTTGTATTCAATATAAGGGGCAAGGTAAAATGTCCTCCCCATGTAATTCTCAATTGATTATAATAAAAAAATATTCATACTTTCATAAAAGTAACTTCGTCTACAATTGACATTCATTTAGAAATAATGATAATGAATTGAAAATTGAATGACTAAAAGCCATGAAAATGTAGTAATACAGAACTAGTAGTCATTAGTGGCTTTTTTTATACGCCATTAAACTCAATAAGAACATTTTCATACACCAATATAATACAAAATAGTGGCATTTGTATAAAAGCCAATTGATGGATAGTGGCTTTTTTATAAATGCTAAATGATAGTTTGGTGGCCTTTATGTGGCATTTATTCGAAGCCACTAAAGACAAACCTTTAGTGGCTCTTACAACTTAAGCCACTATCTTCCTAGTGACATTGGCGCTAGAGGCATTTTTTTAAATGTCAACAAATGCCGCTAAACCTATTTACTGGCTTTTTTTAGTGGCATTTCTGAAAGTCCGCTAATGAGTATGTTTGCTGTAGTGCTTGTCGACCGAGCAGAGTTCTGGATTGTTTTTTTAAGCACAAACAAATTGGTCATTTATAGTGAACTAGTGTACACCTAACGACTAGTTAAGCACTAAGAACACTCTAGAGACTCCCTAGAATGTCCCTAATTGCTTGCAAACCATTCCTATAAATAGGAGAGGCCTGAGGACACCTAAAACACACAAGTTGTACTTAAGCATTCACTATTGAGAGAAACAAGGCTAAGATTCACTTGCTATCTTCCTCCTTGTGCTCCAAAGTTGTGTCATATAGCTACAATCACCTAGACGGCACATTTAGCCACGTTCATCTTAAGTGGATAGGAGATCTATATGCTAGATATAGGTTCAAAGCGTTGTACTTCATTGGTTAAATATTTCTTTCTTCCAATCTTTCTTTTATATTGTAATTTGTTCTCCTTGACTACTCCTAGGGTTGGATGCTTTTGAAAGGAGGTTTCTTGGTGCTACTTCAACAAAGTGAATGCTTCTCCGAGGTGTGATTGAGGTTACTTCAAGAAGGCTACTTCAAAGGAGGTTGGAGCTACTTCTAGGTGAAGGCTATCTCAAGGTAGTGAAGGGTGCTCTAAGGTGTGCTTGAGGTTACTTCAAGAAGGATGCTTCAAAGGAGGTTGGAACTACTTTAAGGTGAAGGCTACCTTGAGTGGAAGGTGATTTTATTTTTTTGTAATATTCTTGTGAGGTAAATAAAATAAATCAGTTTCAAAATCCCAATTGGAAACAATTGGGTAGTGGACAGACAACCTTTGATTTAAAGGTTGGAACCACTCTAAATCAAAGTGTCTTCCTTGTTTCCTCATCCTTTGTTTTAAGTTTCTAATTAAATTTTAAAGTACCAAAAGCTCTATTCACCCCCCTCTAGATCTTTCATCCGCTACTTGGAGCATTGTTTCAGGGTTTCAACCCCTATTTCCCTTCTGTAAAAGGAGGGGAGTCCAACCACAAAGAGGATCTTTTTGACATCTTTTACACTTCATTCTCGGTCATCTTAGATACCCCCTTAAGAATACAGAGCAAGGATGGGATAAAAGGATTCATTGTCATCCTAAAGGAGATTGCTTCATTGTTGCATCGTAGTAGCATGACTCTTTCTATCCCTATCCTTCTATATATAAGGCCCCTAAACTTGCTTAATGAATTAAACAAGCTTAATTATGATAATTGAATTCTTATAACCCTAATATAACCGTGTTATATGCTTTTAAATCATAACACAAGATTAAGTTTCAAATTTGGTCCAATTTGGAAACTGTTTGAGCAAGTTATGCAATTTTATGCACATTTTGGACTTTACTGCAATTTACCCAATCAAGAGGTTTTCTTTGTAATTTATCACTTGAATTATGTTCCTTGGATATTCTCTCATCATTCTTGAGCTTTTTGATCCATGGGGAACCTATTTAAACCTTGGTTTGAAGGTGTTTTCTCCAAGGGTATTTTAGGATTTACCCCTTCACAGATGAGCTACCTGTATTAGCTATCAACTAATGAATTATTTGATTGGCTGGGAAGTTTGACAAAGGAAAGATAAGAAATTATATACACATGGTGGGGGATCTATTTGTGTGTGTTCTTGTATATTCTTAATAAATTAAGGCCATGGACACTTGGATAGATACTAGAACTTCAACTTTTTCTTTTTATTTATCTTAAAGTTTCATATACTTATCCCCAAGCACCAAAATGAGCCATTTTCTCTCAACCACTTCCCTCCTTCTCCCAAAATTGTTCTCCCTCTGTGTTGCTGTGAATTTTTCTATCCAAGAAAGAAGAAAGTGGGGATCTTCTTGGAAAAAGGATCTAGGGGTTGCAATTGAATTCATTTTAGGGTTGAAAAAACTTCCTTCTATTGATCTCAACCTAAAAGAATAAGAATTCCCTTCTTTCCTCCATCTATTTCTTTGTTATCCTTCCTCTTAGCTTTCTCTAGGTTGGAACCTTGTTTTTCCATGGTAAAAATTGCTCTAAATCTCGAAAACCCTACCTTTCTTGCTCCTTATGCTTAGGGTTTGCTCATTTGATGAAGAAAGGTGCTAGGTCGACGAATTCATAGCTTATAATTTTCTATCCTACATGCTCGAGTTTTCTTCTGTTTGGGGTTTCATATTCTCATTAGAGGCAAGTTTTATAACTTGTTGCATGTTTATTACTTACCATAAGCTTTCTAGATCATGTTCTTGCTTGAAAATGATGATCCATGCACTAAAAAGCTATGCTTGACTTGGATTTCGATTTTTATAATGTACCCTATTCTGATTTCAGTTATATATGAACATGTGATCATGTGTTTGTTATTTCTAAGGTATAATATGACTTGTATCAGGTTGGTTTGACAATCTATGGTGCTAAGCACCTATCAACCAATGGTCAATTTTAGGGTTTTAAGCTAATTTCTTCTATAAACCCATGACCCAATGATGGTACCATTGCAACAACCCTATGGTGTTGTCTTCATGACAACTGATGGTCATGATCAAAGGTGTTATATGATGGTGACAACCTATGGTCACCTCCTTAGGTCCGGTTTTGGATCAATTAGAATTTTAATGATCAACCATTAAGTACCATATTGATGTTATCAATCAATGATGACATTAGCTTAATATTTGATGCTGATTAATGAATATAATGTTGATCTAACGATCTATGGTGACTTAATGGTCACTAATTTTGGTTTATCGGATCTCCAAAATCTATGGTGAGTTAATAATATAGTAGTAGCATCAATTAACCCTTAGATCAATGGTTTCTTGGGTCACTTGATGCAATGGTCGAACCTATACTGTAATTGATGGTTTTAACATATGAACTTGACCCAATGGTCAACATCTAATGTTTATTACTCCAATAAAGTGGAATGATGGATAATGTAATATGTTGGTCCTAATAATGTGATTTATATGATTTCTTTTATATGATCAACTTAAGGAGCTTACTTGTTGACAATGGATGGCTTGTTTTAACTGAACGGTTGATTGTGGGTTTTACCCTACTCTCAATGAAACGTTTTGTGTTGTTAATCAAGTGATGTCTAGGGTTAGATGGTGACTCTTTCCAGAGCACAAATCAAGGATTTCATAGGTAGTTTATCCAAGGTGTTTACTTATGTAAACAACCAATGGTCTTACCTTTTAAACATCCAATGGTTCTGGGTGACATTGTGGTATGGTGATACGGGTTGAATGATGATGGAACAAATGGAGGGTTACCCTTAATAAGGTAGTCTTACCTATTCACTCATATGAATAGAAGGGATGATAACCATATTGTGTTGATATGTAACCCTAATGAGGTATAGCTTGTTATACCTAGATTTAATATAACTAAACGGCGGTAATTGGGTATGAATAGTCTTTGAATGACTAATACAATCATGGAGTACTTTGTTATTATTGTTGAAACCTTAGTATGCTATAACCCGATGGTTACACCTTGATTTATGTGTGGGTTTATACTTGAGAATAGTATGGAATGTGATGGTGATTCTTCACCTTATGCATCCATGATCCAATGGGGATGTCGTGAGTTAGGTTTTGGATATAAGTGCTGGTTAATAACATTGATATAATTTATCATGTTGAACCTAAATCTAATGTAAATAGATCAAGATGAGTATTCATGTTTAACATTCTTATGTGATAGAATGATGGTGGAATAAACTCCTTAACATGATCATAACCTTAATGTGTTAATTGGTGGTTATCATAGCCACATGGTTGATACTTTCTTATGCTAAACATGTGCATTATGAATATGATGAGTGTTGATCATATCCAGATTCCTTGCATGTTGATGTAATAAAGGAATGTTCTTAATGTTAATATAACCCTTCTATGATTATTTATGAATATCTCCTAGCTCATTAATGCAATATTGTGCTGATCTGGTGTATTATATGTAAGTGATGTTGTCGAGCCTTATTATAAGGCATGCAAAGATAATGATGATCTTACAGTGAATAGTATGATGGTCTTAATGACCTTTGGGCATGGTTGAGCCTTGAATGAGGTGTAATCCTCGTGTTGATAAGGGTTGATACCCTGTGATATTGTGAAAAGGATTTATATCCTGTGATATTAAGATGGTCTTAATGACCTTTGGGCATGGTTGTGTAACATAATGAATCTTAGATGTAATCTCTATATAAACCTTTTTCCCAAGTTTTCCTCTCATTTCTATCCTTTATGTCATTTATGTTTAATTAGTGGAATTTATAGTGGTTTAGTGAACATTTATTCACTAATTGTACCAATATAAGGGTTTATGCACAAATACCTTAGTGAAAGCTTAATTACCATAATTAAGTGCTCTAAACCTTAATATAACTTTTTGATATGATTTTAAAACATAAAATGAGGCTAAGTTTCAAATTTGGTTTGATTTGGATGTTGTTTGTGCAAGTTATGCAATTTTAGGTACATTTTGGACTTTTATGCAGTTTACCCAATTGGGAGGTTTTCTTTGCAAATTATCAACTTAATTTTAATCCTTAGATATTCCCTTACCATTAACGAGATTTTAAACCATTGTAGAACCCAGTTTCACCTTGGTTTGATGGTATTTCTTTCCAAGGGCATTATAGGGATTACCCTCTTTATAAAGATGCTTATCTTTAAAAGCTATCAACCAATGAGGTTATTTATTTCTTGAAAAATGGTGGAGATGGCCTAGAAAGATCTGTGGGCTCTTAGGACCTAATTTTGATATCCAAGAAGATTCCATGAGCTGTCCTCTTGCATGGCCATCAAGCCCTAGGCTAAAGACACATGGAAAGTCCCTTAAGACACCTCATGCTTCACCTTTTTCTATATATAGCCATGTATACCCCTTCCGAACTCACAATTTGAAAACTCTTGCTCTCCTTTTCTTTCTTCTATCTTAGATAATATTTCCTTCTATATTTGGCCACGAAGTTGCTGTCCCAAGGTAATAGAGGGAGCCTACCTTGGTGAAGAAGGCTCCTAGGGCTTCCAAATTGCTCTATTAGGGTTTCTAAAGCTCCTCCTTGGTAATTTCGACCAAAACTAGTAAGTTTCCTCCCTTCCTTCCCTATTTTCATACTATTAGTCTTCCTTAAACCTTATTCTAGGTCGGAACCATGACCATACATGGTAAAACTCCACCTAAAATCCTAAAACATCTCATCTCCATGCTCTTTTGCTAGGGTTTGCACCTCTAAAGTGGAGAAGGTGATCTTTGCTCAAGAAAGGAGCTTAGCTTGGAGCAACCATACCTTATAATCTCAGGATCATTTCTTTTTGGACCTTCTTACATTCCTAGAGGCAAGTTTTGTTAACCCCCTTCTCATATATTGCTTAAGTACATGCTTGAAACCCATGCTTCTATGTTGATAATCGATGATTTCCATCTCTTTTTACCATGTTCTTCTAAGGTTTTGGTTTCTTGCTATTTTATTTTCTCTAGAATCTCTAGTTTGGTTATCTAAGAAACTTAAAACCTGATCTTGGGTCAAATGGTGTTTTCTCCCTCTCCCTCTCTCTTTAATTATCTCGATCGGTTTGATGATGTGGCAATTTCCTATTGGTCAGTATTGCAAAATTCATATCTTCTAAACCGCTTATCCAAATTTGACAAATAAATATGTTTTGGAATTTTAAAATTAATATATATATAATAAAAATATTTCAAGGTCTAATTTCATGGTTTGATGAAGGGTGATTTTTGTAAAATGAATTTAATGCATAAAATCCATAAAAATTACATCTTAATCATCATAACTCCAAAATTAACATAAAAATATGTTTTCTTGATCAGGAAAACCTAATAAGTTCATTGGTGATATTTTCAAAAGATAAATCCGAATTTTACTAAAAAGATCTAAAATTAGGGTTTCTATATATTAATGTGCACTATGTACTCTAATACATTTTAATACATTGAAAATAGGCAAAGTGGAACTTGGACTCAATTAAAGTGGTGAAAGTTAGTAATTGATATCAGTAAGAGAGGTATGTGCATATCTTACACCCTATGTTGGGTTAATTGCAGCCAAACCCTATATTTCCCTAATGAGGCTTAAATGAACCTTAAATCTTCTATTATTGAATCCTAATGTTGCTCATGCCTCAAATCAGATTATAATTTCTTCTTGTTGGGTCTTATACCCCAATGCCATGCTTATTGAATATTATGACTACTCTTCCCATGACTACTTTTATAACATGTGGATTTATGTTCTATTTAATTTAAAGTAGCGGTACTTATGTACAACCACCCACAGAGGGCATGTAAATAATCACCCTGGGGAATGTCTTATTCTCCCCATAATATTTTAGGTGACTGGGAATGTCTTATTCTCTCCTCACCTAAGGTTAGAGGTCTGGTAGGTGCCTCAACCCTACTTAGTTAGGTAGGCATAGTTATCTTGCATGCAAATCCTTTTTGATATAATTGTTAATGGCAAGTTTCTTTTGAATATAGCCTCATATTCTTGTTATCTTCATCATATGATGAACCCTAGCCTATTTTTATTTGCTATACTTATCTTGATATCCTAGATTAGTTTTGTGACACATACCTTGTTTTCTTTCCCCTTTTGCTGGGTGCTTTCCCAACCACCCAGGTGTTAGTGCTGAGCAGGGAGAAAGACAAGTTTGAAGGAATTCATCTCAGGAGTAGATCTCAAGCTATCTGAAAGGATGTCTAGGTTGCTATAGCTATATCCTTTTCTCTTATCTTTTTCTTTTGGGAACAATCATGTAATGAACAATGAAAGCCATATAATAGGCTTAGTACTTTTATTTCCGCTGCTATTGACATTTTGTAATGTATCTGGTGCATGCTTATTTACTTGGAATATTATATATGCATCCCTCAATATCTTTTGTCTTTCTAAAAAGATGGATGTTTTGTAATTCCTTTAAATTTTAGTAAGGAGGTGATCTCGCCTCTTTACAGCATGGTATCAGAGCCTTTAGGTGACTATTAGGACATGAAGTTGAAGCAAAGGTGTCTAGAATGGATCAAGGTTTCGGGGGCTGGCAATATTTTCCTTCCACGAGTGTGGCCAAGTTGGGCATATCCAACCACTCTTCCCACGTTTCCAGCAAGGATAGAATAATGCCCAGCAGCCGCAACAGCCAAGGTAGAATCCGCCTCTGTGGAATAATAACAACAACAACCAGAACCTGAGGCGATTGCCAGTGGAGAAGAGGAATGGGAGAGTGTTTTCTCTCAATGCTGAGGAAGCAGGCAAAGATAATGAAGTTATTGAAGGTACCTTGCATCTTAATATGCATCCCATAAAGGCACTATTTGATTCTGGCTCATCCAATACCTTCATATCATGTCAGCTTGCTTGCATGTTAGAAATAGAATCTGAGTATATGGATCATATATTAGATGTAAAAACCCCTAGTGGTAAGATCTGCTCTTCGTATCTCCAAACTCCGACCATGGACCTCTGTATATCTGGTATAATGTTTCCCTCAGATTTCATCTTGCTCGACATGACCGCCTTTGATGTCATCCTGGGAATGGATTGGTTGAAGAGGTACAAAGCTGTTTTGTTTTGTGAAGAATCAAAGGTTAGTTTATCACATCCTATTGAGGGAAGATTGTGTGTCAAGGGTAGGAAGCGAGAAGATCAATAATTTGTTATCTCTGCTATCAAAGCTGAAAAGCTAGTATCGCAAGGTTGTAGAGCTTTCTTAGCCTCTATAGTCCTCGAGACTACACTTCCTTCTCTCAACCACATAGATGTGGTGAAGGACTTCTCGGATGTCTTTCCTGAGGAGTTACCTGGTTTTCCACCAACTCGGGAGGTGGAGTTCTCCATCGAGCTTGTACCTAGAACTTCACCAATATCAAAGCCGCATTACCACTTGGCCCCTGTCAAGCTTGCCGAACTGAAGAAGCAGCTAGAAGAGCTTCTCAACATGGGCTTCATCCGCCCCAGTGTTTCACCCTGGGGAGCCCCTATCCTGTTCATGAAGAAGAAGGATGGTTCGATGCGGATGTGTATGGACTACTGCATGCTTAACCAAGTGACGGTGAAGAACCGTTATCCTTTGCCTCGCATCGACGACTTGTTCGACCAGTGAAAGTCAGCCACTGTGTTCTCCAAGATGGGTCTGCGAAGTGGATACTACCAGATCCGCATGAAGGACAATGATGTACCGAAGATAGCATTAAGAACTCGCTATGGACATTATGAATTCATGGTCATGCCTTTCGTCTTGAGAAATGCCCCTGCTGCCTTCATGGACTTGATGAACCGAGTGTTCCGCCCATACCTTGACAAGTTCATGGTGGTGTTTATCGATGACGTTTTGGTTTATTCTGAGACGTTAGAACAACATCATGAGCATCTGCGGATTATACTCAACACACTATGAGAAAATCAACTCTATGCAAAATTCTCAAAGTGTGAGTTCTGGATAAAGGAAGTGATGTTTCTGGGTCATGTAATTTCTGTCAGACATATAGTTGTTGATCCTACAAAGGTAGAAGCTGTGACCAAGTGGAAATCTCCAAAGAATCCCTCAGAGATCCGTAGTTTCATTGGCTTAGTAAATTACTATCGAAGGTTTATCAAGAACTTCTCTGAGTTGGCCTTGCCTTTAACCAAGCTGACGTGAAAGGAGGTCAAGTTCTCTTGGACACCAAAATGTGAGAACAGTTTTCATAAGCTGAAGAAGAGCCTAACTTCTACTCCCGTGCTTGCTTTGCACGTTGAGGGCATACCCTATGTCATCTACACCGACACATCCAGACAAGGCTTAGGGTGTGTTTTGATGCAAGACGGAAAGGTGATCGCCTATGCTTCTCGACAGTTGAAACCTAATGAAGCTAATTGGCCTACACATGATTTGGAGCTTGCTGCCATAGTTCATGCTTTGAAGATCTGGAGACACTATCTCTATGGTGAAAAGTTTGAAGTCTTTTCTGATCACAAGAGTCTGAGATATCTGTTAACTCAGAAGGATCTGAACTTGCGACAATGTAGGTGGATGGAATATCTTAAAGATTACGACTTCACCATTACCTATCATCCTGGTAAAGCGAATGTCGTAGCTGATGCTTTAAGTCGCAAGAAGGATGTTGTTTGTGCTGCTCTGAGATGTTCAGTATGGGAAAACCTTGAACATGTGGCTAGATGGAGACCTCAGCCTGTTGATTCAGTAGATGAAGACAAGTTGTGTGTTCATATGGCCAGCTTGACCGTTACACCAACCTAGATCTCAGAAGTCATGGTTGCACAGTTGGAGAGTTTTGAGCTTGAGGAGATGAAAGCTTTAACTGAGAAACCGCAATCTGACTTCTCTGTTGGAGTGGATGGTGTTGTCCACTTCAAACAAAGGTTGTGGATTCATAATGTTGGTGATCTGAGACAGAAGGTTCTGAGTGAAGCTCATGGGTCCAAGTACACTATTCATCTTGGCACAACAAAGATGTATAAGGACTTACAACGAAGCTTCTAGTGGAAGAACATGAAGAATGATATAGCTCTATTCGTCGCGAAGTGCTTGACATGTCAGGAAGTCAAGATCAAACATCAACGACCGGGTGGTCTTCTTCACCCTATTGAAATTCCAAAATGGAAGTGGGAGAAAATCACAATGGACTTCTTTATTGGTTTCCCTAAGTCCAAGAAAGGTTATGATGTTGTTTGGGTGGTTATTGATCGGCTTACAAAACCTGCTCATTTCTTTCCTTTCAAAACCAATTACAAAGTTGCAGATATGGCTCAGTTGTACGTTGAGTGGATCGTACGCCTGCATGGAGTACCTGAGGTAATAGTTTTTTATCATGACCCAAAGTTTACTTCTCATTTATGGGGTCAGATTCAGGAGGAGATGGGTACTGACTTGCGTTTCAATATTGTTTACCACCCGCAGACTGATGGTCAATCTGAGAGAACAGTTTAGATTCTGGAGGACTTGCTTCGTGCTTGTGTGATGGAGTAGAGGGGTGCATGGGATCAGTATCTGCCGTTAGCTGAGTTTTCTTACAACAATAGCTACCAAGCTAGTATTGGTATGCCACCTTTTGAAGCTCTCTATGGTAGACCATGTCGTTCACCTTTGCATTGGGATGATGTCGGTGAACGTTCTATAGTGAAGACTGATGACATGAAAATGATGATAGAAAAGGCGATGTTGATAAAGAAACACATGAAAGCTGCTCAAGACCGACAGAAGATGTATGCTGATAAGAAGAGGTCTGATGTTAACTTCCTAGTGGGTGACTATGCATTTCTGAAGATCAAGCCTATCTTTTCTATTACTAGATCTAAAGTTAAAGGCAAGTTGAGTCCCTGCTATGTTAGACCATTTGAAATCTTAGATAAGGTTGGAGATTGTGCATACCACTTAGCCTTACCTCCTTCCTATGATAAGATTCATAATGTGTTCCATGTCTTTGTGCGGAAGAAGTATGTGAAGGACTCTTCTCATGTGCTTACTGTTGAGCCTTTGGAGATACATGAGAATCTGACCTATGAAGAGCTACCTGTGAAGATTCTTGACTCCCGAGTAAAGTAGCTGAAGAACAATGAGATTGAGATGGTAAAAGTTTTGTAGAAATATCATGGTCTGGAAGAAACCACTTGGGAGTTGAGAGATGAAATGTTACGCACTCACCCTTCTCTTTTTGCTTGAGATTTCGAGGACGAAATCCTTTTAAAGGGGTGGAGTGTTGTAACATAATGAATATTATATGTAATCTCCATATAAACGTTTTTCCCAAGTTTCCCTCTCATTTCTATCCTTTATGTCATTTATGTTTAATTAGTGGAATTTATAGTGGTTTAGTGAACATTTATTCACTAATTGTACCAATATAAGGGTTTATGCACAAATACCTCAGTGAAAGCTTAATTACCATAATTAAGTTCTCTAAACCTTAATCTAACTTTTTTATATGATTTGAAAACATAAATTGAGGCTAATTTTCAAATTTGGTTTGATTTGGATGTTGTTTGTGCAAGTTATGCAATTTTAGGTACATTCTGGACTTTTATGCAACTTACCCAATTGGGAGGTTTGCTTTGCAAATTATCAACTGAATTTTAATACTTAGATATTCCCTTACCATTAACGAGATTTTAAACCATTGGAGAACCTAGTTTCACATTGGTTTGATGGTATTTCTTTCCAAGGGCATTATAGGGATTACCCTCTTTATAAAGATGCTTATCTTTAAAAGCTATCAACCAATGAGGTTATTTATTTCTTGAAAAATGGTGGGGATGGCCTAGAAGGATCTATGTGATCTTAGGACCGAATTTTGATATCCAAGAAGAGTCCATGATCTGTCCTCTTGCATGGCCATCAAGCCCTAGGCTAAAGACACATGGAAAGTCCCTTAAGACACCTCATGCTTCACCTCTTTCTATATATAGCCATGTATACCCCTTCCCAACTCACAATTCAAAAACTCTTGCTCTCCTTTTCTTTCCTCTATCTTAGATAATATTTCCTTCTATATTTGGCCACGAAGTTGCTATCCCAAGGTAATAGAGGGAGCCTACCTTGGTGAAGAAGGCTCCTAGGGCTTCCAAATTGCTCTATTAGGGTTTCTAAAGCTCCTCCTTGGTAATTTCGACCAAAACTAGTAAGTTTCCCCCCTTACTTCCCTATTTTCATACTGTTAGTCTTCCTTACACCTTCTTCTAGGTCGGAACCATGACCATACATGGTAAAACTCCACCTAAAACCCTAAAACATATCATCTCCATGCTCTTTTGCTAGGGTTTGCACCTCTAAAGTGGAGAAGGTGATCTTTGCTCAAGAAAGGAGCTTAGCTTGGAGCAACCATACCTTATAATCTCAGGATAATTTATGTTTGGACCTTCTTACATTCCTAGAGGCAAGTTTTGTTAACCCCCTTCTCATATATTGCTTAAGTACATGCTTAAAACCCATGCTTCTATGTTGATAATCGATGATTTCCATCTCTTTTTACCATGTTCTTCTAAGGTTTTGGTTTCTTGCTATTTTATTTTCTCTAGAATATCTAGTTTGGTTATCTAAGAAACTTAAAATCTGATCTTGGGTCAAATGGTGTTTTCTCCCTCTTCCTCTCTCTTAAATTATCTCGACCGGTTTGATGATGTGGCAATTTCCTATTGGTTAGTATTGCACAATTCATATCTTCTAAACCGCTTATCCAAATTTGACAAATAAATATGTTTTGGAATTGGAAAATTAATATCTATATAATAAAAATATTTTCAAGGTCTTATTTCATGATTTGATGAAGGGTGATTTTTGTAAAACGAATTTAATGCATAAAATCCATAAAAATTACATCTTAATCACCATAACTCCAAAATTAACATAAAAATATGTTTTCTTGATCAGGAAAACCTAATACGTTCATTAGTGATATTTTCAAAAGCTAAATTCGAATTTTTCTAAAAAGCTCTAAAATTAGGGTTTCTATATATTAATGTGCACTATGTACTCTAATACATTTTTTTTGCACTATGTACTCTAATACATTTTAATACATTGAAAATAGGCAAAGTGGAACTTGGACTCAATTAAAGTGGTGAAAGTTAGGAAACCCTATGGTCGTGCTTGGGAGAGGAGGAGGCGGCCGCGTCTCAAGCAGCGTCTCGCATAGCGATCGACCCTCTACGCGCCCTGGAGCAGAAGTCTCATCACTGTCTGTTCATCCGGATGCACAACCATCCGCCGCAGCCAACGGAGACATCCTTGCCGCCTCTGTGAAATATGCCACTCCCCCTAGATCATACGTGGCGGAGACTGCGGGGTATGACCCTAGGGTGCCGCCGGAAATCCAGCGTGTATCACCGGAAACACTCCGACCTGAGGACATCTCCACTGATCGCTCCGGTCCCCTGTCATCTATCAATGTGAACCCAGACAAACTCCAACCCCTCCTAGAACCCTAGAGGTTTGTTGTAGTTGTCAAACTGATCGGCATCAATGTGGTCTTCCATGCTCTGATCAACAGGCTTCAGATCTTATGGTCTCCCACAGAGATGCTTCGAGCCATCGACCTGGAGCACGGATATTACATTATCCAACTTGCTAACCACGACGATTTCCTAAAATCCATGACCGGTGGGCCATGGACCATCTTTGGAAACTATCTCTCAGTGCAGTCCTAGAACTCCAGCTTCTGCCCCTCGGATCCTATACCCAGGCGCTTGGTGGTGTGGATCAGGGTGCCAGAACTTCTGGTGTTTCTCTATCAAACCTTCCTCCTCACCAAGATTGGCAACCTGGTAGGGACAACCATTAATATCGACGACACCACCACGGAAGGCAACCGTGGTAAGTTCGCCCATATAATTGTGGAAGTGGATACATCCAAGCCACTATTGTCAGCTATTACCCTAAACGGCGAGCAATTTCGGATTGAATATGAAAGCATGCCGGTGATCTGTATGCGATGTGGATGCGTCGGCCATGTAGACAAGGAGTGTGTGTTCGTCCCCTCCTTTACACCACCGGATCCCTCACCATCGACAGTGGCTTCTCCTCTCATCACTGCCCCACAATACTCCCAAGCTATCCATGCTAAGAGGCCCAAGCGCCATCCAACTACCAAGAAGGCAGACGTCCGTAGCAAGCCTCCTCCTACTGAACCATCTCCTATGGCCCCGACGGATCAACCGCATGACGATGGACAACATCAGACTAGTAACGATGGGGAATGGGTAACCGTCGTTAGTAGGAAGAACAAAAATAAAGGTCAAGCCAAGCCCCTGGCTATCCAAGACGTTGCAAATTCATCTAAGAAGACTAGCCAGGCAGCAGAGAATCACCCAGAGTCACAGGACACAACAGTCATACTCGTCGACGACGAGATGAGTGAGGGTCGGGACATGAGCATCCCTTTCACGTTTGGCAGCACGACACCACATACCTCGGTCCCTCTTAGCCAATCTTTCCATTGGGGAGTGCCACAGTCCCTTCACCTCTGCCCTACCGGCTTTCCAGGTTGTTGCTTCTGCATGGGAATCCTCACGCCTGAAAAAATCAAGAAAGGAGAAATACTCCATCCTTCATCAACTAGATAAATGTCAGGTCTCTACTGCTCACAATTCTTGTCCTTCCACTGAACTAAGTGCTATCGCCTTACAAGAGAAATACTAGAGAATCCTTCTCCTCAAAGAGGCGAACTGGAGACAAAAGTCTCATGTCAACTGGCTTCTTCATGGCGACTCCAACACAAAATATTTCCAAACCTTTGTCAAATCCAGGAGGCTCCTTAACAAAATTACAAGAATTCAAGACGAGGATGGTAATTGGATCTTTGACCCAGGGGCAATCCAGACCCAAGTCCGTAGTTACTTCTTTTCTCTGTTTTCCGTTCCCTCTGCTTCCGCTATCAACACAGATGCTCTTTTGAACTATATAGGTTCCTTCACCAAACTGAGACCGCAAGCATCAAACTTCCTAGCCCACCAGCCTGGCCCTGAAGAAATAAAAAGAGTCTCTTTCTCCATGATGCCATCCAAAGCAGCAGGCCCAGATGGGGTTTACGTCGAGTTCATTCAGTCTAACCGGAACCAAGTCGGTCCTTCAGTGGTTCTGACTATACAACATGCCTTCAACACAACCTATATTAGTCCCTCTCTTCTTGAATTGCTTATGGTCCTTATTCCTAAAGTGAGGCAGCCTCTTTGTTGCTGCGATCTTCGCCTGATTTCGCTCAACAACTCATGTCTGAAGATCATATCTAAAGTCATTGTTGAGAGACTCAAACCGCATATTAGTGGATGGATAGCAGACACACAGTCGAGCTTTGTTCCAGGCCAGCATATTAGTGATAACATCCTCCTCGTCCAAGAAGTGATACACTCTATGAAATAAAAGTCATCCGGGAAGCATTGGGTTTGCATCAAGTTGGACCTTGCCAAAACATTTGATAAAATGTGATGGTCCTTCATAGAATACACCCTTCAAAGGATTGGCCTACCCAAAAACATCATTCGTCTCATCATGAGGATCATTACTAACGGTACTACGTCCATACTTTGGGAAGGCTCACCCCTACCTCCTTTCTCTCCAACCCAAGGTGTTCGGCAAGGTGATCCAATTAGTCCATATATCTTTGTGTTGTGTATGGAACGTTTGAGCCAAGCCATCTTCCATGAGGTCATCTCTGGCAGGTGGAAACCTATCCGACTGTGTAGAAGAGGCTCTCCACTCTCCCACATACTCTTTGCAGATGATCTTATGCTCTTTGCGGAGGCAACAACGGACCAGGCTACCATCCTCACTAGTGTGCTACATAATTTTTCTCTCATCTCCGGCCAAATCATTTCTAAAGAAAAGTCCAAATGTTTCTTCTCTCACAACATGCCTCGACGTGTCAAGAATAAGGTCAGCAAAGCTCTGGGCATCCCACACACTGAAAACTTGGGCAAATACCTTGGTGTGTCGTTGTTGCACCATAGGCTTAACAAGAACACTCACGAAGAAATTATTACTACTCTTCATGACCGTATGAATAGCTGGGCAGCCCACCAACTTTCCCTTGCTGGTCGTATCACCCTTGTCAAATCCACTTTGCAAGACATCCCGACCTACACCATGCAAACGGTCAAGCTCTCCTCAAGTCTGTGTGATGATATTAACAGGCACGTCAAGAACTTCATCTGGTCCGGTGGCAGAGAATGCAAGAAACTCTCTCTGGTCTCCTGGAAAAAGATCACCTCATCCAAAGCAGTAGGAGGATTGGGGATCAAGGATGCCCACGAATACAATCATGCCTTAATGCTCAAAAATGTCTGGTGCTTTCTCAACAAACTGATATTCCCTGGGTCCGCATCATGTTTGAGAAATATTTAAAGGACGGAGCCCTCCTAAAGAAGTCATGCTCTCCTGCTTGGGATTTCATCAAGCGAAATATCGACCTTGTTAAAAGCCAGTGCACAAAGATCATTCAGTCCGGCACCACAACCCAGGTCTTCAATGATAAGTGGCTTGTGGGCCTTTCTGTTCAAGACATTGATCCTACGTTCACACCTCCTTCTGGGCTAGATGATTTAACTATTGCAAGCATGGTCCTTAACAATGGTGAGTGGGACAACTCTTTCATTGAATCCTTCTTGCCAAGTAGTGTCAAACATTTAGTCTACCTTACCCCCACTCCCAGACAGTCTCTGGGACCAGACTGTTGGGCATGGCTTCACGACCCCTCCGGCACGTACGTATAAAAATCTTTACTTGGCTCTTACTCCACAAAGCTCTTCTGCACAATGGAGAAAAGATAAGATGACGTATTATGGTTGATAGCACCTGCCCTGCATGCAACAATGCAGAGGACTCGCTTCTACACTATTTTAGAGACTGCCATGTTATTAGACCCATCAGGGAGGTGCTAGATACAGTGCCCGACTTCTTCTCATTGATCAAGGATGCATGGCTTTCTGTAATCATCCACCCTACTACGCACAACGCTCAGTCTGCACTACTCCTCATAGCCTACTGGCACATATGGGGGGTGAGGAATGAGTTGGTTCATACTGGGAAGAAGCCTCACATCCAGTCCAGGGTTGCCTTTATCAAAGAATGCACAAACACCATCTCAGAAACGTGGAGCACTCAAAGCAAACCCATGTTAAACAAGGACCCTATCTCATCCATATGCATTGAAGGCTATGACCACATTGTTTTCGTCGACACCTCCTTCCACGCAACAACAAGAGGAGCAGGATTAGGCATATTCGCCATGTCCAGTTCATGAGTGCCCATCATCGGCATCAGGAAACCCTTCCACGCTAGCTCGCCCATCTTGGTTGAGACCCTGGCTATCATCCATGTGGTACACATCAGCGGAGATATGCACCTGAGCAGAACCCTCATTCTCTCAGACGCTCAAATAGTTGTCCGTCAACTCATAGGCACACAACCCCCGCCCCTTCTCCAGTCCCTATGGAGGCAATTTCAGGAAGCATGCAGCGACAACGCCCGCATCGACGTTGATCTGTAGTATATCCCCCACACGCTGAATGTGGTCTCAGATGTGATAGCAAAACATTCCTTTACTAGTAATTCTGTTGTCTCTTTCAATAGTACCTTGCCCACTTGGCTTCAGCATGTAAAAATTAACTCCTTTTTGCCCAAACCCGCCCTAGGGCGTGGGAAGAATAATAACTAAGCCATGGTTTTCCCAAAAAAAAGTGGTGAAAGTTAGTAATTGATATAAGTAAGAGAGGTATGTGCATTCCTTACACCCTATGTTGGGATAATTGTAGCCAAACCCTATATTTCCCTAATGAGGCTTAAATGAACCTTAAATCTTCTATTATTGAATCCTAATGGTGTTCATGCCTCAAATCAGATTATAATTTCTTCTTGTTGGGTCTTATACCCCACTTCCATGCTTATTGATTATAATGACTACTCTTGCCATGACTACTTTTCTAGCATGTGGATTTATGTTCTATTTAATTTAAAGTAGTGGTACTTATGTACAACCACCCACAGAGGGCATGTAAATAATCGCCCTGGGGAATGTCTTATTCTCCCCATAATACTGTAGGTGATTGGGAATGTCTTATTCTCCCCTCACCTAAGGTTAGAGGTCTGGTAGGTGCCTCAACCGTACTTAGTTAGGTAGGCATAATTATCTTACATGCAAATCCTTTTTGATATAATTGTTAATGGCAAGTTTCTTTTGAATATAACCTCATATTCTTATTATCTTCATCATATGATGAACCCTAGACTGTTTTTATTTGCTATACTTATCTTGATATCCTAGATTAGTTTTGTGACACATACCTTATTTTCTTTCCCCTTTTGCTGGGTGTTTTCCCAACCACCCAGGTGTTGGTGCTGAGTAAGGAGAAGGACAAGTTTGAAGGAAGTCATCTTAGGAGTAGATCTCAAGCTATCTGAAAGGATGTCTAGGTTGCTATAGCTAGATCCTTTTCTCCTGTCTTTTTCTTTTGGGAACAATCATGTAATGAACAATGAAAGCCATGTAATAGGCTTAGTACTTTTATTTCCACTGCTATTGACATTTTGTAATGTATCTGGTGCATGCTTATTTACTTGGAATATTATACATGCATCCCTCAAATCTTTTGTCTTTCTAAAAAGATGGATGTTTTGTACTTCCTTTAAGTTTTAGTAAGGAGGTGATCTCGCCTCTTTACAGTTGAGCCCTGAATAAGGTGTAATCCTCTTGTGTTAATCGGGGTTGATACCCCATGATATTGTGAAAAGTATTTATATCTTATGATAGTATGATGACTAGTGTGGTCTCATGAATGGCAAGTGAATAGTATCATGTGATGATGAGATGAGAAATTATGTTTTACACGCTTTATATATTTTAAAAGTTGTGATATTTATATGCTTGCTAGAAGTGAATTAGGGTATGTATGTCCACTTGTTTGATACAGCCTTAATTCACCCAATTGGAATAACTAATCAAGTGCAACTCTAATCATGTAGTGCCTTATGCCACAGATCCATCTGAGTGTCATAACTTGCCAGATGGTGAAACGAGTATTCCTAAAGGAAACTCGGAGCGCATACTATTGAGTATGTGGGGGTGACAAGTTGAGGATATATCCTTGTCATCCACAATGCAGGTTGTGGAAGTTGTCTATGGTCATGCCTCATACATATGATGTGATTGAGAACGGTTGTGGTCATATCTCAGTGATTCTATATGTGACAAGATTGGAGGACAACTGTGGTTGTACCTCAGATGGTAGGGTATGCATACCCTCCTCCTTTTACTAGTGTCATGACATGTACCAAGGATGGACTAGGCTGTTAGCAACTTGACCTTATGTGTCGTTGTTGAGGACCCGTACTGACAGGGGGCGGAGAAGATCTTAGGAGTCTGGCTCTTCCTAGATCTTGTATGGAACTGATTTTGACTTAGCAGTGGTCAGTTGGATTTTGAGTGGTATCCTCAATTTCCTCAGGGCTTAATAAAAGATGTAATATAGTTGTGTAGCATATTTGTTTAGGGTTATACACGACGTTTCACATTGGATGATAACCCTTGTTTGTTATCTTTACATAAAGATGATGCTTAGTGCAATTAAGAGATAGTAGATATACTTATGTTGTGGATATGCTTAATATTATAGATGCATACATACAATAGCCATGATTGTGTTGATAACTATGATGCTACTGCTGATTATAATCATGATGCTAGCTATCTCATGTTGTTAGTTATGTTTAGCATGCTAGCCATGCCTTTGTAACTAGAGATGCATATACTACTGATCATGCTTATCCAGATAGTTGTGCTTATGTTGTTAGCTCTTCTTATAATGTTGATATGTTCAACCAATTAGACATGCTCATATTGTTAGCTATGCTATGTTACTATACTTGCTCATGATGCTAGATATGCATATGCTACTAAATTGCTTATATTATCAACAAGATAAAGGATGATAGTCTGGCTAATGATGATAGTTATTATATGCTCCCTTGTGCATTTTGTTAATCATTAGTGTTGCTGAGCCTATTTGTTGTATCTGATTAAACTACTTAACTATTTAATTACTTAAAAATGTTGTAATCAATAAACGTTGTTGGAGGTTATATCTCTTGCTGGGACTTGGGTCTCACCCTTGTGGTTCGCCACATTTTTTTAGGTAATCGGCAGTGATGACAACAAAACTGTGGAAGTAAAGAGGAACTACAATAATGAATCTTTGAGAAAGTTGATTAAATGTCTAGTGTGTCCTAGAGTCGTCCCTGTACTCTCAGGTCCAGGCGAGAAAAATTTGTATATGGTGTTTCAAACGAATCAGACTTTTGTTAGCATATTAATGTTTGTTTGTGTGGAATATACAAATATTGTTCTCCTATGTATATATATTGTGGCTAAGGTGATAGAACAACTTGTATCAAATTCTTGGCATAGTATGGATATAAGAAAGTTGTTGAGCTCTTATGCAAATGTTTCTGAGCGAGTTCTAACGTTGAAATCGGTTTTAATTTACCCATATTTTTGGGTATGTGGTTAATTGGTGAATGATTGTGTTTTATGTTTTGAGTAATCTCATTTAGTGTAACATGTTCTCACAAGTTGGTATTAGATCTTTAGGTTCACTAATTCTATAGGGACACTAGGACGTAAGACTAGGATGATGTCTAAGTTAGGAACATGGCATAAAAACATGGTGCATACTGCCTAATCTCAGTACTTGGATGACCTGGCCAGGTATTCAATTATTAAAGAAAGGTAAGTATGGAACTCTTAGGTTGTTATCTTTCTGATTACTCTGATCAAGTAGTCATTTTGAGACAATCAAAAGAGCATAATGAATAAGAAATCATGGTGTGAATATCTCAATCATACCTTAAAGAAGATGGGAATTGCATCATTATCTATCAAAACTTGAATGTTTGGTAAATATAAGAGAGAGATACAACACCATGAAATCTAAATCTGAATACAAATAAGGAAAAGAGGAGTTCTTGAAGATGTGATTCAAGAAGATAATAAAGTAAAAGATAAATAAGTATATGCTTATAAAGTGAATCAAGGTATGAAACCCACATAAGATAGAGAGAATTCCTATAACAAGTACAAAATGAGAAGATGAATGGGAACAATGGCAAAGAAATAAGGTGGAACTTGAGTTCATCTCAGACCAACCAATGTGTGTAAGAAAGTGTTAATGAAAAATCAGCATGGCATGTGAAAGAAATTAAGGGAGATGATCCCAATTTAATGAAGCAAATGTGGAATATGAGTATTTACCTGTTGATAAGTGGTTGAAAATATAATAAAATAAGAGAACATACCCAAGTGTGATAAATAGTCATAAAGGAAGGAGTAATGAGATATGTTAATCATGATGATTCCTATGCTAATGGAAAGGAACCAAAAATGAAAAAGGTAAAACGATACACAAGAAGTTGTAATATGCATAATGAAAATAGAATTGGTTACCTTTTTGCTAGTGACCCCTGAACAATGCTTCTATGATGTGGTAAGTATGTTTCCCTTTGTGTCTTTCCTTTCTAGGGCACAACTTTCAAGTGGATCATTGCCACTTGGTACATGTGGATTCGTTGCAAACATGAGGGTGGATAGCTTATTATAGCATAAGGTTGCTTTGACTATGGTTCCAAGATCATAACGTCTGTGATGAGTTTACTTTTGAGCCTTCCAATAATTAGGAAGACTCCTCTTATATGTCTTGAGATTTGTTATGTTGGTAAAAGTAGATGAGATAGGGATGTGAGTTCATTATAGCACATGAGGTGGATACCAAGGCAATGAATCCTAGCATCCAAGATGTGTCAATAGTATGGGAAGTATGTGAAGGTTGGAGATGTTTATTAAATGAACATTCCAAGTATTCCTCTCCCAGAGAGCGAGAGTTGATGATGACCCTCTAAATGTTGTTTAAAAAAAGTGATTCTATAATGTTGTGTATGGTTCAGTGATAGCTGGACAAGACCACTATCAAGGATAGATGTTTTGTTGGTCAATATATATGTGATACCGTGTTCCTTTAAGATAAACCTATGATAAAATATCAATGCATAAGATTTAGATTGGATGACATAATTCACATGACCATGATGAGTTTAGAGTTATGTCCTATAGACTTAACCAATGTACAAATAGAATTTATGAATAGGAGGAATAGAGTGTTCCCGTCATGTCATACATTATATCAAGCTTTAAATGAGGACATGTCAAAGTATTTCAAATATGGTAAAAAATATGATTAATATTTATTCAAAAACCTTAGGGTTGCCGAAGCAGCAATAGCTATGAGAACAAGTTGAACAAGAGTGAGATGGGGTTGATTAAATTTCTTTTTGGGATCATGATATGTCTTCTAAGTAGGTTGTGTAAATCCTAGTAAGGTGAAGATAATGTTGTTGTTTCACCCCTAACAAGGTTGACTAGGAATGATGTTTCCTTGTATGGAATGATAGCTTCCAGCGTCAGCATTTCTTTTGATGCTGAAAAAGAACTGACAAGAGTTCTAGTGTCAGTGTAAAAAAAAGGGATGGATACATTGCCTTTTTTTATGCTTCAAGGAATGATATGGGACACATGGCATGATTGGTAAAAAGATAGCAAGTATGACTTTTGAGTAATGTGTTGATACAATATATATAATTTTAGGATGATAGCTAGAATTTAAAGTTGAACATTACTACTAGAGTTGTACAGATGACACAACAAGTTTCTACATTCCATATTGAGAATGTTTTCTTAGGTGGGGTTTTTTGTGTTAACCCAAGATGAGATATGTATGAATGATTTGATATCACCATGATATTCAAGTAACCATGTGAAATAAATAGGATGAGATGCAAAGGAAGTACCCATCTTTGTTTACCTTGGATTTCGAGGGCGAAATCCCCGTTAGGGGTTTATAGTTGTAAGGCCCCTAAACTTGCTTAATGAGTTAAACATGCTTAATTATCATAATTTAATTCTTATAACCCTAATATAACCTTGTTATATGCTTTGAAATCATAAAACAATCATAAGTTTCAAATTTGGTCCAATTTGGAAACTGTTTGAACAAGTTATGCAATTTTATACACATTTTGGACTTTTCTACAATTTACCCAATTGAGAGGTTTTCTTTGCAATTTATCACTTGAATTATGTTCCTTGGATATTCTCTCATCATTCTTGAGTTTTTTGAGCCATGGGGATCCTATTTAAACCTTGGTTTGAAGGTGTTTTCTCCAAGGGTATTTTAGGGTTTACCCCTTCATGGGTGAGCTACCTATAGTAGCTATCAACTAATGAACTATTTGATTGGCTGGAAAATTCGACAAAGGAAAGCTAAGCAGGTCTATACACATGGTGGGGGATCTTCTTGTGTGTGTGCTTGTATATTGTTTATAAATTAAGGCCATGGACACTTGGATCGATACTAGAACTTCAACTTTTTCTTTTTATTTATCTTAAAGTTTCATATACTTATCTCCAAGCACCAAAACGAGTCATTTTCTCTCCACCACTTCCCTCCTTCTCCCAACCTTGTTCTCCCTCTATGATTATGTGAATTTTTCTATCCAAGGAAGAAGAAAGTGGTGATCTTCTTGGAAAAGGGATCTAGGGTTGTAATTGACTTCATTTTATGGTTGAAAAAGCTTCCTTCTAGTGATCGTGACCTAAAAGAGTCAGAATCCCCTTCTTTCCTCTATATATTTCTTTTTTATCCTTCCTCCTAGCTTTCTCCAGGTCATAACCTTGCTATTCCATGGTACAAATTGCTCTAAATCTCTAAAACCCTACCTTTCTTGCTCCTTATGCTTAGGGTTTGCTCATTTGATGAAGAAAGGTGCTAGATGGACGAATTCATAGCTAATTCTTGGATTTTCTACCCTACCTGCTCGAGTTTTCTTTTGTTTGGGGTTTCATCTTCTCATTGGAGGCAAGTTTTACAACTTGCTCCACGGTTATTGCTTACCATAAGCTTTCTAGATCATGTTCTTCCTTGAAAATGATGGTCCATGCACTAAAAAGCTATGCTTGACTTGGATTTCAATTTTTATATTGTTCCCTATTCTGATTTTAGTTATATATGAAACTGTGATCATGTGTATGTTATGTTGGTATGTATGCCCTGAGAGCCAATCATGGGATGATTGGTGGGATACATTAAGATTGATTTGATAAAGATCAAAGGCAAGCTTCCAATTCTTTCTGGTTCAGTCATATGAGATAGTGATAGAACAGATTGAATGTCTAGAGAATGACAGTACTCAATGACATATGATTTCAGGTTAAGGACCTGAATGATGAGATCATACGGATGCTAAGAGTTTGTACATTCTTATTATGTCCCTATTCGGATGTCATTGTGGAAGGTAGATAGACAACAATGACACACCAGACTAGATTGTGGTGTTGGTTGATGACATAATCTCATTAGTCATGATATGGAGATATCAAACCAAACACATTGGTACTTGTTAGAGAACAAGTTTACCGGACAGACCCACCGTGATTTTGACACATGGAACCATGACATGGTAGTCACGTTCAGTTCTCACAAGTGATGGTGGTGAGTGTGATTCTTTGACCTGAAATCACTACACTCAACACATGTCGTTGGGTACACTTTGACATCATCAAACGCAGTCCTGAAACATGGGTTATTATAAAGGTGATGATTGGGTGGCTTTGATACATGGGGCTTTTGAGGGGTGAGTGATAGATATGGGATTTGTCCCTCCTGAGGGAGTTTTATATCCATGGCCACTTGATGAGTAGGATTGAGATAGGCGTGCGTACGCATGTGTGAATCAGTATGTGATATTGATGTCATACATATCTCCTCCAATCTACTCTGAGATCAAGAAAGTGAATGAACGTCGACAGGATGACTGTTCCATGCCTTGAGTTCATTCGGGATATCAGTGACAAAGGAATTATACATTCGTTGTAACACTATTCACGAATTGTAGGATTGAAAGTTGTTCTCCAACTTTTTATTTCACTTGGGTAGCACTGATGTGTGACTAGGCACCGCTCTTTGCTTGTGAAGTCATAAGTGTTATGGACTTTCACTGCCAACGTGAAATGGACCTGTAGGGTCACACACATAGGATTTAACCTGGAAGAGGAGTTTATCCACAAACAATGTTTAGATTGATTACTAAAGGAGTTTAGTAGTTCAATTAAACACTCAATTAATTGATAGCTCAAAATCATAGTATTCAAGGTGTTGGATCGATTGATTAGAGTATCAGATTGATTGAAACTGCAATTGATTGATTTTGCACAAGTCTGCTGCCCCAACCGATCGGCTTATGTGATGAACCGATCGGCTCATGTGATGAACCGATCGGCTCAAGACAGGATGAACTGACCGGTTCAAGGGTTGAACCGATCGGCTCAACTGGTCTAACCGAGATCGTTGGAAAGCCAGAAGACTATTTTGCAAATACAATTTGTTTCACTTGTACAAATTCGATTTGGGCAAGGATTAATATTTGATTAATCAGAGACAAATTTGAAAGTCAATTTGAGTTAGACCAGGACCATGAACTGATTGGCTCATGTGATGAACCAATCGGCTCAGGTGTTCCAAACGATCGGTTCAGCTTGAAACGTTCAGTTGAGGTCACCAAACGATCGTTTCAGGGTTGAAATGATTGGTTCAGCTGGCGCAAGTTGGTTGTTTTGTGGAAAATCTTGAACCCTTCTACTCCTGCATTAATCCCGCATTGCTCGGGATAGAGAACCATGTCCCGTGACCCTCCTATATATATAGGGGTAGTGGGGGCTTCTCAGGAACACAACTCAGTGCACCAGTTGCTCTGTAAAGTTGTCGTTCTCTCTGGTTTTGGTAACCGAGAGAGAGCATGAGCAAGTGCTACCCGATAAGGGAGGAAAAACAAGGGAAAGACAACTGCAGAAAGTGACTAGTGGCAGGAGAGTGTGTCGGTGACTAGTACGCTGATGGAAGGGTGTGACTCCTTCTAATTCCTTATGGCACAAGGAGATCGGAGTTCTAGGTGGTCCGTGTGGACTACTTCAGAGGTGGGAGACTTCTGTCGCTCAGAGGACAGTTGTCAATCCCGACAGTCCCGATGAGACTAGGAGCTGCACAGACACCGTCCAAGATTGGAGGTGAAGACTGTGCAAGCCGCGAGGTAACTTCGCCGAGCAAGCCTTGGGACAAGGTACGCCTCCATAAACTATCCTTCCTATTGTATAGACGTTGACGTGTTTCCTTTGTTCTGGGTATGGGGAGAAGAAAATTTTTGTTTCCGTTGCCTTCTTTGTCTCCCCTAAAACCCAACATGTTGGTCCTAAGGTATAATATGACTTGGATCAGGTTGGTTTTACAACCTATGGTGCTAAGCACCTATCAACCAATGGTCAATTTTAGGGTTTTGAGCTGATTTCTTCTATAAACCCATGACCCGATGATGGTACCATTGCAACAACCCTATGGTGTTATCTTCATGACAACTGATGGTTGTGATCAAAGGTGTCATATGATGGTGACAACCTATGGTCACCCCTTAGGTCAGGTTTTGGATCAATTAGAAGTTTAATGATCAACCATTAAGTACCTTATTGATGTTATCAATCAATGATGACATTAGCTTAATATTTGATGCTGATTAATGAATATAATGTTGATCTAACAATCTATGGTGACTTAATGGTCACTAATGTTGGTGTATCAGATCTCCAAAATCTATGGTGAGTTAATAATATAATAGTAGCATCAATTAATCCTTAGATCAATGGTTTCTCGGGTCACTTGATGCAATGGTCGAACCTATACTGTAATTGATGGTTTTAACATATGAACTTGACCCAATGGTCAACATCTAATGTTTATTACTCTAATAAAGTGGAATGATGGATAATGTAATATGTTGGTCCTAATAATGTGATTTATATGATTTCTTTTATATGATCAACTTAAGGAGGTTACTTGTTGACAATGGATGGCTTGTTTTAACTGAACGGTTGATTGTGGGTTTTACCCTACTCTCAATGAAACGTTTTGTGTTGTTAATCAAGGGATGTCTAGGGTTAGATGGTGACTCTTTCCAGAGCACAAATCAAGGACTTCATAGGTAGTTTATCCAAGGTGTTTACTTATGTAAACAACCAATGGTCTTACCTTTTAAACATCTAATGGTTCTGGGTGACATTGTGGTATGGTGATACGGGTTGAATGATGATGGAACAAATGGAGGGTTACCCTTAATAAGGTTTTCTTACCTATTCACTCATATGAATAGAAGGGATGATAACCATATTGTGTTGATATGTAACCCTAATGAGGTATAGCTTGTTATACCTAACTTGATTATAACTAAATGATGGTAATTGGGTATGAATAGTCTTTGAATGACTAATACAATAATGGAGTACTTTGTTATTATTGTTGAAACCTTAGTATGCTATAACTCGATGGTTACACCTTGATTTGTGTGTGGATTCATACTTGAGAATAGTATGCAATGTGATGGTGATTCTTCACCTTATGCATCCATGATCCAATGGGGATGTCGTGAGTTAGGTTTTGGGTATAAGTGTTGATTAGTAACATTGATATAATTTATCATGTTGAACCTAACTCTAATGCAAATAGATAAAGATGAGTATTCATATTTAACATTGTATATGATAGAATGATGGTGGAATAACCTCCTTAACATGATCATAACCTTAATGTGTTAATTGGTGGTTATCATAGCCACATGGTTGATACTTTGTTATGCTAAACATGTGCGTTACGAATATGATGAGTGTTAATCATATCTAGATTCCTTGCATGTTGATGTAATAAAGGAATGTTCTTAATGTTAATATAAAATTGCTATGATTATTTATGAATATATCCTAGCTCATTAATGCAATATTGTGTTGATCTAGTGTATTATATGTTAGTGATGTTGTCGAGCCTTGTTAAAAGGCATGCAAAGATAATGATGATCTTTCAGGGAATAGTATGATGGTCTTAATGACCTTTGGGCGTGGTTGAGCCCTGAATGAGGTGTAATCCTCTTGTGTTGATAAGGGTTGATACCTTGTGATATTGTGAAAAGGATTTATATCCTGTGATAGTATGATGGTCTTTATGACCTTTGGGCATGGTTGAGCCCTGAATGAGGAGTAATCCTCTTGTGTTGATAAGGGTTGATACCCCGTGATATTTTGAAAAGGATTTATATCTTGTGATAGTATGATGACTAGTGTGGCCTCATGAATGGAAAGTGAATAGTACCATGTGATGATGAGATGAGAAATTATGTTTTACACGCTTTATATCTTTTAAAAGTTGTGATGTTTATATGCTTGCTAGAAGTGAATTAGGGTTTGTATGTCTACTTGTTTGATGCAGCCTTAATTCACCCAATTGGAATAACTAATCAAGTACAACTCTAATCATATAGTGTCATGTTCCATAGATCCATCTGAGTGTCAGAACTTGCCAGAGGGTGAAACGAGTATTCCTAAGGGAAACTCAGAGCGCATACTGTTGAGTATGTGGGGGTGGCAAGTTGAGGATATATCCTTTTCATCCATGATGTAGGTTGTGGAGGTTGGCTATGGTCATGCCTCATACATCTAGTGTGATTGAGAACGATTGTGGTCCTATCTCGGTGATTATATATGTGACAAGATTGGAGGACAACTGTGGTTGTACCTCGGATGGTAGGGTATGTGTACCCACCTCCTTTCACTAGTGTCGTGACCTGTACTAAGGACGGACTCGGCTGTTAGTATCTTGACCTTATGTGTCACTGTAGCGGACCCGTACTGACCGGGGGCGGAGAAGATCTTAGGAGTCTGGCTCTTCCTAGATCTTGTATGGCACTAATTTCGACTTAGTAGTGGTCATTTGGATTTTGAGTGGTATCCTCAATTTCCTTAGGGCTTAATAAAAGATGTAATATAGCTGTGTAACATATTTGTTTAGGGTTATACACGTCATTTTACAATGGATGATAACCCTTGTTTGTTATCTTTACATAAAGATGATGCTTAGTGCAATTAAGAGATAGTAGATATACTTATGTTGTGGATATGCTTAAGATTGTAGATGCATACATATAGTAGCCATGATTGTGTTGATAACTATACTGCTACTTATAATTATAATCATCATGCTATCTATCTCATGTTTTTAGTTATGTTTAGCATGCTAGCCATGCCTTTGTAACTAGAGATGCATATATTGCTGATCATGCTTATCCAGATAATTGTGCTTATGTTGTTAGCTCTTCTTATAATGTTGATATGTTCAACCAACTAGACATGCTCATATTGTTAGCTATGCTATGTTACTAGACTTGCTCATGATGCTAGATATGCATATGCTACTGAATTGCTTATATTATCAACAAGATAAAGGATGATAGTCTGGCTAATGATGATAGTTATTATATGCTCCCTTGTGCATTTTGTTAATTATTAGTGCTTCTGAGCCTATTTGTTGTATCTGATTAAACTGCTTAACTATTGAATTACTTAAAAATGTTATAATCAATAAACGTTGTTGGAGGTTATATCTCTTGCTGGGACATGGGTCTCACCCTTGTGGTTCGCCACATTTTTTTAGGTAATCGGCAGTGAAGACAAAAAAAACCATGGAAGTAAAGAGGAACTACAATAATGAATCTTTGATAAAGTTGATTAGATGTCTAGTGTGTCCTAGAGTCATCCTTGTACACTTAGGTATGGGTAAGATGAATTTGTATATGGTGTTTCAAATGAATCGGACTTTTGTTAACATATTAATGCTTGTTTGTGTGACATATACAAATATTGTTCTCCTGTGTATATATGTTGTGGCTAAGGTGATAAAACCATTTGTATCAAATTCTTGGCATAGTATGGATATAAGAAAGATGTTGGGCTCTTATGCAAATGTTTCTGAGCAGGTTTTGACGTTGAAATCGGTTATTTTTGGATATGTGGTTAATTGGTGAATGATTGTGTTTTATGTTTTGAGTAATCTCGTTTAGTGTAACAGGCTCTCACACTATACATGTTTCTATTATGTTTGAGTAGTTTTTGTTGGGGCATGGGGAGTATCCCCATTGTCTATTCTTTACTTTAATTGTGTTTAACTTCAATGTTTTAGTAATTAGATGTTTTCCACCAATTTTTGCACTCATTCTCTGGTTAAATAGATTATATTCTTTGTGGGTTGTTAAGACCACCTGATCCCAATATGAATGAACCCATAATCTCCCAACGAGATCTGTTGATGACGTTTATGATCTTTTTACCCAGTTTATCTTGTTTGTTATAACTTATAGTGATGAGACCACCTAATTCATGAGTTCAAACACCAGAATAGAAATCACAATTTCTTGATGAGACAAACTGATAGAATTTTATTAGATGGTTGGATGAGAATCCTCAAACAATGAAACCCCAGATTTGAGAGAAGTCTGGCCCTTGTGAGATTTGTGCTCGGTAAGGACACAAATCCACATGGTCTTAATTTAATCATTAAAATTAAAGAGTTGAATCGGTTAATGTATGAACATGGTTTATGGTGTCAATCCACCATATCCCGTATATCTCTCATCATTAATCAATCTATAACCCTATTAACTAGTTTTATTTTTGCATTTCCATTCTTATTTTTGTTTAATCACTCTCTTCACATTGAGATCTTAAATATTGTTCATTGCAATTGGTTAAAAAAATCCTAAAATTTTTATTACTTGGGACCGATACCTTTCTATACTAAGAATTAACTTGGTTGTTTACAAGTGAGTTGATAACCATTAAAAGGTTAAACTCGAGATAACATTTCTCCAGTGAACTTGTTTTTTCTAACAACATGCATCAATGCTCTGTGTCATCCTGGATGGAAAGCCTCCATGATGGAAGAAATATGGGATCTCCATGACAACAAGTCATGGGATCTTGTGACCCCACCAACATGAAAAAATATTGTAGGATGTCGATGGGTTTTCTCTATAAACCATAAGTCAGACGGCTTTATCAAATGACTCAAGGTGCACCTAGTTTCCAAAGGATTCACCCAAACCTTTAGCATGGATTACTTTGATACATTCTCTCTAATGTCAAGGATTTCCTTTGTATGCATCCTTATCTCCCTCTCAACTCACCTTGATGGGCCTCTTTACCATCTCAACATCAAGACTGCATTTCTTCACAGTGATCTCATGGAGGAAGTCTACATGGAGTAACTGCCTGAGTTTATTGTTGGGGGGGCTTTTCTCACAAAGTGTTTCATCTCCGATGATCTCTTTACAACCTCAAGTAGTCTCCACGGGCCTAATTCAACAAGTTAAGTGATGTCCTTACACAACTTAACTTTCGAAGACCAGCCACATACCACTCCTTGTTCTTCTCCAAATCCTCTAAAGACCATATTCTTGTTGCTTTCTAGGTTTGTAACATCGTCATCACCGACTATGATATGATGGGGATATCCCAACTCTCCATACATATTTCCTTACATAAGACTCGGGCACCCTACGATACTTCCTCAGGATTGAAGTCCTCTACTCAGCTTGAGGGATCAGCTTGTCACAATGATGCTATGTCTTAGACCTGCTTCAAGAGGCCAACATGGAAGAAGCCAAACCAGTTTCTACCCTAACGGACTATCCTACAAAGCCTATGTATGAAGGAGAACTTTTTGCTAATCCAGAGAAGTACCCTCCTATAGTTGGCAAGTTGATTTACTTGCCTATTTATTACTCGACCATATATTACCTATGATATTGGGATAGTCAACCAACACATGAGTGCACCACTCTAGACCCATTAATCCAATGTTCAACACATTCTTTGCTATCTCAAGAGTCCTTTAGGATGAGGATTGATCTATAAACATTCTAAGTCCAAGGTAATATCTATCTCTGGATATGGAGATGCACATTGGGCTGGTTATTCTAGAGACTAATGCACTACCGTCTATTATGTCATGATTGGCACTCATCTAGTTTCCTAGAAGAGTAAAAAATAGGCAGTGGTATCTCACTACAACGCCGAGGAAGAATATCAGGCTATGAATCAAGCATACTATGATCTACACTGGGTCTTATCCATCTTGATCGAGTTTGGAATTCCTTTTCAAACTCCAGCTACTTTATACTGTGACAACCAAACAACTATACACATAGCTAATAATCCTGTCTTCCATGAGCGCACAAAACACATTGAAGTTGTCTGCCATTTTGTGTGGGACCGTTAAAAGCCAAGCAAATCATCACTCGACACATTAGGACAAGTGATCAAGTTGCGGACATATTTACCAAACATCTTCATCTTGCTTTATCCAAGTATATGGGCATCAATTGAAGACTTCACAATATTTACTCTCCAACTTGAGGGTTGTGTTGGTATATTTAATTAATTGGGCTTAGGGCCATTGTATTTTCCATCATTTCTATTTAGTCCAATTACTTCCTAGATCCCATATATAGGAGACCCATTCCTATTACTTGACTGCAAATGTATATATAATATTTTACCAATTAAATTAATCAATTTCCAATCTTAGCAGATAAAATATTGGATATGTAATATCTTGAGATGCCACATAGATTCTATATCATTCTTGAGCGATAGGTTGAAGGTGGAGAAAACAAGCATAAGTACATTCAATATCTACATTTTATGAATATATGTGCTGAAAATTGTTATTTTTCTTCAAAGTATATTTTAAAAAATAATAACATAGGAGCGTCCTATACTTTTCTATAGGAGGAACAATGAGATTTCAACACCTACTCTCAATAATGTAATCTTTAAAAAATAATAAAACACCTATTGTATATTTTAATGAAATTTTTCTTAGGCTCTTATTGAATTACTATATAAGCTGTCCTATAGTAAAGTTGTTGGATGTCCGATGAAGTGATGTTGCTAAGGTAGTCATCGACAAATATCACGATCACTTCTTCTGATAGCGTACTCCAAGAAAGACGGAAAATCACAGTTGAGGCTTGAGGTGATGATGATTTGCAATTGTTGTTGTTCCTAAATGCACAATGGTTGTGCTGAGGTGATTCTAAGTGTAAGAACTCGTTACACTAAATGAGATTACTCAAAACATAAAACACAATCGATCATTAATTAATCACATACCCAAAAAAATGGGTAAATTAAAACCGATTTCAACATCAACACTCACTCAGAAATATTTGTATAAGAGCCCAACATCTTTCTTGTATCCATAATATGCCAAGAATTTGATACAAATTGTTCTATCGCCTTAGCCATAACATATATACACAGGAGAATAATATTTGTATATGCCACACAAACAAGCATTAACATGCTAACAAAAGTTCGATTTGTTTGAAACACCATATATAAACTTTTCTTGCCTGGACTTAAGAGTACATGGACGACTCTAGGACACACTAGACATCTAATCAACTTTCTCAAAGATACATCACTATAGTTCCTCTTTACTTCCAAGGTTTTATTATGGTCACTGCTGATTAGCTAAAAAGATGTGGACAACCACAAGGGTAAGATCCATATCCCAACAAGAGATATAACCTCCAACAATGCTTATTGATTACAACATTTTAAAAAGTAGATAACTGAGCAGTTGGAGTATTTAATAATCATTTGAACAAATTCAGCAGTTCAAGTATGCTAAATAGATTAAGTAATTAATCTTAGCAACAAGTATGATTATCAATGTATATATAGATAACAAATAAATCCATTTCTCTGGATAAATATCTACTCAAATTTCATCAAACTGCATCTAAGAACAATCATCATCATTAATCTGACTATCATCATAATCCTTGCTAACAACACAAGTAATCTAGTAGCATAAGCATCCCTACCATCATGAACATGTCTAGTAACATAACATGGCTATCAATATTTGCATCTCAAATGAAGGGAACATATCTATATCATATGTAGAACTAACATCATAACACAATTAACTGCATAGGCATGATTAGTAGTTTAAGCATTTCTAATTACATAGGCACGACTAGCAATATTAAACATAGCTACCAAAATCATCTTAACCATCGTTGAACATAACTACAACATAAGCATATTTATCACCTCTCATTGTACTATACATGATCTCAGCGAAAAGAAAGCAAACAACTGTTATCATCCAATATGAAGTGTGTGTATAACCCTAAACAGATATGCTACATGGCTGTCTTCCATCTTTTATTATGCCCTGGGGAATTTGAATCGTACCATCCAAAGTGAAACTGACCCCTGCGCATGCGAAGGGCTATTTGATTCCGTACAAGATCTAAGAGTGTCGATATCCTAAGATCTCTCCTCTACCCTATCAGTACGGGCCAAAAAGGTAGTGACATATCAGTCAATGCTACCACTACAACGACATATAGTCAAGATGCTAACAACTAGTCTGCCCTTGGTACATGTCACATCACTAGACTCTAAGGTATGCAAGAAAAACCCTACCACTGAGGTACAACCGTAGCTGTCCTCCAATCACACTCCACAAATATTGAGACATGGCCGCAATCATTCTCAAAAAGAGGGCTAGGCATGACCTTAGTCATCCTCCCTAACAATTGAGATTAGGGTGACAAGCACCCCACATATTCAACAATATGCGCTCCAAGTTTTCTTAGAAATACTCATTTCACCTTCCAACAAGTTTTGACACAAAGGATGGTTCAATGACACATGGCACTACATGATTAGAGTTTCACTTGATTAGTTATCTCCAATTGGGTGAATTAAGGCTGCATCAAACAAGTGGACATACAAACCCTAATTCATACCTAGAAATCATTGTTATATAACAACTTCAGAAGATATAAAACATATGAGACATAATTTATCATCTCAACATCACATGGAAGTATTCACCTACCAATCAAGAGATTATACTTATCATCAAATCACCATCACATGATACTATTGTCTTACCATTCATGAGACTATACTTGTCATCATACTATCACAGGATATAAATCCTTTTCACAATATCACATGGTATCAACCCTTATCAACACAAGAGGATTACACCTCATTCAGGGCTCAACCATGCCCAAAGGTCATTAATACCATCATGTTATTCCCTTTAAGATCATCATTATCTTTCCATGCCTTATAACAAGGCTCAACAACATATAATACACTGGACAACACAATATTGCATTATTGAGTTGGGGCATATTCATAAACAATCATATTAGGGTTATATTAACATTAAGAACATTCCTTTATTATATCAACATGCAAGGAATCTAGATATGATTAACCCTCATTGTAACATCCCTGACCTGGGTTATAACCTAACCCTAGATGTTTTTCCTAAAAATGTAATTAAGTCCTTGTGATTATCTTTTGGCATGTAATTAAGTTCCTAAGGGGCATACATTTTCATTTTTATCCTTATTAAACAATGTTGTAGAATTATTTGGTAATGCAGGGGCCTATGCGCAAATTACCCAGTTAAGGGGTTTAACTTGAAAATTTCACAAGTTAAGATGTTCCTCTGATGATGAGACATCTTATGAGTGGATATGATGAGGTAAGATGGATTTCCCAAGCCTAGGCATCAAGATGCAGCTTGTGGAATGATCCTTGTGCTTAAAAACCCTAATTTGGATTAAAGTGCAATTTACCCAAATGAGGGGTGCAACTTATAAAATACACCATCTAGAACATCTTTTATGACTTTTGACATCATTTAGAGTAATAATGATGAAGGGGGCACTTCCTTTGAATAATCATATAATAAGGAACACCTTTGTAATTAAATCATCAAGTTGTAAGTAAGGAGACCCTTATGTACATATGTACCTTAGTGATAAGTTGACCTTCCTTGCCTTTAGTTCTTGGTTTTAGAAGGAGTTTTACCTTAGAAAAGAAGAGGAGGGACGTTCCTAAAAGAAAGGAAGGACCTAGTTGTGAAAAGGAGGAGTAAGTTGTCCTTATGATGAAAATAACCCCAAAGGTACTTATACACTTTCCTTTGCAATCAAAGGAAACGTTTCCCTTTCACCCTTCACTTATCTCTTGCTGTGGCCGACTAAGGAAGGAGCTCAGGAGCAGGGGAGAACGGCCAAGTAGGTTTGGGTAAGTTTTGGTTGCCTTCTAGCTCAAATCCATGGAGGAAATCGCATTACAAGGTTGGTTTCCCTAGTTTTCTTACTTGGTTCTTCTTTCTAGCCAATCTTTCCCAACCATTTCTTGAAGAATTGACCTTGGCCAACCTGTGGAGCTCAAGTCACCATTAAAGCTCGAAGCTTGGAGCTCTAGAGCTGGTTCTAAGGTGGGTTTTATAACTCTAAACTCCTAGCTTTATTATGCATATCTTTGTTCTTTCTTTTTTGTGCTTAGTCCTTCTTTTTCCCCATCTTTCTTTGCACTCTTGCAAGCTTTTTCGTGAAGAACAGACCTTGGTTCAAGGTTGAAGATGGAGGGCGTTAATATCTATGTTGGTCCTTATCCAACTTTACCAAACGATCTTGGACCAATAGGTCCAAACGGGTTGCACTCGTTTGAAATCAAAGGGGGCTCAACCCGTTTGATCTTAAACGATCTTGCAAGATCGTTTAGTTTTAAACGGGTGATGGGGTTGACCAAGGAATGACCATTTGAGGGTCTGTTCATAATATATTGAATTTCATTTCTACAAAGAATTATAAACTAATTTCCTAACCAATTGAGAGTTAAAGGCACTTCAACACCCTAACCCTAATCGGGTTAAAATTGCTAATTTCAAGTATAGATCTTGTTGAGTTTTGGGTTGAAGGACTCAAACGGGTTCAAACCCGTTTGGGATTCACCCAAACGGTCTCATACTCGTTTAGTGACACCCCAAGACTGTTTGGAGGTCTAGGGTTAAGGAAATTTGATGGTTTGAGGGTCCAATTGCAATAAGTTGATGAATTGATAAAATTGCTGATTTTAGACCTATTTAGGGTTCAACCCTTTTTCAAACGACTTGGTTTTTGGTCAAACTTTGGGAAAACGGTCTCAAGACCGTTTGGAGATCATCCAAACGATCTCAAGACCGTTTGGGTCAAGTTTGGGCCCAATTGGAAGTCAAATGATAGGTTCAACCTTGATTTGATTCACATTATTGAATATTGATGATTATCCGATTGAAACCCTAATTGAGTTAGACTTAACCCTAATTGGCGTTCAATTGAGATTCAAATTGGTGTCCAATTGATTGAGGCTCATCCTAATTGACTCAATTTGTAAGTGGTTAACTTAACTCTGGCCAATTGAAGGCTTCAACATAGGAAATCTTAATAAATCATAACCTTTGTGTCACCTTTCATGACCATGCGGTTTGGACCCAAGTGGGTTCACACTCGTTTAGGTCCAAACGAGTTCACACTCATTTAGGTCCAAACGAGTTCACACTCGTTTAGGTCCAAACGAGTTCACACTCATTTAAGTTAAAACGGGTTCACACCCATTTAAGCTCAAACGAGTTCACACCCATTTAAGCTCAAACGGGTTCACACCCATTTAAGCTCAAACGGGTTCACACCCATTTAAGCTCAAATGGGTTCACACCCATTTAAGGTCAAATGAGTTCACACTTGTTTAAGGCTCAAATGGGTTCCAGGTCGTTTGAGAATTAACAAGTTCAAGGTCGTTTAAAACCTAAATGGGTTGAAGATTGAAGGTTAAACCCTAAACCAATTGGAGATTTTCAAGGTTGATTGTACTTAATCACTTGAAGGTGTAAATGGTTCAAAGATGATCTAATCTAAACTCTAATGGTAACTTAAGACGTTAAAGGGACTAAGTGACTAATGAATTGACCCATGATGATGATCAATGGGTAAATTACCAAAATGCCCTTGAAAGGTTAATTTGAGTGATACCTTGTTCTAAACAAACCCTAATCACTTGATAGTGGTGATTTGGTTTATGTAGATCAAAGGGGACTTAACCCAACTTAATCTAGAGTGGTGTAATCACCATCTACTAGTGAGAGGAGAGAGAAAATACCACTTATAGTGGAAACTCAAGTGAAATACCTTCAATATACATGAATATGCAAGATTAGGTATGATCCACTTATGTGAGATCATGGAAACCCTAACTATGATAATGGGTGAATCTTAATCCTATTTGAGGGCTTTAATGATGATGTTTCTCATGCATGGTGATGTTATGAGTTCAATTCACCATGAGGTGAATAGTAAACCCTAATTCTAGGGTGATGACATGTAATGTGAATAGTAAACCCTAATTGATGAAAATCAGGGAACTTAACCCTTGTAAGAGTATGAGGGTACAACTCTTGATTCAAATTGATTACTTTTATCAGTTAAATTAACCACGCAAGTTCTTATACATGATAATGAGCATATCCAGGTAAGGATCATGATTCCAGTTTCATTGAAAGCATGTCATTAGCTTTATGAATGATGACATATGCTGATGCCTAGTAAGTGGCATCTTATGAGAATGATAGGCTATGAGAGCCATGAATATCATCAAGGTCATACTTGTCAGATGACTTGTGATGAGATGATTGAGAAATGATAATTGATATGATTTAGACTTGATACATTTAGTATTCTATTTTCATAGCTGCTATGCTAATGATTAATGTTTGAGAACATGTATGATGTTAAAAGAATACTGAAATGTACCTAACTAATCAAGTATAATCATACCATGTAGAGCCCTGATCATAGATCCATCATTGTCAGGAGTTAAATGATGGTGAAATAGGTTTTCCTAAGGGAACTCCTGGATCACATACTTTTGAGTATGTGGGGAATATGGATGTGAATGCCCTTACATCCTAGTGTAGGAATTGATGTAGATGTACTTTATTCTATCAATCCTTCACTATGTATTTATGCCAGGGTGATGTAACACTAATCTCCTGAGGAAATCTTTTATACTGCATCGATGAGAGATAAACATGAAATCTTTCGATGGTGAATAGAGTACAGAATGCCACTGTGACTCTAATAGCGAAGTACCAGAATACCCTGGTAAGCTATTGTAGCAGAGACATTAGATGTCCTGCATGTTGATCCTCTTACTGACTGAGGAAGATGAGGTCATAAGAATCCAGCTCTTTTGATGACCTATGTATGATACCGATGCGACATAATAGTGATCGGTTGGAGTATGAGCGGTATACCTCATCTCCGCAGGGCATAACAATGTTTGTAAAACATAATCAACCACGTAGCATATCTGCTTAGGTTGAACTATGAGATACATTGGTTGAAGTTACATTACTCAGTATACATGTTCTTCATATTCCTTAAATGTTGTTGCTCTACTTGATAATAATCTGTTGTTGATTACCTTAAAGCTTTTATTGCTTATGTTATCCTTTGATTGCTATAATAAAGCTTCTGGCGGAGAGTTATAACTCTCGCTGGGACAATTATTTAAAATTGTCTCACCCCGTAGATTTCAACTTTTTAGGTGGTCGTCGAGGACGAAGGAACCAGTCTGCAGGTGATCAGAATCAACAGCAGTAGCACCAGGAGCAGCAGTGAATCTCAGGTGGAGATACTGATTGCTGAGTCATATAGTTAGATGGTCTTATGTCGTCTCTGTACTCTCAGGTCCTTGGAGTCTTTTGGGTCTGAGATTTTGGGTTTTAAATCTTGAGATTTTGTATATGGATGTGTATAATCACTCATAAAGTGATCTAACAGAGATGTAATCTGTTTACCTTGTTTCTTATAAAAGGAGTTTCATGATTTCAGGATCTTGTCTCAAAAAGTTTTAATTTCCGATGATTTTCGTATTCTGCTGTTAATCGAATCGCTTCCGCTATGTTTATCTTGTGTTTTGGAGATCGGAGCCCACACTCATCATATTCATAATGCACATGTTTAGCATAAGAAAGTATTAACCATGTGGCTATGATAACCACCAATTAACACATTAAGGTTATGATCATATGAAGGAGATTATTCCGCCATCATGCCATCATATAAGAGGGTTAAATATGAATACTCATATTTATCTATTTGCATTACACTTAGGTTCAATAAGATAAATTATATTAATGTTACTAATCAACACTCATACCCAAACCCTAACTCATGGAATCCCCATTAGATCATGGATGCATAAGGTGAAGCATCACCATCACAATCCATACCATTATCACATATAAATCCACACATAAATCAAGGTGTAACCATCATTTTATAACATACTAGGGTTCAACCACAAAAGAGAGTACTCCATGATTGTATTCACCATTCAAGGACTATTCATAACCACTTACCAACATTTGGTTATATTAAGACTAGGTATAACAAGCTATACCTCATTAGGGTAACATATAAACACACTATGGCCATCATCCCTTATATTCATATGAGTGAAAAGGTAAGACTACCTTATTAAGGGTAACCCTCCACTTCTTTCATCATCTTTCAACCCATATCACCATACCACTATGTCACCCAGAACCATTAGATGTTGAAAAGGTAAAAACATTTGTTGTTTACATAAGTAAACACCTTGGATAAACCACCTATGAAGTCATTGAGTTGTGCTCTAGAAAGAGTCACCATTTAACCCTAGACATCCCTTGATTAACAACATAAAAAGTTCCATTGAGAGTATGGTAAAACCCACAAGTGATTGTTTATTTAAAATAACCCGTCAATAAACGAGCTTCTTAAGTTGATCTCATAAAGGAAAGCATCTAAATCACTTTATTAGGACCAAATATTACTTTAGGCATCATTCCAATTTAGTGGATGAAGAATCATTAGATCTTAACCATTGGGTCCAGTTCATATATTAAAACCATCAATTGGAGTATAGGTCCAACCATTCCATCAAATGTCCCAAGAAACTATTGGTTTAAGGCTTAATTGATGCTACAACTATATGCTTAACTCAACATAGGTTGTGGAGATATGATCCACCATCAGTAGTGAGCATTAAGTCACCATAGGTTGTTAGATCATCACTATATTCATTAATCATCAACAGATATCAAGCTAATGTCATTATTGATTGATATCATCGTTAGGGTACTTAGTTGTTGATCATTAAGATTCCAATTAGGCCAGAACCTGACCTAAGGGGTGAATGTCAGTTGACACCCTTGGTCACCACCATCAGTTGGGATGAAGACAACACCATCGATTGTTGCAATGGTACCACCATTGGGTCATGTGTTTATAAAAGAAATCAACTTTAAACCCTAAAATTGACCATTGATTGATGGGTGCTTAGCACCACCGGTTGTCAAACCAACCTGATACAAGTCATATTATATCTTAGGAGGAACGTACACATTATTATAAGTTCATCTAGAACTGAAATCAAAATAGGAAACATCATAAAAATCAGAATCCAAGTCAAGCATAATTTTTTAGTGCATGGGTCATCATTTTAAAGCAAGAACATGAGCTAGCCAGCTTATGGTAAGCAATAAACGTGGAGCAAGTTTTAAAACTTACCTCTAATGAGAAGATAAAATTCCAAACAGAAGAAAACTCAAGCAGGTAGGGTAGAAAATCCAAGTATAAGCTCTGAACTCATCCATCTAACACCTTCCTCCATCAAAGAAGCAAACCCTTGGTCGAAATCCCTAGAAGATGACCTTGGAAACCCTAGGTAGGGCTAGATGGAGCTCTAGGAGACCTTCTTCTCCAAAAAGAGGTTGTCTTCTACCTTAGAGCACTTGGTTCCACAGAAAAATAGAGTGGAGTCGTTGCTCCAGGTTAAAGGAAAGAGAAAGTAAGCAAAGGTTTCATACTTGTGCAAGGAAGAGGTAGATATAGCCCATAGATAAGGATGGAAGCAAGCATGAGGTGTACAAATAGCTCCCCATTTGTGCATGACCTTAAACTATTAAGGATATACAAGCACCCACACAAGCAGATGACCCACCGTCCATGAAGACCTGCTTAGCCCTCGTTTTTTGATTTTACAAGCAAAGTAAATAAACCATTTGCTTGATAGCTCCTAAAGGTAGCTCATCCATAAAGGGGTACACCCTAAAATACCCTTGAGGAAAACACCTCCAAACCAAGGTTCAACTAGGCGCCCCATGGATCAACAAGATCAAGAATGATGAGAGAACATACAAAGAACATAATGAAAATGATAAATTATAAGAAAAACCTCCCATTTGGGTAAATTGTAGAAAAGTCCAAAATGTACATAAAATTATATAACTTGCACAAACATTGTTCAAATTAGACTAAACTTGAAACTTAAGCTTGTATTATGATTCCAAATCATATCACAAGGTTAGATTATAGTTCTAAGAATTCAATCATGGTAATTAAGTATGTTCAACTATTCAAACAAGGTTAGGGGTCTCACACTAAGTTCTTGTTATTTCGAGTTGATACTCAATAGGAGTTGTAGACAACGTTGCCAAAGCAGTGAAATACGGATTCACCAAGAAGGTATGGCAATAACTGTTAAAATCGGGAGAGGATGGAGAGGATGCAGAGGGAGACCCATGGTGTTGGGTTTGATAACTAGGGTTTTGAGAGAGGACAATGGTATTCAGTGGTGTTATATACTGAAGTGGGTGAAAGACTTTTTGTATGTTGTGGCTAGAGTGTGTGCGAGACCTGCATGCATCGCCTTACCTTGTGTGTAGATCAAATTTAATTGCTCAGGTGACGGACAAATCGACTAATTATGTACGGATTTCGTCCAGCCCCAACCAACACCCAAACAACAATACTAAAATCCAATCTTCTCTGTGGATCGGTTTACATTCGACCTGTTTTAACCATATGTTTAGGGTGTGTTTGGTAGGGTGTGATTTGGTTTCCTGAATTAAAATGTATGTTTTTTGTAATCAGTTTTTATTTGGTACGATGCAGTGGGGTGTAATTGGTTGATTTTTAACTTCACAGTTGGCTATCAATTCCTGGAAAAGGTACCGCACCCTGCAACAGCGCAGTACATGGTGCAAAGTCATTTGATTACTTATTTATTTACAGCATCTTGCCACCGCTATCCATGCCTCCAGTCTCCGTGAATATGTATCCGTGCTGCTGGATCAAGCTCTCGGCCCATCTACTATCCGCTACGTGAATATTTAGTCCGCAAGCACAGCTAACCAAACAAGGGAGACCAATTTCAATAAGTACTAGATACATCAAACCAAATGAAATTTGTGTAGCTTTAAAAACATACATCTCATCTCCATGCTTTTAAATTCATACTTTTCCACTAACTACATCCTACCAAATTGACCCTTAAGTTGTCCTAATTTTCCCATTCACTTAAGAATATTGTCCGGGTTTGAAGAAAATGAATTTTTTTTCTCAAAGAAGAAAACGTGGACCGGCGACCACCGACGCCATGGCTTGATGGCGACAATCGATGTGCTGCCAAAGCAGTTCTATTATATTGATAATTGTCTGTCGGGTTGCTAGAGTCGCCGCGTTAGTGGCATTGTCTCTCGATATGACCTGCCATCAACCAGCCCCTAATAGAGTATTAACGCCACTCCTAAAACGCAACCAAAACCAACAGCCCCGGCCAGCCATTTCTGTTCTGAGCTTTCGTCCAGCAAGAAAGCTACCCGCGACCGCACCGCCGGTACTGGGGTTCGGTCGCCCTTCAACGTACCTCACCTGACCTTTTGTCCCTTCGCCTAATTCCCTTCTCCTCCGTATCCTTCTCTTCCTCCTGCTGGGTCGCCCGGTTGCTCGTCTCATCTCCAAGCAAAGCATCTTTCTGAAAGCTATTGTCGGGCGGAAATCAAAGACGCTGCCTTTCTACTTCCATTCTCCCTCCACCTCGACCCAACTCCAAACCCTACGATCAAGGAACTCCCGCCCCAACTACTCCCAGCTACTGACGTCCCAACTATTTTCTACCACCCACTTCCCTCAAGAGTCCCCCATCTTATTAGAAAGAGACCCCATCTCTCCTCTTCCCCACTCCCGACCGCAGCAGATCTCCAGCTAAGGCTGGGTGGGGACTTTCACAACCTGGGAGAGTCGAGATGCCGAACTCTGCTGGGTTTTGGGTCTTACTACTTCTATTGTCGTCTGTTGGCTTGGCAGCGGCGACCGAAGGCAATCCACACACAGAGCGGATATCAGGTAGGGGATGTCCTTTCTTTCAACCCATCTGTAAATCTTACTTTTATTGTAATTTTTCTCTACACATGCTGTCTTTGGCTTGATTACCTCTTTGCAAAAGTTCACCATTCGTGACCTTTAGAACATCTTCACAAAAACTCATGCCTTTTCCGTGATCCAATATGCTGCTCGTAACAGGAATTCTCTCTTCTCCCTCACTTGTTTAGTTAATTGTTGAATTGAATAGTTGCCTTTGTTTGAGACATAGGAGAGAAGGGAGCTGCAGTGTGTGTTTCATCTAGAATTTAGGGAAACTGTGATTGATTCTGTGTGCTGGTATTGTGATTATCTATCCTTAGAGGCTAAAGAATCGTGCTTTATTGCCACCTACTTGCTTGTTCTCCCAAATTCTGTTTGGCTGGGTTTTGTTTTCTATCATTTTTTTGTGTGTGGTGGGCGGGGGACACCCTCCTCCAGTTGCTTCGAAAGAACATTTTTAGACGTGCATATATGTTTCAATGTCAAACTGGTATCTGTAAATTCAGTGAGTAATGCTACACAGTAATGTAGCTTGTCAACATATAGGTTGATCCCTTAACCTTCTTATTTCCACTATTATGATGTGCTTTAATTTGTAAACTATTGCAAATTGACAGTTTCATTTATGATCCTTGTGTGCTAACCTTTACAACACATCCTTGCTGCTTGTTAAAACACCTAGCCCTTGTTTTGCCTTTTCCAATTATCAACTATCCAGTTGCTTTCCATTTTGATAATTTTCTGACATTCTCAAATTCCCACACTGGAAGTGTCACTAAAAATGTTTGATCACCAGAAAAACTTCAATCCTGGTTCCTTTGGAATGAGTGCAAAGATTTCTTTGATTTACAAATACTCTATATTGTGTCGTAGTGTCTATACTGCAAGCTTCAAAGTTATTAGTCATTCTACATTAGTTCTTTGCTTTTCCTCAATAGCTTCCACCTCCACTCCTTATCCCTTCAACCTTGATCTTTGAACTCCTTAAATAGGTGCATCTGTCAGCCAACAGAAGCATACTAGGGTTTGTCAAAAGTACAAGGTGTAAGTTCCTAACATGCATTTTGTTTGTCATATAATAATCACCGATGTAAAGTTATAAAACCTGTATAGTAGATTTACAATCCCAAATTACCAAATTTATTTAAGATGTTAAGAAATTAATACCCCTTTTAGACATGAACCAACAATTTCTGAGTGTAATATTAAGTTAATATGGTAGTGGCAAGTATAGCGGACAAACCACGGGATGGTTGCCTTAGATAGTTTGGACATGTAAAATGTAGACTGAAAAATGCAACATGTAAAATGTAGATTGAAAAATACATCAGTTGAAAGTGAGGATACTGAGTTGGATGAAGTTAAAAGTGGAAGAGGTACACATGAGATGGAAAAGGGCAATAGGTTATATTGAGTCTGCTTAACTTCCTTCGACGGATTTGGTTCTTTGTAGAAGGAAAGTCATCTTTGATTCTGACTCCCAAGTTCTGGTCTAGGCTTGCTGGTCCTCATGTGTGAGGTAGTGGAGGTCAATGCTACCAGGGCTCTGTGTTCTTTGTGACCTTCGAGAGCTTGATAGGCTGCGTTTGGGATGCCGTTGGGTACGTTTAATTGCCACGGATAAATTAACCAACGATATGTTAACTTTGTGTAAGATGACTGGTGTTTGAAGCAACGATAAATAAACTTGGTGGTAAAATATTTTTTATTTGATACGCGGGTAAGTAATCTTTTTATATGTATACAAAGTCTATTATGCCCTAAACATAAATATCATAAAATGTTTTAAAGAATCTGTTAGAGGGGTTCCGTGGACAATAAACATCCACGGCAGATTAACCAGTTTTCTGCCGTGAAGATTTCACCCGGCACGTTATCTGCCGATTTTCTAGTTAAGTAAACCTCACGGCATCTTGTTTGGAAATTAAACTGCACAACAAACAGAGGCTAGCATGCCGCTTACAGTTTCTTTGCCGTGCCGGTGTTCTGCCGGAGCAACAAACGCAGCCATAGAGTTTTAATCCCTGATTCGTCTCTCAGTTTCAGGGTGGAAAATTTCCTAGGGTCTTGGTGTTACTTGCCTCCTTCCTCCAATTCTATAGACTACACTACAGGTAGAGGGGTGCTTACTGCAGACCAAGATTCACTTGGGAAGAGTTGTATCGAAAGGTCGATTCATCTAAACGAGGATGCAAAGGAAAGAGTTGTATGGAAAGGTTGATTCATATAAACGAGGATGCAACTGTAAAAGCGTTGTATGGAACTTTAAGTCTCTAAGAGAGTTGTTTGGAAAGGATGATTCATGTTAACGAGGATGTCTGGATTATCATCTAAAGGAGGATGGAACTGTAAAAGAGTTGTATGGAAGGATGATTCATGTAGCCAACCCGAAGAAGGCTGCAATCGAGGCCTGGATTAAAAAGAGAGCGACGATAGCATGATGGTTTCGTTATATGGCCATAGTCACAAATTCGGTATTCGGGATATATACGGTGGAGCTGAAAAAATCGGAATTTGGGAATTATGTGGAAAATTCGGATAAAAAATGGTAAAAGTACGGTCAAAGTCGGTCAAAGTACGGTCAACTATTCGGGAAAAAATCAGAAAAAAGTCGGGTAAAACAAATATATTATAACATATATGCATGTATATGAGTGTAATGTGTGACATTAATATAACAATATCCTACCCAATATAAATCTATAATTGAACAATGTTGATCTGTCATGACATTCAAGAAACGAAGAAAACAATATAACTACTACAATTCTATATATATATATCGCACTAAACAATTTAAATTGCTAATCAAATAGAATAGATTACAGGGCATTACTTATGAAGAAGAATAGGAGAGGCTGAATAAGCTCTGTAAAACTAGAATTATGTAAAATCCGACTTTGTAAAATTAGTGAGGAAAGGGGAAGATTAGTAGTAAAGGGGAGAAGTCAAAGAGTAGATAGCGCGGGAATCGTTTCTGTAAAGTCCAAGGCCTGTAAACAGAGAAGAAAAAAAGGGAAATAAGAGAAATAAAGGAAGAAGAAGTAAACTGAAAGAGGAATGGGTGGCAGAAGCTTCCCCGCGACTTGATGGATGGAGCTGATGTGCTCGTCTGTGCTAGCTGACCTTTGGGAGGAGGATAGGTAAGAAGTAAAAGAGTAAGAAGGGTAGATAATTGTTCTGTGAAGTCCAAGGTCTGTAAATTAAAAGAAAAAAGGGAATGAAGAGGAATAGAGTAGAGGGAAGAAAGAACAAGAAGAAGATTGGGAAAGAGACGGGTGGCAGCAGATTCCTCGCGATTTGGCAGTGCTCATCTGTGCTAGCGGATCTTAGGGGAGGAGAAAGGGTGCCTACTGCTACTTACCGGGACCAAGCCCAAAAGAATGAGGGAGAGGATCAAGGGGGAAAACAAGAGGAAGGGAAGATGAAGATGAAGAAAAGGTCTCGTTGGAAGGAGAGGAAGAAGATAAGAGGAAGGGAAGAAGAAAGACAGTTAGTGGATGGGTGTGTACCTTATTCATCGTAGATGGTTGCTGGAAAATCTTCAGTCGCCGCCATGGTTGGCTGTTGCAGCTCCTCCGCCGGCTACGGTAGTTGGTTGCTGTAGCTCCTACGCCTGCTGCCGTGGTTGGTTGCCGCTGCGGGAGGGGTTGAACCATCTCTCTCTGCAGCCACCCTAGTTGGGAGCTGGTGCACGCCTGCAGCAGTAGTTGTGGTTAGCGCTGCGTCATCCATGCTCCTTTGCAGCCACTGCTTTGGTGGCTGGAGGAGCGGAGCTCCATTGCTGGCCCCCCCTCTCTCTGTTCGCGGCTCCATCGTAGGGTCATCGCTAGGTTTAGGGTGTATTAGATTTGCAGGGGTATCGGGTTGTATTGGGACAAGCCCAAGATTTTCTAAAACCCCGACGTATAGAAGCAAATAAAACGGGTAAAAAACGTTTAAAACGCGTTAAATACGTAAAGCGCGTTTAATACGCATATAAAACACGAATAGTACGTATTAAACGTCTGACAGTGTTAAACGACCGTCACATACGGCTGCTGAATAATACGCGTTTAATACGCGAATTTTTGAAAAAAAACGCCGATTATTGTGACTATGGCATTTGCTTTAAGATTGCTTACATCCTTTTTATTATATTTAGATCCACACTTGCAAATTAGCAAATGGTATATAAATCTAGTGGTGTTTACCACATCTGTATGGTGTTTTTAGGGAAGAGATTTGGGATGGTGTAATTTTAATTGAGCTTGTTTTAATGACAATGAATGGAATGTAAAAGTTGCATCGCATCGGAATTGGGCATTTTAATCTTGCACTTCTCCATGTCGAATTCAACTCTAACTAAATAATTCAATTGCTTACATGGAGCTTCCTGGATTAGTATTTTGTTGTTACACGATGTTGACCATTGCCTTAATTGTGCATGTGTTGTGTGATATGACAATGAATGCAAACATAAGGATATAAATCAGATATAATTCTTTTTGAGGGAAATGATATTTATAATAAATGAAATATATGGATTTACATTGAGATAGAAGGTAGACGGGCAACCTGCACCTCTAGTCCAAACACTACATCCATAGACTTAGGGGTCATTACATTATTATGCATAACTTTTTGGACCCTATTGAGAGGCTCCACAACCTCTGATGCTAAAATGATATTATGTTTAACTGGCCATATAAAAAATAACTTGAAAATCAATATACCCTGTTGATGCATAAGTTACAGTTAAGATCCCATTTTGTATGGAATTTCTATAGAGTCAGGATAAATAGTATAAAAGACATTTGAAAGAGTTACAAGTACATTGGTGTGTTTAGCCTTCATTTCATGTGCAAATCAAATGAAAATATATTGACTTGTGCTGGTCTATAGTTGCGAACTAGTAAAATGGGGCAATCACATGTACTATAGTTACAATTATATAGGTGAAACATATTTTCATATGGGTGTTACTAAGAAGAATATTCTAGAGGAAACAACGTCATTGTTCTAAACAGGCACAATGATTGGAAGAACCTTGTTGACTTCTCTTGGCTGCTGTAATGGCAATTTTTGCTAACTATCTCATGGAATAGTTGTTGATTTTTCTCTATAGATCTCAATCAGAGTTGAATAGCCTCCACCCATCCTTCTCTACTGTAAAGCTTCTTCAATAACTAACTCAGTGACAAGTGGCTATAAGGTCTCAATCCTCTTAACCGAGGCATGCATTCACATTGACATTGAACGTCCTCGGTCACGTTCTACGATCATATTATTTTTAGTAAGCTTATTGACGAGGAACCAATTTTTGCAAAAGCCGAAATCAGTAATAATCATTTATCTGCCCTTCTACCCGGACACATACCTTGTCGCTGCTATTAATAATTAAAGATGGCAACCCAAATTTTCACAACAATCATGAATAGGTGCTTGATTGATAACCAATTGAAACAATAAAATTTGGGACGAACAAATAAGCCCTCAAAATTACACTCTGATCCTAAAGATGAAACAATAGCATCATCAATTGGAAAGCTCAATAAAAAAAATACAGCATATGAATTGAGCCTAATAGGATGCGCTATCAGGCTTTTGGACCCGGGAGTAGGACTTATCCTACATCACCTAAATTTGATAGTAATAGGAAACCATCAACGTGTATACCTCGCCAAAGCCTAGGAATAGGGGAAAAAATGCACACCGAACCATTATTTTCCTCTTGCATCGGGTTTTTCAATATAATCTCAAGGTTGGCCAAACAATCGAACATCAGTATCTGGGAGGAGAATTGGATCCCTGATGGGCCGGGGACATGAAGTATCAAGCAAGATTATGTTGACTATCTACCCTCTTGGGTGGGGGAGTTAATGACAATCAATTCAGATGCTTGGAACTTGACACTCATAGAGGCACTTCTCAACAGAGAGCAGACAGAGGCGATCTTACAGACACCCATATGTCCCCCAGGGGAACCTGAGAGATATTGGTACCCATCTGCTAATGGGCTGTTCAGTGTCCGATCAGCATACTGGCTGGGAAGGAATGGTCACCACAGTGAACGTGAGGTGGGGAACAACCAAAACCACCAGGATTTATGGAATTACATATGGCACACTCAAACCCATCCTAAACTTAAACACTTATATGTGGAGGTGCTGTACCAATCAGCTGCCAACCAAAAAGAATCTGATGGCCAGGCACATATATGAAAATGATACCTGTGATATTTGCAAAGGGGATAGCGAGACCACTTTTCACTCCCTGCTAAAATGTAAGTATGCTGAAAACGTATGGGATGAGTCTACTATTGCAAAGGGGGTGAAAGTGGCCCCTGGTTTCGATTTTATTGAAATCACAAGCTGGCTGAGCAAAAACGCTGATGCGTTTACTTTTGAGATCTTTGTGGCCTCGTGCCTTGCAATATGGCTGTGTAGAAACGAGGCCATCTTCAATCTCGGACCTGTTCACCCTGCTATCACGGCGCATAGCATCCTTCATTGGGCCAGCTCACATCGCGAGTACAGACAACAAGAAGACAAGACTCCCCCTAATACAATGCACACCTGCTGGTCTCCTCCTAGGAAATGCCCTATCAAAATGAACACTGATGCAGCTTTTGTGAGTGGCAATAGGGTCAGTTTGGCTGCTGTTTTCAGAGACAAGAATGGGGCGTTTATAGCTATGGCAGCAAAACTATCCATGGGCGTTGGCCAGCCATAACTGCCGAAGCATCGGCTGTCCTTTTTGGTACCCAGATAGCACTGAAACTGAAGATGAAGAACATCAAAGCGGAAACGGATGCCATTAACGTCTATAGGCTGAATACCAAACCGAACCGGGGCATCAGTCCAACTGATCGAATTTGCAAGGAAATAGACAAACTTTCTCTTGCTTTTGATGGTATTGAGTTCTCCCATATCCTCAGACAAGGAAATGAGGCAGCACACAGTCTTGCAAAATTGGGTTTAGGTCCTAATTATGCATGGGTGACAACATGTAACTTTCCTTCTATACCATCCGAACCTTCTGTATGTTCTGAATCTTAATACAAAAGGGCCTGTTTCAAAAAAAAAAAAAATCCCATCAGTACTCAGGCATTCCCTGCACCACCACTAGCGTGCTATCCACACCTACTCAGGCATTCCCTGCACCACCACTAGCGTGCTATCCACACCTGAACTTCCCTACCTCTCTCGATCTTTTGGTAACATCAAGTGTAGTATCTGCATCCTGACCCTATTCCCCTACCGGTTTCCGACCAGTAACTGAAATTTACTTCTGAATGCTAAAGGATTAGACATTTTTAAAGTGTTAGCTGCATTTTGGCATCATTGGCCTATCATTCTCAGTGCCATTGACTCTAAGAATGACCTGTAGCATTTCAAATTTGTTTTCGGTTTCCAGACTTATGCTACTGAACTTTCTCCATTTTCCTGGCACAAGGTGATATCTGCACGATTTCGTGAAGTTCCATTCATCTGCACAAGATAATTTCCAATGATGGGAGTAGGGTTTTATCATTTTATAATTCCGGGCTAGTCTTACATTCATGAATTCCTTATTACCAAAGTGGATGTCTCTAATCACGCTGTATAGTCATGTAAATCTTTTACACCTATATTTGAAAGTAACCAAAACCATCATTGCGAGAAACTTACACTCACTGCTAATGCCATGGAAGAGGGAAAAAGTGCAACACTAGAGTTATTATATTCCTGACAGGTAAGAAAAACCAAAATAACCCAATTCATAAATCATAATTGAAGTTGGCCTACATCAATTCACCTTGCGTGTTTTTTCAATCTCTCTATATGTCTACAAAATTTGAAATTCACTTTCATGATTCTGAAATGCAAAATAAAATAACTTTGTGATGTTAGGCCTTTTCAAAATTGATCTTTATTTGCTATCTATTTGTTTTTGAGTAGTTTTCTGAATGTTATAGAATAGTTTCCTTTTTATTATTACCTGAGAATAAAAAGGCCTGCTTACATGAAGTGGGCAACTTGTAATTAGAGGTATCATAGACAAGTATCTTACAGAAATCTCTCCACAACGGTCTCTATCCCAAATCTTCTCTGCTCAATTAGATATATCCCTGGAAGTTTCTTTTGGAGTATGCATTTGGGATTTCATTTGTTTTCTACCTATCATTCTATAAAACTGAACCATTCTAGACCAGTATGTTCAGGCTGAAAGTAATTCGACTTATCTTTGGATAATGTAGGTAGCGCTGGAGATGTGCTGGAGGATGACCCTGTTGGTAGGCTGAAAGTATATGTTTATGAGTTACCGAGCAAGTATAACAAGAAGATCTTGCAGAGGGATCCAAGATGCCTCACCCACATGTTTGCAGCTGAGATCTTCATGCACCGTTTCCTGTTGTCTAGCCCTGTTCGAACTCTCAACCCTGAGGAAGCTGACTGGTTTTACACCCCTGTATATACAACTTGCGATCTCACCCCCAATGGCCTTCCATTGCCTTTCAAGTCTCCAAGGATAATGCGGAGTGCTATACAGTGGATTTCCTCTAAGTGGCCTTACTGGAACAGGACCGAAGGTGCAGATCATTTCTTTGTGGTTCCACATGATTTTGCTGCATGCTTCCACTACCAGGTGAGAACTAACTTATCTGTAATCTCGTAAAGTTTATATTACTGTAGGAATCTCTGTTCTACAGTAGACTATGTAGCTAGATACTTATCCTTAAAGCCGAAACCATATTTTATTAATCAAAATGTTTTTAATGGATTGAACAAAATGTAGGAAGAAAAAGCTATTGAGCGTGGAATTCTGCACTTGCTTCAGCGTGCTACCCTGGTCCAAACTTTTGGCCAGAAGAACCATGTATGTCTGAAGGATGGCTCCATCACCATCCCCCCCTATGCCCCACCACAGAAAATGCAGACCCACTTGATTCCTCCGGATACGCCCCGCTCCATATTTGTCTATTTTAGGGGACTATTCTATGACGTTGGGAATGACCCTGAGGGTGGATACTATGCTCGGTATGTATATTTGTGCTTTCTTTTGCTATGTCCTTATATCCTACTGAGATCTGAGATCCATATGAGCCACCTTTTTTTTTCTTATTTCTTTTCTTGATATTGATACGTGCAGAGGTGCCCGTGCATCTGTGTGGGAGAACTTTAAGAACAACCCCCTCTTCGACATCTCCACGGATCACCCCACTACCTACTATGAAGATATGCAGCGTGCCATTTTTTGCTTGTGCCCGTTGGGCTGGGCTCCGTGGAGCCCGAGGCTGGTAGAAGGCGTGGTCTTTGGCTGCATCCCTGTAATTATTGCGGATGATATTGTCCTCCCATTTGCTGACGCTATCCCTTGGGAAGAAATTGGTGTTTTCGTTGCTGAGGAGGACGTTCCTAATCTTGACACTATACTCACTTCGATCCCACCTGAGGTCATACTGAGGAAACAAAGGCTGCTTGCAAACCCTTCCATGAAGCAGGCCATGCTCTTTCCCCAGCCTGCTCAACCTGGGGATGCTTTTCATCAAATACTGAATGGGCTAGCACGCAAGCTTCCCCATGACAAGAGCATTTACCTGAACCCAGGAGAAAGGATATTGAACTGGACTGCAGGTCCCGTGGGCGACCTCAAGCCTTGGTAACATAAGATCTTTCGGTTGAAAGAATCATTGGTTGCCTGGTTGCCTTTTTGGTATTTTATTGTTGTCTTTTTAGTGGGGATGGAAAAAGCTGGGCCAGTGAGCTTCAGCCTTTTTTGGGCTGGCTCTAGCTATAGTTGTAAATCACATTGTATTTTTTAATGGATTAGATTTTAACGTTGTAAACTATGGTTTTGCTACCGTAATAACAAAGAAGAAATCAAAAGGATCAAATTTCAGATGTTTCACGGTCTTGAAGAGTTGGGCTACTTCGAGTTTACCTATTAGACACGTAGAATATATATACAATTGATACAAATGAAAGAGGACTCCGTTGAAATTTTTATTACTTAACAAGGACGTAAAACTGTCAACGGCGTACTCCCTCGATGTTGCGACCTTAAACAATAGACGGGATATTCGCTTACCCATTACCTGTACCCATCGATACTTGCCAACACTGCTTCTATATTTGCGTAACTGCTATGTGAGTGACGTTATGTATCAGGTGTCTGTACATATATGTTGTAGCGCCCATGTAGGGCTTTTTTGGTAGATGTAGTTAGGGGTGGCAATCCGATCCGGGTTGAACGGATTTTATTTCAGGTCAACACGTTTTGACTAGACCCTAAACGTATAAAAGATGGATTTTCGGATCGAAGTCTTTGATCCTAATCTGACCCACAAATAATTACAAGTCTATCGGGTCTGATTGTAAAATTCAACATCAAGGGAATAATTTAAAGAAAACAAATTATGATTTGTCTAACCATTCAAAATTTTCAAGTGTAATTAACAAATTTCATTGTGATAAACTCACTGTGATAGAGAAACATATAGAGAAACGTATATATAACCTACTATATATAACCTACTGTAGTTTGTTCGAGAGTTTTAAATACAATTTACAATACAATTAGTACAATAAATTATACGAATCAATACAAAACCATGTAGAATGTAGTATTTTAAAGTTTATTTGAAATATAATTCTGAATTTCAGGTCAATTAGGGTCTAAAGTCAAACCCAGACCTGACCTTAAAGTCAAACTCGGACCCTACCTTAAGCGGGTTCTTTGGGTTTGGGTCAATTTCGAACAGGTCAAAAAAATTTTAGACCCCAAACTCGCTTAAAATTTCAGATACGGGTTGGATCCATCGGGTCGGGTCTTGTTTTGCCAGCCTTAGATGCAATTGAAATAAAACATGTGATTTTGATTGATAGGCGCCTAGTACGGAGTTAAAACCGTAAAATGTTTATTTGATTGAGAGTCATTAAAATTTAGCACTTCCATACACACACATTCGTTTTGTTATATGTATATCACGACGGGAATGATATAGTAAATAAGAAGTGTCGTGGCCTATAGTATTTCTTCTTCCTTCGTACTTACTTCCAACGCCATAACTTTTAACTTATTTGTACAACTAGGCACTTTTGTTAGTTCTCTTCTATCATATTAGCAAGATATGATCACGCGTGTGACATTTTTTTAATAATATCCGGTTGTAAAACCTTTCATACGGGTACAGTGCAAAATAGAGAACTGCTCCGGCAAACCAAGGGAAATCATTTCCTATTGTCTGCTGTTTGAAATGGGTCCATGTGATGACGGCTGTTCGACTTTAGGCAATCTCTTGGGTTCGGCAAGAGATTGGGTTGAAATGCTGGGGTCTATCTTGGTCTAATTGATGGGACATTCGTTGTAGTCCGGATAGAGCTTAATTTCTGAATCGGTCGTTCAAAATCCCATTTCAATTGGAACATTATGTCACATTACGTTGTTTGAAGAGAGATGAAATTCGGGGATACGTTTCTAACTTTTGAAATAGAATGTTATAGTTAGTCCCGGGTTTAGTCCGGTGATGGAGGACTAAAATTGGACCCGTTCTGTTTCAACTCACGTGCCAAACACAAACATAACTGAAATATGATCGAATCACTATTTTTATGGAAATAGATAGATGACGCACGCCCAGTCCCCTCACACACTTTTGACGCAGGCGTTGGGTGGTTTGCCTCCCACACAACCACATACGGTGGTTTCTCCCCCCATGTGGGGTGGTTTTATTTACCACGTGGCATGTGTAGACTAAACAAAGGACAACAGAGAAAAGAAATAGAAAAGAAAAATTTATTTCGCTAATAACTTTTGATCCGAGATGAATTTTTTGACCGAAATAAAGACCATTGAATTCGTTATGAAAAATACAATCCAATAACACTAATGTCGATATGCTTTGAAAAAATAATATACAACATAAAAATAAGCATATAACAATAACAAAAAATATAGAGAAATTTACAACATCTAAGAAGTAGGCGTATTCACACCATAATAAGACATTCACATCATAATTGGGTACTTTTCTACAAATATCGGTCACATTATGTTAATTTTTTTTGCTAATTTTCTATTTATGCACATTGTAAAGAAGTGCAACCAACCTCTCTACCAATAATAATGGTATAGAAAAGACCAATGAATAGCAGCGGAATTTAAAACATTGACAATATTCAATTTCATAAAATTTTTCCCAATAAGGATGTACATGATATATGCAACAAAATATGTATCTTAAGATAGAGAGAAACTAGACTACATCAATCTGTCTCCAAGAAACAACTTAAGGGATATGTCCAAGATGAAAGGATGAACTCCTTATCCCTAATCTTAGGCTGGTCCATCATGCTTCTGCTGCACACTTGATCCTAAACCCGGGTGATCACCCAGCAAGAGGAGAAATAAAGTATGTGTCAATTAAATGAATAAGGATAATTATAAATCAAAATATTACATGATAAAGATTTACTATGCTAAGAGGGTCAAAAATATGAGGCAAGTAATAAATAAGAAGTCTGCCATAATAAACAATAATAAATTTGCATGCATGAATAACATTATGACTACAAAAACTAATATAGGACTGAGACACCTACCTAACCTCAACCAATAGGCGAGGGAGAGTAACACATTCCCAAACACCTAAATATATATAAAAATGGGGAGAGTAATCACATTCCTGGGCAAAATAACACATGCCCAACTACGGGTGGTTGTACGCATGTACACTACATTAGTTATTTAGTCAATAATTCATCATGCTAAGTAAATTAAATTGGCAGAGTGGAAATAAAAGCAATATAGCAGTGGGGTTCAAAACCCATGAAGTAATTGAAGTAAAGGTTCCAAAAGAAGGTAATAAAAGAATCAAAAGCTAAGCATATGCCTCATTAGGAATATTATGGTTGGATTTTGAAATACCCAACTGAAGGATAAATGTACACACTCATACATAAATAGGATTGCACATACACATACATAAATAGGGTTGCACATACCTTGATGTAGAGTCTTAATTATTTCTTTCACCAACTTGGTTGTATCCAAGACCACTTTAACCTAATTACAATATATATGTATGCATTACGGTTTCATATATCATAAAGGGTAAGCAAGCCCTAATTTTAGACCTTCTAGAAAAACTTTCAATTTAGGACTCAAAACTTAGACCAATCGATCAATTGGATTCTCCTGATTAAGAAAACCTATTTTATTATAAAATTTTGAGTTAAAATGAATTAGTTATCAATTTTAGAGCTTTTTATATAATTAAAATGGTGTGTATAATAAACATCAAAACAGAGATGCAAAACATGACTTGAAAATCTAAAATCAGATTCTACTCAAAAAATTCTTTCCAAAGAGTATTTATTCATATTTTTCTGATAAAGCATCGATTTACTATGAATTATTAAAGAACTAACCAATGAAAATTTGAGATAAATCCATGTGGCGATAAATTGCACAAAAAAGAAGAGAAAGGGGCCGGCCCCCACTGACCTGGCCCAATCACGGGTGACCATGTTGTGGGTCAAAGGTCACATGTCTTCGGTTAGTGAGAAATAAAATTAAGGCGAAAGGACAGTTGTGCCCTTGGGTGCGAAAGCAAAGAAGAAGGGCGTGCGAGGGTAGAAGGGAGAAATCACCCGGGGATATCTTCCCCTCTAATGTGCAGTGCCATGTCTGTGAGAAGCTTGGATGTTGGTTGTGTCGATTTGGGCAAATCTACGATACTCAATAAAATGAGGAACTGAAGTTCGGAAAATGGAGAGTAGGAGGTGACGATAGCTCACTAATTTCTATGCTGGTGTTGTCGAGGGTTGGGGAGGAGAGCCGCCAGGTCTAGATAAAGATCAGGATGGTGGTGGCTATGCGAGGGAGCTACTAGAAAAATGAAGTGAGGAGATGACCGCTTTGGTGTCGATGGAGGCGAGGGTGTTCATATTTATAGGTGAGGTGATGGTCTCAGGTGAATCGAAGGTGGCAGTGAGAGTGCTTTGAACGGATGATTGGGCATCTCACGTACGGTGTGTGTTGTCACATGAGTATTGGCTTGACTTGATCGGTGGAGTGAGGCGGACTCAATGGTGAAGAAATCAAGTGAAATGATGGAATATTGGCTGAGAAACCGATCGAGGAGCTAAACCAGTAAAAACGATACTCAGTTGCGAGTAACCGAAGCTAGGAGATGACTCCCAGACTGTTGGATCGTGGATCGAATGGCTGGGATCGCACATGTCCACTGAATTGAAGAGGGTAACACATGAAATTGATTTAAAATAGAAACAATAGGTTAAATGCAGCGCATAAATGAAATCGAATTAAAACTATATTCAAATCTTGTTTAATTCTTTTGAAGGGTCAAATATTGACCAAATGACCTCAAATTTGGACCATAGACTAAATTTATGGTCTAGAATATTCCTATGCAATTAAATTTTGGCTTAACTTATGTTTTGGCCCTAAATCACCGTATTGGCCATTAATGTTCATAATAATGTATAAAAAGGGTGAGTTAATATGAAAAGACTTTCTAATTAAACATTTGGGTAAAATTTCAAGATAGACAACATAGACTAATTCAAGAGTCATATTTCACCACATTATTCTCTTTTATGATATAATTCCATCTAGTAGGAGAGAGAAAGGAAAGAGGTTTATTATCTTATTAACTAACTCAATACCACATTATTTCTCATTTCTTGTTCCAAAAGGCCATAGAATTTCTAAATTAATATAATATACTAGTTGTCTCTCGTTAGTGGTAATTTTATATTATTAGACTCTAATTAACACACTAGTTGAGATTTTTATGCACAAACCCGTTCATTGTAATAAATGTGAGTCAAATATAATTCAAACCATTTAGTAGTGCTCAATTTCAACATTGAGGACAAAGATGATAGAAAAGATAGGAAAATTTAGGAAGAAGGTAAAAAAGGACATTAATGAAATGAAAAGCTTGAAAATGGGTTAAATTGCAAATAAATCCAAGTTTTAGTATGTTACACACATACTCTAAGGAGTAGGTGCATTCAATAAAAATGGCACATTTTTTAGACAAGTAGGTGCATTTTCCAGACAAGTAGGCACATTTCCATACAAGTATGCACATTCAATCAAAAGTTGGTGCATTCAGGACAATACAAGTAGGGACATATGTTGACCTCTAAGTCAATGTTGACTCTAGGTCTAAATTGACCAACCCTTATTTTGATGATGACTAAATCATTCCATTTATTTGTGCCTAATGCTTCTACTTGAGTGATTTTAGATTAGGTATAGACACTATAAATGCCCTAACTTGCGCATCCTAACTTAGAGAAAAGACAAGTCAAAGTCAATACAGTGCACATTTTGGAATATGATGTAGATCCATTAGAATCATGTTTTAAGTCACTTGTAATGATTGTATGACTTGTAATAAAGCTTAGAAAAAATCAAGAGAACTTATATTTAAGAACTTTAATGGCATTTTATCGGTCGATATACCGATCCTTGATGGAGAATGTCATGGTTCGGTCGATTTTCCTATACTCAAAATTTTGACCGACCACTGCATTGGAACAAAATTGATTTAATCTATCGGTCGAGTTCCTAATAGGACAAACTTGACCGATTGGTCAAATTAGCTTTGTCGCATAGTGCATTCGGTCGAGTTAATTTTATAGAAACTAGACCGATAACACTGTACGGAAAAGTGCAAAAAAGTGTTTCTAGTTGTTGGAATAAACTCAAAAAAATATCTGTTGCAACATTCCAAATGGCTAGTATTCGTCCTTAAGTGTTCCCAAAGACTTCTAGGCATCCTCAACTATAAATAGGAACCCTTGGGCTTCATCCCTTGGTTATATAAACACAATGAAGGTCCCTATTCTATAGTTGAGTGATCCTACAACCTCCTCTCTCTCTCTCTAAGCTTAATCACTTGCATAATCCATTAGAGTGAGTGGGAGATTTTTAAGAGAGCTAGTCCTACATGTATATCTCGTGAGGCTCTCAATTCCACCACCTCCCAATCTCTCATTTCAACCATGAAGATGAAGGTTCTCTCTCTTGGCTAAGAGAGGTGAAGAAGAATAAGGAAAGGAGTCCCTTGGTGAAGATCAAGGCTGAAGACTTGAAGCAAGAGTGGGTAAGACCTTGGTGAAGGCATAAGACTCCTTACTCAAGTGGGTAAGTCCTTGGTGGAAAGCTTCTCTGAGTAAAGGTGAAGTCAAAGGTTGAAGATCCAAGAAGAGTGGATAATTCATTGAAGGATGAAGACTTGGAGCAAGAGTGGGTAAGTCTTTGGTGAAGGCGGAATACTCCTTGATCAAGTGGGTAAGTCCTTTGGTAGGTTGAAGACTCTTGGTCTTGGTGGGTACGTCCTTTTCTTGGTTGTTAGATCCCTTGGTCCTTAAAGGGTGGTTGGGTATCCTTGTCCTGAAAAAGGATGGTCATGTGTTTGTAACTCCTATAAGTGAATATATAGAGGAAGACACACTTAGAAATCCTAGAGGTTGACCTCTCTAGGTAGTGTACTGACATACTCCTAGTTTAGAGTATGGAACCACTCTACATAGCTTGCACATGGTGCTTTTTCAATATCTCTCTCCCTTTCTATGTATGTTTTAGTTTCACTCAAATTTTCTATTTAACAACCTTATCTTGTGATCTAATTTGAAGGTCTAATATATTTTGTTTAAGTGCATTCAACTCCATTCACCCCCCTCTAGAGCATCTAATCACCCATCCTAGGATCCAACAATTGGTATCAGAGCAGGCCTTCTCCAAGCATACTTCTACAAGTGGGAGAAGATGGGTGACTACCAAGGATGGATATACTTGATCAACCTTCCAATATTTTATGGGAGCAATTTCCTCTATTAGAAGAGAAGGTTACACTACTGCATCTAAGGATTAAGTCTAAAGCTATGGCGAATGGTGGATCATCCATACAAACTACTAGAGACCAATATAGAAGAATGGGACGAAGCTATTGTGAATAAATCCACCTTGAATGCAAGAGCAATTAACATCGTCTATGCCACCATGAACCCTACCAAGTTCAACCAGATTTCCTGTTGTGAGATGGCCTATTAGATATGAAGAAAGCTATGCACACTTATGAGGGGACAACTCAAGTGAAGGAAAGAAAAGTCTACATGCTCAACGGGCTGCTTGAGAACTTCAAGATGGGAAAGGAGGAGAAAATATCTAACATGTACTCTAGACTCAACACAATTATAAATGACCTTTCCGTCCTAGGTCATCCTATGAGTAGAGGAGAGATCAATTCTAAAATCCTTAGAACTCTCCCCAAGAGATGGGAACCCAAGGCGACTTCCATTGAAGAAGTAAGGTCTCTTGATGATATCCCCATTGAAGAGCTCATTAGAAATCTACAAGCCTATGAAGTCACATTTGACAAAAGAGAAGAAGTTGAAAGACAAAAGGAGAAAGAGCCAAAGAGAATGAAGAAGGTTGAAATCAAGGCTCAAATTGAAGCTATTGTGGGTCAATCCTCTCTATCTTCTCAAGTTGAGGAAGATTCCATGTACTCCAATGGTAGACTCTATAAAGGCAAGTTTTCCTCCTCCATCCAGTGTATCAAGTGTGGAAAGAAGGGTCACTTCAAGATAGATTGTCTACAAGGTAAAAAGACCCATCATCACAAGAGAAGAGAAGAGAAGTACAAGAAGAAGGAGAAATGACACAAAAGTTCTAGTGACTCCTCCAACTCAAGCTCAAGTAAAGAATCAAGTGAAGGATCTAGACCAAGCTCTAGTGATGAAGGACAATGCCATTTTTCTCTTTTGGCTTCTACAAGAAAAGACTCACATGAGGTAAATCTAAACTCTTTAGATAAATAACCCTTAATTGCTATCATTAATGCTACTCGTGCCTCTCTTAATTCTTCTAAAAGGAAAAGGAAAAAACTTGCTAGAATTCTTGATAATTTTCATATAGAATTAGATGATCTTGAACATGCTAATATATACTTATTTGCTTGATGATAAAAATGCTTGTCTTAGTCAAGTAAATTCTCTTAAATTTGAAAATGCTAATTTTCTTGACAAGATTAGATTTTTAGAAGCTCAACCTCTTATGCCTAGTTCTAATGATGAACATACTTTAATTGTTGATTCTCTCATGCATGATGTTGATGTTCTTAGAACTAAAAATGAGGACAAAGACTTTGTTTAGCAAGAATTAGAATCTGAAAAGAGTGCTTATCTTTCTAAGATTTCTTTACTTGAAAAAGAAAACGCTTCCTTGCTGGCTAAAATCAATGCTCTTGAATCTTGTTCTAGTTCTACTAGTAGAGAGAATATTGCTCTTTATATTGATAGAGATTCTTATTTGACCAAAGCTCTTTGCCTAGGAAATGATCTTTTGCATGATAGAGATAATATAAATTATTTTTCTTCTACTATTGCTTCTCTTATGGACGATAATGATAGTTTGAGATCTTTTTTGTAAAGATTCTTAGTTGGTAAAAAGAATCTTAATGATAACCTACACCATACTACTAAAAAAATTGGTAGAAATGGTTTAGGGTATGATGGTAGCCAACGAAACAACAAAAGTAAAGGACCTGCAATATTCCATGGAGAATCCTCTAGTTCCAAGGCTATGTGCATGCAACTATTACAATGAAATTGGTCATTATTCTACTTGTTGTCCTTTTAAGAATGTACCCAATAGCAATAGGCCTTGGGTTGCTAAGCTAAATCCTCCAGACCCAAAAATGTGATTGGGGACCATTTCATCTTTCTTCTTGTAGGTACTTGCAAATGAATTGACATGAGCTATGGATTTTTAAATTGACTTCTCAATCCACATAAAAGAAGAAAGGTAAGATGTGTATGAGGTGGCAACAAGTGGAAAAGGAATGGAAAGAACAAAGGTAAAGGTTTTCTTGCCTACAATCAATCCTAACTTGTTTCTGTCAAGTTAGTGTGCACTATGCCTATGATTTTTTAGTCAAAAGTGGTATTTAGTGATTCTCTCTACACTCTTGCTCAAAAAATATTTCTAATACTTTCATAGTGCATTACTAACTTGCATACACATGTTTGGATATGGTATATATTATTGTCTTGCCTATAGACATGTTTTTCATATATATGTAATTTTTGACAGTAGCTTGATCAGTCGAGTTTGTACTGATAGAAACTCAACCGACCAACACCAATGGGTGTTCCCAACAATTATCATTGGTCAAGTTTTCAATATACAGAACTCGACTGACAACATTGTACATAGAATATATAATTGGCTTTTTGGATGAGAATTTCCCTCTCAACTAGATTTTCTCAACCAATAGCCTTATTCTTTAGCACTCCCTTGGTACCTTTACATGCATATTTCCATGTTCTAAATTGCTTATCTTGCTTACAACTCTATCTTTCTAATGCTATAATTTTGATATCCCACTAGTGGTATTCCTATATCTTGCAATTACTTGCTTTCAGTTGTTTTGCATATTTGATGATGATCACTTTGGATTTATTGGTTGTCTTAAATTTCTTCCGTTGTACTCTAACTTGCTACATCTATCTAGTAGTATATCTTATTTTGATACAACTTTGAGGTTCTTAGTAGTAACAATCTTTTGGTAATGATGCATATTTTTTGGTGAGTTATATCCTTTGTTGCTTCTAAAACTAAACATCTCTTTGTTTTGATATATCTCTACATCTACTCATCGCTTGCTTTATCTTGTATATCTTTTGGTATATCTTTGTAACAGATCGAATCCTGGACATTTTTCTTTTTGGCCCTCTTTCCCATCTTTTCCTTTCATTTCTATCTTTTTTGGCCTTTATGTTCAATTTGTGGATATAATAGTGGCTTAGTGAACATTTGTTCACCTTTTATGTCGATAAAGGGGTTTAATGCACAAATACCTCAGTGGAAATCTAAGTAATGGGCCTGATGTGCAGTTGTCCATTTAAGTAGTAAAAACAATAAAAGAATTCGTGCTAGAACTTTCTTGGACTTTTTCGAATATGAAAAAGAAAATAAATCCCCAAAATATACATAAAGGAGATGACAAATGCTATAAATGGATAAAGGGAGATAATGTGGAATATATTCTTTCAAAAAATCACAAATAGAAAATCGATGAGATAATTTGATACACAATTTTATTTTCTTGAACTAAAAGTTACTTAAGGGCCAAGTATCACCTAATGTGGAAAATATAAATATATATAAAAGCCTTTATTAAAGGAAAATAGGAAATAAGCCAATAAAGAGAAATAAAACATCTAATATTCTACCTATTGGGTTATAGGAGAGACAAAGAAGGCAGCAGAAACAAAAATTTTCTTCTCCCAAACCCAGAATAAAGGAATCACGTCAACATCTATACAATAGGAAGGATGGTTTGTAGAGGTGTATCATGTCCCGAGGCTTGCTCAGCGATGTTACCTCACGGCTTGCGCGACCTTCACCTCCCGTCTTGGACGGTGTCTGTGCAGCTCCTGGTCTCACCGGGACTGTCAAGATTGACAACTATCCTCCGAGCGACAGAAGTCTCCCACCTCTGCAGTCATCCACACGAACTGCCTAGAACTCTGATCTCCTTGTCCCATAAGGAATCAGAAGGAGTTGCACCCTCCTGTCAGTGTACTAGTCACCGACACACTCTCCTGCCACCAGTCACTTTTCTGTAGTTTTCTTTCCCTTGCTGTGCCTCCCTTATCGGGTAGCACTTGCTCGGGCTCTCTCATTTACCAAAACCAGAGAGAACGACAACTTTGAAAAGCGACTGGTGTTCTGAGTTTTACTTTGAGAAGTCCCCAATACCCCTATATATAGGAGGGTCATGGGACAAGGTTTTCTACCCCGGGCAATGCGGGATTAAAGCACGAGTAGAAGGGTTTGAGATTTTCCACAAAACAACCAACTGCGTTAGCTGAACCGATCGTTTCAAACATGAAACGGTCGGTTGGGGACCTGAGCCGATCGGTTCACACCTGAACCGATCGGTGGGACACCTGAGCCGATCGATTCAAGCATGAGCCAATCAGTTCGTGGTCCTAGTCCAACTCGAATTGACTTTCATGTTTGTTTCTGACTAATCAAATATTAGTCCTTGTTCAAATCAAATTTGTACAAGTGAAACAAATATGTTTTTGCAAAAAGAGTCTTCTGATTTTCCAAATGAACTCAGTTTGTCACACGAATCGACCGGTTCAACAATTGAGCCGATCATTTCATTGACACATGAGCCGATCGACTCACCACTTGAGCCGATCGGTTCACCAACCTGAGCTGATCGGTTCATCACATGAGCCGATCGGTTGGAAGTGTAGACTGTGCAAAATTAGTCAATTGCAGTTTCAATCAATCCGATACTCTAATCAATTGGTCCAACACCTTGAACACTATGATTTTGAGCTATCAATCAACTGAGTATTTAATTGAACTACTAAACTCCTTTAGTAATCAATCTAAACATCATTTGTGGATAAACTCCTCTTCTAGTTTAAATCATATGTGTGTGACCCTGCAGGTCCATTTCACGTTGGCAGTGAAAGTCCATAATACTTATGACTTCACAAGCAAAGAGTGGTGCCTATTCGCACATCAGTGCTACCCAAGTGAAATAGAAAGGTGGAGAACAACTTTCAATCCTACAATCCGTGAATGGTGTTACAGCGAATGTATAATTCCTTTGTCACTAATGTCCTGAATGAACTCAAGGCATGGTACAATCATCCTTTCAACGTTCATCCATTTCCTTGATCTCAGAGCAGACTGGGTGAGATGCGTGTGACATCAATATCACATATTGATTCACACATGCATGCGCATGCCTTTCTCAATCCTACTCATCAAGTGGCCATGGACATCAAACTCCCTTAGGAGGGACAAATCCCATATCTATCACTCACCCCTCAAAAGCCCCATGAGTCAAAGTCACCCAATCATCACCTTTATAACAACCCATGTTTTAGGACTGCGTTTGATGATGTCAAAGTGTACCCAGCAACATGTGTTGAGTGTAGTGATTTCAGGTCAAAAAATCACAATCACCACCATCACTGTGACACCTGACTGTGACTACCAAATCATGGTTCCATGTGTCACTCTCACGGTGGGTCTATCCGGTACACTTGTTCTCTAATAAGTACCTATGTGCTTGGTTTGATATCACTATATCATGACTAATGAGATTCTGTCATCAACCAACACACAATCTAGTCTTTAGTGTTATTGATGTCTATGGTTATTTCCACAATAACAACCGACTAGGGACTAAACTAGAATGTATACTCTTAACATCCGTATGATCTCATTGTTTAGGTCCTTAACCTAAAAGCATATGTCATCGAGTAAACAATTCTTTAGACATCTATCATGTTACACTATCATCTCAGAAACAGTTAAAACATATAGATCAGAAATTACCTTTATTATTATTCAAATCATTTACAAAGTATCCCATTACAAGACAAATCAGCACAGATCTGGGGGGCTATGGGAGCGGAGGCGCGGAGAGGGACGGAAGGCGATCTGGGAAATAGCGACGAGACGGCACGAAGCAGAACAGATCCGGAAGACGATCGAGACACTGATAAGGAAGATAGCGGCAGAAGAAGATCCAGGAGCCCAGGTTCCCTTCGCAACAAAAACAGAATGGCAAGGGCTACGGTCAATCAAGACAAGCACCAAGGGACCGATAGTTTGACAATCAAATAGGTAGGATTGAACTTGCAGTATGCCGAAATGAGAGGATCCATAGAGAGGACTCAGAAGTCTAAAACTAATCCATCAGACACAGAACCAATAGCTGAAGGTGCGTCGGGAAACACTGACAGCTTATTTCCGCCGCTTAGCGCACAGGCTACGATGGCACCGGAAAAGGAAACAACAGATAATCGTAATTGCTGGGGATCAGGCAACGGCAGATCTGAACAAGTTGGTACAAGAAGAACGGAGTCAGATATGTTTCTAAGTAAATTATTTGAGGAACATATGGAACCGGAAGCTATTAGTGTGGGAGAACTTGAAGGTAAACCTTCATCCTAATTGTAACATCCCTGACCTGGGTTATAACCTAACCCTAGATGTTTTGCCTAAAAATGTAATTAAGTCCTTGTGATTATCTTTTGGCATGTAATTAAGTTCCTAAGGGGCATACATTTTCATTTTTGTCCTTTTAAAACAATGTTGTAGAATTATTTGGTAATGCAGGGGCCTATGTGAAAATTACCCAGTTAAGGGGTTTAACTTGCAAATTTCACAAGTTAAGATGTTACTCTGATGATGAGACATCTTATGAGTGGATATGATGAGGTAATATGGATTTCCCAAGCCTGGGCATCAAGATGCAGCTTGTGGAATGATCCTTGTGCTTAAAAACCCTAATTTGGATTAAAGTGCAATTTACCCAAATGAGGGGTGCAACTTATAAAATACACCATCTAGAACATCTTTTATGACTATTGACATCACTTAGAGTAATAATGATGAAGGGGGCACTTCCTTTGAATAATCATATAATAAGGAACACCTTTGTAATTAAATCATCAAGTTGTAAGTAAGGAGACCCTTTTGTACATATGTATCTTAGTGATAAGTTGACCTTCCTTGCCTTTATTTCTTGGTTTTAGAAGGAGTTTTACCTTAGAAAAGAAGAGGAGGGACGTGCCTAAAAGAAAGGAAGGACCTAGTTGTGAAAAGGAGGAGTAAGTTGTCCTTATGATGAAAATAACCCCAAAGGTACTTATACACTTTCCTTTGCAATCAAAGGCAACGTTTCCCTTTCACCCTTCACTTATTGTAACATCCCTGACCTGGGTTATGAGTTAACCCTAGGTGTTTTGCCTAAATATGTAATTAAATCTTTGTGATTAACTCTGAGCATGTAATTAAGTTTCTCAGAAACGTATATTTCAGTATTTGCTCCTTTTTATTTAAAGTTGTAGCATTGTTTTGATATGCAGGGACCTATGTGCAATTTACCCAACTAAAAGGGGTTAGCTTGCAATTTGCACATGTTGAGATGTTCCTCTGATGTTGAGACATCATGAGAATCTTTTTGGTAAGTTTGAGGGATTTCCCAAGCTAGGGCACCAAGGTGCAGCTGTGGAAGCAATCCCGGTGCTTGAAACCCTAGTTTGGGGTAAAATGTAATTTACCCAAATTAAGGGATACAAATTGTGAAATATGTCATATAAAGTATCTTTTTAGACTCTTGCCATCATTTAGAGAAGAAATGATGAGGAAGTCACCTCAATTGAATTATCAGATTATGAGATATACCTTGTGATTGAATAATCAGGGTATATGTGTAATATCTCTTTAAGTATGTACCTCATTATTAGCTTGCTCTCCTTTACCTTCTTTTCTAAGACCTTAAGAGAAGGTTTGTCCTTAGAATGAAGAGGAAGGGACGATCAAGTAAAGAAAGAGGGACCTAGTTGGAATTATGAACAACTTATGAACTAATGTTAAAAATCCTACCCCATGTATATAAGCTCTCCTTCCCTTAAGTTGCAGAGGAACTTACCCTTCGTTCCCTTACTGTTTCATTTCACCAAAGACGACCAAGTACTGCCTTGGAGCTAAGGAGGACGACCAAGAGGTGCAAGGTAAGTCTAAACCCCTCTTCTTGCCTAATTCCATGGTAAGAACTCGAATTCAAGGTCATCTTCATGGCTAACTCTTGAAACCCTACCTTTCTAGCCGTCTCTTTTCATCCTTCCTTGGAGTTTTCACCTTGGCCAACCTGTAAGAACTCAAGGACGCCATTATAGCTTGGAGCTTGAAAGCTTGGAGCCAAGAAGCAAGCTTTAGGCGGGTTTTATAACTCTAAACCCATGCTTTACTATGTGCATCTTTATATGCGTTTTGATGATAGCTCTTAGTGTTTCCCTACTTTTCCCTGCTATTTTGCAAGCAAATCCATGGGATATTCGTACTGTTCTTGATCTAGGAGATGAAGGCGTGATTTCCAAGAAAAACCCACCGCTTTTCACTTCCTTAAACGGTCCCACCAGTTTGCTCTCTCGGTCTCAAGACCGCGAGGTGAGCAAACGGTCTCGAGACCGCGACAGGGCAAACGGTCTCCAAGACCGTTTGGACCCGTTGACCGGGCGTGGAACGTATAAGAAACCTGTTCCTAATTATATAGGCTAATTACCCTCAAAATTTGGGAGGCTAACTCCAAAGGAATCAGGAGATATGACCTTTTTAAGTAACAACGTTATTTGAATTTATTCCTGATTTTCAAACGGTCTGAAATTTCCTTTTTGGGCAAACGGTCTCAAGACCGTGTAAGGTCGTTGACCAGGCGTTGACCGTATGAGATTACTGTTCAAAATTATGTTAATTAACAACTCACCAAGTTTGATGGTCTAATTCCAAACGGGCTAAGAGTTGAAGGGTGAATACTAGGGCTAACCCTAGGTAAAATCAGTACTGAAAGTATGGTGACCTAATTAGGGTTTTTAGGGTTGATTGACCTAAACAGTCTCAAGACCGTTTGGGGGTCACCAAACGGTCTCAAGACCGCGAGGGCAATCAACCAAGACCGTTTGGAGGTCTGGGGTCAAGGATAGTTGACCAATTGAAGGTACAACTACACCAAATTACATTGCAATTAAATATTGACATGATCATCAACTCAATGGGTCAGACCTTGATGAATCTGCACTAGAATCCAAAATTGGATGGGAAAACGGTCTCAAGACCGTTTGGAACTCATCCAAACGGTCTCAAGACCGAGAGGAAAATCACCCAAGACCGTTTGAAGGTCTAGGGTTGAGTAATTTGACCAATTGAGGACCCAATTGCAAATAAGTTATCAATTGGTCAAAATACTGAATTGGTGACCCAATCATGGTTCAACCTCTATCAAATCACCTTAGATTTTGATGAAATCTTGGAAAAACGGTCACAAGACCATGTGGGGTCCACCCACATGACCTCAAGACCGTTTGGGCCAAGTTTGGGCCCAATTGGATCTCAATTGAAGGGTTCAACCTTGTGTTGATGCACATTGTTGAGTGTTGATGGGTGAACATTGATAGATCCTAATTGAATCGATTTCAATCATAATTGGTCAACAATTGAGGGTCAATTGAATGACCAATTGGTTAAGAATAACCTTAATTAACACAATCCATAGGTGGTCAACATAGATGGGACCTTTTGAAGGCTTCAACCTCGAGTGACATTATCGGTTGCATCTTTGAGTCTTGATTGAAGAACCAAGCGGCTGAGACCATGAGAGCCTCGCGGTCTCAAGACCGTGAGGGGGCTCACCGTCTCAAGACCGAGAGGAGGCTCGCGGTCTCAAGACCGTGAAGGGCCTCACGGTCCTGAGGTCAAACTAGCTAAACGGTCAACGTCTCTTCGCGGTCTCAACTCCAATTTGATCTTCGTGGTCTCAACATCAATTGAACCAATGATAGGGCTTCGCGGTCTTGAACCACTTGAAGAGGCTCGCGGTCTTGAAGCCTAAGGGGGCTCGCGGTCTTGGAGTTAGAAAGAGGCTCGCGGTCTTGGAAAGTCAAAGTGGGCAAACGGTCAACACTTTCAACCGATCTCAACTCAATTGATGATTAATGATTAAAATCAATCAATGTGATTCCAAGTTGACTTCTTTCAATCAATTCATAATATAAATGGTCCAATGTTGCCCAAATCAAACCCTAATGATAATCTAGGGAAGTAAGGGGTTATTTGACTAAGGTTTTTGACCATAATGATGATCAATGGGGTGAATTACCAAAATACCCCTAAAGGGACAATTGAGTTCTACCTTGCTCAATTCAAACCCTAATTACATGAGAATGATGTTTTTAGCCATAATGACTCTATCCAACTTGATCTAGTCTAATGTTACCATCAACCATTAGTATGATGAAAGAGAGAGTACTCTAGAGAGAGAAAGTATCCTAGAGAGATAAAGTAACTCTAATCACATAATGGTGATGTTTTTGGCTATGTTAGCCTATGGTGGCTCAATCCAACCTGTTTTAGAGTGATGTTGACATCACCTAACATTATGATGAGAGAGAAAGTACTTCTAGAGAGAGAAAGTACCCTTTTTAAGTGGAAACTCAAGTAAAGCATCTCCAATGCACATAAGTGAGCATAATTAGGGTATGGTCCACCTGGGTGAGGTCATAGAAACCCTAATTATGATAAATGATGAACCTTTAACTAATCCAAGAGCATCAATGAAGATGTTACTCATACATGATGATGTTATGAGTTTGATTCACCTTGATGTGAATAGTAAACCCTAATTCAAGGGTAATGGCATGCTTTTGAGTATTAAACTCTATTTGATTTGAATTAAAGATTTAACTCTTATGACAAGAGTAGGAAGTACATTCCTTATTGTTGTATTACCTTTATCAGAAGTATTAACCATGCAGGTTCTGATATGAAGGTAATCATATCCAGGTATGGATGTTGATGTTATATTCATTAAAGGCATGCTGTTAGCCTTATGAATAAGTAAAGTAATCTGATGCCTTGCCAGTGGCATCCTATGCTGATAATGGGCTATGAGAGCCATGAATACCATCAAGGTCATGCCTTAGAGATGACTTGTGATGAGGATAATGAGAAATAATGATTGATATGAGTTAGGCCTGTTACATTTAGTATTCTTCTTTTATAGCTGCTATGCTACTGTTATTGTTTGAAGAACAATATATGTTGTTAAAGAATACTAAATGTACCTAACTAATCAAGTATAATGTAGAGCCCTGATCATAGATCCATCATTGTCAGAAATTAAGTGATGGTGAAACAGGTTTTCCTCAGGGAACTCCTGGAGCACATACTTTTGAGTATGTGGGGTACATGGATGTGTAGAACCTTACATCCTGGTGTAGGAAAGTGATGTAGATGTATAATCCATCCATCCTTCACTATAGTTCCATACCGTATCAGTGGTAGGTAAACATGAAACCTCCTGATGACGAAGAAAGCACAGATATCCGTATCAGTGGTAGGTAAATATGAAACCTCCTGATGACGAAGAGAGTACAGAACGCCACTGTGACTCTAGAATAGCGAAGGACCAGTTTACCCTGGTGAGCTATAGTAATAGAGACACGAGATGTCCTACAAGTGATCCTCTTACTGACTGAGGAAGGTGAAGGTCATGAGAATCCGGCTCTCTTAATGACCTATGTATGATACTGATGCAGCTTCTCAGCGATCAGTTGGAGTATGAGTGGTAAGCCTCATCTCCACAGGGCATAATGTTGTTTGTAAAACATAATCAACCATGTAGTATAACTTGTTAGAGATAACTCCAAGTTAGTTGATTGATGTTACTTTGCAATAATGTCTATATTCTCCATATCTCCTAAATGGTTGAGATCTTGTTATACCTGCAACTATTACAGAATGCTTTGAAGGTTTTACTGTTTAAGATATTCTTTGATGTAATAATAAAGCTTCTGGCGAAGAGTTATAACTCTCGCTGGGACAATTATGTATAATTGTCTCACCCCGTAGACTTCAAATTTTTAGGTGGACGTCGGAGACAAAGGAACCAACCTACAGGTGACCAGTCTCAGCAGCAGCATCAGGGGCAGCAGTAATCTCAGGTGGAGATTGTCCTGCCATATGGTGTAGTTAGAGTCAGTCCTATGTGTCCTCTGTACTCTCAGGTCTTGGAGTCTTTTGTATAGTAATCTTGAGATTTTGTATCTTGATGTATATAATTACTCGAGAAGTAATTATCCTGAGATGTAAACAGTTTATCTATCTTTATGAAAGAAGCTTTTATGGATTCAAGCTCTTGTCACGAAAAGTTTTAATTTCCCGTGATTTTTGTCTTCCGCTGATTACCGATTCGCTTCCTCTAAGTTTTAATTGTGTTTATGTCATGGTTTGGAGATCAGAGCCCACAATTAGTGGTATCAGAACTCCAGGTTCAGTTGAGTCTACAGAGGCATATGACTTAGGATGTCGAGTCTACCTTTAGTACTCCTTCCTCATCTAATAGAATCTTCTACTCCTCAGGAGAAGAAGATACATAAGAATTTCAGAACATCGTGATGAGCACGTGGAAGAGAGTAGTGCTAGTGCACCTCGAGGCGGTGCAAGAGTTCTGAGAATAGAACAACCTGCACCTGAGTCGCCAAGAGAGCCACCCCAGTTCGACCCAGCTGACATGAGTGATCCAGCTGTACAGACGATGTTCGGGCAGTTCATGACTGCCATGACACATATAACCGATAGGATGCCCATTCCTACACCTAGGGCACCTGTCCAACCTGAAGCACAAGGTATCGGTAAGACATTCGAACGACTTCATCGTGTCGGAGCTACCGAGTACTTCGGAACTACCGACCCTGCAGATGCTGACTTATGGTTGACAGAGTTGGAGAAGGCTTTCAGGATTCTTATGATTCCGGAAGCTGAGAAGGTTAGACATGCTGTCTATCTTCTCAAAGGCAGTGCTGGTCACTGGTGGAACATGGAAGAGCAGAAGAGACCTGGAGTAGAGTTCTCATGGGAAGAGTTTCGTCGGGAATTTATCAATAGATATTTTCCAAAGACCTTCCTAGATGAGAAGATCTCTCAGTTTGAAAAACTAAGGCAGGGTATGATGAACATTAGTGAATATGAAGCTAAGTTCATGGAGTTGTTGCGGTTCTGTCCGCACATGGCTGCTACGGATGAGGAAAGAATCAGAAGATTCGAAAAGGGTTTGAATTCTGAAATGTCAACCCCCGTGTCTGCCTTAGAAAATAGAGAGAGATTCTCTACCTTCGTTGAGTCAGTCCGAAGGATAGAGAGATTTGTGGTTGAGAAAAGACAAACCCATAAAAAATATCCACAGTTCCAGGGTTCTTCATCTAAGGATTCCAAGAAACCTAGATTCTCTGCACCTAACCCTCCACCACCCAGATCGAGTTTTCAAACTCAATGGACACCAAGCAGAGGTAGAGGGCGGAGTCAACCGCTTCAAGGGACGCACAGTTCTGCATCAGTGTCAGTTACTGGACCACCCAGACCACATCAACAGGAGAAGAGTTGCTACAACTGTGGTAAGGTGGGACACTTGATGAAGGATTGCCGTTCTAGGCCTGTCGGTGTGACACAATAAACCCCGAGACAGAATCAACAGGGATCTCAGAATAGACAACATTAAGGAGCAGCTCGAGGACGTGAACAAGCGTCTCAAGCTGGATCATCAGCACCACCTCAACACCAGGCGACTGCGAGGTTCTATGCTATGAACCCACCTGAGGCAGTGGTCAATCCACGGGTAGTGGCAGGTCAGATGAAATTTTTATATTCTGATATGTCTACATCCTGTGTTGTATCTGTTCTGATTGATCCGGGTGCTACGCACTCTTTCATCACTCGTGAAGTGATTCGTAACTGCAACGTGACTGTTAGCCATAGAGCAGATAGTTTGTTGTTAGAGACTCCGTTGAGTGGGTCTGCCGTTTTGCAGGAGGTATGTTCTCCCTGCATCCTTTTCTTTTCTGACCATCGCATCCAAGTGGATCTTATACCACTTGATATGCAGGGATTCGATATAATCCTTGGGATGGATACCTTGGAAAGGTATAGAGTTGTCTTGGATTGTGAGTCCAAGTTGGATGTGTTTGCTGATGAAGGCAACACATGGATCTTTCAAGGTGAAAGAAAGATTCTGCCTACCTGTCTTGTGTCAGCTATGGTTGCTGATAAGCTGTTGAGGCAAGGATGTTATGCATTCTTAGCCCATGTGGTAGATGTTACCAAGGAAAGGACCAATCCTGCTGAAGTTCCCATAGTCAGGGAATTTGAGGATGTGTTTCCTGAAGAACTTCCTGGTATACCACCACCTCGGGAGATTGATTTTGAAATTAATCTGATCCCAGATACGAAACCCATAGCTCAAACTCCGTATAGAATGGCGCCTACCGAGATGGAAGAACTCAAGAAACAGCTTCAAGAGTTACTTGAGAGAGGTTTTATCCGATCGAGTACTTCACCTTGGGGTGCTCCGGTCTTGTTTGTTAAAAAGAAAGATGGGTCAATGCGGTTATGCATTGATTACAGACAACTCAATAAAGTAACAATAAAGAATAAGTACCCTTTGCCGAGGATTGATGATCTCTTTGACCAGTTGCGTGGTGCAACAGTCTTTTCAAAGATAGACTTGAGGTCTGGATATCATCAACTCCGTATTAAGGATAGTGACATATCCAAGTCTGCCTTTAGGACAAGATATGGTCACTATGAGTTCACGGTTATGTCGTTTGGACTAACCAATGCACCAGCTGCATTTATGGAACTCATGAATAGAGTTTTTCGACCTTTCCTTGATCAGTGTGTTGTCGTCTTCATAGATGAAATTCTGATTTATAGTAAGGATGCTCAGCAGCATGAGCAGCATCTTCGCCAAGCTTTGACCTTGCTAAGAGAACATAAGCTGTACACTAAGTTCAGCAAGTGTGAGTTTTGGCTGCCAGAAGTATCTTTTCTTGGTCATGTGATATCCGCCTCGGGAATTCGTGTTGACCCTACAAAGGTAGAATCTGTTCTACAATGGGAACAACCGAAGACACCGACGGAGATTCGAAGTTTCTTGGGGTTAGCTGGCTATTATCGAAGGTTCATTAAGAACTTTAGTTCTATAGCTTTACCTTTGACCAAGTTAACCCGGAAAGATGTTCCTTTTTCTTGGAGTGATAAGTGTCAACAATCTTTCCAGTTGCTGAAGGAGAGATTGACAAGTGCACCTGTGCTAGTGCTACCTGAACAAGGGAAAGGATATGTAGTTTTCTGTGATGCTTCCAAAAATGGACTAGGATGTGTGTTGATGCAGGATAAACAAGTGATTTCTTTTGCTTCCCGACAGCTTAAGAAACACGAGGAGAATTATCCAACACACGATCTAGAGTTAGCTGCTATGGTTCATGCTTTGAAGATCTGGAGGCATTATCTCTACGGAGAGACTTTCCAGATTTTCACAGACCACAAAAACCTTAAGTATATCTTCTCTCAGCATGAGCTCAACATGAGGCAACGTCGCTGGATGGAATTAATCAAGGACTACGACTGTACAATTGATTACCATCCAGGCAAGGAAAATGTTGTTGCAGATGCCTTGACTAGGAAACCAGCAACATCAACCATGAATAGAGCACAACTAAACTCTTTAGTATGCTCTAGAAGAGATATGCTTATCTCTTTAAGGCAAGACAATGTACAGTTGAAGGTGTCATTGTTAGCCGGTTTGTTAGCTGAGATGCATATTAAACCTACCCTAAGAAAGCAGATTAAAGAAGCACAGCTAGGTGATGCTGCAGTTCAGCAGATTAGATCTGAGTATGGAAATGAGAAGCAAGATGGTTTTCATGACTCAAAAGATCAAGTAGCTTGTTATTATGGAAGAATGATAGTGCCAGATGTGGACAACTTGAGAAAGTTAGTCCTGGAAGAAGCCCATTCTTCCATGTATGCTATGCATCCAGGGAGCACCAAGATGTATCGGAATTTGAAAGATCTGTATTGGTGGTCTGGGATGAAGAAGGACGTTGTAGAGTTTGTTCTAAGGTGCCCTGTGTGTCAGCAAGTTAAAGCTGAACACCAGAAGCCTGCAGGAACAATGCAACCTTTACCCATATCACAATGGAAGTGGGACCATGTGACCATGGACTTTGTTGTTGGCCTACCCAGGACAAGCAAAGGACATGATTCCATTTGGGTAATTGTTGATAGGTTGACTAAGACAGCACATTTCTTACCTGTCAAAACAACCTATTCTGCTGAAAGGTTATCAGAGTTGTATGTTCAAGAGATAGTGCGTTTGCACGGAGTTCCTGTCACAATAGTTTCTGACAGAGGTCCTCAGTTTACAAGTCATTTCTGGGAACAGTTGCACAAAGCCTTAGGCACTAAGCTAAGGTTTAGTACGACCTTTCATCCACAGACTGATGGACAGTCGGAAAGGACCATACAAACCTTAGAAGACCTGTTGAGAGCATGTGTTCTCCAGTTCACCGGAAGTTGGGATCTACACCTAAGCTTGATAGAGTTTGCCTATAACAATAGCTATCAGCATAGTATTGATATGGCACCTTATGAAGCCTTATATGGTAGACGTTGTAGATCACCCTTGTGTTGGTTTGAGACTGGTGAGCACCAGTTGTTAGGTCCTGACCTGGTGCAGCAAACCACAGAAAAGATTAAAGTAATACAACATAAGATTAAGACTGCTCAGGATAGGCAGAAATCTTATGCTGACAAACGTCGTAGACCCTTAGAGTTCCAGGTTGGAGACAGAGTGTATCTTAAGGTCTCACCTTGGAAAGGGGTCCTTCGTTTTGGAAGGAAAGGGAAGTTAGCTCCTAGATATATGGGGCCTTACCCAATCATTGAACGGATTGGAAAGGTAGCATATAAACTAGAGCTTCCCCCAGAATTACAGAGGTTACATCCTGTGTTTCACATTTCTATGTTGAAGAAATGTCACCCAGACACCGAGTCAGTTCTACAACCTATGGAGGTAGAATTGAATGATGACATATCCTATGAGGAGGGACCAGTGTCAATCCTTGATAAACGAATTAAAAAGTTGAAGAAGAAAGATATAAGTCTTGTGAAAGTCCTCTGGAACCATCGTGGTGTTGAAGAAGCCACTTGGGAGTTAGAGGATGAGATGAGAAGGAAGTATCCTGCCCTTTTCTCGTAGTATGTTTTATCGATTTCGAGGACGAAATCCTTGTAAGGGGTGGATAATTTGTAACATCCCTGACCTGGGTTATGAGTTAACCCTAGGTGTTTTGCCTAAATATGTAATTAAATCTTTGTGATTAACTCTGAGCATGTAATTAAGTTTCTCAGAAACGTATATTTCAGTATTTGCTCCTTTTTATTTAAAGTTGTAGCATTGTTTTGATATGCAGGGACCTATGTGCAATTTACCCAACTAAAAGGGGTTAGCTTGCAATTTGCACATGTTGAGATGTTCCTCTGATGTTGAGACATCATGAGAATCTTTTTGGTAAGTTTGAGGGATTTCCCAAGCTAGGGCACCAAGGTGCAGCTGTGGAAGCAATCCCGGTGCTTGAAACCCTAGTTTGGGGTAAAATGTAATTTACCCAAATTAAGGGATACAAATTGTGAAATATGTCATCTAAAGTATCTTTTTAGACTCTTGCCATCATTTAAAGAAGAAATGATGAGGAAGTCACCTCAATTGAATTATCAGATTATGAGATATACCTTGTGATTGAATAATCAAGGTATATGTGTAATATCTCTTTAAGTATGTACCTCATTATTAGCTTGCTCTCCTTTACCTTCTTTTCTAAGACCTTAAGAGAAGGTTTGTCCTTAGAATGAAGAGGAAGGGACGATCAAGTAAAGAAAGAGGGACCTAGTTGGAATTATGAACAACTTATGAACTAATGTTGAAAATCCTACCCCATGTATATAAGCTCTCCTTCCCTTAAGTTGCAAAGGAACTTACCCTTCGTTCCCTTACTGTTTCATTTCACCAAAGACGACCAAGGACTGCCTTGGAGCTAAGGAGGACGACCAAGGGGTGCAAGGTAAGTCTAAACCCCTCTTCTTGCCTAATTCCATGGTAAGAACTCGAATTCAAGGTCATCTTCATGGCTAACTCTTGAAACCCTACCTTTCTAGCCGTCTCTTTTCATCCTTCCTTGGAGTTTTCACCTTGGCCAACCTGTAAGAACTCAAGGATGCCATTAGAGCTTGGAGCTTGAAAGCTTGGAGCCAAGAAGCAAGCTTTAGGCGGGTTTTATAACTCTAAACCCATGCTTTACTATGTGCATCTTTATATGCGTTTTGATGATAGCTCTTAGTGTTTCCCTACTTTTCCCTGCTATTTTGCAAGCAAATCCATGGGATATTTTTACTGTTCTTGAGCTAGGAGATGAAGGCGTGATTTCCAAGAAAAACCTACCGCTTTTCACTTCCTTAAACGGTCCCACCAGTTTGCTCTCTCGGTCTCAAGACCGCGAGGTGAGCAAACGGTCTCGAGACCGTGACAGGGCAAACGGTCTCCAAGACTGGGCTAATTACCCTCAAAATTTGGGAGGCTAACTCCAAAGGAATCAGGAGATATGACCTTTTTAAGTAACAACTTTATTTGAATTTATTCCTGATTTTCAAACGGTCTGAAATTGCCTTTTTGGGCAAACGGTCTCAAGACCGTGTAAGGTCGTTGACCAGGCGTTGACCGTATGAGATTACTGTTCAAAATTATGTTAATTAACAACTCACCAAGTTTGATGGTCTAATTCCAAACGGGCTAAGAGTTGAAGGGTGAATACTAGGGCTAACCCTAGGTAAAATCAGTACTGAAATTATGGTGACCTAATTAGGGTTTTTAGGGTTGATTGACCTAAACGGTCTCAAGACCGTTTGGGGGTCACCAAACGGTCTCAAGACCGAGAGGGCAATCAACCAAGACCATTTGGAGGTCTGGGGTCAAGGATAGTTGACCAATTGAAGGTACAACTACACCAAATTACATTGCAATTAAATATTGACATGATCATCAACTCAATGGGTCAGACCTTGATGAATCTGCACTAGAATCCAAAATTGGATGGGCAAACGGTCTCAAGACCATTTGGAACTCATCCAAACGGTCTCAAGACTGAGAGTACAATCACCCAAGACCGTTTGAAGGTCTAGGGTTGAGTAATTTGACCAATTGAGGACCCAATTGCAAATAAGTTATCAATTGGTCAAAATACTGAATTGGTGACCCAATCATGCTTCAACCTCTATCAAATCACCTTAGATTTTGATGCAATCTTGGGCAAACGGTCACAAGACCATGTGGGGTCCACCCACATGACCTCAAGACCGTTTGGGCCAAGTTTGGGCCCAATTGGAGCTCAATTGAAGGGTTCAACCTTGTGTTGATGCACATTGTTGAGTGTTGATGGGTGAACATTGATAGATCCTAATTGAATCGATTTCAATCATAATTGGTCAACAATTGAGGGTCAATTGAATGACCAATTGGTTAAGCATAACCTTAATTAACCCAATACATATGTGGTCAACATAGATGGGACCTTTTGAAGGCTTCAACCTCGATTGACATTATCGGTTGCATCTTTGAGTCTTGATTGAAGGACCAAGCGGCTGAGACCATGAGAGCCTCGCGGTCTCAAGACCGTGAGGGGGCTCACGGTATCAAGACCGAGAGGAGGCTCGCGGTCTCAAGACCGCGAAGGGCCTCGCGGTCCTGAGGTCAAACTAGCTAAACGGTCAACGTCTCTTCGCGGTCTCAACTCCAATTTGATCTTCGCGGTCTCAACATCAATTGAACCAATGATAGGGCTTCGCGGTCTTGAACCACTTGAAGAGGCTCGCGGTCTTGAAGCCTAAGGGGGCTCGCGGTCTTGGAGTTAGAAAGAGGCTCGCGGTCTTGGAAAGTCAAAGTGGGCAAACAGTCAACACTTTCAACCGATCTCAACTCAATTGATGATTAATGATTGAAATCAATCAATGTGATTCCAAGTTGACTTCTTTCAATCAATTCATAATATAAATGGTCCAATGTTGCCCAAATCAAACCCTAATGATAATCTAGGGAAGTAAGGGGTTATTTGACTAAGGTTTTTGACCATAATGATGATCAATGGGGTGAATTACCAAAATACCCCTAAAGGGACAATTGAGTTATACCTTGCTCAATTCAAACCCTAATTACATGAGAATGATGTTTTTAGCCATAATGACTCTATCCAACTTGATCTAGTCTAATGTTACCATCAACCATTAGTATGATGAAAGAGAGTACTCTAGAGAGAGAAAGTATCCTAGAGAGAGAAAGTAACTCTAATCACATAATGGTGATGTTTTTGGCTATGTTAGCCTATGATGGCTCAATCCAACCTGTTTTAGAGTGATGTTGACATCACCTAACATTATGATGAGAGAGAAAGTACTTCTAGAGAGAGAAAGTACTTCTAGAGAGAGAAAGTACCCTTTTTAAGTGGAAACTCAAGTAAAGCATCTCCAATGCACATAAGTGAGCATAATTAGGGTATGGTCCACCTGGGTGAGGTCATAGAAACCCTAATTATGATAAATGATGAACCTTTAACTAATCCAAGAGCATCAATGAAGATGTTACTCATACATGATGATGTTATGAGTTTAATTCACCTTGATGTGAATAGTAAACCCTAATTCAAGGGTAATGTCATGCTTTTGAGTATTAAACTCTATTTGATTTGAATTAAAGATTTAACTCTTATGACAAGAGTAGGAAGTACATTCCTTATTGTTGTATTACCTTTATCAGAAGTATTAACCATGCAGGTTCTGATATGAAGGTAATCATATCCAGGTATGGATGCTGATGTTATATTCATTAAAGGCATGCTGTTAGCCTTATGAATAAGTAAAGTAATCTAATGCCTTGCCAGTGGCATCCTATGCTGATAATGGGCTATGAGAGCCATGAATACCATCAAGGTCATGCCTTAGAGATGACTTGTGATGAGGATAATGAGAAATAATGATTGATATGAGTTAGGCCTGTTACATTTAGTATTCTTCTTTTATAGCTGCTATGCTACTGTTATTGTTTGAAGAACAATATATGTTGTTAAAGAATACTGAATGTACCTAACTAGTCAAGTATAATGTAGAGCCCTGATCATAGATCCATCATTGTCAGAAATTAAGTGATGGTGAAACAAGTTTTCCTCAGGGAACTCCTGGAGCACATACTTTTGAGTATGTGGGGTACATGGATGTGTAGAACCTTACATCCTGGTGTAGGAAAGTGATGTAGATGTGGAATCCATCCATCCTTCACTATAGTTCCATACCGTATCAGTGGTAGGTAAACATGAAACCTCCTGATGACGAAGAAAGCACATATATCCGTATCAGTGGTAGGTAAATATGGAACCTCCTGATGATGAAGAGAGTACAGAATGCCACTGTGACTCTAGAATAGCGAAGGACCAGTTTACCCTGGTGAGCTATAGTAATAGAGAAACGAGATGTCCTACAAGTGATCCTCTTACTGACTGAGGAAGGTGAAGGTAATGAGAATCCGGCTCTCTTAATGACCTATGTATGATACTGATGCGGCTTCTCAACGATCAGTTGGAGTATGAGTGGTAAGCCTCATCTCCACAGGGCATAATGTCGTTTGTAAAACATAATCAACCATGTAGTATAACTTGTTAGAGATAACTCCAAGTTAGTTGATTGATGTTACTTTGCAATAATGTCTATATTCTCCATATCTCCTAAATGGTTGAGATCTTGTTATACCTGCAACTGTTACAGAATGCTTTGAAGGTTTTACTGTTTAAGATATTCTTTGATGTAATAATAAAGCTTCTGGCGAAGAGTTATAACTCTCGCTGGGAAAATTATGTATAATTGTCTCACCCCGTAGTCTTCAACTTTTTAGGTGGACGTCGGAGACGAAGGAACCAGCCTACAGGTGACCAGTCTCAGCAGCAGCATCAGGGGCAGCAGTAATCTCAGGTGGAGATTGTCCTGCCATATGGTGTAGTTAGAGTCAGTCCTATGTGTCCTCTGTACTCTCAGGTCTTGGAGTCTTTTGTATAGTAATCTTGAGATTTTGTATCTTGATGTATATAATTACTCGAGAAGTAATTATCTTGAGATGTAAACAGTTTATCTATCTTTATGAAAGAAGCTTTTATGGATTCAAGCTCTTGTCACGAAAAGTTTTAATTTCCTGTGATTTTTGTCTTCCGCTGATTACCGATTCGCTTCCGCTAAGTTTTAATCGTGTTTATGTCATGGTTTGGAGATCAGAGCCCACACTTATCTCTTGCTGTGGCCAACTAAGGAAGGAGCTCAGGAGCAGGGGAGAACGACCAAGTAGGTTTGGGTAAGTTTTGGTTGCCTTCTAGCTCAAATCCATGGAGGAAATCGCATTACAAGGTTGGTTTCCCTAGTTTTCTTACTTGGTTCTTCTTTCTAGCCGATCTTTCCCAACCATTTCTTGAAGAATTGACCTTGGCCAATCCATTAAATCTCGAATCTTGGAGCTCTAGAGCTGGTTCTAAGGCATGTTTTATAACTCTAAACTCCTAGCTTTATTATGCATATCTTTGTTCTTGCTTTTTTGTGCTTAGTCCTTCTTTTTCCCCATCTTTCTTTGCACTCTTGCAAGCTTTTTCGTGAAGAACAGACCTTGGTTCAAGGTTGAAGATGGAGGGCATTAATATCTATGTTGGTCCTTATCCAACTTTACCAAACGATCTTGGACCAATAGGTCCAAACGGGTTGCACTCGTTTGAAATCAAAGGGGCTCAACCCGTTTGATCTTAAACGATCTTGCAAGATCGTTTAGTTTTAAACGAGTGATGGGGTTGACCAAGGAACGACCATTTGAGGGTCTGTTCATAATATATTGAATTTAATTTCTACAAAGAATTATAAACTAATTTCCTAACCAATTGAGAGTTAAAGGCACTTCAACACCCTAACCCTAATCGGGTTAAAATTGCTGATTTCAAGTATAGATCTTGTTGAGTTTTGGGTTGAAGGACTCAAACGGGTTCAAACCCATTTGGGATTCACCCAAACGGTCTCATACTCGTTTAGTGACACCCCAAGACCGTTTGGAGGTCTAGGGTTAAGGAAATTTGATGGTTTGAGGGTCCAATTGCTATAAGTTGATGAATTGATAAAATTGCTGATTTTAGACCTATTTAGGGTTCAACCCTTTTTCAAACAACTTGGTTTTTGGTCAAACTTTGGGAAAACGGTCTCAAGACTGTTTGGAGATCATCCAAACGATCTCAAGACCGTTTGGGTCAAGTTTGGGCCCAATTGGAAGTCAAATGATAGGTTCAACCTTGATTTGATTCACATTATTGAATATTGATGATTATCCGATTGAAACCCTAATTGAGTTAGACTTAACCCTAATTGGCGTTCAATTGAGAGTCAAATTGGTGTCCAATTGATTGAGGCTCATACTAATTGACTCAATTTGTAAGTGGTTAACTTAACTCTGGCCAATTGAAGGCTTCTACATAGGAAATCTTAATAAATCATAACCTTTGTGTCACCTTTCATGACCATGCGGTTTGGACCCAAGTGGGTTCACACTCGTTTAGGTCCAAACGAGTTCACACTCGTTTAGGTCCAAACGAGTTCACACTCGTTTAAAGTCAAACGGGTTCACACCCATTTAAGCTCAAACGGGTTCACACCCATTTAAGCTCAAATGGGTTCACACCCATTTAAGGTCAAATGAGTTCACACTTGTTTAAGGCTCAAATGGGTTCCAGGTTGTTTGAGATTAAACAAGTTCAAGGTCGTTTAAAACCTAAATGGGTTGAAGATTGAAGGTTAAACCCTAAACCAATTGGAGAATTTCAAGGTTGATTGTACTTAATCACTTGAAGGTGTAAATGGTTCAAAGATGATCCAATCTAAACTCTAATGGTAACTTAAGACGTTAAAGGGACTAAGTGACTAATGAATTGACCCATGATGATGATCAATGGGTAAATTACCAAAATGCCCTTGAAAGGTTAATTTGAGTGATACCTTGTTCTAAACAATCCCTAATCACTTGATAGTGGTGATTTGGTTTATGTAGATCAAAGGGGACTTAACCCAACTTAATCTAGAGTGGTGTAATCACCATCTACTAGTGAGAGGAGAGAGAAAATACCACTTATAGTGGAAACTCAAGTAAAATACCTTCAATATACATGAATATGCAAGATTAGGTATGATCCACTTATGTGAGATCATGGAAACCCTAACTATGATAATGGGTGAATCTTAATCCTATTTGAGGGCTTTAATGATGATGTTTCTCATGCATGGTGATGTTATGAGTTCAATTCACCATGAGGTGAATAGTAAACCCTAATTCTAGGGTGATGACATGTAATGTGAATAGTAAACCCTAATTGATGAAAATCAGGGAACTTAACCCTTGTAAGAGTATGAGGGTATAACTCTTGATTCAAATTGATTACTGTTATCAGTTGAATTAACCATGCAGGTTCTTATACATGATAATGATCATATCCAGGTAAGGATTATGATTCCAATTTCATTGAAAGCATGTCATTAGCTTTATGAATGATGACATATGCTGATGCCTAGTAAGTGGCATCTTATGAGAATGATAGGCTATGAGAGCCATGAATATCATCAAGGTCATACTTGTCAGATGACTTGTGATGAGATGATTGAGAAATGATAATTGATATGATTTAGACTTGATACATTTAGTATTCTATTTTCATAGCTTCTATGCTAATGATTAATGTTTGAGAACATGTATGATGTTAAAAGAATACTGAAATGTACCTAACTAATCAAGTATAATCATACCATGTAGAGCCCTGATCATAGATCCATCATTGTCAGGAGTTAAATGATGGTGAAATAGGTTTTCCTAAGGGAACTCCTGGATCACATACTTTTGAGTATGTGGGGAATATGGATGTGAATGCCCTTACATCCTAGTGTAGGAATTGATGTAGATGTACTTTATTCTATCAATCCTTCACTATGTATTTATGCCAGGGTGATGTAACACTAATCTCCTGAGGAAATCTTTTATACCACATCGATGAGAGATAAACAAGAAATCTTTCGATGGAGAAGAGAGTACAGAATGCCACTGTGACTCTAATAGCGAAGTACTAGAATACCCTGGTAAGCTATTGTAGCAGAGACATTAGATGTCCTGCATGTTGATCCTCTTACTGACTGAGGAAGATGAGGACATAAGAATCTAGCTCTTTTGATGACCTATGTATGATACCGATGCGACATAATAGTGATCGGTTGGAGTATGAGCGGTATACCTCATCTCCACAGGGCATAACAATGTTTGTAAAACATAATCAACCGCATAGCATATCTACTTAGGTTGAACTACGAGATACATTGGTTGAAGTTACATTACTCAGTATACATGTTCTTCATATTCCTTAAATGTTTTTGCTCTACTTGATAATAATCTGCTGTTGATTACCTTAAAACTTTTATTGCTTATGTTATCCTTTGATTGCTATAATAAAGCTTATGGCGGAGAGTTATAACTCTCGCTGGGACAATTATTTAAATTTGTCTCACCCCGTAGATTTCAACTTTTTAGGTGGTCGTCGCGGACAAAGGAACCAGTCTGCAGATGATCAGAATCAGCAGCAGTAGCACCAGGAGCAGCAGTGAATCTCAGGTGGAGATACTGACTGCTGGGTCATATAGTTAGATGGTCTTATGTCGTCTCTGTACTCTCAGGTCCTTAGAGTTAGATGGTCTGAGATTTTGGTTTTGAATCTTGAGATTTTGTATCTGGCTGTGTATATCACTCAAGAAGTGATCTAACAGAGATGTAATCTGTTTACTTTGTTTCTTATAAAAGGAGTTTTATGATTTCTAGATTTTGTCTCAAAAAGTTTTAATTTCTGATGATTTTTTTTGTATTCCGCTGCTAATCGAATGCTTCCGCTAAGTTTATATCGTGGTTTATGGATATCATCGTTTCACTAATCGATCCCATGGAGGAGGATTTTCTGATACGGCCTTGGAAATACAATTAGGATACATGACACTCAGAGACAGACTAAGAGCCATGTGGATCCTGGTGGGGAGATTCAACATATATGAATTAGATATAAATCACTTCGTAGTTCAATTATCTTGCAGAAAGGACTACGATATGGCCATGATAGGAGGTCCGTGGAAGATTTTCGGCTGTCACTTAGTAGTATGGGACTAGTACTCAATGTTTATCCCATCTAATGATATGCCGAGGCATATAGTTTGCTGGGTGAGAATTCTTAATATTCCGCTGCATCCCTATGTCCAGACTATGTTCAATAGCATAGGATCGTTGCTTGGAAAGTTAGTGAAGGTAGACGAACACACGACCAAGAGAACGAGAAGCAAGTTTGCTAGACTTGAAATAGAGATCGATACAGACAAAGAATTGATACCTTCGATCTTTATAAATGGCATCGAATATGAAGTAGAATACGAAGGCTTTCCTTTTGCGTGCGCCTCTTGCGGAGAAGCGGGCCACACATCCAAAGACTACAGAGGGGATACCGAAATTTCTACTGAAATACTAGACAATAACCGGAGAGCACAACAAGACAAGGGGAAGGAGGGAATCACTGAAACATGGCAGACACAGAGAAGAAGAAGAAATACCAACTCAAGAAGGGGATATATACAGGACAAGCCTCCGGATACTTCAACAATATCCAAAAACCAATTCGAGGAGTTGGAGGAAGATTGCGGAGAGGATTCAGAGAGAGCAGGAGGGGAACCAAGGCACCAAACCACACCAGGAAACTCAGTCACTTATGCAACACCGAAAGTTTGGAGGAAGAAGAAGGTGAACAGTAACTCGGAGAAACAATCACAGAGAGAGGAGGGCATCAAAGACATCACGAACATAGTACATAGCAGGTCAGATCAGTAAGGAAAAGGCGTTCCCCAAGCAAACAAAGAAGGACACACAACACTACATTCGGAGGCCGACGAAGTCATAGAACTGATAGTGGATACAGAAGAGCGTGAGGACACACGCATAACCAACCCTGGAGTGGTGGACTTGTTTGAAGAACCGTCCCGGATGACTACGGACGGGAATGTCTCTACTCCTAGGGAAGTCACTGCAAGCAAGGTAATCAAAGGAAGCAGAACAAAAATGAAAAGGCACGGTAATCCAAAGAAAATACTATCGGTAGAAGGAAGAAGAAAAAGCCCCAGATTGAGGGCTACGCACACAAGAGATGATATCATAGTGGAGTTGAATGAAGTGGCTAATAAGGAGAACAAAACCCCTGAAGCATTTTGATCTACTACAGTTCATCCAAGCCCAGGTTAAAATGTACTTAGGGAGCTTTCTCTGATGGAATGTTTGGGGTATAGCAAACAAAGAGACACACAGAGTGCTGAAGGAGTATATTTCTCTATACAAACTGCAAATCACTGTTATATTAGAACCGAGAATAAGTGCAGATCGAGCAACAAAAACTATTAAACGTCTAGGTTTCTCAAACTCACACAGATCTGAAGCGAGAGGCTTCTTCGGTGGAATATGGGTCTGTTGGAATGACAATCAGATCAAGGTGGAGGTAATTAACACTCACAGATAGTTTGTTACTTGCAAGATTAACAACTCTCTCTTTGCAACTTTCATCTACGCTTATCCGCACATCCAAGCTCGAGGTTTGATCTGGAAACATATTGTTGATTTGGGGAATCGCTTTAAAGAGCCATGGATTGTGGCAGGCGATTTCAATACAGTCATATCACCAGTGGAAACCATGGGTTATCAAACGTTTAATAACCAGGAAGCCATTACTTTCTCTGAAACTATCCTTGAGGCTGGTCTCGCTGATTTGGGCTTCTCGGGCCAGAAGTACACTTACAGACATGGTCTTAAGTAGAGCCGTTTGGACCGAGTTCTCGCTAATGACGCTTATATTGCGAAATTCTCTGAGGTGATAGTCACGCACCTACCTAAAATTGAATCGGACCATTTCCCACTGTTAGTTAGAACCTTGCCAAAGACTAAACAGGCTGGGAGATTCTCTACCAAAGCATCATGGAACTTGGAAACCTCATTTTCACCTGCGCTGAAGAAGTGCTGGAACAACAATCTAAGCTTCACGAGTGCTCTCAGAAATGCACAGACTCGGTTGAAAGACTGGGAGGTGGAGTGTAATAAATAAAGAACTAGTCACAAAATGTGGCTCCACCGCAACATCGACCTTCTTCAGAAGAACCTGGCGGTAAGGTACGACAGCATCACTGACAAGCTCATGATCGATATGCAGGCAGAGCTGAATCAACTCCTCAAGAAGGAGGAGGAAGACTGGAAAGAACGAAGCCATGTAGCCTGGCTCAAAGGAGGAGACAGTAACACTCACTTTTACCAGGCCTATGTCAATCAAAGAAAATAGGCTAACCGAACTAGCGCCATTAAAAAACCCCAAGGAGGATGGGCAACTGAAGCAAAAGACATATTCACCATCGTATCTAAATACTTCATCGACTTATTCACATCCCCCAGAAGGATTCACAAGCATCTTTTCGACAGCATCCCAGCACGTTTCATGGCTATTCCCCAGGAGGAACAAGCACTTATAGCTAAAGAGGTTCGGATTTCTGAAGTTGAGGACGTTCTTAAGAAGATGAACCCTCTAAAGGCAGGTGGGCCGGATGGCACAACCACTCATTTCATCCGCTCTAATTGGAATGTCTTGAATAAGTTTGTTGTATCTTCTGTAAATGACGCTGTTCTTTGCTCTATTATGGAGGATGGAATGTGTGACTCAACCATCGTTCTCATACCTAAAATACCAAGCTTGAATTGAGCAATCAGTTCCGCCCCATTTCCCTAAAAAACACCATCTTGAAGATCTGTTCGAAGGTAGTAGTGGAGAGATTAAAACCGTGGCTCCCGAAGTGGATTAGCCCTACGCAGAGTGCTTTTGTTCCAGGAAGGAAAATCTCAGATAACATTGTAGTAGCTCAGAAGCTCATATTCTCAATGAGGAAGAGGACATCTACCAAAGCTATGGCTATCAAGATAGACCTCACAAATGCCTATGATATGATGGACTGGAACTTCATTGAAGACATGCTCAAGAAAACTAACATACCACACAATATCTGCCAGTATATGATGAATTCTATCAAAAGAGGACGCACCACTATCGCCTGGAATGGAGAAAATTTAGATGCGTTCAAAGCTACTAAGGGACTCAGGAAAGGAGATCCTTTAAGTCTGTACATATTCATACTATGCATAGAAAGGTTAAGCCAAATGATAGATGATGCTGTCTTGGATAAAGCATGGAATCCTTTAAAGCTGGGGCAGAATGGTCCACACATAGCACATCTATGCTTTACAGATGATATCCTACTGTTTTCTAAGGCAAACACTTCTAACATAAAAGCTATCATGAAGTGCTTTAGAAAGTTCGAGAAGGTGTCTCGACAAGCTATATCTATAGATAAAACAAGAATCTACTTCTCTAAGAGAGTCACCAAAGAGGAAGCTGACGGTATTTGCGGGATAAGTGGATTAACGAGAACCCTGGACTTGGGAAAATACCTCGGAGTTCTGATTCTGCACAACAAAGTGAATAAAAATACATACAATGAGATTTTAGAGAAGGTAAATGGAAGAATGAACTCATGGGCGGTGCGCAGCTTATCCATGGCTGGGAGGGTGAGCTTGGCCAAAAGCACCCTTACAGCTATTCCTACTTATGTTATGCAAACGACCAAAATCCCTCTACACCTGTGTGATAGAATAGATAGAGCTATTCGAAAGTTCATCTGGTCTGGAGATCGTAGCAAGAAGGGAGTGCACCTCATTTCATGGGATAGATTGGTGAGCAGCAAAAGCAATGGCGGGTTGGGTATAAAGACTATGAGGGATTGGAACAGTGCCTTGATTATGGAATACACCTGGGATGTGATGAGCAGTAGACGTTCGGTTTGGAGTAAAGCCATGGCGGTCAGGCTGGCAGGGGAACTTGATACAATAAATGCACATCTTTCTGGCTTAGCTAGATCATTCGTCCTCAACAAGGAGTTTGTAGAGTCCAACTCATACATTATCCCTATAAATGGTAACTCTATCAACACCTGAAAGGACATTTGGCTACCTAGTGGGAAGCGCCTGGAGGACTTTGTGCTACAACACATACCAGCAGAGTTAGAGGATCTACAAGTTAGCAGCTTAGTGAATTTGAATGGAGAATGGGACCGGGGGTTCCTGGACGACTGGTTTCTAGTGGAGATTGTGCAGGAAGTTATGAAATTACCTACACCTATGGACCAGGGAGGTGAGTACACTTGGGTGTGGCGACATGACCCGAGAGGTCGGTTCTCAGTTGCTTCTGTCTACAGTACCATGAGAGCCTGCAAAGAAATCAAACAGAATGGTCAGTGGAATATCATCTGGAAAAGCAAAGTTGCTGCTAGAGTGAGGATGTTTATGTGGATTGCCAGAAACAACGCCCTCCTTACCAATAAGAATAGAAGGAGAAGGCAGATGACTACCGATGCCACTTGTTGCAGATGTAGCTCAGGCGAAGAAGATACTTTGCATGCATTGAGAGACTGCAGAAAAGCTCAGCCTATATAGGGGGGAGTGCTAAATTCTAACACGCCACCGAGCTTCTGGACTGAGGATAATATAGATAGATGGTTTACCCTTAATCTGAAGTACTCTGAAGAACACAAAGTCAAGTTCATGGTTTCGTGTTGGTACATTTGGAACAAAAGGAACCTGTGGGTTTTCGAAAAGAAAGAGAACACTGTGCACAATCAAATCTATTCGATCACATCTGAGATCAACCTCAATAGTAAGGCTTGGGAGAGAACAAGTAAAATAGATAAAGGCATATACCAGGCGGGTTGGACAGACCTAGCTCAAGGCTTTTTGAAGATCAACACTGATGCTGCTTTCAAGGGGCGTCATAGTGCTATTGCTGCAGTGATCAGAAATGATAGAGGTGAATGGATGGGAGGAATAGGACAGTTGGTCAAGACAGGCTCCCCTCTAGAAGCGGAGATGCAAGCACTGGAATTGGCCTATAAGATCTGTACTGTGTGCAACCTCAACAATACTATGATTGAGACTGACTGTAAATAGGCTGTTATCATGATTAAGGAGGATTACATAAGAAACCCCAAGTATGCGAGACAAATAAGGGCGATACATGAGAGCAATTGTCAGATAGCTACTTTAAGATTCGGCAGAAGAGAAGGAAATGGCCTAGCAGATTCTCTAGCCAAATTTCACCTCAAAAACAAAACTAGATACTGTGTGTATCACAAGTTCCTGGATAGAACAACTGGTAGTACTGAGAGTGTCCTATGTAATGGTCGTAGTACGACCATATTTAGTTTCATGCAAATTACCAAAATTTGTAACACTAGTTTGAGTTTGCTTGCACGAGGTGGGCAAGATGAATAAGATCACCACCTGACTTTATATAAAAAAAGTATCCCATTACAATCATCACATGACTTGCTCTATGGGCATACATACCAACAGACTCCCACTTGCACTTAGAGCCAGTCACTTAGGAACCTCAGTCCTTGTGACCTAGCATGACCATCATGCTTCTGTTGAGAAAGGGCCTTCGTCAGTGGATCAACTATGTTGTCTTTAGTTGGTACTTTGCAAATTTTCACATCTCCTCGCTGTACGATCTCTCGTATGAGATGGAAGCGCCGCCGTATGTGCTTGGACCGCTGATGTGATCTGGGCTCCTTAGCTTGAGCAATAGCTCCATTATTGTCACAATAAAGCTCAATTGCATCACAACTACTGGGAACCACACCAAGTTTAGTGATGAACTTCTTGATCCACACAACCTCCTTTGCTGCATGTGAAGCAGCAATATACTTGACCTCTATAGTAGAATCGACAACTGTTTCTTACTTGGAACTCTTCCATCTCACAACTCCATTGTTTAGGCAAAATACAAATCATGACTGCGATCTGTAATCATCTTTGTCAATTTGGAAGCTCACATCGGTGTAACCTCTTACAACCAGTTCTTCATCGCCACCGTATACAAGGAACTGATCCTTAGTCCTTCGCAAGTACTTGAGGATGTTCTTTACGGCTGTCCAGTGAGCATCCCCGAGATCTGACTGGTACCTGCTCGTCATGATAAGGGCATACGAGACATTTGGGCGTGTGCACAACATAGCGTACATGATGGATCCGATGGCTGATGCATATGGGATCCCATTCATACGCTCCCTCTCTTCACAATATTGGGGACATTGAGCTCTAGAGATGGTGACTCCATGTAGCATGGGGATGTTGCCTCTCTTTGAGTTCTCCATGCTGAACCGCTTTAGCACTTTGTCAATGTACATGCTTTGACTTAGTCTGAGAAGACTTTAGATCTATCTCTATAGATCTTAATACCTAGAATGTAGGATGCTTCTCCTAAGTCCTTCATTGAGAAAGTATTCCCAAGCCAATTCTTTACCTTCTTTAAGGCTATGACATCATTCCCCATCAATAGTATGTCATCCACATACAATATGAGGAATGTGGTCATGCTCCCACTAACCTTCTTGTACACACAAGGTTCATCTTCATTTTGAATAAAGCCAAACACTTTGACTTCCTCATCAAATCGAAGATTCCAACTCCGAGATGCTTGTTTCAATCCATAGATTGACCTTTGTAGCTTACAGACTTTATTGGCATTCTTTGGATCTACAAAACCTTCAGGTTGTATCATGTACACATCCTTATTTATATTCCCATTAAGGAATGCAGTTTTAACATCCATTTGCCAAATCTCATAGTCATAGTAAGCCGTAATAGCAAGCATAATCCTGATGGACTTAATCATGGCAACTGGAGAAAAAGTTTCATCATAGTCAACACCTTGAACTTGTCAGAAACCCTTTGCAACCAATCTTCCTTTATAAGTTTGCACATTGCCATCCATGCCGGTCTTTTTCTTGAAGACCCACTTGCACCCTATGGGTTTTACCCCTTCAGGTGGTTCCACCAAAGTCCATACTTTGTTGGAGTACATGGATTCCATCTCGGATTTCATGGCCTCAAGCCATTTCTTAGAATCTGGTCCCTCCATAGCCTCTAGATAAGTAGTTGGATCATCTTCTATGATCAACTCACCGCCTTCCTGAGTCACAAGGTATCCAAACCTCTCATGTTCAAGATGAGTCCTACTAGATCTACGAGGTCCTTGTATTACTTGAGGAGACTGAGATTCCACAACACCTTATGAATCCCTATGTTCCTCTTACACATCTATCGGTTCAATGTTTTCTTGTTGGGCTTGAACCTCTTCAAGCTCTATTTTCCTCCCACTGCTTCCTTTGGAAATAAATTCCTTTTCTAGGAACACAACATCCCTGGCAACACACACTTTTTTGTCAGTTGTGTGGTATAAGTAATATCCCTTGGTTTCCTTAGGATATCCAACAAATAATATTTATCAGATCTAGGGCCTAGCTTGTCAGGAAACATTTTCTTGACATATGCCTCACACCCCCCAAATCCTCATAAAAGACATATTGGGATGCTTCTCAATCCATATCTCATATGGTATCTTTTGAACCGATTTAGATGGTACTCGGTTAAGTGTAAACACGGCGGTTTCAAGAGCATGACCCCAGAAGGAAATCATAAGATCAACAAAACTCATCATTGATCGCACCATATCCAGTAAAGTGCGATTCCTTCTTTCAGACACACCATTATGCAGTGGTGTTCCAGGCGGAGTCCATTGTGATACAATACCACGAGCTCGCAGAAGGTCCTCAAACTCCTGGCTTAAGTATTCTCCACCTCGATCAGATCGAAGTGCTTTAATACTTTTACCAAGTTGGTTCTATACTTCATTCATGAAATCCTTGAACCTTTCAAGGGTTTCTGACTTATGTTTCATCAAGTACACATAGCCATACCTACTGAAGTCATCAGTGAAGGTAATGAAGTACTGATACCCATTTCTGGCATTAGTTCTAAAAGGCCCACATACATCAGTATGTATGAGTCCTAATAGATCACTAGCTCTCTCACCTTTACCTGAAAAGGGAGTCTTGGTCATCTTGCCCAACAAATAAGATTCACATGTCTCTATTGATTCATAATCAAAAGAGTCTAGATAACCATCTTTATGGAGTCTAGAAATGCGCTTCTCATTTATGTGCCCTAGACGACAATGCCAAAGATATGTTTTGTTTGAGTTGTTGAGTTTTTTCCTTTTGGTGTTTATGTTGTATACACTTGTCTCTAGATCTATCAAGTATAGACCATAAGACATTGGGGCACTGCCATAAAAGATCCCATCTTTTGAAATGGAACACTTTCCATTCTTAATAAGAAATTCAAAACCATCCTTGTCTAAACAAGAAACAGAAATGATATTCCTATTTATGGTAGGTACATAATAGCAGTTCTTCAACTCTATTATTAGCCCACTAGGTAGAGTTAACTCATAGGTTCCTACGACACTGGCGGCAACCCATGCCCCATTGGCAGCACATAGTTCAACCTCGCCTTTCCCCAAAGGCCTACTTCTCTTAAGATCCTTCACATTTGAACAAATGTGAGATCCACATCCGATATCAAGTACCCATGACAAAGAAGTAGTAAAGTTAATCTCTATCACGTATACACTAGAAGTAGAGATCTCTATCTCTCGCTTCTTCTTCCATCATTCCTTCCATCCTCTCCATGTTTTGAGCGCAGAAGATTCTGACATTGGTTTGGTGAGAGAACCCTTCTCTCCCTCACCTTTGTCCTTAGATTTAGTTCCATTGATCTCCATCAATGAACTATCCTTCTTCTTAAGTGCACATAGAGTGGATTCAAAGGCTACCGGTATTTCTGGATTGTGCAGAACACTTCTCACAATCCCCAACCAGTTATGGAATTTATTCTCAATTAATTTTCCCTTTTTAAAAGATGATTCTTTTGCCATTCTACAAGAGAAAATTGCATGTGTAAAAAATCCTTTTGATTTGATTTGATTTAAATAAAATTTGACAGTAGTTAATTAGGCCTTTAATTAATTACTGCTCCCACTATTTTGATTCAAATTGACAGCCCTCACCATCAATTCAGAAGATTGCAGTGTACACTCTTCTAGTGGGTCAAGATTTGTATTTCATCAAGTCATGAGTCAGCTTTGGCTGATCACCCACAACTTGACTATTTAGGTAGGCCATCATGCCAATTACATCTTATGCAAATCTTAATGAATGAACATGCACAACACCTAGCCATGAACATTCTGTGCCTCTGGGCTTAGACGCTCTAAGAATCACCAGTTAAGTCTATCCCAAAAGCCGACACGGTAAACATGCACCCTGCTTTGGCAGAACCTACATGTTCACCCTTCACACTTATGTGAGATAGACAATGCACCACGCTTTGGCATAACCTACGCTTGATCGATCAGGTTTTTCATGTGTGTCGCTAATGGAAGGCGTGAAAGACTTAATATTTAGATGAGGGATTTGGATTTATAGGTACATATACATATCCAATCACCACAATATATAGTAAGTATCATATACATGCTATATCCCACAAAAACATGCGAAATGATAAAAGCAATGATTATGGACATCCTAATGTGATTCCTCGAGCCAAGAGGAATCACGGTCATCTAGGTCCACATCACATGCAACCTGTACAAGATGAACTCTGTGCTTTGCCTTTCTGGGGTTGATCAACTCATCTTTATGATTGATCGACTCGCCATCAGACCGGTCGGTTGGGTTCCACCAGCCGATCGATTGGCGCCTCCAGCTGATCGGTTCACTGGTCATCGTGCATCTCTTCAGGCCGCCACCCGCTTGTCTCACTCTTCAAACTGGTCGTCAAAAGGTCTGCCGTTCTTTGACATAACAAAAAAAAAATCTATCCTATTTTACATTTGAAAAAGGGAACCCCGAGTTACATTCGGGGGGAGCAAAGGTAGGAAAGAAATCTCGAGTTACATCAGGAATAGGAGATAGGGAATCGGTGCGCAGACTGAGATGCAAGCAACCACATTCAACCAGGCACACATACATAGGGTTTATTGGCCATAACCGTGCTATACATTCACCACAAAACTCGTTTAAGGGCGACGCGCATCGAGTGCATTTATATTACATATCATATATGTATATATGGATTTGTGGATTTAGGATTGGACATGCCTAAATCCAATTTTATTCGCATCGTATGCAATAAATAAAGGTGGCAAACCAAAATCGATCACATCGATAATCCTAAAGTATAGAGCAGTTGACATGGCTCTGATTACACTGTTGGGTTATAGGGGAGACAGAGAAGGCAGCGGAAATAAAAAATTTCTTCTCCCAAACCCAGAATAAAGGAATCATGTCAACCTCTATACAATAGGAAGGATGGTTTGTAGAGGCGTACCTTGTCCTGAGTCTTGCTCTACGGCGTTACCTCACAACTTACGCGGCCTTCACCTCCGGTCTTGGACGGTGTCTGTGCAGCTCCTAGTCTCACCGGGACTATCGAGATTGACAACTGTCCTCCGAGCGGCAGAAGTCTCCCGCCTCTGCAGTCGTCCACACAGACTGCCTGGAACTCCGATTTCCTTGTCCCATAAGGAATCGAAAGGAGTCGCACCCTCCTGTCAACGTACTAGTCACCGACACACTCTCCTGCCACCAGTCGCTTTTCTACAGTTTTCTTTCCCTTACTGTGCCTACTCGGGCTCTCTCGGTTACCAAAACCAGAGAGAATGACACTTTGCAGAGTAACTGGTGTTCTGAGTTGTACTTTGAGAATCCCCCAATGCCCCTATATATAGGAGGGTCATGGGTCAGGGTTCTCTACCCCGACAATGCGAGATTAAAGTAGGAGTAGAAGGGTTCGAGATTTTCCACAAAACAATTGCGTCAGCTGAACTGATCGTTTCAAGCATAAAACAGTCAGTTGGGGACCTGAGCTGATCGGTTCACACCTGAACCGATCGGTTGGGACACCTGAGCCGATCGGTTCAAGCATGAGCCGATCAATTTGTGGTCCTGGTCCAACTGGAATTGACTTTCATGTTTGTTTCTGACTAATCAAATATTAGTCCTTGTTCAAATCAAATTTGTACAAGTGAAACAAATATGTTTTTACAAAAATAGTCTTCTGACTTTCCAAACGATCTCGGTTGGTCACACGAATCGACCGATTCAACAATTGAGTCGATCATTTCATTGACACATTAGCCGATCAACTCACCACTTGAGTCGATCGGTTCACTAACCTGAGCCGATCGGTTCATCACATGAGCCGATCGGTTGGAAGTGCAAATTGTGCAAAATCAGTCAATTGCAGTTTCAATCAATCCGATACTCTAATCAATTGGTCCAACACCTTGAACACTATGATTTTGAGCTATCAATCAACTGAGTGTTTAATTGAACTACTAAACTCCTTTAGTAATCAATCTAAACATCATTTGTGGATAAACTCCTCTTCCAGGTTAAATCCTATGTGTGTGACCCTACAGGTCCATTTCACGTTGGCAGTGAAAGTCCATAATACTTATGACTTCACAAGCAAAGAGCGGTGCCTAATCGCACATCAGTGCTACCTAAGTGAAATAGAAAGTTGGAGAACGACTTTCAATTCTACAATCCGTGAATGGTGTTACAACAAATGTATAATTCCTTTGTCACTAATGTCCTGAATGAACTCAAGGCATGGTACAGTCATCCTTTCAACGTTCATCCATTTCCTTGATCTCAGAGTAGATTGGGTGAGATGTGTGTGACATCAATATCACATATTGATTCACACATGCATGCACATGCCTTTCTCAATCCTACTCATCAAGTGGCCATGGACATCAAACTCCCTTAGGAGGGACAAATCCCATATATATCACTCACCCCTCAAAATCCCCATGTGTCAAAGTCACCCAATCATCACCTTTATAACAACCCATGTTTCAGGAATGCGTTTGATGATGTCAAAGTGTACCCAACAACATGTGTTGAGTGTAGTGATTTCAGGTTGAAGAATCACACTCACCACCATCACTGTGAGAGCTAACTGTGACTACCAAATCATGGTTCCATGTGTCACTCTCACGGTGGGTCTATCCGATACACTTGTTCTCTAACAAGTACCTATGTGCTTGGTTTGATATCACTATATCATGACTAATGAGATTCTATCATCAACCAACACACAATCTAGTCTTTAGTGTTATTGATGTCTATGGTTATTTCCACAATAACAACCGACTAGGGACTAAACAAGAATGTATACTCTTAACATCCGTATGATCTCATCGTTTAGGTCCTTAACCTAAAAGAATACGTCATCGAGTAAACAATTCTTTAGACATCTATCATGTTACACTATCATCTCAGAAACAGTTAAAACATATAGATCGGAAATTGTCTTTATTATTATTCAAATCATTTACAAAGTATCCCATTACAATCATCACATGACTTGCTCTATGGGCATACATACCAACACTACCGGGGAGTAGTAGATCAGGTGGTCGCAGCACAGGGCCCCTCATGAAGGGTCCTGGGTTCAAATCCCCCTGGTGGTACTTTTGGGAATTGTTTCTCCCGTAGCGCAGCCGACCTCTGCACGACTTAATGGGCTATGCTCCTTATGGGGTGGGGTTGAGCTCCCCATATTGGGCTCGGTGCAAGCCTTACGGGTCTCCTGGGTTACCAAAAAAAAAATCTAATGTTCTCAAATTTGAAAACTAATTCCAAATTGTAATCTAAATATGAAAATAAGCCTTTGGGCAAGTTTTCAACTAATTTGGATGATATTTGGATAATGTGAAAAAGTAGGAGACAGAAAGTATGTAGAACCTTCATTTTGATAATTAATTAAAGAAATGGTGCAAACATGATCAATTAATGGCAAAATCGTATCTAAGACATTAATTGGGACACATGGGTGAAATTTCATCATATTTGGATAATCTTAGAGTCATAAATGAAGGAGGAAAGAGAAAATGAGTTTTGAATTATTTATCCCATTAAAGGTCCCCAAAAGTAAAAAATAATTCTATATTTGGATTCTACACCTCAAAATTAGATAGGGTGTCAATTTTCATTAAATTTGGAAAGTGTTTGGGCACTCAATTGAAGAAAGAGAAAATTTCAAAATAATGTAAATGCCACTTTATTCCAATTAAAACACAAGCTTAAATAAATGTCATGTGTCTACATTCCTATTCCATGTGTGATAAGACAACTTAGGATGAGTCATTGACCCACATCCATAGATCGGACGGCTGTCAGTCGTCATCCTCACGGGGTGAGCTGGATATAGTGCCGCCGCCCATGCGAGATCTTCTACTCCTAATTTCTCTCTTAGTTCTCTACCAAATTGCACGAAACTTGTCCCATTACACTCCAAATAGAATTCCAAACCCATTGATCCCTTAGTTTCCTAATTTGGTCAAGAATTAAAGAAACCCCCAAAACTTGTCTCCCAAGCTTCGGTGGCCCCCCTTTGAAAATCCTAGATAACTCAGTCACCTATAAATACCCATACCCTGAGCTTCCCTAGATCCTTTACAACTCACCCTTCCTCTCAATTGCTCAATTACTCGTGTGGTTGACCCCCTATGAACAAATTTGCCTCTAAATTTATGGCTTTCCCCTCCACCTCTCAGTGTGAATTGAGTAGTTGGGTAAGTTTGTCTCTGTGCCTTCTTTCTTTTGGATCTCCTGTTCTCGAGTTTGGTAGTGAAACTCAGAATCACCCAAATTGTCAAGCTATAGCTGGGCTGCTTCAAGCGGCCATGGCTCGTGGCTGAGGTAGGGGAGAATCCCCTCTGTGAAAATACCTCCTGACCCTCACACTATCCCTTTTTCCCTATTTCTACGCGTAAGGGAAATCTTATCAATTGATTTTTTTTTGTGTGTGCCGACATTGACCAAGTGCCAATGGAGTCACCACATAGGCACAAACTGTGACTTGTCTACCACTCATTGGGCCAAGTCACAGACCCAACTCCTCTCTCTCGCTCTCTCGATCTCTATTTCCAAACGAAAATGCTTATTTGGCTTTTTCCTATTGGTCAATTTGAGAAAATTCATATCTATTAATTCCTTGGTCCAAAATTAAAAGTAAAATATGTTCTAAACTCAGAAAAACCCACCTTTCTAATAAATATAGTTTCAAAGTTTGATTTTGAGTTTTTCACATAAGTGTTTTTGGGAATGAATTAATTAAGTAAAAATCACTAAAAATACCCCTAAAAGCCCATATATCTAAAATACCTAAAATTATATGTTATTTTGATCAGAAAACCCTAACTAAGACAATAGTTATGGTTTTAGGACCTAAATCGACGGTTTGTAGGAAAAGTAGATAACTTTGAGGTTTTTAAGTCTTTAATGAATGTACATAGTTCTAATACATGAACATGGTTATGATATTAGGACAAGTGGACCCTGATCTCGTTTGAAGGTTTTGAAAAGTGGTTTCTAGGGCTCTATGGAAGAGGTATGTGCATATAACACCTTAGTTGGGAATTTTATGCTTTAAGCTACTTTCCCTAATGAGGCTTAATTGAATCTATTCTCTTTTCTTGAAACCCTAATTACTTGTGCCTCAAATCAGATCACTGTTTCATATTGTTTGGGTCATATACCCCATTACCATGCTTATTGATTCATATGATTATTATTGTCATGACTACTTTTCTAGCTTGTAGATTTATGTTCTGTTTAATTTAAAGTAGAGGTACTTATGTACAACCACCCACAGAGGGCATGTATTTAATCGCCCCGAGGAATGTTTTTATTCTTCCCTATATTATTATGTATGTGACTGGGAATGTCTTATTCTCACCTCACGTATAGGTTAGAGGTTCGGTAGGTGCCTCAACCCTACTTAGTTAGGTAGAAATAATTATCTTACATGCAAACCATTTTTAATTTAATTGTTATTGGCAAGTTTCTTTTGAATATGGCCTCATACTCTTATATATTCATCTTATGATGAACCCTAGCCTATGTTTATTTGCTTTTCTTATCTTGTTATCCTAGATTAGTTTTGTGACACATAATTTTCTTCCCTTTCCCTTTTGTTGGGTGCTTTTCCAACCACCCAGGTGTCGAGCAAGGTGATGGATAAGACAAGAAGATCTTAGCTTTTGGCTTATACTTGGTTGATGGAGATATTGCTTGGAGACAAGATTGTATTAGTTAGACTTCCCTATATCTAGATCTTGTTTGTGTATCTTGATGTAAACCGTAAAGGGAGAATGATGTATTTTTGTAATCTTTTATGTGAAATTGATTATAGTCGGCTATTCTTTATTCTGCTGCTTTCCAATGGTCTTTTCTATACCATCTAAATAAAGATTTGAAAATTTTACACCCTTTTCAACATACCTTTTGAGTATGTTGGGAATGGAGGCTTGATATTTCAAATTTTTAGTAAACGAGTGATTTCACCTCTTTTACAACATGGTATCATATCCCATGGTAGTCGAAATTTGACTATTTTAGTTTTGTCTCCCTAGTTAGAATCCTTTCCATACATAGTTTCCCTTTAAGTTACATGCTTACCCTAGATTTGATATATGGTTGATTTAGGACCCTATAGTTCCACATTAGAATTTTGATGACTAAAACCCTAATATACTCATAACTAAAACATGCATAACTTGAAGTTGTTTAGGTTTGCCTTTAGGAAACTATTAGGGCATGAAGTTGAAGCAAATGTGTCTAGAAAGGATCAGGGTTTTGGGGGCTGGCAATATTTTCCTCCGCGCCACTAGCTTGGTTTATGAGGACTCCCGTGCCCATATGATACCAGCCTTTCATGAGCTAATATGAATTGCCCAAAATAGTTTTCTTTTAGGAAATAGTAACCTTAGACTTTTACGTTGTATATCTTTGGGAACCCTAAGTTTCAGGTGTATGATAACTTGTTTGAGGATGGAAATCAAGGTAGTTTCTTTATGTCCATTAGGACCACATGCTTGTATAGTTTATCTGTAGAACCCATATTTTGAAGTTTGGGGTTAAGTGAACCATCAGAGTGCGCAGTGGAAGTGTAAATGGTGTAGTAGACTCATCCTTTAACCCTAGTGTTGTTTGGCTTGATAGGCCAAACCCTTTAAGGAATGGAGTATAGTTAGTTTGATGATGTTGGGTGGTTATATTTCGAGGATGAAATCCTCTTTAGGGGGGGTGGAACCCTATGACATCTCGACATATACTCTATCTTTAGAAACCCTAACTCCATGAATAGGAGGTTTGTATGTTTCGATCCTTGGTCTTGACCAAACAAGTTATAGTTGTAACCCTAACACACTTGTTAAAATTTAATGAACATATAATGGTCATCTAAGGAATAATTCATATGTTCAAACCCTAATGAATATCCAATGCACATAATATGGGTCACTCACATATTAATACTAATTATGGATACACATGATGCTAATAATGTCATGAACCAATAAACCTTAATGATATGATGAGAAAGAAAAATGTAACCTAATTTTGGCATTAATGCATGCTATAATGAGATATAATGATCAAGTTGATCCTAAACCCTAAGTTGTAATCATATAACCTTAACACATACATACTTAATGATATTCATGTTAAATTAGTGGCGTGAGGCATCATAATAAGATAACATACCTTGATGCACATAAAAAAAATATATATATATATATGTATATATAATCTAATCACATATTAATCAAGATATCAATATGAAATGTATATTACCTTGTTACCTAGTACACACCTAAATAATCACCTAATCATGACTTGGTATGCGAATCAATTCATTAATATGTAATATATCCAACATGATTCACTAAAATATAGATAATGACTTCAATATGGATAAGAAGTAACATGATTCACATATATGTCCATAATCAATAATACGAAGTGAATAAATATGAGAAAATGAATAAAGATGACATTAATGTGAATAAGAGAGGTAATGTGACAATGTTTAATATACATACAAGTAATCAATGTGACATAATTTGGATTAATTGTAGATTTAATAACAAATTGAATAAAATGTCCTATCACATGCAAGATAATTTGTTATAATTAATATAATGATAATATGAGGATAATGAAGTGTAAATCCAAATTATTAATAATCAAATATAATGAGTAACCTCTAATTGTTCTAAAATCCTTAATAAGAAAAATGTGATATATATACATGTAAGTTTCATGCATAATAATGAAATATAATTCTTATGGAAACCAAGGGAATATAACATGACATAATTAAAAGAATAATACTGATATTATGATATCCTAATAAATATAATGCTAATGAGACAAAAATGTTAATTATCTTAAATCTCATAAAAATAATCTTAATAGTTGAACCCTAGGTGATCCTCGAGAACCTGACCTATGAGAAGATGCTTGTGAAGTTTCTAAACTCTCAGGTTAAATAGTTGAAGTATAAGTTTTGGTGGGAGGAATAACCTGAAGTTTTGTGATGAGATGTTGCACCTTCACCTCCCTCCTTGCTTGTGATTTCGGGGATGAAAGTCTCTTTAAGGGGTGGAGTGCTGTAACATATTGAATCCTAAACATTTTGCCTTTTGGCCCGCTTTCCCATCTTTTCCTTTCATTTTTATCCTTTTTGGCCTTTATGTTCAATTTGTGGATATAGTAGTGGTTTAGTGAACATTTGATCACCTTTTATGCCAATAAAGGGGTTTAATGTGCAAATACCTCAGTAGAAATCTAAGTAATGGGCTTGATGTGTAATTGTCCACTTAAGTAATAAAAATAATAAAAGAATTCATGCTAGAACTTTATAGGACTTTTTAGAATATGAAAAAGAAAAGAAATCCACAAAATATACATAAAGGAGATAATAAATGCTATAAATGGATAAAATGAGATAATGTGGAATATATTGTTTCCAAAAATCACAAATAGAAAAACCCACGGGATAATTTGATACACAATTCTGTTTTCTTGAACTAAAAGTTACTTAAGGGCCAAGTATCACCCAATGTGGAAAATATAAATATATATAAATGCCTTTATTAAAGGAAATAGGAAATAAGCCAAGAATTAGAAATACAATATCTAATGTTCTCAAATTGGAAAACTAATTCCAAATTCATAACCTATATATGCAAATAAGCCTTTAGGCAAGTTTTCAACTAATTTGGATGATATTTGGATAATGTGAAAAAGTGGGAGAGAGAAACTGTGTAGAACCTTCATTTTGATAATTAATTTAATAAATGGCATAAACATGATCAATTAATGACAAAATCATATCCAAGACATTAATTGGGACACGTGGGTGAAATTTCATCATAGTTGGATAATCTTAGAGTCATAAATGAAGGAGGAAAGAGAAGATGAGTTTTGAATTATTTAACCCATTAAAAGTCCCCAAAAGGCAAAACCAATTCTATATTCAGATTCTACACCTCAAAATTAGTCAGGGTGTCAATTTTCATTAAATTTGGAAAGTGTTTGGGCACTCAATTGAAGAAAGAGAAAATTTCAAAATAATGTAAACGTCACTTTATTCCAATTAAAACTCGAACTTAAATAAATGTCATACATCTACATTCCTATTCCAAGTGAAATCCGATGGCTTAGGATGATATGTTGACCCGCGTCCATGGATCGAACAACTGTCACTCATCGTCCTCACTGGGTGAGCTGGATACACTACCGCCGCCCATGCTAGATCTTCTATTCCTGATTTCTCTCTCAATTCTCTACCAAATCACACGAAACTTGTCCCATTGCACCCCCAATAGAATTCTACACCCATTGATCAATTAGTTTCCTAATTTGGTTAAGAATTAAAGAAACCCCCAAAACTTGTCTCCCAAGCTTCGGTGACCCCCTTCGAAAACCCTATATAACTCACCCCCACCTATAATTACCCATACCCTGAGCTTCCCTAGATCCTTTGCAACTCACCCTTTCTCTCAATTGCTCAGTTACTTGCAGGGTTGATCCCTGATGAACGAATTTTCCTCTTGACTTTATGACTTTCCTCTCCACCTCTCTGTGCTAATTGAGTAGTTGGGTAAGTTCAACTATGTCCCTTCTTTCTTTTGGATCTCCTATTCTCGAGTTTGGTCGTGAAACCCAAAATCCCCTATATTGTCAAGCCGCAGCTGGGATGCTTCGACCAGCCATGGTTCATGGCTAAGGAAGGGGAGAATCCCCTCTTTGAAAATACCTCCTGACCCTCACACTATCCCTTTTTCCATGCGCAAGGGCAATCTTGTCAATTTTTTTTTTGTGTGTGCCGGCTTTGACCAAGTTCCAACAGAGTCACCACATAAGCATATACCGTGACTTGGCTACTGCTCATTCATATCTATTAATACCTTGGTCCAAAATTAAAATTAAAATATGTTCTAAACTCAGAAAAATCCCACATTTCTAATAAAAATAGTTTCAAAGTTTAATTTTGAGTTTTTCAAATAAGTGTTTTTGGGAATGAATTAATTAAGTAAAATCACTATAAATACCCCTAAAAGTCTGTATCTCTAAAATACCTAAAATTATATGTTATTTTGATAAAAAAACCCTAACTAAGACAATAGTGATGGTTTCATGACCTAAATCGATGGTTTCTAGGAAAAGTTGGTAACTTTGGGATTTTTCAGTCTTTAATGAATGTACATAGTTCTAATATATGAACATGGTTATGATATTAGGACAAGTGGACCATGATCTCGTTTAAAGGTTTTGAAAAGTGATTTCTAGGGATCTAAGGAAGAGGTATGTGCATATAACACCTTAGTTGGGAGTTTTATTCCTTAACCTACTTTTCCCTAATGAGGCTTAATTGGATCTATTCTCTTTTTTCTTGAAACCATAATTACTTGTGCCTCAAATTAGATCATTATTTCATATTGTTTGGGTCTTATACCCCACTGCCATGCTTATTGATTCATATGCTTATTCTCGCCATGACTACTTTTCTAGTATGTAGATTTATGTTCTATTTAATTTAAAGTAGCGGTACTTATGTACAACCACCCACAGAAGGCATGTATTTAATCGCCCTGGGGAATGCTTTTATTCTCTCCTATATGATTGTGCAGGTGTCTGGGAATGTCTTATTCTCCCCTCACCTATAGGTTAGAGGTCCGGTAGGTGCCTCAACTGTACTTAGTTAGGTAGACATAATTATCTTACATGCAAACCCTTTTTAATGTAATTGTTAATGGCAAGTTTCTTTTGAATATGACCTCATACTCTTGTATCTTCATCTTATGATGAACCCTAACATGTTTTTATTTGCTTTTCTTATCTTGTTATCCTAGATTATTGTGACACATACTTTTCTTTCCTTTCTTTTTTGTTGGGTGCTTTCCGAACCACCCAAGTGTTGAGCAAGGTGATGGATAAGACAAGAAGATTTTAGCTTTTGGCTTGGACTTGGTTGATGGAGATAATATTGTAGTAGTTAGACTTCCCTCTATCTAGATCCTTTTTGTGTATCTTGATGTAATCCCTAAAGAGAGAATGATGTATTTTTGTAATCCTTTATGTGAAATTGATTATAGTTAGTTATTCTTTATTACATTTCTTTCCAATGGTCTTTTGTATACCATATAAATAAAGATTTGAAAATTTTACATGGTTTTCAACATACCTTTTGAGTATGTTGGCAATGGAGGTTTGATATTTCAAATTTTTAGTAAAGGGGTGATTTTGCCTCTTTTACAATCTTGCTATGATCTAGATCCTACTAGTAGTCCTAACTTGTGATATCATATACTAGTAGCTCATATACATTGACACACTTTTTACGTGCGTAGAAACGCAAGTGTACGCATCAATGTAATATAGGCCTTTGTGAGGCCCGAGTCAAACTCAGGGACACGTGAATTATCGAAGACTACTACTAACTACTCGCAATCAGCTAGACCGATTAAAAAGTTGGAGGTTGTTGTAAAATTAAAAGAAAAGAAAACAAAACAAAACAAAGCAATCGATTAAATGCTTAGTTTAATCAATTCAAGATGAGATCTTTAGGATTGCGGTTTCATCGCGGGTTGTCATTGTATGAAATTCTATATAGTCACTCAGATTTATCTCTCTATCCGGGTAGTGGCCTGAAATCAGAATTGCCCACTGTCGTGGTACAATTCACTACCTATGTCTAGGTCGGTTCCACCGTCGTAGTAACCTATACCCTAAACTAGGTGCATTAGAATCAATCTCTCGGTATCCACCATTAACCTGACACCACCTTGTTCAAGGGATTTGTCAATTAATGTGAATTTTGTCTCTTCTCAACTATTAATTCTTCTTTCAAAGTAATTAAGGGCGTTAGATTCTTATTATGGTGATCAAGCATAACAATATAATTGAGAAAATGAAATTATACCACGGATTTAAGAGATAATTGATGAATTACTATGATAAAATTGTCATACAATGCTTCCCCGGGCTACTCCCGGTCCTAAAGATAAAGGGGATTAGCCCTGTATGTTCATCTCAAAGCAAAACATGGTAGAGAAAAGGGGAAACATAGATAAAAACATGATTGAGTGGTGAAACCCCTGAACGGAGAAGATCCAATCGCTCCTTGATGTAGAATACGCGTTCTCCCGCCTTTCGGTGGTGGAAATCGTCTTCTTCGGCGTCCGGAACGGCTGGGGCTACTTTTGGGCTCCGTTCTTCTCTCCACACCTTCTCGGGACGTGTGCAGCGGCTAATGACGTGATCGATTGCTCTTGGCCTCCGTCATTAGGTATAATCACCGAGTTAGGTCGCCAAATTACCACAACCGTCGGATTTAGATCAATCTGAAGCAAACATGTATCTGACGGTGTCGATACCATCGACGCGAGTCGATGTTATCGACCTTGCACTGTATCGGTTGGTCTTCTTTTCTTTTTTCTGTCACGACTGATGCTAACTCGATACCATCGACGAGGGTCGATGGTATCGACATTCATAGGCATCGGTTTTGTCCTTTTACGTCGCTGTAGCTCCACTCGTCGATAGTATCGACTTTTGTGTCGATGGTATCGACTCTCTTTTCTGAAGCAACCTGATGTTATCTCGATACCATCGACTCTCCTGTCGATAGTATCGAGATTTCGCTGCTCCTTGCTACTGGCTGCCTGTGGTCTGGTCGATGGTATTGACAGCAGCAGATACTTATTTTTCCTGAAATTTCAACATGAAACCACATAAGCCGAAACAAAACATATTCTTGTGATAATTTATGCTCAAAATACTGAAATAAGGGAGATTTGACATAGAGAAAGATCATAGACCAAAGTAGATGAATTATGCAATATTAACCACCAAAATGACTAATAAATGCATAAAACACAAATAAAACATGTCTATAAATGCGACTCAAAATCATCGCATCAAACTCCCCTAAGCTTGAACATTCGTCGCCCTCGAGCAACAAAACCTTAGAATAGAATTGCCAGAGTCAACTAAAGAACATATCATCACAACAAACATCACCAAATAATCCCCACCTGACATTCACATTCCGGCCCTCACTAACCACGGAATGATAATTACCCTAAAGGCGACAGTAATCATCCATAAAAGATATCTACCTCAAAACTGATGAACACTATCACATAAGGCAGTTAACATAATAAAATTCGCCGGTCCAGACTCGGTGCATCTTGTGATCTCCTATACTACGTTGCTCGCCCTAACTACCATCTACATGGAAGCAGCTCTCCTTATATTCATGAGTGAGGAGAAAATCACGGTGGCCTACCAATTCGAGCAACGGGTGGATGAAATGGGCGGCTCATGGAAGAAATGGAAGCATTATACAGTTTCAACATGCATAAACAAAATGCCCTAAATGATGCATTTGCACATGAAAATGCCCTAATGCCTATGATTGGGTGGAATGATGCATGCACTAACATTCCGTCTCAAGATGAAAAGGAATATCTAAAGTAGCAACATCATGTATTTACTCATCTTAAAATACAGGTGAGACTATGTTCCTTTCTCCCTCTCATTCTTCTTTACTTCTTAATTCTTTTTTTTTCTTTTTCCTTTTTTTTTTCTTAAGCCCTTATATCCATAATTGACAATGAATTATTTGTTGGGCTCACTTTTTCTACATAGCTCAAATATTTGAAGCATTTATGAAGGTATGGAACAACTAATCACCCTTAGAGAAGAAATAAGTTACATGATGTGCTCTATGCATAGAAATTATGAATGCAGCTAAATGACACGCACCTAAGGATAATGTGCATGTATAACTATTCTAATTTTTTTTTTATTTTCAAGTAAAACATGTGAAAGTGGTTGCAATGCAAAACCTATCTACATGATATGAAATCAAAAAGGTTAAAATCGTAAAGTACTTCCAATTCTTATGGTGGATTGTGAAAAACAATTGGGTGGAAAGATCACAAGACTAATTGACTGAACCTTTGAAAAGTATTATGTGTCCCTCCTTACTGACCTGTGTAGTAGTTAAGAGGTTTCTCTCTCTTACTTCAAATTAGAGTCTCATTATCATTTGGTCAGTTTAGGCTCAAACAACCAATTCCGTCCATTTTTCATGAATCATTAGGAATGTATAGTTGTGATTTTCTGTTTTAAAGTTGACAAAACCAATCATTTTCTTAAGTTATGTGCTCAAAGTTGACCAACACTCAAGTTTGCGAACACTCAAAAATTTTCATTTTCCCTTAATTCCCATGTATAAGCAAGTGAGATGACACATGACTTAAGACATCCACAATTACACTAGATAGAATGTGGATCCTACAAACAAACTAAGATTGCAAGAAATAAATGACAAGAACAAATAAAATAAACTAAAAACTGAGAAAATAAAAGATAGAGCTGTTCCAACTACCCCCCCTAAGCTTGAATTTGACAATGGCCTCATAGTCAAAAACAATCTTAAAGGTTGGAACAGAGATACCGATTTACTCTTCTGGCGGAGGTGGGTACTGTGGAGCCGTAGGGTCCCAGGATGGGTACTCTCCCTGAAAGCTCAGATCAAATTGGGGGATAGGTGGAGGTTGTGGATACCCCCCGAAGTAGTTCTGGATCCAGTAGTGATCATAAAAGGGCTGCTGCTGCATCTCCATCCTATGCAACCGGTCATGAATCTGTTGTTGGTTGCCAAGGAGGAGGTGCTCATTCTCGAAGATCGCCCGCTGATTGTCAAGTAACCGGTTCGTAGTATCCTGAATACCGGTATACACTGTAGTGTGATGCTGCTGCGTCTGCTGTATGTCCTGCAGCATAGCATACATTCCCTGCATAGAATAGACATCCTCGCTTGGCTGCGAGGGCGGTGGTGGTGGCGGAGGCTGCAAAGATGAAGATGCACACGGATGCATGCGAGGACACTTCCTAGGTGCTACTCGTGCCCGAAGAGGAGTGTAGGTCTCCTCTTCCTCTTCAGCCTTGTCATCATTGTTGTCGTCGTCATTGCCGTCATCTTCATCGGAGTCAGCAATGTCTATGATAGGCCATCGGAAATGTTGCACCCCTTCGATATTGAAGACATGATCGGGAAGCGAGCATTCTTGGTATGCATGGTTTACATGGCAATGAGCATATGGTAAACCATCTCGCAGCAGGATCAAGTTGGATCGGTGAAGATGCTGCATATTAACCTTGCTTCGGCTGGAGAGAGGAGTCAAGGTTGAGAAGTTCAGCCCAAGATATTGTGCCAGCGGGGTGATGAGTCCTCCAAAATGAATTGGAGCCTTCCACGTACTCCTCTTGACTACCAAAACTCGCTGTAGAAAGAAAGCTCCCCATTTGCACTCTTGACGCTTGAGTAGCTTGTGCAAGAAGAATAGGTCCGACTCCTGGAATTTGCTAAGGGACAGATCACCCCTAGCAAATAGAGTGGAACTCAGCATCCGGTGGAGAATCCGCATGAACGGATGCTCGAAGTCAGCTACCGCTGCATTGTGGTAGCTCACCAATTTGCCCGGCGGCACCGTCACAAGCTCGGCGAATATCACGTCATAGTCAGTACGATTGTCCGGCCGCCGGTAGTCACTTTGCGAATGATTCCAGTTGTAAATCTTATTGAACTGACGGAGTGTAAGATTGTAGTCATTGTTGTACAGTCGGAAAGACACCTGGCCCTTGATCCACTTGCGGTCTGTGGCTATGATGTCGTTTGGCACGACACAGACGTCCAGCGACGCCATGAATTCTGCCACCAGCTCCTTATAAGTAGGCCATTCATTGAAGAATGGCTGGCCATCATCATGGTACTCCATCTCATTGGGCATTCTGCCCGTGTGGTGCGCCTGCCCCTTCAGAACATAGGCCAAGTTTGCCTCGAATCCCAAGTTGCAGATCATTTCCCGTTCAATATAACGGGTCGGCTCGATTTTCCTCTTCAGAATCTCCTCATATATCTTCTTGACCTCCGCAGACAGGTGAACAATCTGCGGGCGTAGAATCGACGTAGTCGGTGGCAGCACGAACTCCGGGATGTCCATCGGGTTGGCGCGCGAAGAAGATGCACCAGCAACATGCACCATGGTTGCGGAAGAAGGAGGAGTAGAGAAAGATCTCGGTGAAGATCAGAGAAGGAAATCCCCACTCGATGAAGAACGTGCTCCTGGATGCTCGTCGCCGGGCTCGAATTGCTCTGGAGTACGCTCGGCACAAGTGGAGAAGAATTGCACTGGAGTTGTGACGTCATATGACGACAATCCTTCTCATATATAGCCGTGGCTGACACTGCTGTATGCCCGTCGATACCATCGACGCGGGTCGATAGTATCGACACGCGTAGCACAATCCGTATGCCGCTGGTATCGACGGTCGTCGATGGCTGGATTTGCGGGGCCTGGATCGCTGACGTGTCGATACTATCGATAGGTGTCGATACTATCGACAGGTGTCGATGGTATCGACCCATCCCACAGATCGACTTTCTGGTTGCAGCGATCGCCGTTGATCTCCTCTCGCGGATCGGTGACGTGGCACGTCGATACTATCGACGCAAGTCGATAGTATCGACTTTCTGATTAGGGCAACACCCTCGCGAGGCCCGGCCGCTACCTTTTTTTTGAAATTGGGTCGATACCATCAACAGGCCCGTCGATGGTATCGACTTCACTGAGACGATTTCTTCTGAATATCTCTAGAGATCTCGATGGTATCGACTGGCATGTCAATACTATCGACTGGCATGTCGATACTATCGACTGGCATGTCGATACTATCGACTCTGACTTTGCGATCAACCTGTTGGTGTGTCGATACTATCGACGAGGCCGTCGATAGTATCGACACAGTGCGATTTTTGCAGTCGCCAACCTGTACCCTGGTCGATACCATCGACCCTTGTGTCGATGGTATTGACTCTGCCTCAGTCCTGCACATTGCACAAATGATCACGGTACCTTTTTTTACACTAAAAACAAAATCAAAACAAACCAAAGTACGAATGTGAAAGAACTAAACTAAACTATCGATGGTTGGGTTGCCTCCCAACAAGCGCCCTTATTTAACGTCTTAGGCTAGACGACATTAAGCTCCTCATCAACTTGGAACTTTGGAGAGTGTGCCCAAGGGATCGTGTGTCAGTTTGAACTCAGTTCAATCTTGGCCAATCCCCAAGGTCAATGTACTTCTCCCAATGGCAGTGACAACATCAGCTGTTGCTTGAAACGGCCTACCCAATAGCATCTCGCAACCTTTAAGCTGTGGCATGTCCATGACGATGAAATCCACCGGAAAGATGAACCTGTCCACCTTGACTAGCACATCCTCGCACACTCCATATGGCTTCACAATGGACCCATCCGCCAACTCAATAGTTGTAGATGATTTCTTTATCTCCTTCAACCCAAGCTTTTAAAATGTGGACAGTGGCATAAGATTAATGCTGGCGCCCGAATCACACTGTGCTTGTGGAAAGAATTGACCGCCTATGGAACATGGAATGTAAAAGTCTCCTGGATCTTTCCTCTTCTGTGGTAAACTCCCATGGATAATTGAGCTCACCATCTCATTTACTCGGCAAACATCCGTGTCTTTAATCTGTCTCTTCTTGTTGATGATTTCTTTGATGAACCTCCCATAGGCGGGTCTTCTCTATCATTTCCACTAATGGAATATTGACATGGAGTTTTCTGAACATCTCCAAGAACTTCCTGTAATGTCGATGCTCCTTCTTCGACCTCGAGCTATCCGGGCTAGACACAACTTCCGCATGTGGACGCTTATGAGGTGAAACGTATGGGCTTTTTGGGGCAATCTCCCCCAAGCTTGCTTCAATGTCACCCCCTGGCGTAGACTTTGGCACATTGCTCTCAATAGTTGTGACTTGTGGCGGCTCTTCTCTCGAAGTGGATGTAGCTACACCTTGACACATGGCCTTCACTTGCTCTTCTTGCATAGGTGCGGGCGTGACCGAGATGGGCGCTTGGCGGACTTTTCTGAATGGACAATATCCGCCTGGTAGTCCATAATGACTGCGCGGATACAGTATTTTTGGTGTAGCCTCCGTATCAAAAATCATTTTGCCTTTATCCTGGACCTCTATCACTGGGGATTCTGCCTCGGTAATCACAGATATGTATTTTATTTGATGATGTGCTTGAGCAACTTCTACATTCCCTACCTGTCTCTGTTGATTTGCATGCTTTATGGCCGCCACTTCATTGGAAATTTGGGTCACAGTCGTCTCTAGAGCCCTCATTTGTGCTCCATGACTTTGTAGTGTTTGTCCGAACTTGGTCAAAATATCACCCTGGGACTACAGTTGCTTACTAAACATACTCATCATCTCCTGATTTTGCTGCACCACTTGACTAAGCAACTCGGTGCTTTTATCTTCAACTCTTGGTTGTGGCTTTGCATCTGGATCTTGGAGGAAGTTGTTTGGATCCTTCCATGAGAATTTCTTATCCTTCCTCCAAGCATAATTATTGTTTCTATAGCCATGTTGTTGTATAAATTTGACCTGGGCCTCCTCATCAGATTCTGCATCCTCCTTGGCAAGCAATTTCTTGGCTAAAAGATCTAGTTTATCATTCAGCTCCTTGATGGCCCTGGATTCACCTACGACTTTGACTTGTTCTGGTACATCCCTATCGCCCCAAGACTGCTTCTTTGCCATATTCTTCAAAATTTCCCAGCACCTTGTACCGCTGTTGTTCAAGAAGAACCCCGAGCCTGCTGAATCTAAGTTACTTCTATCATGTTCAGAAAGAGCAAAATAGAAGATTTTAACTTGTTTCTCCTTGTCCAAACCATGGTGCGGGCACCTCCTCAGCATAATCTGAAAACACTCCCAGGTCTCAGAGTAGGTCTCTCCTACCTTCTGGGTGAAGTTGTGGATCTTCCTGATCATGTCATTGGTCTTCTCGGGTGGGAAGAACCTTTCAAAGAAAACCTCCACCATGTGGTTCTATGATTCCACATATTCGTCATCAAGATTGTGCAACCACTCTCGTGCATTCCCTGCCAAAGAACTCGGGAACAACTTCAAGTAGAGAGTGTCTTGTGGAAATCTATCTATTTTTATCATGTCACAATTCTCCACAAATTGGCTTATATGCGTGACTGGTTCTTCATTCTTGAGCCCATGGAATGCATTCGACTTCACCAAGTTTATTAACGCAGGTTCAATCTTGTAAGTTGGAATGTTGATCGCCTGCTTCTTGATTGGCCCCTTTGACGCAGATGAAGAAGAAGCCTTGATCTTCTCCCATATTGTTTGTTACTCTGCCATTTCTTCTTATTCGGGTTCTGAGTCTATTTCTTCCAGATGGTCTTGATTGAAATCCTCCTCGTCTTCCGGTCCCTGCAATGGAACCTCTGGTGCTTGTTGTGTGTAGTCAATGTTATGCGTCTGCACCATGCACAATACCTGCAAAATGGTAAATTAAGTTCAGTACCATGCTAGACAAATACAAGATGCGAAAGATAAGCTATAAATTTTTGGAAATGATTTCAAGATAATAAAAATAAAATAAAAAAAAATAGCCTAGAGTGGCCGCTTGCAGCACTCGTAGTACTGACAATTGTCGTGTCCCCGACAACGGCGCCAAAAACTTGACATGCTTTTTACGTGCGTAGAAACGCAAGTGTACGCGTCAATGTAATATAGGCCTTTGTGAGGCCCGAGTCGAACTCAGGATACGTGAATTATCGGAGACTACTACTAACTACTCGCAATCAGCTAGACCGATTAAAAAGTTGGAGGTTGTTGTAAAATTAAAAGAAAATAAAACAAAACAAAACAAAGCAATCGATTAAATGTTTAGTTTAATCAATTCAAGATGAGATCTTTAGGATTGCGGTTTCACCGCGGGTTGTCATTGTATGAAATTCTATATAGTCGCTCAGATTTATCTCTCTATCCGGGTAGTGGCCTGAAATCAGAATTGCCCACTGTCATGGTACAATTCACTACCTATGTCTAGGTCGGTTCCACCGTCGTAGTAACCTATACCCTAAAATAGGTGCATTAGAATCAATCTCTCGGTATCCACCATTAACCTTACACCACCTTGTTCAAGGGATTTGTCAATTAATGTGAATTTCATCTCTTCTCAACCATTAATTCTTCTTTCAAAGTAATTAAGGGCGTTAGATTCTTATTATGGTGATCAAGCATTAAAATATAATTGAGAAAATGAAATTATACCACAGATTTAAGAGATAATTGATGAATTACTATGATAAAATTGTCATACAATGCTTCCCCGGGCTACTCCCGGTCCTAAAGATAAAGGGGATTAGCCCCGCATGTTCATCTCAAAGCAAAACATGGTAGAGAAAAGGGGAAACATGGATAAAAACGTGATTGAGTGGTGAAACCCCTGAACGGAGAAGATCCAATCACTCTTTGGCGTAGAATACACATTCTCCCGCCTTTCGGTGGTGGAAATCATCTTCTTCGGCGTCCGGAACGGCTGGGGCGTGCTTCTGGGCTCCGTTCTTCTCTCCACACCTTCTCGGGATGTGTGCAGCGGCTAATGACGTGATCGATTGCTCTTAGCCGCCGTCATTAGGTATAATCACCGAGTTAGGTCGCCAAATTACCACAGCCGTCAGATTTAGATCAATCTGAAGCAAACATGTATCTGACGGTGTCGATACCATCAACGCGAGTTGATGGTATCGACCCTGCACTGTATCGGCTGGTCTTCTTTTCTTTTTTCTATCGCGACTGATGCTAACTCGATACCATCGACATTCATAGGCGTCGGTTTTATCATTTTACGTCGCTGTAGCTCCACTCGTCGATGGTATCGACTTTTGTGTCGATAGTATCGACTTTCTTTTCTGAAGCAACTTGATGTTATCTCGATACCATCGACTCTCCTGTCAATAGTATCGAGATTTTGCTGCTCCTTGCTGCTGGCTGCATGTGGTCTGGTCGATGGTATCGACCACTTTCAATGGTATCGACAGCAACAGATACTTGTTTTTCTTGAAATTTCAACATGAAACCACATAAGCCGAAACAAAACATATTCTTGTGATAATTTATGCTCAAAATACTGAAATAAGGGAGATTTGACATAGAGAATGATCATAGACCAAAGTAGATGAATTATGCAATATTAACCACCAAAATGACTAATAAATGCATAAAACACAAATAAAACAGGTCTATAAATGCGACTCAAAATCATCGCATCATACATGTAGTTCTAGCCTTATTTATATGGTTCATCAAGTTATATTCACTATATGCCATGCTTGTCTTCTATTTTATGCTTGCTCAAGGTTGTTCCTTGAATTGCATATCTACTATCTTGAGTTGCTTACATAACATTGTGATGCAGGATATATAGAGCTACATTGTATGTAGAATTTGGAGCATCCTTGATATTTTATGTAGATTATGCTCCAGTGTTAGATTTTTATTCAAGACTAGTGTTTTTCATGCAAAAACGACCTTCTGAGCAAGACTCATTTTTTTGCAACGAGCCCTGACACTTTTTGGGTGAATTCTGTCATCTTGAGGGTCAAAATTACGATTCTTTTTTCTACATCACTTTATCCTGCCTTGATCTTTGCTAAGAATTACATAATGGGTTGTTCAAGTGTATGCTTTAACTTACTTTTCTTTCTATGCTCGGAAAAATCCCTATTTTTTGCTCTTCTACTCTCCTTATAAATTGTTATCTCTTTTCTTTTAACAAGTTATGTTTCTTATTTTTTCTTACCCCTAGTTTTTGAAATGACAAAGGGGGAGAAGGTATGTCTTCTTTTGACAAAAGGGGGAGAAGGCATGCCTCTATATAGAGGGGAGAAGGTAAAAGGGAGAAGACATATATGTCTTGAACATATATGAGTAGAAGACATAGTAGTCTATAAATGTTATGAAAGCTAACCATGCATGAGAAATATCATCAATTGAGGGGGAGTATGAGAACTCCACTAGAATCAATTGAGGCAGCATATGAACTCCATTCTATTGAAACCCCTAGGTTTCTCTAAAGGTATGACTTTACCTAAATGCTTTCAACACATTTATGGAATCATTTGTCATCTTCAAAAAGGAGGAGAATGTTGACTCTAGGTCTATACAATGGCACATTTTTGGAATATGATGTAAATCCATTAGAATCATGCTATAATTCACTTATAATGATTGCATGACTTGTAATTAAGCTTAGAAAAAATCAGGAGCACTTAAATCAATATTTAAGTACTTTAATGACATTTTCTAAAATTTATTATAGACAATTTATCGATCGAGTTACAATCTCGACCGATCTTTGATGGATTTTGAGAATGTCATGGTTCGGCCGAGTTTCCTATACTCAAAACTCGACTGACCACTGCACTGGAACAAAACTGATGTAATCTATTGATCGAGTTCCTAATAGGACAAACTTGACCGATTGGTCAAATTAGCTTTGTCACATAGTGCTTTCAGTTTGAGTTACCTTTATAGAAACTCGATCGATAACACTATACGAAAAAGTGCAGAAAAATGTTTCTAGCCGTTCAAATGTTGCAAAACAAAAAAAAATATCCATTGCAACATCCAAAATGACTAGTATTCATCCTTAAGTGTTCTCAAAATCTTCTAAGCATCCTCAAATATAAATAGGAACCCTTGGACTTCATCTCATGGTTAGCTGAGCACTATGAAGGTCCCTATTCTATAGTTGAGTGATCCTACAACCTCCTTTCTCTCTCTGAGCTTAATCACTTGCATCATCCATTAGAGTGAGTAGGAGATTTGTAAGAGAGCTAGTCCTACATGTATATGTTGTGAGGCTCTCAATTCCACCACCTCCCAATCTCTCATTTCAACCATGAAGATGAAGGTTCTCTCTTTTGGCTAAGAGAGGTGAAGAAGAACAAGGAAAGTAGTCCCTTGGTGAAGTCAAGGCTGAAGACTTGGAGAAAGAGTGGGTAAGACCTTGGTGAAGGTAGAATACTCCTTGCTCAAGTGGGTAAGTCCTTGGTAGAAAGCTTCTCCGAGCAAAGGTGAAGTCAAAGGATGAAGATCCAAAAATAGTCGGCAATTCCTTGAAGCTGAAGACTTAGAGCAAGAATGGGTAAGTCCTTGGTGAAGGCGGAAGACTCCTTGCTCAAGTGGGTAAGTCCTTTGGTAGGTTGAAGACTCTTGGTCTTGGTGGGTAAGTCCTTTGCTTGGTTGTTAGCTCCCTTGGTCCTTAAGGGGTGGCTGGGTATCCTTGTCTCGAAAAAGGATGGTCATGTGTTTGTAACTCCTATAAGTGAATATATAGAGGAAGACACACTTAGAAATCCTAGAGGTTGACTTCTCTAGGTAGTGGACTGACATGCTCCTAGTTTGGAGTATAGAACCACTCTACTAGCTTGTCACATGGTATTTATTCAATCTCTATCTTCCTTGCTATGTATGTTTTAGTTTCACTCAAATTTCCTACTTAGCAATCTTATCTTGTGATATATTTTGAAGGTCTAATGAATTTTGTTAAAGTGAATTCAACTCTATTCACCCCCCTCTAGAGCATCTAATCACCCATCCTAGGATCCAACAACATTTTCCAGACAAGCAGGCGCATTTGTCAGACAAGTAGGGGCATTCCCGTACAAGTAGACACATTTTCTAGACAAATAGGCGCATTTGGCATACAAGTAGACACATTTATATATAAGTAGGCACATTTGGCATACATGTAGGCACATTTATATATAAGTTGGTGCATATCCATATAAGCAGACACATTTATATACATGTAGACACATTGAGGGCATTTGCAGGTGCATTCAATCTAAAGTAGACACATTCAATCAAAAGTTGGCGCATTGAGGATAATACAATTAGACACATTTGTCAACAAGTAGGCATATTTGTCAAACAAATAGGTGCATTTGCCAAACAAGTAGGCACATTTACCAGACAAGTAGGCACATTTACCATACAAATAGGTACATTATTCAATTAAAAGTTGGCACACTCAGGACAATACAAGTAGGCACATTTGCTAGACAAGTATGCACATTTTCCAGACAAGTAGGCGCATTTATCAGACAAGTAGGCACATTTTTCATACAAGTAGATGCATCTTCCGGACAAGTAGGCGAATTTTCCATATAAGTAGGCACATTGTCATACAAGTAGGCACATTACCATACAACTAAATACATTTATATACAAGTAGGCACAATTTCATATAAGTAGACACATTGTCATACAAGTAGGCACTTTTATATACAAGCATATGCATTGCCATACAAGTATGCACATTTATATACAAGTAGACTCATTTGATATACAAGAAGGCCATTACATCCAAAATTAGGCACACAGTTATTCATTTAAGAGCATGTATCATAGAAGTAGGTGTATTTTCCATACAAGTAGGTGCACTTGTGTACAAGTAGATGCATCTGCAATACAAGTAAACACATAGTTATTTATTTAGGAACATGTATCACACAGTTAGGTGCATTTGTCATAACAGTAAATCATGATGATGATGATGATGATATTGTTGATGATGATGATGATGAAGATGATGAACACACAAAATAAGTTTTTTGTGTTTATTTCCATATTGAGCGTATTAACACCATATTGGACGTATAATGTTAGTATTTGTCTCGTTTGTTACTATGTGCTTATCTAAGAATTGAGCTCAATAATAGGCACATTACCTATCTCATTTTATTTCTTTTTTACTTCCCTCCTTTCTCCTTTTAATCCCTCATCATTTTTTTTGAAAATATGTCGACATTGGTCTTGTTAGAATGTAGTTTTGACAAGGACTGTAATGCATTTTACATCATCAAAAAAATCTTTATAATTTAAAATTGATAAGAAAAAACATAATAATAAAAAAAATCTGACACACATGGCAAGTGTAGACCGAAAAAGTGGTGGATAAGTGATATTGTCCGACGTGAGAAAAATTGAGTCCCTATATTTATGACAAAGGACAAACGTTGGTCTGCTTTTCCAGAGTTAAGTTCATTGTTGAACGGGCCCTCTCAACTGCTCTCCAGACACAGTAGTTGGGAGGAGTTCGAGGTCATCATATTACACTCAACTACACTCTAACCGACAAACACCAACAATACAGTTTGTCAAGGTTAAACTATATATAACTAAATCGGCCCTTAATTATGCCCAAATCAAAATTTTTTCTTCTATAAACTCACACACACTCTCTATGTCTCAACAAAATCCCATAAAGGCCATCAACTTTCTAAGGTCCTAATAGACGTCGTCTGCCGTCACCTACCGTAAAAAGAGAATCGCTTAAATTTTTTGCTCTGTTGTTTGATTGTTTGTTGTTGGGTTTTCCTAGCCCGCACACGACATCCACACACAAATTGAGCGTGGATATAGTTCAATTTAGTTCGGAATAATCTATCATCAAAACTTCATATCAGGCCATACATGTCGATTTGTAAACTTTTCAAGCCGAATCGAACAATCAACTAGTTCAAAATCAAAGCAAACTAAACCAAACCAAACCAAGATGTTGATTTGTAGTTTCGTTCTTTTTGGTTTGGTATCCAATTAACCACAAAAGACATCGCCATATTTTGGTGTACGGGGCATGAATGATTCTTTTCTTTATTGTCAAGTAGTTGGTCAAATTTTCATTGCCATGTACATATTTTACTTACCTTATAAGCTTTTCTTGAATTAGATTACATTTGTGGTTTTGTGAGAAATCCAAAGTGAGAAAGTGCTTCGGAGTTATCACTAATACTTTATTGGCAAAACGGTCGTGATTGTTCAGTCATCGATTAAATAGTAGGCAGGGGCAGTCAGTTTGTAACTGCTATTATCAAACTCCAAGTTGACCAATGTTAGTTTGTATTGTTTTTACATTTAATACAACGATGAACAATGTTCACAAATGCGGTTTTTTCACCGAAGAAAATCACACGGTGATCTATCTTACCACACTGGAGTAATCGCCGACCAAACATTTTGCTAAACTCTACATAAATCTTTGTTAGAGAAATTCAGAGAGCTGATAAAAAAACTAATGTGTAGATAAAGAAAAAATGTGAATGAAATTTTGAATTTAACTACTCTTATATTGGATCATGAAAAGGTCGCCAACCGGCATCCCTGTCAGAACAATGTTATGGGGGATTTTATAAAAGGACAGATTTATGAATTCATGCGGAAGACAGTCTGATTTCGCTCCGCCGACTAGTTTTGCATCACAGGGTACCATCTGGTTTGCGCGACGCAAATCTGACTTCAGAAAGTGACAAGCGAGAAGAAGGGTCAGGACTCACGAAGTCACGAGTAGGCGCTAATCCGATTTATGCCTCCACGCGTCACTCGGAATAGCACCAGGTACGTCTAGTCTTGGCTATCCTCGTGTCTCTCTGTCCATCCCATTATTCTCTCCTCCTCGATAAAAGTCGTTAAGAACATTACAAATTTTAAATCAAAATTGTATCAGTATAAATATTGCATAATATTGAATATATAAAAAGTCATGTCTATCCTTTTTGTGTATAATAATAATAATAATAATAATAATAATAATAATAATTATTATTATTATTATTATTTATTTATTGTATATTTGTAAGTCTTATAGTGAATATTTTTAAAGCAAACGGTGCTGATAAATAAGTACTGCAAATACAATATGTATATTAAGTAGTGCTTATTAATAAATACTACAATACTTACTTTATATGTGTACAATGTTAGAAATGTATGTGCGAAGCATTATGTCCCTCTCTCATTTTCTCTTCATTCACTACTTTTCTTTTTGTATTTAGTACATCCTCTCTCTCCATTGCATCTTCTCTTTTCAGCCACTCGCATTCTTATTACTCACACACTCTCTCTATCTATTACTTCTTTGTCTCTATTAATTACAACCCCTCTCTCCATCTACTATCTCATTTTCTTTTTCATTCCAAACTCTCTCCATCCACTAATAGTCATTACTCTATATTTCTCCAACTACAAGCCAATTATAGACACTTTTAAAATTGAGATGCACTATTATAGTCTACATATGTTCTCGAGGTACGAGTATAGTTTTTAGTAGATGGAGTGTTGGAGAAATAATTTCCCGTATCCAATTAGAGCACATTGACAATGATCCAGTTGGCGCACATAAACACTGATTTAGTTGGCGCCCATGTGTCTTTTTCAAAAAGCTATAGATGAGGCACGACTATTTTGGCACACCCATGAGGCAATCTAGTTTGAGCCCATATGAGATGTCTTTTTCTAAAGACTTCAGAAGGGGTGTAATTAATTTGATACTGTTGCACGTTGTATAAAAAATATTGTATAATAGTATCCTTTTGATAATAAAATTTAGTTTAGAAGTCACATGAACAAAAATGAAAAAATGTTCAAAGCACCACTATATTTTATATGGAAAATAAGGGAAAGCAAATTAAGACATTCCTCCACATTGGACAATTTATATGTCATTCGAATAGGATAGGTAGGAAAATAAAAGAACAAAACAAAATAAATGGTTCAAGTATGACGATCTTATTACGAGTGGGGATGGATGAGCTTCCCCATCGCACACGGTAAATCGATATCAAGCCATTTCTATAAGATTGGGAAAAAGATGATTTAAACAAACAAACAAGGAAAGTAATGTGAAATGTTTCTATTTGCGGTCAGACTTTTAGGACTAGAGATGTTCAAATCCTTCCCATCATTATCTTAAAAGTCTTATTTTTAGGTTGATTATGGACAAACACCTTAGGACCTCCCAAGACAGGGATCCCTCACAAGTGATTAGGACCAATGCGTAGGATGTGCTAAAGGTTGTTAAGTGGATGTGGTTTATGAATAAGATCTAATCATTTTTTCCATGATCAGACTAGCAGTAATAGACAAAAATATCTCATATGCAATATTAAGCATGTATGGACAATTAAAGTGGTTGGATTAGGCAAAGTAGTTAATGTGGATAGAGCAGTTAAAGTAGATGAAGCAACTAAGAACACAGTCAAATTATCATTTTAGCTACCTAACAGTGTCAACAAGGAATGTGGTGTTAGAAGAAGGATCATGTGATCATGTATAATGCAAAAAGTAAAGAGAAAGGTAGTTCGATTGTTACAACCCCAATTTTTGGGTTTATTTGGTGAGAAATGTAATTTCTCATATTAAAGATATTTGAACAAATAATGATATAATTTGGTTTGAATAAATGGATTTCATTTACAATAGCCTTGATGTTTGTGTTGTGGGCTTTATTGGCTGTTGGGCCCAATAACAAGGAAATGGAGAAAGGAAATTCAATTATTAAATGAGTAAATGAATAATTGAATATTTGAGAAAAGAAAGAGGTAGAAACCTATGGAAGGCAAAAGAATGTAATCCGAGGAAGGATTTCGTGCCTCTTGGGTTCCTTGGGTTCCAAGGAGTATAAATTTGCGTAGAGAATGCAATAAGAAAAGAAAAAGATCAATTAAGTATTTCTTTAGTAAGAAAGAAATGGAAAATAATGTTAAAATGTGGAAAATAAGTAAAAAGCGGTACAATTGAGTTATCCTTTGTGGAATTTCGTATCCCAAGGATTCCTATGAGGAAAATAAAAGAGAGATAAAGAGAAATCCTCAAAAAGAAATATTTCAATAAGAAATCGACATGATAATGTGAAATAATGCATTTAGATACATCTAGAAGGATAGTGAGTATCCAATAAAAGGATTTCAAAATAATAGAGTGTCTTGGGATCCAAGGAGTCCCAATAAAGAAGAAAGATAGAGATAATACCAAAATTATAAAATAAAAGGATAATGTGATACATTATTAATGAATGGTGTAATATTGATAACAAGGAAGTAATTACTATTAAGAGAGAATAGAAATTCGTGGCCAATGAATAAAAAGGGCAAACACAAAGAAATAAAAGAGGAATTTCGAATATCCAAAGGATAAAAAGAAAGAGAGAGAATATACTTCTCATTTAAGGAATTGATTTCCTTCTTGGAAAGGGATTCTTTGTTTCATGAATAGCCAACCTATGGCTTCGTTTCTCTCCCCTATATAAGTGGGTAGAGTCCAGGGTTGTGTTCAGAGGGAGTTCCACGCAGCCATCCCTCTCTTCTTCTTCTACTTCATCTTCTTCGTCAAAACCCTAACTGGGAGGAACATCGAGAACGTGAAGTCATGAGGCAACAAGTATTGGTTGCAATGATGGCGTGGTGCTCCACAGTGCCATAGATCTGTGTTTCCATCGAGACCATGCCCTAAAGAAGGTGCAGCCGCAGCCGCATGGCTGCAACATCAGGAGCAGGTCGCAGGGCTTCTTCTCCTAACCTAGCCACATGGGCCATGCTCTGGGTGGCGCCCCAGGTGCGGATGGAGGTGGCAGGGCTAGGGCAAAGTGGGGCGGCAGCCGTCGGGGTCCGAGGGAGGTTGGAAGAGCCACACAGGTCGCAGCTAGGGCTGCAGCCGGCGGGCAAGCGGAGCTTCGCAGAGAAGAAGGCAAGGGTCCATTGGACGAGAATGCCCCTCCGCGGGCTGCAACACTCAACACTTAACCAAGGACATAACGATCATTTCGTTATTTTTTCCAAAACAAAGGGCAACGTTGCATGGAGCACACACGTGGCACAATCTGATTGGCCAAGTAAGTAAAATCTTGCTAAAATCGTAATTAAAGCTTGGTAACTCGGATTGAGACAAATCTTATATGAAAATTGATCCTTAGAATGAGGGGAATTCAATAAAAATATGTTTAGAAGCTAATTCCTCTTTCTATGTGAAAAGTAGTGCAAATTATAATCTCTAATGAGTTAAAGATTAAGAAACCCTATTTTGATATGATTAATGTGTTTAATAGGGTTTAATGGATCATTAAAGTTGATAATAACCTGTTAATTGTAAAAAGGTACTTTAAGATCGAAAAGGATGATCTTTGTACGTAATTAGTTTAATTTAGAGATTATGTGCATAAATACGCTTGAAAATTGAAAAGTACATAAAGCTATCATTTTTAATGACTTAATTAATGAAAAACCCTTAGATTAGATGATAGATGGATTTAATGTTTTTCAATGGATAATTCAAACCAATATCAACCTGTTGTTGATAAATGTGAAGATAGAATCTAAAAAGATGATCTTTTTATATAATTGGCTTAATTTAGGGTTTCGTGCATGAATATGCATTAATGAGCTTGAAAACCCTAATTTAGGTGAATATGTCTTTTAATTGTTTTAATTGTTCAAATCCATAAATAAATAGGGATATGATGATCCTATGTCAATTGGATAGTTGAGCAATTAAGGTTCATATAAGTAGAAAAGAGTATTTTAGGGTTTGTTGACCTAAAAGGGATAAAGTTTGAGAAATTGATATAAGAAATCCTAATGAATATTAATGAAACCTTAATGCAGATTAGAAACCCTAGAAAGTGAATCCAAGTCAATAAAGTAGATTTTTGATAAAGTGTGTAATAAATAGAGTACATATCTTTTTCAGGAATTATGTGATTGTTGATTTGCTTGCTTGGATTGCATTCTTGGTTGGATTTGCTTAATGCTTGTGAAATCATCAAATCAGGTATGTGGTTACACTTATGAATATCTCGAGTTAGTTTTCCGAGGTTTTTCTGAAGTATTCATCAATGACTTGAATTACTGTTGGATGAATTTAATTCATGCAAACTATAATGTGGATATGACTATCACATAAGATATGTGCCTACTAGCTCAAATCCTGGTCCCCTCTGTGGCTTATTAGTTGACCTAGTACTTGGCTACCTATGGGGTAGGTCCATCAAGTCATTGGATGACTTAGTACATGGCTACCAATGGGGTAGGTCCATCAAGTCACATCGAGTTAGATATTGGGCTACCTTCGGGTAGTGCCATGCAACTCTATTACCCTAGGTATTGGCTACCTGTAAGGTAGGTCCATGGGGGTAAGAATCTACCTAAAGAGAGGTAGCATACAAGTCCACTGCAGGGATAACAAAGAGTTAGGGGATAGGTAAGGATTGAGTAAATGTAATCTTGGTTGTTAAGTGATTAATTTAATGATTACATTGTTAACATATTTGCATGATTATTGTTTCCCACACATACCAACTTCTTGCTGACTGACGTTTTGTTTGTTGGCGTTTTAGGTACAATGAAAAGAACAAACAGTAAATTGGCATATGTGGAATTAAATGAGAATTAACGTGCACAGGAGGATTAGTTAGATCAGTACCTTCATGGTTAGAAGTTTAGAAATCCCAGTTTTTGAAAGGTAATTAAAATTTTATTTTATACCAGTATTCAGTTTAGTTGGTAAAGTTTATTAATTATTATGGATTATTTGTCGAACCTTTGATCTGGGTTATTGGTTAACGGCTCTGACCTTTCGGTCTCCCTTAATTGGGGGTTACCGGGAGTCGGGGTCATTACAATTGGTATCAGAGCAAAGGTTCCTCAATTAATCTTTAATAATTATTAAATTTTACAAATTATGTATAACCCAAGGGAGTTATTAGAGGATTATTCGAAAGATAGAGGTGTCTAGAAAAGGATCACTACCGGGGGATGGCAATATTTTCCTCCGCACCGCTAGTTGGAATACGAGGACTCCCGGATCTGTGTGACTGCCTGGCCAAAGTCTTAGGGTTTGAATCGAAATAAGATACCTTTAGGACTCTCTCATCTTGTTCATCCCTTCACAACTCAAATTCTAATAAGGACCTTGAGGATTAGGATTTTATCTCTTCTCCTCACCCTCTTGAGGTATGGGTAAGGTTCATAAGGATTAAGGAATCCTCCACCAAATTAATAAAAAGCATGTAAATAAGATGTCATGGACATAAGATTAATAGAGTAAGCGTAAAGGAATAGATACATGCTTAGGTCGTATGACATGAGTTGTCATTGCCCTCAGGAGAGGCCTAAGGATAGACCTCTGTGATAGGAGGATGAGTAGAGAGAGTTAGTCTTAGAGGTAGAGACCTCCATTAAATGTAGATACCTAGCACATCCTTTGAGGATGATGTTAACCCTAACCCTAAGTGAAGGTTAGATAGAGAGACGTCATGATGAGTTAGATGTCATGGTAGATCAGGTGTTGGGATAGACATGCCTTGGATGCCATATGAGCCATGAGAAGTTGACAATCGAGTACCTTTGGCAACCCCAACCCTGGAAAGGGTTGTGCATGTTTGAGCGAAGGATAGCACCTTCATGGGGATGTTAGAGAAAAACCTATAGAAACCTTATGTGATGTTGCAAGAAGGATATAACTTGCACCCAGAGTACATCTTTAGTAGGACCAGTAGGTGGAAACCCTAGTCAAGGGAGTATGTTGGATAGCTTATGTGATAAGCATAAAGAGCTAAGGATAATCTTGAGCAAAACATGAGTTGAGTATAGGCTTCACCCAGGAAGGGATATGCTTGTGAGCTTGATCTAACTTCATGGGGAGAGGACCTCTAGTAGTAAGGATGGATGTGGAGTTAGATCTAGAGAGAGAAAGAAGGAACCAAGCAAGAAGGTTGGAAACCTAAAACCCCAAAGATGTGAGGAATAGTAGGGAGTTGAGAATGATGCGACCTATGTGGATGATAGTGGTTGCCTCATGCATGATCCCTGGAGGCTGATGATATCTTAAAGGAACCGAATCCTAGAGAGAGGATGTTGCTTCTGCCTGTGGTATATGTGTTTACCTTCTAAGATAGGAAGCAGAGTTCCTTAGACCTGAGAGCTTTAGTAACATGTTGTGAAGCCTTGTACCTTGTTGGTTGTCCTTGAGGAGGACTCAACTATGAGGTACTGTGTATATAAAAGGATCATGGAAGTACATGACATACCTTAGTTATGCTTGATTCGTGGTTAAGAGATTAAGGATGCAGCTGGATACTCGAAGGTGAACCTAGGGTTCCTAGGCCTAAGAGGGGAAGCAGTGTATTCGATGCTCGTGATGAGATTGAGTCTCTATAGTTTTGAGCATGGAACTCCTCATGTGTAGAGGTAAAAGAAACCCCTTAATTTAAGGGTATGTTTGATGAACCCCCTCACAACTAAGTTGGTCTAATGTTGAGGCTGAGAATAAGTGTGACCTAGCATGGTTTAGTAGGTACACTTGTGCCTTAGTAGTTGTTGGAATAAGCATGCTCATGTGAATGTAAATCCTAAGGAAGGTTGTGACCTTGTTGTCAAGAGTTGTAGTTTCCTCCCATCCTGGGAGAGGGACCCTTTGGTTGGGTATATGCCAGTCTTGTTGGTTTTGAGGTAACCTGAGGAGGTTTCATAAGATCTTGAGAAGCTAAGTGAAGAGTACATGGCATGAGAATGAACCTATAGACCCATAGATAACCATCTCTATGTGCTTGTGGATGTGTTACCATGGAGGTAACCGGTATGGGGCTTAACCAAGGTAGGTAGGTTGCCATAATACCTATGAAAGGATGAAAGTTAGCCCATGAATACATGAAGAGAGATGATGAATGCTTGGGTAAGGTTCTAAGTTGGACATGTACTATGATGTAATCCCAAGTCTATCCTAGGGTCAGGTAGGGGTAAGACCGATGGAAGTAGGAGTTGCCTAATTCCCTAGTTTCACATGACCATAGGGTCGGGAGGTAACATCTATCATTGTCTGAGGGCCATGGGTTAGGAGATTGATCACCTTCATAAACTCATGGGACCCAAAGGGCATATGAGTAGGGCACTCTCTGATTCATGAGGGAAGACGAATGACCCCAAAAGTGCCGGAACCCTATAGACCTAGAGGAGATGACCAAGGATTGTGTAGTAACCCAAGTAGGTTCGAGACCAGTTTTCCATGGAAGCAACTTTGATATCATGATGTTTGTGATGTGGAGACATAAGTTGCACGTTTCAACTTAAAATTGAAGGTGTACTGGTGATGTGGGATGTATCATCTCTACTCGTGGAATAGGAAGAACTTTGTGTTTGGACGGCCGCCAAATGCTTATTTCCTCTTGTTATGGGAGGTAGAGATGGGACAGTACGCATGCCATACACCAAGGATAAAAGATGATGAGAGTTGGAGCGTTGCTTCGAGGTATGGGGACAAAGATGATAACATACCTTGGTGGAGTGAAACATACATGGATGGTTTACAAACACTAAGAGGAGTAGTGTAGTCATCTTATGAGAATGTTTTATCAGGAGCTATGTGGAATTTGCAAGTGATGCAAGGTAGAGTTTGATCACCAAGAAGATGAGTTCGAAGAAGATAGACTTAGAGTTTGAGATGAGATAATAAGTGGCATACGGGAAGGTGTATGTCATCAACATTACCTAATACATAAGAAGGTGAAGTGGTAATGGATGCTCTAGTTGAGATATATCTTCCTAGTTCGGTTGTTAGATTAACCCTAAGTTTGGAAAAGAAGGTATGCTTGGCTAACACTAATGTAATGAGATCAGTTAATGGTTGTTTGGTTAGCCAGTCTAGTCCTTGATGCAATGAAAGGATGGTGGTAGAACCTCAGATGCACTTCTTTGGAAAAGAAGCTGATGAAACCCCGATAGAATGGTTTAGTTTTTTTTGAGGTATTGATCTTGAAGAATAATGACATACAAGAGATCATGAATTTAAGATCACCATACACTATGCTACAAAGATAATAAGTGATAGTGGTACTGTAGATACCTAAGATAAAGTTGCATGTGGTATATGGCCACGCAAGCAGAGGATGATGGACGAACACCAATAACCCAGTGCATTGATATAAAGGATAAAGAGTCCCTGAAAGAGAAAGGGAGTTCATCACTATGGATGTTGTAAGTCTCCCCTGGACCAAGGAAGGTCAAAATGCAATATGGGTTATGGTAGTTCGCCTTACCTAGATGACATGAGAAAGAAAGAGTTCTGTCAAGAGACAGATTTGGTTGAACTACTCATGAGAGAGATGGTTCAATTACACCATGAAGCGAGTTTCAAGGTTCTTGAGTTTGACCTAAAGGTTCCCTTCCAAAAGGTGGAAGTAGGTACATGAAGAACTCGATGTTAGTACAATTTATCACCCCTAACTAATGGTTAGTATGATCCAGACTAAAGGGTCTGATGAGAGCATATGTGCTCATTTGGGGTGATAGCTAGAGACAGTTCTTATCCTATGTAAGATGTGAAGTTAACCACCATAGCCAATATCGGGATTCAAAGAAGCTCTGTAAGAGAGGTTGTGTCAGTCACCACTTCAGTAAGGTGATGTTGGTGAATGGACCACATGATGGTTAGAAAAGGACCACCATGTGTGTAGATGAAGTCACTTTGATCGTGCAATGGTTGAAAGGAGCCTAGATATGATACGAGTCGTGAGCAGATGCAAAGTAGACTGACATGCAGTTCACTGTGGGAGAATATGTGATATGGAAATCCGACCCCTCTAAGTTATAGCTAAGAGAGATGAGTTCCCGATGCATGGGTTCTTTTGACATGGTTTGGTAGAGAAGGTTAAGTTTGACCTTACCCCTCAGGATAAAGTAATGTGTGATGAGTTCCAAGTGTCCACTTTAGAGCACTATGTGAGGTACCCATACCATGTGCTGAGCAATGAACCTAGTGAGCCCCAAGGAAGGCTAAAATGACCTGAGTCACCTGTGCAGTTTATAGACGCCAGGGTGGAAGATCTCATAGAAAAGAATATGTGATGATCAAGGTTCTTTGGAAGCGCCATGAGTATGGAAAAGCCACATAGGGGCCAATGATGGACATGGAAAAGTCTTATTCTGAATTGTTTGTTTGCTTGATAGAATTTTGAGGACAAAATTCCTATAGGAGGGGAAGGATGTTACAACCCCAATTTTTGGGTTTATTTGGTGAGAAATGTAATTTCTCATATTAAAGATATTTGAACAAATAATGATATAATTTGGTTTGAATAAATGGATTTCATTTACAATAGCCTTGATGTTTGTGTTGTGGGCTTTATTGGCTGTTGGGCCCAATAACAAGGAAATGGAGAAAGGAAATTCAATTATTAAATGAGTAAATGAATAATTGAATATTTGAGAAAAGAAAGAGGTAGAAACCTCTGGAAGGCAAAAGAATGTAATTCGAGGAAGGATTTCGTGCCTCTTGGGTTCCTTGGTTTCCAAGAAGGCCAAAGTTGCGTAGAGAATGCAATAAGAAAAGAAAAAGATCAATTAAGTATTTCTTTAGTAAGAAAGAAATGGAAAATAATGTTAAAATGTGGGAAATAAGTAAAAAGAGGTACAATTGGGTTATCCTTTGTGGAATTTCATATCCCAAGGATTCCTAATGATTAAAGGAATACCAATGAGGAAAATAAAAGAGATAAAGAGAAATCCTCAAAAAGAAATATTTCAATAAGAAATCGACATGATAATGTGAAATAATGCATTTAGATGCATCTAGAAGTATAATGAGTATCCAATAAAAGGATTTCGAAATAATAGAGTGTCTTAGGATCCAAGGAGTCCCAATAAAGAAGAAAGATAGAGATAATACCAAATTTGCAAAATAAAAGGATAATGTGATACATTATTAATGAATGGTGTAATATTGATAACAAGGAAGTAATTACTATTAAAAGAGAATAGAAATTCGTGGCTAATGAATAAAAAGGGCAAGCACAAAGAAATAAAAGAGGAATTTTGAATATCCAAATAATAGATAATATCCAAAGGATAAAAAGAAAGAGAGAGAATATACTTCTCATTTAAGGAATTGATTTCCTTCTTGGAAAGGGATTCTTTATTTCACGAATAGCCAACCTATGGCTTCGTTTCTCTCCCCTATATAAGTGGGTAGAGTCCAGGGTTGTGTTCAGAGGGAGTTCCACGCATCCATCCCTCTCTTCTTCTTCTACTTCATCTTCTTCGTCAAAACCCTAACTGGGAGGAACATTGAGAACGTGAAGTCATGAGGCAACAAGTATTGGTTGCACTGATGGCGTGGTGCTCCACGGTGCCATAGATCTGTGTTTCCATCGGGACGATGCCCTAAAGAAGGTGCAGCTGCAACCGCATGGCTGCAACATCAACAGCAGGTCGCAGGGCTTCTTCTCCTAACCTAGCCACATGGGCCACGCTCTGGGCAGCGCCCCAGGTGCAGCTGGAGGTGGCGGGGCTAGGGCAAAGTGGGGCGGCAGCCGTCGGGGTCCGAGGGAGGTTGGAAGAGCCACGCAGGTCGCAGTTAGGGCTGCAGCCGGCGGGTAAGCAGAGCTTCGCAGAGAAGAAGGCAAGGGTCCATTAGACGAGAATGCCCCTCCGTGGGTTGCATCACTCAACACTTAACCAAGGGCATAACGGTCATTTCGTTATGTTTTCCAAAACAAAGGACAACTTTGCATGGAGCACACACGTGGCACAATCTGATTGGCCAAGTAAGTAAAATCTTGCTAAAATCGTAATTAAAGATTGGTAACTCAGATTGAGACAAATCTTATATGAAAATTGATCCTCATAACGAGGGGAATTCAATAAAAATATGTTTAGAAGCTAATTCCTCTTTCTATGCGAAAAGTAGTGTAAATTATCATCTTTAATGAATTAAAGATTAAGAAACCCTATATTGATATGATTAATGTGTTTAATAGGGTTTAATGGATCATTAAAGTTGATAATAACCTGTTAATTGTAAAAAGGTACTTTAAGATCGAAAAGGATGATCTTTGCACGTAATTAGTTTAATTTAGAGATTATGTGCATAAATATGCTTGAAAATTGAAAAGTACATAAAGATATCATCTTTAATGACTTAATTAATGAAAACCCCTTAGATTTGATGATAGATGGATTTAATGTTGTTCAATGGATAATTCAAGCCAATATTAACCTGTTGTTGATAAATGTGAAGATAGAATCTAAAAAGATGATCTTTTTTATATAATTGGCTTAATTTAGGGTTTCGTGCATGAATATGCATTAATGAGCTTGAAAACCCTAATTTAGGTGAATATGTCTTTTAATTGTTTTAATTGTTCAAATCCAAAAATAAATAGGGATATGATGATCCTAAGTCAATTGGATAGTTGAGAAATTAAGGTTCATATAAGTAGAAAAGAGTATTTTAGGGTTTGTTGACCTAAAAGGGATAAAGTTTGAGAAATTGATCTAAGAAATTCCAATGAATATTAATGAAACCTTAATGTGGATTAGAAACCCTAGAAAGTGAATCCAAGTCAATAAAGTAGATTCTTGATAAAGTGTGTAATAAATAGAGTACATATCCTTTTCAAGAATTATGTGATTGTTGATTTGCTTGCTTGGATTGCATTCTTGGTTGGATTTGCTTAATGCTTGTGAAATCATCAAATCAGGTATGTGGTTACGCTTATGAATATCTCGAGTTAGTTTTCCGAGGTTTTTCTGAAGTATTCATCGATGACTTGAATTACTGTTGGATGAATTTAATTCATGCAAACTATAAATTGGATATGACTATCACATAAGATATTTGCCTACTAGCTCAGATCATGGTCCCCTCTGTGGCTTATTAGTTGACCTAGTACATGGCTACCTATGGGGTAGGTCCATCAGGTCATTGGATGACTTAGTACATGGCTACCAATGGGGTAGGTCCATCAAGTCACATCGAGTTAGATATTGGTCTACCTTTGGGTAGTGCCATGTGACTATATTACCCTAGGTATTGGCTACCTGTAAGGTAGGTCCATTGGGGTAAGAATCTACCTAAAGAGAGGTAGCATACAAGTCCACTGTAGGGATAACACAGAGTTAGGGGATAGGTAAGGATTGAGTAGTGTGGCTTAAAACGTAATCTTGATTGTTAAGTGATTAATTGAATGATTACATTGTTAACATATTTGCATGATTATTGTTTCCCCCACATACCAACTTCTTGCTGACCGACATTTTGTTTGTCGGCGTTTTAGGTACAATGAAAAGAACAAACAGTAAAGTGGCATATGTGGAATCAAATGAGAATTAATGTGCCCGGGAGGATTAGTTAGATCAGCACCTTCATGGTTAGAAGTTTAGAAATCCCAGTTTTTGAAAGGTAAGCAAAATTTTATTTTATACCAGTATTCAGTTTAGTTGGTAAAGTTTATTAATTATTATGGATTATTTGTCGAACCTTTGATCCGGGTTATTGGTTAACGGTTCTGACCTTTCGGTCTCCCTTAATTGGGGGTTACCGGGAGTCGGGGTCGTTACATCGATCCTCTGGCTTCAGGAGGTTCGAAAGGGGGCCGCAATGCATGGATATTGGGGGAGGATATTTATATGGTAGAATTAGGGTTTGGGGTTATGGATACAATCTTCTTACAGAGATGGTGGATCACCCTGATGCACCACATGACATGACACACAGATTGAATCAACCCGCCTTGAGGCATGTAGAGGATGACTTGGATCCGCTAGGTGTCCCAATTTGGTCAAAACTTGTTTCTCAATTTTCTAGTTATTTCAAGAATGTTCTGGACCATCCAATATGGAGATTCCTCACATGCCAAATCATAGGAAGCAACTTTTAGGGATCTCCTTATTGAGATGGATAATTAATCATGTGTTTCTTGCTTTAATTTCTATGAATAACATCGTGGCTTGTCCAACTGACTTCAGGCATATTTCTTGTTGCTCTATGCTGTACAAAGTCATCACGAAGATCATCACACAAATAGGGTCTATGATTCTACCAAAGCTGATTTCACCAAATCAAGGTGTGGTTGTGAAGGGTAGGAATATTGAGGACTGCTCTATGCTAGCTACAAAGTTCACTTTGAACTTTGATGTCAAGAGAAATATCCCTCCAACTTTGAACACTAGAGTGTTGAACCATCTGCTAACTGCTGACGATGTTTTGATCTGAGTGGAAGGTAGGGATAGAATCTTGAGACCAATGAAAATCTCCTCTAAGAATTTGGGAGCTTCTCGACTATGACGTGTAATCAGAATAAAACACACTTATATTTTTCAATATTTTGTAGGAATAAATATACATTGTTTAAAACCATGCGTATTCAGAAAGGTATATGATTTACGAAGTACTTGGGGTTTCCTATGGTTGGGGAGAATCTAAGAAGGAAAAACTTCGATGAGTGTCTTGATTGTCTAAAGGCCATTATAAACAAGTGGCCAAGTAATTAAATATCTAAGGTGGGGAGGCTCTCCTGATTTAGCATTGTGCTATGAGATTGTTAAGCTACTGGATAAAACAAGCAGAAGTATCAAAATTTGTCTTACTAGAATGGACATAATTATGTATGGATTCATATCAAGGAGCCATATACATCCTACGAGCTGTAGAAATTGGCATTTCCTATATAAGAAGGAGGTCTGAACCCGAAATACCTAGCTGACCATCACACATTAAGGAGGATATAGAACCTACTCGATGCGAATCAAACATGGAGTGATTGGATGAGAAAGAGATATGGTGGGGATCAATCTTGACAACCAAACAATACCTGGTGGCTCTCAACCATTTGGAAAAGAATGGTGGAACTATGGCCAAAATTTTACAGTAATGAGGAGGGAATGTGGGACAGATGTAGACAAGTACGGAATAAAGAAAAAGCTTTTGAGAATCTATGGTTAACCATACACTACCCAAGATGGAGTAAATGGAAACTGGATAACATTGCTACTGGATACTTATGTCAGTCAGATAATGAATCTACTAAGTGTTGGGTTTTAGGAGAGGCAGAGAAGACATCGTAAACAAAAATTTTCTCCTCCCCAAACCCAGAACAAGGAAACGCGTCAACGTCTATACAATAGGAAAGGATGGTTTGTGGAATCATACCTTGTCCCAAGGCTTGCTCGGCGATAATACCTCGCGCCTTGCGTGGTCTTCACCTCCTGTCTTGGACGGTGTCTGTGCAGCTCCTGGTCGCACTGGGACTGACAGGATTGAAGGTTGTCCTCCTAGCGGCAGAAACCTCCCGCCTCTGAAGTAGTCCACACGGACCACCTGGAACTCCAATGTCCTTGTCCCACAAGGAATTGGAAGGAGTCACACCCTCCTGTCAGCGTACTAGTCGCCGACACACTCTCCTACCACCAGTCGCCTTCTACAATTGTCTTTCCCTTGATGTGCCACCCTTATCGGGTAGCTCTTGCTCGAGCTCTCTCAGTTACCAAAACTAGAGAAAATGACAACTTCACAGAGCAACTGGTTGCACTGGGTTGTACTTTGAGAATCCCCCAATACCCCTATATATAGGAGGGTCATGGGACAGGGTTCTCCATCCCAGGCAATGCGGGACTAAAAGCAAGAGTAGAAGGGTTCGAGATTTTCCACAAAACAACCAACTCACAACCTGAACTGATCGTTTCACAACTGAAATGGTCAGTTGGGGACCTGAGCCGGTTGGTTGACACCTCAACCGATCGGTTGGGACCCATGAAATGGTCGGTTCACATATGAACCGATCGGTTTGTGGTCCTGATCAGTTCCCGATTGACTTTCCATCTTTTGTTTCTAATTGGTATAAAATACCAATCCTTGTTCCAATCAAATTGGTCAAGTGAAACGAAAGGAAATTTCTCACCAATCCTACTTTCCCAACTTGCTCGGTTGCATCAGTTGAACTGATCGTTTCAACACTTGAAGCAATCGTTTCACCCTGACCATGAGCCGATCGACTCACCACATGAGCCGATCGGTTCACCAAGCTCAGCCGATCGGTTCATCACATGAGCCGATCGGTTGGGAGTACAGATTGTGTAGAATCAGTCAATTGCAGTTTCAATCAATCCGATACTCTAATCAATCTGTCCAACACCTTGAACACTATGATTTTGAGCTATCAATCAATTGAGTGTTTAATTGAACTACTAAACTCCTTTAGCAATCAATCGAAACATTGTTTATTGACAAAACTCCTCTTCCAGGTTAAATCCTATGTGTGTGACCCTGCAGGTCCTTTTCATGTTGGTAGTGAAAGTTCATAACACTTATGACTTCACAAGCAAAGAGCGGTGCCTAGTCACACATCAGTTCTACCCAAGTGAAATAGAAAGTTGGAGAACAATTTTCAATCCTACAATCCGTGAATGGTGTTACAGTGAATATATAATTCCTTTGTCACTGATATCCCCAATGAACTCGAGGCATGGAACAATCATCCTGTCAACGTTCATTCACTTGCTTGATCTCAGAGTAGATTGGAAGAGATATGTTTGACATCAATATCACATATTGATTCACACATGCGTGCACACACCTATTTCAATCCTACTCATCAAGTGGCCTTGGATATCAAACTCCCTCAGGAGGGACAAATCCCATATCTATCACTCGCCCCTCAAAAGCCCCATGTGTCAAAGACACCCAATCATCACCTTTATAACAACCCATGTTTCAGGACTGCGTTTGATGATGTCAAAGTGTGCCCAACGACATGTGTTGAGTGTAGTGATTTCAGGTCAAAGAATCACACTCACCACCATCACTGTGAGTACTGACTGTGACTACCATGTCATGGTTCCATGTGTCAAACTCACGGTGGGTCTGTCCGGTACACTTGTTCTCTAACAAGTACCTATGTGTTTGGTTTGATATCTCTATATCATGTCTAATGAGATTCTGTCATCAACCAACACCACAATCTAGTCTTGTGTGTCTTTGCTGTCTATCTACCTTTCACAATGACATCCGACTAGGGAAATAACAAGAATGTACAAACTCTTAGCATCCGTATGATCTCATCATTCAGGTCCTCAACCTGAAAGCATACGTCATTGAGTACTGTCATTCTCTAGACATTCAATATGTTCTATCACTATCTCATATGACTGAACCAGAAAGAATTGTAAGCTTGCCTTTGATGTTTATCAAATCAATCTTAATGTATCCCACCAATCATCCCATGATTGGCTCTCAGGGCATACATACCAACAGACTCCCATTTGCACTGCGAGCCAATCACCCTTGAATCATATTCATAGTGATCTTCAAACATGTCCCACATGTTACTGTGCTCTTGTGCCAACATAGTGAGTTATGGCAACACCTTGCCAAAGTCAGTATAAATTGCATGTCTCACATCTCTTCGTTGTACGTCACACGTGTGAGATAGAGTTTCCATAATATGCGATCCAGTATTCCTTTGTTAACCTTTAGCCACATTGCATGATCAAGGATTCCATACTTGTCATCAACGACCGGAATATCTACAAGTTCATCTCATGAACTTTCTGATCCATATAGTATCCACTGTTGTTCTCTAACACACAGATAGTCGACATTTCCTTTTAAATGTCTTTATTGGAACGTTTCCAATTATCAACAAACTTTCACCTTTTATATATCCTATATATATTTTGTGATTAATTTTCTATCCTTTTTGGAAGTTCGCATCAATGTAACTCTTTACATCGAACTCTTCCTTATCTCCATAGAACTAGTACTTCTCAAGTACTTATCAAGTTCTTATGGTTTCCAGTAACCCTTACTGGAAGTAGACATACATCCACTCGTCATGTCCCACATATGAGTTATCAGGATGAGCATATCAAATTGTCATGTCCTACATACAAGATGATGAATGCATTTTGTTCTTGCCATGTCCATACATGCAAGATAATGGGATGATTACATACATGATAGATCCATATCTATTCTTAGTGTTCCCATTCTTCATAAGAATTGGACACTTGGCCTTGGGATACTAACTCCATGTAATATGGACATGTTTTCTCCCACTGAATATGTGCACACTGAACCCTTCAGTACAGATTGCCAATGTATGCTCTCTCTTTTCCAGGTCAAGAGGTTTTTGAGAACTATCTCTATAGATCTCTATTCCTATCTCATAGGAAACATCTCTATCTTCCTTAAAGATAATTTCCACTTTGGATTTCCATTCTTGAACATTTCCATTTCACATCAACATGTGGAATGTGAATACGCTCCCACTAAATCATAGATCCCTTCTTTATCTTTGACATATCAGTCAAACCCTTTGACTATATCATCAAAGTAAAGATCCAATTCTAAGCTGCTTATTCTGAGTTGCTTGTACTCAATCAATCACATTGATTAGTCCATTGCAACTTATAGACTTCATTTGCATTAGTGGATTCATAAACATTATAGGTTGTGTCACGTACACATCCTTGTTTTATTCCTCATAGGAATGTGGTTTTAGTATCCATATGCCAAATGTCTTAGTCATTAAGTTGCAATCAACAAGCATCATCCTTCTCAAAATGTTATCCATGTGTCTTAACACTTAAGATTCATTTGCACTTATGGATTTCATCCAATGGGTGCTACCATCAAGGTCATACCTTATGGTTCACATGAATATCATTTAGGATGTAATGGTCCTAAACCATAACTCAAAATTCGGTTCCTCATATTCATCTAGATAGTTGACTCATCACATGAACAACTCATCACATAGATAATTGAGGTGTATCTATCAAGGATATAAGAACTCACAAGTCCTTGTGATTCTCAATGTCCTTTATTAGTGTGGGGTATTCTTTTATTAAGAAGAATTCAGCTATTTGATAATCATTCTCTAACTCCTTAGAGTATGATTCCTTCTTGATTTAGACATCACCATGCCTTAATCATGAGTTCACTATGATACATTATCATAATCACTCAAAAGGATCTCAAATATTTGGTCCAAGTATTTCATTCATTGATCTCATCAAGAATTAACACTTTACCAAATTTGCACTTCATCTATGATATTCTTGAACACTTCAAGATATTCATATTGGTATTTCTCTAAACACCTTTTTGAAGTATTAGCATTTACTCCAATAGGTATGTAAATACATCACATGTATTATACCTAATTGGATAATCATTCTCCCACTACCATTAGTGAAGATTGATTAATCATGTACAAGAGATTCATGTCTCTTACTGGTTCTCTAACCAAAAGAGTCTAGATTTATCCATCACATGGAAACTAGAAATGAATTTCTTATGATTTATGCTAATTTGATTGTTTGAGTTATCAATAACTTTAGGTATCATTTTATCTTATGCATACCATGTATCACAAGATAAACAAGGCATTGCCACAAAGATCATATCTTTAAGATTGAAACATCTCTTTATTGATTGCCATCATTGTCATACAATATGCAAAAATAAAGTGTTTCTATCTATTGACAAATATGAAATAGCAGTTCTCAACTCTATTTCGTGCCCTTTAGGCTGAAATAAAATGAAAGGTACTCCTATCTATTGCAGCAACACTTGCTCCAATGATGGGTACTCCTTTCTTGGTCCTTTCACAAAGGCCATCACTTCTTTGTGGATATTGCATATCATATATGACATATCCATATCTTGGTATCATATACCTCAGATAAAGAAGTGGTTCATTTCATGATACCTTAGGTGGAGATCTCCATCCCCTCCTTCATCTTCTTTTGTTCTTCCAGATATAGAGGGCAATTCCTTCATACACCCTTTCCCCATCTGTCTTGAGGTTGAAGACGGATTGGGCTGCTGGCTAGCATCAGAACACTTCTTTGCTTTGCCCTTGCCCTTGCCCTTGCCCTTTCCCTTGCCCTTGCCCTTAAGACTTACCTTCCATTGATCTAATCAAAGATTAGGATTATTCTTTCTTCATGTTTGCCTCTACTATCCTCAACATGTCCAACAACTTTGTCAACGCTTGTCAAAGTTGTTCATGTTGTAGTTTATCATGAATTGTATGATTCTCACAACATTTGCAGTATCATACCAATAGACAACTCTTGGCTCAGAGGGAATCCTTCTTAGTCAGGTCTTTCCACATACCCAATCAAATTGAGTGTGTGAATACCTTACTGGATCTCCTTCTGTCATGACATACTAGGACAATGTCTTGGAGACATCAAATGTCTCATGTTGTCTCTGCAACTCATAGTTCAGGGAACACAACATCAAGCACTTCACATCAATGCCATCCTCGGTATGCTTCCATAGGCATACTTTCAGCCATTGGTGTGGTGGGATCGAGTTCATCTGGTTCTGGTATAACTAGGACTTAGAGCTTTTGCTCTTTGATTGAGAACACTTCTCATCGTCCTAACCAATCGTGGAATTATTCCCATTTAATTTGTTGGTCTCAAGGATTGATCACAAATAAAGTGATTATTATTGATTAACCATTTATTGTACAAAAGGAAATATATGCAATTTCAGTCCAAAACTCCTTTTGACTTATTTGATTGATTTGAAAAGTTGATGATATAATTAGGCCTTTAATTAATTATCGCTCCCACTATTTTACTTCAAATTGATAGCCCTCACCATCAATTCGTAAGATTGCAGCGTACAACCTTCTAGTGGGAAAGATCCTAAAATCCTCTAAGTCATGGACCAGCTAGGGCTGTCACCCACAACTTAGATCTCTCAGGTAGGCAACTCTTGCCAATTGCATCATATGCAACTCTTGATGAATGAACATGCGCAACACATTGCCATGAACATTCCTTGCCTCTGGGTTTAGACGCTCTAAGAATCACCAATTAAGTCTAACCCAAAAGCCGACACGGTAAACATGCACCCTGCTTTGGCAGAACCTACATGTCTACCCTTCACACTTCCACAAGATGGACGACGCACCATGCTTTGGCGTAACCTACACTTAGTCAATCGAGATTTTCATGTGTGCCGCTAATGCAAGGCATTTAAGACTTAATATTTTAATGAGGGATTTGGTTTTATATACATATACATATCCAATCACCACAATACATAGTACATATCATATACATGCTATATCCCATAGAAAACATGCAAAACGATAAAAGCGATGATTATGGCCATCCTAATGTGATTCCTCGAGCCAAGAGGAATCACGGTCATCTAGGTCTACATCACATGCAAACTGTACAAGATGAACTCTGTGCTTTGCCTTTCTGGGTTTGATCAACTCATCACATGACTGATCGGCTCGCCATCGGTTCACTTGGTCGTCGTGCTTCTCATGATGGCTGCCACCCGCTCGTCTCTCTCCTCGAATCGGTCATCAACCGATCATCTCACTCCTTAAACCGATCGTCTGTAACGTCAACCAATCAGTTCACGCCTTGAACTGATCGTCTTAGCTGTCGTCAGGATGTCCTCCGTTCTATGACATAACAGGAAATAAAATTCTATCCTATTTAAATTGTAAAAAGAGAAACCTCGAGTTACATTTGAGGGGAGCAAAGGTAGGAAAGAAAATCTCGAATTATCTCGAGTTACATCAGGAATAGGAGAAGGAAGATCGGTGCGCAGACCGAGATGCAAGCAACCACATACAACCATACACATATAGGGTTTATTGGCCAAAACCACGCTATACATCCACCACAAAACTCATTTAAGGGAGACGCGTATCGAGTGCATTCATAATACATATCATATATGTAAATTGGGATTTGTGGATTTAGGATTGGACATGCATAAAGCCAATTTTATTCGCATCGTATGTAATAAATAAAGGCGACAAACCAAAATTGATCATATCGATAATCCCTAAAGTATAGAGCAGTTGACGTGGCTCTGATACCACTGTTGGGTTTTAGGGGAGGCAGAGAAGGCAGCGGAAACCAAAATTTTCTCCTCCCCAAACCCAGAACAAGGAAACGCGTCAACGTCTATACAATAGGAAAGGATGGTTTCTGGAATCATACCTTGTCCTGAGGCTTTCTCGGTGACAATACCTCGTGCCTTGCACGGTCTTCACCTCCTGTCTTGGACGTTGTCTGTGCAGCTCCTGGTCGCACTGGGACTGATAGGATTGAAGGCTGTCCTACTAGTGGCAGAAACCTCCCGCCTCTGAAGTAGTCCAAACGGACCACCTGGAACTCCAATCTCCTTGTCCCATAAGGAATTAGAAGGAGTCGCACCCTCCTGTCAGCGTACTAGTCGCCGACACACTCTCCTACCACCAGTCGCCTTCTACAGTTGTATTTCCCTTGCCGTGCCTCCCTTATCGGGTAGCATTTGCTCAGGCTCTCTCTCGGTTACCAAAACTAGAGAGAACGACAATTTCACAGAGCAACTGGTTGCACTGGGTTGTACTTTGAGATGCCCCCAATACCCCTATACATATAGGAAGGTCATGGGACAAGGTTCTCCATCCCGGGCAATGCGGGACTAAAAGCAGGAGTAGAAGGGTTCGAGATTTTCCACAAAACAACCAACTCACAACCTGAACCGATCGTTTCACAACTGAAATGGTCAGTTGGGGACCTGAGCCGGTCGGTTGACACCTCAACCGATCGGTTGGGACCCATGAAACAGTCGGTTCACATATGAACCGATCGGTTTGTGGTCCTGATCAGTTCCTGATTGACTTTCCATCTTTTGTTTCTAATTGGTATCACATACCAATCCTTGATCCAATCAAATTGGTCAAGTGAAATGAAAGGAAATTTCTCACCAATCCTACTTTCCCAACTTGCTCGGTTGCTTCAGTTGAACTGATCGTTTCAACACTTGAAGCCATCGTTTCACCCTGACCATGAGCCGATCGGCTCACCACATGAGCCGATCGGTTCACCAAGCTCAGACGATCGGTTCATCACATGAGCCGATCAATTGGGAGTGCAGATTGTACAGAATCAGTCAATTTTAGTTTCAATCAATCCGATACTCTAATCAATCTGTCCAACACCTTGAACACTATGATTTTGAGCTATCAATCAATTGAGTGTTTAATTGAACTACTAAACTCCTTTAGCAATCAATCTAAACATTGTTTGTGGACAAAACTCCTCTTCCAGGTTAAATCCTATGTGTGTGACCCTGCAGGTCCTTTTCACGTTGGCAGTGAAAATCCATAACACTTATGACTTCACAAGCAAAGAGCGGTGCCTAGTCACACATCAGTGCTACCCAAGTGAAATAGAAAGTTGGAGAACAACTTTCAATCCTACAATCCGTGAATGGTGTTACAGTGAATGTATAATTCCTTTGTCACTGATATCCTGAATGAACTCGAGGCATGGAACAATCATCCTGTCAACGTTCATTCACTTTCTTGATCTCAGAGTAGATTGGAAGAGATATGTATGACATCAATATCACATACTGATTCACACATGCGTGCGCATGCCTATTTCAATCCTACTCATCAAGTGGCCTTAGACATCAAACTCCCTCAGGAGGGACAAATCCCATATCTATCACTCACCCCTCAAAAGCCCCATGTGTCAAAGCCACCCAGTCATCACCTTTATAACAACCCATGTTTCAGGACTGCGTTTGATGATGTCAAAGTGTGCCCAACGACATGTGTTGAGTGTAGTGATTTCAGGTCAAAGAATCACACTCACCACCATCACTGTGAGTACTGACTGTGACTACCATGTCATGGTTCCATGTGTCAAACTCACGGTCAGTCTGTCCGGTACACTTGTTCTCTAACAAGTACCTATGTGTTTGGTTTGATATCTCTATATCATGACTAATGCGATTCTGTCATCAACCAACACCACAATCTAGTCTTGTGTGTCATTGCTGTCTATCTACCTTCCACAATGACATCCGACTAGGGACATAACAAGAATGTACAAACTCTTAGCATCCGTATGATCTCATCGTTCAGGTCCTCAACCTGAAAGCATACGTCATTGAGTACTGTCATTCTCTAGACATTCAATCTGTTCTATCACTATCTCATATGACTGAACCAGAAATAATTGGAAGCTTGCCTTTAATGTTTATCAAATAAATCTTAATGTATCCCACCAATCATCCCATGGTTGGCTCTCAGGGCATACATACCAACACTAAGCATATGTTTGGAGAATGTAAAGTTTGGAAATAATTGTGGGGATGAGCATAATTGAAGTTGAACCATAGGATATCTTATTCTCTATAGATATGCCCATAAAAGGTCAGGAGTAAGGGAACTATGGGCAATCGCTATTTTTGTGCATATGATCTAGATTAAACAGAAGAAAAGGAGACATGGTGGGAATGATAGTGACATTCTCACCATTTTAGCAAGCTTGAAAGTGAGATCAAATTTAGATACAATACGTATAAGCACAAACTTGGGGGGATTTCTGCTATTGTGTGTAGGAGTTGATAACTTTTGTAAAGGACTAATATGAGACCTAGGTTAGGGAATCTTGTTATTTGAATCTTGGAGTGAAAACCCTAGATCAAATTTTTGTAGGATACATGTCTATGTTTTGATGCATCTTTTTCCCATTTTGGGGTTTGGAAATATATTTACCTATATTACAAAAAGGAATGTTATGCAAAAAATTGTAGAAACATCGAATTTCAGATAAAATAATGAAATATATACAATTTAAGATTATTCCTCTGTTCTATTTGGAAAAAAGTAATTGAATACATGTAAAAATATATTTTCTAAAGGATAATTCAGTTGGGTAATTCATAAAAAAGCTTATACAAAGGAGAATTTATGAGAAAATTGCATTTTTATTCTTATTATAAGGTTTCTTCACAAAAAGTTCCAAACTTGGTAAAATGGTGCGAAAATAATAGATTGCATAGGTAGAAATATGAAGAAATGCAACAAATGTGTGGAATGTGGAATGAACTCCATCATTAGCCAGAGAATTAATATTTATCATAAATTTCTTCTAAGTGAGAAAAGGGGGAGACAATAGTTTGCCCCTCACAAGGCAAGGTTCTAGATAAGAGTGAGAAAAAAGGGGGAGATAATAGTTTTCCCTCACATGGCAAGGCTCTAGATTAGAGTGATAATTGCAGGCTTGAGCCATGTATGCCTGCCATTTTTAATAATGTAAGGGCCAAAAGGCTGGACTCATAAAGGATGTTCTGACAAACCTTGTGGAGGGGCAAAAGCATGAATGCTATATTTTTATTCTAAGGATGAATTAATAAAACAACCATTCATAAAAAAGATAATATTCAGTATGAATGATTTCCCCAGAGTAAGGGTAGCCACCGACCAAGGAACTTACCTATATCAAACCAATCATTCATTCCCCAAAAGTGCCGATGAGCCATTTGAGGTTTATCGGCCATAAAAGTGACTCCCATCATTGCTCTGGTTCTTAAATTAGTACATTTTTGATTCTATCACTAACTCATGCCTTGGTGAGAAAAAAGTGGATGTGAAAAAAATAGGGAGGGTTGGTGGTATATCAAAAGATTAAAATCAAGAGTCGATATTATGGAAAATCATGGCAACTGTTAACTACAAATATATGCCCAAGAAAGATTTATCATCTCTTTGAATTCTACACATGTTCACTTATTTTTTCTTTTTAGAGTGGACTAGTTCAGGGTTAGGACCAAAAACCTTAAAAAGGCAATATCTAGGATAGGGCTTTAATTGTTCCATACTGGTAGTTGAGTGTCATACAAGTTCCCATATTTAAGCTAACCTTCTAACCAATGACTATATTGGTCAACTATCTGCCCTCATGGACAATTGGTAATCTGTCCAAACAAGCTGAGACATGGTATTAGGTGATCATCCAGTAGAAAGGTGGTCTCCAGGATGTGTTTCTGCACTGATTAATCATTTGTCCCTTGGAGTGTCGATGAATGATTACCCTCGACTCTATATTTATCTACCTAATTTAAGTGTGGTTAACAATATTGGAGATTTTGACTTTGGTGTTCAAATCATGATTCAAAATCATAAAAGGTTTAAAAATGTGAGTAACTATTTGGTTTGTTTTTAAGTGATGATCCAAGATTGTCAAAAGATTTGAAAAAGGAGGCCCAATTACTTTAGTTTTAGGTCATGATCTAGGACTACCAAAAAGATTTGAAAATGAAACCATAGTTAGTTTAGTTCTAGGTCATGGGCCAGGATTGTCAGTGATATGAATATGAAAATAGGGTAATAGCCGTACTTAAGGTCATTGGTGGGACCACCAAAAGATTTAAGAATTTGTAATACGAATTTGGTGCAGTTTTAGATCATGATCCATGACCTAAAGTAGTTGTAAAAGTTGTGTGAGGTGTTGGTTCAGTTTTAGGTCATGATTCAAGACCACATAAAAACAAGTGTAAGTGGAGCGATGATCCATTTTTAGGTCATAGTCTAGGAACATATAGATATGGAAGTGATAGAGAAGTAAATGTTGGTGAATACATTCACAGAGTATAGCAGTGAAAATAAAAATTTATCTATCCATATTCCCCAGTACAAGAAGATCAAGTCAACTACTATGAAATAGGAAGGATGGTTTTAGAGAGTTATACCTGGTCCTAGAGCAAGTCCAATAACAAAACTCACTTCTTTATAACTTCTAATAAGTTTCTCTTGGACAATGGTTGTGCAACTCCTGGTATTCACCACGAACAACATTTGTGCAACCTCTACAGTGACTCCTGTGGCCTTGCCACAAACTACAGGTTGACGTTTTGGCGCGATCCCGCTAGTGGCTTGCAACGAGTGCAATCCACGAGGTCGGGAGGCACGGGATGAGATGGGATCTTTAGCTTTCAAAATTTGTAAGGTCCCGGGCTAACTACCTACTTCTACTAAGACAATATACCCGCAAGCGCACGGGGTCTTGTCGTAGTACAGGTAAGGCGGTAAGTACGGGGTCGAACCTCGGAGATAGAGGGGGCACTAGAGTTAGAGAGGGTGAGCTATGTTCCTAGTGCGGAGAGTAGGGTTTTTAGGGTTTGAAGGTTTGTTTGGTTGATTAAGCTAAACGAGCAAATAAGAAACGCAAGATGAAACTAAGTTATCAAACAACTAAATTAGCAAATTAAGTTAACAAACTATCTAAACAAGAGCAAGAGCGAACTATGCTAGACTAAACAGGCAACTGGCAATTAAGAAACTACACTAAGCACTAATAAGAGCAAAGGCCTAGATTAACACTAGCGAGCAAAACTAGGCAAAAGACTACACTAACTAAAGCAATTGAACTAAGCTAGCATTAACAAGCAAAGCAGGTAATTGGGGTTTTAAACAATTAGATGAGGGAGGTGGGCCGTTTGGGAATGTGACCTTAACATTAGTTGGGGGAAATCACCATAATAAGCAATTAGCATATCTCATTCTAGATTACCAAACCAAACAACGAGGTAGGTGCTATGAGAATTTACCCTAAGCTACTAATTGGAGAACTAGGGCTAGGTGTAATTCTCATAGGACATACCAAGTCTAGGTCTCTAGGATAAGTGGTATTAGTAAATTGAGGACCAAGGGTGAGGATGGGAGTAGAGATGAGGATATTTGACCTCATGCCACTAGCCACCTCAGCCTTTAGGAAATCCTACGCAATTGAGCTAATCACACTTATACTAGTCACTTAGAACTCACATTTGTATGTAGGAAGGAGGTGATTATGTAGGAAGATAGGGGGCTAGCTAGGGATCCGAATTAGGGACCTAGGAGCCAATCCTATGATAGCTACATAGAGACCAAAACATCCTAGGGACAAATGTTTTCAAACACCACAAGGCAAGCAATTAATGTAATTAAACAACAACCACAAGCACAAGTAATGGGAAATGAGATAAAAGCAAAGGCAATCATCATAGAAATGAAATATGTTCATTACAAATTATATTCCCCCAACATGGTATCAAAGTCACATTTTTGTCCCAAACAGCCCACCCAAGGGAGCTTAGCTACACATAATCAAACTAGGAACAAAAGAAAGGGGTAGAAGAAGGGAAAACGCCATGAAGCTCGATGTAGTTGACTCCTTCTTCACCTCCAAGCAGCTGCGGCCGTCCTCACTCCTCCAATGATGCAAAGGTGCATGAAAATGGTGGGGATTATGGATAGAAACCTAGAGAAACTAGGTTTCTATGGTGGAAATGAGTGGAAAGTGGATGGAAATGGGGTAGATTGCAAGGAAATGGATGGAATGGAGCAATGGAAGCAAAAGAGTTGCTAGGGTGCGGCTAGGGGTGCTCTAGAGGTGCCTTTTTTTGAGCCCTAGAAGCATCTATTGCTTATATAGGAGCTAGGGTTAAGTGGGGGTAGAATGGGAAAATCAGTGGAAAAATGTATAGGGTAGGTGGTCACCACGGTCGTGGTGAGTGTGCCACGGCCGTGGTGGGGGTAGTGGTGGACGACCGTGGGGTGGTGAACACGGTCGTGGGGTGAGGGTGGTGGTGAGAAAACAAAGTAGGGTGGTGGCCACGGCCGTGGCGGGGTGCCACGGTCGTGGTGGGTTGGGTGCACCACGGCCGTGTTGGGTAACACGGCCGTTTTGGAGGAGTCAGGCTGACCGTGGGGAGGGACCACGGGCGTTTTGCTCGTCATTGGCCACGGTCGTGGCCGGGTGGCCACGGTCGTGGGCGAACTCTAAATTCTCCTGTTGCGACGTGTTGAGCTTTGGCAATAAAGCCACGACCGTGGCCTTGGAACCACGGCCGTGTTCTCTTCTCTTGACCACGACCGTGCTGATGGCCACGGTCGTGTTGCCTTCATTGGCCACGGTCGTGGCTGGGTGGCCACGGTCGTGGGCGAACTATGGATTCTCCTGTTGCATCATGTTGGATTTGCACAATAAAGCCACGACCGTGGCCTTGGGGCCACGACCGTGGTGAGGCTCGACTTCTTTAATTCTCTTCTAACTTTGTCAATTTCGGATGTCTTTGCTCGGGGATGAGTCTTGGCTACTGGAGATAGGTTAAGGGAGACTTTGGGGCCTTATTTGGGTCCCTCTCTCCCCCTCGTCCATCTAGGCAAGGTCCAAGTACCTGAAAAATAGTGCAAAGAACATCCATAAGCGTATTTGCCATGATAATCATATTGGGGGAAATAACATGTAAATCTAATGCATTTGAATGTAATAAAGGCACAAAATGACATGAGATACAGCCCTAGAATAGGGTTGGATCACCACCCCAAACTTGAAACATACTTGTCCTCAAGTATGCTCCAACTCAATCTCTTTTCTCTTTTTCTCAAACAAAAGATATGACAAAAACAACATGATGGGTGAAAAATGATAAATGGGATCAACGGTGACTAGGTACATGCAAATCACTTCCCTCCTCTTCTACTTTCACAAACCAACTATGAAGGGAGCACTGAGCACAAGAACTTCACATATAATGCATGGATTGCACAAGTTATCAATACCTCATCCATAAGGTTCCGGGTAGACCGTTTCATGATGATGTTAATCGCTGATGACTAGGAGTGTCGTTTCACCTTCATGCCTTCAACCTTATGCTTCAAGTTATGCCAACTGACCCACATGGCTGCGGAAAAGGGATAAAGTGAGCTAGGTTTGAAGTTTCCTAGCTCAATGGGTGTAAAAGAAGAAGAAAGGGTTGCGGTAAGCTTTGGAGCGCTTTTACACACTCTTCTTTTCTTTATTTGAATGCTCTTAAACAGGAGCATCCTTTTATTTTCTTTTTGTTTTTCTTTTTTTTTTTCTTTTTCTTTGCCCTTGGTGTAGGTAGGGCACAGGGTGGATAGAGTGAAGCGGGGAGATAGAGATGTGGTCACCCCAAACTTTTGGAGGTGGCCACGGCTAATGTGTGCACTTTTGGCATCCTTTTATGAGGCGGAGAGGTATGAAGATGATGAAAGAGTGGTCGGGTCAAAAAAGGGGGGTCACTTGGCATAATCTTCCACATAAGGTCTCCTGCATGAAAACTAGTCCGACACTTCACCATAGATATCACATCACATGAATGAACCAAATGAAATCCATATATCAATCAAGTAACTCCACAAACATTAAACGTTCTATGCTTGCTCGGATCATAATTCAAACAAACCAACACATTCCCAAGGGAGGTGACGAGCATGTAAGAAGTCACTCGTTGATACCACATAGCATTTTATCATAGCATATTATCTTGTTTTTTTGTCAAAGATAAGCAATTTCATTCAAAATGGTGAAGATTGAGTCAAAACACGCTTTTTGGACAAGGACTATCAAATCTGGGCAAAAATGGCCAAAAATGTGTCACATTGTACTAAACCACATTCAAACACTATTTTAGGTAAAAAGCAAGTAAATCCTAGCTAAAGCATACAAAAATTAGCAAAAATCTACATGAGATGCAATGCATGATATGGGAAAGCAAGGCAAGTAAAATTTTGAAAAATTACTCAAAAATGCATGAAATTAAACTACATGACAGGCAACACAGCAATGAACAAAACAAAAACAGCAATCTAAAACAAAATAGCCAGGTGAAACAAAATGACAGAATGAGGGAAAGGGTGGTGCATACCGCCCTACCCACCCCAAACTTTAGAATCGTGCTGTCCTCAGCATGAAACTACAGCTTAGGGTAGATAGGGGAAGACTCAAGGCTGTGGTGGCTGGTCCGGCATTTGAGGAGGATCTGGAGGAGGAGCTGAGTCTGGTGCCGAGCTGGAAGGAGGATGCTGATAGTAGTGCCCCCAGTAGTCATCCTGGGGTGGAGGATATGCCTGTGGATGTCCAGCTATACCACCCCAAAAGTCTGCACCCCATTCGGGGTTTCGTGCTGCTTGGGCATGCTGGTATTGGTACAAGTGGTTGATCTGGTAGTGCATCTGCTGTTGATCTTGCCACATGTACTGCTGGACAAGCTGCATGTCACCTTGAGTCTTTTGGATGTTCTCGAGGTGTGCCTGGATGGTGGCCATGTCGTAGGCGTTCCCCGCGGGTGGCTGCAGCTGGGATGTTCCCTCATCCCTCCTTCTTGTTCTTCGGGGCTGCCGTTCTTCTTCTGCTTCATGCTCCTGCCCTTGCACATTAGATTCAGCAACATCTTCATGTGCGGCAGTGGCTTCCCTTACATAAGTCTCTCTCGGGTGGTCTAGCTGCCATGCCCTCAAATTCTCCCTCATCCTGTTGCCAGGTCCAAATGTGGATAATAGAGGCTTTGCATGATATGGCAGCTCAAGCTCAAAATCCTGCACACTAGTGGCCAAATAGATCATTCTTTTGTTCTTTATCTTTATTGTGTGCGAACGCGTCAGATAATTGAGGTCAACGAACTCTGCCCCAATCGCGCCTTGTGCCTCCGAGAGATCGTATCCCAGCGCTAGTGCAATCGAAGTCACAAATCCACCCATAACAAAAGGCTTTGAACTCTTATAAGGTATGGATTTCATATGATCTATCAAAAGGACTCCGAGGTCGACATATCTCTTGTATTGCATACTGATCAAGACAAGCATATCCTTTTGAGAAATGCTGCCCTGGTTGTCGTATCTGCCCACAATCGTATTTGCTAGGACCTTTTGCACGTAGCGCATCTGCGGGTTACTGATAGCTGCAGTCTTTGATCTACCCGCGTTGTAGTCCTCCCTGCCCGTGTAGGCCTGCCAATAATACCCATAGTCAAAACTGACCTCTCTTTCTAATAGGCCGTCGTCAAATTTGATAGCTTCTTCAGGACTCGGGGCGAAGATGGCATTCAACTCAGTGGAAGTGAGGGTGTGCATGTTGCCCATTATGGCAAATCTGAGTGCATCACAACCCCTCACTTTTGTCTTCTCCAGAGTGGCAAAGAATTCTTGTGTTATAGCAGGATATGTAGGTTGGGGTGTGAAAAGAATGTTCCACAACCCAATCTTCTTTAAGTTCTTTTCCACTGCCTCCTTGATTCCAAGTTCTTCAATTGTCTTCTCGCAGCCGTACCTGGAGGCGACGACTCGCCTTGTCAAGCACTCGGGGTAAATAAGAGGAGTTTTCTTTTGCCTGTGTCCTCTACCATAGGACACTCCCTCCTGTGCTTTTCCCAGGGTCTTCTCTCTGTCCACCTCCAAGTGTGCCAGAATATCATCCTCTTCGGACAAGAGTTCCATCTCTTCCTCCTCGCTATCATGCTCTTCCTCCATTGCATAAGATTGCGACCCCGAACTGGTATCAAAATTGTACCAGTGGGCCGACTGCTCCTCATTATGTTGCAATTGCCGTGAGTGTTGCGGCTGCACCTCACGTCTCACCGCCGTGCTGGATGTTGAGTGGCGGGGTGGTGCGGGCTTTGGAGGCAATCTGGATGAGGACGGCGCTGCTTTGGATCGCTGGTTTCTTTTTGCGGCTGCCGGCTCGATCTCATCTATGAGGTGGTCCAAGTCGACCCCCATAGACTCCTCTTCTTCCTCGTCCTCCCCCTCGTAGGTGGCGTCTGTGATGTGGTGGCTGTCAGATGAGCGGGAGTGTGATCCGCTCACCGATTGCGACCGGCGGAGGGAATGGTGGGCGGAAGTGGTAGGTGATGGGGTGTGGGATGGGACGGATACATCGGAGGAGGCATTTTTAGAGCGCCGTTTCCCTCCGGTGAGGATATTGGTCCCCTTTGTGATAGCTTTTCCAATCTTCTTCATTGCGGGAAATGGAGGTGGATGTGGTGATTTTCAGATTTTTATGGGAGAGGTGTTGTGGATGTGGTTTTGTGGGTGGAATGGAAGGATAGTGATGTACGGATTGTGGTTATATGGTTAGTGGTGGATTTGGGCGAAAATGGAGGGGTTTTTGTGGAGGTTTTGTGTGGAGAGGTTGCTGGGCGGAATGGAGATGGGAAAGGAAATGGAGGTGTGATTGGGAGAGATTGGATGGTGGGAATGGGAGTGGGAAGGATGGGGAACGATTTGGGATTGATTGGGGATCAAATGGAGGTGGATTTGGGGGTTAGGGATGACCCACGGGGGAGCTCCAGGTCGTCTGCGGCCGCCACGGTCGTTTTCTGGAGGTGGGAGATGAAAGAATGAAGAGGGGGGTCGTGTTTGGACGTTCAAAAGATATATTTTTTTCTTGAACCGGGTTCGGCCACGGTCGTGGCAGAGGGCCACGGTCGTGGCCAAGGTTGGGTAGCACGGCCGTGGCGGGTGCCACGGTCGTGTTGTCGATGAAGAAAACCCAGGCCTGACCTCGCCACGGTCGTGGTGACACGCCACGGTCGTGGCACTGTCCTTACGCCACGGTCGTGGTTGCCTTGCCACGGTCGTGGCCGATCTTCGAAACAACCTGTAACTTTGGCCAATTTGGTGCTTTAATTCCCACGGTCGTGGGAGTTGTCCACGGTCGTGGTTAGCAGCATGCGCCACGGTCGTGGTCGACTTACCACGGCCGTGGTGGATTGTCTTTTCAATTTTTAAACTCAGAAACTTGATCTTTCGGCTTGATTTGTTCTTATTGCCACAGATTTGAATTAACGGCCTTGACTTACTTCCACAACCTCTCCCTCTACTGTCTAACACCTGCGCATCATCAAAATTCAAACAAAAACTGTAAAGCACGAGTGTGCGTGTGTGTATTCGTGTAAAACAAAACGAAAGTATCAAAAGAAGGGTTCGAGAATCTCAAACCGCGTGGGTTGCCTCCCACTAGCGCTAAATTTTACGCCTTCAGCCGGGCTTGTTGCTCTTTTTCATCATGTGTTGACACCCACGGTGCCCTCCTTCTCTTCTATAGTGATCCTGTCGAGCGCTCTGACTACATGTGCTTCGTCCCAAGGAGTGTACATGGAATAGAAGTATGGGCTCGATCTCCACAGCTCCAGAGGGTCACGATAGCACAAACTCTCACCGAAGTCTTCATTGGCCAGCTCGTCTCTCTCCTCCTTGGTGAACATGAAGAAGTCAAACTTTTTCCTCTTGTACGTAACTGTCAGCGTGCCCTTGCGGATGTTGATTTCTGCGCATGCGGAGGATAGGAAGGGCCTACCTAATATAAGGTACTCTTCTCCATCAATCGGTGAGGTATCCACTATCAAGAAATCGGTCACATAGGAAATGTTCACCCTTTCATCCATCGACACTATTGTGTTCTGCATGATTCCCAAGGGTCTCCGCTTGGTTCCGTCACCCAAGATAATGGCACACTCCACTGGTTTCATTTTGTTTAGGCCAAGCCGTAGGTACATGCTCCATGGCATGAGGCTTGTCCCTGCACCTAAGTCGATGAGAGCGTGCTGGACGGGTTGTGTGCCAATGAAGCAAGAAATCAGAGGTACTCCCGGATCACCTCTCTTTTCTGGGAAGCCATTGTCATAGATGAAGTTCACAGATTTTGAGGCAACAATCTCCTCGGTCGGCAGTAGCACTAACCTTTTTCTTCCCATGCATATGTCCTTCATCAATGATAAGAGTGATGTAATTCTCATTGTTCCCCGCTTCAAGTTTCCTAGGAGCTTCATGCCATTTCTGTCCCTTTTTTGGAGAGTCCAACCTTCATGGGATTGCTTTCCGTCTTCCTCAACTATCTCCACTGTACTTGCTGGGACTTGCGGAGGGGTGATGGTGACGCTCGTCTCATGTAAAGGTCTTGGCTCCCATAAGGATATGGCTTCAAGCGCCGCTATGTCCATGGTGTGTGAAACAGTAGACGTGACACCGTCACCAACCGCTGGCTGAGCTATACCTATTGCAATTTTTGTATCTCCTAGTATGGGTGGAACCAATGAGAGTGCCTCCACATTCGCGTCGGGTGCAGTAGCGATCCGGGTGCAGTTAGCATTCCTTAGTGGTGCTTGGGCGGCCATTTCTTCAGAGTGTCTTTTATCTTTGATAGATCCCTCAAGTATCGGGACTTTGCTTCCAACCTCTTTCACTTTCTTTTCCCTTTTTCCAAAACCTTGAGCAGTTTCTTCACCCCACATGATAGTGATCATACTCACTTGCTCATGTGAAGAAGGGGGAGCTTGTGAGGATGGAGGTGGTGGCGGTCTTTGTTGGGGAGGATTAGGATTTTGGAGTATGCAAGTTGGTTGTGGTGGAGGTGGAGGTTGGTAAGTATGTGGAGGTGGTGGTGGGTATTGGTAGTTTGGCGGGGGTTGGTGAGATGGCGGAGCATATGGGTGTGGTGGTCCTTGATATTGTGGAAGTGAGGTTGCTTGGCCACGTGGTGGAATGTATGCGGCTTGGGTGGTGTTCACATAACTACCATCGCTGTTAGGATTGGTTATAGGTTGAGATGGTAGTCTCCCCTCTTCACGACGAGCAAGTGAAATAGAAATTTGATCGAGCCTTTGCTCAAGACGGCTGATGTTTTGTCCTTGAGAAGATACCTCTCTCTTCACCTCATCTAGATTCCTCAATCTTCCAAGTACTTCCTCTTCGAACTTTGAATAGTAGCGTGGCTTCTGCTGTCCCTGCCCTTGTCCATCTTCATTATGTTGTTTCCACGAGAAATTTGGATGGTTCCTCCACTCGGGAGTGTAGGATTGGGACATCGGGCCCTGGTTGTTGCGGCCACCAAAGGAATGTAAGGCGTTAACTTCCTCATCGACAGTCTCCACGGCCATTGCGGGTTGACTAGAAGAGCCACCCACTTGATTCTTCATCATTTGCATCATATCTGCCATCATTTTCATCATGTCGGGGTTGGCGGTGTTGCGTGCGGGAGCCACGGAGGAGGGTGGGGAGGTGTAGTCCCGGACGCAATGCCCCCCTTTTGTGGAAGCTCGGTGGCGAGAGTTCTCGGCTAGATGCTCGAACAGTGGCCATGAGTCCTCGGGTGGCTTGGCCATGAACGTGCCCCCACAAGAAGAATCGACGTTGTTTTGACTCTGCTCCTCGAGCCCAGTGTAAAAGGCCTGCACTAGCTGCCAGAGAGGGACCTCATGATGAGGGCAGTCGCGAAGTAGCTTCTGGAACCGCTCCCATGCCTCATGGAAGGGTTCGTTCTCTTTTTGGGCGAACGACGTGATGCACCTCCTCATGTAGGATAGCTTGGCTATGGGAAAGAACTTCTTGAGAAACTCGTTCTTCACCTCATTCCAAGTGACGAGCTCTGGCCTCGAGACGTACCATTCCTTGGCTTTCTCCTTGAGGGAGAAAGGGAAGAGAGTCCTCCGGATTGAGTCGTCGGTGGCAGCAGGAGTGCGGAAGGTAGAGCATGTCTCCAAGAATGCATCTATATGGTGATAGGGGTTCTCGTTCTCCATACCATAGTACGTGGGGAGAAGTCCCAAGAGTGCCGGTGGGATGGAAAACTGCTGCCCGGGCATCTGATCAACTAGCGTGGCGATGGGGGAATTGTAGTTCCCCGGTGTGAAATATTCATGAAGAGGGCGGTGCGGCGGTGGAACATCTGGTGGTGGTTCGTTGTCGGCCATCTCGGTCCTTCGGTGTAGATTGCGGCGCGCTTGACGTCTACTTCTCCCAATCTCGGGGTCGTAAACCACCAAGTCGGTGCAAGTCGAACGCGTGCTGCGCATGCGCAGCTGTCACCTGCGCAAAGCACAAACAAACAACAAGGAACCAAGTTAGCACACCAATATGCAAAAGTAAGACAAAGAATAAACAATAGCAATGGTGAGGGCACAAGGAAAGGCTAAGCTACACTATCTAACTAGGCCGAGCGCCTCTATCCCCGGCAACGGCGCCAGAAAGCTTGGCGCGATCCCGCTAGTGGCTTGCAACGAGTGCAATCCACGAGGTCGGGAGGCACGGGATGAGATGGGATCTTTAGCTTTCAAAATTTGTAAGGTCCCGGGCTAACTACCTACTTCTACTAAGACAATATACCCGCAAGCGCACGGGGTCTTGTCGTAGTACAGGTAAGGCGGTAAGTACGGGGTCGAACCTCGGAGATAGAGGGGGCACTAGAGTTAGAGAGGGTGAGCTATGTTCCTAGTGCGGAGAGTAGGGTTTTTAGGGTTTGAAGGTTTGTTTGGTTGATTAAGCTAAATGAGCAAATAAGAAACGCAAGATGAAACTAAGTTATCAAACAACTAAATTAGCAAATTAAGTTAACAAACTATCTAAACAAGAGCAAGAGCGAACTATGCTAGACTAAACAGGCAACTGGCAATTAAGAAACTACACTAAGCACTAATAAGAGCAAAGGCCTAGATTAACACTAGCGAGCAAAACTAGGCAAAAGACTACACTAACTAAAGCAATTGAACTAAGCTAGCATTAACAAGCAAAGCAGGTAATTGGGGTTTTAAACAATTAGATGAGGGAGGTGGGCCGTTTGGGAATGTGACCTTAACATTAGTTGGGGGAAATCACCATAATAAGCAATTAGCATATCTCATTCTAGATTACCAAACCAAACAATGAGGTAGGTGCTATGAGAATTTACCCTAAGCTACTAATTGGAGAACTAGGGCTAGGTGTAATTCTCATAGGACATACCAAGTCTAGGTCTCTAGGATAAGTGGTATTAGTCAATTGAGGACCAAGGGTGAGGATGGGAGTAGAGATGAGGATATTTGACCTCATGCCACTAGCCACCTCAGCCTTTAGGAAATCCTACGCAATTGAGCTAATCACACTTATACTAGTCACTTAGAACTCACATTTGTATGTAGGAAGGAGGTGATTATGTAGGAAGATAGGGGGCTAGCTAGGGATCCGAATTAGGGACCTAGGAGCCAATCCTATGATAGCTACATAGAGACCAAAACATCCTAGGGACAAATGTTTTCAAACACCACAAGGCAAGCAATTAATGTAATTAAACAACAACCACAAGCACAAGTAATGGGAAATGAGATAAAAGCAAAGGCAATCATCATAGAAATGAAATATGTTCATTACAAATTATATTCCCCCAACATGGTATCAAAGTCACATTTTTGTCCCAAACAGCCCACCCAAGGGAGCTTAGCTACACATAATCAAACTAGGAACAAAAGAAAGGGGTAGAAGAAGGGAAAACGCCATGAAGCTCGATGTAGTTGACTCCTTCTTCACCTCCAAGCAGCTGCGGCCGTCCTCACTCCTCCAATGATGCAAAGGTGCATGAAAATGGTGGGGATTATGGATAGAAACCTAGAGAAACTAGGTTTCTATGGTGGAAATGAGTGGAAAGTGGATGGAAATGGGGTAGATTGCAAGGAAATGGATGGAATGGAGCAATGGAAGCAAAAGAGTTGCTAGGGTGCGGCTAGGGGTGCTCTAGAGGTGCCTTTTTTTTAGCCCTAGAAGCATCTATTGCTTATATAGGAGCTAGGGTTAAGTGGGGGTAGAATGGGAAAATTAGTGGAAAAATGTATAGGGTAGGTGGTCACCACGGTCGTGGTGAGTGTGCCACGGCCGTGGTGGGGGTAGTGGTGGACGACCGTGGGGTGGTGAACACGGTCGTGGGGTGAGGGTGGTGGTGAGAAAACAAAGTAGGGTGGTGGCCACGGCCGTGGCGGGGTGCCACGGTCGTGGTGGGTTGGGTGCACCACGGCCGTGTTGGGTAACATGGCCGTTTTGGAGGAGTCAGGCTGACCGTGGGGAGGGACCACAGGCGTTTTGCTCGTCATTGGCCACGGTCGTGGCCGGGTGGCCACGGTCGTGGGCGAACTCTAAATTCTCCTGTTGCGACCTGTTGAGCTTTGGCAATAAAGCCACGACCGTGGCCTTGGAACCACGGCCGTGTTCTCTTCTCTTGACCACGACCGTGCTGATGGCCACGGTCGTGTTGCCTTCATTGGCCACGGTCGTGGCTGGGTGGCCACGGTCGTGGGCGAACTATGGATTCTCCTGTTGCATCATGTTGGATTTGCACAATAAAGCCACGACCGTGGCCTTGGGGCCACGACCGTGGTGAGGCTCGACTTCTTTAATTCTCTTCTAACTTTGTCAATTTCGGATGTCTTTGCTCAGGGATGAGTCTTGGCTACTGGAGATAGGTTAAGGGAGACTTTGGGGCCTTATTTGGGTCCCTCTCTCCCCCTCGTCCATCTAGGCAAGGTCCAAGTACCTGAAAAATAGTGCAAAGAACATCCATAAGCGTATTTGCCATGATAATCATATTGGGGGAAATAACGTGTAAATCTAATGCATTTGAATGTAATAAAGGCACAAAATGACATGAGATACAACCCTAGAATAGGGTTGGATCACGTTTCTCTCTGAGTAGCAACCAAAGGACTCCTACCTCTAGTGTAGTCCACATGGACCAACTAGAACTCCTGTCATTCAGAAAGAACAAAAAAGAAGGAGTTGTCCTCCCTGTTGGTGTACTAGTCACCAACCTACTCTCCTATAATAACAACTTCTCAATTGTTCTCTCCCATTGGCTATCCCTCCTTTTTAGGTAGGACTTGCCCGAGCTCTCTTGGCTATCACAACTAGAGAGGACAACAGTTGTCAAAGAAACTGATTCTCAATTGTCTATGTTGTGTTGTACTCTGGGAAGCCCCCACTATCCCTCTATTTATAGTAGAGGCCAGGGTCAAGGATCCCAATTGCTATCTGATGCGGGATTAATGTGCGGGAGTGGAAAGGACCAGAATATTTTGAATTTTAGCAACCTATAACATCCGAAACGATCATTTCACACACTCAGACGGTCATCTGGTGCATGAGATGATTTTCTCGCACTGCCAAGTGGACATTTGGTAGTTCCCAATCTGAAACGAATTTAGCTATTTCAAATCAATTAATATCTCATATTAATTTCTTTGTTCCTCAAGTAAAGAAGAACTAAAAATATTCAGGAACCATCCCAAACCTTCATTCGACCCAACCGGGCCGTCTCACCCAAGAGAGATGCCTATCTCACTCACCCAACGGCTGTCTGGTGAGTTGATTTGAGCCGGTTGGTTCAATCATATTGAACCGTCTATTTCAAGGGCAGAACTAAGCCAAATCGATCTCCAGTCATCCTAACCCCAAAACAGTCGTCTCAACTACTTGAGATGCCTGTCTGGCTGCCCAAATGGCCACCTCACTTAGTGAGATGGTCATTTGGCAGACCTGGTCAGCCAATCAAGCAATCAGTTGCATGAATTGAATACTTAAACACTTTAGTAATCAATCCAATTGTCTCTCAAGATCAAACTCCTCTTTTAGATGAGTTCCTATGTGTGTGACCCTATAGGTCCCATATCACATTGGTAGTAAATGTCCATAACTAGCTTATGACATCACAAGCAAAGAGTGGTGCCTAATCGCACATCAGTGCTACCCAAGTGAAATGAAAAGTTGGAGAACAACTTCAACCTGCAATCTGTAAGGTGTTGCAGTGATTATATAATTCCTTTATCTATGATATCTAGGATGAACTTGAGGCATGGTTGGTCATTCTATCAACATTCAATCCATGTTTTGTGAACCAAGAGCAGACTGTATGAGATAATATGCCCTCAATATCATATATTCATTCACATGTGCATGCATATCCATTTCTCAGTCTCACTAATCAAGTGGCTAGGATATCATACTCCAGTAGGAGGGACAAACCCCATATCTATCACTCACAGTCTATCCCCATGTGTCAAGGTCACCCAATCATCACCTTTATAACAACTCATGTTTTAGGATTGCGTTTGATGATGTCAAAGCATACCCAATGACATGTGACAAGTGTAGTGATTTTAGGTCTAAGAATCACAATCACCATCTTCACTATGAGAGATGAATCTGACCACAAAACCATGTGTCACTCTCAAGATGGGTCTGTCCAATACACTATTCTCTAACATGTATCTGTGTGCTTGGTTTCATATTTCCATATAATGACTAATGAGATTTAGTCATCAACCAACTCACACTCTTATCTTATGTGTTATTATTGTCTATCAACCTTCCACAATAACAACCGATCATGGACATAATGAGACTATGTATATATACTCTTAACATCTGTATGATCTCATCACAAGGGTAGGAACTTGACAAGATACGTCATTGAGTAATATAATTCTCTAGACATTCACTCGATATCCTCATTATCTCATAACCGAGTGAAATAGATGAATTGGAAGCTTGCCTTTTATATATGTTATTAATAATCAAATCCTTTTAGGTAATTATGCTATGTAAATCATCATCTGATTGGCTCTATGGGCATAGCTTACCAACAGTAATGTCCTAGTTCTAGGTTGTGGTCTTGGACCGTAAAAAAAGTTTCAAAAATAAAAGCATGATTCGTCCAATTTTAGTTCATGAGCCATGACCTTAGAAAGGTTTAAAAACAAAGTCATAGTTGGTTTAGTTTAGTCATGAGAAGGACTGTGGGGATCAAAGTTTGATCAAAGGACCACTTCTCCTATCAAATATCAAAGTTTTAAGATTTTATGCCAAGCTTTGGAATACTAAGTTTTTTGTTAATAAAATTTCCAATTTTTTTTTTGCAATTTTGATTTTCTATTTGTTATTTAATGATTTTTAGAAGGATCTAGAAATTCTGTCGAAAATTTATGGACATTATTATAATTTTTTCAAATGTTTTTGTTTTAAAAATAGGGGAATGAGAGGGAGGGGTCAAACACCCTTCTTATGTCACCCTTTTGCGTCTAGCAACAACGACGATAACTTGCTCAGATGATTAGAGGAAACAATGAAGAGAGAGCCAACAGATTGCACTAATCAACCAACCCTGGACCAATAGATCCTAGTGTTTCTCTAGCTCTCTTTGGAAACCTTATGGAAGGTGTCCCTACGACAGTGGAAAAGCTTCAAATCACCCCTTACAATAATGTTTTTGTTTAGGTTATAGATACATTAATATCTGAGGAGGTATAGCTTTTATTGTTGCACTTTAGTTTGGAAATTTTGGCCCTCGGTGGTGAAATTCATATTTTGGTCGCACGTTCTTGAGGTTGAAGATTCCCAAATTAACTAGAATTTTGGTTTGCAATTTGACTGATTTTGCTATTTTATTATTTTCTTGGTCATCCAATGTCATATTGAGCCAACTCTAGTTGTTTTGGAAGGCTTATGCCATCACCATCATGATATTACAGATGAAAGCTCATAACTAGTGCTAGGAGGAGCATATAATAGATGAGCAATATTCAAGTGATGATGTTAGGATTGAGGCTTACCCATGATATGCACTATATCTTCATATGTAGAATTCATATATGAATATGAAGATTCTGATCTACATTTCTCTAGGCATGTATCATGGAAGTATGGTCAATATCATGGTAGATCTTCTCCTAGATGAGAGGTTCATGTTTCATCTAGGCATGATGGATGAACCTACACAATGAGGTATGACTTGGAGTCTTTTCTCAATGTTATTTTCTTTTTGTTTGCCAAGCTTGAATTAGACTATCACCTGTGGCAATGTTTTTTTTGCTTATTCTTGTGCTTCATCCTTTTAGGGTCTTGGATTTACAAATGTGTATTTGTGGACCCGTTAGATTGAGCTAGGAATGTTGTAAGATGGTTTAGTTGCTGAAGAACTAGATTTGCTTAAGGGAACTGACTTTGGTAACATTTGTTAGTATGAGAGATTTGATAGGCTCGATTGAGCACTTCTACCCAAAGACTAGAACTTTTCTTTTACTTTTGGTTATCTAGCCATAACCCTTAGTGAATTTGTAGGGTCAAACTTCATTTTTTTCCTGATCTCATCAAGAATCTTGTGAATGTCCTAAGATTTACCCTTAGGTTTACAAACCTAGTAGGATCAACATTTAGGATTTTACATAGTCTGACTTCTTTCTAGATTATTCCTGGTATGGGTGCAAACTTGATCTGCACTTAAAATAAGGCAGAATGTGTCTGGTGGGGCCCACATTGGACATGCATCACATAAGTACATATCAGATTTGCACCCAAATTTGTAGGGTTAGATTAGTGATATTCTACATCTCACCTACAACATAGAGACTTACAAGTTTTTCCCATTAGGGTCCAAGACCCATTATGGGTCAAAATTTAGGGTTTTACCCAGTCTAATGTGGTTCTAGGTTGTGCTTGATTTTAGTGGAAACTTAATCTTTTCCCAGGATGAGTCATAACTTTCTGGTGAACCCACATTGGACTTGTGTCCATCATGTGTAGATATGGGTCAAACTGAGTCTGTTCGAGTTCTCACCTACCTAGAGAATGTCTACATTTTTACCATAAAGGTTAACCAACCATTCAAGGTTTTTAAAAATCTAATGTGGGTCTTTATTGTGACTGATTTGAGTACACACTTAATTCACATCTAGAATGAGCTAGAGTGTGTATTATGGGCCCATACTGGACCCAAGTTTTTAGGGTCAATTTAGAGTTGTTTGGGATCGGTCCTACAACCTGATAATGTGCAAATTATACCCTAAGGGTTTCAAGATCTATTGGGGGTCAAAAGCTAAGTCTTATGTAGTTACAAGTATTGCTTGAAACATGGTCTACATGCATAGTGTGTCTATGGGGACACATTGGACTTGTGTCCCCAAATGTTTAGGGTCAGACTGTAGCTAATATATATCTCATCTAAAACCTAGAGATGTCAAAATTTTCCCCACTATGGTTCGACCATAACATACCCAACTCTAACTATCTAGCCTACTCCTCCCTTGACTTATTCCTTTTTAATAATGTTGGCATTAATATTCTTTTTCTTGACTTAGAGTATACTAGGATATTTGGAAATATAGAAGCATAATATTTTAATTAATAGTCATCATATTTGAGGATAATGGTTTTATTATGGGTTAATATTATAATCTCACCACCGTACTATATTTTGTTGGTTCTTTAGAATTTTTCCATAATTATATCAGAGAAAGAAGTGGTCAAAAATGAACATTGGGAACTAAATGACTAATGGAAGAGATAAATGCAATCAAAGCTTTCTATAGCCTCAAGTGATGGTTTTATATATTGAAAATTATTAAAAGTGGAAACTTAAATAAAGATAAAATATAGATATAGTTTAGAGGGAAAATATTCAATGTATAGATAATCCCCAAAAAATGATAATTACCAAACATGCTAGCCAGTTAATATTTCTAATAATGTTTACATGAATAATATTACAATCCTTAGCTTGCTAGATGGCTTAATATATGGTCTCCAAATAGGAAATAGTTGTTAAATTCTGATTATACACATCAAAATTAGGTTCAATGCTAAATTTCACTTGAATTGAATAATCATAATTACCTTAATTGTATTATAAAAGAAAATGAAAAGATGATGCTAGAGGAACTTAATTTTTTAAATAACATTCTTAAAAGTGACATTGATATAAGAACCAATCTCTACATGCCTTAGTTATAGTATGTTGATTTTCATCTTAATTGGTGATTGGTATATGATCTATTTGAAATAGAAAAGAAAAGACATAAAACTATGCTAAGATGTTATAATTTAAGTTAACATAGTCGATTTCCCTAAGTTTTGCTTTAACATTTGTCACATTACATTTTCAAATTTAGTCTCTTGTTAATCTATAGTTGTGTTCGTCTCCATATTAGTTTATTCTAGGCTCTTTGCTAAATGTTGTGATGAAGATCTTGTGTATGGAAACCTATCTTCCACCTCAAATCAATGATGGGAAGCAGGCACAACAAGAACTCGAAACTCTTCCCCCAATTTTCTTTTTTCTCTCTTAACAATTACCCCAAACTTGTAGTCTATTCTCCTTCACTTTTCTATTATAATTCCAATCACATTGATTTTTTTCTTCTAAGGTTTCTTTTCTATACCACCTTTTGAATGCCACTTCTCTATTCTACCCAATTTCTTCTCATGTATGTGCCTTTTCCATGCCAGGCATCTTGGTATATAGTTAGTCCTTAATTCACCTTCTCTTGGACACCATGGATCTTTTTCTTCACTATTTTGTCGTTGAACTACATAGGTTGCTATTCCCAACTTGGGTTGCTATTTCTTATAGAGACAACTTGATGGCATGGTCTTGATTCTGTTGTGACCTAAAAATGACCCCTGAAAGCCCACATAAGTCTACAGATGCATATCCTGCCTTCAAATCATCTTATTTATTTATAAAACTACAAAAACATTTTCCTATGTCACCTTCTTGGTCCTCTATCTTAGATAATGTATTTGGGATTATGTGGCTATTGTATTTTGTCATTTTCCTTGGTTTTGAGTTTGCTAGTGTGCTTCATTTTGATTTGGGTTCCTGTATAGAGGAAAGTTATTCTTCCCCTTTTTTCCTCAGAGAGGGTGACTGTTGATTTTTCCAATCTATCACCCTGTTTAATCCATGGATATAGCTTCCTTGAAGATTTTTGTCTCCTTATGCCCCTATCTTTAGAATTTTTGAGTTTGGAGATAATGGGGTTTCTAGTTGGTAGTGTTCATCCATGGGTATAAATTTTTTAGTTTGTTTATGGAAAGCTTTGCCAAGGTCTATGCTAGCTTATGTGCTCATGCCATGAAAGAGGATGATCACCAAGCATTTTACTGATGTTCCTATGTTCACCTCAGGTTGCGTATCCAAATGGATCTGGATCTAGAAGTAACCAAACTTTAAATTTATAACCCAATACTTAGACAACCCCAATGATAATATAAGTCTTGTAGAAAATGGGGTCAAACACAGGAACAAGGGTGACAAGGTGTATAGAACTTAAGGTCTTAGTTTAGTTATGCCTAACTAAAAGTAGATATAGTTTTTCATCACGGGATGAAGGTAACCTAACTGAGAACTAGACAAAGAAATCAAACTAAAACTATATTAACAAATAAAAAAGAATGGACCTAGATATTTAGATGTTTTGAATATATATGGATATAACTTGGATTGTGTTTCATATTTTAAGGTCTCTCACCAACATGAAATACTCACACCCATTGTATACCCTTAGCATAATTTACAAGCAATCATCATTAATGTCTATTCCCTCCTCTCTTGAGTATAGGGTAGATCTAGATCATAAGAGTGTTTCTCTCTCAAGAAAGGCAAATAGAAAGGCAAAAATACAACCATATGATCACCAACTTTAGCATTCCAATATTCTCACACATTCATTGATCTCCATAACTTAAGATATAGGCTAATACTACTCTCTCAAAGTAGTGGCAATCAAACAACTCAAGATCATATGTAATCATGCAAGTGAAGCAATAAAGAACAAGAGTAAGGAGATAAACAATGTTTTTTTTTGGTGAACCCAACTCGTCTATTGCTATTTTTGGAGTATTCTGTACATATACATATCTATACACTCATCTTGTATGAAGCAAGAGAGTGAACCAAAAAGGACATAAAAAGGACAGAAGAAAGAAAACGAAGAGAGCAGATCCACTTGAGACTCAGTAGCTTCATCAACTCAACCAGAGAACCGCAGCTCCAGAACTAAGAACAACACCATCCACTCAACCAGTGAGCCACTGGATATCATCCAAGATGAGCAACCACAGGCCACAACCACAGACCAGCAGAATCCCTTCCAAGATTTCTGTGAGTTTTGTCATTCCTCTCTTTCCAAATCCAGTGAAGCACACAAATGCACACCATCAGCAAAGTCTTACCCTGAAGAGAGCACATGTCTTCCACACCTCCAGGAATCTCGAAATGAAAGGAGGAGCAAGCAATGCTCCAAATGGAACGAGTGTAGGGGCAGCAGAAAAATAAACGAACCAGATCCTCTTCTGCTGACTTGCAAAGAGGGCATCTAGAAGCAAGACTAATACCCAATCTCTTCACATAACTAGCAGTAAGAACTCTAATGTGGCCTATCTTCCATCCCAGCATATGAAAACTTTTGGGTCCTTTATATTTCCAAAGCCATTGAAAGAATGAAATGGGTTTAGCATCATTGCGCAATCTCAAACTGTCCAGAACCAGCCTAAGATTCGCCTTAGCCTTCCCTGCAAACTTAATACTATCAAAGCAACCAGAAGGAGGGGTAGAGATTGCAGAATATTAAAAAACTTGACATGAAGTCTGGATTCATCAAAAAACTGCTCCCCTTCATGAATGAGGATGCTAACTTTAGCATTTCCAGGAATGCCTAGCTGAATAAGACTCTGCTTACCAAGAACGTCCACCAGAAACTTAGAGTTTGGGAGCCACAGATCAAGCCAAACAAAGGTATCAACACCATTACCAATGGTAAGATCAGTAAAGCTCCTAAGAGCACCACGTTCCAGCATAACTTTCCTAAAGAGCCAAGAAAAGGAATCATTGAGAGGCACAGTCCAAAAGGAGCACCTACTTAAGTATTTTTCATGTATCCATTTAACCCAAACGCTATCTTTCTTGTTAGCGATATTCCAACCATTAAGAATGATCGAAGCTCTAATCACTTCTCTAATGTTTTTGATACCAAGACCTCCTTCATTTTTAGGTTTGGTAACAAAGCTCCACTTGACAAGATGAACTGGATTCGTATTGACCGTGTTCCCCCAAATGAAATCTCGACACAACTTGTCAATATCTTCACATATAGAGGAAGGAAGAGGAAAGACAGAAGCCCAATATTGATAAATAGTAGTGAGAGTGGATTGGACTAACTCAACCCTTCCAGCCATAGGCAGATGAGAAGTTTTCCAACAATCTAACCTCCTTTTGACTCTGTCCACTAAGGGACTGCAATGGATTTTGTTAAGCCTGCCAATAAACAGAGGAATACCAAGATATCTAATCGGGAGAGAGCCTTCTTTGAATCCCAAAATTTCACCAATGGAGTTTTTATCCACTTCCGAACTGTAAATAACCACACTTTTATCATAGTTGATCTTCAGACCAGTCAAAGTGTACAGCTTATCAAGAACATTCTTAATAGAATTAGCACTCTGGATATCAGCCTCAGAAAAAATCATAAGATCGTCAGCGAAGATCAAATGTAAAATTTCTAGAGCATCAGAAGCCCTCAAAGGTTTAAGATTACCCTCTTTCACCTCCTTTTCAAGCAAGAGAGAAACCACATGCATAATGAGAATAAAAAGGTAAGGAGCAAGGGGATCACCCTACCTTACTCCGTTGCTGGGTTTGAAAGAATCAGTAGCTTCTCCATTGAACAAAACCTCATAGGACATAGTGTCAAAAATTTCTTTTAACCAAACAATCCAATAGTGAGGAAACCTCATGGACCGAAGAATGAAGAAGAGAGCATCCCAAGAAACCATATCATAGGATTTAGTGATGTCAATCATAAGACACATTCTGGGTTTAGAGCCTTTCTTATTAAAATCATGAATGAGCTCATTGGAGAGGAGAACAACATCCTTGATGCTTCTACCATGCACAAACACACATTGATTATCACTAACAACAGAAGGAAGCACACTCTATAATCTGATAGCTAACATCTTGGAAATGACTTTGTAGAACACATTGCATAGGGCAATATGTCTTAAGTTCTTCAACTCATTTGATTCCATGGCTTTAGGAATAAGAGAAATAAAGGTGCGATTAGCTTCCCTGAGAAGTCTACCCGACCTAAAGAAACCAAGAACAACTTCAACCACCTCAGAACAAATAATATGCCAACAATCCTTGTAGAACTTGCCATTAAAGCCATCAGGTCCAGGACATTTGTCAGAATTATGACCCTTCACAACATCAATGTCATTTTTAATAGTAAAATGTCTGTCTAGAGCAAGAGAATCCACCTCACTGAGTTTAGGAAAACAAAGATTCTTCAGGATGTTCAAATTGGCAATATGAGAATTGTTGAACAAACCAATATAATAATCCACAACATGCTTCTTAATAACAGAGCCATCATTACAAATAGTACCATCAATAGATAAGGATTTGATGTGATTAAAGTTCCTTCTGACCTTAATAGATGAATAGAAGAATTTAGAGTTAGAATCCCCTTCTTTTAACCATCTAATCCTAGATTTCTGTCTAAGTAAAGACTCCTCATGTAATTTAGCTTCAAAAGCAGCCTTTCTTTTAACACAAACATCTTCTTGAAGAAAAATATTAGTTGGGTCTAGGTCCAGTCTAAGTTGAGCTTCAGCAACAATAAAGTCTTTTTCCTTAGCTTTGTCAAAAAAATTACCCACCCAGGTCTTATTCCATTCAGAAATATCAAAACGAAGCTTCTTGAATTTGGAGTAAAGTTTAAAAGAAGGGAACCCCATCACTTCTTTACTCCAGCTGCTCTTAACAGTATCAAGAAAATCCATCCTAGAAGTCCAAGCATTAATAAATCTGAAATGGGTTTTAATCTTCACCCTATCCCCAACATCAAGAGTCAAGATTTTGTGATCACTAATAATATTAGGGGTTTCATTGAGGATGACAATATTAGGCTTAAGCTCTAAGATTTTATTATGGACTGCCGAGGCTTTAAGATTTAGGCCTCTAACATTCCAGGAGAGAATGTTTAAAGACTTAACCATTTGAACCTCTTGACACCAGTACTTCACTGGTTTGGGCCACTTCAGAAGCAATGCCTTCTTTCCCATCTAACTTCAACTTGTCAAATTTGTTGGCGAGCAAGTCATGATTAACAATATCTTTGCTAGAAGCAACATGTTTTCTAGTCTTAGCTTTCCCCTTCTTCCTTCTGTAGCCTTTCTGAAACTCAAACCCATCTTCAGTGCTCGCGTTATCAGCCAACGGAGGAGTAGATAGATCAACGACCCCCACAGCAAGCTAGTCTGCCTCTAACGAATCAGAATTAAAATTAAGAGAGGTATCTTCGAATGAATCATTCAGAACATGAAACTCATCTTCTTCACCACTAGCATCCACATTAGAAACTTCAAAAGCAATCGACACCCCTCCTGAATCCCCTTCTGAATTCAGAGTAGCGACTTTCTCGTTTGAAAGCAAGGATTGCTCACCTACATCCGAAACAACCTGTACCTTTGTAAACTTATCAGTAGATGAATCATTCTGCTGCACAAACACAATCTCAGTCGTTTTTAAGGCTTCTGAACGCGTGTTATTTTGAACCCAGACCTTCTTCTTGTTCCGTTCAGTTCCACCCATATTGCAGTCATTATTCCCAAAAAGCTTGCAAACAGAGAAGACACTCGGACGCCATTCATACTCAAAGTTGATGATATGAGAATTGCCTTTATCGCTTTCAACTTCAAGCTCAGTTGGAAACTCTGACCCTGCCGGCATAAGGACCTGCATTCTCGCATACTCGAGGTTCCTCAACTCAAAAGTGGCCTTATCAGTGCGCAGCGGGTTGCCTAGGAATGAGCCTAACTTTAAAAACATGTCCATATCCCAAAGTTCAAGTGGAAGATTGTGAATACGAACCCAAATGGGCATATCAGTAAGCTTAAGCCTGTTCAAGGCGTCCCCTAGACTCCATTTCATCAAGACCATTGGCTTATTTATGACAAAATAGATTCCGCCGTCAAGTACATTATGAAGATCAGTCTCATCAGAAAACTTGATCAGGAAAAACCCTTGTCCATGGTTCATAACCTCGATTCTCCCCTTAAGAATCCAGATCTGTGAGAGATACTTCTCAAGAGTAGGAAGGAAAGGTTTGAAGCCAACAATGTAGCCTACAAGACATCTCTTCCAGCGTTCCACATTTCTAACAACTTCCTCCTCTGGGTAGATTAGCTTCTGACATTGAATCTCAATGTCTACCTTCTTCAACAAAGTATCATAGGACTTAGGTTTCATCATATCTGCCCAGGACTTAGTGACAGGATTAGATTTGGCATTAGGGTTGAGGAGAGACTCAGCATGAAGGGAGCCTGAAGAAGAGTGCTCACCCTTCTTCAACAGAGGAGACGGAGCACTACCTCCAGGGTCGCCACCGGAATCGCGCCACCAGTCGCCAGAAGCCATCGACGGGTTGAGATAAACAATGTTGAGAGTATACATTCAACATATATAATTAGTTCTTGTTGGGAGATCCTTATTGGCTACTCCCAAACCAAGAATGTGGTTTCTACTCTCATAGTAGTGAGTGACAATAAATATTTACAAGGGGACACATCCATGATGGATAGATAGATGAAGGGGGATGAACATATTAGTGATGAGGGAAGAATATAAAACAAGCAATAAGAACTATGGAATTGATGGTCAATGATGACCTCCTTCTTCATTGGATCTGATGATGACAACAATGGTGGAAAAGTATAGCAATCCTCTTTCTTTGAACAAGAACTTCCATGTATAAGGGAGAACAGATGGCTGATGGAATCCTTAGACTCTCTTCCTTGGTCTCCAATAGTCAATGATGGAATATGGAAAATAGAATCACTTCATGGTTACAATGAATATCCTCTTAATGGAGGCCATGGGAGTCTATTTATAGGGGGCGTTGGTGTACCTTAGGGACCTGGGTGTAGATTTCTATTTTCGCATTCCAAGATGCAAAGAACATGCCTCGGGGCACAATCTTTTACTAACAGTAGTGACATCTAGATCTATAGAAGTGCCATTAGTCTAGATGTAGTCATTTCCCTCATCGGTTGATGGCTCTGACTGACCGTTGGTGCTCATAGGCCAAGCATATGGCTTGGGTCTTCAAATCCTTCATAGGTTGACGTGCTTCTAATTTTTAGGTGTTGGTCCGTTGAGGTTGAATGTTTCTGTCCATCAGGTTGTAGCACCATAATACAGTCATGAGTCTGGCTAGCCGTCAAATGAGATCCAATAGTGGTGGCTGGACATCAATCTAAGGGCGTAGGTCAGTTGTTAGGACTACATTGACTAAGTAGTTGCTCCATTGATGATGATTTGTTGGAAGGGACCCCATTCGTGGGAGACGGATGACCCTTCTACTGGGTTCCTCTAGTTCCACCTAAGGCAAATCAAGGGTCCTTCAAGTTATGGCTGATGGTGATACTGATTTACGTCTTTTTCCCTACAAAAGAACATAAATATAAGTAAAGATTTCATGAACTGCTATTAAAATTGACATTTATTAATACGAGTCCTAGATCAAAAAGGGAAATGAGGACAAAACATGCATTATAGTATCCCCAAAATTGGATGTTTTCATCCCATGATTTAATTTGAATTTCGTTATGCTATCATTTTTGATTGAGTAATTTTATTGATTATCTTAGTATCTAATCATGCTAGTTTAAACTATGGATAAAGACTAATATAACCATGTCACACATCAAGAAGTTCATGCATGACATAGGAGTACACAGTTAATTATGCAATTTTTTAATAAATTAGTAAATCAATTTAGCTCAGAAAATTCTAAATAGTTGATCTATAACTCAAGAAATTAAAGATAAATATAGTTTGAAATGAAAAAAAAAGATCTATCAGTTGGTTTAAGTTCTACAACCTAATTTTACTTTAATAAAGATGTCTTTTTAGGGCTTTTAAAGTTTGATGGATTTATCCCCTCCTTAGATGTGAAACTAGGGTTTGACCCAATATACTTGTAAGACTAAATTAGAGGTATGTGCATCCACCCTATTTATTAGGCATTATTACAATTGAAACAATGAATTACCACATGAGACATATACCTTGAGTATGATTATCATTTGTTTAATTATATAAATCTCTTGATATCTCTTTTAGTGGGAGATCACCTTCCTGATTAATTACTAAAACTATATGTAATAATCTTTGATGGTACTTATAACCAAATATGTTATGCATGGATGTTATCATCCCTCTTTATATGCTTTAATTGAAATTGTGTAAACATATATCTTGATTCTATATTTGTGCATGTACAATAGACTAAAATTATTTAGAGTAGTGGTACCTCTGTACCACTGTAACATTTGGACATACATATTCCATCTTGAGTGTGTTTTTACAACCATATATATATATATATATATATATATATATATATATATATATATATATATATATATATAAACACAAACAAACACACATTCCCACCCAATACTTTAGGATTGAGATTTTACATGTCCCTCCCTTATTAAATAACATTTGTCTAACTCTTTTGACATGCACTTCTTATGTTTGAAATATTATTGATGTGCAATTATAATGGAAAAAATCATTTTTCAATCTGTAACTATGATATTAATTGCCTTACCTATTTGACATTGTAAATCTTTTGAAAATCCTCTATTTTCTACTTCTTTGATAATTTTAATCCTCCTTATTTTAAATATCCTTACATAATGACCGAATGTATTTAATCTACACATATTCAGTTTATGCTAATGCCATTTTTCTTTGATTTTACTCTTTCTATGTGATGTTCCTAAAGCACCCGCATATAAGTAAGCCAGTGTAGCATGGCTCAATTTGGACATATGCTAGAATGTCGAACTTGGATGATAGCTTGAGATGTCCAATTTTGTCTATGCATATGGTCCTTTTGTATAAGTTAAGCTTGTAGCTTCTTATCTCTGACATGTCATCCCTACTAGTTGAGGAACAATGTAAATAGATATTTTGTAAGATAATATAATAGATTGATTTTTCTACTGCTATGTAGTCATGTTGTTTGAATACCATTCTTTTATGAAATGAAAAATTCATCTAGCCCAACATACTTGCTAATGTGTTCAGATGACATGGGTTTATTACTCAATTAAGTAAGAAGTGAATCCCCTCTTTGGCCCCATTGCTTATATGATGGTATCAAATGTTTAGAAGTTTATTGATAATAATATTTCAAATTATCCAGTATTATTCCAATAGATATGCATCAAGTAGGTAGTTAGTTGACACCAAGGAGACTTTTTGGAGTGTTACCTTGAGTCATGGAATACCAATTAAAGGTTCAAACCCCAACCTAAATTGGTTCTTCTTTTTCCCTAGATCCCTTTGGTGGTTGAGACTCAACCTAAGGTTATCCTAGTTACTCTTACCATCTATCTAACACTGGAAACCTGCCTCTAGTAATACCTAGAACTTCTAGTGATAATCCCTAAGTTATGTGGTGATGGAGGTTTTATCCCATACACTATGGACTTTAAAGGCCTAAAGACTCTTAGATAGTCTAAATCCTAGTTCCTCCTTAAATCTCTTCTTTGTCATTATCTAAGTGTACTTCTATGCTCACTTTGTGAGCTGATCATGGAACAATAATTTTAATCATAGATGATAGTACCCCTTTAGCTATTATTAGTATTAATTGACTCTGTTAGGGTTAGGTGGATCACGCCTTTAATGTTGACCTATTTCAATATATCTCATAAACCATCCCTCCCTTTACAACAAGTAACTTTTATCCTAAATACAAGATCCCTCAGATCTTGAAATTGGTAGGGGATCATAGTGCTTTATCCTATTGGGACCCCTGAGGATTTTCCTCTCTCAACTACACAGTGTAAGGAAATTCTTAGTTGGTCCCCTAGGACATAAAAATATGATATTACTTGGTGAACCAAATGATGAAAGAGTAAAAGCTTATAGTAAACCCTTGTCTTGCAAAAAATCATGACAGAACACCATCAAGGATGGGGAACACTAATATCTTATTATGAGGATTGTGTAAACTATGTGACTCACCAGTTGGCTTATGATGAGGGTATATGTTCCTTTCCAAGACAGGTTAAGTTTTAGATGAAGTGGTGTTTGATGGTTGATGTGACTATGAGGATTTAATAGAAATAGATCTAGCAGTAATGGATATCATGGAATAGAAAATCCATTACCTGTATCTTATGTTGTATGTTAGAGATGTTTGGTATATCTCTGTAGTGATTGGGTAAGTAAACTCTCTTAGTAGACACATGTTGGTCAAATATTTAGTTATGGTTTGTGTTTGTGACTTAAAATTGTGTTGACTGTGGTACCAATTTCACATTTATGTATCAACATTTTCTGTGTAAGACTTATTTTCATTAGTATACTTTTTTGATTTTTTGATTATTGAGAGAACCGCCCCAATAGAAGCACCACTTTTGTGACCCCCCCAGACAACGTAAAACTCTCGGGCCCCGAGTGCCCCGCACACCCGGGAACTGGTTAAAGCGCACAATTGGCCGATCTTCACAACGGGTACCATTTTGGAGGCAGCCACTGGGTTTCGAACCTGAGTCCCTTCATGAGGGGACACCGTTCCGAACCACTTGAACCACTCCTCCCCATCTCATTATTATACTATATGTTAAAATGTTTTCTTGATTTCAATAATTATTTCGTAAACCAATTCGCAACCATATGAAGGTATAACTAGTAGAGAAACCCTTACTATAAGAACCTCATGATTAGTTAGATCAACCATGTAACCCTAGATCTAGGGTGGATCAAAGTGATAAGAAGTTTTTGGATTCATATACCATAATGACTTACTCCCTTGTTACCAATCTAATAGTTAGGCATGTTATATGTGTGAAGTCTCGTAATAGGTAGTCTCTAGGATTAATTCAACTTTAGGGGTTCTTAGACTTAACAACAGACTCATTAACTAATTTTTGAATAACTCCCATAATTAACGTGAAATAGATATAACTACCACCTAACTAAGATGATTGAGTGAACTTTTCTAAGGTTACCTTGTAACTAATAACAAAGAAATTAAAATAAGTGTTGAAGATTAATTCTCACTTATAAAAAATGGTGATGATAAGTAAGATAAGTTGGTAATTAGGTTATTTCAAAAACTTGGAAAAGTATTAAAGGTTTGAACTTGATGCTCTTTACCCCAAATTTCTATAACAACTAGTGATATTGTTACACCCTGGTCTCACAATTACCACTAATCATGAGATTAGGGCATAAATTGAGGATTTAATGTAATACAAAGAACACCCTAAACTTTTTCCTCTTTTACAAACTCTTTGTTTTCTCGCATTGAACCACATAAATTAACTTTACAAGAGAATTAAACCTTGATTAATCTAATATGATATCAAGATTATTGATACACATCCATACATTCATTATGTTTCTCACACTTCCATGTATATACAACATGATAATCAAATACATTCTCTCTCATTAAGGAAACAAAGATACACGCATCATTTACAACTCTCTCACATCTATACAAGGACCTAGAGTGACAAGGACAGACTGAACTTAACTATACTCAGACTTAACTCTTGTGGCAGATCTACTATGATGCAATGATTTCTTCTATGTCCATGTGATTTTCCTAAAATTTTTGAGTAGAGGGGTGAGCCTACTCGCTCAGTGAATGAGTACTTCAAAGAAACAATCTAAAGCACTGATATAATTATAGATATACTTTTGAGCAATTGATATCAATTATAACAGTAGTAAACTTTAAAGAGATTGATCATTGACAATCATAAATATGGCAGGATACTCTAGATATCAACAAGAGTAAATCAATATATGAGCATGCTCGATTAATTTCAACGATAACTAATAATTCAGAAACATACAAAGAATAATTGTTGGGAAACTGTACTCAAATCTTTCTTAGCCTTTCTTACTTATAAGAAACTCTTTAAACCTATATGAACATATTTTAGCTTATGCCCTGATCATATGCAGTGTACTCTACATATGAAGACTCGTAGCGAACTACGGTCTCACCGTACAAGACTTAGCTTGAAACCCAGGAAGCTAAGCCTAGAATTGAATCCGGGTCTTCTTGACTCGAACCGTCACACCTGACTAAGGTGGCTAAACAGTTGGCCTTTAACTGGACCTCTTCTTCTAGGCTGAGTACACATGCCGAGGGTCTGAGATGCTCTGTGGGCCTCATCTTGGTACGCTCTGTGGGTACCTCTGGGTTAACACCGAGATCTCCAGTGTATGTTGGGTAACCTATCTTCTCTTAGGAGACTTCCTCAAGGGCTTCGTCTCCCCGCACGCTCTATGGGTGCGATCCGATCCCCATATACTGGTCACTTCTAGGGTGGATCGTTTCCTCCCTACAGTGCACACATCCGTAGGGAATCTACGGTGTTCAGGGCACCTATGTCTATTTTTTTTATTTTTCTTGGAAATCTCTTACTATATTGTATCTTTATCCCTTACTTATACTTGACTCTGGTATCTCTATGGTACCATGTCTATTTATTTGAAGTTTATAGCACAACATGTATATCATCCTTAACTTGGCCGAGCAATATATTCAAACACTGTAATATACTGAGAAATCAACATACTATACATGCAAGCAGACCGAAATACTTAAATAAACATAATACATGTCCATTTGGCACTTATACACTAGAATGATGCAATTAAACATCTTAATATACTGATAAGAGCTAATCACTTGGCATACGAGTAATCATCATTTGCACCTGTAAATTACTTGCACTTTCTTGGAAAATGTGCACATCGACCCAAATCCTGGGTTGTGCATCTCATATTGAGAACTTGGTAATCAAAATGCTCAATTCATTGAACACCCTATCCTTAGGGTTTCATTTACCTCATTCACTTATCACATGGCTCTCATAAGGATTTAATATGTCATAAACATCCACTAAATACAAATTGCTTTAAACAAGTCATATACAATCAACATATGTATGAAATCCTCAAATTGAGCTAAATTAGGGTTTTCCATGCCATTCATTGAGATATTATGAATCAAGAATAACATTGCATAAATAGAGTCGATGATGCCAAGAAAAAGACTTCAAATGGATTTCACCATATTTATTCACAAATTTCCAACTTTCCACTCATATAGGGCTTCACCCTCTTTACGAAGATATCAAGCAAACACTATTCACATCACATGAAATCTAAAATAGTATTTGACATATATGCACTATGCATTCAGATAAACAATCATTTGTAACTAAGGGGATCCAGATAAACAAATTTCTCTATTTAATTATACATAAACTTCAGTCACATACAAATTCCCTATATTTTGGTTTACTCTTATAACCTTTGTGAATGCTTAGGAAATTCTCATTAGGATGTATTTTACACATTTCTAATATGAATTTATCATCTAAACTTCAAACAAACAGAGGAAGAATCCATTTCATATCATTTTGCAACAACATAGATCAAACAGACAATTTAGGGTTTGTAGTCACATACTAAGCAACTAAATATTGTGTATGATTTAACCAATTTTTGTGCAATATACTATTTAAAGGAAGTTAAATGCAGCTCATCCCTGAAAATCTTGATCTCATATCAAATCCCTAGCAATTCACCCAATTATTCTTCCTTTCAACTCGGAAACCCTAAAAATGAGGGATTATGAAGAAAGAGTGAGAAAAGGACTTGATTTGATATGATTTCAAATCCAAATAGGGGAGGGATGGAATCTTGACATCAAAGAGAAGATTCACCATGAAACTATATCCAAAGAAGCTAAACTTACATGATTTCATCATTCCTCGGACCGTAAAACCCTAGATCAGCATCTCCATCAATTTCTCCTCTCAAACCCTAACTCTCCCTCTCTCTCTAGGATTTCATTTCTCTGGTTTGAATCACGAATTATGAGAGCTACTAGTGTGTTAGGTTGACCATATAGAGCAATTGATCTGCTTGGGTCAATTACATATTGACCCCTCAGTATACTTTTTCTTATTGCAGCTGAATTTTCTGTCATAAAAATATTACTGTAATTCGTCTACTGATAAGGTCTAAATACATCAAAAAATTATGAAAATTTTACATGTTATTTATGATTGATTTTTATATCTCTAGTTAAAATTTCAGATCATTTGGAGTTTCCAATAAATAAATAAAAATAAAACACTACACTGCTGAAAAGTACTCTATCAGCATTTTGGTCGAAGTATAGTTCAACCGAGAACCACATTCAAAGAACACTCAAATATTCTGAAAATTTTATCCAATATGAATGATTGAGTTATCCATATCATATCCAAAATTCAATTAAATAAAAATTTGTAGAAAATATGAAAAATCATTTACCACACTGCTATCCTGATCAAATTCCATATTCATGTACTATCAAAACCCTAATTTTTGCCAATTAGGGTTTACATTTCTGAAACCCTAATTCTTCAAACCAAAATCATAATTAGAGTTTCTTCTTAGGTTTGAAACATCACAATTTATCTACTATCATTAATCAAGTCTAAACGATGTTCAATCTAATCAAACATGTAATCATTCAGGTAAACCCTAGTTTACCAATTAAGCACAAATGTGGTCATTACAATTCTCACCCCCTTAAAAGTTTTGTCCCCAAAACATAAATACGCAAACAAAGTATATTCAAAGTTTATTTTTAAGCTTCTAAAATCTTATATGTTATTACATTCTTGTATTTTATACTTGAATGTAGTTTTCAATGTTAAGTCCTTTATTTATTTTCTAATCACAACATGTTAAAACAGTTCTCAATGATAACAAACAAATTCTGTATGCCACAATCAATCATAGAGTAGATAGAGAAGCAACCATTTCAATATTTTCATACTCTTACATCAACATTGATAATCTAATCCAACCATCTCAATTCATACGGCTCAATATGTACTATTGTTTTATATTACCTCTGAGTCACAAAAGAGAGTTCACCATGTTGTTTTGAATATTACTATTGTTCTACTCAAATAGCAAAGTAGTCATAAGTTGGAAGACTAGATTCAACAACAATTGTACAATACTACTCACGACGTCCCCATTGCATCATGGATGCATAAGGTGAAGCATTACCATCACATTCCATATTATTCTCAAGTTTGAACCCAAATATAATTCAAGGTGTAACCATCATGTTTTAGCATACTAGGATTTCAACAAGAGTAACAAAGTACTCCATGATTGTATTAGTCATTCAAGGACTATTCATACCCAATTACCATCACTTAGTTATATTAAAGCTAGGTATAACAAGCTATAACTCATTAGGGTTACATATCAATACAATATGGTTATCGTCCCTTCTATTCATATGAGTGAATAGGTAAGACTACCTTATTCAGGGTAACCCTTCATTTGTTCCATCATTATTCAACCCATATCAACATACCACAATTGTACAATACAAAGATGGATTACAGGTATGAATGACTTAAACTATCAAACACCTTTAATTAACGTATTGCTTACACATGTACAATGGAAATCATATGTAAAACAAATTTACATCCCTTAGTATACCTTGAACAAATTATACTTCTAAACACAAATTCACATATTACTAAAAGCCATTGTTATCTCTTATCTCTCTCCTCATTCACTCTACTTACTTTTTGCTGCTTATACTTCTCATTTTAATCATGTAGATTAAACATTCCTAAAATTAAAACATACAAGGTATAAATAGATTATTCATCATTCTTGCTATCACTGCAAGAATTTATCTCATATTGCACTTCACTCATATTGTATTTCTCCTTTTGTTCAAAACACACTAGTTAAATTTCAAATTTATATCTTACTCTTTACTCCGAATCATTTCCATATTGTTTATCTACCTTTCAGATTAGCTATCTTTAAACCCTGGATTACTATCAGTGCTAGTTTATTTCTCATAGTGCAAATCTCATGATCTTATTTTATAGAGATGCTAGTATTCAAGGCCAAATCACTAGTGACAACCCTTGAACTAATACAACTCTAAACATTCTAGGGTTTGGTCCTTATTAGTAGCATGACGTTATTGTGGTGTGACTTTGCTCCCTTAATCTGAATTCAAACTTTGGATCTCACAAGTATTACTAAAGTCTTCTTTATCTTATCAATTGAATTTCCTTTCTCTTACTTGGCCATTAAGATAGATTACATTCTCAATTACCCTGCTAGGGTTTTGTCATCATATTGTGTGTCATTATTACATTCACTAGATGTCTCTACCACAGTGGTTATGCATCATATATGATTCATTTTCTTATCACTTCAATTCCACATTGCTCTCATTAAGGAATATATGAAAGAGACGATAATTTTGAGACTTAGAATTCTTATCTTCAAACATTCATTAATACATTTCTCATATGTAGGTTTAATTTATTATCAATAAGGATACTTGACTAATTAGCACTTTCTTGAATCTCGCAACTTCTTTCTTTTATATTCTATATTACTCCATTATGTTTCAAACCCTTCCTTACTTTCCATAATCCCCTTACCATATGCTGCTATTCCACATGTCATCTTTAACTTTTGGTTTTCTCTTATGATCACATTGCTTCTTTTATGTGTATGATCATGTATATCATGTTGCATATATTTCCTTTTATCCTTCTACTAATGTGAAGTTGAAATTCTAAATCAATAATCTCTCTACTAGTATCACCTCATGTTTAATACATTACATATCGTTCATTTTAAATCGAATGGCTCATACATGGGTGAAACATAGTTTCTCTTTCAATCAAGTTTTTTTCCTTCCTGAATATAGTCTACCTTTGTATGACTTATTCATTTATTTAGCTACACTTTTGTTCTTCTTTTAGAAACTAGTTTGTTGTTTTATAGAGACTTAGAATCCAAAGGTAGTAAGGATGAATGTATTAAACTTATTAATAAAGGTATACATTCCATGCTCTCAATTATATCATAATCCTCATTCCTTAATCAAGCTCATCATTTCCAACATTTATCTTTGTAACGACCCCGCCTCCTGGTAACCCCCAATTAAGGGAGACCAAGAGGTCAAAGCCATTATACCAATTACCAGGATCAAAGGTTCGACAAATAATCAATAACAATTATCAAATTCTACCAACTAAATTGAAAACTGGTATAAAATAAAACTTTGCATACCTTTTTCAAAAACTGGGATATCTACTTCTATCCACATCAAGAGTCTATTATAACTAATCCTCCTTGTACTTTAACTCTTATTTAATTCCACATATGCCACTTTACTATTTGTCCTTTTCAACCTTGTACCTAAAATGCCGAAAAACAAAATGTCAGTCAGCTTAAATGAATATGCTGGTATGTGGGGACAACCAAAATTTCGCAAATATGACTAACAATCTAAATATCACAATCAAGTTAATTATCAAGACAAATTTACACTTTCAATGTGACATTCTCCACCACTTTTACCCTAACCCTAGCATACCCCCTTTTGGGTTTCTCTTTTGCCATTGCCATAATGCCACCTTCTCATTCCCATGCTTGGTGCCTGGGGTCACCCTTCATGGTGCCCTTTTGTCATGCAATATCATAGGCCACCATCTCAATCTCGAGCTTGGTTCTTGGGGTCACCACTCATGGTGCTCGTAGGTCTTCCCTCCTAATCTTGACCTTTTACATCATCCATCAGGGTGGCATGTAGGTACGAGAATACACATTTCTATTATTATTGTGATAATCATAGTGACTTTATGATTTACAAGTATGAACATCCAAACTGTTAAGTTGCATTCAAAGCGATGAATCATCCAGGAAACTCTTAAGAAAACTAATGCGATTAACCATAATTAACCACATACCTGTCAGGCTGATTTGAGACAGAGTTAACCCAATCAATGCAACAAATCCAATAGGAAAGCAAGCACACAAAGAGATCCTAAAATATGCATACAATTTCCTATTATTGATCATGCCATCAAGATCTATTAATCCTAGCTCGCTTCCTAGGGTTTCTAGTCCACTTTTAGGGTTTCTATTGCAATTAGGGTTTCTCTTCATTTATACTATTTTAAACCCTAATTTTATACAATTACCCACAAACCCTAATTATCTCATATATTCTTCACAAAATATATTAAGGTTACCTTTTAACAACATATAACCTTAATTTCATATTTAAAGGCACCATTAAAAATCCATTAAGCCTCTTTTACATTGAAACTATTCATTTTGTTCTTTTAATTCATGACAAGATCATTAGGCCCAATTATCATCTTTGGGTTCCTTCTGGATTAACAACTCATAGCTCATTACGATTTAATTCACATTTGAATTCTATTTATCATTAATTCCACATTTTATTCATTTGAAAACCCTAATTACTAAATTAAGGGTATTTATCCACAATTAGAAACCTTTATACTTGAAATAGCTTTGAACCATCATATCTCAGCCTTGTTCATGAATTTGAACAATTAAAGCCATTAAGAGTCACAATAACTAACATTAGGGTTTCAAGGCCCATTAAAGCTCATTCATGTACATGCAACTCTAAATTAAACCAATTACGTGCAAAGTTCAACCTTTTTTTTAATCTTAATGTATCTTTTCATGATTAATAGGCTAATATCAACTTTAATCACCCATTAAACTCTACTAATTACATTAATCATCTCAATATAGGGTTTCTTAATCATTAAAGCATTAAAGTTGACAACTTCCATTACTTTTTGAATTGCAATCAGAATTAGGCTTTAAATATATTTTTATTGCATTCCTTGAGTTCTCCTAATTAAAATTCATATTTTGCATGTTCCCATCGGAGCTACCAATATTTAGATACGATTTTTGTAAGAAATTACTAACCAAAGCCAATGGTAGGCTGCCACGTCGCCCTTTCCATGCAACACAACCCGACTGGTTTGGGAAACATAATCGAATGACGTTTATACCCTTGGTTACATTCTCGGCTCTTCAATGCTTGGAGGGGAAAAACATCCAACTCCACCTGGTTTATTCTTCCTCGCGACGTGATCCTCCTGCAGTGATGTCCGTCGCACACGGACCTCCGTCTCTGGGTGCTGGCGACGCGAGGTAGCAAGGGGATGGTAGCTGCACCTCTGCAGACCCTTACCGGACCTAGTCCGACCCTCGATGGAGGGGTTCTTGACTGGAGGTGGGGTGAGACAGCCCCCATTACCTTAGCAACTGTAACAGGGCCTACGACCTAGGGTAAGGCTTCGACGGCCAAACCTGGGATGTGGATGATCGCCTGGTCCATCCCACAGCTGCAAACTCCCTCACTACAACCTCACATGACTTCCGCCACCAAGCCAAACCCTTTACATCAATGGGAAACAGTTAAAGGAGGAGGAGGAGGGTGTTGAGGTCTTAGGTAGAGGTGCATGTTTGCATTGGATCTGGGATCATGTTGTACACTGTTCAACACAACTCATCTAACCCCTTTTATAGCCTGGGCAATCGACCTTCTCCCAAAACACCTTCCGTACTGGTCTTCAATCATCATCAGGAAAGTAAGAATGAAAGTTTCCTTTTTATTTTTTTTTATTGAACCCCACAATAAAAAAATTATTATATCTTTTCTTCCATAGACTCTTTCCACCCCAAAGATTAGGAGAAGTCGAAACATGGTGTTTCCTTTCATTGGAACCAAAAGTTAACTCAAAATACCCCCATATCTTTAAGACTAAACTTTTATCAAATAAGTTACTTAAGCCACAAGGTATCTTGGAACCACCTAGATTTTCTCCCACCATCTTAAATTGGGTTTATCTCTTATCTAAAATTATTTAGAACATTAATCTTGGGTACAAAATTATACTTTCTTATAGTAGAAAATACCTCTTTTTAACAATACCACAAAATTCATTAATTATGTATCACATTATCCTTTTATTTTGGTATTATTTGTATTTTCTCTTTCTTTTTCTCCATTGGGGCTCCTTGGACCCCAAGAAACTCTAATATATTGAAATCCTTTTTAGTGGATACTTATTATCCTTCTAGATGCATCTATGTCCATTATTTCTCATTATCTTGTTTATTTCTTTATTAAAATATAGTTTTTCAAGGATTTCTCTTTATCTTTCTTTTTATTTTCCTCATTGTCATTCCTTTTAACATTAGGAATCCTTTGGATACGAAAATCCACCAAGGATAACTCAATTATACATCTTTCCACTTATTTTCCACATTTTATCATTATTTTCAATTTCTTTCTTAATAAAGAAATATTTAATTGATCTTTTCTTTTCTTGTTGCATTATCTTTGCAATTTTGGACTCCTTGGAACCCAAGGAACCCAAGAGGAACGAAATCCAACCTTGGATTATATTCTTTTGCCTTCTAGAGGTTTCTACATCTTCCTTTTCTCCATTTCTTATTAATAATGGAGTTCTATTATCTTTTCCTTGTTATTGGGCCCAATAGCCAATAAAGCCCACAAAACAATCAACAAGGCTATTGTAAATGAATCCATGTATTCATAACAAATTATATCATTATTTGTTCAAATATATTCAATAGGAGAAATTACATTTCTCACCAAAAGAACCCAAAATTTGGGGTTGTAATATCCTTCCCCTCTTATAGGAATTTTGCCCAAAAAATTCCATCAAGCAAACAAACAAACAGGATAAGCCTTTTCTTATGTCCATCATGGATCCCATGTGGCCTCACCCTTTCCATGGTGCTTCCCAAGAACCCTCATCATCTCATATTCTTCCATCTGAGTTCTTTCTTACCTTGGTATACCGTACCCTCATAGGTGACTCAGGATATTTCAGCCTCTCATAAAGATGAATAGATTCAGGGCTCAACACATGACTTGGGTACCTCACATAGTGCTCTAGATTGGACTCATGGAACACATTATACATCATGTTATCCTGAGGGGTAAGGCTAAACACAATCACCTCCACCAATCCATCTCAAATGGACCATGCAGACGAGACTCAGCTCTCTCTTAGCTATAACTCAGAGGGGTCAGATTTTCACATCACATACTGTCCCACAGTGAAGTACATGTCAATCTGCTTTGCATCAGCTCACGACTCATGTCGCCCCTAGGCTCTCTTTCAACCATTGCACGATCAAAGCGACTTCATCTGCACACACTGTGGTCCTTTTCTGACCTTTGCGAGGTCCATTCACCAACATCATCTTAATGAAGTGGTGACCGACACAACCTCTCTTACATAGATTCTTTACATCCTGATACTGGCTATGGTGGTTATCATCACATCTTACAGAGGACAAGAACTATCTCTATGTATCACCCTGAATGAGCACACATGCTCTCATCAGACCCTCTAGTGTAGATCATCCTATTAGTTAGGGGTGATAAACTGTACTAACATCGAGTTCTTCATGTATCTACTTCCACTGCATGGAAGTGAATCTTTAGGTTATACTCAAGGACTTTTGAACTCGCATCATGGTGTAGTTGAACCATCTTTCTCATATCATCTATGTAAGGCGATATACCATAACCCATATTGTGTCTTGACCTTCCTTGGTCTAGGGGAGACTTACAACATACATAATGATGAACTCCCATTCCCTCCTGGGGACTCTTTATACTCTATATCGATACCCTGGGTTACTGGTGTTCGTCCTTCACCTCCTGGATTGCATGGCAACATACCCCATGCAACTTCATCTTAACTATCACTTACTATCTTCGTAGTACGGTGTATGGTGATCTTAAAATCATGATCTCCTGTATGTCATGATTCCTCAAGATCGATTCCTCAAAAACCCTAAACCACTCTAATCGGGGTTTCATTGCCTTCTTTTTCAGAGAAGTGCATCTGAGGTTCTACAACCATCCTTTTATTGCCTCAAGGCCTAGGCTGGCTAACTAAGCAACCACTAATCTTGATCAACGATCTCATTACATACGAGTGTTAGCCCACCATATCTTCTTTTTCAACTTAGGGCTACCCTAACAACCTCTTCTACCCTCTAGCTAAACTAGGAAGCTACATCTCAATCAGAGCATCAGTTACCACTTCACATCTTTTAGGTGCTAGGTAATGTTGAAGACATACACCTCCATGTATTCCACTTATCACCTCATCTCAGACTCTAAGTCTATCTTCATCAAGAACACTCTGAGGTCATCCTCATGGTGATCAAACTCAACCTTGTATAACTTGAAATTCCACATAGCTCATGATAAAACATCCTCACAAGATGACTACGTTATTTATCTTGATGTTTGTAAACCATCCACATATCATTGACTCCACAATGGTGTGTTATCATCTCTGCCCTCATACCTCATAGAAACATTCCAACTCACGTCATCTTTTTCCTTGATGTATGACATGTGTACTGTCCTATCTATTACTCCCATAACAAGAGGAAATGAGCATTTGGCGGCCGTCCAAATACCAAGTTCTTCATGTTCCAAGAGTAGAGATGGTACATCCCACATTACCAGTACACCTTTAAATCTAAGTCAGAAACATGCAACATACGTCTCTACATCAAGATCATCTTGATATCAAAGTTACTTCCATGGAAAACTGATCTCGAACCTACTTGGGTCCACACACAATCCTTGGTCATCTCCTCTAGGTTCGTAGGGTGCCGACACTTTTGGGGTCATCCCTCTTCCCTTATGCATCCAGAGAGTGCCCTACTCATCTGCCCTTTGGGTCCCATGAGTTCATGAAGGTGATTAATCTCCTAACCCATGGCCCTCAGACAATGATAACTGTTACCTCTCGACCCTATGGTCATGTGCAACTAGGGAATTAGGAAACTCCTACTTCCATCGGTCTTTTCCCTACCTGACCCTTGGATATACTTAGGATTTGGGTATAGTACATGTCCAACTCAGTACCTTACCCAAGTCTCCATCATCTCTCTCTTCATTCCTGGGTTGACTTTCATCCTTTCATAGGGGTCATGGTAATTTACCTACCTTGGTCAGGCCCCATACCGATTACCTCCATGGTAACACATCCACATGCACTTAGAGATGGGTATCTATGGGTCTACAGGTTCATTCTCTTACCATGTACTTTTCACTTAGCTTATCAATATCCTATGAGACCTCTTTAGGTTACCTCAAACCAACAAAACTGGTATACACCCTATAAAGGGTCCCTCTCCCAAGATGGGAGGAAACTACACCTTGATAACAAAGGTCACAAATGCCCGTATCTCTAGGGTTTACATCCACATGAGCATGCTTAACCCTAGAAAGCTACTAAGGTACAAGAGGACCACCTACTAAACCATGCTAGGTCACACTTGTTCTCATTCCTCAACATTGGATCAAGACCATGCCTCCCCATGTCATCAACTTAGCTGTGAGGGGTTCATCAAACATACCTCAAACTTAAGGGGTTTTCCTCTATACATGAGGAGTACCATGCTCGAATCTATAAAAATTCAAACCTCGTCATGAGCATCAAGTACACCACTTCCCCTTTTAGGCCTAGGAACACCAAGGTTCACTTTCCTGACAGCCAACTGCCTTCTCAACTTTAACCACGAGCCAAGCATGTACATGGTATGACATGCACTTCCCATGATCCTTCAATTTGAACAACACTTCAGAGAGGAGTCCTCCTCAAGGACAACCAACAAGGTATAAGGCCTCACAACCTATTACTAAGCCTCTTCAGGGTCTAAGGAACTCTTCTTCCTAACCCTAGAAGATGAACATCTATACCGTAGGCTCATAGGTACCAACAACCTCACCTTCTCTCTAGGTTTTGGTTTCTTTAAAGGAAACCAAGATATCCTCATCCTCCAGGGACCATGTATGAGGCAACTACAACCATCCACTTAGGTCCCATCATCCTCAATTCCCCACTGTTCCTCATATCTTGGAGTCTAAGCTTCCAACCTTCTTGCTTGGGTCCTGCTCTCTCTCTTTCTAGAGCTAACCCTACAAACAACCTTACTACTAGAGGTCCTCTCTCTACGAAGGTGGATCAAGCTCACAAGAACACCCCTACAGGGGTGAAGCCTATGTTCAAACTTATGTTTGCTCATGGCTATCCATAACTCTTTATGCTTATCTCATAAGCCATCCAACATACTCTCCTGGCCTACTGCCCGCACTACTGACGTACTCTGGGTGCATGTTATGCCCTACTCGCATAAGCTCATGGGGTTCTATAGGTTCTTCACTAACCTCATCATGTCATCTCTCACTCTAACCCCCACTTAGGGTTAGGGTTAGCATCACCCTCAGAGGATTGTGCCAGGTCTCTACTTATAATGGAGGTCTCTACCTCCAAGACTAACTTTCTCCACTCATCCTCCTGACAAGGAGGTCTAGCCTCAGGTCTCTCCTGAGGGCATGACAACATATTTCATATGACCTAAGCATGTATCTATTCTTTAGTTTACATTTAACCTATTAAGCTTATGTCCATGACATCTTAGTTACATGTTGTTCGTTAATTTGGTGGAGGATTCCTTAATCCTTATCAACCTTACTCATACCTCAAGAGGGTGAGGAAAAGAGAGAAACCCCTAATCCTTAAGGTCCTTAATAGCATTTGAGTTGAGAAGGGATGAACAAGATGAGAGAGTCCTAAAGGTATCTTATTTTGAGTCAATTCCTAAGACATTAGCCAGGAAGTCACACTAATCCGGGAGTCCTCGTATTCCGACTAGCGGTGTGGAGGAAAATCTTGCCATCCCCCAGACGTGATCTATTTCTAGACACCTCTGTCTTTCAGAAAATCCTCTAATAACTCCCTTGGGTTCTACAAAGTTTGTAAAATTTAATAATTATTAAAGATTAAATAAGGAACCTAGGCTCTGATACCAAATGTAATGACCCCGCCTCGTGGTAACCCCCAATTAAGGGAGACCAAGAGGTCAGAGCCATTATCCAATTAACAGGATCAAAGGTTCGACAAATAATTAATAACTATTATCAAATTCTACCAACTAAATTGAAAACTGGTATAAAATAAAACTTTGCATACCTTTTTCAAAAACTAGGATATCTACTTCTATCCACATCAGGAGTCTATTCTAACTAATCCTCCTTGTACTTTAACTCTTATTTAATTCCACATATGCCACATTACTCTTTGTCCTTTTCAACCTTGTACCTAAAATGCCGACAAACAAAATGTCGGTCAACATAAATGAATATGCTGGTATGTGGGGACAACCAAAATTTTGCAAATATGACTAACAATCTAAATATCACAATCAAGTTAATTATCAAGCCAAAGTTACACTTTCAATGTGACATTCTCCACCGCTTATTCCCTAACCCTGGCATACCCCCTTTCTGGTTTCTCTTTTGCCATTGACTTAAGGCCACCTTCTCATTCCCGAGCTTGGTGCCTGGGGTCACCCTTCATGGTGCCCTTTTGTCATGCAATATCATAGGCCACCTTCTCAATCCCGAGCTTGGTGCCTGGGGTCACCAATCATGGTACCCGTAGGTCTTCCCTCCTGGGCTTGACCTTTTGCATCATCCATCGGGGTGGCATGTAGGTCTGAGAATACACACTTCTATTATTATTGTGATAATCATAGTGACTTTATGATTTATAAGTACGAACATCCAAACTGTTAAGTTGCATTCAAAGTGATGAATCATCCGGGAAACTCTTCGGAAAACTAATGCGATTAACCATAATTAACCACATACCTGTCAGGCTGATTTGAGATAGAGTTAACCCAATCAATGCAAGAAATCCAATAGGAAAGCAAGCACACAAAGAGATCCTAAAATATGCATAGAATTTCCTATTATTGATCATGCCATCAAGATCTATTAAGCCTAGATCGCTTCCTTGGGTTTCTAGTCCACTTTTAGGGTTTCCATTGCAATTAGGGTTTCTCTTCATTTATACTATTTTAAACCCTAATTTTATACAATTACCCACAAACCCTAATTATCTCATCTATTCTTCACAAAATATATTAAGGTTACCTTTTAACAACATATAACCTTAATTTCATATTAAAGGCACAATTAAAAATCCATTAAGCCTCTTTTACATTGAAACTATTCATTTTGTCCTTTTAATTCATGACAAGATCATTAGGCCCAATTATCATCTTTGGGCTCCTTCTGGATTAACAACTCATAGCTCATTACGATCTAATTCACATTTGAATTCTATTTATAATTAATTCCACCTTTTATTCATTCAAAAACCCTAATGACTAAATTAAGGGTATTTTTCCACAATTACAAACCTTTATACTCGAAATAGCTTTGAACCATCATATCTCAGCCTTGTTCATGAATTTGAACAATTAAAGCCATTAAGAGTCACAATAACTAACATTAGGGTTTCAAGGCCCATTAAAGCTCGTTCATGTACATGAAACTCTAAATTAAACCAATTACATGCAAAGTTCAACCTTTTTTTATCTTAATGTATCTTTTCATGATTAACAGGATAATATCATCTTTAATCACCCATTAAACTCTATTAATTACATTAATCATCTCAAAATAGGGTTTCTTAATCATTAAAGCATTAAAGTTGATAACTTTCATTACTTTTTGAATTTCAATCAGAATTAGGCTTCAAATATATTTTTATTGAATTCCTTGAGTTCTCCTGATCAAAATTCATATGTTGCATGTTCCCATCGGAGCTACCAATATTTAGATATGATTTTTGTAAGAAATTACTTACCAAGACCAATGGTAGGCTGCCACGTCGCCCTTGCCATGCAACACGACCCAGCTAGTTTGGGAAACATAATCGAATGACGTTTATACCCTTGGTTACATTCTCGGCTCTCAATGCTCGGAGGGGCAAAAACGTCCAATTCCACCTGGTTTCTTCTTCCTCGCGATGTGCTCCTGCTGTAGTGATGTCTATCATGCGCGAACCTCTATCTCTGAGTGCTGGCAACACGAGGCAGCAAGGGGATGGTAGCTTCACCTCCGCAGACCCTTGCCGGACCTAGTCTGACCATCGGCAGAGGGGTTCTTGACTGGAGGTGGGGTGAGACAGCCCCCATTACCGTAGTGGCTGTAACAGGGCTTGTGACCTAGGGTAAGGCTTCGGCAGCCAAACCTGGGACATGGATGATTGCCTGGTCCATCCCACGGCTGCAAACTCCCTCACTACAACCTCACGTGACTTCCGCCACCAAGCCAGACCCTTTACATCAATGGGAAATGGTTAAAGGAGGAGGAGGAGGGTGCTGAGGTCTTAGGTAGAGGTGCAGGTTTGCATTGGGTCTGGGATCACATTGTACGCTACGCAACACAACTCATCTAACCCCTTTTATAGCCTGGGCAATCGACCTTCTCCCAAAACACCTTCTGTACTGGTCTTCGATCATCATCAAGAAAGTAAGAAGGAAAGTTTCCTTTTTATTTATTTTTGATTAAACCCCACAATAGAAAAATTATTATATCTTTTCTTCCATAGATTCTTTTCACACCAATGATTAGGAGAAGTCGAAACATGGTGTTTCCTTTCATTGGAACCGAAAGTTAACTCAAAATACTCCCATATCTTTAATATTCTTGATTTCCAAAATAAAACTAAATCTTTATGAAATATGTTACTTAAGCCACAAGGTATCTTGGAACCACCTGGATTTTCTCCCACCATCTTAAATTGGGTTTATCTCTTATCTAAAATTATTTAGAACATTAATCTTGGGTACAAAATTATACTTTCGTATAGTAGAAAATACCTCTTTTTAACAATACCACAAAATCCATTAATTATGTATCACATTATCCTCTTATTTTGGTATTATTTGTATTTTCTCTTTCTTTTTCTCCATTGGGGCTCCTTGGACCCCAAGAAACTCTAATATATCGAAATCCTTTTTAGTGGATAGTTATTATCCTTCTAGATGCATCTATGTCCATTATTTCTCATTATCTTGTTTATTTCTTAATTAAAATATCTCTTTTCAAGGATTTCTCTTTACCTTTCTTTTTATTTTCCTCATTGTCATTCCTTTTAACATTAGGAATCCTTTGGATATGAAAATCCACCAAGGATAACTCAATTATACCTCTTTCCACTTATTTTCCACATTTTATCATTGTTTTCCATTTCTTTCTTAATAAAGAAATATTTAATTGATCTTTTCTTTTCTTGTTGCATTATCTTTGCAACTTTGGACTCCTTGGAACCCAAGGAACCCAAGAGGCACGAAATCCAACCTTATATTATATTCTTTTGCCTTCTAGAGGTTTCTACATCTTCCTTTTCTCCATTTCTTATTAATAATGTAGTTTCTTTTATCTTTTCCTTGTTATTGGGCCCAATAGCCAATAAAGCCCACAAAACAATCAACAAGGCTATTGTAAACGAAATCCATGTATTCAAAATAAATTATATCATTGTTTGTTCAAATATCTTTAATAGGAGAAATTACATTTGTCACTAATAGAACCCAAAATTTGGGGTTGTAACAATCTTTGTTTTAACTTAGTTTCTTATCCTAGTCTTATGATTTACATATTCATCTAGTTCTCTTCACTTTAACTCTTCTGAAGACTCTTCACTTTTATGTACTTATCATATACTTAACCTTTGTTTGAAGGTGTTTCTCTCCAAGGGCATTTTAGGGATTACCCTCATTATAAATGAGCTTATCTTTAAAAGCAATCAACCAATGGGGTTATTTCTGTGATTGGAGGACGGTGGGGATGGCCTAGAAGTCTCTACAAGATTTTAAAACTGACATTTGATATACAAGAAGTCTCTATGAGCTATCCTCTTGCATGGACATGAAGCCCTAGGCTAAGGACACATGGAAAGTCCCATAGACACCTTATACTTGCCCCCTTCTTTATAAAGCCATATCTACCCCTTCCCACCTCCCAATTTGAAAACATTTTCTCTCCTTTTCTTTGATCCAACTTATAACATTGTTCCTACTCTTTTTTTCCATGAAGGTGTTGTCCCAAGGTAAAAGAGGGTGCCTACCTTGGTGAAGAAGACTCTTAGGGTTTCGAATTTGCTCTATTTAGGGTTTCTAAAGCACCTTCTTGGTGATTTTGACCAAAATTTATAGGTTTCCTCCTTTTCTTCCCTATTTTTGTGTTGTTCGTCTTCCTCCCAACTTCTTCTAGGTTGGAACCATGGCATTCCATGGTGAAACCCCACCTAGAGCCCTTAAACACTTCATCTCCATGTTCTTTTGCTAGGGTTTTTCACCTCTAAAGTGGAGAAGGTACTTCTTGCTCGAGATAGGAACTTTGTTAGAGAAACTAGCTTCTCTAGCTTGGGAAAATTTCTGCTTGAACATATCCACCTTTCCTAGAGGTGAGTTTATAGCCCCCTTCTCATATATTTCTTACTACATGCTTAAAACTCATGCTTCTATGTTTAAAATTGATGATCTCCATCTCTATTTACCATTTTCTTCTAAGGTTTTGGTTTCTTGCTGTTTTACCTTCTCTAGACAATAAAGTTTGATTACCCATGCATCTCCAACTTTGATCTTAGGTCAAATGGTGTTTTCTCCCTCTCCCTCTGTAACGAACCCGCCTCCCAGTAACCCCCAATTAAGGGAGACCAAGAGGTCAGAGCCGTTATCCCAATTTCCAGATCAAAGGTTCAACAAATAATCAATAATAATTATCAAATTCTACTAAACTAAACTGAAAGGCTGTAATAAAATTAAACTTTTCATACCTTTTTCAAAAACTTGGATATCTACTTCTATCCACATGGAGTCTATTCTAACTAATCCTCCTTTGAACTTTAATTCATATTTAATTCAACATATGCCACTTTACTGTTTGTTCTTTTCACTTGTACCTAAAATGACGAAAAACAAAATTTCGGTCAGCATAAAGCTGGTATGTGGGGGAAACAATAATCGTGCAATTAACTGTAACAACATATTGCAGTCAACTATGATTTAACAAACAACTTTACATTTTAAATACTACTACACAATCCATACATATCCTATCCTCTGCGATGTCCCTACAATGGACCTGGATGCTACCTTCTGTATGGTAGATCCCCATTAAAACCCTCATGATCCTACCTAACAGGTGAATAAATTTTCAGGGTTGAGTCACATGGCACTACCCATAGGTAGGCCACTCCTTAACTCATGGTGTGCTAGTGAGTCTCATGGCACTACAAATGGGTAGCCCAATTTCTAACTCATGATAGCCTAGACCTTGCTCTAGGTGACCCTTTTTAGCATTTGCAAAGCCACCGAGGAGGACCCGGATCTAATCCAGTTATATATACATATTTACAGTGATAATCATAGTCACTTTATATTTTCATGAAATAAAAGTCATCCAAGTAGTTATTTTCAGGCAACCAATAAAATGTTTGGGAATCACCGTGAAACTAAAGCGATTATCCATAAACATAACCAGATACCTGACACGCTGATTTGCGATAGAATAATCCAATCAATCAAGAATTCCAAATAGGCAAGCAAGTAGATTATGAGATCCTAAAATATGCATACAATTTCTTATTATTAATCATGCCATCAAGATCTATAAAACCTAGCTCGCTTCCTAGGGTTTCTAGTCCACTTTTAGGGTTTTCATTGCAATTAGGGTTTCCCTTCATCTTTTACTATTTTAAACCCTAATTTTATACAATTACTCACGAACCCTAATTATCTCATTTATTCTTCATGAAAGATATTAAGGTTATCTTTTAACAACATATAACCCTGATTTCAGAAAAAGCATAATTAACCATCAATTAAGTCCATTAAGCCTCTTTTACATCAAAGCTATCATTTTTATCCTTTTAATCCATGACAAGATCATTATGCTCATTTATCATCAATTCATAGTTCATTATGTTCAAATTCACATATGATCTCTATTTGTCATTAATTAATACCTTTATTCATTAGAAAACCCTAATTACTACATTAAGGGTATTTATCCACAATTAGGAACTTTTATACTTGAAATAGCTTAGAATTATCATATCTCAACTTTAATCATGAATTTGAACAATTAAAACCATTATGAGTCACATTTACTAATATTAGGGTTTCAAGGCCCCTTAAAGCATATTTATGCATAGAAAACTCTAAATTAAACCAATTACGTGCAAAGTTCATCCTTTTTGTTCTCAATATACCTTTTTACAATTAACAGGTTAATATAAACTTTAATCATCCATTAAACCCTACTAAATACATTAATCATTTCCAAATAGGGTTTCTTAATCTTTAATTCATTAAATTTCATAACTTACATTAATGTTCAAATAGAAAGAGGAATTAGCCTCTAAAACCATTTTTAATGAATTCCTCTCGTTTTTCTAAGAAATTTTCATATTTTATGCGTATCCATCCGAGCTACCTATATTTAAATATGATTTTTGCAAGATATTACTTACCAGAGCCAATCAGAGGGCGCCACATCTGCTCTATCATGCAACGTTGCTTGCAGCTTGAAAACATTTCGAAAAGACTATTCTGCCCTTATTTAAGTAGGTCGGCTCTTCATCCCATGGAGGGAAAATCGGTCCAATGCATATCTACCCTTCTTCAACCTCGGGCAGCTCGATTGCTGCCACCCTAGCTGTCGATCTGCAGCAAACACGAGCGCGTCCCCTCTTCTCCAGGGTCCGGTGACCACTAGGGATGACGCCTTCACCTCCGGCGCTCCTCCCCGCACATGGAGCACCTCTTGGTCACATCTAGTGTGGCTGGTTTCTCGCTCTCCAGGCCATGAACTGGCGGCCGACGCTGCAGCTTGACTGCTGCTGTTGCGCAAGCTCTAGGACACGACCACGATGGCCAAGTTGTTCCTTGACACCGTGGCACATCATGCCTCCATTGCAACCTTTCATTGTCTCCTTCTAGCTTCACGCTCACGCTGCTACTCATGGTTAGGGTTTGAATATGAAACAAGGAAGAAGAAGAGAGAAGGATGTACATAATCCTCTTGGATTCGGCCAAGGATGCTACCCCTTATATAGGGGAGGGTATCCATGCCCCAGACTGCTTGCCCACGAAGCAACCAAGTCCTTTTCCAACTTAGAACCATATTCCTTCATGAAGAAGAAATCTTCTCTCTCTAAAAAGAAACTCTTTGATATTCCTTACTCCTTAGATATTAGAATTTCGAAAATCACCTCTTTTATTTTCTTAGTACTTGCCCTTTAATCCATTGACATGAAATTAGGTTTTCCTTTAGTAGAAAATACCACCTCTTTAACAAAACCACACAATTCCTTAATAATGTATCACATTATCCTCTTATTTTGCATTATTGGTATTTCTCTTTCCTTTTTCTTCATTGGGGCTCCTTGGACCCCAAGAAACTCTAAGATTTCGAAATTCCTTTTTAAGGATACTTATTATCCTTCTAGATGAATCTATATTCATTATTTCTCATTATCTTGTTTATTTATTTATTAAAATATCTCTTTTTGAGGATTTCTCTTTGTCTTTCTTTTTATTTTCCTCATTGGCACTCCTTTGAACATTAGGAATCCTTGGGATACGAAAATCTACCAAGGATAACTCAATTACACCTCTTTTCACTTATTTCCCACATTTTATCATTGTTTTCAATTTCTTTCTTAATTAAGAAATATTTAATTGATCTTTTCTTTTATTATTGCATTCTCTTTGCAACTTTGGACTCCTTGGAACTCAAGGAACCCAAGAGGCACGAAATCCAACTTTGAATTACATTATTTTGCATTCGAGAGGTTTCTACATTTTTCTTTTCTCCATTTCTTATTAATAATGGAATTCCTTTTGTCTTTTCCTTGTTATTGGGCCCAATAGCCAATAAAGCCCACAAAACAACCAACAAGTCTATTGTAAATGAAACTCATTTATCCAAGACAAATTATATCATTACTTGTTCCAATATATTTAATATGAGAAATTACATTTCTCACCAAATGAGCCCAAAAGTTGGGGTTGTGAAATCCTTCCCCTCTTATAGGAATTTTGTCCTCAAAATTCCATCAAGCAAACAAATAATTTAGGATAAGACTTTTCCATGTCCATCATTGGCCCCTATGTGGCTTTACCTTATCCATGGCGCTTCCAAAGAACCTTTATCATCACATATTCATTTCTCTGAGTTCTTTCACCTTGGCATCTATAGACCTCACAGGTGACTCAAGTCATTTCAGCCTCCCTTGGGGCTCACTAGGTTCATTTCTCCGCACATGGTCTGGGTACCTCACATAGTGTTCTAAATTTGGACACATGGAACTCATCACACATCACATTATATTGAGGGGTAAGGACAAACTTAACATTCTCCACCAAACCATGTCAAAAAAACCCATTCATCGGGGACTCAGCTCTCTTAGCTATAACTTAGAGGGGTCGGATTTTCATGTCACATATTCCCCCCCATAGTGAACTGCATGTCAGTGTACTTTGCATCAGCTTACAACTCATGTCGTCCCTGGGATCCTTTCAGCCATTGCATGGTTAAAGCGACTTCATCTGCACACACTGTGGTCCTTTCTTGACCTTCGCATGGTCCCTTCATCAACATCATCTTAATGAAGTGGTGACCGATATAACCTCCCTTGCAGAGCTTCTTTACATCCCGATACAGGCTATGGTGGTTATCATCACATCTTACAAAGAAATGTCTCTATGTATCACCCTAAACGAGCACACATGCTCTCATCTGACCCTCTAGTCTAGATCGTACTAACCATTAGTTAAGGTGATAAACAGTACTAACATCGAGTTCTTCCTGTATCTACTTCCACCTTATGGAAGCGAATCTTTAGGTTATACTCAATAACCGTTGAACTCGCATCATGGTGTAGTTGAACCATCTCCCTCAAATGTAGTTCAACCAGATCTATCCCTTGACAATACTCTTTCTTTCTTATGTCATCTAGGTAAGGCGATCTACCATAACCCATATTGCATCTTGACCTTCCTTGGTCTAGGGGAGACTTACCACAACATCCATACTGATGAACTCCCATTCCTTCTCAGGGATTCTTAACTTCTATATCATTACACTGGGTTACTGATGTTCGTCCTTTACCTCTTGTCATGCATGGCAACATACCACATGCAACTTCATCTTAGGCATCCAAAGTACCACTATCACTTATTATCTTGGTAATACCACAGTATATGGTGATCTTAAATCATGATCTCCCGTATGTCATGATTCCTCAAGATTGATTCCTCAGAAACCCTAAACCACTCTCATCAGGATTTTATCACCTTCTTTTCCAAAGAAGTGAATCAGAGGTTCTACAACCATCCGTTCATTGCATCAAGGCCTAAGCTGGCTAACCAAACAACTATTAACTTGATCAACCGTTATTGTTACATCTGAGTGTTAGCCAAACTTATCTCTTTTTCCAACTGAGGGTTAACCTAACAACCTCTTCTAGCTCAATCTAAACTAGGCAGTTGTATCTCATATGGAGCATCCATTACCACTTCACATCCTTAGGTGCTAGGTACAGTTGAAGACATACACCTTCATGTATTCCACTTATTATCTCATCTAAGTCTATCCTCATTAAGAAAACTCTGAGCTTATTCTCTTGGTTTTTCGAACTCAAACATGTATAACACATAGCTCTGATAAAAACATCCTCACAAGATGACTACCTTAATACTCTTGGTGTTTGTAAACCATTCATGTATCGTTCACTCCACAAGGGCATGTTATCATCTCTGTCCTCATACCTCATAGCAACGTTCCAACTTGCATCGCCTTTTATCCTTGGTGTATGGCATGCATACTGTCCTATCTCTCACTCCCATAACAAGAGGAAATAAGCATTTGGCTGTAGTCCAAATACAGAGTCCTTCCTATGCCAAGAGTAGAGATGGTACATTCCACCTTGCCAGTACACCTTTAAATCTAAGTTGAAACATGCATCTTATGTATCAACATCACAACCATCTTGATATCAAAGTTACTTTCATGGAAAACTGGTCTCGAACCTACTTGGGTCCACACACCATCCTTGGTCATCTCCTCTACGTCTGTAGAGTGCCGACACTTTTAGGGTCATCCCTCTTCCCTTATGCATCTAGAGAGTGCCCTACTCATCTTCCCTTTGGGTCCCATGAGTTCATGAAGGTGATCAATCTCCTATCCCATGGCCCTCAGACAATGATAGTTGTTACCTCTCGACCCTATGGTCATGTGCAACTAGGGAATTAGGCAACTCCTACATCCATCGGTCTTATCCCTACCTAACCCTAGGATAGACTTAGGATTCTATTATAGTACATGTCCAGCTTAGAACCTTACCCAAGCCTTCATCATCTCTCTCTGCATTCACGGGTTGACTTCCATCCTTTCATAGGGGTCATGGCAACCTGCCTACCTTGGTCAGGCCCCATACCAGTTACCTCCATGGTAACACATTCACATGCACTTAGAGATGGTTATCTATGGGTCTACATGTTCATTCTCATACTATGTACTTTTCACTTAGTTTCTCAAGATTCTATGAGACCTCTTTAGGTTTCCTCAAAACCCACAAAACTGGTATACACCCTACCAAAGGGTCCCTCTCCCAGGATGGGAGGAAACTACAACTCTTGACAACAAGGTCACAAACATCCTTAGAGTTTATATTCACATGAGCATGCTTAACCCAGCATCTACTAAGGCACAAGCTGACCACCTACTAAACCATGCTAGGTCATACTTGTTCTTTTTCTTCAATGCTGAATCAAGATCATAACTTCCCATGTCATCAACTTAGTTATGAGAGGTTCATCAAACATACCTTAAACTTAAGGGGTTTCCTTTTCCTCTAAACATGAGGAGTAACATGCTTGAATCTATAGAAACTCCAATCTCATCATGATCATCGGGTACACCACTTCCCCTCTTAGGCCTAGGAACCCTAGGTTCACTTCTCTGATGTCCAACTGTCTGCTCAACCTCTTAACCACAAACCAAACATGTATAAGGTATGACCTGCACTTCCTATCATCCTTCTACTTGAGAAATACTTCAGAGTTGAGTCCTCCTTAAGGACAATCAACAAGGTATGAGGCCTCACAACCTGTTACTACACCTCTCTAGGTCTAAGGAATTCTTCTTCTCATCTATACCATAGGTATAGAGGTACCGGAAGACTCATCCTCTCTCTAGGGTTTGGTTCCTCTAATGGCAACCAAGATATCACAAACCTCCAAGATCAAGCATGAGGCAACCACTATCATCCACTTGGGGCGCATCATCCTTAACTCCCCACTTTTCCTCATATCTCGGTGACCAAGCTTCCAACCTTCTTGCTTGGGTCCTGCTCTCTCTCTCTAGAGCTAACTCCACAACCAGCCTTATACTAAAGGTCCTCTTTCCATGAAGATGGATCAAGATCACAAGCATACCTCTACGTGGGTGAAGCCTATGTTCAAACTTATGTTTACTCAAGGTTATCCCTAGCCCTTTATGCTTATCTCATCAGCTATCCAACATACTCCCTTGGCCAGTGTTTCAACCTACTACTTGCACTACTGACATATTCTGGGTTCCTACTATGCCATGCTCATATAAGCTCATGGGATTTCTATAGGTCCTTCTCTAATCTCATCAAAGAAGGTGTTATCCTTCACTCTAACATGCACGACCCTTCCCAGGGTTGGGTTGCCAAAGGTACTCAGTCATCCAACCTCTCATGGCTCATATGGCATCCAAGGCATGTCCATCCAAACACCTGGTCTACCATGACATCTAACTCATCATGTCATCTTTCTCTCTAACCTTCACTTAGGGTTAGGTTTAACATAATTCTCAGAGGATGTTCCAGGTCTCTACTTATAATGGAGGTCTCTACCTCCAAGACTAACTCTCTTTACTTATCCTCCTGACAAGAAGGTCTATCCTCAGGTCTCTCCTGAGGGAATGATAACTTATGTCATACGACCTAAGCATGTATCTATTCTTTTACGCTTAATCAATTAAGCTTGTGTCCATGACATCTTATTTACCTGCTTTTTATTAATTTGGTAGAGGATTCCTTAAACCTTATCAACCTTACCCATACCTCAAGAGGGTGAGGAAAAGAGAGAAAACCCTAATCCTTATAATCCTTAATAACATTTGAGTTGAGAAGAGATGAACAAGATGAGAGAGTACTAAAGGTATCTTATTTCGAGTCAAATCCTGAGAGATTGGCCAGGCAGTCACACTAATCCGAGAGTCCTCATTTTCTGACTAGCGGTGTGGGCGAAAATCTTGCCAGCCCCCAGACGTGATCCTTTGCTAGACACCTTTGTCTTTCGGAAATTCCTCTAATAACTCCCTTGGGTTCTACATAGTTTGTAAAATCTAATAATTATTAAAGATTAAATGAGGAACCTATGCTCTGATACCAAATGTAACGAACCCACCTCCCAGTAACCCCCAATTAAGGGAGACCAAGAGGTCAGAGCCGTTATCCCAATTTCCGGATCAAAGGTTCAACAAATAACCAATAATAATTATCAAATTCTACTAAACTAAATTGAAAGGCTGTAATAAAATTAAACTTTTCATACCTTTTTCAAAAACTTGGATATCTACTTCTATCCACATGGAGTCTATTCCACCAAACCATGTCAAAAGAACCCATGCATCATGGCCAGAGTGAGAGGAAGTTGGATTCCTTTTATCAAGGGTTGTAGTAGGTTAACAGATCAAGAACAAGGGTCTTGGCCCTTACCTAGGTGTAGTATGAACAATTATGGTGTAGATCAACTTTGTAGAAGCCCTTTGCATTGTCTAGGGTCTTTCTGATGGTTCCTACAAGTTTCTTCCTTATCATGAGGGTGGGTGGTCCAAGGCTTAAAGCTTTAGGTTGCCTCCTAGTCATTGGAATGACCTGGGACTGGTCTGGAAACTGGCGCTAGAGGCGGCCATCATTATTGGTGGGAGGAGGAAGAAATCACTCCACCCTGATGCACCTCATTAGGGCTAGGGAACCTCCTGTCGGGTATCGTTAAGGAGTGCCACACATCCTATTGTCCATTCATCGTAAGAAGTAACCGGGGACCATGTAGTGTCTCTTCCTGGGGTGTAAAGGCTAGGTATTGAGATCTTGGTGGAGGTGAGAGTTCCTTTGATCCCCCCACAAATTTTTGGAGGAACCTTAAACTAAGGAGGAGGAATATGATGAGAAGAGGAGATGGATTGCCTCCTAACAAAAGTAGAACACACATATATATACATTATTCTCACAGAACGCTCCCAGTAGACGTACTGTTCTTAGGATTCGGTCCCATCTTCACATTAAAGTCTTTCCAAATCCTAATTTTCTTGTTGTAATATCCATGAAACGGTTAACCAAAAGTGTACTTCTATTTCATTAGTCCCTCTCTTTCTGGCACTATTATGAAAAGCATAAATGGAAAGAGTATTTAGTAGGTTTCCAATTTTGACGTGCATATACCCTCACTTATTTTCCAATATATGGCACTATATTGGATAATAATCTCTCTCTTATGGTTATGGCAAGGCATATTCTTATATGGAATTATTTTGGATAATTGACCATTAAGTTGTTTCTCAACTCCCTATCTCTTCGATATATTTCTTAAATCGATTATGGGAACTCCTTAATATTTTTTCCAAGTAATATTAGTAATTGGGATTTATTGGGATGGCCTTCCCATACAAAACTTGCTCCTTTTAACCATAATTTAAAAATGTACCATGATCTCATGGAATATTCTCTTTCTCCCAAAATATAGAATTCTCTTTCTTTCCTCACTATTTTCCAGTATACCAATGATTACATCAAAATAATACTTATTGATGTCCCAAAATATGTGTTGCCAAACTTGCTAGATAATTACTGTATCAATTATCTAAATCACCACGTATTTTATTTCCAACTTTGGGAACTTGATAGTTATTTAATTTACCATATTAAAATCCATTATTATTTATTCATGTATGAATTCTTTCTATTTATTCGACCTTTTCCACAAGCACCAATGCCACAAAGGTGACCAACCTTCCTATTCTACCAATAATACCATTGTAGAAAATTATTTATCAAAACATGATTTTTATTTGTATCATTCAATTTCAACAAAATTAATGATATAACATTCACCCCTCTTTAAAAGGAATTTTTTCATTAAAATTGAAACATGGTAAGCTTTAAGGTGATCAAGAACTCAACTTGATTTCACAAATTAGGGTTAGCAATCCTACTTAGCATCTTTGATGAATATTTAACTTCATCACATCATTACTAGGATTGGTATTTGAATTTAATTCAAGGTATATAAACATCCTTAGTATATACATAATACCATCTCTTAATGATTACATTTTCACTTGTGATTTTAACTTAACTTGGTGATCATTTGTTCACCTAGGTTTCCAACCTATTATTCATTTATCATCACATAAAGGTGAGGTAACACCTCAAATCCGATGTCATGTCATTAAGTTCAACTTAACTTATTCATTCACATATGTTAATTTCTAAAAATAACATGTGTCTACCCAATATTTTTCACTCATAATGGGATGAAATAAGCACTTGACTACATGACAAATTCCAAGTTCATCCCATTCAAGAGCATATATGATGCGTCCACATATTATCTAGAAATTTCACATTTTAGGTTGAACCATTCTCAACATGACTATAAATGATACATAATCTTAATTCCACAACTTTCTTATATTTCATGAAGTTAAAATCCTTTTCCATTCTTGAGTTTGTACACAAGTCCTTTCCTTATTACATGACTTCTTGTATCTTTTATATTTACAACTCACCTATTATGAGCCTTAGCCACTTCCTTGACATCTCTAGGGGTACACATACTTTTGGAGTGATCTCATCCTTATGCGTCTAGGGAGTGCCTATCACATTCACACATTGGGACACATGAACTCATGAAGGTGGCCAATCTCTTGAGTCATGGGCCTCAGGCAAACATAGTTGTTACCGCCCAACTAGATGATCTTGTACATTCAGGGAACAATAAACTCCTAATCCCATTGGTCCCATGTACCTTTAATACTCCCTACTTGACCTTAGGATTGACTTAGGGATCTACCCTTCCCAAGGGTTTATCGAGGTCACATTATTTTAATATGTAATTCTTTAAACCAGATTTCCTCCATCTCTTACAATGATAATTATTAAATTTATGTCCCCTCATGGGACACATGGCAACATTTCTCTTATGAGCTCGGTCTCATACTATCATCCACTTCCAAAGTGACTTTTCCTCATGTCCCTTAGAGATGGCATACTTGGGTTCAAATAATCATACTCGATATATGTGATCTCATATTTTGTATACTTAATTATCTACATTTTAGGTGACATTTAAGTTTACCTCAATCTATAAATTGATTTATCATCTCGCCCTTCTAGGGAAGGTCCTAACCTAGGGTGCCTTCTTGGCTCACAGGAGGAAGTTAGGCTCTCTAGCCACAACCTGACCCCAATGTCTAAGGTTTTGCCTCCCCCATAGGTCTTTTTCCCACTCTTGGGTTCAACCACCGCATGTCAGGACACCAATCCTAAAAGTCAAATTTTAATTTATTTATGCAACCTTATTATGCATTTTCTAATATTTAACTTCTCTACCTGTATTTTTTCTCTCTCTCATGGCGAGCCCTCTCTTTAGGGGAGCCACTTTATGGGGAACCCTCTCTTTAGGATTTTAGTCCCAGTGGACATTCATCCCATCCCATCCGGTCATGGTATATCTCTGGTCTTCCCATTTGGGCTAAAAACCTCATATGCCCATCCAATTTGGGCTTGGTGTATCTTTGGTCTTCCCATCCAGGCTAGACACCTCATATGACCATCCCATCCGGTATTGGTTTTTATTTGGTCTTCCCATACGATCTTGGAATTTCTTTGGTCTTCCCATCCAGGCTAGACACCTCATATGACCATCCCATCCGGGCTTGTACCCTTAGCAACCTTCCCATCCGGGATAGGTTCAAAGTAATTTTCAGAGTGACTTTATTTCACCCCATGCTCTTCAACTCACCAGAGATATTTTATTTAGGGTCTGAGAAAGTTGTATCTATATTTTCATTATTCATAGGTTGCTTATGTTCTTAACACATTTTGCATTAATGCCTTGTTCCACATGTACATATGCATGGAAAATTGAGCCCCCAAACTCATTCACATTTATCGTTTTCAAGGTTCATATGGGTAGTGTTCTATATCACCACACTATTCTCATTTCCCATAATTAGGGTTTTGGGTTCAATATAGAAACTACACCCTACCTCTTAGGGTTTCTATGTTCCTTGAACCCCTAGGGGTCTTCTAAACCAACTCTAGCCCCATTTAGAGTTTACCCTTATAACTCATAAAACCATTTTTTATTTATTTTATCATTATTTCCGCATTGCATGTACATTACTGTTTCACATTTACATGTACATTATTATTCCCACATTATATGTAAATTATTATATCCACATTACATATAAATTATTATTTCCATATTACATGTACATTAATTGGCAGAGGTTGCCTTAATCCTACTTCTTCTCAAAAACACTAACTTGATATGAGGAGGGAAGTTCCTTTTTAGAGTTTATTAAGAAAGATTATGAGAAGAAATCCTAAAGGTATTTTATGTTAGAAAAAATTATCAAACTTTGTACAGGCATGATGCACATACCTGAGAGTCCTCGTAAGCCGCCTAGCGGTCTGGAGAATTTTTTTGCCATCCCTCAAGTCATGGTCCCTTCTAGACATCATCATATTTAGGGAATGACTAAATAATTCCCTCATATTTCTATATATTAATTGCAATTATAAATATTAAATATTATTTGAAAAATATGGGGTCTGATACCAAATGTAACAACCTCACTTTTCAACAACCCCCAATTAAAGAAGACCAAAAATATGAAATCCATTACCTAAATTTTTCACAAGGATCCTGATTTTAACAAATAATAAATAATAGAAAACAGTTTCATTAATTCAAATATATTGTTTACAATCTCTTGAATTGGTTGAACCCTAAAAAGCACGCAAGCTAGGGTTTCCGCTCTGTGGCGACTGAGGAGGCGACCGTCCGTGTCTTCCTTCTGGAGAGGGGAGTTCCTCCCCTCTCTCCGAACACCATGGCCGCGGCGGGGACGTCCACGGTTGAGCAACCTTCCGCCCAACCTTCCATCGCCAAGAAAGCTTGGAATCAAGTGCTTCACGACATCGACACCAGCAAGGAACTAGCATACGATCCACCGGAGAAGGTCGAGGGGAAGCGGTTCGTCACCATCGATGAACCTACATATGAGGCCATGGAAAAGTGCTGGGAGCACACTGCGATCCTGTATGTTATGGGCAAGCGCCCTTATTACCATCATCTGCTGGCCTGGATACGACGTATATGGAAACCCAAGGGTGGGTTCATACTCTTCTCGAAGCCAAACAAGTTCTTCCTCCTTAGATTCAACTCTGCCGAAGATAAGAAGAGCATCATAGACAGCGGACCACGATGGTTCGACAACAGACTCGTGGTTGTCAAGGACTATAAGACCGGTGACGATCTTCAAAAAGATTTATTTAGTTCTATTCCCATATGGATCAGTATTCCCAGTATGGGAAGGAACTGGTCACCAAGGGCCGTTGGGATTTTGGCCAGCGACATGGATGAGAATTGACTATAAATCTATTGGCCTTGAGTCCCTTGGCGAGGCGAGGGCGTTGGTGGAGGTGGACGCTGAGGAAGAGCCCCCGGAGGAGATCTGGGTTAATATGCCTCGTAGAGAACCTGCCCCGGTCCAGATTCACTATGAATATATACCTAAACGGTGCTCGGAGTGCAGGGTGTTTGAGCATGACGACAATGACTGCTCGCTCAAGACCGAGACTACTGTGGATTCACTTCCGAAACCAAAACCTTCACAGGTTTGGCAGGTTGTTGGGCACAAAGGCAAAGCAACTGCTGTTGAGGAGGAGGCTGATCCGCTCGATGGCGTTGCAGATCCGGGAGGCGATGGTGTTGCAGACCCGGCTTGTGATGGCGTTCCGTCAGGTGAAGGAGTTTCCGGTGGGGAGGTCTCCGGTGGTAAGAGTGCTATTGAAGGTGATGGGGTGACAGAAGGAAGCGTGGAGGCAGGTGAGGCTTTTGTTGGGGGAGATGCTACTGCAGATGTTGGGACCTATGTTGCTGCTGTCATTGGTGCAGATGTTAAGGGTGCTGTTAGTGGTACGTCTGATGTCGTTGTGGTTTGTGAGGCCGAATGCAACAATAAGGGTGGTGATCCCTCCGATGCTGCTACTCCAATCAAACCAAGAACCTCTGGTGCTGCTTCTTCTTCGTCTCATATTCCGAAGTCTTCTAAAGGTGGCGGGTCTCGCAAGACCCGATCCTCTTCAAAGGGTCTTTAATGACCTTCCTCATGACCAATGTTTGTGGCTCGGGGAAGCCACGTAAAAAGAAGGAAGTTAGAAGGACAATCATGGATAACAAAGCTACTATGACCATTCTTATTGAAACCAAGATTAAGTCTCATATGATTCATACTTCTGATCGCATGTTCCCTAAAGGATGTCTTTGGGTATCCAATCATCTGCATGATCCTAATGGACATATATATATCGGTTGGAATCCCAATTGCTGGGTTACTATTCTGAGATGGATGACCAGCAGGTCACCATGAAATGTACTAATAAAGGTGGTCTTAACATATATATTACTGCCATCTATGCTAGGAATTCTGTTGCTGAACGCTCGGTCTTGTGGGATTCTTTGGTTAGAATTGCTGGCACCATTAATGAAGCTTGGCTCATCACTGGTGACTTCAATAACATCAGGAAGCAAGAAGAAAAAGCGGGAGGTCATGAGGTTCCCTCTTCCATTCTTAGCTCGTTTAACGCTGCCTTAGATAATGCAGGTCTCATAGAATTACCTATCATTGGTAAGGAGGTTTACACGTGGCATAACAAACAAGAAGTTGCTAAACGAGTTGCTTGTAAACTTGATAGAGCTTTTGTCAATGATGCATGGATTTCTAAATTTCCTGGCTCCAAAACTAAGTTCATCACCTGCTCCTACTCTGATCACTGTGCCTTGAACATTAATATGAAGTCTATTTCCTTTAAGAAGAAACCTTTTTGATTTCTCAACTTCTGGATGGACTGGGAGGGCTGTCGGGATATCATTAAGGATGCTTGGGCTTCTGAGTTCAATGGTAATCCTCTTTATCAATTCTTTCGTAATCTCAGTCTTGTCAAGGATAAGTTGAAAGCTTGGTCCAAAAAATACGTTTATCTCAAAAATCTGATTGCTAGGGAAAGAATGGAGCTTGATGATATCTCTGCTGTTATAAGACGATGTCCCCTTGATTCCAATCTTATTCTCACTGAAAAACAAACTCTAGCTAGATTGGATGTTCTTCTTAAGGCTGAGGAGGTTTATTTCTGGCAACGCAGTAGGATGGAGTGGCTTTCCAATGGAGATAGAAACACCAAAGTCTATCATACCATTGTCAAGAAGAGGGATTCAATTAATTCTATCACTGAGCTCTTTGATTCACAAGGTAATCTTTTGCAGGATAGTGATGCTATCATGAATGATACTGTTAACTTCTTTGAGCAGCTCTATAATCAACCCCAATTTGCTTCTAGTTCTTGTATCCCGGAATGGACTCCTCTTGTCTCTGGAAATGATAATAACATGCTTTGTAATTCTCCGAGTTTGATTGAAGTCCGAGATGCTGTTTGGAGCATAGGACCTAATAAAAGCCCGGGTCTGGATGGCTTCAATGGATATTTCTATAGACATAACTGGGATATTATTTGTAATGATCTCCATAAGGCTGTCAAGTGGATTTTCGAAGGTGGTAACATGGTAAGGCATGTCAACCATGTTTTCCTTGCCCTCATTCCTAAGAAGGACATGGTCTCTTCTCCTACTGACTACATGCCTATCTCTTGCTGCTCAATGCTTTATAAAGTCATTGCAAAAATCATATCCAAAAGGCTAACCAATCTTTTGCCTAATATTGTTTCTCCTTTTCAAGGCGCTTTTGTTAAAGGTAGAAGTATTGAGGACTGCTCTCTTCTTGCGGCTGAGTTTACTCTTAAATTTAACCGTAAATTCAGCCCTCCTGCTGCTTGCATTAAGTTGGATATTACTAAGGCTTTTGATTCTGTTCGCTGGTCTTATCTATGGGACTGTCTTCTTGGCCTAGGATTCAATGATAGGTTCATCTCTATTCTTAAGCAATGTGTGGAAACTACGTCATTCTCTCTCTTGTTGAATGGCTCCTCGGTGGGGTTTTTCAAAAGCTCTAATGGTCTTCGACAAGGTGACCCTTTGTCACCCTTACTCTTTTCTCTAGCTATGGAAGGATTTAGTAGATGCATTGAAGTTGCTTATGACAATAAGCTTATTCGCAGCTATCCTATCAATAGGACCAAAGCTATCAGCCACCTTTTGTTTGCAGATGATGTTCTTATTTTTTCTAAAGGTCGTATGTGCAGCCTTGTCTATCTCAAGAAAATTCTGCATGATTTTGGTTCTACCTCTGGTATGAAATGTAATCCAAATAAAACCCACATTTTTCTATCTTCTTCATGCCGCAACAAAGATGCCTTGATCAATTGTTTGGGTATGCAGCAAGGTTCATGGCCAACAAAGTACCTTGGGTTCCCTATGGCAGGTGGTAACCTTAGGAGGCATCACTATCATGAATGTTTGGACAAATTGAGAGACATGATACAAAGATGGCCGGGTTCTAAAATCTCCATGGTTGGACGCATAGTTCTTATCAAACATTGTGCTATGGGTTTGATTAACTATTGGCTTCATATGGGGGATATTCCTCCTGCTGTGTTACGTAGGATGGAATTACTTCTCTCGGATTTCCTATGGGGCAGTTCCACACATCCATCTTGTTGGGCTCGCTTGGCTTACCCTTTATTTGAAGGTGGCCTTGGCTTCAAAAGACTTGATGCACTTGCTGATTTCCACACTTTGCAACACATCAAAAGATTCACTCATACGCAAAGCATATGGAGCATATGGATGTCTAGCAGATATGGCAATTCTCTGGTTGCACGTTCTAGTTGTGGCTCTACTTGTCATAAGCGCATGGTGGCCCTTTGGCCTTCATTCTCTTTGTGGGCGGGCAATGATCTCTGGAACAATTGCATAAAACGTCGACCTTCTGACAAAATCTTTGATAACCTTTGGTCTTCCAGGCACTATCCTAGGTGGAGCCTTACTTGCTTTAGAGCTCTTAACAACGTTCTTCCTACTTTGGAAAAAATCAGCTCTTGGTCAGGTGCTCCTGTCCCTGCATGTTTATTGTGTGGTTTACACAGTGATTCGACATCTCACTTATTTGATGGCTGCAAATATTGGAGATATATCTGGGGTCGAGCACAACTTAAACTTAACATACGATCTTCTTATTCTCTTCGTGAATGTCTTGCTAAACTCGGCAAGAGATCCAAGCATGCTAGTATCATTGAGCTTTGGGCTATCACCGGTGCAACTCACCTTGTTTGGACTGAACGCAACAATAGACTGCATAATGGAGGCTCCTCATACTTTGTTGTCATCTTCAATCACCTTGCATTGGAAATCAAGAGAATGTACTTTTCTTTTAAGCCAAGGCTTGATGTACCTCCTGTAATTGCTAGGAATTGGGAATTGTTGTAACCATTTCCTAGGAGCTTGTAGCCACATGTTTGGGTGTGGCTTGTAACTTTGTCCCCCTCTGGGGGTTTTGGAATATACTTACCCAATTTTTCCAAAAAAAATATATTGTTTACAAAATGTTCCACTAGAACTTACATAACTTCCCATCATCATAATTGTACAAATGAGAACTATATGAGAAAAAAGTATCTATATAATCCTCCTTACAAGTTAACTTTAATGTCTTCAAGTAATTTGACCTTTCCATCTTATGTTGATATCATATTATCTATCATGTACCTAAAATGCCATGAAATAAAAGCATTGATCAACATATTGAAATATATTATGTACATGGGGTGCATGCAAAAGTGTGCAAGTACATAACAACATATATGCAACTATTACTTGCAAATAAGAAGTGTCATTTTCTTCACATAATATTCCTTTGTGATACTCATAGTGGCATTATAATTGAACAAAACTAAGTAAACATCCAAAAGTTTAGTTGTTCAATCTTCAAGGAGCACTCGACAAACACAAGAAAACTAATGCAGGTAGTCATAAGTGTAACCACATACCTCAATGTAGAACCATGCAGATTAGGCAACATATACTTTAAGTATATTCAATCAATAGATCCAAGCAATTCAATAGTAAATCTACATGTATGTAAGTCCTAAAGTGTCACCATTATATTAATCACATTAATCATATTAAATCCTACTCGTTCCTAATATAGGGTATAGGGTTTCCCTTTCATCAAGTTATCATTAGGGTTATATTTGATACCCATATTCCCATGTTCATTGATTTAATGAATTAATAACCATAATCATATCAAGTGTGGCCATGATCATAAAATCTACCATATCCGTTTATTGTATTATGAACACTAGATTTGATTGTTTTCATTAATAACATAGTAAGTTAGGATCTTTCACCCTAATTCTTCATATGCATGATTATTCATATGAAAAACCCTAATTATCATCAATATGATCGTAATCATCTTGATTATCATCATACACAACAAGCTCAGCATAAAAGAAGCATTTTTAACACATTCAGCATGTTAACATTCAAAACTAGGGTTTTCATGCACTAATCACCAATTAAACCCATATTTTCACTACGCTTGGAATTATAAGAATAATTCAACTCTGAAACTATTTTATTTAGATTCCTTTCATTTTTATGATCAAATTTCGTATATAACTTGTATTAATCTAAGTTATTGATTATTAAATAGAATTTTATAAGATATCTCATTATTGGCCAATAAGCGATTGACACGTCAGCATATTAATATCTTGAAAAATAGTATGACGGCCTCTTTACTCAGTAGAGAAAAGACTTTGGTACCCTCATACTTCACTTATATAGGTCGGGAAACTTTAGTCATTGCATTCTAATGCATCCCTAACCTTGTGTCACCGGCTAACTATTGCCCTGTTAGGCTAGTGTGGATGATCCTTGTTGACTCCCAGGACATGAAGCCCCAAAGGAGACCGAAAGGACCTCACCTACCCCTGCTAATCCCAGGTACGTGCTTCTCAGGGCTGGAGATGGCCAGAGGGAGAGGAAACTAGATCCCTTTTGTCGTGGGTAGCAGTAGGTCAACATATCAAGAACAAGGGTTGTGGTCGTTACATAGGTGCAATATGCACAAGTCTAGTGTAGAGAAACTCTACTAGAGCCCTCTGTTCTCTCTGGGGTCTGTGTGATGGTACCTACAAGTTGCTTCCTTGTCGTGAGGGTGGGGTTCAATGTCTTGAAGCTCTGGGTTGCCTCATAGTCATAGGAACAACCTAAGACTCATCTGGAAATTGGCAACGAAGGTGGCTATTGATGTTGGTGGGAGGAGGAAGGAAGCCCACTTCCCTAATGCACCTCATTAGGGCATGGGAACCTCCTGGCATGTATAGTTAAGGAGTGGCACACAACCTGCTGTCCACTCTTCACTAGAAGGAACTAGGGATTACGTAGTGTCTCTTCATGGGGTGTAGAGGCTAGGAGTCGACATCTGTGAGGAGGTGAGATTTACACGACCCCCTCCAACAAATTTGGGGTGGAATCCTAAACTAAGGAGGAGGAAGATGATGAGAAGAGGATAGGGAGTGACTCTTGAGAAAAATAGAACCCACCCATATATATACATACATACATATATATATATACATATATATATATATATATATATATATATATATATATATATATATATATATATATATATATATATATATATATATATATATATAACTAGTGAAGACACACGGGCACATGCACCTGTCTCCTTATAGACATATAATCATTACTAAATAATTTTGATAATTACTTTACCGTAATTTTTCTTTATGCTATTTATATTAAAAGATTTATAGTTATATTACATAATTAGGATCATAAAACTATAATTAGATATTTAATTTAGTTCTAGTATTAAATCTTCTCTCCATTGCAATTCACATATTTTAGTATGACATATAGTGTTGTTTTGTTTAAGAAAACAAAATTATTTTGAAATTGAGTAACTTAAGATGGCAAGTCACTTTTTTTCACAAATGTTATGTATATGAAGATGTATTTCATTCTAATAATGTCTATTTGTTGAAAATTTTGCTATCTAGTTTGTAGATCAATTTATGGTAGTTTTCTTAAACTTAAATATCATTTATATTTATATTTATTACTTTGAAAGGAAATTACATTAGCCAATTATATTAAAATCCCTTATATATCTAGTACAATGAGTATCCAAGCGAGAAGTTGTTGAGATAAAATAATAAATATGAAAAAATCAGCATTCAACTTTGTCTAGGATATAATCAACTTATGTCATTCATTAGTGTAATAGATATATAACATGAAACTCATAAACATAAATGAATTATACAAAATTTGAAAAATTAAACAAGTATTAATTAAAAGGGAGAGATCATGGAGGGTGAGGGCCAAAGGTTAGGATTCAATTGTTCTTTTATGATTGTGATCAATTAAATACAAAGACCATAATAATACGTTTCACGTAAATCCTATTCAATTGGTCAAGATTATTTGAAGTGATTCAATTGTTTCACGATCTGTAAAGTCATCGATTAAATACAAAGGCCACAAAAGTAAATTAAATATGCTATAAATGAACATATTAAAAGATTGAATAACATATTTACTTTATTTAATTCCAACTGACCATTTCATTTATATATTATTGTGATTCATTTTTTTTTAAATTGATCAATGATAATGATGTTCGCATTTCATTCAATCGATAAAGATTAATTTTAATGAATTAACATGTTAAATATCACAATCAAATATTGATTTTTTAAAACGCTAACAACTATTTTTAGTTTTTTTCTTTTCACAAATTCAATAATCAGATGAAAATTTATGTGGATATGATATCATCCATGCTAGAGTTAGTTTCCTCCATAAAAAATTCCCTAACAATCTATACATTAAGTCTTTATATTCAATTTCTCATGCATATGCATGTCAATGGTTTACTAGTCTTATATTAAAAAAAAACAATTTAATTTATTTCCACACTGAAAGATTAATTAGTGATTGTAGGAGTATTAAAGTGATAAGTTGTTGACTGTCAAAAAAATATGAAATTGGGAGCATATCACTAAATAAATGAAACTATAATATAATAGACATCATATTATCAAATTCTTCAAAATCTAACAAACTTAACTAGAATTTAGTGACAACGGTTATAAAAATAGGGATACACTATGTCATCCATTTTAAGAGAATAAGAACAGCCCCAAAATGGCAACTGTCATATTCCAACCAAATGCCAATCTCAAAAGTAGTTTACCAATAAATGTTGGAAGTACAAAATATATTCTGGTAGATTCTAGGATTAATACTTTAGTGTGTGATGTGTATGAATTACTTTAGAAAAAGATAAAAATATATCACAGAAGAAAATTGTTTCTTTGTATTACACAAACTCATAATAGTTTGTAACAGGAAGAGATCATTTATGAGCTTGAAAAAATTCAAGGCGGTGTTGCAAAAATATTACTAATGTTGAATGTTACCATTGGGGTAACTGTAAACACCATAGGCACATGAGCATGGAGCATATTTCTTGAGTAGGAGTTTCATATAACAATGGGTGATCTTGTTCTAGGTATCTCATTAACATTTCCACGGGAAATATAATACAACCATACAATGGCAAACTAACGATTTTAGAATTTTTCCAGTTATTCCTAATTATCCTCACTTGAGAGATATCTTATCATAATTCATGTATTCCCTGCTATTGGATAATGAGGCATCGTGTGATAATATTGACCCTGCATTTTCCAGATGTCTGTTGTTACAAAAACAATTTTAAATATTGGAATATAACATATAATTACATATATAATGTGTCCTCACCTAATTCCAAGATCACGTTGAATCTCTCGTAGTATTAAGGGCAAGGGTGGGTGAGGGCCGAAGGATAGGATGACAAAATTTGAATATTTTAAATGATAGAAATTTATTCTATTAAAGTTCTGATGATCATGTTGTCGAAAAAGACGTCTGAGGAACAATGGCGTTTAAAAATATCTTCATAAGTTTCTATTCAGAACAAGAATGATTCAGAAACAAATAACTCTCATCTGTAGAACATATATGGAAAAAATGTTATGTATCAATTACCAATAGCCATGTTATGGAGAATGAGAAGCTCAACGTAGAATTGTAGAAAGTGGAACTCAAAGAAGTTTGAGAACAATAAGAGAAGATAGAACTGATACATGAACTAGAGGAACTCAGAGAATCACAAAGTGTTGTTGAGACTCAAATTCCTCAGGTGACACAAGAACCTCATAGATCTAATAGGATATGCCTTGAACCTGAAATATTTGGATATCTTGTGACTTAGGAAGGTAGTGAATTGGTCATAGATGATTATCCAATATCCTATAAAGATGATATTGAGGGACAAGAGTCTGAGAAATGGCTTGAGGACATGAGATTTGAGATGGAATCCATGTATACCAACAAAGTATGGACTTTGGTGGATCCACCTGAAGGGGTAAAACCCATAGGGTGCAAGTGGGTCTTCAAGAAGAGGATAGACACATATGGAAAGGTCCAAATCTACAAGTTCAAGGTGTTGACTATGATAAACCCTTTTCTCCAATGGCCATGGTTAAATCCATCAGGATCATGCTTGCTATTGCAGCTTATCATGACTATGAGATTTGGTAAATGGATGTTAAGACCACATTCCTCAATGGGAATCTTGTGGAGGATGTGTACATGACACAACCTGAGGGGTTTATAGATTCAAAGTTTGCCAATAAAATATGTAAGTTGCAAAGGTCAATCTATGGATTGAAGCAAGCATATCGGAGTTGTAATCTTCACTTTGATGAGACAATCAAAGGGTTTGGCTTTTCTCAAAATTCAGATGAACCTTGTGTGTACAAGAAAGTTAATGGATGCATAGTGACATTCCTCGTATTGTATGTAGATGACATACTATTGATGGGGAATGACATCCCTACTTTACAAAAGGTAAAGACATGGTTAGGAAATACATTCTCTATGAAAGACTTGGGAGAACCATCCTACATCTTGGGGATAAAGATCTATAGAGATAGATCTAGAAGATTTCGCAGACTAAATCAAAACACATACATTGATAAGGCGTTGAAGCGGTTCAGCATGGAAAACTCAAATAGAGGAAACCTGCCTGCGCGTCATGGTGTCCCCATCTCTAGAGCTCAATGTCCCAATTCTTGTGAAGAAATGGAACGCATGAGTGTGATTCCATATGCCTCAGAAATTGGATCAATCATGTATGCAATGTTATGTACCTGTCCAGACGTCTCGTATGCCTTGAGCATGACAAGAATATATCAGCCATATCTAGGTGTTGCTCACTGGATAGCCATGAAGAACATCCTCAAGTACTTGAGAAGGACTAAGCATCAGTTATTGGTCTATGGCAGAGAGGAAGGGTTGGTTGTAAAAATGTTACACCAATGCAAGCTTCAAGACTGATCAAGATGATTACAATTTTCAACCGGGATTCATGTTTTACCTCAACAATGGAGCTATGAGCTGGAAGAGTTTCAAGAAAGAAATAGTTGCCAATTCTACAATAGAAGCAGAGTATATTTCTGCATCAAGTGCAGCAAAGGAGGCTTTATGGATCAAGACGTTCATCTTTGAACTTGGGGTTGTTCCAAACATCAATGACACAATTGAGCTATATTATGAAAAATAAGGAACCCATATCACATCAATGCTCAAAGCATATATAAAGGAGGTATCATCTCATATGAGAAATCGTACAATGAGGAGATGTTAAGATTTGCAATGTACAAACTAAGAACAACATTTTTGATCCCTTTACTAAAGCACTTTCACAACATAAGTATGATGGTCATATTTGATCACTCAGAATAAGATTCATGGGTGATTGGCTCTAAGTGCAAGTGGGAGTCTATTATTTATGTATTCCTAGAGAGCCAATCATGTGATGATTGTAATGGCATATCATGTAAAGTGATTTTATTATTAATAAAAGGAAAGATTACAATTTATTCTATTTAATTTAGTTATGAGATAATGATGTAACATTATACATGTCTAGAGAATTATATTACTCAATGACATATGTAATCAAGTTACTAAATTTGTGGATGAGATCATACGGATGTTAAGACTACATATACATATTCTCAATATGTCCCTGATCGATTGTCATTGTGGAAGGTTGATAGACAATAATGACACATAAGACTAGAGTGTGAGTTGGTTGATGACTAAATCTCATTCATCATGATAGGCAATATCAAACCAAGCACGTAGATACATGTTAGAGAACGGTGTATCAGATAGACCCACTGAGAGACTTACACATGGAAGCTGTCATTATGGTAGTCATAGTCAGCTCTCACAGTGATGGTGGTGGTTATGGTTCTTAGACCTGAAGTCACTGCACTCCACACATGTTGTTGGGTACACTTTTGTTGGGCTATAGGTGAGACAGAGAAGGAAGCGAAAACAAAAAATTTCTTCTCCCAAACCCAGAAAAAGGAATCGCGTCAACGTCTATACAATAGGAAAGATGGTTTGTAGAGGCATACCTTGTCCCGAGGCTTGCTCGGCAACGTTACCTCATGGCTTGCACAGTCTTCACCTCCTATCTTGGACGGTGTCTGTGCAGTTCTTGGTCTCACTGGGACTGTCAGGATTGACAGTTGTCCTCCGAGGGGCAGAAGTCTCCCGCCTCTGAAGTAGTCCACACGGACCACCTGGAACTCCGATCTCCTTGTCCCACAAGGAATCGGAAGGAGTCATACCCTCCTGTCAGTGTACTAGTCACCGACACACTCTCCTACAACTAGTTGCTTTTCTGCAGGTGTCTTTCCCTTGTTGTACCTCCCTTATCGGGTAGCACTTGCTCGGGCTCTCTCAGTTACCACAACCAGTGAGAACGACAACTTTGCAAAGCAACTGGTGTTCTGAGTTGTTGTTCCTGAGAAACACCCAATACCCCTATATATAGGAGGGTCATGGGACAAGGTTATCTACCCCGGGTAATGCAGGATTAAACAGGAGTAGAAGGGTTCAAGATTTTCCACAAAACAATCAACTGTGCCACCTGAACTGATCGTTTCAAGCATGAACCGATCGGTTGGGGACCTGAGCCGATCGGTTCACAACTGAACCGATCGGTTGGGACACCTGAGCCAATCGGTTCAAGCATGAGTCGATCGGTTTGTGGTCCTGGTACAACTCAAATTGACTTTCATATTTGTTTCCGATTAATCAAATATTAATCATTGTCCAAATCGAATTTGTACAAGTGAAACAAATTGTATTTGCAAAATAGTCTTCTGACTTTCCAAACGATCTCGGTTGGTCACATGAGCCGACCGATTCAACAATTCAGATGATCGTCTCATTGATACATGAGTCGATCGTCTCACTAGTTGAGCTGATAGGTTCACCAACTTGAGCCGATTAGTTCATCCCATGAGCCAATCGATTGGGGGAGCAGACTATGCAAAATCATTCAATTGCAGTTTCAATCAATCTGATACTCCAATCAATCAGTCCAACACCTTGAACACTATGATACTGAGCTATCTATTGATTGAGTGTTTAATTGAACTACTAAACTCCTTTAGTAATCAATCCAAACATCGTTTGTGGATAAATGCCTCTTCCAGTTTAAATCCTATGTGTATGACTGTAAGCACCCTGACCTTCATTTTGGGCTTACCCTATTTGTTTTGCCTAAACCTTGTGCTTGGTTGCTTGCTAGTCACCTTTAGTGGTGATTAGGGTTTTCTTGTGCTTTGTTGAGAGTTGGAGGTGCTACTTGCAAAATAACTTGAGTTAGGGTTGAAGAGCAAGTTTGTCATCTAGAGAGAGATGTCTTTCTCTCTCTTTGCTTCCTCTAGAGTTGAGAGGAAGGTTTGGGCTTGTGCCTTGAGTTGTCTTGGGCTTTGTTGAAGCTATGTTGGGCTTGGTTGAGCCTTGTTGGGCCTTGCCTTGCTTTGAGGAGCCTTGTATCGGGAAGGATGCTTTGTGTCGACCATGGGGTATCGCCCATGGGGGTGTCAGCCAAGGTGGTGGTGGTGTGTCGGCCTTTGACCTTGTTTAACCTCCCTGCCTTGGTTGTGTCACCCTAGCTTGGACATGTGGCCGAACCTTGGTTGAGTGGTGGCATGGCATGTGCATGTGTTTTGCAAGGTGGTAAAATGTTTGGACAAGTGTCCCTTGGTAAGGTGACACCTTGCTTTGGTTTAACCTTGACCCTCATCTATGTATGCCTTTCCTTTCTCTTCCTTGGGAACCCTTTAGCTATTTTGTTGTTCTTCCCTCCTTGTATGAACGACACACCTTCCTTGGAAAGCTTGGTGGCCGATCTTTTCCCCTTGGTGGAGATCCCTTCTTCTTCGTCTAGCTTGGTGGTCAAACCCTAGGTGGGTCTTGTTCTTTGGTAAGCATCTTCCCCCTCTCCTTAGCATCTTCTTCTCCATCATGCCTACCCTTCGGCCATGGTGGTTATGATCCTTGTTCCTTTTCTTGAGGTGGTCAAAAATGGTGTGCTTGGAGCTAGGAGCTTGAAGCTTGGAGTTTTGGAGCTTGAGGAGTTTGCTTAAGGCGGGTTACATAACTTCTAACCCTAGCTATACACCTTCTTTATGTGGCATGATTCCTATATGTTGATGATCGGCCATTGCATGTTATGTTTCTTGCTCTAGTACATGTTGTTGATCTTATGGATATAGTGAGCATGATGTTATTGATGTTATTGATGGTTTGTATGCCTTTACACCTAGTTGGCTGAACCATAGTTTAGGGTTTTCTTTGGTGGCAATACTCCTTTCTCTCCTTGGTCTAGAGAAGTGAGTTTGAGCTCTAATGATGTAGGCAATACCCCTCTCTCGTTTTAGTTGAGAGGTGAGTCTACATTCTAGTTGCTTGGGCAACACTCTCCTCTCACCATGGATTTGAGAGGTGAACTCTTGGATATGTGATGACCTATGTTGAGTTTGGTCCTTGTGGTTGCACGATTTGTGATAGAGGTTGTGCAAAACCCCTCTCTCTTGGTTGTTGAGAGGTGAGTCGGTCTTCTTGATCAATTAGGGTTTGGTGCCCTTATGCTTGAGGTTGAAGATGACCATGTTGGGTTGTGCCTTGCACGATATGACCTTGGAGTAGTGCTGCCCGATAGCCTTGTCTTGGGTTGTACCCTTGACCGATACACCTAGTTGAGATGGTTGGTTTGATGGCCAATATGGTTCTCTTGTCTTGAGATAGAGCTTGGGCGACACACCTTATATCTTGTGCTCTGAATGATACATCTTGAAATAAAGTTTCCTGATACCCCTACCTTGTGTTGATCTTTAGCCGATCTAACATTGAGTTGAGATGATTGGCTTGGTGCCTATTATGCTTTGACTGATATGGAGCCTTGTAGGCCATCCTTGTGTTAGGCGATATGGTTTAGTTGTGGTGATGCCCGATATGGGTTAAGAGGAAATCCTAGTTGTTGCTTTGATAGAGGCTGATATGGAGTGCTGCCCTATTGACCGATAGGCTTCCTTGAGGTGCCTTTATGTCATCTATGTCATGAACATGTTGGGCGACATAGTGTTGGCTTGGGGCGCCATGATCTCGGCCGATGCAATGGTGAGAATGGGTGCCCAATTCAACACTAACCCCAGCTGGTCGGTAGGGTTCTAGGCGATACACCTCTTGAGCTGGCTGCACGATACACCTTGTACACCTGGTATGCATGACAAGGTTGCATGTTAACGCCATGTTCTCTAGTTGCATGATACACCTTCGGCGTTGGTTTGATATCTTCTAGGGTTGGCCGATATGTGGCTAAATGCCTTGGCCAGTAAGCTTTTGGTGAAGGTTGTTACCGTGCCCGAAACCACCTGTGGTGAGGGACACACTACCCGCCACACTTTTAGTGAAGGTAGCAGGAGATTTTAGTGAGGGTTCTTGATAAACTGGGAACCTAGCAGACAGTTCTTGACCATGAAACTATATCTTTGATGAGAATGATGATATGGTTTAACTACCTTGAGCCCGCATCTATGTTGGTAATGAGATATGAGGATAGGTTGTGAACCAAGTATGTTTGGAAAGTCATGATGTTGTTACATATGATGTTGCTTCACATGATAATGGGACACATGTATATGATCACAAGTATGGGGCATGATATATGTTTATGATTAATGATAAAACTTTGATTTCTATAGTTTATGTGTAATATACTCATGGATGTATTAGAAGTAATGGATTCTCTCTCTTTAGTCGGCTGTAAAGGTCGTCGAATATGCCAAAAGGGTACGCTTCGTCGAATAGAATCCTCTGCTCGATGAGAAAATGGGTCAGATTCTATAGGATGAAACCTATGGGACTTAAGGAATGACGAAAGGGAATCAAAAGAGAGGGAAAGAAAATCGAAATGAATGAAATCAAGAATCAAACAAAATCAAAATCCAAAAAGAGAAAGAAAATCAATAAGTAGAAGAACCCAGATTCCAAAAGCTGGCTCAACGTATGCTGACAATCCAAGATGAAAGTTTGAAATGCAGGTATTGAGGTCGATCAGTGGTGCTATAAAGTCACTCATGAGTTGGTTTGCAAGCAAGATTGCATCTGTGATTCACCTCCCCTTAACAAAATGGGATGGCCCTTCTGGGCGGGAGATGGGCCCGAGCCCTAGGAGAAGTTGTTCTTGTATTATCAGTTATATGCTATTGTTGCCTTAACTTTCTGAGGTTTTATAGTTTCAGTGGGGAGTTATGTTTCTCATTGGGACTGTGTGTCTCACCCCACTGGTTTACACCCTTTTTAGGTGATCGCTCTAGACGTGGTGGTGGTTGTGAGGTTGTGGCTGACCAGCAAGAAGAGTAGTAGAAGGCAAGAGATGGACATGTTGTTGTTTTGGTGGTTTTGTAGTAGAGTCCTAGAGTCATCCTTGTACCCTCAGATCCTCGGAGGTGTTTGATGATGTTTCACGATGTCTAGCTATTGTAATCTTGTATATCCTGCTGTTGGCCGTACGTGGCCATTATGTATGTATAAACAGGTGTTGAACTCTGGTGCTGACAGTATAGCTGGTTCTAATAAGTTGTGGACCTATAACAAGGCTTGTGAATGTTTATATAACATGTTTCTCTACAAGATCTGGATGTAAAAGTTCTCTCATGTATACTTTCCGCAATCGGTTTGAATTAACCTGTGTTTTCGGTAAAATGAGGTTCCACACATTTTCATGTGTCATCTCGTTGTCTGTGTGATGGCAGGGTGTCACAGTTGGTTTGGTATCAGAGCTCTAGGTTCGCTGAGTCTACACAGATCTAGGACTAGGTTTGCATCTATTCTTGTGAGTTTCCCAGATTTTCTTACAATAACCCTCTGCTCTCAGCGGAAGATAAAGCTTAAAGATGTTTGGAAACCATGAAGAACATGCTACCGAGAGCAGCGATGCTGCATCAGTTGATGGAGCTAGAGGATAGGCACATGAAGATCGAGTGCCTGAGGTCCCCCAACTTGACCCAGCCATTCTTGAAAACCCTATCTACCAACAGCTTATGGGGCAATTGATGGCTACGATGAATCCCATGGTGGAAAGGTTGCCAGTGCCTCAGCCTAGAGCACATGCTTCCCATGGTGAAACATCATGTATTGGGAAGACCTTTGAGCAGCTTCGCCGATTCGGAGCTTCATATTATGCTGGAACGGTTGATCCAGTGGATGCAGATATGTGGCTGACAGGTCTCGAGAAGGCCTTCCGGATCCTCGACATCCTCGAAGCAGACAAAGTCAAGCACGCTGTCTACCTTCTAAAGGGTAGTACTGGCCACTGGTGGGCCATTGAGGAGGAGAAGCAACCCGGTGAGGAGATCGGTTGGGAGGTTTTTTGGTGAGAGTTCGTCAGCAGATACTTTCTGAAGACGTATCTGTTTGAGAAGATCAAACAGTTTGAGCGTCTATGCTAAGGATCGATGAGCATCACCGAGTATGAAGCCAAGTTCATGGACTTTCTGAGGTTTTTTCGTCACATGGCAGTGAAAAATTATGAGCGGATCAGGCAGTTTGAGAAAGGTCTGAGTGCTGAGCTGTCGACACCTGCTGCTACTTTGGAAAATTGGGAGCGGTTTGCCACATTTGTGCAGTTCGTCCATAGGATTGAATGATCTATTAGAGAGAAAAGGGAGTCCATGACCAGGAAAAGGCCTATTCAGTTCTAGGGACAAAGATCTGGTGGCTTCAAGAAGCCAAGGTTTTCAGCACCATCCGTAATGCAAAGTTCTCGTACACCATCTCAGTGGTCTCCGAGTAAGGGAAGAGGTTATGTTTCTTCGTCGTCGAAGGCACATAATACAGCTTCTGTGGAAGTGACAAAGCCATCTAGGCCACAGATAGAAGACATGTCATGTTATCACTGTGGACAGACTGGGCACTTAAGGTGAAATTGCCCAAGGAAAGATGTTGAAGTAACACAATAGCTGAGACAGAGTCAATAAGGGTTAGACAGACAACAACCCAGTGGTAGCATAGGGCGAGGATGTGGTCAAGCGTCGCAAGCATGATCGTCTTCTCAAGGAAGCAGAGGACGTGGACAACAAGCAACGGCTCGATTCTATGCTATGAGTCAGCCGGAGGCGATAGTCAACCCGCTAGTGGTGACAGGTCAGATAGAGTTATTTCATTCTGATTTGTCTTCTTCTTACTTTATATCTATTCTGGTTGACCCGGGTGCTACACACTCTTTTATCACACAAAGTCTGCTTGATAGCTGTCCTTTACTTGTTAGTTGTAAGAAAGATAGCCTGTTGTTAGAAACCCCTCTCGATGGTTCCTTGATGCTTCGAGAAGAGTGCCCATCTTGTGTTCTATCTTTCTCAGGACACAATATATAAGTGGATCTTATGCCACTTGATATGCATGGATTCGATTTGATCCTTGGGATGGATACCTTAGAGAAGTATAAGGTCATGTTGGACTGTGGTTCCAAGCAGGCAATGTTTGATAACGATGGAGAGAAGTGGATCTTCCAAGGAGATAGGAAGATTCTTCCAACATGTCTAGTGTCAACGTTGGTGGCAGAAAAGTTGATGCAGCAAGGATGTAAATCATTCTTAACTCACGTTGTGGATACCAAGGCGAAAGGTCCTAGCCTTTAGGAGGTAACGGTTGTCTGATAGTTTGCGGATGTGTTTCCTGATGAGTTCCCCGGTGTTCCCCCACCTCAAGAGATTGATTTTGAGATCAATCTGGTACCAGGAACGCAGCCAGTTGCACAGACACCGTATAGGATGGCTCCAGCAGAGATGGCAGAGTTGAAGAAGCAGTTATAGGAGTTGTTGGAGAAATGTTTCATCTGACCGAGCATGTTGCCTTGGGGTGCTCTAGTGTTGTTCGTTAAGAAGATGGACGGGTCAATGCGGTTATGTATAGATTACCGACAATTGAATAAAGTCATGATCAAGAATAAGTACCTATTACCGAGGATAGATGATCTGTTCGATCAGTTGTGTGGCACTACAGTGTTCTCAAAGATCGATCTATGGTCTGGATATCATCAGTTGAGGATTAAGGCGGACGACATACCAAAGTTAGTGTTTAGGATGAGGTATGGTCACTTTGAGTTTGTGGTTATGCCATTTGGGCTAACTAATGCACCTACTGCTTTCATGGATCTGATGAATCGAGTGTTCCATCCGTTTCTAGATCAATTTGTTGTAGTCTTTATAGATGACATCTTGATTTACAGTCGGGACATTCAAGAGCATGAATAGCATCTTCGACAAGCTTTGACTCTTCTTCGCCAACATCAATTGTATGCCAAGTTCAGCAAATGCGAGTTCTGGTTGAAGGAAGTGACATTCTTGGGTCATGTGATATCTGCAGAAGGAGTCAGAGTGGACCCCAAGAAGGTGGAGTCAGTGGCAGATTGGGAGCAACCGAAGACACCGACTGAAGTTTGTAGGTTTCTGGGTTTGGCAGGATACTACCGGAGGTTTATCAAGGACTTCAGTGTGATCGCGTTGCCAATGACAAAATTGACCAGAAAAGATGTACCTTTTGTCTGGAATGATCATTGTCAGCAAGCTTTCTAAAGTTTGAAGGAGAAGCTGACTAGTGCTCCAGTGCTAGTGCTGCCAGAGCCTGGGAAGGGCTATGTTGTTTTCTGCGATGCTTCCAAGAAAGGCTTAGGTTGTGTGCTGATGCAAGAGGATCATGTGGTTTCTTTTGCCTCACGACAGCTTAAGATACATGAGGACAACTATCCAACACATGATTTAGAGTTGGCAGCGGTGGTGCATGCATTAAATATTTGGAGACACTATCTTTATGGGGAAGTGTGTCAAATCTTTACAAATCATAAAAACTTGAAGTACATCTTTTCACAGAGTGAGATGAACATGCGACAACGTCGTTGGATGGAGCTAATCAATGATTATGATTGCACCATTTAGTATCATCCTGGTAAGGCAAATGTGGTAGCTGATGCGCTTAGCAAAAAGTCTTCTTCTCTCCCCATGAAGAAAGCACAATTGAGTTCCTTGGTATGCAATAGGCGAGATATGTTTGTCTCCTTGCGGTAGATGAATGTGCAGTTGGAAGTTTCCTTATTGGCAGGAATGTTGGCACAGATGCAGATCAAGCCTATGTTGAGACAATAGATCAAAGACACACAACATGTGGATGATACAATGCAGTTGATCAGGTCAGAGCTTGGCAGCAAAAAGTGTGATGGGTTCCATGAGTCTGAGGATGGACTAGTTTGCTATCATGGTAGGATGGTGGTCCCCGATGTTGATAATATAAGAAAGCTAGTGCTCGAGGAAGCACACACGTCAATGTATGCTATGCATCCAGGAGTCACCAAGATGTATCATAATCTGAAGGACATGTATTGGTGGTCAGGCTTGAAGAAGGATGTATCTGAGTTTGTGGCTAAGTCACCTAGAGAGAGATGTCTATCTCTCTCTTTGCTTCCTCTAGAGTTGAGAGGAAGGTTTAGGCTCATGCCTTGAGTTGTCTTGGGCTTTGTTGAATCTCTTTTGGGCTTGGTTGAGCCTTGTTGGGCCTCGCCTTTATTTGAGGAGCCCTGTATCGGGCAAAGATGCTTTGTGTCGACCATGGGGTATCGCCCATGGGGGTGTCGGCCAAGGTGGTGGTGGTGTGTCGGCCTTTGACCTTGTTTGACCTCCTTGCCTTAGTTGTGTCACCCTAGCTTGGGCATGTGTCCAAACCTTGGTTGAGTGGTGGCATGGCATGTGCATGTGTTTTGCAAGGTGGTAAAACGTGTGGACAAGTGTCCCTTGGTAAGGTGACACCTTGCTTTGGTTTAACCTTGACCATCATCTATATATTCCTTGCCTTTCTCTTCCTTGGGAACCCTTTAGCTCTTTTATTGCTCTTCCCTCCTTGTGTGCACGACACACCTTCCTTGGAAAGCTTGGTGGCCGATCCTTTCCCCTTGGTGGAGATCCCTTCTTCTTCCTCTAGCTTGGTGGTCGAACCCTAGGTGGGTCTTGTTCTTTGGTAAGCATCTTCCCCCTCTCCTTAGCATCTTCTTCTCCATCTTGCCTACCCTTCAGCCATGGTGGTTATGATCCTTGTTCCTTTTCTTGAGGTGGCTGAAAGTGGTGTGCTTGGAGCTAGGAGCTTGAAGCTTGGAGCTTTGGAGCTTGAGGAGTTTGCTTAAGGTGGGTTACATAACTTCTAACCCTAGCTATACTACCTTCTTTATGTAGCATGATTCCTATATGTTTATGATCGGCCATTGCATGTTATGTTTCTTTCTCTAGTACATGTTGTTGATCTTATGGATATAGTGAGCATGATGTTGTTGATGGTTTATATGCCTTTACACCTAGTTGACCGAACCATAGTTTAGGGTTTTATTTGGTGGTAATACTCCTTTCTATCCTTGGTCTAGAGAAGTGAGTTTGGGCTCTAGTAATGTAGGCAATACCCCTCTCTCATTTTAGTTGAGAGGTGACTCTACATTCTAGTTTCTTGGGCAACACCCTCCTCTCACCATGGATTTGAGAGGTGATCTCTTGGATATGTGATGACCTATGTTGAGGTTGATCCTTGTGGCTGCACGATTTGTGAAAGAGGTTGTGCAAAACCCCTATCTCTTGGTTGTTGAGAGGTGAGCCGATCTTCTTGATCAATTAGGGTTTGGTGCCCGTATGCTTGAGGTTGAAGATGACCATGTTGGGTTGTTCCTTGCACAATATGACCTTGGAGTAGTGCTGCCCGATAGCCTTGTCTTGGATTGTACCCTTGACCGATACAACTAGTTGAGATGGTTGGTTTGATGCCCAATATGGTTCTCTTGGCTTGAGATAGAGCTTGGGTGACACCTTATATCTTATGCTTTGAACGATACATCTTGAAGTAAAGTTTCCTGATGCCCCTACCTTGTGTTGATCTTTGGCCGATCTAATATAGAGTTGAGATGATTGGCTTGGTGCCCGTTATTCTTTTAATGATATGGAGCCTTATAGGCCATCCTTGTGTTGGGTGATATGGTTTAGTTGTCGTGATGCCCGATATGGGTTAAGTGGAAATCCTAGTTGTTGCTTTGATAGAGGCCAATATGGAGTGTTTCCCTGTTGACCGATAGGCTTCCTTGAGGTGCCTTTGTGTCGCCTATGTCATGAACATGTTGGGAGACACATTGTTGGTTTGGGGCGCCATGATCTCGGCCGATGTAGTGGTGAGAATGGGTGCCCAATTTAACACTAAACCTAGCTGGCCGGTAGGGTTCTAGTCGATACACCTCTTGAGCTGGATGCACAATACACCTTGTGCACCTAGTATGCACAACAAGGTTGCATGTTAACGCCATGTTCTCTAGTTGCATGATACACCTTGGGCGTTGGTTTGATATCTTCTAGGGTTGGCAGATATGTGGCTAAATGCCTTGGCCGATAAGCTTTTAGTGAAGGTTGTTACCCTGCCCGATACCACTTGTGGTGAGGGACACACTACCGCCACACTTTTAGTGAAGGTAGCAGGAGCTTTTAGTGAGGGTTCTTGGTAACCCGGGAACCTAGAAGATAGTTCTTGATCATGAAACTATATCTTTGATGAGAATTATGATATGGTTTAACTACCTTGAGTCCGCATCTATGTTGGTAATGAGACATGAGGATAGGTTGTGAACCAGGTATGTTTGGAAGGTCATGATGTTGTTACATATGATGTTGCTTCACATGATAATGGGACACATGTATATGATCACTGTTGGTATCTATGCCCTGAGAGCCAATCATGGGATGATTGGTGGGATACATCAAGATTGATTTGATAAACATCAAAGGCAAGCTTTCAATTCTTTCTGGTTCAGTCATATGAGATAGTGATAGAACAGATTGAATGTCTAGAGAATGACAATACTCAATGACGTATGCCTTCGGGTTGAGGACCTGAACGATGAGATCATACGGATGCTAAGAGTTTGTACATTCTTGTTATGTCCCTAGTCGGATGTCATTGTTGAAGGTAGATAGACAGCAATGACACACAAGACTAGATTGTGGTGTTGGTTGATGACAGAATCTCATTAATCATGATATAGAGATATCAAACCAAACACATAGGTACTTGTTAGAGAACAAGTGTACCAGACAGACCCACCGCGAGTTTGACACATGGAACCATGACATGGTAGTCACAGGCAGTACTCACAGTGATGGTGGTGAATGTGATTCTTTGACCTAAAATCACTACACTCAACACATGTTGTTGGGTACACTTTGACATCATCAAACGCAGTCCTGAAACATGGGTTGTTATAAAGGTGATGATTGGGTGGCTTTGACACATGGGGCGTTTGAGGGGTGAGTGATAGATATGGGATATGTCCCTCCAGAGGGAGTTTGATATCCAAGGCCACTTGATGAGTAGGATTGAGATAGGCGTGCGCACACATGTGTGAATCAGTATGTGATATTGATGTCATACATATCTCGTTCAATCTATTCTGAGATCAAGAAAGTGAATGAACATTGACAGGATGACTGTTCCATGCCTCGAGTTCATTCGAGATATCAGTGACAAAGGAATTATACATTTGCTGTAACACCATTCACGGATTGTAGGATTGAAAGTTGTTCTCCAACTTTCTACTTTCACTTGGGTAGCACTGATGTGTGACTAGGCACCGCTCTTTGCTTGTGAAGTCATAAGTGTTATGGACTTTCACTGCCAACGTGAAATGGACCTGCAGGGTCACACACATAGGATTTAACCTGGAAGAGGAGTTTTGTCCACAAACAATGTTTAGATTGATTACTAAAGGAGTTTAGTAGTTCAATTAAACACTCAATTGATTGATAGCTCAAAATCATAGTGTTCAAGGTGTTGGACAGATTGATTAGAGTATCCGATTGATTGAAATCGCAATTGACTGATTCTGCACAATCTGCACTCCCAAGCGATCGGCTCATGTGATGAACCGATCGGCTGAGCTTGGTGAACCGGTCGGCTCAAGTGTTGAGTCGATCAGCTCAAGGACAAGGTGAACGATTGCTTCAAGTGTTGAAACGATCGGTTCAACTGTTGCAACCGGGCAAGTTGGGAAAGTAGGATTGGTGAGAATTTTCCTTTCGTTTCACTTGCCCAATTTGATTGGAACAAGGATTAGTATTTGATACCAATTAGAAACAAAAGTTGGAAAGTCAATCAGGAACTGGTCAGGACCACGAACCAACCGGTTCAGAAAGTGAACCGACCGGCTCATGGGTCCCAACCGATCGGTTGAGTGTCAACCGACCGGCTCAGATCCCCAACTGACCGTTTCAGAAATGAAACGATCGGTTCAAGTTGCGAGTTGGTTGTTTTGTGGAAAATCTCGAACCCTTCTACTCCTGCTTTTAGTCCCGCATTGCCTGGGATAGAGAACCCTGTCCCATGACCCTCCTATATATAGGGGTATTGGGGGCTTCTCAAAGTGCAACTCAGTGCAACCAGTTGCTCTGTAAAGATGTCCATCTCTCTTGTTTTGGTAACCCAGAGAGAGCCCGAGCAAGTGCTTTCGCAAAGGGAGGTGCAGCAAGGGAAAGACAACTGCAGTTGCAACTGGAGGCAGGAGAGTGTGTTGGCGACTAGTACGTCAACAAGAGGGTGCGACTCCTTCCACTTCCTTGTGGGACAAGGAGTGTGGAGTTCCAGGTGGTCCGTGTGGACTACTTCAGAGGCGGGAGGTTTCTACCACTCAGGAGAAAAACTGTCAACCCCGACAGTCCCAGTGAGAGGAGGAGTCGTCAGTCCCGGTGCGACCAGGAGCTGCACAGACACCGTCCAAGACCGGAGGTGAAGACCGCACAAGGTGCGAGGTATTGTCGCCGAGCAAGCCTTGGGACAAGGTATGATTCCACAAACCATCCTTTCCTATTATATAGACGTTGACGCGTTTCCTTGTTCCGCGTTTGGGGGAGAAAAATTTTGTTTCCGCTGTCTTCTCTGCCTCCCCTAAAACCCAACAGTGGTATCAGAGCCACGTCAACTGCTCTATATTTTAGGAATATTGATATGATCGATTTTGGTTTTTCGCCTTTATTTATTGCATACGATGCAAATAAAATTGACTTTATGCATGTCCAATCCTAAATCCACAAATCCCAATTACATATATGATATGTATTATTAATGCACTCGATACGCGTCGCCCTTAAACGAGTTTTGTGGTGGATGTATAGCGTTGTTATGGCCAATAAACCCTATCTGTGTATGGTTGTCTGTGGTTGCTTGCATCTCAGTCTACGCAACGATCTTCCCTCTCCTATTCCTAATGTAACTCGAAATAATTCAAGATTCTTTCCTACCTTTGCTCCCCCCAAATGTAACTTGGGGTTTCCCTTTTAAACAATGTAAAATTAGGATAGATTTTTTTCCTGTTATGTCGAAGACCGGCGGACATCCTGACGACAGTTGAGATGATCGGTTCAAGGCGTGAACCGATCGGTTGACGTTCCAGACGATCGGTTGATGACCGGTTCGAGGAGCGAGACGAGCGGGTGGCGGCCATGACGAGATGCACGACGACCAGGCAAACCGATCGGTTGGAGGAGCCAACCGATCGGCTGGTGGCACCGAGACGACCGAGCCGGACCAAGTAAGTTGTTCATGTGATGAATTGATCTACTCCAAAGGCAAAGCACAGAGTTCATCTTGTACAGGTTGCATGTGATGTAGACCTAGATGACTGTGATTCCTCTTGGCTCGAGGAATCACATTAGGATGGCCATAATCATTGCTTTTATCATTTTGCATGTTTTCTATGGGATATAGCATGTATATGATACATACTATGTATTGTGGTGATTGGATATGTATATGCATATAAAAATCAAATACCTCATTAAAATATTAAGTCTTATATGCCTTCCATTAGCAGCACACATGAAAAGTTTGATCGACCAAGCGTAGGCTACGCCAAAGCGTGGTGCGCCGTCTATCTTGTGGAAGTGTGAAGGGTAGACATGTAGGTTCTGCCAAAGCAGGGTGCATGTTTACCATGTCGGCTTTTGGGTTAGACTTAACTGGTGATTCTTAGAGCGTCTAATCCCAGAGGCAAGGAATGTTCATGGCAAGGTGTTATGCATGTTCATTCAACAAGAGTTGCATATGATGCAATTGGCAAGAGTTGCCTACCTGAGAGATCTAAGTTGTGGGCGATCAGCTAAAGTTGACTCATGACTTAGAGGATTTCAGGATCTTACCCACTAGAAGGTTGTACGCTGCAATCTTCTGAATTGATGGTGAGGGCTATCAATTTGAAGTAAAATAGTGGGAGCGATAATTAATTAAAGGCCTAATTTTATCGTCAACTTTTCAAATCAATCAAACAAGTCAAAAAGAGTTTTGGACTAAAATTGCATATATTTCCTTTTGTTAAAATAAATGGTTAATCAACAAATCACTTTATTTGCGATCGAGACCAACAAATTAAATGGGAATAATTCCACGACTGGTTAGGACATTGAGAAGTGTTCTCAATCGTAGAGTGAAAGCTCTAAGTCCTAGTTATACTAGAACCAGATGAACTCAATCCCACCGCATTAATGGCTGAAAGTATGCTTATGGAAGCATACCGAGGAAGACATTGATGAGGAATGCTTGATGTTGTGTTCTTTGAACTATGAGTTGCAGAGACAACATGAGACATATGATGTCTCCAAGACACTGTCCTAGTGTGTCATGACAGAAGGAGATCCAGTAAGGTATTCACACACTCAATGTGATTGGGTATGTGGAAAACCTGACTAAGATGGATTCCCTCTGAGCCAAGAGTTGGTTATTGGTATGATACTGCAAATGTTGCGAGAATCATACAATTCATGATAAACTACAACATGAACAACTTTGACAAGCGTTGACAGAGTTGTCGGACATGTTGATGATAGTAGAGGCAAAGATGAAGAAAGACAAACCATAATCTTTAATGTGATCAAAGAGAAAGGTAATTCTTAAGGGCAAGGATAAGGGCAAAGCAAAGAAGTGTTCTGATGCTAGCCACCAATCCAAGCCGTCTTCAGCCTCAAGGCACATGGGGAAAGGGTGTATGAGGGAATTGCCCTCTATATCTCGAAGAACAAAAGAAGATGAAGGAGGGGATGGAGATCTCCACCTTAGGTATCATGAAATGAACCACTTCTTTATCTAAGTTATATGATGCCAAGATATGGATCTATCATATATGATATGCAAGATCCACAAAGTAGTGATGGCCTTTGTGAAAGGACCAAGAAAGAAGTACCCATCATTGGAGCAAGTGTTGCTGCCATAGATAGGAGTATCTTTCAGTTTATTTCAGCCTAAAGGGCATGAAATAGAGTTGAGAATTTCTATTTCATATATTGCCAATAGATAGAAACACTTTATTATTGCATATTGTATGACAATGATGGAAATTAATAAAGTTGATGTTTCAATCTTAAAGATATGATCTTTGTGGCAATGCCTTGTTTATCTTGTGATACATGGTATGCATAAGATAAAATGATACCTAAAGTTGTTGATAACTCAAACAATTAAATTAGCATAAATCATAAGAAATTCATTTCTAGTTTCCATGTGATGGATAAATCTAGACTCTTTTGGTTAGAGAACTAGTAAGAGACATGAATATCTTGGACATGATTAATCAATCTTCACTAAAGGTAGTGGGAGAATGATTATCCTATTTGGTATAATACGTGTGATGTATTTACATACCTATTGGAACAAATGCTAATACTTCAAATGGTGTTTAGAGAAATACCAATATGAATATCTTGAAGTGTTCAAGATTATCATAGATGAAGTGCAAATTTGGTAAAGTGTTAATTCTTGATGAGATCAATGAATGAAATACCTGGACCAAATGTTTGAGATCCTTATGAGTGATTATGATAGTGTATCATAGTGAACTCATGATTAAGGCATAGTTATGTCTAAATCAAAAGGGAGTCATACTCTAAGGAGTTAGAGAATGATTATCAAATAACTGAATTCTTCTTAAATAAAGAATACCCCACACTAATGAAGGACATTAAGAATCACAAGGAGTTGTGAGTTCTTATATCCTTGACAGATACAACTCAATTATCTATGTGATGAGTTGTTCATGTGATGAGTCAACTATCCATATGAATATGAGGAACTGGATTTTGAGTTATGGTAGATGACCATTACATACTAAATGACTTCCATGTAAACCATAAGGTATGACCTTGATGGTAGCACTCATTGGGATGAAATCCATAAGTGCAAATAAGTCTTAAGTGTTAAGATACATGGATAACATTTTGAGAAGGATGATGCTTGTTGATTGCAACTTGATGACTAAGACATTTGGCATATGGATACTAAAACCGCATTCCTATGAGGAATAAAACAAGGATGTGTACGTGACACAACCTATAAGGTTTATGAATCCACTAATGCAAATGAAGTCTATCAGTTACAATGGACTAATCAATGTGATTCATTGAGTACAAGAAACTCATAATTGGATCTTTACTTTGATTATATAGTCAAAGGGTTTGAATGATATGTCAAAGATAGAGAAGGGATCTGTAATTTAGTGGGAGCGTGTTCACATTCCACATGTTGATGTGAAATGGAAATGTTCTAAAATGGAAATCCAAAAGTGGAAATTATATTTAAGGAAGATAGAGATGTTTCCTATGTGATAGGAATAGAGATCTATAGACATAGTTCTCAAAAACCTCTTGACCTGGAAAAGAGAGAGCATACATTGTCAATCTATACTGAAGGGTTCAGTGTACACAAATTCAGTGGGAGAAAACTTGTCCATGATACATGGAGTTAGTATCCCAAGGCCAAGTGTCCAATTCTTATGAAGAATGGGAACACTAAGAATAGATATGGATCTATCATGTATGTAATCATCCCATTATCTTGCATGGCAAGAACAAAATGCATTCATCATCTTGTATGTAGGACATGGCAATATGATGTGCTCATCCTGATAGCTCGTATGTGAGACATGACGAGTGGATGTCTGTCTAATTCTAGTAAGGGTTAATGGAATACCATGAGAACTTGATAAGTACTTGAGAAGTACTAGTTCTATGGAGATAAGGAAGAGTTCGATGTAAAGAGTTACATTGATGAGAACTTCCAAAAGGACAGAAAATTGATCGCGAAATATACATAGGATGTATAAAAGTGAAAGTTTGTTTATAATTGGAAGTGTTCCAATAAAACCATTTAAAAGGAAATGTCGAGTATCCGTGTGTTAAAGAACAACAATGGATACTATATGGATCTGTATGTTCATGAGATGAACTTATAGATATTCTGCTCATTGATGACAAGTATGGAATCCTTGATCATGCAATGTGGCTAAAGGTTAGCAAAGGAATATTGGATCACATATTATGGAGACTCCATCTCATACGTGTGACGTACAGCGAAGAGATGTGAGACATGCAATTAATACTGACTTTGGCAAGGTGTTGCCATAACTCACTATGTTGGCACAAGAGCACAGTAACATGTGGGACATGTTTGAAGATCACTATGAATATGATTCAAGGGTGATTGGCTCGCAGTGCAAGTGGGAGTCTGTTGGTATGTATGCCATGAGAGCCAATAATGGGATGATTGGTGGGATACATCAAGATTGATTTGATAAACATCAAAGGCAAGTTTCCAATTCTTTCTGGTTCAGTCATATGAGATAGTGATAGAACAGATTTAATATCTAGAGAATGACAGTACTCAATGACGTATGCCTTCGGGTTGAGGACCTGAATGATGAGATCATACGGATGCTAAGAGTTTGTACATTCTTTTTATGTCCCTAGTCGGATGTCATTGTGGAAGGTAGATAGACAACAATGACACACAAGACTAAATTGTGGTGTTGGTTGATGACAGAATCTCATTAGTCATGATATAGAGATATCAAACCAAACACATAGGTACTTGTTAGAGAACAAGTGTACCGGACAGACCCACCGTGAGTTTGACACATGGAACAATGACATGGTAGTCACAATCAGTACTCACAGTGATGGTGGTGAATGTGATTCTTTGACCTGAAATCACTACACTCAACACATGTCATTGGGTACACTTTGACATCATCAAACGCAGTCCTGAAACATGGGTTGTTATAAAGGTGATGATTGGGTGGCTTTGACACATGGGGCTTTTGAGGGGTGAGTGATAGATATGGGATTTGTCCCTCCTGAGGGAGTTTGATATCCAAGGCCACTTGATGAGTAGGATTGAGATAGGCGTGTGTACGCATGTGTGAATCAGTATGTGATATTGATGTCATACATATCCCGTTCAATCTATTCTGAGATCAAGAAAGTGAATGAATGTTGACAGGATGACTGTTCCATGCCTCGAGTTCATTCAGGATATCAGTGAAAAAGGAATTATACATTCTCTGTAACACCATTCACGGATTGTAGGATTGAAAGTTGTTCTCCAACTTTCTACTTTCACTTGGGTAGCACTGATGTGTGACTAGGCACCGCTCTTTTCTTGTGAAGTCATAAGTTTTATGGAATTTCACTGCCAATGTGAAATGGACCTGCAGGGTTACACACATAGGATTTAACCTGGAAGAGGATTTTTGTCCACAAACAATGTTTAGATTGATTACTAAAGGAGTTTAGTAGTTCAATTAAACACTCAATTGATTGATAGCTTAAAATTATAGTGTTCAAGGTGTTGGACAGATTGATTAGAGTATCGGATTGATTGAAATCGCAATTGACTGATTCTACACAATCTGCACTCCCAACCGATCGGCTCATGTGATGAACCGATCGGCTGAGCTTGGTGAACCGGTCGGCTCAAGTGTTGAGTCGATCGGCTCAAGGATAGGGTGAACGATTGCTTCAAGTGTTGAAATGATCGGTTCAACTGTTGCAACCGGGCAAGTTGGGAAAGTAGGATTGGTGAGAATTTTCCTTTCGTTTCACTTGCCCAATTTGATTGGATCAAGGATTGGTATTCGATACCAATTAGAAACAAAAGTTGGAAAGTCAATCGGGAACTGGTCAGGACCATGAACCGACCAGTTCAGAAAGTGAACCGACCGGCTCATGGGTCCCAACCGATCGGTTGAGTGTCAACCGACCGGCTCAGATCCCCAACCGACAGTTTCAGAAATGAAACGATCGGTTCAAGTTGTGAGTTGGTTGTTTTGTAGAAAATCTCAAACCCTTCTACTCCTGCTTTTAGTCCTGCATTGCCTGGGATAGAGAACCCTGTCCCATGACCCTCCTATATATAGGGGTATTGGGGGCTTCTCAAAGTGCAACTCAGTGCAACCAGTTGCTCTGTAAAGTTGTCCATCTCTCTGGTTTTCGTAACTGAGAGAGAGCCCGAGCAAGTGCTTCCGCAAAGGGAGGTGCAACAAGGGAAAGACAACTGCAGTTGCAACTGGAGGTAGGAGAGTGTGTTGGCGACTAGTACGTCAACAGGAGGGTGCGATTCCTTCCACTTACTTGTGGGACAAGGAGTGTGGAGTTACAGGTGGTCCATGTGGACTACTTTAGAGGCGGGAGGTTTCTTCTGCTCATGAGAACAACTGTCAACCCCGACGGTCCTGGTGAGAGGAGGAGTCGTCAGTCCCGGTGCGACCAGGAGCTGCACAGACACCGTCCAAGACCGAAGGTGAAGACGGCGTAAGGCGCGAGGTATTGTTGCCGAGTAAGCCTCGGGACAAGGTATGATTCCAAAAACCATCCTTTCCTATTATATAGACGTTGACGCGTTTCCTTGTTCCGAGTTTGGGGGAGAAAAAATTTATTTCCGCTGCCTTCTCTGCCTCCCCTAAAACCCAACAATCACAAGTATGGGGCATGATATATGTTTATGCTTAATCATAAAACTATGATTTCTATAGTTTATGTGTAATGTACTCATGGATGTTGCTTCATACTTGGTAGCATGATAATCTTGTTAATCCATGATGGCTTCAATTATCTCTATGGACGTGTATACTAACCATGTAGGTATATTATGTGGATTCATAGCCTAGTAAGATCTATGAGATATATGTGCTTTGACAAGCACAATGTGATGATAATCCTTGTTAATTAGATAATAGGTTGATAGGTCTGAGGACCTGATAAAGATTGAGTGCCTAGTTGAGGTGTTATCCTCTGATGATAAGTTAAGGGATGTGTTCCCAAAATGTTGATGCATGATTATGATGCCTTGAGAGGCAGTGGTTGTTATTATGAGGGATTGAGATCCCAGGATAGTATGATGATGGCATTCATGATGTAATTCTATAAGGCTATGTTATACTCTGGTTGCATCAACAATTGGCTTAAAATATACTAATTAATTATAGATGAACATATCATGTAGTTTTCCCTGGCCATAGATCCGTCATCGTCAGTATTTGGTGATGGTGAAATAGGTTTATCCTGTGGGATTACCTGGAGCACATATTGTTGAATATGCGAGTTTCCCCTAGCCTAAAATAGGAAGGTTTGAGTGCAGCTGTGGTTGTAGACTCAGTATATATGGAGCATGGTGAACAGACCCATGGCTCAGGATATGTGATGATGAGCATGATGCGTTCATGGCTCGGATGTATGCACTAGCACCTATGATGAGGTGAGCTAGAGATATGGGTAGCTTGCGGAGCTGACCCAGAGGCTGAGGCCCTATAAGCATAAGATTGTGGTCTTGCTTGATGATTCGTGTACTTCCCACAAGGAGGTGAGGTCATGGAGTCTGGATCTCCTTAGACCTTGTATGGCACCAGATTTGGGCTTCGTAGCCAATGGTTGGATTTGAGCAGGGAAGGCTCACTTCCTTAGGGCATAATAAAATGTAATCCAGCCGAACAGTATATCTTGCTTAGAGCAAAACACAAAACATTGATTGAGGCCTTGCTTATATAGTTGATCTAGTTACATCTTGTAGATATGTGTACGATTCTTATATCTTGTGATAAGTTCTTATAAAGCTTATCTTGTCAATCATGTTCCATAAAGAAATACTTATATGCCTCCTGGATATCTTGGTAAGCTTGATGGTAATAATAGCCTTGCTCAGTATGTTGCTCTTGTTATACGCTTTATCAGTTATCTACTGTTGTTGCCTTAACTTTATGAGGTTTTATAGTTTCGACGGGGAGTTATGTTTCTCGCTGGGACTATGTGTCTCACCCCGCTGGTTTACACCCTTTTTAGGTGATCGCTCTAGACGTGGTGGTGGTCATGAGGTTGCGGCCAAGCAGCAAGAAGAGAAGTAGAAGGCAAGAGATGGACACATTGTTGTTTTGGTGGTTTTGTAGTAGAGTCCTAGAGTCATCCCTGTACTCTCAGGTCCTCAGAGGTGTTTGACAATGTTTCATGATGTCTAGCTATTGTAATCTTGTATATCCTGCTGCTGGCCGTACGTGGTCATTATGTATGTATAAACATGTGTTGAACTCTGGTGCTGACAGTACAGCTAGTTCCGATAAGATGTGGACCTATAACAAGGCTTGTGAATGTTTATATAACATGTTTCTCTACAGGATCTGGATGCAAAAGTTCTCTCATGTATACTTTCCGCAATCGGTTTTAATTAACCTGTATTTTTGGTAAAATGAGGTTCTACACGTTTTCACGTGTCATCTCGTTGTCTATGTGATGGCGGGGTGTCACAGTAGGTCAGATGGAGTTATTTCATTCTGATTTGTCTTCTTCTTACTTTGTATCTGTCCTGGTTGACCTGGGTGCTACGCACTCTTTTATTGCTCGTAGTATCCTTGATAGCTGTCTTTTACCTATTAGCTGTAAGAAATATAGCTTGTTGTTAGAAACCCCTCTTGATGGTTCCTCGATGCTTTGAGAGGTGTGTCCATCTTGTGTTCTATCCTTTTCAGGACACAACGTACAAGTGCATCTCATACCACTTGATATGCATGGATTTGATGTAATCCTTGGGATGGATACCTTATAGAGGTATAAGGTTGTGCTAGACTATGGTTCCAAACAAGTGATGTTCGCTAATGATGGTAAGAAGTGGATCTTCCAGGGAGATAGGAAGATTCTTCCGACATGTTTGGTGTTAGTAATGGTGACAGAGAAGTTGTTGTGGTAAGGTTGTAGATCGTTCTTGGCTCATGTTTTGGATACTGAGGCAAAAGGTCTGAGTCTTCAGGACATGACAGTTATCAAAGAGTTTGAGGATGTGTTTCCCGATGAGTTTCCCGGTGTTCCCCCACCTCAAGAGATTGACTTTGATATCAATCTAGTGCCAGGGACATAGCTAGTTGCTCAGACACCGTACAGGATGGCTCCAGCTGAGATGGCCGAGCTGAAGAATCAGTTATAGGAGTTGCTGGATAAAGGTTTCATCAAACTGAGCACATCGCCGTGGGGTTCTCCAGTTCTGTTCTTGAAGAAGAAGGATGGATCGATGCGTCTATGTGTAGATTACCGACAATTGAACAAAGTTATGATCAAGAACAAGTACCCATTGCCGAGGATAGATGATCTATTTGATCAGTTGTGTGGTGCTACAGTGTTCTCAAAGATCAATCTACAGTCTGGATATCATCAGTTGAGGATAAAGGATGATGACATATTGAAGACAACTTTCAGGACGAGGTATGGTCACTTTGAGTTTGTGGTTATTCCGTTTGGGCTAACCAATGCACCTACTACTTTCATGGATCTGATGAACAGTGTGTTTTATCCATTTCTAGATCAGTTTGTCGTGGTTTTCATAGATGACATCTTGATCTATAGTCGGGATACTCAACAACATGAACAACACCTTTGACAAGCGTTGACTCTCCTTCGCCAGCATCAGTTGTATGCCAAGTTCAATAAGTGTGAGTTCTAGCTGAAGGAAGTGACTTTCTTGGGACATGTGATATCGGCAGAAGGAGTTAGAGTGGATCCCAAATAGGTGGAGGCAGTTGTAGAGTGGGAGCAATCGAAGACGCCGACTAAAGTTCTTAGTTTTCTAGGTTTAGCAAGATACTACCGAAGGTTTATAAGGAACTTCAGTGTGATTGCGTTGTCGTTGACAAAGTTGACCAGGAAGGATGTACCTTTTATTTGGAGTGATCGTTGCCAGCAAGCTTTTTAGAACTTGAAGGAGAAGTTGACTAGTGCTCCAGTGTTGGTGTTGCCAGAGTCTGGGAAAGGCTATGTTGTTTTCTACGATGCTTCTAAGAAAGGATTAGGTTGTGTGTTGATGCTGGAAGATTATGTGGTTTCTTTTGCTTCACGACAGCTGAAGAAGCATGAGGAGAGTTATCCGACACATGATTTGGAGTTGGTAGTGGTGGTCCATGCGTTAAAGATTTGGAGACACTATCTTTATGGGGAAATGTGTTAGATCTTTACGGATCATAAGAACCTAAAGTATATCTTCTCGTAGAGTGAGTTGAACATGCGACAGCGTCGCTGGATGGAGCTAATCAGTGATTATGATTGCACCATCGAGTATCATCCTGGTAAGACAAATGTAATAGTGGAAGCGCTTACCAGGAAGTCTTCTTCTCTTCCTACAAAGAAGGCACAGTTGTGTTCTTTGATATGCCATAGGAGGGATATGTTCGTCTCTTTACGACAGATGAATGTACAGTTAGAAGTCTCCTTATTGGCTGGACTGTTGGAACAGATGCAAGTGAAGCCTACGTTGAAGCAGCAGATCAAAGAAGCACAGCAGGCAGATGTTACAGTTCAGTTGATCAGAATAGAGTTTGGCAGCGAGAAGTGTGATGGCTTCCATGAGTCTGAGGATGGACTAGTTTGTTATCATAACAGGATGATGGTTCCCAATGTTGATGATTTGAAGAATTTAGTGCTCGAGAAAGCACACACATCGATGCATGCTATGCATCCAGGTGTCACCAAGATGTATCATAATCTGAAAGACATGTATTGGTGGCCTGGCTTGAAGAGAGACGTGGCTAAGTTTGTGACTAGGTGTGCGATATTTCAGCAGGTTAAGGCTGAGCATCAGAAACCGACAGACACGTTGCAACCCATGCTGATACCGTAGTAGAAATGGGATCATGTAACCATGGATTTCGTAGTTGGTCTTCTGAGGACAGATAGAAATCATGATTCCATTGGGTGATAGTGGACAGATTAATGAAGTCTTCACATTTCATACCTGTAAAGACGACATATACAACAGAATAGCTTGCTCAGGTATATGTGGATGAGATAGTGTGTTTGCATGGTGTGCCCGCAACAATAGTCTCTGACCGAGGTCCTCAGTTCACGAGTCATTTTTGGGAACAATTGCATAGAGCGTTGGGAACACAGTTGAGGTTCAGTACCGCTTTTCACCCATAGAAAGATGGACAGTCTGAAAGGACTATTCATACTTTGGAGGATCTTCTCCGAGCTTGTGTTTTGTAGTTCCTAGGAAGTCGGGACATGCATCTCAATTTGATAGAGTTTGCCTACAACAATAGTTACCAACGGGGTATTGACATGGCACCTTACGAGGCTTTATATGGCAAGAAGTGTAGTTCTCCTTTATGTTGGTATGAGTCTGGAGAGTATCAGCTTTTGGGTCCTGAGTTAGTGCAACAGACGACAGAAAAGATCAAGGTGATACATCAATAGTTAAAAATGGCACAGGACAGACAAAAGTCGTATGTAGATAATCGTCGATTACCTCTAGAGTTCCAGGCAGGAGACAAGGTGTATCTCAAGGTCTCTCCATGGAAAGGCATTGTAAGGTCCCTGGATTTTGGCTTCTCCAAACCCCATAGGGATGAGAGGTCAAAATCCAAAAACATTATCCAATCATATCAGAGTGTGTTGCGGAAGTAATTTGCGCATACATGAACATTCCAAATATAACATACACCATGACATTCTCAACATTCAACATGTATATTAATACAACATGAATTATTACACAATGATTTACAATTATATATTGAATGAAAATTCTACAATCTATGAACATGTATGCTAATAGGATTTTAGACAATAGGTACAACCTGTACAACTTGCTCACATCCTATGCTTTTATCCCATTCTAGCACTGGACCTAGACAATATAGGAAACAAAATCATCAACAAAATTTGGTATGTGGTAAAAGATACACTAGTAAGGTTGCATAAAGGAAAATACTTGAAGAAGGAAGAAAGAGAGAAAAACCATTTCTTAAGGTGAAAATCGGGTAAACATCCTTTTTATTACATTTATTTGATGCGGTTGTACTACACTTATCTGCACTTCACTTACATCCAGTATGGGCAAAAATTATATCATCATACATCTTACATGGGCCAAAGCATCAGACATCCATGTTAGGCAACATACATCCATACCGGGCTAGGTACACTAGTAGCTACAACCCATCCATAACCTTTTATGTTATATAAGATTTTGGTGAAGTATAACTCATAATAGTTCAACCAAGCAATGAATATCCAAATAATAGCATTCATGATATTACATATCATAAGCAACCAAGAAATCTAGTCTTATACTTATAAGACTATGTACCTGAGTTCAGAGATTCTTTAGATATCCATGATCATCTACAACTTTGTCCATGACCTGATTAATAACAATTATTCATCATTAACACATGGTTCATACATTCTTGATATTGTAGGTCCAAATTAGGGTTTTGGTCAAACCTAGGTCAATGTGATGTTAGGATGGTGTCTAGTATTTTTTGTCTGATCTATATGACATTAAAAAGGTCTGGTATGATTTTCATATTTTTCTGATAACTAGTCTATTTTCTAGAATTAAAAAGAGGTTACAAACATGGAATTGGGTTTTTTATGAGAAATGACCTATTATTTTGACATAATAGTCAAATATGAGTTCATATTTGGTTTCCACATCATACTAGGGTTCAGTAATATTTTTCTCATATTTAATTTCCATGATATGTTAATTATACCAATAATATGATCTCAAAATGAAGCATTATCATCTACATTAAATATCATCATTGTTTGTTCGTCAAAGGTCTAATCTAAGGGTTGAGTAATGTAGAGGACATTTTTGTGAGTCTAAGGATATTTTTGGGTAACAATTTGAGAATTGGGGCTATTTTTAACACATTTTCAATGATTAAGTCTATTTCTGAGAATTAAGGATCATTTACCTTATGTGATGGGCCCACCACCTAAGGTGACACTCCAGGATTGGCCACCCTATTCTGAAGGGGGAGGAATGCAACTTTTCCTTTAGTTCACACTGGCCCAAAAGAACCGGCTGGCTTGTGATTCTGGTCTCAATTTATCCTCGGCTCATCTCCTTCTCGCTCACACGAGATTTTCCAAGCCCAATAGGTCCTGCCTCTGCGGGTGGGGCGTTTCCACGATGCCCAACTTCAACGATACATCGTGCCTTTCATGGCGTCACCGTCCTCCGATGTCAGCACCTAAGAGCCGACAAGGACGGCTAGTCTCACCGCTTGAAGAGAGATCCATGGATAGACTGACCTCCAGCTTGGATCTGTGACAGAGGATGGTGATGCAGATTTGGGATCTGCTACCTCACGCTTGCCTTGCCCATATGAGGCATCAGGAAGATCCGGTGATCTCCTATGAGCTTGTAGGTGGTCATCAGGGGCATTGCAGATGCTTGATGACCGATTGGTCTTGCTCGGTCTTCCTCCCCAATAGCTATATGTGAAGCGCGATCCTCTCGGTGATTTGGCTACCAGACATAGATGAGAGGTGAGTGGATCCCCCACTTGATTGTGGGGTGCTCTGTTTGCTCTGAAAAATAGAGTTGTACTCACCTTCTGTTTTAGCTAGATTCTTGATGGATCTCCAGTGACTCTAGGATCGCAGAAGAATCGCACATAGATGAAAGCACCTCCTCCATCAAGGGGTCTCCAGTGTACATGTGGAGTAGGGGTTCATCTACCAGGTGAGCCTCAGGCATTGTAGGAGCTTGGGCTAAGTGTTGCTCTACCACAACCCATCGTTTCCTGGAGAAGAAAAGGGGAAGCCTACGATGATTGAAGATGGAAAGGTAGTGAGGGTTCAAACTCTTTGGATTCAGGACTGAAGGGTTCATTCCAGAGGCCTTCAGATCTGGGTAGCCTCTCAAACAAAAGCCAGTCTAAGATATTTGGCAATTAGTTCCTTGATCCAAAGTTTGTGGGCATCGTTGGGATGGGGTGGGACTGCTTCCTCTGTAGAAACAGGAGGTGTGAGATGCAATCTCCATTCTCATATTAATATAGGGTATTACAGTCAGATTGGGTCACGTTTTTGAGCTTTGGTTCGTGCCCAAGAAAAAAAGAGTAAGGTAGTGTGACACCAAATTTATCATAGCCTAGATATTAAACAATTAAAAGACCAACGTTCCTCAATTTAGAAATCATTGAATGTATTCATCTGCAAACAATTATGTCTCTTTGTTTTAAGCACCAATAATCATGATATTTGACAAATGACTTTTATATTGTATAATCCCTCATCAACACAAGCTTGAGGCCATAACTCCATCATATGATCATGTAATTAAATTCTTAAATGAACCCTATAAATATGTGTATAAACTTCAACTAAAATTTAATTAATCATTGTATCTTCATCAACTAAATTCCAATAGACTTTTTATGACCCTCATAACCTCATTGTTCGTCAAATTTTCACATGAGTTCATCGAGACTATTAAATAGGGTCCCTTAGCCTCATAAGTACCCAAAAGATAAGAAATGTGTATAAATCATGTCAGCATATATTCATGATCTTAGATAAAACCTTTTTATAAAAAAATAGGTATCCATTCATACATCTAGATAAAAATATCATATATTAATTTTACATAATTTAAATATTGAGAATCCCAAAATCTAGGTTATCACATTCACCCCACCTTATATAGAATTCCGTCCTTGAAATTTAACTAGTCTCAAAATTAAGGTGATATCAAGGAGTCTCCACATTCTCTAAGTCACCACTTACATGTGTGTCATAATATTGCAAGCACCCTAGGTTGTTATCTTAGGATTTAGAGCATATAGGGTGTACCCGTCCCGCCTTATATAGGTGGGAGCATCATTTTTTTTAAGGAATTGTAGCATCACTTAGTGTCTTAGTCATCAAATGACATTCTTATATTTTAGGATTTGCATCCTCCTAGTCCTTCAAGGACAAGGGTTTTATCCATACATATGAAGTTAAGAAGGTACTACTCAAGGATTCATGCTTCACCCAATTAATCATATGGTGATGTCAAGTTTCATGCCATCATTTACCAGAATTATTAGGCTTAACAACATTAGTGTGGTTTATGATCAACATCATACTAGTATTTCAGCATTAGAGGAGGTTTATCTTCATCCTTGGTATTAGCATTTTTCTACTTAAGAAGGGCTTACGTAACATGTTTGACCATTAGGGTTTCACCCTATGGTGTGATATTCATACTCAACTTAGAAGCATACATTGAGAAGGATCAAAGTTACAAACTATATTTCTGATCATATACCCTATGATCCAAAAATATCTTTATATCAAGTTCATGAGTTCAACTTTTTATGTCTTTCATGTATTATGTGAATGGAAAAATAGAATATACTAAGTTTATCCCATGATCTCAGCATCATATCTTTCATGTTTCATATGAAGGGGAAGAGAATATTTTAAAGTCAAACTTATCATGATTTCAATCTTGGGTACTACATGTATTGTATAGGGAGGAAAATATAGAATAGGTCAAGCTTATACGAGTGACTCCTCATATATAAATCATCTATATAGCTCTAGTGAGGTTTCTATCATCATATATTAAGAAAGATAAGAAGAAGTGAGAACATGTATATTGAGTATCTTTTGCACAAAGCATCATACTCTCATAACTAGAGTTCATATATTACCTCACTTGCAACTAATGATGAGATCCACAAAATATGTCACTCAAGCTAGGACCTAACTTAGCCAAAGGATTGTCTTAATCACATGGGTCATTTACCCATCCTTTTCTTTTACCCAATTCTCACATATAGATTTGAATCATGCATAAGGACTCAACTCAACACTCAAGAGTAATCTAGTGTAGGACACATTTTTTTAACACATATCTCATATATTGGAGGCTAGGTCCTATGACCTTCTCCCTATGGGTCTTACTCTCTCTAGATTTCACCACATATCTCATCCTACCACTAGACATCCTCCTTGTATAAGAGCTTGAGGCTCATGCACACTCATCTCTATCTTAACTTAGCTTATCTTAAGTAGGAAAAGAGAATGTACTTTCATCATTATGACTTAACATAGATCCTCTAAGAGTGGATTTGACTCATATAAAACTCAAATCTTAATAAGGAAACTTATACCATCATAGATCAAAGTTAGATAAGATTCTATATGCTTATTTCCTTCATCTTTCTTTTATCTATCTATCTATCACATAACCTTATGAGGCTCTAGACTTATAATCTAGATCTATTCTCTCTTCTAGACTGATGTCACTCCCTTTCACTTAGATTGCATGAACACCCACTACTCTCTTGTGTGAGGGACACATTTTTATATTTACAGATATCTAATAAAATATTGTATAGTTTTTCTCTGAGAAAGAAGGCGTCAGAGAAAACTGTCAAGGTGCGAGCCGATTGGGAAACAAAACCAAACCAGCAAACTCAAGTGTCCAACGCACTGTAGATAGTCTGGTGCCATGTAATCTAATGAAATGGTGAGAACATGGTGTAGACTAGTGTAGCTACCCCATACATATGAGCTCTATATGGAAAGGGTCTCACGCACTTTTCTAAACCTAGTTCTTGAACACCTAGGTTCTAACCTAGAGGCTAAGTCAGACCTTATTCCTATAGAACAACTTACTAGGTTTCTAGGGTTTAAAGTTAAAGGTGAAATTATGTTTTATGTTTCATGGTGAGCAATTTCTAGGTGTAGCTATTGTTCATGCTCTGATACCAACTGTAACATCCCCTGATTTTGGCTTCTCCAAACCCCATAGGGATGAGAGGTCAAAATCCTAAAACATTATCCAATCATATCAGAGTGTGTTGCGGAAGTAATTTTTGCATACATGAACATTCCAAATATAACATAAACCATGACATTCTCAACATTCAACATGTATATTTATACAACATGAATTATTACACAATGATTTACAATTACATATTGAATGAAGATTCTACAATCTATGAACATGTATGCTAACATGATTTTAGACAATAGGTACAACCTGTACAACTTGCTCACATCCTATTCTTTTATCCCATTCTAGCTCTGGACCTAGAAAATATGAGAAACAAAATCATCTACAGAATTTGGTACATGGTAAAAGATACACTAGTAAGGCTGCATAAAGGAAAATACTTGAAGAAGGAAGAAAGAGATAAAAACCATTTCTTAAGGCGAAAATCAGGTAAACATCCTTTTTATTACATTTATTTGATGCGGTTGTACTACCCTTATCTGCACTTGACTTACATCCAGTATGGGCAAAAATTATATCATCATACATCTAACATGGGCCAAAGCATCATACATCCATGTTAGGCAACATACATCCATACCGGGCTAGGTGCACTAGTAGCTACAACCCATCCATAACCTTTTATGATATATTAGATTTTGGCGAAGTATAACTCATAATAGTTCATCCAAGCAATGAATATCCAAATAATAGCATTCATGATATTACATATCATAAGCAACCAAGAAATCTAGTCTTATACTTATAAGACCATGTACCTGAGTTCAGAGATTCTTTAGACATCCATGATCATCTACAACTTTGTCCATGACCTGATTAATAACAATTATTCATCATTAACACATGGTTCATACATTCTTGATATTGTAGGTCCAAATTAGGGTTTTGGTCAAACCTAGGTCAATGTGATGTTACGATGGTGTCTAGTATTTTTAGTCTGATCTATATGCCATTAAAAAGGTCTGGTATGATTTTCATATTTTTTTGATAACTAGTCTATTTTCTAGAATTAAAACGAGGTTACAAACATGGAATTGAGTTTTGATGAGAAATGACCTATTATTTTGACATAATAGTCAAATCTGAGTTCATATCTGGTTTCCACATCATACTAGGGTTCATTAATATTTTTCTCATATTTAATTTCAATGATATGCTAATTATACCAATAATATGATCTCAAAAAGAAGCATTATCATCTAAATTAAATATCATCATTGTTTGTTCGTCAAAGGTCTGATCTAAGGGTTAAGTAATGTAGAGGACATTTTTGTGAGTCTAGGGATATTTTTGGGTAACAATTTGAGAATTGGAGCTATTTTTAACACATTTTCAATGATTAAGTCTATTTCTGAGAATTAAGGATCATTTACCTTATGTGATGGGCCCACCGCCTGAGGTGGCGCTCCAGGATTGGCCACCCTATTCGAAAGGGGGAGGCATGCAGCTCTTCCTTCAATTCACACTGGCCCAAAAGAACTGGATGGCTTGTGATTTTGGTCTTGGTCTATCCTCGGCTCATCTCCTTCTTGCTCACGCGAGAGTTTCCAAGCCCGATAGGTCCTGCCTCTGCGGGTGGGGCGTTGCCACGATGCCCAACTTCAGCGATACATCGCTCCTTTCATGGCCTCGCCGTCCTCCGATGTCAGCACCTAAGAGCCCACAAGGATGGCTAGTCTCACCGCTTGAAGAGAGATCCATGGATAGACAAACCTCCGGCTTGGATCCACGACAGAGGAGGGTGATGTAGATTGGGGATCTGCTACCTCACACTTGCCTTGCCCATATGAGGCATCGGGAAGATCCGGTGATCTCCTATGAGCTTGTAGGTGGTCGTCAGGGGCATTGCAGATGCTTGATGACCGATTGGTCTTTCTCGGTCTTCCTCCCGAATAGCTATCTTTGAAGCGCGATCCTCTCGGCGAATTGGCTACCAGACATAGCTGAGAGGTGAGTGGATCCCCCACTTGATTGTGGGGTTCTCTGTTTGCTCTGCAAAATAGAGTTGTACTCACCTTGTGTTTTAGCTAGATTCGTGATGGATCTCTAACCACTCTAGGCTTGCAGAAGAATCACACATAGATGAAGGCACCTCCTCCATCAAGGGGTCGCCGGTGTACATGTGGAGTAGGGGTTCATCTACCAGGTGAGCCTCAGGCATTGCAGGAGCTTGGGCTGAGTGTTGCTCTTCCGCAACCCATCGTTGCCTGGAGAAGCAAAGGGGAAGCCTATGAGGATTGAAGAGGGAACGGTAGTGAGGGTTCAAACTCTTTGGATTCAGGACTGAAGGGTTCGTGCCAGAGGCCTTCATATCTGGGTAGCCTCTCAAACAAAAGCTAGTCTAAGATATTTGGCAATCAGTTCCTTGATCCAAAGTTTGTGGGCATCGTTGGGTTGGGGTGGGACTGCTTCCTCCGCAGAAATAGGAGGTGTGAGATGCAATCTCCATTACTAGATTAATATAGGGGATTACAGTCATATTGGGTCACGTTGCTGAGCTTTGGTTCGTGCCCAAGAAAAAGAGAGTAAGGCAGTGTGACACCAAATTTATCATATCCTAGATATTAAAAAATTAAAATTCCAACGTTCCTCAATTTAAAAATCATTGAATGTCTTCATCTTCAAACAACTATGTCTCTTTGTTTCAAGCACCAATAATCCTGATATTTGAGAAATGACTTTTATATTGTATAATCCCTCATCAACACAAGCTTGAGGCGAAAACTCCATCATATGATCATGTAATTAAATCCCTAAATGAACCCTATAAATATGTGTATAAACTTCAACTAAAATTTAATTGATCATTGGATCTTCATCAACTAAATTCCAACAGAGTTTTTATCATCCTCATAACCTCATTGTTTGTCAAATTTTCACTTGAGTTCATCGAGACTATTAAATAGGGTCCCTTAGCCTCATAAGTACCCAAAAGATAAGGAATGTGTATAAATCCTATCAGCATATATTCATGATCTTAGATAAAACCTTTTTATAACAAAATAGGTATCCATTCATACAACTAGATCAAAATATCATATATTAATCTAACATAATTTGAATATTGAGAATCCCAAAATCTAGGTTATCGTAGGCATGCTGAGGTTTGAACGAAAAGGCAAGTTAACCCAGTTATATGGGGCCATATCCGGTGATAGAACGTGTTGGCAAAGTGGCTTACAAGTTAGAGATACCGCCAGAGTTGCACATGTTGCATCCAGTATTCCATGTCAGTATGCTGAAAAAAAGTCATCCAGGCACAAAGACAGTGATACAGCCAGTTGAGCTTGAGCTTGTTGAAGATGTGACCTACGAGGAAGGTCCAGTGTTGATCCTTGACAAAAGAGTGAATAAGATAAAGAGGAAGGACCTGGTTCTTGTGAAGGTTCTTTGGCATCATCATGGAATTGAGGAAGCCACATGGGAGCTTGAGAAAGAGATGAGGACGAAGTATCCCTCACTTTTCTCTTCAGATTTTGGGGACAAAATCCTTTTATAGGGGTTTATGGATTGTAAGGACCCTAACCTTCGTTTTGGGCCTACCCTATTTGCTTTGCCTAAGCCTTGTATTTAGATGTTTGCTAATCACCTGAATTGTGGTTAGGGCTTGTTTGTGCTTTGTTGAGAGGTTGTGGTGCAACTTGCAAATTACCCAAGTTTTAGGGTTGGTGTGCAATTTTGTCACCTTGAGAGATGTCTTTCTCTCTCCTTGCATCCTCTAGAGTTGATGGGATGGGCTGGGCACCTTGCTTGAGTTGCTTTGGGCTTCATTTGAGCTTGTTGAAGCTTAGGCTTGTTGTTGGGCTTTCTTGGGCCTTGTTTGAGCTTCATGTCGCCTCTTTGCTAAGTGTATCGGGAAAGGGAGTATCGGGAAAGGGGTGATATCGGCCTAGGTGGTCCTTGTGACCTAGCTTCGTTTGTGTCATCCTTGGTGACACTTGTTTCTCTATGCTAACAAGGTGGCATAGCTTGGACAAGTGGTGGTTTGGGCGAGCACATGTGGAGCAGCACTCTAGTGGACGCCCTTGTATATATACCCCCTCCTTTGCTAGATTGTAACTCCTTTAAGTTTCCTTAGTTGCTTCCCTTCTCTCTTGGTGGCTGATATCCTTTGGTGGATCTTGGAGGGCGACATCCTTGGCAGCCATAGCTCTAGTCTTCTTCTTCCTCTAGTGGTGGTTGAAACCCTAGAGTGTCCTTGCTCCTTCTTCTCTTGTGGTTAGTAACTTTTTCTCTTTTTCCTTGGCACCTTCTCCTTCTTGGTTGTCTTTCGGCCATGGTGGTTATAAGCTTCTCTCCTCTTCTTATGATGGCTGAAGGTGGTGCCTTAGTGCTTGGAGTGTGGAGCGTGGAGCTTGGAGCTTGGAGCTTTTGAGCTTGAGGAGTGTGCTTAAGGCAGGTTACATAACTCCTAACCCTAACTATACTGCTTCCTTACCATGTTGCTTTGTTATATGCTATCTTGATCGGCCATGTTATCTTGCTAGATATGTTTCTTGCTTTAATGGTCATGTTGTTGCCCTAGATGCACCATGGACCTTGTTGGCCGAACCTTGGATTATGGTTCCTTGGGCAAAGCCCCTCTCTCTTAGTTGTTGAGAGGTGAGCCTAGGGTCTCCTAATTCAATGGTGTTTTGAGGCGTGCTCTTGGGGAAAAACCCCTTTCCCTCTTTGGTCTTGAGAGGTGAGCTTAAGCTCTAGTTGTGTGAGCAAAACCCCTCTCTCCCTTAGTTTTTGAGAGGTGAGTCTACACTCTATTTGCTTGAGCAACACCCCTTTCTCTCACCATGGATTTAAAAGAGTGAGCCTTTGGTTGGGTGTGATGAATGCATATTCATCTGAGTTTAATCGCCTCGTTTGGCCCAGTTTTTCCCTGATTATTCGCTTTTACTAGCTCTATTTTCTTATATGTCAGATGACTTGTCTTAACTGCTTTATTGAGCTTTTATTGGCCATATCTTCTTATATGCAACTTATCTTGGTTCAATCAAATTTATCACTAATTTAATTGTATTCTTACATCATTTTTGACAGGTCAATTTGGGCATTGGGCCCAAGTTCTAGTCAATTTCTCTATTTTGGGCTTTGTTTAGCCTGGTTAAAAGTTGGTCAACGCATGCTCTCCTTTCTTTGCCCTCCCACGACCTTTCCTTTCTCCCCAGTCGCTGGGCCCCGCGTTCCCTCCTACCTAATCGTGACCAGCGCCCTTCTACCCTAGTAATCGCGACCTGTAAAACATTGCAGACACCTGTCCACGATTCCATGATCGCGCCCACGGCCTGCCCCTCACATGATCGTGATCTTCCTCTTCAAGTGTATCGCGGCCTATAGACGGAGAAAAGCACGACCAGAGATCGTGACCTTTTGCTGCCTACCCTAGAAGCGACTACCCTACCTCCATGCCAGCGGTGGCCTCCTCATCGACCAACAACTTTACCCACGGTTCCTCCTCCTGTGAATCATGACCTCCCTGTGAATCGCGACCTGGACGTGACTAATCATGGTCGCAGTTTGTGCTCCACGAATAGCCGCCAAAGGTACTGCAACTTGCTCCTTCTTCACTCCCGCGATCACTATCTCTGCTCCACCACCGTAGACACCTGACTGAGGACCGAGTCCGCTCCATCGCCACCACCTTTCTCCACCCTCTGTGCCTTCCGTCACCGCCTCTCCAAGGTCACAATGACCTGCATCTGTGTCGTCGTCTCATCTAACCGCGACCCGCGGTCCAACAAGGGACTATCGCGACCTTCCGTAGCCGACATATGCAGGCCACGATCAATTGCTGGCCACCCAGCACTACACCAAGGTCATAACAGCAGATGGGCCTATGGCCTCTTCAACCATCAACCGCGGAAAAACTATCGCGTGCCATGGGAGCCAATAGCCACAACCCAGCAATTCAAAGGCACCCCACGGTTAGTGCATAAGACCTCGACCGAGGCACAATCATAGGCACTAATCACGACCCACGATTCACAGCAATCGCGACCGCGATTCCCAAGTCACGACCGTGAAAAAAGCCATGACCGCGACATTAAAAAAGTCATGACCGTGCAAAAAGCTACGACCTGCTGCAAAATTACTAAAGTCGTGAATCTAAGTCGATGCCCATCCTGCCTATAAATAGAACGTGATTATGGCCCGTCAAATGATCATATTCGGACGTCGTTAGGATGCAGGTCTGTCCTGGGCCTAAGGAGACAATCTCCATAGCCAAGAACCTGCCCCCGTGGTGGTCTTGTGTCCCGTTCATCCAGATTTGGAGTGGAAACTCTAGATCTGCAAGCCACTAGATCTAGATCTAGATTCAGATTTAGATCTGCTGCGTCTATGCCATTTCTATGCCGCCATCTCATCCATGAGCTGCTCCTCCTAATACGAGCGAGGATTACGAGAAGAAGAAGAAGGTGGAGAGAGAAGATCTGCCCCGTCTGTCGTGGTGTTATTCTCTCTTCTTCCATATCTGCTCCGATGTTGTGTAGAAGGTTGTTTGTCCACTAAGCTGCGATCATCTTCTTTGCCATGCTCATGGCAGAAACTTCTCTCTCTCTTGTTATTCTTGTTCCTCTCACCATGAGCGAGTAGTTTCTTTTCGTTGGGGTGCGAGGACTAGCCCCGCTGCCCATGCTCTCATGTCCTTTTGTTAAACATTCCATGGCATGTATATAATCTTTCATTTCGTTGTTAATCGTCGATGTGTGATTGTGGATTGATCACCTGCTTGCATTTATCTTGTTTGTATCCTATGTTGCGAGAACTTCAATATGTAGGATTTGAATGTCGATTAACACGGTTGACTCCTTGATGAGAAATCGGGTGGGATTCCCTGAAGTAGAAAGTGTGTGATCCGTGAGGTGACGAGACATCTAGCCCACGGTGATGCTTCTGTGTGCCTAACACTTGTATAGGGGGCCCGCAACTTTAGTTGGATATCTGTATCTTCAGAGCAGTAAGTATGTGATCCGGATGATGACGAGACATCTGATACCTAAGGTGATGCTTACGCAAACCTGACGCCCGTATGGGGTTTTTTGCAGCATCTCTATATGGATGATTATATCTTGCCTGGATGTTTGATATTTGGATGTGATTGCATGTGTAGTGGTGGTGAAACCCGGGACCATACCAGCGATTTCCATCATTAATCTTTAATCAACCTTTAATCCTGCTCTTTTACTTTCCTCACTTTTAGTTAAATTGAAATCAAATCAATCAACCTTTGTTCTAATTATTAGTCTTGATTCAACTAGATCTGATTAGTAAAAGATTCTTAAAAACATTGTCCCTTGGGATTCGATCCTCAACTATACTACGATAAGACCTGTTCTCTTGCGGGTGGTATTATTGCACGTTGTTTTGGTTAAAAACTTAGGGATTTCAACCCTAAGTGAGTTTGTTAGTGCGATAATATAAGTCACGTCAAATTCTAGCGCCGTTGCTGGGGACAACGGAATCATCTAGTTAAATCGAGTTCCTTTGAGGCTAATTTAGGTTTTTCTTTTACTTTTGAAAGTATCGATTGACACGCTTTTACGTGCGTAGAAACGCAAGTGTACGCGTCAATGCAATATAGGCCTTTGTGAGGCCCGAGTCGAACTCAGGGACACGTGAATTATCGGAGACTACTACTAACTACTCACAATCAGCTAGACTGATTAAAAAGTTGGAGGTTGTTGTAAAATTAAAAGAAAATAAAACAAAACAAAACAAAGCAATCGATTAAATGTTTAGTTTAATCAATTCAAGTGAGAATCTTTAGAATTGCGGTTTCACCACGGGTTTTCATTGTATGAATTTCTATTTAGTCACTCAGATTTATCTCTCTATCCAGGTAGTGGTCTGATATCAGAATTGCCCACTGTCGTGGTACAATTCACTACCTATGTCTAGGTAGGTTCCACCTTCGTAGCAAACTATACCCTAAACTAGGTGCATTAGAGTCGATCTCACGGTATCCACCATTAACCTTACACCACCTTGTTCAAGGGATTTGTCAATTAATGTAAATTTCGTCTCTTTTCAACCATTAATTCTTCTTTCAAAGTAATTAAGGGCATTATATTATTATTATGGTGATCATGCATAACAATATAATTGAGAAAATGAAATTATACCACGGATTGAAGAGATAAATGATGAATTACTATGATAAAATCGTCATACAATGATTTCCCAGGCTACTCCCGGTCCTAAAGACAAAGGGGATTTGCCCTGCATGTTCATCTCAAAGCAAAACATGGTAGAGAAAAAGGGAAACATGGAGAAAAACGTGATTGAGTGGTGAAACCACAGAACGGAGAAGATCCAATCGCTCCTTGGCGTAGAATACACATTCTCCCGCCTTTCGGTGGTGGAAATTGTTTTCTTCGGCGTCCGGAACGGCTGGGGTGTGCTTCTGGGCTCCATTCTTCTCTCCACACCTTCTCGGGACGTGTGCAGTGGCTAATGATGTGATAGATTGCTCTTAGCCACCGTCATTAGGTATAATCTCAGAATTAGGTCGCCAAATTACCACAGCCATCGGATTTAGATCAATCTGAAGCAAACATGTATCTGACGGTGTCGATACCATCGACGCGAGTCGATGGTATCGACCTTGCACTGTATCAGCTGGTCTTCTTTTCTTTTCTTTGTCGCAACTGATGCCACCTCGATACCATCAACGTGGGTCGATGGTATCGACATTCATAGGCGTTGGTTTTGTCCTTTGACGTCGCTGTAGCTCCACTCATCGATGGTATCGACTTTTGTGTCGATAGTATCGACTCACTTTTCTGAAGCAACCTGATGGTATCTCGATACCATCGACTCTCCTATCGATAGTATCGAGATTTTGCTGCTCCTTGCTGCTGGCTGCCTATGGTCCGGTCGATGGTATCGACAGCAGCATATACTTGTTTTTCCTGAAAGTTCAACATGAAACCACATAAGCCGAAACAAAACATATTCTTGTGATAATTTATGCTGAAAATACTGAAATAAGGGAGATTTGACATAGAGAAAGATCATAGACCAAAGTAGATGAATTATGCAATATTAACCACCAAAATGACTAATAAATGCATAAAACACAAGTAAAATATGTCTCTAAATGCGACTCAAAATCATCGCATCAAACTCCCCTAAGCTTGAACATTGCTCGCCCTCGAGCAACAAAACCTTAGAATAGAATTTCCAGAGTCAACTAAAGAACAAATCATCACAACAAACATTACCATATGATCCCCAGCGGACATTCACATTCCGGCCCTCACTAACCAAAGAATGATAATTACCCTAAAGGCGATAGTAATCATCCATAAAAGATATCTACCTCAATACTTATGAACACTATCACATAAGGCAGTTAACATAATAAAATTCGTCGGTTCAGACTCGGTGCATCTTGTGATCTCCTATACTACGTTGCTCGCCCTAACTACCATCTACATGGAAGCAGCTCTCCTGATATTCACAAATGAGGAGAAAATCATGGTGGCCTACGAATTCGAGCAACGGGTGGATGAAATGGGTGGCTCATGGAAGAAATGGAAGCAGTATACGGTTTCAACATGCATAAAACAAAAATGCCCTAAATGATGCATTTGCACATGAACATGCCCTAATGCCTAAGATTGGGTGGAATGACGCATGCACTAACATCCTGTCTCAAAATGAGATGGAATATCTAACTGAGCTACATCATGTACTTACTCATCTTAAAATGTGAATGAGACTATATTCCTTTCTCCTTCTTATTCTACTTGCTTCTCAATAATTTCTTTTTTTTTTCATTTTTCCATTTTTTTCACTCTTTTTTTCTTAAGCCCTTATATCCATAATTGACAATGAATTATTTTTTGGGCTCACTTTTTCTGCATAGCTCAAATATTTGAAGCATTTATGAAGGTATGGAACAACTAATCACCCTTAGAGAAGAAATAAATCACATGATGTGCTCTATTCATAGAAATTATGAATGTAGCTAAATGACACGCACCTAAGGATAATGAGCATGTATAACTATTCTAATTTTTTATTTTCATGTAAAACATGTGAAAGTGGTTGCAATGCAAAACCTATCTATATGAGATGCAATCAAAAAGATTAAAACCGTTAAGTACTTCCAATTCTTATGGTGGATTGTGAAAAACAATGAGGTGGAAAGATCACAAGACTAATTGACTGAACCTTTGAAAATTATTATGTGTCCCTCCTTACTGACTTGTGTAATAGTTACGAGGTTTCTCTCTCTTACTTCAAATTAGAGTCTCATTATCATTTGGTCAGTTTAGGCTCACACAACCAAATCCGTCCCCTTTTCATAAATCATTAGGAATGTACAATTGTGATTTTCTATTTTAGAGTTGACAAAACCAATCATTTTCTTAAGTTATGTGCTCAAGGTTGAGCAACACAAGCTTGTGAACACTCAAAATTTTTTTAATTTTTCCTTTAACCCATGTATAAGCAAATGAGATGACACATGACTTAAGACATCCACAATTACACTAGATAGAATTTGGATCCTACGAACAAACTAAGATTGCAAAAACTAAATGACAAGAAGTAAAACAATAAAAACTAAAAACTGAGAAAATTAAAGGATAGAGTTGTTCCAACACCCCCCCTAAGCTTGAATTCGACTATGGCCTCATAGTCAAAAACAATCTTAAAGGTTGGAACAGAGATACCGATCACGATTCTGGCGGAGGCGGGTAATGTGGGGTCGTGGGGTCCCAGGATGGGTACTGCCCCTGAAAGCTAGGATCATACTGGGGCATGGGTGGAGGTTGTGGATACCCCCAAAGTAGTTCTGGCTCCAGTAATGATCATAAAAGGGTTGCTGCTACATCTCCATCCTATGCAACCTGTCATGAATCTGTTGTTGGTTGTCGAGGATGAGGCGCTCATTTTCGAAGATAGCCCTCTGATTGTCAAGTAACCGGTTTGTCGTCTCCTGAACACCATTGTACACTATTGTATGGTGCTACTGCGTTTGCTATATATCCTGCAGCATGGCACACATTCCTTTCATGGAATAGACATCCTCACTTGGCTGCGAGGGCGGTGGTGGTGGCAGAGGCTGCGAAGATGAAGATGCACCCAGATGCATGCGAGGATGCTTCCTAGGTGCTACTTTGCCCAAAGAGGAGTGTAGGCCTCCTCTTCCTCTTCAGCCTTTTTGTCATCATTGTTGTTGTCGTCGTTGCCGTCGTCTTCATCGGAGTCAACAATGGCTATGATTGGCCATCGGAAATGTTGAGCACCCTCGATATGGAAGACAGGATCGGGAAGCGAGCATTCTTTATATGCGTGGTTTACATGGCAATGAGCATATGGTAAACCATCTCGAAGCAAGATCAAGTTTGATCGGTGAAGATGCTGCAAATTAACCTTGCTTCTGCTGGAGAGAGGAGTAAGCTTGTCACACCCCGATCTCACACTAACCACTAATCACGAGATTAGGGCGCGACGGAGGGATTATCACATAAACAAATCATTGAGAACTTTTCCTTTTTAAAACCTCGTAATGATATCCGGATTATTGCGGTAAACTAAAACATAATAAACTATTGCAAGAGCAATTCAATTAAACTGGCTAGAGTACGTAAACAGAGTTTACAACATGTAACATTGTTTAACAGAAAGTAAACATAACAGTTAATTTACATCTTTATACACATTCCACATACACACTCTCTCTCACCCACGCCATGACCCAAGGACCGAGGGGAAAGGACTAAGAGACCACTATCTAACTAAACTAACTACATATACCTTCTACAGATTAAGCGTTAGGATGAAAAGATCCTTCTGATTCCTGGAATTGTCGCTGACCTGAAAATGTTTGAGTAGAGGAATGATCCTACTCGCTCAGTGAATAATATTTCACTTAGCCATCATCGGATAACTCCATATTTTACATTTAACAGGAATATGTGAATAAAATAACAAACTGAGCAGTTCTAATTAAACAGTGCAATTATCGCAGAAAAGTATAATGAACATTTAAAGAACAAGTATTATTAATTCTTAATCTGAACATACACAAGTTTCATATTAATCTACCTTAATTCTAAGTAATCATCTTTTAACTTATGCCCTGATCATATGCAGTGTACTCTGCATATAAAGTCTCGTAGCGAACTACGAACCCACCGTACAAGACTTAGCGACACACCCGGGAAATGCTAAGTCTGACTGCCATCCTGGTCTGTGTCAGGACTCTCAGGCTCACACGGCCTCACTGCACTCTCAAAGAGTGTACTCTAGACTCCTCCTCTAACCTGAGCACACAGGCGGAGAGTCTGGGTTACCACTGTGACACACACACAGATTATTGTTGAATAACCCCTATTTACTCCAGTGCCACCGTGACACACACACGGATTATTGTTGAACATTGCCTCTCTGTCCTCGTGCCACGGTGACACACGCACAGATTATTGTTGAACACGAGCCACCGACCATCTAGACACACGCTAGGTAGGTCGTTTCACCCCTAAGGCACAAACCTCCAAAAGGGGTTCTACGGTGTCAGGGCATCTAAGTCTAACACATTTTATTATAACAAGAAAACTCTTATAACATTGTGTCTCTCTCGCACATATTCGACTACTGGAATATATCGTAATTCTGCAATTCACTAGCTGAAACCAGAAGTTCAACTTTCATAACATTTCTATATATAGTGCAACAACTATTCTCTTATATCGCAATAACTCATAACTCAGCTATGCTTTCATGCAAACAGATTCGTTCACTGTAAATAGATTTCATATCTATTCCACGTCTCTATACTGATTTCATATTACTGAACATTCAAATATATTGTATTGAAAGGAATACTCAACTTGAAATACTTTATCACATTTATTCGCATCTTACTAAAATTTACTCGTAAAGCATACACATTTATTTTACTAATCATTTCATTTCGTTTGAACTATGCAAATTAAAAGTTTAAGGATGCTGACTATGCTCGGCATCTGGGTAATCTCTATTACCCACATATACACATAAACATCATTTGTCATCTATAAACATGACTCAATATCAACTTATCCAGTTTCGATGCTAAACATCCATTTTATGTTCAACGTATACATTGCAGTTGTAATACAGGAAATTCTATCATTTTCATCAATCATATTACATATTTCAAGTTCCAATGAACCATATAAATTCATTAATTCAATCCACACTGATCAGATGCTAATCTAAATCATATAACGGCATAAGGAAGCAATTTATGAAATAAAATTTGAGTAACGCCAAATACTGTCCAAAAGCCAAGTATCCGCGAAAAATGCACAGTTTACCGAAAAATTCCAACTAAGGAGTTAAATGATGATAACTAAATGAACTCCTACTCACAACGTTTCGAACTGTCCGGGTTCGTCCGGAATTGCGTCTAGAGGCCTATTTCGAGGCAAATTTGGGTTGTCTTCTTCCTTGGATTAGCTTCCTACTGTTCCTGTTCACGAACTGGATGCAACAGGAACTCCACGCTCAACCAGATTCCGTAGCTATGTGTTGATCTAGGCTTAATTGACGGCGGTGTCTTGTTTAGACCTCCTAGCCGAGGTTAAGTCTTTGTTCCTTGGTGTTGGCCACGCCCAGGAGAGCTCCCAGCCGCTGGTTCGCGTAGCTGTAGCTGCTGGCCGGCCGCCCAAGCAGCTAGGGCGGCTGCTGCTTGCAAGGAAGAAGATGGGTGGCCGGACCTGGTGACGATGACATGGGGTGCTGCTCATCGCGCCCAAAGCTCCAAGCCGACGCCCTAAACAACCACTGTTACTGCTGCTCCTGGCGTTGGCCATCGCTACCTGGCTGGCCGATGCTGCTACTAGATCGAGATACTGTTAGGGCAGGGAAGGAGAAGGGAAGAAGAGAAAGAAGAAGAAGAAGAAGGAGACGGAGGGGCTGGGCATTGCTAGAGACGAGGCTACCAAGCCCTAGATTCACCCTCGCTCCTCACCCCTACTGCACGTCTCAGTCAGCCGCTGGATTGGGGGCGCCGCTCTGCGGTTACTCTGTTTCGATTGAGAAGACAAGAAATAAAAAGGGAAAAAGATAGTCGGTTCACTAAAAGGGATAAGGAAAAGAACTAGCCAATTAATTGGAGAAATTTCAAATTCAACCCAAAGGTCTTGTAAAAGCCATAACCTTTGTGTCGTAAGTCCAATTCGACTAATTCTTTTTGCAACATTTCAAGCGTGAGATTCTCTACACCCTCTGTGCAAGAAATCGTGTTGATTATCTTGTCACAACTGGTCAAAGCACTAATTACATATGGGTACTTAATGCAACTTAGTTAACCTAACGATCAACGTTGATATTATCATTAATTATCTCAAATGATTCAATCTCAACCATTGATTCACATATTAACTTATTTTGATTAACCATGATGTTTAATATGATACTCAACACTAACCAAAGTGTTTCACGCTAATTGAGGTATTTACTGGTTAACCTCAATGTGGGTCATAACAATCTCCCTCCCTTATAAGAATTTCGTCCCGAAATTCCTAAAAGAGAAAAGGAACTTGCTACGCATCCCAAACTCAAGATCCCACATGGACTTTTCTAGGTTATGACTCCTCCATATAACTTTCACTAATGGTATCTCACGATTCTTGAGTTTCTTGATCCTTCGATCAACTATCTGAATTGGTTCCTCAACATAAGATACATCTGGTCTGAGCTGAGCAGATTATGGGTCCACTATCTTCTCTGTACCCGGATAACATTTCTTCAACATCGATACATGAATCATATCATGTAACTTGGCCAACTCAAATGGTAAATCCAACTTATGGGCTATAGGTCAAATCCTCTCAATGATAGGATATGGGCCCATAAACCTAGGAGTCAGTTCGTCTCCCTTGCCAAACCTCAACACTGACTCCTTAGTGAAACTTTCGGATATACTTCATCACCAACCTCAAACTCAAGAGGTCTGCGTCTCTTCTCAGCATAACTCTTCTGCTTGTCTTGTGCAGTTTTCAATTGTTCTTTAATCACAGTAATTCTTTCAATGGTCAAATCCACTATCTCTGGTCCAAGAATCTGCTTTTCACCTACCTCATACCAACATATGGGTGATCTAAACTTTATACGATATAGAGCTTCATATGGGGTCATACCAAGACTGTAATGGTGACTATTATATATGCAAACTCTATAGGGCTTAAGTGTTCTTTCCAACTTCCACTGAAATGCAAGACACATGCTCTCAGCATGTCCTCAAAAGCCTGAATGGTCCTCTCAGACTGACCATCCATCTACGGGTGAAAAGTTGTACTGAACCTCAAATTTGTGTCCACTGATTTCAAAAACCTGGATGTGAACTTAGGATCTATATGAGATATAATTGATACTGGAATACCATGCAACCTAACTATCTCATCCACGAATATCTTAACCAACTTCGGGACATCAAAGGTTGACTTAATAGGAAGAAAGTGAGCAGATTTAGTTAATCTATCCACAATCACCCATATCGAGTCACAACCTCTAGGTGTCTTGGGTAACCCTATCACAAAATCCATTGTGATATGTTCCCATTTCCATTCTAGTATAGGAAGAGATTGCAAGGTGCCTATAAGTTTCTGGTGCTCAGCTTTAACCTGCTAACACATACTGCACCTAGTCATATACTCAGTTACAATCTTTCCATACCAGACCACTAATACGTCTCCTTGAAATTCATGTACATCTTAGTGTTGCCTGGATGCATAGCATACATTGATGCATGTGCTTCCTCAAGAATCTTTTCTTTCAAATCACTGTCTCGAGGTACACAACATATCATGCTAATACAACACACCATCATCTGAAAACCTAAACTTTGGTCTTTTCCCCCTGTCATGTCATGTACGATCTGCTGCAACCCACTGTCACCCTACTGTAGTTCCTTGATCTGATCATAAAAGTAGGTTTGACTTGCATCTGTGCAATCAAACCACTCTGCTCTGTCACCCCTAAGTCTAAGTTCAACTTCTGCATCTCTATTAGCAGGTCTCTCTTGAAACATGCAATAGAGAATGCATCAGATGTTGAACTTGACTTCTTTCTCAGGGCATCAACTACCACACTCACCTTTCCAAGGTGATAATCTATCGTCACATCATAAAGATAGTGACACTATGTCTTAAGAGCATGAACTATAGCTGCTAACTTCAGATCATATATCGGATCATACTCCGCATTCTATGATACTTACTTATTATTATTACTGTCAGAATTTATTTCAAAATTATATCTTACTCTTTTCTCCGAGTCATTTTCATATTGTGTATCTACCTTCCAGATTAGCTAACTTAAAGCCCTGGATTTTATTAGTGCTAGGTTACCTTTCATAGTGCAAATTGTATGATCTTGTTTTATAAAGATACTAGTATTCAAGGTCAAATCACTAGCGACATCCCTTGAACTACTTCAACTCTAAACATTCTAGGGTTTGGTCCTTATCAGTAACATAGCATTATTGTGGTGTGACTTTGCTTCCTTAGTTTGAAACCAAACTTTAGATCTCATAAGTTCATCCATCTACTTGTAATGAATACAACAGATTTGAATAATCATCAATGAACTATAGATATATAACAGAAATGTAACATCAACCAAGTTCTCTAGCATAACTTATTAACACAAATGCTACAAATAAACATGATACTTGTTACCCAAGCATCACACATGGCTCACATGGCCATTCATATCTTGTCGCCTCTCACTAGGCAACAACTTATTCACATGGTTCATAAAATCCGTACACATTATTACTTTTATTAAGCAACAACAACATCAACACACAAAAAGCCAATCAACATTTATTATATAAATGTCACAGCCCAAACTTGGCTATATTCATCATCTCATCATACCTGCATGGTCATTAGGCATGATAACAGTCATACAAGATATTCATCACATCATGTGATACAATAGTAATACCATCATTTCTTGACCAGGAATTAGGGTTCACTATCAAATAGGGCTTATCATTCCCTTTTCTCCAAATTAGGGTTAGGGTTCCCCATTCCTCATTAATTCAGACCCTCTTGAGTTAGCCAACTTTATCTTGTATTAAGGTATCTCCCCTCTTAATGCATTCCATCACAGAATACTCACCCTTAGCATATAATGCGTAGGCCACACATTAGAAATGTCCAGCTATCTCACATGATATGGACTTATCTTAGTTTAAAGCATAACTTATAAAGTTGCCTATAAACAATCGCAATGATACACCCTCAACTAGGGTTTACTAATCATGTATTGGATCCATGCATTGGTTATGCATTATTGATTAGTACCATTAAGGGTATTTCTCACCTAATTATTAAATTTAACCTGACCCTTATTGTGTTCCTTTATTTCTAATTAAGGATTGCTCATATGAGGTCCCAATGTTGGGTTTCCGATGTCAGTTCCAACTAATTCTTAGTTGTTCTAATCTTTCCCTTATAACTCAACATCTTAGTGTATATACATTTTTCACCATGATTCGGGTCTAAATTATCCAGGATCTACTTTTATTATATTATTAATAGGAGTCATTAGATCTCAGTAACGCATCCTGCCAGCCGGACCAGGCCGAACCTGTAGTCCTAAAGCCAAGAGCTACTCAGGATTAACCAACTCCTATTAATCTCAAACACGTGGAAAGAATATCCACCTAGGGCAGACTCATTTAAACATAATTTTTGGTCTACTTAATACAAAGAATATAAACAATAACTAAATCACTTCATGACACACAACAATATAAAAGAATCATATTTATTCTATAAACTGAAAATCTAAATCCATACATATAAGAGCATTTCTAATTATTTCCAATCAAATAAGCAATATAAAGCAAGAGTTGCATCGCATCCTACGTTTAATCTCTTACTCCTGCATAAATTTCCAGTTTCTTAACCCTAAGACTTCTAGGGTTTGTCTCTAGCCCATCCTTCCTCTGCATACCTGGCCAGGGCATCCAGAGAAGAATGGACAGAGTAGCTTGATACTGGTCAATCTAAGTATTCAGACACCTGGCCAGGGTATCTAAACACTCAGACCTTCCAGAGCTAAAAACACATCATTTCTTATCCATCTTAATTATAACTCTATCTTCTGATCCTAATGATCCTTAACGATTCAACACAAACTCTTTACTTGGTTCTCGTGACCACGTCACCTTCCTTCCATCTGCAATAGTATAACAGAACACTTCCTGTTAGAAAATTGCAGTTAGATGGAAGACACCTAAATCCTAATCCTATTGGTCTCTTGTCGTCCCCTGACCTTGACTTAGAGTAACTTCATACTTAACCTATGCTCTGATACCAAGATGTCACACCCCGATCTCACCTTAACCACTAATCACGAGATTAGGGCGCGACGGAGAAATTATCACATAAACAAATCATTGAGAACTTTTCCTTTTTAAAACCTCGTAATGATATCCGGATTATTGCGGTAAACTAAAACATAATAAACTATTGCAGGAGCAATTCAATTAAACTGGCTAGAGTACGTAAATAGAGTTTACAACATGTAACATGGTTTAACAGAAAGTAAACATAACAGTTAATTTACATCTTTATACACATTCCACATACACACTCTCTCTCACCCACGCCATGTCCCAAGGACTGAGGGGAAAGGACTAAGAGACCACTATCTAACTAAACTAACTACATATACCTTCTACAGATTAAGTGTTAGGATGAAAAGATCTTTCTGATTCCTGGAATTGTCGCTGACCTGAAAATGTTTGAGTAGAGGAATGAGCCTACTCGCTCAGTGAATAATATTTCACTTAGCCATCATCGGATAACTCCATATTTTACATTTAACAGGAATATGTGAATAAAATAACAAACTGAGCAGTTCTAATTAAATAGTGCAATTATCGCAGAAAAGTATAATGAACATTTAAAGAACAAGTATTATAAATTCTTAATCTGAACATACACAAGTTTCATATTAATCTACCTTAATTCTAAGTAATCATCTTTTAACTTATGCCCTAATCATATGCAGTGTACTCTGCATATAAAGTCTCGTAGCGAACTACGAACCCACCGTACAAGACTTAGCGACACACTCGGGAAATGCTAAGTCTGACTGCCGTCCTGGTCTGCGTCAGGACTCTCAGGCTCACACGGCCTCACTGCACTCTCAAAGAGTGTACTCTAGACTCCTCCTCTAACCTGAGCACACAGGCGGAGAGTCTGGGTTACCACTGTGACACACGCACAGATTATTGTTGAATAACCCCTATTTACTCCAGTGCCACCGTGACACATGCACGGATTATTGTTGAACACTGCCTCTCTGTCCTCGTGCCACCGTGACACACACACGGATTATTGTTGAACACGAGCCACCGACCATCTAGACACACGCTAGGTAGGTCGTTTCACCCCTAAGGCACAGACCTCCAAAAGGGGTTCTACGGTGTCAGGGCATCTAAGTCTAACACATTTTATTATAACAAGAAAACTCTTATAACATTGTGTCTCTCTCACACATATTCGACTACTGGAATATATCATAATTCTGCAATTCACTAGCTGAAACCAGAAGTTCAACTTTCATAACATTTCTATATATAGTGCAACAACTATTCTCTTATATCACAATAACTCATAACTCAGCTATGCTTTCATGCAAACAGATTCGTTCACTGTAAATAGATTTCATATCTATTCCACGTCTCTATACTGATTTCATATTACTGAACATTCAAATATATTGTATTGAAAGGAATACTCAACCTGAAATACTTTATCACATTTATTCGCATCTTACTAAAATTTACTCGTAAAGCATACACATTTATTTTACTAATCATTTCATTTTGTTTGAACTATGAAAATTAAAAGTCTAAGGATGCTGACTATGCTCGACATCCGGGTAATCTCTATTACCCACATATACACATAAACATCATTTGTCATCTATAAACATGACTCAGTATCAACTTATCCAGTTTCGATGCTAAACATCCATTTTATGTTCAACGTATACATTGCAGTTGTAATACAGGAAATTCTATCATTTTCATCAATCATATTACGTATTTCAAGTTCCAATGAACCATATAAATTCATTAATTCAATCCACACTGATCAGATGCTAATCTAAATCATATAACGGCATAAGGAAGCAGTTTATGAAATAAAATTTGAGTAACGCCAAATACTGTCCAAAAGCCAAGTATCAGTGAAAAATGCACAGTTTACCGAAAAATTCCAACTAAGGAGTTAAATGATGATAACTAAATGAAATCCTACTCACAGCGTTTCGAACTGTCCGGGTTCGTCCGGAATTGCGTCTAGAGGCCTATTTCGAGGCGAATTTGGGTTGTTGTCTTCCTTGGATTAGCTTCCTACTGTTCCTGTTCACGAACTGGATGCAACAGGAACTCCACGCTCAACCAGATTCCGTAGCTATGTGTTGATCCAGGCTTAATTGATGGCGGTTTCTTGTTTAGACATCCTAGCCGAGGTTAAGGCTTAGTTCCTTGGTGTTGGCCATGCCCAGGAGAGCTCCCAGCCACTGGTTCGCGCAGCTGCAGCTGCTGGCCGGCCGCCCAAGCAGCTAGGGCGGCTGCTGCTTGCAAGGAATAAGATGGGTGGCCGGACCTGGTGACGATGACATGGGGTGCTGCTCATCGCGCCCAAAGCTCCAAGCCGACGCCCTAAACAACCACTGTTACTGCTGCTCCTGGCGTTGGCCATCGCTACCTGGCTGGTCGATGCTGCTACTAGATCGGGCTACTGTTAGGGTAGGGAAGGAGAAGGGAAGAAGAGAAATAAGAAGAAGAAGGAGACGGAGGGGCTGGGCGTTGCTGGAGACGAGGCTACCAAGCCCTAGATTCACCCTCGCTCCTCACCCCTACTGCACGTCTCAGTCGGCCGCTGGATTGGGGGCGCCGCTCTGCGGTTACTCTGTTTCAATCGAGAAGACAAGAAATAAAAAGGGAAAAAGATAGTCGGTCCACTAAAAGGGATAAGGAAAAGAATTAGCCAATTAATTGGAGAAATTTCAAATTCAACCCAAAGGTCTTGTAAAAGCCATAACCTTTGTGTCGTAAGTCCAATTCGACTAATTCTTTTTGCAACATTTCAAGCGTGAGATTCTCTACACCCTCTGTGCAAGAAATTATGTTGATTATCTTGTCACAACTGGTCAAAGCACTAATTACATATGGGTACTTAATGCAACTTAGTTAACCTAACGATCAACATTGATATTATCATTAATTATCTCAAATGATTCAATCTCAACCATTGATTCACATATTAACTTATTTTGATTAACCATGATGTTTAATATGATACTCAACACTAATCAAGGTGTTTCACGCTAATTGAGGTATTTACTGGTTAACCTCAATGTGGGTCATAACAAAGCTGCTGGAAATTCAACCCAAGGTAAGAGGCCAGCGGTGTAATGAGCCCTCCAAAGTGAATAGGCGCCTTCTGCGTACTCCGCTTTATAGCCAACACCCGCTGCAGAAAGAATGCTCCCCAGTTGCACTCTTGGTGCTTCAGTAGTTTATGCAAGAAAAATAGGTTCGTCTCCTGGAATTTGCTAAGAGACAAATCACCCCTAGCAAACAGGGTAGAACACAATATCCGATGAAGAATCTGCATGAATGGATGCTCGAAGTCTGCTACCGCTACATTGTGGTAGCTCACTGATTGCCCGGCGGCACCGTCACAAGCTCGACAAAGATGGCGTCGTAGTCGGTCCGGTTGTCTGGCCGCTGGTAGTCATTTCGCCCATGGTTCGAGTTGTAGATGGAGTTGAACTAGTGGAGGGTGAGAGTGTAGTCATTATTGTACAGCCAAAAAGAAATGCGGCCCTTGATCCACTCGCCATTCGTAGCGACAATGTCATTGGGCATGACGCAGACGTCCAACGACGCCATGAATTCAGCCACCAGCTCCTTGTATGCCGGCCAGTCACCGAAGAACGGTTGGCCATCAGCATGGTATTCCACCTCGTCAGGCGTCCTACTCGTGTGTCTCGCCTGCCCTTTTAGAACGTAGGCCAGATTAGCCTCGAACCCCAAGTTGCGGATCACCTCCCGGTCAACATAGCAGGTCAGCTCGATTTTCCTCTTCATTATCTCCTCGTAGATCTTCTTGACCTCCGCGGACGGATGGACAATCCGCAGGCGTGGGATCGATGCAGTCGGTGGAGGCACAAACTCTGGAATGTCCATCGGGTTGGCGCGTGAAGCAGACGCACCGGCAACATGCACCATGGTTGCGGAAGAAGGAGAAGTAGAGAAAGAGCTCGGTGAAGATCGGAGAAGGAAATCTCCGCTCGATGAAGAACATGCTCCTGGATGCTCGTCGTCGGGCTTGAATCGCTCTGGAATACGCTCGGCACAGGTGGAGAAGAATTGCTCTGGAGTTATGATGTCATATGACGACAATCCTTCTCATATATAGCCGTGGCCGGTGCTGTTGTATGCCCGTCGATACCATCGACGCGGGTCGATGGTATCGACATGGTTAGCATAATCCGTACTCCCGCTGGTATCAACGGTCGTCGATGGCTGGATTTGTGGGGCCCAGATCACTGACGTGTCGATACTATTGAAAGGTGTCGATGGTATCAACCCGTCCCCCGGATCGACTTTCTGGTTGCAGCGATCGTCGTTGATCTCCTCTCGCGGATCGGTGACGTGGCGTGTCGATACTATCGACGCAAGTCGATAGTATCGACTTACGTTTAGAGCAACACCCTCGCGAGGCTCGGCCGCCGCCTTCTTTTTGAAACTGGGTCGATACCATCGACAGGCCCGTCGATGGTATCGACTTTACTGAGACGATTTCTTCTGAATATCTCCAGAGATCTTGTGAGTATCGACACCCATGTCGATACTATCGACCTCTGCTTGCGATCAGCCTGTTGGTATGTCAATACCATCGACGAGGCCGTCAATGGTATCGACGCAGTGTGATTTCTGCAGTCGCCAACCTGTACCCCGGTCGATACCATTGATGCGATTGTCGATGGTATCGACTATGCCTTAGTCCTACACAATGAGAAAACAATCACGGTATCTTTTTTTTACACTAAAAACAAAGTCAAAACAAATCAAACTACGAATGTGAAAGAAACTAAACTAAAGTACCGATGGCTGGGTTGCCTCCCAATAAGCGCCCTTATTTAACGTCTTAGGCTAGACGACATGAAGCTTCTCATGCATCTGGAAGTGCAATGAGTTTGACCTCATTCACTTTCCTTGTGTAATCTTCACCAAAATACAATTTCAACCTTTGTCCATTAACCAGGAATGTGGTCTCGCCAGCACGCACCAGGATCGCGCCATGTGGTTTGACCTCCTCTACTGTGAATGGTCCACTCCATCGGGATTTCAGCTTCCCGGGATGCATCTTCAGCCAGGAGTTGAACAATAGGACACAGTCTCCTTTCTTGAAAATGCGCATTTGAATATGGCGATCGTGAATCAACTTTGTGCGCTCCTTGTAGATCCATGAGCTTTTATATGCATTCATTCGCAGCTTGTCAAGTTCATTTAGTTCAAGTAACCTCTTCTTTCCCGCTTCATCATAACTCAGATTTAGCTTCCTCAGCACCCAATGCGCTTTATGCTCCAGTTCCACCGGTAAGTGACAGGCCCGACCATAATCCAACCTAAAAGGCGTAGTGCCTATAGGTGTCTTGAACGCCGTCCTGTATGCCCACAACACATCCGGTAGTAGGGTACTCCAATTCTTCCTTGTGGAAGCCACAATACGCTCCAATATCTTCTTAATCTCCCTATTGGAGACCTCCACTTGTCCTTGAGTTTGCGGGTGGTACGGGGTACCAATGTTGTGTTTGACCCCGTACTTTCTCAACAGTGCCGTGAACTTTTGATTCCGGAAGTGTGTACCTCCATCACTTATGATCATCCTTGGTACACCAAACCTGCAAAAAATATATTCTTTGACAAACCTGCACACTACAGTGGAATCATTATTTCTTGTGGGTATTGCCTCTACCCACTTCGACACATAATCAACAGCCAAAAGAATGTACAAATTAGAATTTGAGGACACAAAGGGTCCCATAAAATATATGCCCCATAAGTCAAATACCTCAACCTCCTGGAATACATTAAGGGGCATCTCTTGTCTTTTTGATATGTTTCCCGCCCTTTGGCAGGAATCACATTGACGCACAAACTCATAAGCATCCCTAAACAAGGTAGGCCAGTATAGGCCACTTTCCAGTACTTTGACTGCCGTGCGAGAGCTTGCATGGTGGTCGCCTATCGGTAGTGTGCGACAATGACTAAGAACACTTTCGTATTCCTCCTCCGGCACACATCTGCGTAAAACACCATCCCTGCATTGCTTCAAGAGAATAGGGTCATCCCAGAAATAATAATGTAAAGAATGGAAAATTTTCTTCTTCTCTTGATACGTCCAATCATCCGGGATGATTTTGCAGGCAAGATAGTTCAAAATATAAGAAAACCACGGGTCTTTCAATTTCACTTTCAAAAGCTGTTCGTCCGGAAATGTCTCAGTAATGGGTATGTGTAAATCCTTTTCATCTACCCTCTCTAACCTAGACAAATGGTCCGCGACCACATTTTCAATCCCCGCCTTGTCTTTGATTTTGATATCAAATTCCTGTAAAAGCAAGATCCACCTAATCAATCTAGGTTTGGCATCCTTTTTCTCCATCAAATACTTAATGGCGGCGTGGTCTGTCCATACCACGACTTTCGATCCAACTGGATATTGCCGAAATTTTTCAAAAGCAAAAACAACGGTAAGCAATTCTTTCTCGGTAATCCTGTAATTGAGTTGGGCGTCATTCAAAGTTTTAGATGCATAAAAAATCACAGTGGGTTTATTGTCCACCCGTTGTCCCAACACAACCCCAACCGCAAAATCGGATGCATCACACATTAGTTCAAACGGCTTGGTCCAATCCGGTGTTTGCACAACCGGTGCGGAAATCAATTTTTCCTTAAGCATGTTGAACGCATGTAGGCATTTTTCATTAAAGTCAAAAACAACATCTTTTTCTGAAAGCTCAGATAAAGGTTTGGCGATTTTAGAAAAATCTTTTATAAAATGACGATAGAAACCGGCGTGACCTAAGAAACTCCGTACCCCTTTTACCGAATTTGGTGGGGGCAATTTAGAAATCACTTCAATTTTTACCGGGTCTACCTCCAAACCTTTGCTAGACACTTTATGTCCAAGCACTATTCCTTCACTCACCATCATGTGGCATTTCTCCCAATTCAGGACCAAATGTGTGTCCTCACAACGTTGCAGCACCTTATCCAGATTGTAAAGACACTCGTCAAAGGATGCACCATAAATAGAGAAATCATCCATAAAAACCTCTAGACAGCATTCTACCATATCAGAAAAAATGGCGAGCATACAATGCTGAAAGGTCGCTGGTGCATTACATAACCCAAAAGGCATACGGCGGTACGCAAACATTCCATAAGGACAAGTGAAGGTGGACTTCTCTTGGTCCTTAGGATCAATTGAAATTTGATTGTACCCCGAATAACCATCCAGAAAACAAAAATGTGATCGGCCGGCTAAGCGCTCTAAAATTTGATCAATAAACGGAAGAGGAAAGTGATCCTTTAGCGTAGCGGCATTCAATCGACGGTAATCTATGCAAACACACCACCTGGTTACCAAGCGGGTGGTGACAGGTTCATTTAGAATATTATGGGTAACAGTGATTCCCCCCTTTTTAGGGACTACCTGTGTAGGACTCACCCACGTTGAGTCAGAAATGGCATAGATGATACCTGCAAAAAGGAGCTTAATCACCTCCTTCTTAACAACCTCCATCATGCTCAGATTTAGTCGACGTTGCGGCTGAATCACCGGCTTGGCCTCCTCCTCGAGCCGAATCTTGTACTGGCACAAAGTAGGGGAGATCCCCTTGATGTTTGCAACTGACCACCCGAATGATCCTCGGTGGTTCTTCAACACAATAAGCAGCTGGTCCTCCTCCTCGGCACTCAGATAAGCCGATATAATCACAGGCAGCTTTTCTTCCTCAGCCAGAAATGCGTACTTCAGGTGCGGTGGCAACGACTTCAACTCCAATTCGGGCGAGCTGATTAAGGATGATTGAAGCGGTGGTGGGAGTTCACCTAAGTCTTCATAGTACCTTGCATAGAAGCACGAAAACATCTGAAGCATCTTGGCACACTCATGCAGTGACTTGCTTCTCATCCAATCATGTGTGATATTAACTAAGCAGGCTTCAAGTGGTAATTCTGGATATGCGTCAATAGTAGAACTCGCTATTGCCTCATCTTCTGTAGAAGGAGGAATGTCCTCCTCCTCATCATTCAGAAAACCTACAGCCTTGCTAAGGGATACCACCTTGGTCTTCTCCATGATGTCCACAGCCAATGTCCCTTTTTCCACCTTGGTCATCATATGAGCCATATCTAAAAATGGCTTCCCTAGACAAAGTGAGATATTGTGATCAAAATGCTTTACCATGTGGCACTGCTCCTTGGCTTTAAGTGACGTAGTGCTGGAAGGCATGACCATCTCGAAGCGATCATCGGCTATACCCAAGGTCAAACGACCTCTTCCCATCTCAAGTATCATGTCAGTTGTAGCTTGGAATTGTCGTCCGAGTAGTAACTCATTGCCTTGTTTATATTGCATCTCCATGACGACAAAATCTGTTGGAAATACAAATCGATCTACTTTCACTACCACGTCTTCACAAATACCGTTTGGTTTCACCACATAATTGTCTGCCAATTGGATTGTCATGTTGCTCGTCCGTGACTCTTTTAATCCCAGCTTCTTGAATGTAGAGAGGGGCATCAAGTTTATGCTCGCCCTGGAGTCACATAGCGCTTCACCAAACTTCACTTTCCCTATGTAACATGATATGTTGAAGCAGCCCGGATCCTGCCTCTTTGGTGGCAATGTGCCCATGATGAAGGCACTCACCTGCTCCTTAAGCACTACAACCTCCGTGTCTGGGATTTTCCTCTTCTTGGTAATGATGTCTTTCAGAAATTTACCGTAAGAAGGGATTTGCTCAATTGCTTCCAATAATGGGATGTTGACTGAAAGCTTTCTGAAACTGTCTAGAAATTTTTTAAACTGGGCATTCACTTTCCTTGCCTTTGCACTGTTCAGATATGGGACCGGGACAGCCTGTGCCCTTTGATGCAGTGGCACATAAGGTGTCCTTTTCTGCGTCTCCTCCTCATCTGCAATAGGATCTTCAGTAGCATCCACTTCTATATCCGCAACTGGTTCTGTGACCGGTATGGGCAGCTCCTCAGTGGCCTCACCTTCAATTTCTACTTGGGGTTTTCTTGGTTCATCGTCTCTAGGGTTTAAAAGCTTCTTGCCACTCCTTAGCAAGATGGCCTTCGCCTGTTGGTTTCCTCCTGGAATATTAGTATTACTTAGAAAACCTTGATGCGCTGACTTCTTCATATTGGCTATCTCTGCTGCCAATTGTGCCATGGACGTCTCTATTGTCCTCATCTGAGCCCCATGGCTCTGCAATGTCTACCCGAACTGGTTCATAAATTCCCCCTGTTGCTTTATCTGCTGGCCAAAAGTAGTCATTAATTCTTGATTTTGCTTTATCACTTGGTTGAGCAACTCTGTGCTCTTATCCTCCACTACTGGCTGGGGTTTTGCATCTGGGTCCTGCAAAAAGTTGTTTGGATCCTTCCAAGAGAACTTCTTATCCTTCCTCCATGAGTAATCATTATTTCTGTAACCTTGCTGCCTCATGAATTTGACTTGAGCCTCGTCCTCGGATTCAGTATCCTCCTTTGCAAGAAGTTTCTTCGCGAGAAGGTCCATTTTCTCATTCAGCTCCTTGATTGCTTTAGACTCCCCTACTACTCGAACGTGCTCAACGGTGTCCCTGTCGCCCCAAGATTGCTTCTTGGCCATGTTCTTAAGGATTTCCCAACACCTCGTGTCTGTGTTGTTCAAGAAGAATCCTGAGCCTGCTGAATTGAGGTTACTTCTATCATGCTTGGAGAGAGCAAAATAGAAGATCTTAACCTGTGTCTCCTTATCAAGCCCGTGATGCAGGCACCGCCTAAGCATGATCTGAAACCTTTCCCAGGTCTTAGAGTAGGTGTCTCTTGCCTTCTGAGTGAAGTTGTGGATCTTCCTGATCATGTCATTGGTCTTCTCGGGCGGGAAGAACCTTTCAAAGAAAACCTCTACCATGTGGTTCCAGGATTACACATATTCATCATCCAGATTGTGCAACCACTCGCGTGCAGTTCCTTCCAGAGAACTCGGGGACAACTTCAAGTAAAGTGTCTCTTGTGAAAATCTGTCAATTTTTATCATGTCACAATTTTCCACAAATTGGCTTATATGCGTGACTGGGTCTTCGTTCTTGAGCCCATGGAATGCGTTTGACTTGACCAAATTAATTAACGCGGGGTCAATCTTGTATGTCAGAATATTGATCGCCTGCTTCTTGATCGGCCCCTTTGAAGCAGATGAAGAAGAAGCCTTGATATTCTCCCATATTGTCTGTGGCTCTGCCATCTCTTCCTGTTCGGATTCAGAGTCTATTTCTTCCCGATGGTCTTGATTGAAATCCTCCTCGTCTTTCGGTCCCTGCAATGGAACCTCTGGTTCTTGTTGCGTGTAGTCAGTGCTATGCGTCTGCACCATGCACAGTACCTGCAAAGTGAAAATTTAAGTTCAGTACTGTGCTAGACAACTACAAGATGCGAAGATAAGATTAAAAAAAATTTTGGATATGATTTCAAAATTAAAAAAAAAATAAAAAGTGGCATAGAGTGGCCGCTTGCAGCACTCATAGTGCCGACAACTGCCGTGTCCCCAGCAACGGTGCCAAAAACTTGACACGCTTTTTACGTGCGTAGAAACGCAAGTGTACGCGTCAATGCAATATAGGCCTTTGTGAGGCCCGAGTCAAACTCAGGGACACGTGAATTATCGGAGACTACTACTAACTACTCACAATCAGCTAGACCGATTAACAAGTTGGAGGTTGTTGTATAATTAAAAGAAAATAAAATAAAACAAAACAAAGCAATCGATTAAATGTTTAGTTTAATCAATTCAAGTGAGAATCTTTAGGATTGCGGTTTCACCACGGGTTTTCATTGTATGAATTTCTATTTAGTCACTCAGATTTATCTCTCTATCTGGGTAGTGGCCTGATATCAGAATTGCCCACTATCGTGGTACAATTCACTACCTATGTCTAGGTCGGTTCCACCGTCGTAGCAACCTATACCCTAAACTAGGTGCATTAGAGTCGATCTCACGGTATCCACCATTAACCTTACACCACCTTGTTCAAGGGATTTGTCAATTAATGTAAATTTCATCTCTTTTCAACCATTAATTCTTCTTTCAAAGCAATTAAGGTAGTAGAATATTATTATGGTGATCAAGCATAACAATATAATTGAGAAAACGAAATTATACCACAGATTTAAGAGATAAATGATGAATTACTATGATAAAATCATCATACAATGATTTCCCGGGCTACTCCCGGTCCTAAAGACAAAGGGGATTAGCCTCGCATGTTCATCTCAAAGCAAAACATGGTAGAGAAAAAGGGAAACATGGAGAAAAACGTGATTGAGTGGTGAAACCCCTGAACGGAGAAGATCCAATCGCTCCTTGGCGTAGAATATGCGTTCTCCCGCTTTTCGGTGGTGGAAATCGTCTTCTTCGGTGTTTGGAATGGCTGGGGCGTGCTTCTGGGCTCTGTTCTTCTCTCCACACTTTCTCGGGACATGTGCAGCGGCTAATGACGTGATAGATTGCTCTTAGCCGCCGTCATTAGGTATAATCTCTGAATTAGGTCGCCAAATTACCACAACCGTCGGATTTAGATCAATCTGAAGCAAACATGTATCTGACGGTGTCGATACCATCGACGCGAGTCGATGGTATCAACCCTACACTGTATCGGTTGGTCTTCTTTTATTTTCTTTGTCGCAACTGATGCCATCTCGATACCATCGACGCGGGTCGATGGTATCGACATTCATAGGCGTCGGTTTTGTCCTTTTATGTCACTGTAGCTCCACTCGTCGATGGTATCGACTTTTGTGTCGATAGTATCGACTCTCTTTTCTGAAGCAACCTGATGGTATCTCGATACCATCGACTCTCCTGTCGATAGTATCGAGATTTTGCTGCTCCTTGCTGCTGGCTGCCTGTGGTCCGGTCGATGGTATCGACAGCAGCAGATACTTGTTTTTCCTGAAATTTCAACATGAAACCACATAAGACGAAACAAAACATATTCTTGTGATAATTTATGCTCAAAATACTGAAATAAGGGAGATTTGACATAGAGAAAGATCATAGACCAAAGTAGATGAATTATGCAATATTAACCACCAAAATGACTAATAAATGCATAAAACACAAGTAAAATATGTCTCTAAATGCGACTCAAAATCATCGCATCATCGATCATATATACTTGAATTCGGTTCTACTTCGTCCATCTTACCAGCAAAAGATCTTTCCATCCTAGGTACCCACAAAGTCTAGTGTATGCACTGCTCGGATAATCCCAGACTCTAAGCTAGCTTTGACCCGGAGATAGACATAGCCTTTCGTCGTCAGTATAGAGAGAACCAAGCAAGAATGGATCAAGAGGAGGAAATTGCTCGAAGGGTAGCTCAAGCCCTTAATGCACAAAGAGATAGGCTTATGGAAGAAGCCCGAGCCGCAGTTCAAGAAGAAATCCAAGCAGCTCAAGCGGCAGCTCAACAAGTTGAGCTTCAAAAAGACCTTAGAGAATTCTCAATCCCTAAAGCTTCTAATGTGTACCACCCAGTACAACCTCCTTCCATCAATGCTCTGAATTTTGAGATAAGAGCACATTGGGTTACGCCGCTTCAAAACAATCCTTTCTATGGTAAGCAAGGAGAAGATAGTCAAGAACATCTTCTGAGGTTTATAGATCTATGTGCCATGACAAAGCAAAATGGAGTCACGGATGATGCCATCAGACTCCGTCTCTTCAAATACTCTCTCCCCGATAGAGCCATGAGTTGGTATAACTCCTTGCAATGTGAACCCATCACCACTTGGGAACAACTTCAAAATATTTTCCTGGAGAAATTCTATCCTCCTTCTCTCACCTATGAAATCAGGGGCCGAATAACGCAATTCACTCAGGTCCCTGGAGAATCCCTAGCTGAAGCATGGGAAAGATACAAAGAGCTCCTGCGTAGGTGTCCACATCATGGCATTCCTAAGAATCAACTCATCGAAATCTTTTATAGGGGTGTGGATGATGACATCAAGAAGTTTTGGGATTCCTCATCTAGAGGAAACTTCATGCGTCAAAGCTATGATACCGCGTGGAAGGTTGTCACCCTTGGAGCTGAAAATCAAGCCAACAGGGGTAGACCCATAAGTAAAGGAGTGCTGAAGGTTTCTATGGAAGAAGCTACTCCTGAGTACAATTCTATTGCTGAGTCTCTTAAGCTTCTAGTCGCCAAGCAAGACCAACTTGAAACATCTTTTGCCGCCTATGAAAGAAGTTTCTCACCCCCTCAACAACAAGAACAAGTTAAGTCAGCTTCACTCTTCTATGAAGCATGCAAAGGAACTGATCATTCTATTCTAGCATGTAACATTCTCTATGATGTTGTTTTGAGCAATACCTGTGGCCAAGGAGATAATGGTCAAATGGAAAGTCTGAATGATGTCAACACCATCCCTGGTCAAGGGTACTATAATCCGAATCAGAATAGGAACCATCCAGGTTTTCAATATGGAAATCCTTCTGGAGCGGAAAACTCATGACAACTTGGTTCAAATACTCAACAATGAGGCCCTCCAGGATTCCAGTATAACCAACAACCAAATTTTGGGAATCAAGGGAACTTTAGAGGAAACTACCAGAATAGAAACTACAACAATTATCTGAATAATTCTCAGTTTCAGAACCCCAACCAAGTTCCTTATCAACAGCAACAACAAGGGAAACAAGCCGGTCCCATCCCTCCTGATGACAAATTGTCAGCTATTGAGAAGATGATGCAGTCACAACAGACTATGATAGCTAACCAGCAAGCCCATCAGAAGGCTATTGAATCTCAACTAGCTCAACTTGTAGCTAGCATGAAGCCACCTGCTGGAGCCTTTGCTGGCCAACCAGAAAACAATCCTAAGCACCCAGAGCAATTGAAGGCTGTCACCACCAGGTCTGGAAAAGACTATTCTGACCCCCTATTAAGATACCAATAGCGGCGAAAAACGATGATGACTTTGTGAATGTCCAAGACTCTACAATACCTGAGTCTCAACTAAAGGAACAACCAACCGCTGATAAGACAGACAAAGCAAGATTGGAGGAACCATTGGCTGCAGAGGCAGAAGACACATATGAGTCAGATGTGCCAGTATACAAGCCCCATCCTCCTTTCCCAGCTCGTTTGAAGCAAACAAAGCTTGATACCCATTTTAATAAGTTCAAGGAAGCCATGAAGAAGCTTCATATTGATATACCCTTCCTTGATGCTCTAGCTGAGATACCAGCCTGGACAAAGTACTTGAAGTCACTTCTCACAAGGAAATATATAACTGAAGAATATGAGATGGTGAAGTTAGCAACGACTACCTCCGATATTATTCATATCAAGATGTCCAAGAAGCAGAAAGACTCGGGATCCTTTGGGATTTCATGCCATATCGGTGACTCTTCATGTAAGAAGGGATTGGCCGATCTTGGTGCTAGCATCTCTATCATGCCACTTAGCCTTTGTAAGAGGCTAGGGTTTGCAGAACTCCTCCCAACAGGAATGACCATACAACTTGCAGATAACTCTATGACTCTTCCCTTAGGAATCATTGAAGATGTCCCTGTCAAGGTTGGAAAAGACTCTTATGTCCCATGTGACTTTGTCATCATGGACATAAAGGAAGACACCAGATACCCTCTTATCTTTGGCCATCCATTCTTCGCCACTACAAGAGCTTTGATTGATGTTGAAGCAGGGACCTTGCTGCTCAGACTAGGGAAAGAAACCCTCGAGTTCAAGGTTTTTGAAAGCATGCGAAGACCGAGCATGCATGAAGAAGTCTATTTGATTGATTGCATTGAGAAAATGTCACTCCTCACACAAGAGGAGTATGAACAAGACGATCCTTTAGAAGTGGCTCTAACAAACCCATCTACTGATAATTCCATCAGCGAACAAGTTAAGGATTGTGTCCTTCACCTCGACTCTGTAGAAGAAGATCTTACAGATACGTTCGAGGAACTCAAAGTTGTGAATGTAACTAAAGAGCCATGCGAGAAGCCAGAAGCCCCTGAAATGAAGCCCCTGCCCGAGGGACTGAAGTACGTGTTTTTGGATGATCTCAAGGTTTGTCCAGTTATTATAAATTTTGATCTAACGACTGAACAATAAGATAAACTCCAGAAAGAATTAAAGGAAAGAAAGAAAGCTATCGGCTACAAGATGAGCGATCTCACCGGGGTCAGTCAACCGCTTTGCATGCACAAAATCCCTATGGTGGAAGGCCACAAGCCGGGTGTTGAGCATCAAAAGAACTTGAATCCTAATATGAAGGAAGTAGTACGCCGTGAAGTCATCAAGTTGCTCACTTCCAGAATCATCTATCTGATATCTGACTCACCTTGGGTGAGTCCTGTACATGTTGTTCCAAAGAAAGGTGGCACTATTGTGATACAAAATGAAGATAATGAACTCATCCCCACTCGAACAGTAACCGGGTGGAGGATGTGCATCGATTATAGGAAGTTGAACAAGGCCACACGCAAGGATCATTTCCCGATGCCTTTCCTATATCAAGTCTTAGAGCGATTGGCTCACCAAGAATATTTCTACTATCTCGATGGTTACTCTGGTTTCTATCAAATTCCTATACATCCAGATGATCAAGAGAAAACTACTTTTACCTGCCCCTTTAGAACATACGCCTTTAGAAGGATGCCATTTGGGCTCTATAATGCGCATGCAACCTTCCAACGCTGCATGGCAGCCATATTTGCTGGTTTAATCAAAACCATCATGGAAGTTTTTATGGATGATTTCTCTGTATATGGGGATTCGTACGAATCATGCCTGAAGCACCTCTCCCTAGTCCTCAAACGATGTGAAGAAGCACATCTTGTGCTAAATTGGGAGAAATGTCACTTTATTGTAAAAGAAGGCATTGTCATTGGCCATAGGGTCAGTAACTGAGGAATTGAAGTAGACAAGACCAAGATCAAAGTGATCTCCAAACTATCTATCCCTACCAATGTAAGAGAAGTCTGCGCATTCCTTGGTCATGCGGGCTTCTACAGAAGGTTTATCAAGGATTTCTCCAAGATAACCAAGCCCATGACAAACTTGTTGCTGAAGAACGCTGACTTCTATTTTGATGAAGAATGTATCAAGAGTTTCAACAATCTAAAGCATGCCCTTAAAATAACACCCATCATTTGAGCCCCAGATTGGGTTCACCCATTCGAAATTATGTGTGATTCCAGTGATTACGTTGTGGGTGTCGTTCTGGGCCAATGTATAGAGAAGAAACATCATGTCATCTATTATGCATCGAAGACCCTTGACGAAGCTCAGAGGAACTACGCAACTACTGAGAAGGAACTCCTAGCAGTCGTATATGCCTTTGATAAGTTTAGATCCTACCTCATTGGTTCAAAGGTGATTGTCTACACCGATCACACTGTTATTCGTTATCTTCTAAAAAAGAAAGATGCAAAACCAAGGCTAATAAGATGGATTCTCCTATTGCAAGAATTTGATCTTGAGATTAGAGATAAGAGAGGCACATAAATTTTTTTAGCAGACCACTTAAGTCGTATCCACACTCTGGAAACTGAGAGGATCCCAATTAATGACTCACTTCTAGATGACCAGCTTATGAAAGTCTCAAAAGCTATTCCTTGGTACTCAGACTATGTGAACTACCTTGCCGCTAGTGTCATCCACCATGAGCGTACTAGTAATGCTCTAAAGAAATTCATGCATGATGTGAGGAAATATCACTGGGATGATCTGTACCTCTTCAAGCTCTGTGCTGATGGTCTCTACAGGCATTGTATCGCTAAGGAAGAAGCCCAACTTATTTTAGAGCAATGCCACTCAGGCCCAGTCAGAGGCCATATGAGCTCTAAGAAAACTTCTTTGAAGGATTTCCAATGCGGTTTCTTTTGGCCAACCATATCCAGAGATGCTTATAACTTTGTTTTGTCATGTGATAAGTGTCAGAGAATGGGAAACATTACGAAAAGAGATGAGATGCCACTTAAGCTATGGTAAGAAGTCGAGATTTTTGATGTTTGGGGAGTGGATTACATTGGCCCATTCCCATCCTCACATGGATTTTCCTATATCCTTGTTGTAGTGGATTATGTCTCTAAATGGGTATAGGTCATACCAACCATCACTAGCGATTCAAAACCCATCATTAAAATGTTTAAAGATATTATTTTTCCCCGTTTTGGAACCCCACGAACTGTGATATATGACGGAGGTTCTCATTTTCTAGAAAGAAGCTTTGAAGCATTGTTGAGAAGATATGGTGTAACATACAAGGTAGCTTCCCCCTACCACCCACAAACAAGTGGGCAGGTAGAGGTTTCGAACCGTCAACTCAAAACTATCCTAGAAAAGACAGTAGGATGCAACCGAAAGGATTGGTCAGTGAAAATTAATGACGCTTTATGGGCCTACCGAACCACATTCAAAACTCCTCTTGGAACAACACCCTTCAGACTTATCTATGGAAAATCATGTCACCTTCCCATGGAACTTGAACATAAAGCATGGTGGGCAATAAAACAGCTGAATTTTGACATTAAGAAAGCTGGAGAAGCTAGGATTCTGCAACTTCAAGAGCTAGAAGAACTCTGGATGATGGCTTATGAGAATGCACGAATCTACAAGGAACGCACGAAACTTTGGCATGATGGTCATCTGAAGAGGAAGGACATTCAAGTGGGAGACCAAGTTCTGTTGTTAAACTCGAGACTGAGGTTATTCCCAAGGAAACTCTATTTGCGCTGGTCGGGACCATACATTGTCAAAAGCATCTATCCACATGGTGCATTCACCTTATGGAGTGACAAGTCAAGTGATTTTGTGGAAAATGGCCAATGCTTGCAAAGATATTTCACCACAGCTGACACTAGCACTAATGAATTGATGAATTTGTCCAAACCGACATACCTACCAGAGAGCTAAAGAAATCACGTCGAGCCATCGACGTAAAACAAAGGCGCTTGTCGAGAGGCAACCCAATCTTTAACTTAGCTTTTACTTTTAGTTTTGTTTTTAGGAAATTTTGCACCTGGTAGACAATGCATCACAAGATGCAGTCTTAAGTTCTGATAGTTTCCATTTTTGAGATTTAAGATGGAGGACGCATCGCCGAAAGGAATGCAACCACATCTGGTGGACCAACTGGCACGAGTTTTCCCCTCCATCTCAGATTTAGAGTTTGCTCGGGACGAGCAAATTTCTAAGTTTGGGGTGGAGGGTGGGTGGTACGTACTTTACTTTCCACCCTCTCCTATCCGTTTCAGACTTAAGATTTCATCGTTGAAATTTTGTTGCAATTTTGAGAAAATATTTCATAATGTATCACGTCAAAAGTTTTCATAGCAGTTTGTATAGAAACTTGATGATGTTTTGACACTTTTATTTCAATCAAAGCCATTACCTAGCCTGCTATCCTATTTTTCCATGCAGTTTTGAATCATTATACCTTCCTTATTCGAAGCAAAACCACAAGGGGGACAATTTCTAAAACTAGCCAATGGTTAGAAATCACCGTGTGAAGCTTATGAATCCTAACATCATGATCAGTAGATATGGCAAGTATCTGTCGAACTGAGAGGGATCAAACATGTTGTGCTTCCTATCTGACTAGTGGAACAATAGCATGGAATCTCCACCGGATCCTCATCAAGTCATTAATTGAGCAGAGTATGATAAGGAGAATGACCCGGTGCTCTGAATTGTAAATCAAGTTGCACTCTGATCTCAACTCTCTTCTACACTTCTTCCATCATCTTCTTACCCCTCTGTCCATCAAAAAGAAACAAAAATAACCAAAATAGTGCCAAACCCTAAGTTCATGGTGGCACACACACTCTCACTCTCTCTTTTTTCGCTTCTTCCATACCCCTCACTATGAAATAGGGGTGTACCACCAAGAAAAGATGCCTAAGTGCACACACAAAAAATGCAATCTCGAGTCGAATAGAGGAGAGATTTATTTCTTACTTCCATACCACCCTTCACTCCCTTTTCCACCTACTGGCACAATGAATGCCTACGCTCACGAACATCCTAAAAACACCAGTATCAGATCAGGTGCACACTTGTTGTTCTGCGGGTATCTATGGACTCTTACGAAACTCTCTGACATGCTTGATTTTGGAAAAAGTAGAGAGGAAGTGATGTTGGGAAGCGAACTCGGGAATGAAGATATGGTAAAATGTGTTCTGTGATCTCAGGATGTTGAGACACTTAGTCATACCGAGCAGAAAAGAAACAATCGTGATGTGAAGATGAAGCAATCGCACGAGTTGAAAGTATTCATCCGGTGAGTGTTTTAGATTTTATGTTACTCAAGGACGAGCAACATTTAAGTTCGGGGTATTTTTATGAATTCATATTCATCTGAATCTAATTGCCTCATTTGGCCCAGTTTTGCCCTGATTATTCGCTTTTACTAGCTCTATCTTCTTATATGCGAGATGACTTGGCTTAACTTCTTTATTGAGCTTTTATTGGCCATATCTTCTTATATGCAACTTATCTTGGTTAATCAAATTTATCACGAATTTAATTATATTCTTACAACATTTTTGACAGGTCAATTTGGGCATTGGGCCCAAGTTCTAGTCCATTTCTCTATTTTGGGCTTTGTTTAGCCTGGTCAACAGCTGGTCAACACAGGCTCTCCTTTCTTTGCCCTCCCACGACCTTTCCTTTCTCCCTAGCCACTAGGCCTCGCGTTCCCTCCTACCTAATTGCGACCAGCACCCTTCTACCCTAGTAATCGTGACCTGTAAAACATTGTGAACACATGTCCGCGATTCCATGATCGCGCATGCGGCCTGCCCCTCACGTGATCGTGATCTTCCTCTTTAAGTGTATCACGACCTATAGACGGAGAAAAGCGCGACCAGAGATCGTGACCTTCTACTACCTACCCTAGAAGTGACTACCCTACCTCAATGCCTATGGTGGCCACCTCATCGACCAGCAGCTTTACCCATGGTTCCTCCCCCAATGAATCACGACCTCCCTGTGAATCGCGACCTCCCTGTGAATCGCGACCTGGCCGTGACTAATCGTGGTCACAGTTTGTTGTCCGCGATCAGCAGCCAAAGGTACCGCGACCTACTCCTTCTTCACCCCCATGATCACTATCTCTGCTCCACCACCGCAGACACCTGATCGAGGACCGAGTCTGCTCCATCGCCACCTCCTTTCTCCACCCTTTATGCCTTCCGCTGCCACCTCTCCAAGGTCACAACGACTTGCATCAGCACCGTCGTCTCATCTAACCGCGACCCGCGGTCTAACAAGGGACTACCGCGACCTGCCCTAGCTGACATATGTAGGCCACGATCAATTGTTGGCCACCCAGCAATACACCCAGGTCATAGCAGCAAACGAGCCTATGGCCTCTTCAACCATCAACCGTGGCAAAACTATCGCGTGCCATGGGAGCCAACAGCCATGACCCAGCAATTCAAAGGCACCCACAGTCATTGCATAAGACCTCGACCAAGGCACAATCACAGGCACTAATCATGACCAGCGATTCACAGCAATCGCGACCACAATTCCCAAGTCACGACCGTGCAAAAAGCTATGACCGCGACATTCAAAAAGTCACGACTGTGCAAAAATCCGCGACCTGCTGCAAAATTACTAAGGTCGCAAATCTAAGTCAGTGCCCAGCCTGCCTATAAATAGAACATGATTCCATCCCATCAAATGATCATATCCAGACACTGTTAGGATACAGGTCTGTCCTAGGCCTAAGGAGATGATCTCCATAGCCAAGAACCTACCCCCGTGGTGGTCTTGTATCATGTTCATCCAGATTTGGAGTGGAAACTCTAGATTTGCAAGCCACTTCATCCAGATCTAGATCTAGATCTAGATTCAGATCTAGATCTGTTGTGTCTACACCATTTCTACGTCACCATCTCATCCACGAGTTTCTCCTCCTACTGCGAGCGAGGATTACGAGAAGAAGAAGAAGGTGGAGAGAGAAGATCTGCCCCGTCTATCATGGTGTTCTTCTCTCTTCTTCCAGATCTGCTCCGACGTTGTGTAGAAGACTGTTTCTCCACTGAGCTGTGATTGTCTTCTTCACCATGCTCATGGCGGAAAGTTCTATCTCTCTTGTTATTCTTGTTCCTCTCACCATGAGCGAGTAGTTTCTTTTCACTGGGGTGTGGGGACTAGCCCCGCTGCCCATGCTCTCATGTCCTTTTGTTAAAAATTCCATGGCATGTATATAATCTTTCATTTCATTGTTAATCGTCGATGTGTGCTTGTGGATTGATCACCTGCTTGCATTTATCTTGTTCATATCCTATGTTGCGAGAACTTCAATATGTAGGATTTGAATGTCGATTAACGCGGTTGACTCCTTGATGAGAAATCAGATGGGATTCCCTGAAGTAGCAAGTGTGTGATCCGTGAGGTGACGAGACATCTAGCCCATGGTGACGCTTTTGTGTGCCTAATGCCTGTATAGGGGGCCCGCAACTTCAGTTGGATATCTTTCTCTTCAGAGCAGTAAGTATGTGATCCGGATGGTGATGAGACATCTGATACCTAAGGTGATGCTTACGCGAACCTGACGCCCATATGGGGGGTTTTGCAGTAGCTCTATTTGGATGATTATATCTTGCTTGGATGTTTGATATTTGGATGTGATTGCATGTGTAGTGGTGGCGAAACCTGGGACCATCCCAACAATTTCCATCATTAATCTTTAATCAACCTTTAATCCTGCTCTTTTACTTTCCTCGCTTTTAGTTAAATTGAACTCAAATCATCAAACTTTGTTCTAATTATTAGTCTTGATTCAACTAGATCTGACTAGTAAAAGATTCTTAAAAACATTGTCCCTTGGGATTCGATCCTCAACTATACTGCGATAAGACCCGTTCACTTGTGGGTGGTATTATTGCACGTTTTTTTGGTTAAAAACTTAGGGATTTCAACCCTAAGTTAGTTTGCTAGTGTGATAATATAAGCCACGTCAGGGTGTTGACCTAGTTGTTGGCTGGTTGGCCGATATGGTGATGATCTACCTTGATGCCTAATATGAGATAGATGTTGTGCAAGACCCTCTCACTTAGTTGTTGAGAGGTGAGCCAACACTCTTGATCCTTTAGGTTTGGGTGGTTGTCTTGAGGTTGAAGATGAATAACCCAATAGGTGGTGTAATCTGATATCCCTTGATGCCTGATATCATTTTGTGGAGAGGTGAAACCCGATATCTTTGCACAAGATGTCTTGCTTCCTAATATTATTTTGTGTAAGGTGGTGTCTGATATCCCTCTCCTAAGGTTAAGCTTGGACAATATGCTAGGTGGTTGTCTGTTGACCCCTTGACTGATATGAGTTCTGGGAGAGTTGACCCTTGGGCAATATGTAGTGCTGACTAATACACTGATGAGGTCGTTATCGGCTATGACCCTTGTTACCATTGTGTTGTGCACGTTATCGGTCTGATTAAAGTGCTTAGCCCATTATGCTGGTCTTTGAGGTGTTGTTCGATATCGTGATCAGTGGTTGCCTCAAACGATATCGATTTAATCCATAACAGTTGGATGTTAACCCCTTATGGTGTTGTGCTACCCAATATCGGCTTGATAGGGTGACACTGTGTTAGTCTGTTGTTCTTAGGGCGTTAGCCCATTATGAGTGATAACCCGGGAAGGGTGTTAGTTGTTAACCGTTATGTTGTTCTTGGGCATTGCCCAATATTGATGTTATAAGAGTGTTGGGCGTTATCGGCCTGACATTGAGTGTTAACCCGATATGGGTGTCAACCCGAGATACATGTCGACTAATATCCATGTCATCCCCTTTATGCAGTGTTAACCAAGACAGTGATGGATGTTACACCTTTGGTGAGGGTTGATACACCTATAGTGACAAATGTTATGGGTTCTGATACCTTTGGTGAGGGTTGTTCCTTACCCGATATACCTATAGTGAGGGTTGTACTTTGTGTTCGGTTGGTAACCCTAGTGCTTGATTGGAAAGTTATATAAGATAATGTCATGCATAGATATGCTCATCCAATAGCATAATTATATCTCTCTTGATATATGCATTAAGTTTAAGATGTTCCTTATATGAGTACAGTTGTACCTCTATGCTTATGCTAACCATGAAAGTACCATTTGTATGATGAGGCCATGGTGATGGCATGACAATGATATGATGTGGAACATCAAGAGTTATGATGAACCCAGTGACATATGATGGGTGTGATGTACCCTAATGGTGGGATTGAATCCCTAAGATGTTGATCCTTGAGATGAATCTTGATGATTGGTAAGAGGCCAAGTGGTAACATGTAATGTTGGATCCTTGTGATGGATCAGGATGATGTTGATGGCCTTGAGAATAAGAATGACAATGTAACACATGATAATGAGATGTATGTCATTTACTTTTGTTATAATTTACATGTTACATAACTTGGTTGAATCTTGCAATCCACTTAAAATATGTAAATTAATTATAGATGAATCTTTCATATAGTATTCCCTGGCCATAGATCCATCATCGTCAGGAGTTTGGTGATGGTGAAACATGTTCTCCTAAGGGATAACCTGGGATGCATATTGTTGAATATGCGGGGTGTGCCTATGACCTAAGTAGTAGTGCATGTAGAGCATGGTGAACAGGCCCGTGGATTAAGATTAGAGCACGGTTTTAGGCCCATGGCTCAGTGTGGTTAGAGAATGGTGAATAGGCCCATGGCTCAAGATAGGTGATAGAGCACGGTGAACAGGCCCATGGCTCAATGATGATGGAGCACGGTGAACAGGCATGTGGCTCGGTTTTCTAGTGCCAAAACCTATACCAAGGTGGGCTAGGCAGAGGGTAGCCTGACCCTGTGTGGATGAGGCCACTTAAGCATGAGACTGCGGTCCTACTTGTTGGTTCTTGTGCACTGACCACAAGGGAAAGAGGTCGTGGAACCCGGCTCTCCCATTGACCTTGTATGGCAATCGATTGTGACCAAGCGGTGGTCGGTTTGGACCTGAGTGGTACGAATCACTTCCTCAGGGCATAATAAATCATAATTCAGTCATATAGTACATTTTCTTAGGGTAAACACAAAACATTGGTTGAGGCCTTGTTTGTATAGTTGTCCTATCTTGCAGCTAATTACATGTTCCTCAGATGTTATGATAAGATCCTATAAGACTTGTCTTGTCAATCATGTTCCATATATTGTCTGTTTATATGCCTCTTCGATATCCTAGTAAGATGTTATAGAGATAGTTCTACTCAGTATGTTGCATATATGATCTGCTTATATCAGTTACCTACTTTATCTGTTCTAGCTCTTCTGAGGTTTTATAGTTCAGAGGGGAGTTATGTTTCTTGCTGGGACTGTGTGTCTCACCCCTTTGGTTTAAAACCCTTTTTAGGTGGACGTGCTAGATTTGGTGGTGATCGTGGTGTTGCATCTGAGCAGCAAGAAGAATAGTAGAAGGCAAGAGATGGATATGCTGCTTTTGTGGTTGTTTTGTAGTAGAGTCCTAGAGTCATCATCCATGTACTCTCAGGTGCTTGGAGGTGTTTTGACGAGGTTTCACGATGTATAGTTGATATGGCTTTCTTATCCTGTTGATGACCTGGCTAGGTCTGTTATGTACATAAACAGGTGGTGAACTCTTGTACTTATGGGACAGCTAGATCCTATGAGATGTGGACACGTATCAAGTTTATGTATATTTATATGACATGTTTCTTTGTAGGATGTGGATCTGGTTGTAATAGTTGCTTCCTTATCTGCTTTCCGCAATCAGTTTTAATTAACCCGTGTTTTTGGTAATACGATGTTTATGATGGTTCCACACATTTTTGCGTGGTGTTTTGCTATCTTTGTGATGGCAGGATGTCACATAAAATGACCTATTTTTTAACCGATAGAAAATTTCACACACAATCATAATGCAAAACAAGCTTTGTTGGACATGAAATTCATCCAAGATTTCAAGGTAAATATTGACATATTTATTTTTCTGGTACTGAATGAAGCTAACAAAGCATTCAGACCTCATTCAAGGGATCACTTCCCATTCAAGTGAACAAATTTACATATTTGGGTCCATCATAGAGAATTAATGATGACCTAATCTTCATTACATATTAAAATGTGTCCTCATATGAAATACTTGACAATAAACATAATACACAATAGGTGGATTAGTTATATATGTAATGACATGTTTATTAACCGACAGAAATATTCACTACACAATCTAATACAAAACAAGATTTGTTGGACATGAAATTCAAACAAGCATTCAAGGTAAATCTTTCTGATTTATTTGGTATGAAGGAAGATGAGTTAAATAGTGACATTTATTTTTTTGGTACTGAATGAATCTGAACAAATCAGTCAGACCTCATTCAAGGGATCAAACCATATAATTGGTTTTTATCAAATAGATCATACATCCCTGGAATCAAGCACTTTTATATGAGGTTACACATCAATATCATTCATTACAGCAAAAATTACATCAGTATCAAGCATTCAACATGGCTATGCTTATAGAACAAATTATAGAAAACATTTTCATATTGCTCAGGAGATATACCTAGTAAGCTGAAATCTAGGTAGAAGAGGGGATCATGGCAGTCACAGTGGAAGGGTCAGTACATACATGAAGACAAGGTAAAGGGAATACATATTAGCCTACTGAAAGAAACTCTCGGTACATACATGAAGCCACTACAACACCCGCCTACCGAAACAAAAAGATGGTCAGCCAACACATACCTCCCAAGTAGTTGGGAAACTTCGGAATATAGGGGCTCGACAGTGGCGGCTTCAGAGAAGACTTGGTGGAGGATGCACAGTTGAACATATAGGATATCGGAAAACACACGCAACATGATGTAGCAGTTGCAGCAGGTGTTTCCCTCACTAGGGTTAAGTTGATGCCTTGCATAGAGTGAAAAGGGGGAGTCAATGGGCTTTAATGGGAGATGACAAGTCAGGATGCCTAACCATGATTCTCACCCATCTATCCTGGTGGCGTAGCTTGGCAATGGAAGGTGAACCAGCACGCCCCCAAAACGATTTTGTCACCTTCATTGGCCATCTGTTCACCCTACACCCATGTCTTGCAATTGATTCCATGATGGAATCAATGGGGCGGCAGCTTTAACTCACACAGGCAATAGTAGATGGGAGGACGTTGAGGTCTAACACCTATCTCGGGAGAGGGAGAGCAGAAGAGGGAGAGGGGAAAGGGGAGGGGGGTTTCGGGAGGTAGGTGAGGGGGGTGTCGGGGGTTGGGTGAGGTGAAAATGGGGGTACTCACATTTTGAGTAGAAACTGGGTTACAAATTGGAATCTCAACTATCGCGAGACTGGCCTGGGCCAGTTTTCAGGGTTCTATTATCCCGAAACGGGGCCAAAATCGGTTTACCAACCAAACACAACCCAATCCCAATTGGTCACTTGTTTGGTGGGGTTGGCACTAGGAGAAAAGCCTAAATCGGGTTTCAGTCCCATGCCAAGCGCAGGCTAAAGATCTAATTCACAGATTGAACATGTGGCCGACTGGGGATCCACATTTTGTAGAAGAGAATTGGAAGGTATCCTATTGACAATAGCCTGAGACTCCTTTTGTCTAGGAAATAGGCTAGCTAGTTGATATAGAATGTTATGGATTGGAAAGGTAAATGTCCACTCGTTGTCTTTGTTGTAATCCATGGGGAAGGTTCCACTCATTATGTGTAAATAGTCATAGAAATAAAACTAAACAAGCTAAGAAATCATGGTATGTCACACCAAGGTAGTGGACGTAGGGGTTGCTAGTGGGTTGAACCACTATACATATTGAGGCATTGTACATATCTATGTAAAGGATCACATCTATAAATTAGAACATGTTAAAAAATCATGGATGTGGGCAACTAGATCATAGATATAGAGTTGCTATTGGATTTCCATTGAGGTTCAAAGCACAATACAAACTGTCTTTACACGAGTAAAAAAATTCATATCATAAAATGGCAATCCAAGTCCTCCCCCTCCGGCCATCTAATCCAATATCCCTCTAGGCCATCTAATCCAACATCTATCAGACATCTGGCACCAGGATCAAGAGAGTAACATGTTAAGCAAGTTGATGTTGTTGTTGTACTTATCAACTCGATGTTTTCTTCCCGACAACCAGCCATCATTTAGCTTCCATAAGGCACCTAGTTACCCTTCTCAATGGCTTGTTTTAGCCTAATTCACCTCATATGAAAAGCTATATGGTTCTTCTTCCAATTGATGTGTGACATAATATACCATGGATATGTGAATATGATGTGAATACTAGCTAGGGATTTTCTTTTTTTAAAACTCATAAAGCACTCATACCAAATATTGTTTCATATGTTGTATAACATCCTTTTCTCCCCTGCATGTGTATGCAAAATGCATGCCTTGTAAAAAAAACTAACAGAGATGATGTGCCTTTCACACATCATGAAAAGAATAGACATAAGAAACAATATACCAAAAAAGGTTCACCTCCTCTGCTAGCGATGGGAATCCTTTATGTCTCTTGAAAATAATTGACATAAGAAAGAATATAACAAAAAGTTTGATTCGCCTCCTCTCATGATAGCACCACCCCCACCCCCACCCCAAAAAAAAAATCCAATATGTGCCCCTTCATGGTATTGAATCTTAACTAGCTCAGGCTCTCTTTGTTTTGGCCTTGGCATACTAGTGGATGTATTCATTTAGAAATTGATTGGTGCAACTTCGTTCGTTCATGGATCATGTTCTAAATCCTACATATCATCAACTTCTCCCCTCCATGCAATTTTGGTCTTGCACGTATTTACTTTTTTTTGTTTAGATCAAATATTAAATTATGGACCCCATTCCTTCCTCTAATGGTCCATCCTTCCCATAGATACAAGCTTCTAGTTTACATCTTGTACCTTTTCTGCTTGTATACTCTAGTGGATGATGTGATATGAGAGAGTACATTTGATTACTTATCATTTCTGAGGAAGCATTTTCTATTGAGGGACTTGTCATCACAAACAAAGAACAAGCCACGTGCCGAATGCTAGATTTTTTCTTTCTTTTAAACTCACCAAGAACCCATACATAATCGTGTTTCATATATTTTATAACATCTTTTTCTTCCCTACATGTGTATGCAAAATGCATGCCTTGCCGATAAAACTAGTAGAGATGATGTGCCTTTCACACATCATGAAAAGAATAGACATAAGAAACAACATACCAGAAAATGTGCACCTCCTCTCCCAATAAGTCCCCCTCTCCCTCTGGTCCATGGTTGTGTAAGGAACTGGATCTTCATTAGATGATGTTCTTTTTTATTTTGCTTCTAGCAAAAAAAATACTTGGGAGCGAAAGGGCCCCTTTTATGTCTCTTGAAAAGAATTGACGTAAGAAAGAATATAACGAAAAGTTTGATTCACCTCCTTTCATGATAACACCAACCCCCACCCCCCAAAACAAATCCAATATGTGCCCCTTCATGGTATTTAATCTTAAATAACTCAGGCTCTCTTTGTTTTGGCCTTGGCATACTCGTGGATGTATTCATTTAGAAATTTACAGGTGCAACTTACTTCACTCATGGATCATGTTCTAAATCCTACATATCATCAACTTTTCCCCTCCATGCAATTTTGGTGTTGCATGTATTTACTTTTTTGTTTACATCAAATATTAAATTTTGGGCCTCGTTCCTTCCTCTAATAGTCCATTCTTCCCGTAGATACAAGATTCTAGTTTACATCTTGTACCTTTTATGCTTGTATACTCTAGCAGATGATGTGATATGAGAGAGTTCATTTGATTACTTATCATTTCTGAGGAAGCATTTTCTATTCATGGACTTGTCATCACAAACAAAGAATAGGCCACGTGGTGAATGCTAGGTTATTTCTTTCTTTTAAACTCACCAAGACACCATACATAATCGTGTTTCATATATTGTATAATATCTTTTTCTCCCCTACATGTGTATGTAAAATGCATTCCTTGCCAATAAAACTAGCAGAGATGATGAACATAATAGACATAAGAAACAACATACTAGAAAAGGTTCACCTCCTCTCCCAATAACTCCCCCTCTCCCTTTGATCCATGGTTGTGTAAGGCACTAGATCTTCATAAGTTTATGTTCTTTTTAGTTTTGTTCCTGGAAAGAAAATATGTGGGAGTGATGGGGGCCCTGTTATGTTACTTGAAAAGAATTGACATAAGAAATAATATAACCAAAAGTTTGATTCACCTCCTCCCATGATAACAAAACCCCCCACCCCCAAAAAAAAAATCCAATATGTGCCCCTTCATGGTATTTAATCTTAACTAACTCAGCCTCTATTTGTTTTGTCCTTGGCATTCTCGTGGATATATTCATTTAGATATTTACTGGTGCAACTTCCTTTGATCCTGGATCATGTTCTAAATCCTACATATCATCAACTTTTCCCCTCCATGCAATTTTGGTCTTGCAAGTATTCACTTTTTCATTTAGGTCAAATATTAAATTATGGGCCCCATTCCTTCCTCTAATGGTCCATCCTTCCCATAGATACAAACTTCTACTTTACATCTTGTACCTTTTGTGCTTGTATACTACAATGGATGATGTGATATGAGAGAGTTCATTTGATTACTTATCATTTTCAAGGAAGCATATGCTATTGAGGGACTCGTCATCACAAACAAAGAACAGGCACGTGGTGAATGGTAGGTTTTTTCTTTCTTTTAAACTCACCAAGAACCCATACATAATCGTGTTTCATATATTGTATAACATCTTTTTCTACCCTACATGTGTATGTGAAATGCATGCCTTGCCGATAAAACTAGCAGAGATGATGTGCCTTTCACACATCATGAAAAGAATAGACATAAGAAACAACATACCAGAAAAGGTTCAACTCCTCTCCCAATAAATCCCCCTCTCCCTTTGATCCATGGTTGTGTAAGGCACTGGATCTTCATAAGTTGATGTTCTTTTTTGTTTTTTCTCCTGGAAAGAAAATACTTGGGAGATATGGGGGCCCTTTTATGTCTCTTGAAAAGAATTGACATAAGAAAGGATATATTGAAAAGTTTGATTCACCTTCTCTCATAATCACACCACCCCTTCCCACCCCCCAAAAAAATCCAATATGTGCTCCTTCATTATATTTAATCTTAACTAACTTAGGCTCTCTTTATTTTAGCCTTGGCATACTTGTGGATGTATTCATTTAGAAATTTACTTGTGCAACTTCCTTCGCCCATGGATCATGTTCTAAATCCTACATATCATCAATTTTTCCCCTCCATGCAATTTTGGTCTTTATTTTCTTTTTCGTTTAGATCAAATATTAAATTGGGTCCCATTCCTTCCGCTAATGGTCCATCCTTCCCGTAGATACAAGCTTCTGGTTTACATCTTGCGCCTTTTATGCTTGTATACTCCAGCAGATGATGTGATATGGGAGAGTTCATTTGATTACTTATCATTTTTTAGGAATAATTTGCTATTGAGGGACTCGTCATCGCAAATAAAGAACAGGCTACATTGTGAATGCTTTGTTTTTTCTTTCTTTTAAACTCACCAAGAACCCATACATAATCATGGTTCATATATTGTATAACATATTTTTCTCCCCTACATGTGTATGCAAAATGCATGCCTTGCCGATAAAACTAGCAGAGATGATATGTCTTTCATAGACCATGAAAAGAATAGACATAAGAAAAAACATACCAGAAAAGGTGCACCTCCTCTCCCAATAAGTCACCTTCTCCCTCTGATCCATGGCTGTGTAAGGAATTGGATCTTCATTAGTTGATGTTCTTTTTATTTTTCTCCTAGCAAAAAAAACTTGGGAGCGAAAGGGGCCCTTCTATGTCTCTTGAAAAGAACTGACGTAAGAAAGAATATAACAAAAAGTTTTCTTCACCTCCTCTCATGACAACACCCCCCAAAAAAAAAACAATTTGTGGCCCATGATGGTATTGAATCTTAACGAACTTAGGCTCTCTTTGTTTTGTCCTTGGCATACTCGTGGATGTATTCATTTAGAAATTTTATTGGTGCAACTTCCTTCGCTCATGGATCATGGTCTAAATCCTACATATCATGAATTTTCCCCCTCCATGAAATTTTGGTCTTGCACATATTTGCTTTTCATTTAGATTAAAAAATATTAAATTCAGGCCCACCTTGATTCCTTCCTCTAATGAACAATCCTTCCCGTAGATACAAGCTTCTCGTTTACATCTTGTGTTGTACCTTTTGTGCTTGTATTCTCCAGTAGATGATGTGATATGAGAGAGTTCATTTGATTTCTTATCATTTTTTAGGAAGCATTTGCTATTGAGGGACTTGTCATCGCAAACAAAGAACATGCCATGTTGTGAATGTTAGGTTTTTTCTTTCTTTTAAACTCACCAAGAACCCATACATAATCATGTTTCATATACAGTATAACATCTTTTTCTCCCCTATATGTGTATGCAAAATGCATGCCTTGTCGAGAAAACTAGCAGAGATTATGTGCCTTGCACATATCATGAAAACAATAGACGTAAGAAACAACATACTAGAAAAGGTGCACTGCCTCTCCCAATAACTCCCCCTCTCCCTCTGATCAATGGTTGTGTAAGGCATTGGATCTTCATAAGTTGATGTTCTTTTTTATTTTTCTCCTAGAAAAAAAATACTTGAGAGAGAAAGGGGCCCTTTTAATGCTCTTGAAAAGAATTGACGTAAGAAAGAATATAATGAAAAGTTTGATTCACCTCCTCTCATGATAACACCCCCCCAAATAAAAACCAATTTGTGGCCCTTCATGGTATTGAATCTTAACTAACTCGGGTACTCTTTGTTTTGTCCTTGGCATACTCGTAGATGTATTCATTTAGAAATTTTAGTGGTACAACTTCTTTCTCTCATGGATCATGGTCTAAATCCTATATATCATGAACTTCCCCCTCCATGCAATTTTGGTCTTGTACATATTTGATTTTCATTTAGATAAACAAATATTAAATTCTGGACCCTGTTGCTTCCTCCCTCTTATGATCCATCCTTCCCAGAGATACAAGCTTCTCATTTACATCTTGTGTTGTACCTTTTGTGCTTTTATTCTCTAGTGGATGATGTGATATGAGAGAGTTCATTTGATTACTTATCATTTTCGAGGAAGCATTTTCTATTGAGGGACTTGTCATCGCAAACAACGAATAGGCCACGTGGTGAATGCTAGGTTTTTTCTTTTTTTTAAACTCACTAAGAACCCATACATAATTGTGTTTCATATATTATATAATATCTTTTTCTCCCCTATATGTGTATGCAAAATGCATGCCTTGTTGAGAAAACTAGGAAAAAAGATGTGCCTTCATGCTGAGAAAACTAGCATAGATGATGTGCCTTTCACACATCATGAAAAGAATAGACATAAGAAACACCATACTAGAAAAGGTGCACCTCCTCTCCCAATAACTCCCCCTCTCCCTTTGATCCATGGTTGTGTAAGACACTGGATCTTCATAAGTTGAGTTTCTTTTTAATTTTGCTCCTAGCAAAAAAAATACTTGCGAGTGAAAGGGACCCTTTTATGTCTCTTGAAATGAATTGACATAAGAAATAATATATCAAAAAGTTTGATTCACCTCCTCTCATGATAACACCCCCCCCCCAAAAAAAACCAATTTATGGCCCTTCAATGTATTGAATCTTAACTAACTCAGGCTCTCTTTGTTTTGTCCTTGGCATACTTGTGGTTGTATTCATATAGAAATTTTACTTGTGCAACTTCCTTCGCTCATGGATCATGGTCTAAATTCTACATATCATGAACTTCCCCCTCCATGCAATTTTGGTCTTGCACATATTTACTTTTCATTTAGATAAAAAAATTATGGGCTCCCTTGCTTCCTTCCTCTTATGGTCCATCCTTCCCATAGATACAAGCTTCTGGTTTACATCTTTTGTTGTACATTTTGTGCTCGTATATTCCAGCGGATGATGTGATATGGGAGAGTTCATTTGATTACTTATCATTTATGATGAAGCATTTTCTTTTGAGGGACTTGTCATCACAAACAAAGAACTTGCCACATGGCGAATGCTAGGTTTTTTCTTTCTTTTAAACTCGCCGAGAACCCATACATAATCATGTTTCATATATTATATAACATCTTTTCTCCCCTAAATGTGTAGGCAAAATGCACGCCTTTCCAAGAAAACTAGCGGAGATGATGTGCCTTTCACACATCATGAAAAGAATAGACATAAGAAACACCATACTAGAAAAGGTGCACCTCCTCTCCCAATAATTCCCCTTCTCCCTCTGATCCATGGCTGTGTAAGACACTGTATATTCATAAGTTGATGTTCTTTTTATTTTTCTCCTAGAAAAACAAATACTTGGGAGCGAAAAGGACCCTTCTATGCCTCTTGAAACGAATTGACATAAAATATAATATAATCAAAAGTTTGATTCACCTCCTCTCATGATAACACCCCCCTAAAAAAAATCAATTTGTGGCCCTTCATGGTATTGAATCTTAACTAACTCGGGATCTCTTTGTTTTTTCCTTGGCATACTCATGGATGTATTCATTTAGAAATTTTAGTTGTGCAACTTCCTTCACTCATGGATCATGGTCTAAATCCTACATATCATGAACTTTCCCCCTCCATGCAATTTTGGTCTTGCACATATTTACTTTTCATTTAGATAAAAAACAATTATTGGCACCCTTGCTTCCTTTCTCTTATGGTCCATCCTTCCCGTAGATACAAGCCTCTAGTTTACATCTGGTGTTGTACCTTTAGTGCTCGTATACTCCAGCAGATGATGTGATATGAGAGAGTTCATTTGATTACTTATCATTTCTAATGAAGCATTTGCTATTGAGGGACTTGTCATCGCAAACAAAGAACATGCCACATGGTGAATGCTAGGTTTTTTCTTTCTTTTAAAATCACCAAGAACCCATGCATAATCATGTTTCATATGTTATATAACATCTTTTTCACCCCTATATGTGTATGCAAAATGCATGCCTTTCCAAGAAAACTAGCAGAGATGATGTGCCTTTCACACATCATGAAAAGAATAGACATAAGAAACAACATACCAGAAAAGGTGCACCTCCTCTCCCAATAACTCCCCCTCTCCCTCTGATCAATGGTTGTGTAAGACACTGGATTTTCATAAGTTGATGTTCTTTTTTATTTTTCTCCTAGCAAAAAAAATACTTGGGAGCGAAAGGGTCCCTTTTATGTCTCTTGAAATGAATTGACATAAGAAATAATATAACAAAAAGTTTGATTCACCTCCTCTCATGATAACACCCCCTCCCCAAATAAAAAAACAATTTGTGGCCCTTCATGATATTGAATCTTAACTAACTCGGGCTCTTTTTTTTGTGAACAGCGTGTTACTCCTCTATTAAGAACATAAGAACTGTATAGGAAAAGACCCAAGGCAGAATACCAAGGGAAAAGGGAAAGAAACAAACTACCCAGCCTAAGGCAAGACACCAAAGGCTGAAACAAAGAAATAAAAGCACCTATCTATACAAAATATACTAACAAAAAAAGACAACTCCTCAACCACATAAGCACTATGTATCTCTATAGCACATCCTCCAAACATCCTCCGGAGAACAAAAACGACCTTCGAACACTCTTCGATTTCTTTCCATCCAGATCTGGTAGCAAACAGCAATCGCCCTAAACTTCCCTCTGCCTGACAGCTTAAGAATGTCTGCCATGGCTACCGGTTTCATATTAAACTCCTCCTTAAACATCAGCCAGATGACATTGCTGAACGGGCAAGTGAACAGAATATGATTCTGGGTTTCCTCATTGCAAAGACATAAGACACACCACGAAGCAACATGGTAGCCCACTTTCTTCATATAATCAATAGTAGGAAAACGAAACAAAAAGCTCTTCCACAAGAAACATGCCCAGATCCTAGGGACATTTTTTTCCCAGACCCAATGTGACCAAGACACCTTCTGTCTGCATCTTCTAGCAATCTCCCAACCATTTCTTAATCTGAATTTACTTCTGCCCTTAAACTTGATCATATATGGACTGCTAGGATCAGTCTTCGGCAGCCCATTCAAGAATCTAACAATGCTATCACAACCTCTAATATCAGGAAAATACCAACAGCCATCCACAAGACAATTTCCAACTTTACAGTTGTCGCCTTGACCAAAATGAAACATAAGTTGATAATCGCATAAGTCCAGTAAAGTCTTTCTATGAGGTAGCCATGGATCCTTCCACAACAAGAACCTCCTTCCATCACCCACACAGAAGTCAATATGGGCTCTCTTTCTTTTGTCCTTGGCATACTCGTGGATGTATTCATTTAGAAATTTTACTTGTGCAACTTCCTTCACTCATGGGTCATGGTCTAAATCCTACATATCATGAACTTTCCCCCTCCATGCAAGTTTGGTCTTGCACATATTTACTTTTCATTTAGATACAAAAATATTAAATTATTGGCCCCCTTGCTTGTTTCCTCTTATGGTACATCCTTCCCGTAGATACAAGCTTCTGGTTTACATCTTGTGTTATACCTTTTATGCTCATATACTCCAGCGGATGATTTCATATGAGAGAGTTCATTTGATTACTTTATTGTAACGTCCTTAGATTTTCACCTTCTCAAAACCCCATGGAGATGAGAAGACAAAATCCAAACATGTTAGGCAATTGTTTCAGAGAGCGATGTGGACGCATTATACGCATACATGAACATTCAATATAACAACACCATAACATTTCTCAGCATTCAACATGTAAATTACAACATGAATTACAATTGCATAATGAAAGAGAATTTTACACAAGTCTAAACATGTATGCTAACTAGGATCTTTAGACAATAGGTACAATCTATACAACTTTCTCACATCCTATTCTTTTATCCCATTCTAGCTTTGGACCTAGAAAATACGAGAAACAAAAATCATCAACAAAAGTTGGTACGTGGTAAAAGATACACTAGTAAGGTTGCATAAAGGAAAATACTTGAAGAAGGAAGAAAAACCATTTCTTATGGCAAAAATCAGGTAAACATCCTTTTTATTACATTTATTTGATGCGGTTGTACTACACTTATCTGCACTTGACTTACATCCAGTATGGGCAAAAATTATATCATCATACATCTAACATGGGCCAAAGCATCATACATCCATGTTAGGCAACATACATCCATACCGGGCTATGTGTACTAGTAGCTACAACCCATCCATATCCTTTTATGTTATATTAGATTTTGGCGAAGTATAACTCATAATAGTTCAACCAAGCAATGAATATCCAAATAATTACATTCATGATATTACATATCATAAGCAACCAAGAAATCTAGTCTTATACTTATAATACCACGTACCTGAGTTCATAGATTCATTTGACATCCATGATCATCTACAACTTTGTCCATGACCTTATTAATAACAATTATTCATCATTAATACAAGGTTCACCATTATTAATGGTAATTTGGTCCAGTTTAGGATTTTAGTCAAACCTAGGTCCAAGTGATCCAAAACATGTTTCTGTTATTTTTCTACTTATCAGGAGATCATAATAAGGGTCTAGTATGATTCTCATAATATTATGATGCTTATTCTATTTCCTATAATTAATATGAGGCCAAAAGCAACTAATTAGTTAGTAATAGAAAAAGACCTATTATTTAGGTATATTACTCGGATCAGAGTTCAAAGTTGGACGTAAATCATTATTAGGGTTCTAGGAGATTTTTTTGAGAATTTATTTCGATTCGATAAATTTATTATATTTAATGAACCCTAAAAAGGAGCATTATCATCTATATTATAAATCATCATTATTTGTTCTTCAAACGCCTAATCTATGGGTTTAATTTTAAAGATGACATTTTTCTGAGTCTGGGGGTATTTTCTATGCATTATTTGTCCAAGGGAGCTATTTTTAGTGATATTTCTAAGTTTTGGTCCAAATTTGAGAAATGGAAAGAAAAATACCTCGCCCAGTGGGTCCCACTACATGAGTTGTCACTCTTTGATTGGTCCCTACTGGCCAGTAGATGGAGTGCAGCACAACAGCTTAATCTAGCCTGGGCCGGCCGATTCTTGGGTTTAACACCTACTGGACCAATCAAAAGATCATTAAGCTGCCCGGTCTTGTGCTCCCTCACCTTCCACTCACGTTCTCAGGTCCGACGCTCATCCCCTTCGCAGGAACGATCCCAGGTCTCATCCACCATGAAAAGGGGATCGTCGGTTAGAAGAACAGGGGCTCCTATATCTCTCACACACATGATTTGTATCGTGTACAGGAGTTTGAAACTACATCCTTTGGAGGAGACACCGCATGTGCTACCTCTTTGGCCGGTGAGGATCGGCGCCACGAGAGACGAAGGAACTTATCAGCTATCAATGATCAGCACTTTGAATTGGCAACCAGAGGCCAGATGACATGGATCCCGATGGTTGCAGATAAACGATGAGGTCTCCTCATGTTCCAGTTGCTGCAATCGACGGCCTTGAGTTCGTAGTTGTTGTGGTCAGCGACCATGGCTCCACTACGGTGAATCTGGTCTATCGGAAAAGTCTGAGTCGATGATAGTGAGGAACTATGACTGTTGTTTGCTATGTCATCGTGATCAATGCACTGCGGCATCAAATCTGGTGGAGCAAGACATTCTCGCCATCTGGTCATGCTTCCATCATCAGGCTCAAGGAGCTTTTGGGAGTTGGGGAAAACAAGAAGCACAGAATGACTTTACCAGGTTGGTTTGCTGAGGTGGGGTGCCGAGCAGTAGATGAAATATTGGGGGTCTCCAAGCTTCAATACTGAATGTTCCTGGATCCCTGGTTTGATGATGCAAACCATATGCAACCTTCAAAGAATAGCGGTGAAGGTTGAGCAGTGAGCACTGCCTCCAGATTCTGTCCCACGGTCAAGCTAGAGTTCAACAATGGAGATCTAGCTACCCATCCTCTGATCCCAAATCTGTGGGTTGGGTTTTCAATGGTGATTCCCGTTCTTTATGGAGGCAGGGAGGAAGCGATCGTTCATCGTTGATGTGGTACCGTTCTCAGAGAACGAGGGATCAGTATTCTCAGGTTGTTGTGTAGATCACCACTCTACGTGATATCCCCACTTATATTGGATCTCGCTAACTCCTCAAGGATTTTTGTTCCTCTATTCTCGAAGGTGAAGATTTTCCTCATCGTAGATCATTGACTGCTTAGGTTCCACACATCCCCACACTATAAAAGACTGTGCGACAAAAAAGGGGAGACTGACTTTGCTTCAAAATCAGTGAAACATTAATCATTTGATCAAAATATCCCATACTTCCGCACTTGCACAACTTTGTGTTGGAACCTTATTCATTCATGAAAGTCTAGACATATATTCATTTAGTCAAAAATATAAACATGAATGGCTCCCAAAAGAATCCCCTAAATAGGAAACAATTTTTTTATAGCTCTATCATAGGAAATTCTAGTATTTAACCAAAAATGATCTTAGGATACATGTGTTTGACTAGTCACATAAATTACTTGACAAGGCTCAATCCTACAACCATATAAACCATATACTTATGAATATATGTCATCCATTTCTCATCAAATCAAGTTAGTTGTGAATACTCAACACAAACCTCAATACATTGTTCGGTGACTCATATACGCATCATGATACATAATTAGACTATTTTGCTCCATGTTTGTCATCAACTAGTATATTGGGTATCAAACTCCCTCAAATTCTGGGTCATCACATTCACCCCACCTTATATTGAATTTCGTCCTCAAAATTTAACTAGTTTCACAATCATGGTGATATAAAAAAGTTCAACTTCATATACATCTTCATTGCTTAGGTTCTAAGACCACCATAGTTGCATGCACTCTAAGTTGTCAGCTTAGGGTCTAGAGATTCTTGGGTGTGTCCACCCCACCTTATATATGTGGAAGCATCACTTAATGTCTTAGTCATAACATGACATTATGATATCTTAGGGTTACATCACCTCTAAGGGTACATGTTTTGTTCATACTTTTAATGTTCAGGAGGAATTCATTTATATGCCATGATATTCAGATCGTTCAAATCTAACATCATTAATATGTTTTATGATCAACATCTTACAATGATTTTAGCATAAGAGGAGATTTATCTTCATCCTTGATATTAGGATTTTTCTACATAAGAAGGGCTTACGTAACATGCTTGACCATTAGGGTTTCACCCTATGGTGTGATATTCATACTCAACTTAGAAGCATACATTAAGAAGGATCAAAGTTATGAACTATATTTTTGATCACTTATCCTATGATCCAAAAATATCTTTATATCAAATTCATGAGTTCAACTTTTTATGTCTTGCATGTATTATGTGAAGGGAAAAAGAGAATATACTAAGTTTATCCCATGATCTCAGCATCATATCTTTCATGTTTCATATGAAGGGGAAGAGAATATTTTAAAGTCAAACTCATCATGATTTCAATCTTGGGTACTACATGTATGATATAGGGGGAAATATAGAAAAGGTAAAGCTTATACGAGTGAATCCTCATATATAAATCATCTATATAGCTCAAGTGAGGTTTCTATCATCGTATATTAAGAAGGAGAAGAAGAAGGGAGAACATGTATGTTGAGTATCTTTTGCACAAAGCATCATACTCTCATAACTAGAGTTCATATATTACCTCACTTGCAACTAATGATGAGATTCACAAAATATGTCACTCCATCTAGGACCTAACTCATCCAAAGGATTCACTTTATCATATGGGTCATATACCCATCCTTTTCTTTTACCCAATTCTCACATATAGATTTGAATCATGCATAAGGACTCAACTCAACACTCAAGAGTAATCTAGTGTAGGACACTTTTTTTTACACATATCTCATATAGTGGAGTCTAGATCATATGACCTTCTCCTTGTGGGTCTTACGCTCTCTAGAGTTCACCACATATCTCATCCTACCACTAGACATCCTCCTTGTATAAGAGCTTGAGGCTCATGCACACTCATCTCTATCTTAACTAAGCTTATCTTGAGTAGGAAAAGGGAATGTACTTTCATCATCACGACTTAGCATAGATCCTCCAAGAGTGGATTCGGTTCATACATAACTCAAATCTTAATAAGGAAACTTATACCATCATAGATCAACTAAGGTAAGATTCTATATACTTATTTCCTTCATCTTTCTTTTGTCTATCTATCTATCACATAACCTTATGAGGCTCTAGATATCTAATCTAGATCTATTCTCTCTTCTAGACTGATGTCACTCCCCTTCACTTAGATTGCATTAACACTAACTACTCTCCAGTGTGAGGGACACATTTTATATTTACATAAATTTAATAAAATATTATATAGTTTTCCTCCGAGAAAGAAGACGTCAGAGAAAATTGTCAAGGCTCGAGCCAATTGGAAAACAAAACCAAATCAGTAAAATCGAGTGTCCCACACACAGTAGATAGTATAGTGTCATGCCACCTAGTGAAATGGTGAGAACATGGTGTAGATTAGTGTAGATACCCAATACATATGAGCTCTATATGGAAAGGGTTTCTCACACTTGTCTAAACCTAGTTCTCAAACATCTAGGTTCTAACTTAGAGGCTAAGTCAAACCTTATTCCTATAGAAAAACTTACTAAGTTTCTAAGATTTAAAGTGAGAGGTGAAATTTAGTTTTATGTTTCATGGTGAGAAATTGCTAGGTGTAGCTATTGTTCATGCTCTGATACCAACTATAACGTCCCCAGATTTTCACCTTCTCAAAACCCCATGGAGATGAGAAGACAAAATCCGAACATGTTAGGCAATTGTTTCAGAGAGCGATGCAGAAGCATAATACGCATACATGAACATTCAATATAACAACACCATAACATTTCTCAGCATTCAACATGTAAATTACAACATGAATTACAATTGCATATCGAAAGAGAATTTTACACAATTCTAAACATGTATGCTAACTAGGATCTTTAGACAATAGGTACAATCTGTACAACTTGCTCACATCCTATTCTTTTATCCCATTCTAGCTCTGGACCTAGAAAATATGAGAAATAAAAATCATCAACAAAAGTTGGTACATGGTAAAAGATACACTAGTAAGGTTGCATAAAGGAAAATACTTGAAGAAGGAAGAAAGAGAGAAAAACCATTTCTTAAAGTGAAAATTAGGTAAACATCCTTTTTATTACATTTATTTGATGCGGTTGTAATACACTTATCTGCATTTGACTTACATCCAGTATGGGAAAAAATTATATCATCATACATCTAACATGGGCCAAAGAATCATACATCCATGTTAGGAAACATACATCCATACCGGGGTAGGTGCACTAGTAGCTACAACCCATCCATATCCTTTTATGTTATATTAGATTTTGGCAAAGTATAACTCATAATAGTTCAACCAAGCAATGAATATCCAAATAATAACATTCATGATATTACATATCATAAGCAACCAAGAAATCTTATCTTATACTTATAAGACCACGTACCTGAGTTCAGAGATTCGTTTGACATCCATGATCATCTACAACTTTGTCCATGACCTGATTAATAACAATTATTCATCATTAATACAAGGTTCACCATTATTAATGGTAATTTGGTCCGGTTTTGGATTTTAGTCAAACCTAGGTCCAAGTGATCCAAAACATGTTTCTGTTATTTTTCTACTTATCAGGAGATCATAATAAGAGTCTGGTATGATTCTCATAATATTATAATGCTTGTTCTATTTTCTATAATTCATATGAGGCCAAAAGCATCTAATTAGTCAGTAATAGAAAAAGACCTATTATTAGGTATATTACTTGGATCAGAGTTCAAAGTTGGACGTAAATCATTATTAGCGTTCTAGGAGAATTTTGTTGAGAATTTATTTGGATTCGATAAATTTATTATATTTAATGAACCCTAAAAAGGAGCATTATCATATATATTATAAATCATCATTATTTGTTCTTCAAACGCCTAATCTATGGGTTCAATTTTAAAGATGACATTTTTCTGAGTCTGGGGGTATTTTCTATGCATTATTTGGCCAAGGGAGCTATTTTTAGTGATATTTCTAAGTTTTAGTCCAAATTTGAGAAATGGAAAGAAATTTACCTCGCCCAGTGGATCCCACTGCACGAGTTGGCACTCTTTGATTGGTCCCTATTGGCCAGTAGATGGAGTGCAGCACAACAGCTTAATCTAGCCTGGGTCGGCCGATTCTTGGGTTTAACACCTACTCGACCAGTCAAAAGATCATTAAGCCGCCCGGTCTTGTGCTCCCTCACCTTCCGCTCGCGTTCTCAGGTCTGACGCTCATCTCATTCGCAGGAACGATCCCAGGTCTCAGCCCACCATGAAAAGGGGATCGTAGGTCAGAAGAACAGGGGCTCCTATATCTCTCACACACATGATTTGTATTGTGTACAGGAGTTTGAAACTACATCCTTTGGAGCACAGGCAACATGAGCTACCTTTTTGGACGGTGAGGATCAGCGCCGCGAGAGACGAAGGAACTTATCAGCTATCAATGATCAGCACTTCGAATCGGAAACCAGAGGCCAGAGGACATGGATCCCGATGGTTGCAGATAAATGACGAGGTCTCCTCATGTTCCAGCTGCTGCAATCGACAGCCTTGAGTTCGTAGTTGTTGTGGTCGGCGACCATGGCTCCACTACGACGAATCTAGTCTATCGGAAATGTCTGAGTCGATGATAGTGAGAAACTGCGACTGTTGTTTGCTATGTCGTCGTGATCGATGCACTGCAACATCAAATCTAGTGGAGCAAGCCATTCTCGCCATCTGGTCATGCTTCCATCATCAGGCTCAAGGAGCTTCTGGGAGTTGGGGCAAACAAGAAGCACGGAATGACTTTACCAGGTTGGTTCGCTGAGGTGGGATGCCGAGCAGTAGATGAAATATTGGGGGTCTCCAAGCTTCAATACTGAATGTTCCTGGATCCCTGGTTTGATGATGCAAACCAGATGCAACCTTCAAAGAATAGCGGTGAAGGTTGAGCAATGAGCAGTGCCTCCAGATTCCGTCCCACGGTCAAGCTAGAGTTCGACAATGGAGATCTAGCTACCCATCCTCTGATCTCAAATCTGTGGGTTGGGTTTTCAGTGGTGATTCCCATTCCTTATGGGGGCAGGGAGGAAGCGATCGTTCATCCTTGATGTGGTACCGTTCTCAGAGAATGAGGGGTCAGTATTCTCAGGTTGTTGTGTAGATCACCACTCTACGTGATATCCCCACTTACATCAGATCTCGCTAACTCCTCAAGGATTTCTATTACTCTATTCTCGGAGGTGAAGATTGGCCTCATCGTAGATCATTGACTGCTTAGGTGCCACACATCCCCACGCTATAAAAGACTGTGCGACAAAAAAGGGGAGCCTGACTTTGCTTCAAAATCAGTGAAACCTTAATTATTTGATCAAAATATCCCATACTTCCACACTTGCACAACTTTGTGTTGGAACCTTATTCATTCATGAAAGTCTAGACATATATTCATTTAGTCAAAAATATAAACATGAATGGCTCCCAAAAGAAGCCCCTAAATAGGAAACAATTTTTTTATAGCTCTATCATAGGAAATTCTAGTATTTAACCAAAAATGATCTTAGGATACATGTGTTTGACTAGTCACATAAATTCCTTGACAAGGCTCAATCCTACAACCATATAATTCATATACTTATGAATATATCTCATCCATTTCTCATCAAATCAAGTTAGTTGTGAATACTCAACACAAACCTCAATACATTGTTCAGTGACTCATATACACATCATGATACATAATTAGACTCTTTTGCTCCATGTTTGTCATCAACTAGTATATTGGGTATCAAACTCCCTCAAATTCTGGGTCATCACACTTATCATTTCTGATGAAGCATTAGCTATTGAGGGATTTGTCATTGCAAACAAAGAACATGCCATGTGGTGAATGCTAAGTTTTATCTTTCTTTTAAACTCACCAAGAACCCATACATAATCGTGTTTCATATATTGTATAACATCCTTTTCTCCCCTATATGTGTAAGCAAAATGCATGCCTTGTCAAGAAAACTAGCAGAGATGAGGTGCCTTTCACACATCATGAAAAGAATAGACATAAGAAACAACATACCAAAAAAGGCACACCTCCACTCCCGATAACTCCCTCTCTCCCTCTGATCCATGGTTGTGTAAGGCACTGGATCTTCATAAGTTGATGTTCTTTTTTATTTTTCTCCTAGAAAAAAAAAATACTTGGGAGCGAAAGGGGCCCTTTTATGTCACTTAAAAATAATTGACATAAGAAATAATATAACGAAAAGTTTGATTCACCTCCTCTCATGATAACACCTCCCACAAAAATAACCAATTTGTGGCCCTTCATTGTATTGAATCTTAACGAACTCATGCTCTCTTTGTTTTGGCCTTGGCGTACTTGTGGATGTATTCATTTAGAAATTTTACTTGTGCAACTTCCTTCGCTCATGGATCATGGTCTAAATCCTACATATCATGAACTTTCCCCCTCCATACAATTTTGTTCTTGCACATATTTTCTTTTCATTTAGATAAAAAAATATTAAATTATGGCCCCCCTTGCTTCCTTCCTCTTATGGTCCATCCTTCCCGTAGATACAACCTTCTGGTTTACATCTTGTGTTATACCTTTTGTGCTCGTATACTCCAACGGATGATGTGATATGAGAGAGTTCAGTTGATTACTTGTCATTGCCGAGCATTTGCTATTGAGGGACTTGACATCGCAAACAAAGAACAGGCCATGTGGTGAATGCTAAGTTTTTTTATTTCTTTTAAACTCACCAAGAACCCATACATAATCATGTTTCATATATTGTATAACATCTTTTTCTCCCCTATATGTGTATGCAAAATGCATGCCTTGCCAAGAAAACTAGTAGAGATGATGTACTTTTCACACATCATGAAAAGAATAGACATAAGAAACAATATACCAGAAAAGTCTCACCTCCTCTCCCGATAACTCCCCCTCTCCCTCTGACCCATGGTTGTGTAAGGCACTGGATCTTCATAAGTTGATGTTCTTTTTATTTTGCTCATAGCAAAAAAAATACTTGGGAGTGAAAGGGGCCCTTTTATGTCACTTAAAAAGAATTATTGACATAAGAAATAATATAATGAAAAGTTTGATTCACCTCCTCTTGTGACAACACCCCCCTCCCCACCAAAAAAAAAACAATTTGTGGCCCTTCATGGTATTGAATCTTAACTAACCCGGGCTCTCTTTGTTTTGGCCTTGGCATGCTCGTGGATGTCTTCATTTAGAAATTTTACTTGTGCAACTTCCTTCGCTCGTGCATAATGGTCTAAATCCTACATATCATGAACTTTCCCCCTCCATAAAATTTTGGTCTTGTAGATATTTTATTTTCATTTAGATAAAAAAATATTAAATTCTGGGACCCCTTGCTTCCTTCCTCTTATGGTCCATCCTTTCCGTAGATACAAGCTTCTAGTTTACATCTTGTGTTGTACCTTTTGTGCTCGTATACTCGAGGGGATGATGTGATATGAGAGAGTTCATTTGATTACTTATCATTTCCAAGGAAGCATTTGCTATTGAGGGACTTGTCATCGCAAACAAAGAACAAGCCACGTGGTAAATGGTAGGTTTTTTCTTTCTTTTAAACTCGCCAAGAACCCATACTTAATCGTGTTTCATATATTGTATAACATCTTTTTCTCACGTATATGTGTATGCAATATGCATGCCTTGCTGAGAAAACGAGCAGAGATGATGTGCCTTTCACACATCATGAAAATAATAGACATAAGAAACAATAAACCAGAAAAGGTTGACCTCGTCTCCCAATAACCCCCCCTCTCCCTTTGATCCATTGTTGTGTAAGGCATTGGATCTTCATAAGTTGATTTTCTTTTTTGTTTTGCTCCTAGCAAAAAAATACTTGGGAGCGATCGGGGCCCTTTTATGTCTCTTGAATAGAATTGACACAAGAAAGAATATAATGAAAAGTTTGATACACCTCCTCTCATGATAACACCTTCCCCCCCCCCCACCCAAAAAAAATCGCATTTGTGGCCGTTCATGGTATTGAATCTTAACTAATTTGCACTCACTTTGTTTTGGCCTTGGCATACTCGTGGATGTATTCATTTAGAAATTTTTCTGGTGCAACTACCTTTGCTCATGGATCATGGCCTAAAGTCTACATATCATCAATTTTCCCCCTTCATGCAATTTCGGTATTGCACATATTTATTTTTCTTTTAGATTAAATATTTAAATTGTGGGCCCTTTTCTTTCCTCTAATGGTCCGTCCTTCCCATAGATGCAAGTTTCTGGTTTACATCTTGTACCTTTTGTGCTTGTATATTCCAGCGGATGATGTGATATGAGAGAGTTTAGTTGATTACTTATGATCTCCGAGGAAGCATTTGGTATTGAGGGACTTGTCATCGCAAACAAAGAACAGGCCACGTGGTGCTGCGTGGTAGTATGGGGGAAAAAGAAGATATCAGCTGTATCCAATCCGGACCTTTGTTTCGCGTTGTCACGTTAGGGTACACCAGCAACATGGTTGACGATCACGAACAAAAGAGAGGAAAAAAAAGTGTTGGGCCAATCTGGAAGGCGGTAGAAACCACACCACGCATGTCGTTGCAGACTTGGCGACACGGACGCCTCCTGAGCAAAGAGTGTTGTGGTCCCTTAGTCGGAAGAGGGGAAGGACTTGCACGGCCGGCATGAGCCTTTCAGGTGGAGATCCACTTCCCCGCCGTGTCCGTCCACGTGATTGCCCCTACGCCCTCCGCCTCTGTCGACCAATCACAGCAAGGTAACAGCCGATCTTAGCGCCTCCTGATTCGTCGTCGAGTCGACGTCGCATGGCTAGTGTCTCCTCCATGTGGGCCCCACTCCTCCACCTCCTCCTTTCCCACGAGACCAAGGCGACGGTCGCCAACTTGCGAACCTCATTGGTCAGCTCGAGGCCTGGTGGGTAAACACCAGGTTAAAATTTTCTGTACCCGAGACAATGTGTCCAGTATATACGTGTAGTACATTCTGCTATGGGGCCCATAATTGTATGGATGAGATGTTGTTGGTACAGAGGTGGACACAGAAGTTGGGTACAGAACATAATTGTATGAATGAGATGTTGTTGGTACAGAGGTGGACACAGAAGTTGGGTACAGAAGATTCAGACCGGTAAACACCTCCGTCCATCGGAGTGTGTATTTCCTTGCTAACACATCCCTATCACGTGGCTCGGGGCCTATACCGCCCGCCGCGTGTCCGTTAGTTCCCCGCTTTAGGGCAGCTGTACGGACCCCAGCGAGACACGTCCGCGTGGAGCATTATCGCGTAGGGGTTGGGTTGGGGGAAGCTTAGATCAATCTAGCTGAGCTGAGGTGTGTGTCTCCTACTCCTAGCTCACATCCACTTCTGGGCCGACGCATTTATAGGCACCGGCATTCTCCATTGCGTGAAAGCTAGGTAGGTCTCTTCACTATCTTGGCATAGAATATCAGCCCAAACTAAACCGATCGATCGATCCATGTTGCACGACGAGATGGAGCTCGCCGATAGCGCCGCAGGTGGCGGTGGAGGGTGCTGCTGCGCGGCGAGGGCGTTCCCGCCGCAGGCGAATCATCATGATATGATTGGTGGGCTTCCCACTGAGGTACAGAGGATCATGCTCAGGTTCCGCCCCATCGCGCCGCGCCCGGCCCCGGCCCCGTCACCGGCGACAGGTTCAGGTGGATCGTCTCCAATAAATCCAGACGACGAGGGGCTCGCCAGGCCTTGCGTTGAGAAGAACCGCAAGAAGCGGAGCAGGGCCGCTGCTGGGGCGGCTGAGTCACGTCCGACTCGCCCGATCCGGACTCGGAGGGGACCGAAGCCGAAGCAGAAGGGCATGCCGTCTACAGTGGACGCTGCCACAGCAGCTACGACCAGCATCATCACGACGTCGGCCACCTCGTCTGAGGAGGAGGTGGCGTTTGTAGGGCCGAGGACAGGAGCTGCTGTGCCTTCGCTCCCGCTTGCCCCCGACGCGCCGGTGAAGAAGGAGTACTCACCACCCCAGTTCCCGACGACGGCAGATCTCCTGCAGGTGACTGCGGGGTGGTGGGAGAGGCCGGCGGCGCCGCAAACTGCCCCAACTTCCGGTCCCGTGGCCGTGAGTCGCATCATCGCGCCCACTCCGCAAAGGCCCGTCTGCTCCGTCATAACAGTCGTCGCGTCCACGGCGGGCGAGTGGGACGACGACCAGCAGCAAGAGTCAGTTGGATGGCTGGCGGCTTGTGGAGAGTGGGAGGCCAAGCTGCTGCTGCAGACCGACGCACGCCCTTCTGTCGTGTCGGACCCTTCGGGCAAGGTGGTGTTTGCCAACGCGGCATATAGGAGAGTGGTTGGCGCGGTAGAAGACGAAGAAGAGAACGCGTCGACGGCAGATGAAAGAGGAGGCGCTGGCGGCCTCGTAACCGGCGGTGGGATGAGGACGGTGCTCGTGGCGCCCGTGGCGGTGTTAGAGAATTCCAAGGATCAGGTGGAGCCCTTCTCCTCCTGCCGCGTCAAGATCAGGTGGTGCGGGACGGGGACGAGAGGCCAACCGGAGAAAGGGTCTGTTACGGCGCCATGCGACGTGTGCCGGCTCGCCGGCGGGAGCCTGGCTTGGAGGATCGACATCGGGGCGGCACTGTCGCTGGGCCCCATGGGCTAAGTACGTACTATATGTTTAATAATGTGTATCATACCGAAAAGCTGGGTTGGTTGCTTGCACACTTCCAATACTATACTGTCTCGAGCTAGCTTCTTCTCTTCTTGCTGTTACCTCCTATTATGGACTTCCATGTACATATTTACAAATTTGTTTATAAAGCGTTGTGGGGGTTGATGGTGAATTGTTTATTTATAATAACCAAATGATCGGTTTCATGAATCATGTTTATGTGGATGTACGCGCGGGCTTCCCAATGAACAGTCACATGTTCAAATCAAACAAAAAAAACATTTACTGATCTACCTATATTTTAAACATTACTATCCTGATTATTCTCTCTCACTTCCTCTTCAATAAAAACATTAGGATCATGTTCAAATTTGTTTATAAGCGTTGCGGGGGTTGATGGGGAATTATTTATAACCAAATGATCGGTTTAGTGAATCGTGTTTAGGAGGATGATAATGCGGCCGGTGAACATGATCGACCCCAATGAACATACACGTGTTCAAATCACACAAACAATTCACATATCTTTTTACACATTACTATTTTAATTATTTATTTTGTAAAGAACATTGAGATAATGTAGGTCAATAATAATTTATATTCGTTAAAATTTAAGATTCAATCATCGGCAAATGTTAGTCATGTCTTCACACATTCGTAATTGAAGGTTGTCCACTGTAGCATCAAAATTTAAATATTTTTTTGGTCGGCATCAAAATTTAAATATTACATGTTCAACTATATTATTAGCAACCCTTGCGCAGTTGTGATACGGGAAAGCCCAAATGTATCGAAGTAAATCAATCAATCAATCATGATGGAAAATAAATGTCGAGTTAACACAAGATTATTGTTCAAACAATACTTGAATTGTAATTGTAGATCCAAAACATGGGGTACTGGAGCTACTCCCAACACCTCAGTAGCAGCTTGCTGCACATGGCGATTGTTTGATTGAGAGGAAGAGGAAGTGAAGGGCCCATGATAAAAACAAACATGGAGAAGCAATTACCTATGGTGTGTGAAAATCGTCTCCATGAGGTGCAACAACCAATGTCAACATGACACTCGCATGTTGCTTCCATCTTCCTAACATCCACAAGAAACCTTCATTGTCGGATTGGTTCTGTCCTCCATGAGAATTATGCTATAATTATGGATCTTGACCTTATCAATTTGACAACACTCCCTTTTTGCAATGTCTATGATGTTCTAGAAGTCAATTCACTAGCCCAGTTAGATGGTCAACTAAACTCTTATTATGTCACATCGTGTCATTTTCTATCAGTTGATTGTCCTTAGTAGTTTGTTAAATCGTCATCATCCGGTGATCTCCAATAACTTTTATAGTTGACCGACTTGTTTTTCTACTGAGTCGACTAGTCTCTCTACTATGCTCGTGAATAAAATGATCTTTCTGGTCAGTGACTAGCAAAACGTTAGAAATCATGTGAAATTCCTTGTGACTTGGCTAGTGGGACTAGTCTATCGACTAGGATGTTGATGAACTCTCAAAAGTCTTTGAACTTATCTAGTTTGTCAACTAGTTAGGGTAGTCGATCAACTAGATCAATTATTGTAGCCTAACATTTACGGATGATGAAGTAGTCAAACAACGATGTGGTCTAGGTGATCGACTAGTTGGATAGTTCATTGCTTCTTTTTAGTGTGTGGCTAACCATTCAGTTAGTGCGACTTAGTCAACTAACTAACCTTCTCTGGATATTGAAATTCTTTCATTAGATCATATCAACTATTTGAATAGTTGAACCCAAGGAGTGCATAATGATCTGTATGGCTTTAAGATCCATGCACTAGTCACTTTGTGAAGGGCTCATGGCCTCCCCTCATGTACTTGCTTCATACCCAAAATTAAGAAGTAATAAAAAATCAAATTCCAAATTAAAGTTTGAAATAGTAGAAAACCTAAAGCAAGTGCAGACATAAGTGAACTGCAATATGAGGATACAAATCTAAACATGAAGTTCTATTAAAACTATGAAGAATGGTCATTCTTCATGAGAGAAGGTGAGCAACATTCATGGTGGCTATGCACATTTTCACCATCATTCTCTATTTTAGATTTTGTGTGGATCATCTAGAGGTCATCGATTGTCTTGTTTCATATTGGATTCCCAAGGTGGGTGTAACATCCCTGACCTGGGTTATGTGTTAACCCTAGATGTTTTGTCTAATAAGGTTGAGTAGATGTTTAATCTTATCTCGGGAAAAGTAATTAGGGCCCATGAGAAACTTATGTTTCAATTTTGGTCCTGTTTGAACAATGTTGAAGCAATGTTTGCTTATTTTGGACTAAAGTGCAAATTACCCAAGTTGAGGGGTTAAATTGCAAATTATAAATGAAAATATGTTCCTAATGTGTCTAAGCATCATGAGAGTGAATATGATGCAGAGGTATGTCTTGTGATAGCCTGAATACCAAGAAAGAGTTGATAAAACAATCCTTGTGCATTAAAACCTAGTTTTGGTGTAATGTGCAATTTACCCAAAACCTAGGGTTCAATATGCAAATTACCACTTCAATAAAGTCCCTAATGTTTCTTGTCATCATGTAGAGCAAATAAAATGAGAGTTACTTCTCATTTGAATTAAGATAGAGGAGAGAGAATCTTGATATTAAAATAATCAAGATTTAATCCTAATTGAAACCCTAATTCAATTTAGGGCAAAAATGAATAAAAATAATTGAAGGGCTTTCAACCAAAATGTTTTGGGTTGATTTTGAATAAGGATGGACGTTCCTTTGCCAAGATAAGGAACGAAAATATCTTAAGTAGGTGAAATTCCACTCATCTTATTATAAAGAAAAGTAATTTCCACTCACATATGGGATATTAATATAATAAGCATTAAGGTGCTTAATTTGCTTTTCTTTAAATTGAGTATAATGAAGGAGAATTAAAGGCAAAGGGATATGCCTCGTATCCATGGAGTTGAGGGGGAAGAGGCGGCCATAATTTTTGGATTAATTGGATTTTTATAAGGCATATTCTCTCTCATCAATTTCCTTATAAAAGTGCCATTTCCAAGCCCAAACCAAGGCCTTTTTCGGATTTTATTCTTCCCCTTGCTTGCAAAACCGACCAAGGAGCTAGGGAGGAGCAGGGAGCACGTCCCTAACCTGTGGGTAAGCCCTTGAACTTCGTTCTCCTTGATTTCATGGTGGAAATTGAAAATAAATTATGGATTCCTTCTTATTTCGATCTCCTCTTCAACCCTAGCCAACTTTTTCATCCAAAAGCTTGAGGACGAGCCTAGGGGGAGTTACAAGAGCTTCATAAACCATTGTTTCCGTGGTCTTGGAGCTTTGGAGCTCAATTGGAGGCGGGTTTTATAACTTAAACCCTCAAACATTGCTATTGCATCAATCTTCTATGCTTTATTGATTGATTTCTTTAATTTTATACACTTTTGTTTCTTTGCTGCAAATTCCATCAAGAACAGTTTCTGTTCTTGGGTGCACGAAGGAAGATGATGATGACATCATCATAAGCAAGCACCTCACCAAATATCTTGGGAGCAAACGATCTCAAAAGTTGAGACCAAACGGTTTCACCAAAACCGTTTGGTGACCAAACGGGTTGCAAACCGTTTGGTGGCAAACGGGTTCAAACCCGTTTGAAAGAGTTGACCAAGCGTTTACCGTTTGGGAATCGCGTTCCTAATTATGTAGGCTAATGACCCTCCAAATTTGCGGTGTTAACTCCAAAGGAATCATAGGTTGAAGGCCAATCAATTAGACAAATCGAATTGAATTAAGTGCTGATTTTCAACCAGAATAACTTGACCTGTTTGAGAAAATGGGTTCAAGACCGTTTGAGATGGTTGACCAAGCGTTGAACATTTGGGATTCCTGTTCCTAATAATGTTTTTTAATGATCCGCCAAATTTGAGGGGTTAAAGCAAAAGGAATCATAGGTTGAAGGCTAATCAATTAGGAAAACCTAATTGGATTAAGTGCTGCTTTTCAACCTGAATAACTAGACCTGCTTGGGCAAACGGGTTCAAGACCGTTTGAGTGAGTTGACCAAGCGTTAACAGTTTGGGATTCCTGTTCATAATTATGTTTTTTAATGACTCTCCAAATTTGAGGGGTTAACTCCAAAGGAATCGTGAGTTGAAGGCTATTCAATTAGGCAAACCCTAATTGAAAACAGTGCTGAAATTCCAATGAGTTAAGTTGAGATTTTGGGTTGATTAGCCCAAACGGGTTCAAGACCGTTTGGGGATCATCCAAACGGGTTCAAGACCGTTTGGGGGTCACCCCAAGACCGTTTGGAGGTCTGGGGTCAAGTATAGTTGACCAATTGAAGGTCCAAAGGTACTAATCATATTGCAATGTAGTGCTGATTTGTTGATCAACCCGATAGACTAATCCATGATGATTTTTCACTAGAATCCAAAGGTTGGATGGGCCAAACGGTCTCAAGACCTTTTGGAGCTCATCCAAACGGTCTCAAGACCGTTTGGTGGTCACCCAATACCGTTTGGAGGTCTAGGGTTGAGTATGGTTAGGTGTTTGAAGGCCTAAAGGTACCAAGTTGATCTGCAATAAATTGCTGAATTGGTGAGCACTTCAATGATCCAAACCCTACTTGGATGGCTTGGTTTTGAATGATTTGATGGGAAAACGGTCTCAAGACTGTTTGGAGGTCATCCAAACGACCTCAAGACCGTTTTGGGTCAGATCATACCCAATTTGGATAATGGTTCAATAGTTTCAAAGTAACCAATCTTGCATTGATGAGTGTTGTTGGATCTTCGATTCCAAACCCTAATTCAATTGAATCAAACCCTAATTGATGATCAATTGAGGGTCAATTGAGAGTCAAATCAGTTGAAGGTTGACCTATTAAACTCAATTGAAGTATGAGGGTAGGTCCAATTGATGATTGGTTCCATGAATCCAATGATTGAAGGAATCAACATTGGAAATCCTAATTCAATTGGACACCCCATGTTATTGAAGGTCCGATTGATCAAACCTTTTTGGAAACCTAATGTAATTAGGTGAGAGATACCCTTAATGGTACTAATCAATAATGAATAACAAATGCATGAATCCAATACATGATTAGTAAACCCTAGTTGAGGGTGTATCCTTATGAACCCTGGTTGAGGGTGTATCCTTGTGAAACCCTAGTTGAGGGCGTATCCTTATGAACCCTGGTTGAGGGTGTATCCTTGTGAAACCCTAGTTGAGGGTGTATCCTTATAAACCCTGGTTGAGGGTGTATCCTTGTGAAACCCTAGTGGAGGGTGTATCATTGTGAACCCTGGTTGAGGGTGTAACCTTGTGAAACCCTAGTGGAGGGTGTATCATTGTGAACCCTGGTTGAGAGTGTATCCTTATGAAACCCTAGTGGAGGGTGTATCATTGTGAACCCTGGTTGAGGGTGTATCCTTGTGAAACCCTAGTTGAGGGCGTATCATTGCTATTGTTTATAGGCAACTTTATAATAAAGTTATGCCTTAAACTAAGATAAGTCCATATCATGTGAGATAGCTGGACAATTCTAATGTGTGGCCTATGCATTATATGCTAAGGGTGAGTATTATGTGATGGAATGTATTAAGAGGGGAAATACCTTAATACAAGATAAAGTTGGTTAACTCAAGAGGGTCTGAATTAATGAGAAATGGGGAACTCTAACCCTAATTTGGGGAAAAGTGAATGATAAGCCCTGTTTGATAGTGAACCCTAATTCCTGGTTAAGGAATGATGGTGTTACTATTGTATCACATGATGTGATGAATATCTTGTATGACTGTTATCATGCCTAATAACCATGCAGGTATGATGAGATGATAAATATAGCCAAGTTTGAGCTGTGACATTTATATAATAAATGTTGATTGGCTTTTTGTGCGTTAATGTTGTTGTTGCTTAATAAAAGTAACAATGTGTACGGATTTTATGAACCATGTGAATACGTTGTTGCCTAGTGAGAGGTGACAAGATGTGAATGGCCTTATGAACCATGTGAATAAGTTGTTGCCTAGTGAGAGGTGATAATATGTGAATGGTCTTATGAACCATGTGAATAAGTTGTTGCCTAGTGAGAGGTGACAAGATGTGAATGGCCCTGTGAGCCATGTGAATAAGTTGTTGCCTAGTGAGAGGTGACAAGATGTGAATGGCTTTATGAACCATGTGAATAAGTTGTTGCCTAGCGAGAGGTGACAAGATGTGAATGGCCTTGTGAGCCATGTGAATAAGTTGTTGCCTAGTGAGAGGTGACAAGATGTGAATGGCCTTATGAACCATGTGAATAAGTTGTTGCCTAGTGAGAGGTGACAAGATGTAAATGGCCTTGTGAGCCATGTGAATAAGTTGTTGCCTAGTGAGAGGTGACAAGATATGAATGGCCTTGTGAGCCATGTGTGATGCTTGGGTAACAAGTATCATGTTTCTTTGTAGCATTTGTGTTAATAAGTTATGCTAGAGAACTTGGCTGATGTTACATTTCTGTTATATATCTATAGTTCATTGATGATTATTCATATCTGTTGTATTCATTACAAGTAGATGGATGAACTATGAGTCTACCATGGGTAGATGCAATTCTCTTATTGAAAATGGAGATTTTCTTATTCTGTTCTATGAAGAATAATTCTGCCTATTAATGTAAAAGTAACCCCTGCTCAGTTTAATTTCATAATCTGCTATAACAATGTTTCTGGCGGAGAGTTATATCTCTCACTGGGGCAATTTACAATTGTCTCACCCCCGTGGGATACATTTTTAGGTATGCATGAAAGGCAGAGCAGAAACCCTAGAACAGGGAAAGAGCAGCAGCAACAGCAACAGCAACAGCAGGGACAACAATAAGATCTCAGGTGGAGATATTGTCTGTCTAGTCATATAGATAGTAGTCCTATGTGTCGTCTTTGTACTCTCAGGTCCTCGAAGTTTTTAGTCAGTGTTTTTGATATATCAGTCTGAGGTTTTGGCTTGATGCCTCGAGATTTGTATGCTGCCTGCATATATGTTTATAAGGCAGCTAATGATGTAGTCTCTGGAAAGAGATGGTACATGATATGTACGTTTGAAACAGAATGTATATGATATACAATGGCAATTGTTGGAAAAGATTTCCTATGTGTGGATCTCTTTGCAAAAAGTTTTAATTTTTAGTGATTTTTGCTAATCCGCTGCTTGATGAACGCTTCCGCATTAGTTAATCTTGTTTTCGCGAGACGGTCGTCACAATTAAGTGGTATTAGAGCTCTAGGTTCGCCGAGTCTACAGAGACATAGGACTAAGGTTGTAGAGTCTGTTCTAAGTGTCTTCCAGTTTATTAGATAGTATCTTCTGCTCACATAGGAGAAGAAGAACTTGAAAATGACTGGAGAACACAAGGAACACATTTCTAAGGGCAATGTTGTTGCACCAAGAAAAGGTGCAAGGGCTCAGAAAAGAATAGAATGAGTGCCTGAGAATCCCCATTAAGACCTGATCAGGATAGAGAATCCTATGATCATGCTCTTGTGGGGAAGATTAGGGTAACAATAATGCATATAGGGGACTGGATACTAGCTTTACAATCTAGGTTACCAGTCCTTAATACAGAAAGTTTGAGCTTTAAAAGAGTTCCTAAATGACTTAGTCATGTTGGAACAAGGGAAAATCATGTGTGTATAATGATATGAATAGCAAGGAATATGATAGCATGTAAGTGCATACTACTTGATCTCAGTATTTGTAAACCCTGGCCACGTATACAACTATTGATGATAAAGTGGGTATGGAAACTCCTAGAGTGTTGTCTTTTTGATTGCTCTGATCAAGTAGTCATTCTGAGACAATCTAATGAGTATCATGAAATCATTAATATGGAATCAATAAAGGAAGATGCTTTGTGCAATTCCAATAAAGAAAGATGATATGTGCAATTCCAATAAAGGAAGATGCTTTGTGCAATTCCAATAAAGGAAGATGCTTTGTGCAATTCCAATAAAGGAAGATGCTTTGTGCAATTCCAATAAAGGAAGATGCTTTGTGCAATTCCAATAAAGGAAGATGCTTTGTGCAATTCCAATAAAGGAAAATGCTTTGTGCAATTCCAATAAAGGAAGATGTTGTGTGCAATTCCAATAAAGGAAGATGCTTTGTGCAATTCCAATAAAGGAAGATGCTTTGTGCAATTCCAATAAAGGAAGATGCTTTGTGCAATTCCAATAAAGGAAGATGCTTTGTGCAATTCCAATAAAGGAAGATTCTATGTGCAATTCCAATAAAGGAAGATGCTTTGTGCAATTCCAATAAAGGAAGATGCTTTGTGCAATTCCAATAAAGGAAGATGTTGTGTGCAATTCCAATAAAGGAAGAAGCTGTGTGCAATTCCAATAAAGGAAGATGCTTTGTGCAATTCCAATAAAGGAAGATGCTTTGTGCAATTCCAATAAAGGAAGATGCTATGTGCAATTCCAATAAAGGAAGATGCTTTGTGCAATTCCAATAAAGGAAGATGCTTTTTGCAATTCCAATAAAGGATGCAATTCCAATAAAGGAAGATGTTGTGTGCAATTCTAATAAAGGAAGATGCTTTGTGCAATTACAATAAAGGAAGATGCTTTTTGCAATTCCAATAAAGGAAGATGCTTTGTGCAATTCCAATAAAGGAAGATGTTGTGTGCAATTCCAATAAAGGAAGATGCTTTATGCAATTCCAACCCTAAACAAAAAGGGAAAAGTTATGTGACATACCTAACTAATAGGAAGAACTATGTGAACATTCCCAATTACATAGAGTTTGCTAAGTGAATTATCTTTGTTAGATATATATGTTTTTCCTTTTGATAAGTATTCTTGAGTGATTATCGAAGTATGTTCTATTATGCTTCTTCCTTTCAATGACATGGACATCATATGTTAGGGGTTTATGCTTTGCATAAACGTAAACAGTGATAAAGAGGAATTAATGAAAGGAACCTTGTGTGGATTACAAAATCCATTATAACTCCATGATACGGAGATATTATGTGGAGACTTGAGGGAATGATAACTGAATAAATCTGTCCCTCCTTTTTCTGAGATTTCGGGGACGAAATCCTTGTTAGGGGTTTATAATTTGTAACATCCCTGACCTGGGTTATGTGTTAACCCTAGATGTTTTGTCTAATAAGGTTGAGTAGATGTTTAATCTTATCTTGGGAAAAGTAATTAGGGCCCATGAGAAACTTATGTTTCAATTTTGGTCCTGTTTGAACAATGTTGAAGTAATGTTTGCTTATTTTGGACTAAAGTGCAAATTACCCAAGTTGAGGGGTTAAATTGCAAATTATAAATGACAATATGTTCCTAATGTGTCTAAGCATCATGAGAGTGAAGATGATGCAGAGGTATGGCTTGTGATAGCCTGAATACCAAGAAAGAGTTGATAAAGCAATCCTTGTGCATTAAAACCTAGTTTTGGTGTAATGTGCAATTTACCCAAAACCTAGGGTTCAATATGCAAATTACCACTTCAATAAAGTCCCTAATATTTCTTGGCATCATGTAGAGCAAATAAAATGAGAGTTACTTCTCATTTGAATTAAGATGGAGGAGAGAGAATCTTGATATTAAAATAATCAAGATTTAATCCTAATTGAAACCCTAATTCAATTTAGGGCAAAAATGAATAAAAATAATTGAAGGGCTTTCAACCAAACTGTTTTGGGTTGATTTTGAATGAGTATGGACGTTCCTTTGCCAAGATAAGGAACAAAAATATCTTAAGTAGGTGAAATTCCACTCACCTTATTATAAAGAAAAGTAATTTCCACTCACATATGGGATATTAATATAATAAGCATTAAGGTGCTTAATTTGCTTTTCTTTAAATTGAGGATAATGAAAGAGAATTAAAGGAAAAGGGATATTCCTCGTATCCATGGAGTTGAGGGGGAAGAGGCGGCCATAATTTTTGGATTAATTGGATTTTTATAAGGCATATTCTCTCTCATCAATTTCTTTATAAAAGTGCCATTTCCAAGCCCAAACCAAGGCCTTTTTCGGATTTTCTTCTTCCCCTTGCTTGAAAAACTGACCAAGGAGCTAGGGAGGAGCAGGGAGCACGTCCCCAACCTGTGGGTAAGCCCTTGAACTTCGTTCTCCTTGATTTCATGGTGGAAATTGAAAATAAATTATGGATTCCTTCTTATTTTGATCTCCTCTTCAACCCTAGCCAACTTTTTCATCCAAAAGCTTGAGGACGAGCCTAGGGGGAGTTGCAAGAGCTTCATACACCATTGTTGCCGTGGTCTTGGAGCTTTGGATCTCAATTGGAGACGGATTTTATAACTTAAACCCTCAAACATTGCTATTGCATCAATCTTCTATGCTTTCACTACTACAGAAATATCATTCAGTGTCACTTTTCTGGGCGTCGGTTATTACGGAAAACCGACGCCTTATATGTTAGGCGTCGGTTGTTTAAGCAAACCGACGTCTATATTCGAAGACCAGCCAGACACGGGTACCGCTTTGTATTCACCGTCGGTTGTTTATAACAAACCGACGCTTAACGTCGCCCGCGAAATCCAAATTCCGATCAAAAAAATAGTGTCATTTCCAGCGTCGGTTATTTAGGTAGAAACCGACGCCTATGTGCGATGAAAATTTGCGCGAAAAGTGTCACCTTCAGCGTCGGTTATTCCAGGATAACTGACGCTGAAGGTGGTTCCTGCCAAACAATTTCATGAAAATATCGTCCAATTGGACGTCAGTTTTTTCAAGCAACCGACGCTAAAGATGTTTAGGCGTCGGTTGTTTTAAACAACCGACACTATTTGGGAACTTCATAACCCTCGATCGCCCGACTCTTCCCCTTTCTTCTGTTTCATTGCGAGCGATTTCCCTATTTCTATGCTGCCGCCGATTTCTCTCCAGCGATTTCTTCTTCAGCTCCCCTTCTCCGGCGCCCCCTTCTCCGCCACCACTCCTGCTCGCCGCCGCTCCTGCCGCCGTTGGATACCTGCTCGCCGCCGCTCCTGCTCGCCGACGATCCTGCTCGCCGCCGCTCCTGCTCGCCGCCGTCGCCTGCTCGCTGCCACTCCTGCTCGCCGACGATCCTGCTCCTGCTGCTGCTCTGCGTCGCCGCCGCCGCCGCCGCCCGCTCCTTCCTCCTTGTTGCTGCTCTACGTCTCCTTGCTCACGTCCTAACTCTGCTGCTCACAAGGTACTAGCATCAAGCCCTTCCTCTGCCATTCTTTCCATTCAGTAACAGTCTCATCTCCTCGTTCCACACCATAACTTGGCTGATGTCAAGCCCATGCTCAAAAACATCTACCTATTCTCATCCATGTTCGTGTGGCATTCCCATTTTCAGGAGTCAATGACCATCCTTTACAGAAATATCTGCATCTCAAGCATAATTGATCCAAAAAAAATACTGCTAACTACCATGATTTAAATTGGTATGATGCATAATATAAATCCATTTTTTTACTTTTGGGGGTGCGCCTTATACTATTTGATATCCTTGATTTTATCTTCTATCCTAAATAAAATTAAGGGACCCATGATTAGAAAACAATTCCAAACTTGGCACCCACACTAATTGGAAGGAAATAAAATATGATTATTGAAATGCACATTTGTGATGTGATACCTTTTTTAGGATGCATATATTAGATTCAACCTTTGAGACATCCTTTTATGAGTTCCAATACAATTAAGGTTTCATTTCATTGCCATTGTATGTATTATAATATTACATCTTTCACATAAAAATTAATTAAATTGAATCCTATTGGAACCCTAATTTAAATCCTAATTTGATTTAAACTTGTCCATTCTAGCATCCTAATTTGATTTGATTAAACCCTAACATTGTTTAAACCCTAACATCAATTGTGATGAAACCCTAACATGTACATATCTATTATTGTGTTTGTTGGCCTAGAAACCCGTCCAAGATTGACTCATTAGGAGTAAATCTTGGATAGTCCCCGGTTTGGGACTGTTCTTGAACACCTAATCTCACTTAGGATGTAAGTGTATAATGTGTATTGGGTTTTCGAGAAAATTTCGGTAGCATTTCCCCGTTTGTTCTCTAAGTACATATGTACTTAGAGAACAGCGGGGAAATGCTGCCGAAATTTTCTTGAAAACCAAATACACATTATACACTTACTAGTGAGATTAGGTGTTCAAGGATGGGATAGGTGGTACACATTTATTATATATAAGAATGACATCAAATGTGTTTGTTGGCCTAGAAACCCGTCCAAGATTGACTCATTAGGAGTAAATCTTGGATAGTCCCCGGTTTGGGACTGTTCTTGAACACCTAATCTCACTTAGGATGTAAGTGTATAATGTGTATTGGGTTTTCGAGAAAATTTCGGTAGCATTTCCCCATTTGTTCTCTAAGTACGTATGTACTTAGAGAACAGCGGGGAAATGCTGCCGAAATTTTCTTGAAAACCCAATACACATTATACACTTACTATTGAGATTAGGTGTTCAAGGATGGGATAGATGGTACACATTTATTATATATAAGAATGACATCACATTATACGCTTAGGTTTTAAGTGTATACCCTAATCTTTTCCTAATATATACTTGTTTTCTCTGATCATAGAATGGATAGATCATGGATGTCCATTCGTAATCGTTGCACCCCAGAGTTTATATCTGGTCTTGATCAGTTTATTAGATTTGCCGAGGAACATAGGAAAAAACCTACAGATAGGTTCTACTGTCCATGTAGGCATTGCGGTAACAACTTGAAAGTCAACACTGGTGAGGAAATCAAAAGTCATGTCATGTGCAACAGGATTGTACAAGGCTATACAGAATGGCACTGGCATGGAGAGATTTCAAAATCAAAACCAGTAGATGTCGATAGCAGTGCTTGGGTGGAAGAAGAAATTGCCTCCGATGACGTAAATGTGAACGAACCAGTTCCAGCAGACATCGTTGATGCGATGCTGGATAGTTGTAGGGTAGAGCACACCGATCCACCTCCTATCTTTACAAACATTGTGCATGATGTTGAGATACCGTTATACACAGGCTGTGCTAAGTTTACGAAGCTTAGCGCTGTGTTGAGATTGTATAAGTTGAAAGCTAACAATAGATGGAGCGACAAAAGCTTCACTTCATTGTAGACTTTGTTGAAAGAAATGCTTCCTGAAGGAAACGAGCTTCCAATCTCAACATACCAGGTAAAGAAAATGTTGTGCCCAATGGGAATGGAGGCCAAGAAGATACACGCATGCCCGAATGATTGTGTATTATTTCAAAAGGACTATGTAGATTTGAAAGATTGTCCAAAATGTGGTGCGTCACGGTATAAATTGACGACTTTGGGGGAGTCCAAAACTGGTTCTCCTGCCAAGGTGTTGTGGTATCTACCTATAATATCACGGTTTCAACGCTTGTTTGCAAATCCAAAAGATGCGAAGAATTTGAGGTGGCATGCAGATGTTAAGAAAAATAATGATGGGATCCTACGACATGCGTCTGATTCCCCACAGTGGAAGAAGATTGATCTATTGTACCCTAAATTTGGTGAAGAAGATAGGAATCTAAGACTTGGGCTTTGTATAGATGGGATGAATCCGTACGGGACATTGAGCAGCCAACATAGCACTTGGCCAGTCATGCTTGTTATATACAATCTTCCTCCCTGGATGTGTATGAAAAATAAGTACGTTATGTTGTCATTGTTGATATCGGGCCCTAAAAAACTCGGAAATGATATCGATGTTTATCTTGAACCTTTGATTGATGACTTAAAGAAACTTTGGGTTGAAGGTGTGATGACCTATGATGCTTCAGCAAGAGAGACATTTCGTTTGCACGCTATGTTGTTTTGCACTATTAATGACTTTCCAGCATATGGGAATTTGTCTGGATATAGTGTCAAAGGAGCTAAAGCGTGTCCTATATGTGAAGAAAACACTGATTCAATAAGACTAAAACATGGCGGCAAGACTGTATATCTTGGTCATCGAAGGTTTCTTTCAAAATTCCATCCGTATCGTAGGAAGCGCAAAGCATTCAATGGATGGAATGATGAACAGAGTGCACCTAAACCTATACCAGGGGATGTTGTTTATGAAAGAGTAAAAGACATTGTCAATGAATTTGGTAAGAAATCACAATGTAGTATGGCCACACGGAGTGACAATTCTTCATTCAAGAAGAAGTCAATATTTTGGGATCTTCCTTATTGGAGTTCTTTGACAGTCAGGCATTGTATCGATGTAATGCACGTTGAGAAAAATGTCTGTGATAGCATCATTGGTACTCTATTAAATATACCAGGTAAGACTAAAGATGGGATAAAATCCAGACTGGACCTACGTGAAATGGGAATAAGGTCAGAATTAACAGAATTACGTGAAATGGGTAATAAAAGAACATACTTACCTCCCGCTTGTTACAAGTTGTCTAGAAAGGAGAAGAAAACTTTTTGTGAATGCTTGGTAAATGTTAAGGTGCCACATGGTTACTCATCCAACATCCGTAGATTGGTATCAATGAAAGATCTGAAGTTGATAGGTCTTAAATCTCATGATTGTCACACTCTAATGCAACAAATATTGCCCGTGGCAATTCGATCTATATTGCCGAAGCATGTAAGGTTTGCAATTACCAGACTTTGTTTCTTTTTCAACAGTCTATGCAGCAAAGTTATTGACCCTGATACTCTCGATAATTTGCAAAGAGAAGTGGTTGTTACCCTATGTCAGCTTGAGATGTATTTCCCTCCTTCGTTCTTTGATATCATGGTACATCTTGTTGTCCACTTGACTAGGGAAGTGAAAATGTTGGGACTAGTTTTCTTGCATTGGATGTATCCCTTTGAACGATACATGAGCATTTTTAAAGGTGATGTTCGAAACCGTTATCGGCCTGAAGGGAGTATTATTGAAGGTTATGTGGCGAGAGAGGTTATGGATTTTTGCAATGACTTTCTGAGTGGTAATGACACTCCTGATAATGACAAGAATATTGAGGAGGGAAAAGGAATTTTGGGATCACGGGTGAAAGTAATCAGCCGTGAGCAGTTGGAACAAGCTCACTTGTATATTTTATACAATATGGACGAAGTGAGTGTTTATATCGAGGAACATACCAATTTCATAAAGAGACAACATCCTCGAGCAAGTTCAATGTGGCTTGCTAGAGAGCATAATAAGACTTTTACTAAGTGGTTTGAAGATAAAGTCTTACATCAACTATCTCAAACACCAAATGATATTACAGAAACTATCAAATGCCTCGCCTTTAAACTAAAACCGAATGTTATGTCTTATGAAGGGTTTGACATTAATGGATTCACATATTACACAAAGTGCCAAGATGATAAGAGTGTCGTCCAAAATAGTGGGGTCACTCTTCAAGCGTCGACTATGTACTTTGCAAGTGCAAAGGATAAGAGTCCACGTGAAGCTAAAATGTCATATTACGGTGTCATTGAGGACATTTGGGAGTTTGACTACATAGATTTCAAAATTCTGCTCTTTAAATGTAATTGGGTTGATAACACCAAAGGAGTTATAGTGGATGAATTGGGTTTCACTTTGGTGAACTTTGAAAAGATTGGCGAGAAGGGTGAACCATTCATATTGGCATCACAGGCGAAACAAATATTCTATATCGATGATCCTACGAATGATAAATGGTCGGTTGTTCTTCATGGTAAAAGGCAGTTCATTGAAGATCCTATAGATGAAGAAGAGTACTATGATAAGTATGATGACTCCAGTCCATTCTCAGTTGGGTTGCCCACTCCACAAAATATTGAAGCTAATGATGACTTATATGTGCGCAGAGATCACAATGAAATTTGTTAATTGATAAAAGATCACAATTTTAGAGACATGTATGTTAATACAAATGCTAAATGTTTGCCTTTTTCTAGTTAATACAAATGCTAAATGTTTGCCTTTTTCTAGTTAATACAAATGCTAAATGTTTGCATTTTAAATGACATTTTCAGATGGCTGACCATGATGAGCATGATGTCCATGATGAGCATGAAGTCCATGATGAGCATGCTGTCCATGACGAGCATGGCGAGGATACTAATGTAAGTTCTAAAAACATATCCTGTATTTCTATAAAATTCATTATCTTCTAGTTATGTCAAGTCCATGATGAGCATGCTGTCCATGACGAGCATGGCTAATTTAGTGTGTTTTATTTTTGTCAAATTTTAGGTTGATGCACCTGTACCCACTGAAGCACTGGAGCAACTTGATGCGCAACACCAAACACTTAACAAGAAAAGGGGCATCACTCTGTTGAAGAAGTTATTAGCGCTAAGTGGTAGTGGATCCAAATTGGTGGTGGAGTTTGATAATGGAGGAAATCCAATTGGAGTGAACTGCAATAATTTTGTAAACTATCTTGGGTGTACCACTCGGAGCCATTGTGGTGTTAAGTATGACAATTGGCATAAAGTTCCTCAAGGGAAAAAAGACTTGATATGGAAGGATTTATGCGTGAGTTATTATTATTTGCAATTCTATTTTGTAGATTACAAATTCTATTATTTGCAATTATATTTTGGATACTAGTTAATAACATTTCTATTTTACAGAATTTGTTTGCATTGGATGAGAAGTTGCATCGTAAAAATGTGATGCAACGCGCTGGAAAGATGCTTAGGAATTATAGGACAAATCTGAACAGAGAATACATAAAAGAGGGTGATAAGAAGAAGAAGTCAGCCCTTGAACAATGGAACTTCTTGGACAAAGAAGATTGGGACAATTTTGTTGCTTCAAGAAAATCTGAAGAATTCAAGGTATTAGGCGTCACTCCCAATTTAATTAATATACATTGTATTCACCTATTCAAGATTAACATTTAGTGCTACTAACCAAATCTTTAATGTGCATACTAACTAGGCCCTCAGTGACGCACAAAAAGCAAGGCGTGCACTGAATGTGCATGACCACACTATGGGTCCAAAAGGCTATGCAAGTGTTCGCCAAAGACTACAGGCGGAGTCTGCGGCTACTCAGGAGTCTGCTCCTACTCAGGAGTCTGCCACACCCATGCCTCGCCATGATATCTGGATAGCTGGCAGGCAAAACAAGAAGGGTGAAATAAAGAAGCCTGTAACTGCTGAGGCGGCTGCAAAAATGGTAAAATACAACTCTTAGAGAAATCGTTTGAATATTGATTATTTGTGGTGTTAACTTACCAATTTCTGTTTATGGTGATTAGCGGGAGCTGCACGAGCAGAGGAAACAAGGCACGTTCATCCCTCAGGGCACAAGGGATGAATTGACAGTTGCTCTGGGTAACCCAGAGCATCCTGGATGTGTTAGAGGTGCCGACGCTGGTGTTGGCATCAAAGCATTCTTTGGGCCATCCCAGCGCAAACCCAGAGCGGGACTTTCTCAAGAAGAGGTAACCTATTCTTTTTTTAGAATGTTACTGCAAAAGGAAATTCATTAATAAGAAGCTAATGTTTCTTTTATCCATGTATAGGAGAATAAGAGAGTTGAGGATTTAGTTGCTAAGAAGGTCAACGATGTAGTTGCTGAGAAGGTCAAAGAAGAATTGCTGCGGTGGCAGGCATCTCAGGCTTCCAATACGCCTATGGCGACCCACTCTTCTCCTGATGTACAGACTGCGAGTAATCCTGGAGACCCATCGCCTAGCACGTCTGCTGTAAGTATTGTTTATGACATTGTAGCTAGTCTTTTCAAGATGATATGTTTTCAAGATTATATGTATATATGTATAACATTCTTTACGTAAATTTGTAGGCATTGAAGCCATGCCGCTTAAGAATAGAAGACTATGTTGTTGCAGAGGCGCAAGCTTACCCGTCCCTTCCTGGGGAAAGGTTTCACGGGACTCCAATGCCACAGGGCTATGTTCGTATGGGCCCATTACGTGTGTTACCCGATTGGAGGGAAGTTGCGTTGCCATATGCCCACCCAGATATTGATACACTTGGTGAGGCAGAAGGCGGGGTCATATTGTGGCCCAAAGCAGATGTCGTCTACACGACTGAAATTGTAAGATAAATTTACATTGATTTAGACTGTTAATGTGTATATATTATGTCAACTGATCTGAAATTATATATACAGGTTAAAAAGAAGACACCAGGAGCACCTAGGCCTCCACCTCCACTTCCCGCATTACCAACTTGGGTTCCAACTGACCTAACATACCCGTTAGGTCCTGCTTGTAGGGGAATGGCATGTTGGCTACGTGCACATAATATACATTGCCCTATAATAGTTTCTTTAGATGCAGATTATGCAGGTCGATCATACGATAGCTCTTTATTTATACAAGATATTATTGAGCTGTTTATGTATGATTGGCTGAATACATCAATGATAGAGACATGGATAAGGTGAGATCTTGTTTATACATCCATATACCTTGTGTAAGATCCGGTGATCTGGTTTCTTATATATTAATGCATACGTAATACATGTTTTGCAGCTACTTAGTCGAAGATCATTGCAAACAATTTGCATTTGATCATGTGGGATTTTTGATTCCATCATTGATTAGTATGGTAGCTAAAGACCCTGATAATGTTCAACAATATTGTATAGATGCTTTTACAATTTTTGGTCAGCAAAAGAAGACGATAATAATAGCTCCATTCAATGTCAAGTAAGTTTAATTTATTTATAATTTGGACTTAAGAAAATTCCATTTTTATTGTGCATTTTGAGTTATTAAATGTTAACTTTTTACCTCTAGCGGTAAACATTGGGAGTTACTAGTTATTGTCCCCGGGACGTTCACTGTTTATTATCTAGATCCCGCGGGAAGTACATTAAACACTAAAATTGGACACGTAATGAGAATGCCATTATTCTGGTGAGAAATATTTCATTTTTGTATCTGTTACCATCTGTTATTACATTACTATTTACTTATGTAATTTACTGTGTTATATTAACATGTAGGGGTTTAGATGCATTCAAAAAGGCTGGAGGAACGGTCCCAAGGAAAAAGAACCAGCCAATAAATTGGGAGAACGTACAAGTAAGTTCCCGACTCCAATGTATATATTATTGATGTGAATTGTGCTTAGTTGTATGATTTTGTATGTTTCAATTTATAGTGTGCTACACAAGACAATGGTTGGGCATGCGCATACTATGTGATGCGATTTATGCAGATGATTATCAAATATGCCGCATTGGACATCGATACCATACATGAGGTATTATATATAGTCTCATTAGTTAGTATGAAATATATCAATCTTATCTTATTTTTATATTATTACTTATATATATACATCATTCTCTTTGCAGGTGTTTAAAACTGACAACACTACAGGTAAACGATTAAAAAATATACATGCTCCATATACGATGGAAGCATTAAATGAAGTAAGACAAGAATGGGCAAAAGCCATACAAGCAGTGGCAACTGTAAGATATAATTGGGATGTTGATAGCGATAATGAATGATACTTTGTAAATGAATATTTCTGAATGTTAATACATGTATTTGAATGTTTCTATATGTGTGAATGTGAGAATTGAATTGATGTCTGAATGTATGTACTTGTGTGAAATTTTCTTTGTGACTTTTGCAGGTTTGCGGCCTGTTTGTAGGCTGATATCAATGGATGTCGTAAACCTGCAGTTCAGAAAACTGAACTGCAGGTTCTCATCCTGCTGACCAGCCACAGCAGGCCTGCAAACTGATATGAAAAAAAAAATATAAATAGGCGTCGGTTATTTATAGATAACCGTCAGAAAAGACATACATCGTCGGTTATTTATAGATAACCGACGCCTGATGTGGCCAAAGCAGTCCTGGACATGGCGTCGGATATTCGTATCGAACCGACGCCTATTTAAACAACCAGGCGTCGGTCGTTTGGTATATAACCGACACCAAAAGGGTTCGCGCCACAGAAAATGGCATCATCTAGGACACTTTATGCGTCGGTTATCAGCTAAAAGACCGACACTACATTGAATATAGGCGTCGGTCTTTTAGTAAATCACCGACGCAGAAAGTTCCCTAGATGACGTCGTTTTCTGTGGCGCGAACCATTTTGGCGTCGGTTTTCTACTAAAAGACCGACGCCTATAGGTTAAATAGGCGTCGGTTAAAAAACCGACGCCGAAGTGTTTGACCTTTAGCGGCGCCCACATAGGCGTCAGTCGGAAACCGACGCCAAATGGGGTTACAAGACCGACGCCAAATGGGGTTTCTGTAGTAGTGTTTGTTGATTGATTTCTTCAATTTTATACACTTTTGTTTCTTTGCTGCAAATTCCATCAAGAACAGTTTCTGTTCTTGATTGCACGAAGGAAGATGATGATGACATCATCATAAGCAAGCACCTCATTAAATATCTTGGGAGCAAACGATCTCAAAAGTTGAGACCAAACGGTTTCACCAAAACCGTTTGGTGACCAAACGGGTTGCAAACTGTTTGGTGGCAAACGGGTTCAAACCCGTTTGAAGGAGTTGACCAAGCATTGACCATTTGGGAATCTCGTTCCTAATTATGTAGGCTAATGACCCTACAAATCTGAGGGGTTAACTCCAAAGGAATCATAGGTTGAAGGCCAATCAATTAGACAAATCGAATTGAATTAAGTTCTGATTTTCAACCTGAATAACTTGACCTGTTTGGGCAAACGGGTTCAAGACCGTTTGAGATGGTTGACCAAGCGTCGACCGTTTGGGATTCCTGTTCCTAATAATGTTGTTTAATGACCCTCCAAATTTGAGTGGTTAAAGCAAAAGGAATCATAGGTTGAAGGCTAATCAATTAGGAAAACCTAATTGGATTAAGTGCTGATTTTCAACCTGAATAACTTGACCTGCTTGGGAAAACGGGTTCAAGACCGTTTGAGTGAGTTGACCAAGCGTTGACCGTTTGGGATTCCTGTTCATAATTATGTTTGGTAATGACTCTACAAATTTGAGGGGTTAACTCCAAAGGAATCGTGAGTTGAAGGCTATTAATTTAGGCAAACCCTAATTGAAAACAGTGCTGAAATTCCAATGAGTTAAGTTGAGATTTTGGGTTGATTAGCCCAAACGGGTTCAAGACCGTTTGGGGATCATCCAAACGGGTTCAAGATCGTTTGGGGGTCACCCCAAGACCGTTTGGAGGTCTGGGGTCAAGTATAGTCGACCAATTGAAGGTCCAAAGGTACTAATCATATTGCAATGTAGTGCTGATTTGTTGATCAACCCGATAGACCAATCCATGATGATTTTTCACTAGAATCCAAAGATTGGATGGGCCAAACGGTCTCAAGACCGTTTGGAGGTCATCCAAACGGTCTCAATACCGTTTGGTGGTCACCCAAGACCGTTTGGATGTCTAGGGTTGAGTATGGTTAGGTGTTTCAAGGCCTAAAGGTACCAAGTTGATCTGCAATAAATTGCTGAATTGGTGAGCACTTCAATGATCCAAACCCTACTTGGATGGCTTGGTTTTGAGTGATTTGATGGGAAAACGGTCTCAAGACCGTTTGGAGGTCATCCGAACGACCTCAAGACCGTTTTGGGTCAGGTCATACCCAATTTGGATAATGGTTCAATAGTTTCAAAGTAACCAATCTTGCATTGATGAGTGTTGTTGGATCTTCAATTCCAAACCCTAATTCAATTGAATCAAACCCTAATTTATGATCAATTGAGGGTCAATTGAGAGTCAAATAACTTGAAGGTTGAACTATTAAACTCAATTGAAGTATGAGGGTAGGTTCAATTGATGATTGGTTCCATGAATCCAATGATTGAAGGAATCAACATTGGAAATCCTAATTCAATTGGACACCCCATGTTATTGAAGGTCCGATTGATCAAACCTTTTTGGAAACATAATGTAATTAGGTGAGAGATACCCTTAATGGTACTAATCAATAATGAATAACAAATGCATGAATCCAATACATGATTAGTAAACCCTAGTTGAGGGTGTATCCTTATGAACCCTGGTTGAGGGTGTATCCTTGTGAAACCCTAGTTGAGGGTGTATCCTTATGAACCCTGGTTGAGGGTGTATCCTTGTGAAACCCTAGTTGAGGGTGTATCCTTATAAACCCTGGTTGAGGGTGTATCCTTGTGAAACCCTAGTGGAGGGTGTATCATTGTGAACCCTGGTTGAGGGTGTAACCTTGTGAAACCCTAGTGGAGGGTGTATCATTGTGAACCCTGGTTGAGAGTGTATCCTTGTGAAACCCTAGTGGAGGGTGTATCATTGTGAACCCTGGTTGAGGGTGTATCCTTGTGAAACCCTAGTTGAGGGCGTATCATTGCGATTGTTTATAGACAACTTTATAATAAAGTTATGCCTTAAACTAAGATAAGTCCATATCATGTGAGATAGCTGGACAATTCTAATGTGTGGCCTATGCATTATATGCTAAGGGTGAGTATTCTGTGATGGAATGTATTAAGAGGGGAAATTCCTTAATACAAGATAAAGTTGGTTAACTCAAGAGGGTCTGAATTAATTAGAAATGGGGAACTCTAACCCTAATTTGGGGAAAAGGGAATGATAAGCCCTGTTTGATAGTGAACCCTAATTCCTGGTTAAGGAATGATGGTGTTACTATTGTATCACATGATGTGATGAATATCTTGTATGACTGTTATCATGCCTAATAACCATGCAGGTATGATGAGATGATGAATATAGCCAAGTTTGAGCTGTGACATTTATATAATAAATGTGGATTGGCTTTTTGTGCGTTAATGTTGTTGTTGCTTAATAAAAGTAACAATGTGTACGGATTTTATGAACCATGCGAATAAGTTGTTGCCTAGTGAGAGGTGACAAGATGTGAATGGCCTTATGAACCATGTGAATAAGTTGTTGCCTAGAGAGAGGTGACAATATGTGAATGGTCTTATGAACCATGTGAATAAGTTGTTGCCTAGTGAGAGGTGACAAGATGTGAATGGCCTTGTGAGCCATGTGAATAAGTTGTTGCCTAGTGAGAGGTGACAAGATGTGAATGGCCTTATGAACCATGTGAATAAGTTGTTGCCTAGCGAGAGGTGACAAGATGTGAATGGCCTTGTGAGCCATGTGAATAAGTTGTTTCCTAGTGAGAGGTGACAAGATGTGAATGGCCTTATGAACCATGTGAATAAGTTGTTGCCTAGTGAGAGGAGACAAGATGTAAATGGCCTTGTGAGCCATGTGAATAAGTTGTTGCCTAGTGAGAGGTGACAAGATATGAATGGCCTTGTGAGCCATGTGTGATGCTTGGGTAACAAGTATCATGTTTCTTTGTAGCATTTGTGTTAATAAGTTATGCTAGAGAACTTGGCTGATGTTACATTTTTGTTATATATCTATAGTTCATTGATGATTATTCATATCTGTTGTATTCATTACAAGTAGATGGATGAACTATGAGTCTACCATGGGTAGATGCAATGCTCTTATTGAAAATGGAGATTTTCTTATTCTGTTCTATGAAGAATAATTCTGCATATTAATGTAAAAGTAACCCCTGCTCAGTTTAATTTCATAATCTGCTATAACAATGTTTCTGGCGGAGAGTTATATCTCTCGCTGGGGCAATTTACAATTGTCTCACCCCCATGGGAAACATTTTTAGGTATGCATGAAAGGTAGAGCAGAAACCCTAGAACAGGGAAAGAGCAGCAGCAACAACAACATCAACAGCAGGGACAACAATAAGATCTCAGGTGGAGATATTGTCTATCTAGTCATATAGATAGTAGTCCTATGTGTCGTCTCTGTACTCTCAGGTCCTCGGAGTTTTTAGTCAGTGTTTTTGATATATCAGTCTGAGGTTTTGGCTTGATGCCTCGAGATTTGTATGCTGCCTGCATATATGTTTATAAGGCAGCTTATGATGTAGTCTCTGGAAAGAGATGGTACATGATATGTACATTTGAAACAGAATGTATATGATATACAATGGCAATTGTTGGAAAAGATTTCCTATGTGTGGATCTCTTTGCAAAAAGTTTTAATTTTTAGTGATTTTCGCTAATCCGCTGCTTGATGAACGCTTCCGCATTAGTTAATCTTATTTTTGCGAGACGGTCGTCACAATTAAGTGGTATTAGAGCTCTAGGTTCGCTGAGTCTACAGAGACATAGGACTAAGGTTGTAGAGTCTGTTCTAAGTGTCTTCCAGTTTATTTGATAGTATCTTCTGCTCACATAGGAGAAGAAGAACTTGAAAATGACTGGAGAACACAAGGAACACATTTCTAAGGGCAATGTTATTGCACCAAGAAAAGGTGCAAGGGCTCAGAAAAGAATAGAATGAGTGCCTGAGAATCCCCATTAAGACCTGATCAGGATAGAGAATCCTATGATCATGCTCTTGTGGGGCAGATTAGGGCAACAATAATGCATATAGGGGACTGGATACTAGCTTTACAATCTAGGTTACCAGTCCTTAATACAGAAAGTTTGAGCTTTAAAAGAGTTCCTAAATGACTTAGTCATGTTGGAACAAGGGAAAATCATGTGTGTATAATGATATGAATAGCAAGGAATATGATAGAATGTAAGTGCATACTACTTGATCTCAGTATTTGTAAACCCTGGCCACGTATACAACTATTGATGATAAAGTGGGTATGGAAACTCTTAGATTGTTGTCTTTTTGATTGCTCTGATCAAGTAGTCATTCTGAGACAATCTAATGAGTATCATGAAATCATGAATATGGAATCAATAAAGGAAGATGCTTTGTGCAATTCTAATAAAGGAAGATGCTATGTGCAATTCCAATAAAGGAAGATGCTTTGTGCAATTCCAATAAAGGAAGATGCTTTGTGCAATTACAATAAAGGAAGATGCTTTGTGCAATTCCAATAAAGGAAGATGCTTTGTGCAATTCCAATAAAGGAAGATGCTTTCTGCAATTCCAATAAAGGAAAATGCTTTGTGCAATTCCAATAAAGGAAGATGTTGTGTGCAATTCCAATAAAGGAAGATGCTTTGTGCAATTCCAATAAAGGAAGATGCTTTGTGCAATTCCAATAAAGGAAGATGTTGTGTGCAATTCCAATAAAGGAAGATGCTTTGTGCAATTCCAATAAAGGAAGATGCTTTGTGCAATTCCAATAAAGGAAGATGTTGTGTGCAATTCCAATAAAGGAAGAAGCTGTGTGCAATTCCAATAAAGGAAGATGCTTTGTGCAATTCCAATAAAGGAAGATGCTTTGTGCAATTCCAATAAAGGAAGATGTTGTGTGCAATTCCAATAAAGGAAGATGCTTTGTGCAATTCCAATAAAGGAAGATGCTTTTTGCAATTCCAATAAAGGAAGATGCTTTGTGCAATTCCAATAAAGGAAGATGCTGTGTGCAATTCCAATAAAGGAAGATGCTTTGTGCAATTCCAATAAAGGAATATGCTTTGTGCAATTCCAATAAAGGAAGATGCTTTGTGCAATTCCAATAAAGGAAGATGCTTTGTGCAATTCCAATACAGGAAGATGCTTTATGCAATTCCAACCCTAAACAAAAAGGGAAAAGTTATGTGACATACCTAACTAATAAGAAGAACTATGTGAACATTCCCAATTACATAGAGTTTGCTAAGTGAATTATCTCTGTTAGATATATATGTTTTTCCTTTTGATAAGTATTCTTGAGTGATTATCGAAGTATGTTCTATTATGCTTCTTCCTTTCAATGACATGGACATCATATGTTAGGGGTTTATGCTTTGCATAAACGTAAACAGTGATAAAGAGGAATTAATGAAAGGAACCTTGTGTGGATTACAAAATCCATTATAACTCCATGATACGAAGATATTATGTGGAGACTTGAGGGAATGATAACTGAATAAATCTGTCCCTCCTTTTTCTGAGATTTTGGGGACGAAATCCTTGTTAGGGGTTTATAATTTGTAACATCCCTGACCTGGGTTATGTGTTAACCCTAGATGTTTTGTCTAATAAGGTTGAGTAGATTTTTAATATTATCTTGGGAAAAGTAACTAGGGCCCATGAGAAACTTATGTTTCAATTTTGGTCCTGTTTGAACAATGTTGAAGCAATGTTTGCTTATTTTGTACTAAAGTGCAAATTACCCAAGTTGAGGGTTTAAATTGCAAATTATAAATGACAATATGTTCCTAATGTGTCTAAGCATCATGAGAGTGAAGATGATGCAGAGGTATGGCTTGTGATAGCCTGAATACCAAGAAAGAGTTGATAAAGCAATCCTTGTGCATTAAAACCTAGTTTTGGTGTAATGTGCAATTTACCCAAAACCTAGGGTTCAATATGCAAATTACCACTTCAATAAAGTCCCTAATGTTTCTTGGCATCATTTAGAGCAAAGAAAATGAGAGTTAATTCTCATTTGAATTAAGATGGAGGAGAGAGAATCTTGATATTAAAATAATCAAGATTTAATCCTAATTGAAACCCTAATTCAATTTAGGGCAAAAATGAATAAACATAATTGAAGGGCTTTCAACCAAACTGTTTTGGGTTGATTTTGAATAAGGATGGACGTTCCTTTTCCAAGATAAGGAACGAAAATATCTTAAGTAGGTGAAATTCCACTCACCTTATTATAAAGAAAAGTAATTTCCACTCACATATGGGATATTAATATAATAAGCATTAAGGTGCTTAATTTGCTTTTCTTTAAATTGAGGATAATGAAGGAGAATTAAAGGCAGAGGGATATGCCTCGTATAAATGGAGTTGAGGGGGAAGAGGCGGCCATAATTTTTGGATTAATTGGATTTTTATAAGGCATATTCTCTCTCATCAATTTCTTTATAAAAGTGCCATTTCCAAGCCCAAACCAAGGCCTTTTTCGGATTTGCTTCTTCCCCTTGCTTGCAAAACCGACCAAGGAGCTAGGGAGGAGTAGGGAGCACGTCCCCAACCTGTGGGTAAGCCCTTGAACTTCGTTCTCCTTGATTTCATGGTGGAAATTGAAAATAAATTATGGATTCCTTCTTATTTTGATCTCCTCTTCAACCCTAGCCAACCTTTTCATCCAAAAGCTTGAGGACGAGCCTAGGGGGAGTTGCAAGAGCTTCATACACCATTGTTGCCGTGGTCTTGGAGCTTTAAATCTCAATTGGAGGCGGAATTTATAACTTAAAACCTCAAACATTGCTATTGCATCAATCTTCTATGCTTTGTTGATTGATTTCTTCAATTTTATACACTTTTGTTTCTTTGCTGCAAATTCCATCAAGAACAGTTGCTGTTCTTGGGTGCACGAAGGAAGATGATGATGAAATCATCATAAGCAAGAACCTCACCAAATATCTTGGGAGCAAACGATCTCAAAAGTTGAGACCAAACAGTTTCACCAAAACCGTTTGGTGACCAAACGGGTTGCAAACCGTTTGGTGGCAAACAGGTGCAAACCCGTTTGAAGGAGTTGACCAAGCGTTGACCGTTTGGGAATCTCGTTCCTAATTATGTAGGATAATGACCCTCCAAATTTGAGGGGTTAAATCCAAAGGAATCATAGGTTGAAAGCCAATCAATTAGACAAATCGAATTGAATTAAGTTCTGATTTTCAACCTGAATAACTTGACCTGTTTGGGAAAATGGGTTCAAGACCGTTTGAGATGGTTGACCAAGCGTTGACCGTTTGGGATTCCTGTTCCTAATAATGTTTTGTAATGACCCTCCAAATTTGAGGGGTTAAAGCAAAAGGAATCATAGGTTGAAGGCTAATCAATTAGGAAAACCTAATTGGATTAAGTGCTGATTTTCAACCTGATTAACTTGACCTGCTTGGGCAAACGGGTTCAAGACCGTTTGAGTGAGTTGACCAAGCGTTGACCTTTTGGGATTCCTGTTCATAATTATGTTTTTTAATGACTCTCCCAATTTGAGGGGTTAACTCCAAAGGAATATTGAGTTGAAGGCTATTCAATTAGGCAAACCCTAATTGAAAACAGTGCTGAAATTCCAATGAGTGAAGTTGAGATTTTGGGTTGATTAGCCCAAACGGGTTCAAGATCGTTTGGGATCATCCAAACGGGTTCAAGACCGTTTGGGGGTCACCCCAAGACCGTTTGGAGGTCTGGGGTCAAGTATAGTTGACCAATTGAAGGTCCAAAGGTACTAATCATATTGCAATGTAGTGCTGATTTGTTGATCAACCTGATAGACCAATCCATGATGATTTTTCACTAGAATCCAAAGGTTGGATGGGCCAAACGGTCTCAAGACCGTTTGGAGCTCATCCAAACGGTCTCAAGACCATTTGGTGGTCACCCAAGACCGTTTGGAGGTCTAGGGTTGAGTATGGTTAGGTGTTTGAAGGCCTAAAGGTACCAAGTTGATCTGCAATAAATTGCTGAATTGGTGAGCACTTCAATGATCCAAACCCTACTTGGATGGCTTGGTTTTGAGTGATTTGATGGGCAAACGGTCTCAAGACCGTTTGGAGGTCATCCAAACGACCTCAAGACCATTTTGGGTCAGGTCATACCCAATTTGGATAATGGTTCAATAGTTTCAAAGTAACCAATCTTGCATTGATGAGTGTTGTTGGATCTTCGATTCCAAACCCTAATTCAATTGAATCAAACCCTAATTGATGATCAATTGAGGGTCGATTGAGAGTCAAATCAGTTGAAGGTTGACATATTAAACTAAATTGAATTATGAGGGTAGGTCCAATTGATGATTGGTTCCATGAATCCAATGATTGAAGGAATCAACATTGGAAATCCTAATTCAATTGGACACCCCATGTTATTGAAGGTCCGATTGATCAAACCTTTTTGGAAACCTAATGTAATTAGGTGAGATATACCCTTAATGGTACTAATCAATAATTAATAACAAATGCATGAATCCAATACATGATTAGTAAACCCTAGTTGAGGGTGTATCCTTATGAACCCTGGTTGAGGGTGTATCCTTGTGAAACCCTAGTTGAGGGTGTATCCTTATGAACCCTGGTTGAGGGTGTATCCTTGTGAAACCCTAGTTGAGGGTGTATCCTTATAAACCCTGGTTGAGGGTGTATCCTTGTGAAACCCTAGTGGAGGGTGTATCATTGTGAACCCTGGTTGAGGGTGTAACCTTGTGAAACCCTAGTGGAGGGTGTATCATTGTGAACCCTGGTTGAGAGTGTATCCTTGTGAAACCCTAGTGGAGGGTGTATCATTGTGAACCCTGGTTGAGGGTGTATCCTTGTGAAACCCTAGTTGAGGGCGTATCATTGCGATTGTTTATAGGCAACTTTATAATAAAGTTATGCCTTAAACTAAGATAAGTCCATATCATGTGAGATAGCTGGACAATTCTAATGTGTGGCCTATGCATTATATGCTAAGGGTGAGTATTCTGTGATGGAATGTATTAAGAGGGGAAATACCTTAATACAAGATAAAGTTGGTTAACTCAAGAGGGTCTGAATTAATGAGAAATGGGGAACTCTAACCCTAATTTGGGGAAAAGGGAATGATAAGCCATGTTTGATAGTGAACCCTAATTCCTGGTTAAGGAATGATGGTGTTACTATTGTATCACATGATGTGATGAATATCTTGTATGACTGTTATCATGCCTAATAACCATGCAGGTATGATGAGATGATGAATGTAGCCAAGTTTGAGCTGTGACATTTATATAATAAATGTTGATTGGCTTTTTGTGCGTTAATGTTGTTGTTGCTTAATAAAAGTAACAATGTGTACGGATTTTATGAACCACGTGAATAAGTTGTTGCCTAGTGAGAGGTGACAAGATGTGAATGGCCTTATGAACCATGTGAATAAGTTGTTGCCTAGTGAGAGGTGACAATATGTGAATGGTCTTATGAACCATGTGAATAAGTTGTTGCCTAGTGAGAGGTGACAAGATGTGAATGGCCTTGTGAGCCATGTGAATAAGTTGTTGCCTAGTGAGAGGTGACAAGATGTGAATGGCCTTATGAACCATGTGAATAAGTTGTTGCCTAGCGAGAGGTGACAAGATGTGAATGGCCTTGTGAGCCATGTGAATAAGTTGTTGCCTAGTGAGAGGTGACAAGATGTGAATGGCCTTATGAACCATGTGAATAAGTTGTTGCCTAGTGAGAGGTGACAAGATGTAAATGGCCTTGTGAGCCATGTGAATAAGTTGTTGCCTAGTGAGAGGTGACAAGATATGAATGGCCTTGTGAGCCATGTGTGATGCTTGGGTAACAAGTATCATGTTTCTTTGTAGCATTTGTGTTAATAAGTTATGCTAGAGAACTTGGCTGATGTTACATTTCTGTTATATATCTATAGTTCATTGATGATTATTCATATCTGTTGTATTCATTACAAGTAGATGGATGAACTATGAGTCTACCATGGGTAGATGCAATTCTCTTATTGAAAATGGAGATTTTCTTATTCTGTTCTATGAAGAATAATTCTGCCTATTAATGTAAAAGTAACCCCTGCTCAGTTTAATTTCATAATCTGCTATAACAATGTTTCTGGCGGAGAGTTATATCTCTCGCTGGGGCAATTTACAATTGTCTCACCCCCGTGGGAAACATTTTTAGGTATGCATGAAAGGGAGAGCAGAAACCCTAAAACAGGGAAAGAGCAGCAGCAACATCAACATCAACAGTAGGGACAACAATAAGATCTCAGGTGGAGATATTGTCTGTCTAGTCATAGAGATAGTAGTCCTATGTGTCGTCTCTGTACTCTCAGGTCCTCGGAGTTTTTAGTCAGTGTTTTTGATATATCAGTCTGAGGTTTTGGCTTGATTCCTCGAGATTTGTATGCTGCCTGCATATATGTTTATAAGGCAGCTGATGATGTAGTCTCTGGAAAGAGATGGTAAATGATATGTACGTTTGAAACAGAATGTATATGATATACAATGGCAATTGTTGGAAAAGATTTCCTATGTGTGGATCTCTTTGCAAAAAGTTTTATTTTTTAGTGATTTTCGCTAATCCGCTACTTGATGAACGCTTCCACATTAGTTAATCTTGTTTTTGCGAGACGGTCGTCACAATTAAGTGGTATTAGAGCTCTAGGTTCGCTGAGTCTATAGAGACATAGGACTAAGGTTGTAGAGTCTGTTCTAAGTGTCTTCCAGTTTATTTGATAGTATCTTCTGCTCACATAGCAGAAGAAGAACTTGAAAATGACTGGAGAACACAAGGAACACATTTCTAAGGGCAATGTTGTTGCACCAAGAAAAGGTGCAAGGGCTCAGAAAAGAATAGAATGAGTGCCTGAGAATCCCCATTAAGACCTGATCAGGATAGAGAATCCTATGATCATGCTCTTGTGGGGCAGATTAGGGTAACAATAATGCATATAGGGGACTGGATACTTGCTTTACAATCTAGGATATCAGTCCTTAATACAAAAAGTTTGAGCTTTAAAAGAGTTCCTAAATGACTTAGTCATGTTGGAACAAGGGAAAATCATGTGTGTATAATGATATGAATAGCAAGGAATATGATAGCATGTAAGTGCATACTACTTGATCTCAGTATTTGTAAACCCTGGCCACGTATACAACTATTGATGATAAAGTGGGTATGGAAACTCTTAGATTGTTGTCTTTTTGATTGCTCTGATCAAGTAGTCATTCTGAGACAATCTAATGAGTATCATGAAATCATGAATATGGAATCAATAAAGGAAGATGCTTTGTGCAATTCCAATAAAGGAAGATGCTATGTGCAATTCCAATAAAGGAAGATGCTTTGTGCAATTCCAATAAAGGAAGATGCTTTGTGCAATTCCAATAAAGGAAGATGCTTTGTGCAATTCCAATAAAGGAAGATGCTTTGTGCAATTCCAATAAAGGAAAATGCTTTGTGCAATTCCAATAAAGGAATATGTTGTGTGCAATTCCAATAAAGGAAGATGCTTTGTGCAATTCCAATAAAGGAAGATGCTTTGTGCAATTCCAATAAAGGAAGATGCTTTGTGCAATTCCAATAAAGGAAGATGCTTTGTGCAATTCAAATAAAGGAAGATGATGTGTGCAATTCCAATAAAGGAAGATGCTTTGTTCAATTCCAATAAAGGAAGATTCTTTGTGCAATTCCAATAAAGGAAGATGTTGTGTGCAATTCCAATAAAGGAAGAAGATGTGTGCAATTCCAATAAAGGAAGATGCTTTGTGCAATTCCAATAAAGGAAGATGCTTTGTGCAATTCCAATAAAGGAAGATGATGTGTTCAATTCCAATAAAGGAAGATGCTTTGTGCAATTCCAATAAAGGAAGATGCTTTTTGCAATTCCAATAAAGGAAGATGCTTTGTGCAATTCCAATAAAGGAAGATGCTGTGTGCAATTCCAATAAAGGAAGATGCTTTGTGCAATTCCAATAAAGGAAGATGTTTTGTGCAATTCCAATAAAGGAAGATGCTTTGTGCAATTCCAATAAAGGAAGATGCTTTATGCAATTCTAACCCTAAACAAAAAGGGAAAAGTTATGTGACATACCTAACTAATAGGAAGAACTATGTAAACATTCCCAATTACATAGAGTTTGCTAAGTGAATTATATCTGTTAGATATATATGTTTTTCCTTTTGATAAGTATTCTTGAGTGATTATCGAAGTATGTTCTATTATGCTTCTTCCTTTCAATGACATGGACATCATATGTTAGGGGTTTATGCTTTGCATAAACGTAAACAGTGATAAGGAGGAATTAATGAAAGGAACCTTGTGTGGATTACAAAATCCATTATAACTCCATGATACGAAGATATTATGTGGAGACTTGAGGGAATGATAACTGAATAAATCTGTCCCTCCTTTTTCTGAGATTTCGGGGACGAAATCCTTGTTAGGGGTTTATAATTTGTAACATCCCTGACCTGCGTTATGTGTTAACCCTAGATGTTTTGTCTAATAAGGTTGAGTATATGTTTAATCTTATCTTGGGAAAAGTAATTAGGGCCCATGAGAAACTTATGTTTCAATTATGGTCCTGTTTGAACAATGTTGAAGCAATATTTGCTTATTTTGGACTAAAGTGCAAATTACCCAAGTTTTGGGGTTAAATTGCAAATTTAAAATGAAAATATGTTCCTAATGTGTCTAAGAATCATGAAAGTGAAGATGATGTAGAGGTATGGCTTGTGATAGCTTGAATACCAAGAAAGAGTTGATAAAGCAATCCTTGTGCATTAAAACCTAGTTTTGGTGTAATGTGCAATTTACCCAAAACCTAGCGTTCAATATGCAAATTACCACTTCAATAAAGTCCCTAATGTTTCTTGGCATCATGTAGAGCAAAGAAAATGAGAGTTACTTCTCATTTGAATTAAGATGGAGGAGAGAGAATCTTGATATTAAAATAATCAAGATTTAATCCTAATTGAAACCCTAATTCAATTTAGGGCAAAAATGAATAAAAATAATTGAAGGGCTTTCAACCAAACTGTTTTGGGTTGATTTGAATAAGTATGGACGTTCCTTTGCCAAGATAAGGAACGAAAATATCTTAAGTAGGTGAAATTCCACCCACCTTATTATAAAGAAAAGTAATTTCCACTCACATATGGGATATTAATATAATAAGCATTAAGGTGCTTAATTTGCTTTTCTTTAAATTGAGGATAATGAAGGAGAATTAAAGGCAAAGGGATATGCCTCGTATCCATGGAGTTGAGGGGGAAGAGGCGGCCATAATTTTTGGATTAATTGGATTTTTATAAGGCATATTCTCTCTCATCAATTTCTTTATAAAAGTGCCATTTCCAAGCCCAAACCAAGGCCTTTTTCGGATTTTCTTCTTCCCCTTACTTGAAAAACCGACCAAGGAGCTAGGGAGGATAAGGGAGCACGTCCCCAACCTGTGGGTAAGCCCTTGAACTTCGTTCTCCTTGATTTCATGGTGGAATTTGAAAATAAATTATGGATTCCTTCTTATTTCGATCTCCTCTTCAACCCTAGCCAACTTTTTCATCCAAAATCTTGAGGACGAGCCTAGGGGGAGTTGCAAGAGCTTCATACACCATTGTTGCCGTGGTCTTGGAGCTTTGGAGCTCAATTGGAGGCGGGTTTTATAACTTAAACCCTCAAATATGGCTATTGCATCAATCTTCTATGCTTTGTTGATTGATTTCTTCAATTTTATACACTTTTGTTTCTTTGCTGCAAATTCCATCAAGAACAGTTGCTGTTCTTGGGTGCACGAAGGAAGATGATGATGACATCATCATAAGCAAGCACCTCACCAAATATCTTGGGAGAAAACGATCTCAAAAGTTGAGACCAAACGGTTTCACCAAAACCATTTGGTGACCAAACGGGTTGCAAACCGTTTGGTGGAAAACGGGTTCAAACCCGTTTGAAGGAGTTCACCAAGCGTTGACCGTTTGGGAATCTCGTTCCTAATTATGTAGGCTAATGACCCTCCACATTTGAGGGGTTAACTCCAAAGTAATCACAGGTTGAAGGCCAATCAATTAGACAAATTGAATTGAATTAAGTGCTGATTTTCAACCTGAATAACTTGACCTGTTTGGGTAAACGGGTTCAAGACCGTTTGAGATGGTTGACCAAGCATTGACCGTTTGGGATTCCTGTTCCTAATAATGTTGTTTAATGACCCTCCAAGTTTTAGGGGTTAAAGAAAAAGGAATCATAGGGTGAAGGCTAATCAATTAGGAAAACCTAATTGGATTAAGTGCTGATTTTCAACCTGAATAACTTGACCTGCTTGGGCAAACGGGTTCAAGACCGTTTGAGTGAGTTGACCAAGCATTGACCGTTTGGGATTCCTGTTCATAATTATGTTTGTTAATGACTCTACAAATTTTAGGGGTTAACTCCAAAGGAATTGTGAGTGGAAGGCTATTCAATTAGGCAAACCCTAATTGAAAACAGTGCTGAAATTCCAATGAGTTAAGTTGAGATTTTGGGTTGATTAGCCCAAACGGGTTCAAGACCATTTGGGGATCATCCAAACGGGTTCACGATCGTTTGGGGGTCACCCCAAGACCGTTTGGAGGTCTAGGGTCAAGTATAGTCGACCAATTGAAGGTCCAAAGGTACTAATCATATTGCAATGTAGTGCTGATTTGTTGATCAACCCGATAGACCAATCCATGATGATTTTTCACTAGAATCCAAAAATTGGATGGGCCAAACGGTCTCAAGACCGTTTGGAGGTCATCCAAACGGTCTCAATACCGTTTGGTGGTCACCCAAGACCGTTTGGATGTCTAGGGTTGAGTATGGTTAGGTGTTTGAAGGCCTAAAGGTACCAAGTTGATCTGCAATAAATTGCTGAATTGGTGAGCACTTCAATGATCCAAACCCTACTTGGATGGCTTGGTTTTGAGTGATTTGATGGGCAAACGGTCTCAAGACCGTTTGGAGGTCATCCAAACGACCTCAAGACCGTTTTGGGTCAGGTCATACCCAATTTGGATAATGGTTCAATAGTTTCAAAGTAACCAATCTTGCATTGATGAGTGTTGTTGGATCTTCAATTCCAAACCCTAATTCAATTGAATCAAACCCTAATTGATGATAAATTGATGGTCAATTGAGAGTCAAATGAGTTGAAGGTTGAACTATTAAACTCAATTGAATTATGAGGGTAGGTCCAATTGATGATTGGTTCCATGAATCCAATGATTGAAGGAATCAACATTGGAAATCCTAATTCAATTGGACACCCCATGTTATTGAAGGTCCGATTGATCAAACCTTTTTGGAAACCTAATGTAATTAGGTGAGAGATACCGTTAATGGTACTAATCAATAATGAATAACAAATGCATGAATCCAATACATGATTAGTAAACCCTAGTTGAGGGTGTATCCTTATGAACCCTGGTTGAGGGTGTATCCTTGTGAAACCCTAGTTGAGGGTGTATCCTTATGAACCCTGGTTGAGGGTGTATCCTTGTGAAACCCTAGTTGAGGGTGTATCCTTATAAACCCTGGTTGAGGGTGTATCCTTGTGAAACCCTAATGGAGGGTGTATCATTGTGAACCCTGGTTGAGGGTGTAACCTTGTGAAACCCTAGTGGAGGGTGTATCATTGTGAACCCTGGTTGAGAGTGTATCCTTGTGAAACCCTAGTGGATGGTGTATCATTGTGAACCCTGGTTGAGGGTGTATCCTTGTGAAACCCTAGTTGAGGGCGTATCATTGCGATTGTTTATAGGCAACTTTATAATAAAGTTATGCCTTAAACTAAGATAAGTCCATATCATGTGAGATAGCTGAACAATTCTAATGTGTGGCCTATGCATTATATGCTAAGGGTGAGTATTCTGTGATGGAATGTATTAAGAGGGGAAATACCTTAATACAAGATAAAGTTGGTTAACTCAAGAGGGTCTGAATTAATGAGAAATGGGGAACTCTAACCCTAATTTGGGGAAAAGGGAATGATAAGCCCTGTTTGATAGTGAACCCTAATTCCTGGTTAAGGAATGATGGTGTTACTATTGTATCACATGATGTGATGAATATCTTGTATGACTGTTATCATGCCTAATAACCATGCAGGTATGATGAGATGATGAATATAGCCAAGTTTGAGCTGTGACATTTATATAATAAATGTTGATTGGCTTTTTGTGCGTTAATGTTGTTGTTGCTTAATAAAAGTAAAAATGTGTACGGATTTTATGAACCATGTGAATAAGTTGTTTCCTAGTGAGATGTGACAAGATGTGAATGGCCTTATGAACCATGTGAATAAGTTGTTGCCTAGTGAGAGGTGACAATATGTGAATGGTCTTATGAACCATGTGAATAAGTTGTTGCCTAGTGAGAGGTGACAAGATGTGAATGGCCTTATGAGCCATGTGAATAAGTTGTTGCCTAGTGAGAGGTGACAAGATGTGAATGGCCTAATGAACCATGTGAATAAGTTGTTTCCTAGCGAGAGGTGACAAGATGTGAATGGCCTTGTGAGCCATGTGAATAAGTTGTTGCCTAGTGAGAGGTGACAAGATGTGAATGGCCTTATGAACCATGTGAATAAGTTGTTGCCTAGTGAGAGGTGACAAGATGTAAATGGCCTTGTGAGCCATGTGAATAAGTTGTTGCCTAGTGAGAGGTGACAAGATATGAATGGCCTTGTGAGCCATGTGTGATGCTTGGGTAACAAGTATCATGTTTCTTTGTAGCATTTGTGTTAATAAGTTATGCTAGAGAACTTGGCTGATGTTACATTTCTATTATATATCTATAGTTCATTGATGATTATTCATATATGTTGTATTCATTACAAGTAGATGGATGAACTATGAGTCTACCATGGGTAGATGCAATGCTCTTATTGAAAATGGAGATTTTCTTATTCTGTTCTATGAAGAATAATTCTACCTATTAATGTAAAAGTAACCCCTGCTTAGTTTAATTTCATAATCTGCTATAACAATGTTTCTGGCGGAGAGTTATATCTCTCGCTGGGGCAATTTACAATTGTCTCACCCCCGTGGGAAACACTTTTAGGTATGCATGAAAGGCAGAGCAGAAACCCTAGAACAGGGAAAGAGCAGCAGCAACAGCAACAGCAGGGACAACAATAAGATCTCAGGTGGAGATATTGTCTGTCTAGTCATATAGATAGTAGTCCTATGTGTCGTCTCTGTACTCTCAGGTCCTCAGAGTTTTTAGTCAGTGTTTTTGATATATCAGTCTGAGGTTTTGGCTTGATGCCTCGAGATTTGTATGTTGCCTGCATATATGTTTATAAGGCAGCTGATGATGTAGTCTCTGGAAAGAGATGGTACATGATATGTACGTTTGAAACAGAATGTATATGATATACAATGGCAATTGTTGGAAAAGATTTCCTATGTGTGGATCTCTTTGCAAAAAGTTTTAATTTTTAGTGATTTTCGCTAATCCGCTGCTTGATGAACGCTTCTGCATTAGTTAATCTTGTTTTCACGAGACGGTCGTCACAATTAAGTGGTATTAGAGCTCTAGGTTCGCTGTGTCTACAGAGACATAGGACTAAGGTTGTAGAGTCTGTTCTAAGTGTCTTCCAGTTTATTTGATAGTATCTTCTGCTCACATAGGAGAAGAAGAACTTGAAAATGACTGGAGAACACAAGGAACACATTTCTAAGGGCAATGTTGTTGCACCAAGAAAAGGTGCAAGGGCTCAGAAAAGAATAGAATGAGTGCCTGAGAATCCCCATTAAGACCTGATCAGGATAGAGAATCCTATGATCATGCTCTTGTGGGGCATATTAGGGCAACAATAATGCATATAGGGGACTGGATACTAGCTTTACAATCTAGGTTATCAGTCCTTAATACATAAAGTTTGAGCTTTAAAAGAGTTCCTAAATGACTTAGTCATGTTGGAACAAGGGAAAATCATGTGTGTATAATGATATGAATAACAAGGAATATGATAGCATGTAAGTGCATACTACTTGATCTCAGTATTTGTAAACCCTGGCCACGTATACAACTATTGATGATAAAGTGGGTATGGAAACTCTTAGATTGTTGTCTTTTTGATTGCTCTGATCAAGTAGTCATTCTGAGACAATCTAATGAGTATCATGAAATCATGAATATGGAATCAATAAAGGAAGATGCTTTGTGCAATTCCAATAAAGGAAGATGCTATGTGCAATTCCAATAAAGGAAGATGCTTTGTGCAATTCCAATAAAGGAAGATGCTTTGTGCAATTCCAATAAAGGAAGATGCTTTGTGCAATTCCAATAAAGGAAGATGCTTTGTGCAATTCCAATAAAGGAAGATGCTTTGTGCAATTCCAATAAAGGAAAATGCTTTGTGCAATTCCAATAAAGGAAGATGTTGTGTGCAATTCCAATAAGGAAAGATGCTTTGTGCAATTCCAATAAAGGAAGATGCTTTGTGCAATTCCAATAAAGGAAGATGCTTTGTGCAATTCCAATAAAGGAAGATGCTGTGTGCAATTCCAATAAAGGAAGATGCTTTGTGCAATTCCAATAAAGGAAGATGCTTTGTGCAATTCCAATAAAGGAAGATGTTGTGTGCAATTCCAATAAAGGAAGAAGCTGTGTGCAATTCCAATAAAGGAAGATGCTTTGTGCAATTCCAATAAAGGAAGATGCTTTGTGCAATTCCAATAAAGGAAGATGCTATGTGCAATTCCAATAAAGGAAGATGCTTTGTGCAATTCCAATAAAGGAAGATGCTTTTTGCAATTCCAATAAAGGAAGATGCTTTGTGCAATTCCAATAAAGGAAGATGCTGTGTGCCATTCCAATAAAGGAAGATGCTTTGTGAAATTCCAATAAAGGAAGATGCTTTGTGCAATTCCAATAAAGGAAGATGCTTTGTGCAATTCCAATAAAGGAAGATGCTTTATGTAATTCCAACCCTAAACAAAAAGGGAAAAGTTATGTGACATACCTAACTAATAGGAAGAACTATGTGAACATTCCCAATTACATAGAGTTTGCTAAGTGAATTATCTCTGTTAGATATATATGCTTTTCCTTTTGATAAGTATTCTTGAGTGATTATCGTAGTATGTTCTATTATGCTTCTTCCTTTCAATGACATGGACATCATATGTTAGGGGTTTATGCTTTGCATAAACGTAAACAGTGATAAAGAGGAATTAATGAAAGGAACCTTGTGTGGATTAAAAAATCCATTATAACTCCATGATACGAAGATATTATGTGGAGACTTGAGGGAATGATAACTGAATAAATCTGTCCCTCCTTTTTCTGAGATTTCGGGGACAAAATCCTTGTTAGGGGTTTATAATTTGTAACATCCCTGACCTGGGTTATGTGTTAACCCTAGATGTTTTGTCTAATAAGGTTGAGTAGATGTTTAATCTTATCTTGGGAAAAGTAATTAGGGCCCATGAGAAACTTATGTTTCAATTATGGTCCTGTTTGAACAATGTTGAAGCAATGTTTGCTTATTTTGGACTAAAGTGCAAATTACCCAAGTTGAGGGGTTAAATTGCAAATTATAAATGACAATATGTTCCTAATGTGTCTAAGAATCATGAGAGTGAAGATGATGCAGAGGTATGGCTTGTGATAGCCTGAATACCAAGAAAGAGTTGATAAAGCAATCCTTGTGCATTAAAACCTAGTTTTGGTGTAATGTGCAATTTACCCAAAACCTTGCGTTCAATATGCAAATTACCACTTCAATAAAGTCCCTAATGTTTCTTGGCATCATGTAGAGCAAAGAAAATGAGAGTTACTTCTCATTTGAATTAAGATGGAGGAGAGAGAATCTTGATATTAAAATAATCAAGATTTAATCCTAATTGAAACCCTAATTCAATTTAGGGCAAAAATGAATAAAAACAATTGAAGGGCTTTCAACCAAACTGTTTTGGGTTGATTTTGAACAAGGATGGACGTTCCTTTGCCAAGATAAGGAACGAAAATATCTTAAGTAGGTGAAATTCCACCCACCTTATTATAAAGAAAAGTAATTTCCACTCACATATGGGATATTAATATAATAAGCATTAAGGTGCTGAATTTGCTTTTCTTTAAATTGAGGATAATGAAGGAGAATTAAAGGCAAAGGGATATGCCTCGTATCCATGGAGTTGAGGGGGAAGAGGCGGCCATAATTTTTGTATTAATTGGATTTTTATAAGGCATATTCTCTCTCATCAATTTCTTTATAAAAGTGCCATTTCCAAGCCCAAACCAAGGCCTTTTTCGGATTTGCTTCTTCCCCTTGCTTGCAAAACCGACCAAGGAGCTAGGGAGGAGTAGGGAGCACGTCCCCAACCTGTGGGTAAGCCCTTGAACTTCGTTCTCCTTGATTTCATGGTGGAAATTGAAAATAAATTATGGATTCCTTCTTATTTCGATCTCCTCTTCAACCCTAGCCAACTTTTTCATCCAAAAGCTTGAGGACGAGCCTAAGGGGAGTTGCAAGAGCTTCATACACCATTGTTGCCGTGGTGTTGGAGCTTTGGAGCTCAATTGGAGGCGGGTTTTATAACTTAAACCCTCAAACATTGCTATTGCATCAATCTTCTATGCTTTGTTGATTGATTTCTTCAATTTTATACACTTTTGTTTCTTTGCTGCAAATTCCATCAAGAACAGTTGCTGTTCTTGGGTGCACGAAGGAAGATGATGATGACATCATCATAAGCAAGCACCTCACCAAATATCTTGGGAGCAAACGATCTCAAAAGTTGAGACCAAACGGGTTGCAAACCGTTTGGTGGAAAACGGGTTCAAACCCGTTTGAAGGAGTTGACCAAGCATTGACCGTTTGGGAATCTCGTTCCTAATTATGTAGGATAATGACCCTCCAAATTTGAGGGGTTAACTCCAAAGGAATCATAGGTTGAAGGCCAATCAATTAGACAAATCGAATTGAATTAAGTGCTGATTTTCAACCTGAATAACTTGACCTATTTGGGCAAACGGGTTCAAGACCATATGATTTTGTTGACCAAGCATTGACCGTTTGGTATTCCTGTTCCTAATAATGTTGTTTAATGACCCTCCAAATTTTAGGGGTTAAAGAAAAAGGAATCATAGATTGAAGGCTAATCAATTAGGAAAACCTAATTGGATTAAGTGCTGATTTTCAACCTGAATAACTTGACCTGCTTGGGAAAACGGGTTCAAGACCGTTTGAGTGAGTTGACCAAGAATTGACCGTTTGGGATTCCTGTTCATAATTATGTTTTTTAATGACTCTCCAAATTTGAGGGGTTAACTACAAAGGAATTGTGAATTGAAGGCTATTCAATTAGGCAAACCCTAATTGAAAACAGTGCTGAAATTCCAATGAGTTAAGTTGAGATTTTGGGTTGATTAGCCCAAACGGGTTCAAGACCGTTTGGGGATCATACAAACGGGTTCACGATCGTTTGGGGGTCACCCCAAGACCGTTTGGAGGTCTGGGGTCATGTATAGTTGACCAATTGAAGGTCCAAAGGTACTAATCATATTGCAATGTAGTGCTGATTTGTTGATCAACCCGATAGACCAATCCATGATGATTTTTCACTAGAATCCAAAGGTTGGATGAGCCAAACGGTCTCAAGACCTTTTGGAGCTCATCCAAACGGTCTCAAGACCGTTTGGTGGTCACCCAAGACCGTTTGGATGTCTAGGGTTGAGTATGGTTAGGTGTTTGAAGGCCTAAAGGTACCAAGTTGATCTGCAATAAATTGCTGAATTGGTGAGCACTTCAATGATCCAAACCCTACTTGGATGGCTTGGTTTTGAGTGATTTGATGGGCAAACGGTCTCAAGACCGTTTGGAGGCCATCCAAACGACCTCAAGACCGTTTTGGGTCAGGTCATACCCAATTTGGATAATGGTTCAATAGTTTCAAAGTAACCAATCTTGCATTGATGAGTGTTGTTGGATCTTCGATTCCAAACCCTAATTCAATTGAATCAAACCCTAATTGATGATCAATTGAGGGTCAATTGAGAGTCAAATCAGTTGAAGGTTGACCTATTAAACTCAATTGAAGTATGAGGGTAGGTCCAATTGATGATTGGTTCCATGAATCCAATGATTGAAGGAATCAACATTGGAAATCCTAATTCAATTGGACACCCCATGTTATTGAAGGTCCGATTGATCAAACCTTTTTGGAAACCTAATGTAATTAGGTGAGAGATACCCTTAATGGTACTAATCAATAATTAATAACAAATGCATGAATCCAATACATGATTAGTAAACCCTAGTTGAGGGTGTATCCTTATGAACCCTGGTTGAGGGTGTATCCTTGTGAAACCCTAGTTGAGGGTGTATCCTTATGAACCCTGGTTGAGGGTGTATCCTTGTGAAACCCTAGTTGAGGGTGTATCCTTATAAACCCTGGTTGAGGGTGTATCCTTGTGAAACCCTAGTGGAGGGTGTATCATTGTGAACCCTGGTTGAGGGTGTAACCTTGTGAAACCCTAGTGGAGGGTGTATCATTGTGAACCCTGGTTGAGAGTGTATCCTTGTGAAACCCTAGTGGAGGGTGTATCATTGTGAACCCTGGTTGAGGGTGTATCCTTGTGAAACCCTAGTTGAGGGCATATCATTGCGATTGTTTATAGGCAACTTTATAATAAAGTTATGCCTTAAACTAAGATAAGTCCATATCATGTGAGATAGCTGGACAATTCTAATGTGTGGCCTATGCATTATATGCTAAGGGTGAGTATTCTGTGATGGAATGTATTAATAGGGGAAATACCTTAATACAAGATAAAGTTGGTTAACTCAAGAGGGTCTGAATTAATGAGAAATGGGGAACTCTAACCCTAATTTGGGGAAAAGGGAATGATAAGCCCTATTTGATAGTGAACCCTAATTCCTGGTTAAGGAATGATGGTGTTACTATTGTATCACATGATGTGATGAATATCTTGTATGACTGTTATCATGCCTAATAACCATGCAGGTATGATGAGATGATGAATATAGCCAAGTTTGAGCTGTGACATTTATATAATAAATGTTGATTGGCTTTTTGTGCGTTAATGTTGTTGTTGCTTAATAAAAGTAACAATGTGTACGGATTTTATGAACCATGTGAATAAGTTGTTGCCTAGTGAGAGGTGACAAGATGTGAATGGCCTTATGAACCATGTGAATAAGTTGTTGCCTAGTGAGAGGTGACAATATGTGAATGGTCTTATGAACCATGTGAATAAGTTGTTGCCTAGTGAGAGGTGACAAGATGTGAATGGCCTTGTGAGCCATGTGAATAAGTTGTTGCCTAGTGAGAGGTGACAAGATGTGAATGGCCTTATGAACCATGTGAATAAGTTGTTGCCTAGCGAGAGGTGACAAGATGTGAATGGCCTTGTGAGCCATGTGAATAAGTTGTTTCCTAGTGAGAGGTGACAAGATGTGAATGGCCTTATGAACCATGTGAATAAGTTGTTGCCTAGTGAGAGGTGACAAAATGTAAATGGCCTTGTGAGCCATGTGAATAAGTTGTTGCCTAGTGAGAGGTGACAAGATATGAATGGCCTTGTGAGCCATGTGTGATGCTTGGGTAACAAGTATCATGTTTCTTTGTAGCATTTGTGTTAATAAGTTATGCTAGAGAACTTGGCTGATGTTACATTTTTGTTATATATCTATAGTTCATTGATGATTATTCATATCTTTTGTATTCATTACAAGTAGATGGATGAACTATGAGTCTACCATGGGTAGATGCAATGCTCTTATTGAAAATGGAGATTTTCTTATTCTGTTCTATGAAGAATAATTCTACCTATTAATGTAAAAGTAACCCCTGCTCAGTTTAATTTCATAATCTGCTATAACAATGTTTCTGGAGGAGAGTCATATCTCTCGCTGGGGCAATTTACAATTGTCTCACCCCCGTGGGAAACATTTTTAGGTATGCATGAAAGGCAGAGAAGAAACCCTAGAACAGGGAAAGAGCAGCAGCAACAGCAACAGCAGGGACAACAATAAGATCTCAGGTGGAGATATTGTCTGTCTAGTCATATAGATAGTAGTCCTATGTGTCGTCTCTGTACTCTCAGGTCCTCAGAGTTTTTAGTCAGTGTTTTTGATATATCAGTCTGAGGTTTTGGCTTGATGCCTCGAGATTTGTATTCTGCCTGCATATATGTTTATAAGGCAGCTGATGATGTAGTCTCTGGAAAGAGATGGTGCAGGATATGTACGTTTGAAACAGAATGTATATGATATACAATGGCAATTGTTGGAAAAGATTTCCTATGTGTGGATCTCTTTGCAAAAAGTTTTATTTTTTAGTGATTTTCGCTAATCCGCTGCTTGATGAACGCTTCCGCATTAGTTAATCTTGTTTTCGCGAGACGGTCGTCACAGTGGGTAATTAACACAAGTAAGTTTCTACTTCAAATACATCTTAGTCACCTCCGATTTGCTGAAACATGTCAAGTATCTGTAGAGTAAGTCCATATTGAGATATTTAAGATGGAACAAAAAAAACAATCATAGGAAAGTAAGAGAATGTAAATATGAAGTGAATGATGAAGATGAGGACCACGAGAAGGAATAATTATAAGAAGAAGAACATACCTTCCCACAACTTCATACCAAGTAAGGTGATACATAGACAAGAGATACTCACCCCTAACTGATATCGGTGACTCGCATGCTTATGGTTAGGGGGTCACTAAACAACATTCTCAATGAGATCAAGGTTACCCAAGCCCACATGTTGAGTCAACATCAATCCATAATAAAGCGATAAGATGACAAGTATCTAGAGTAGAAACGAACATTTAACAACCTATACTTTTGGAGTTCTACATCTTCTTGGACATAAATGTAAACATGGTGAGATGGTGTTCAATACATAAAAGAGGTTGAAATGATGATTATTATAGAGATTGTCACACTAAAGGATGATCACAAATCACATATCTAAATTAGTGGTGAGATATCAAATAGTTGAACAATGTGACCAAATATCTATTTATAAGTGAGAAAGTATCTTGGTATTTTCATTCAAAATTAGGTCAACAAACTATGTATTGAGGTTTGTGGTGAAGATTTAAATTATTTAATGAGATTTTATTAGAGGTATTATGAACAAAATATATCTATTAGGTGAAACTAGAAAAATAAGTCCATCAAATCGTGATATAATTCATGCTCTACAAACTTCCATCCCATCTAAACTAAATGTGACGTACCTGGATTTTCACCTTCTCAAAATCCCATGGAGATGAGAAGACAAAATCCAAAAACGTTAGCAATTATATCAGAGAGCAATGCGGAAGCATAATACGCATACATGAACATTCAATATAACAAACACCATAACATTCCTCAACTTTCAACATGTATATTAGAAAATGAATTATTACAAAATGATTTACAGTTACATATTGAATGAAAATTCTACAATCTATGAACATGTATGCTATCTAGGATCTTAGACAATAGGTACAACCTGTACAACTTGCTCACATCCTAATCCTTTATCCCATTCTAGCTATGGACCTAGAAAATATGAGAAACAAAAACATCAACAAAAGTTGGTATGTGGAATTAAAGAGCTATATTATGCTGGCATATTGAAAATACTTGAAAAAGAAGAAAGAGAGAAAGAAACATTATTTAATGGCAAAAAATCAGGTAAACCCAAGTTATTAATCATATTTCAATGGAAATGTATTACTATGGTGGACTTAGCACAAACATATATTATTGGGCCCTATCCCCAAGTACCTTGTACCATTAGGGATCTCCCTGCGTACCTTGTACCATTAGGGAGGTGCTAGTCAACATTAATACTTTCCCTCTCTAATAGGGAGATTAATTAACCATCAGTAACTACATTCCATTTTCTTTTCTTAGTGATCTTAGTGTTCAAGGCGGAAATAACAATACATATAGATGTACATCCAATACGATATTCAAATACATGCAAGCAATTACTCATAATTATCATCCAGTAAAAACTAGTCATATACTTATATCCACGTACCTGAGTTTAGAGGTTCTTATCACATCCATGATCATCTAGATAAACTGGTCAACACCTTATTTAATGAAATTAATCATCATTAATATAGGTACACCATATTCTTGGTATGTTAGGTCCAAAACAGGGTTTAGGCCAAACCTTGGTTCAAACTGATCTAAACTTGTGTTTGATATTTTTCTACTGACTAGGGTGCCATTTTAGAGGTCTGGTCCAATTTTTGTAATTTTCTAATGACTGATCTATTTTCTAGAATTAATATGAGGTTAAAAACATATAATTCCATTCTAATATCAGAAGACATGATATTTGGATATTTCATTAATATCAAAGGTTGTATTTAGTATCCAAACAATATTAGTGTTCAAGAGTAATATTTCTAGGTTTTATGGCCACTATATGCTAATTATACTATTTAAATAATCTTAAAAGAAGCATCATCTTATAAATGGAAAATCACAATAATATTGTTTCAAAGGTCAGATCTAAGGGTCATATAATAAAGTAGGCATTTTTCTGAGAATTTCAGTATATTATTTGTATTTTTCTGATCATTGAGCTAATTGCTATGAATTATTCATTAACTGAGCATTTCTGGGTATATTTACCTTTTTCAGCCTATCTGGGACTGCCACATGTCCACTAAGAGGCGTAGCTCCTTCTTCCCTGGTCTGCACTGATCCAGGTTCTGCTGGGTTTTCCTTGGTTCAGCTAGGCTGGTCTGGTTCAAGGGATTTGGCTGGTTCAGGGTTTCTCCCCTAGCCCTTCTCCTTTCTTATGATCCACGCGAAGTGACACCCTTTGCTCGTTCTCTATAAGATGGGTATGTGCCATCCTGTCTCACCTCCGTACTGTGTTACCTCGGTGAGAAGAAAACCCACGCTTCTGTGCTATTTCTCCCCATAGCCCCTCTCAGTGTTTTGGGACTCTGGACTCAGCCGCGGAGCTCCTCCATTTCCGCAGGTCTCTCTCTCACACAACGCCACCGTAGGGATCCTCCGTTCTGCTCGTTGTTGGGCCGGGCGGTCTAAACTCTCTCTCTCCCTTTCTCGCGTTCCATGAGACCTTGTTCTTCAGGGTGCAAGCCGCTGGTCTTGGGGCTTGATTCCAACGCCACTGGTGGCTGGATCTCCGACAAGGAATCATGGAAGCTCCTCCTCGCTCCATGGTTTCTCCTCTACTTCTCTCAAGCTCCGTGACCGGGAGCTGTTTGTAATGGCTACCGCCGTTGCAAGGAACCAAGAAGGGGGAAAGGGGGTTTATCTTCCCTTTTTTAGATTTAGAGTGGTAGGCCTATGCCTGCTCTCTGTGACCAAAGGTAACTTGGAACTCACGGGGTGAAGGGCCGACACCGGACAACTGGTGAGGATGGATGAACAATCAGACTAAGCTCGCCTCTCCGATGATTTTGTTTCCATCTTCTCTAAACCCTTTGATGCCGATTGGAGACAGCAGACGACTCCCTCCATATCTAGGGTTCGCTGCTGTTGGAAGCAATGGGGAAAAGGAGGAGGAGGTCCAGGCTAATGTCTCTCTCACCTCCCCTTCATATCTCGCAAGCTGGGGTTTGTTTTGCGAGTCACATATCTGGTAATCATCCCAGCTTCATCAGATCTAGGAGACACCTCAATGGCGTGTTGTTCCTCCATTTTCAGATGGTGAGGACGACCAGGTAGCATTGGACCCAACAACAAGGTGCCACGCAGCCCGCCAAGGAAATTGGGTGTGTGATAGGGTAATTGGATCAAACTATGCCCTTATAACTATATGCTACAATGATCATTCAAATGAAATTTCACAACTTCACACTCTTGTATCTTCTGGCACAAAAATCCAATTCATCTAAAATTTGAACCATGGTTTCAACATCACCTAAACCCTCTTATTAACAAGTTTAAAAACTAGAAATATACCATGTGGTTATCTAATTTAATTCCTCAAATAACCTCATAAATAAGTGTATAGATCTTAAAGAAAGTTCACTTAATCCTCAAATCTTGATCAATAAACCTCAAAATACTTTGTACGATCCTCATAACTGTAGGGTGCATCAATTGACCCCTCAAGCTCATTGCGACTACTCAATGGACCTCTTGGTCTTGTAAGTACATAAATCATTTAACCAAACCCATTCATCATGTTTGAACATGATTACTGTTCTAATAATCAATTCAGTATCTGGTTACTTCTTTTATTTTTAGTGAAAAGAAACAATAATTGAAAATCAATTCCCCTATTTGGTATCCATCCTCCAAATGGTACATATGATCTTAAAATTCTATATTAGTTATCAAAACCCTAAAACCTGGGTTATCACATTCACCCTACCTTAAATGGAATTTCATCCTCGAAATTCAACTAATCTCATATTTAAGGTGAAAACAAGGAGTTCAACCTCATATAGGCTGCCATTTCTAGGTGATAGGGCAATGTTGATTTGGATATACCCTAAGTTGTCATTTGAGGATGTAAAATCATCTTGGGTGTACCACCCCACCTTATACATAGTGGAAGCATCACTTAATGTCTTAGCCATAACATGACATTATGATATCTTAGGATTACATCACCCCTAAGGGTACACGTTTTGTTCATACTTTTAAAGTTTAAGAGGAATTCATTTATATGCCATGGTATTCAGATCATTCAAATCTAACATCATTAACCTCTTTAAATGATTTCAGCCTTAGAGGAGATTTATCTTCATCCTTGATAATAGGATTTTCTACTTAAGAAGGGCCTACGTAACATGCTTGACCATTAGGGTTTCACCCTATGGTGTGATATTCATACTAAACTTAGAAGAATACATTGAGAAGGATCAAAGCTACAAACTATATTTCTGATCATATATCCTATGATCCAAAAATATCTTTATATCAAGTTCATGAGTTCAAATTTTTATGTCTTGCATGTATTATGTGAAGGGAAAGAGAGAATATACTAAGTTTATCCCATGATATCAACATCATATCTTTCACGTTTCATATGAAGGGGAAGAGAATATTTTAAAGTCAAACTTATCATGATTTCAATCTTGGGTGCTACATGTATGATATAGGAAGGAAATATAGAACAGGTCAAGCTTATACAAGTGACTCCTCATATATAAATCATCTATATAGCTCAAGTGAGGTTTCTATCATCATATATTAAGAAAGAGAAGAAGAAGGGAGAACATGTATTTTGAGTATATTTTACACAAAGCATCATACTCTCATAACTAGAGTTCATATATTACCTCACTTGCAACTAATGATGAGATTCACAAATATGTCACCCAGCTAGGACCTAACTCATCTAAAGGATTGACTTTATCATATGGGTCATCTATCCATCCTTTTCTTTTACCCAATTCTCACATATATATTTGAATCATGCATAGGACTCAACTCAACACTCAAGAGTAATCTAGTGTAGGAATTTTTTTTATAACACATATCTCATATATTGGAGGCTAGGTTCTATGACCTTCTCCCTGTGGGTCTTACTCTCTCTAGAGTTCACCACTTATCTCATCCTACCACTAGACATCCTCCTTGTATAAGAGCTTGAGGCTCATGCACACTCATCTCTATCTTAACTTAGCTTATCTTAAGTAGGAAAAGGGAATGTACTTTCATCATCACAACTTCGCATAGATCCTCTAAGAGTGGATTCAACTCATATACAACTCAAATCTTAATAAGAAAACTTATACCATCATGGATTAAAGTTAGATAAGATTCTATATGCTTATTTCCTTCATCTTTCTTTTGTCTATTGATGTATCCGATAACCTTTTGAGGCTCTAGACGTCTAATCTAGATCTATTCTCTCTTCTAGACTGGTGTCACTCCCTTTCACTTAGATTTCATAAACACTCACTACTCTCCTGTGTGAGGGACACATTTTTATATTTACATATATCTAATAAAATATTATATAGTTTTTCTCCGAGAAAGAAGAAGTTAGAGAAAACTGTCGATGTGCGAGCCGATTGGGAAACAAAACCAAACCACCAAACTTGAGTGTCCAACACACAGTAGATAGTCTGGTGCCATGTAACCTAGTGAAATGGTGAGAACATGGTGTAGACTAGTGTAGCTACCCAATACATATGAGCTCTATATGGAAAGGGTTTCACACACTTATCTAAAACTAGTTCTCGAACATCTAGGTTCTAACTTAGAGGCTAAGTCAAACCTTATTCCTACATAACAACTTACTAAGTTTCTAGGGTTTAAGGTGAAAGGTGAAATTTAATTTTATATTTTATGGTGAGCAATTGTCAGGTGTAGCTATTGTTCATGCTCTGATACCAACTGTGACATCCCCATATTTTCACCTTCTCAAAATCCCATGGAGATGAGAAGACAAAATCCGAAAACGTTAGCAATTATATCAGAGAGCAATGCGGAAGAATAATACGCATACATGAACATTCAATATAACAAACACCATAACATTCCTCAGCTTTCAACATGTATATTAGAAAATGAATTATTACAAAATGATTTACAGTTACATATTGAATGAAAATTCTACAATCTATGAACATGTATGGTATCTAGGATCTTAGACAATAGGTACAACCTGTACAACTTGCTCACATCCTAATCCTTTATCCCATTCTAGCTCTGGACCTAGAAAATATGAGAAATAAAAACATCAACAAAAGTTGGCACGTGGAATTAAAGAGCTATAATATGCTGACATATTGAAAATACTTGAAAAAGAAGAAAGAGAGAAAGAAACATTATTTAATGGTAGAAAATTAGTTAAACCCAAGTTATTAATCATATTTCGATGGATATGTATTACTATGGTGGACTTAGCACAAACATATATTATTGGGCCCTATCCCCGCGTACCTTGTACCATTAGGGATCTCCCTGCGTACCTTGTACCATTAGGGAGGTGCTAGTCAACATTAATACTTTCCCTCTCTAATAGGGAGATTAATGAACCATCAGTAACTACATTCCATTTTCTTTTCTTAGTGATCTTAGTGTTCAAGGTGGAAACAACAATACATATAGATGTACATCCAACAAGATATTCAAATACATGCAAGCAATTACTCATAATTATCATCCAACAAAAACTAGTCATATACTTATATCCATGTACTTGAGTTTAGAGGTTCTTATCACATCCATGATCATCTAGATAAATTGGTCAGCACCTAATTTAAAGAAATTAATCATCATTAATATAGGTACACCATATTCTTGATATGTTAGGTCCAAAATAGGGTTTAGGCCAAACCTTGATTCAAACTGATCTAAACTTGTATTTGATATTTTTCTATTGACTAGGGTGCCATTTTAGAGGTCTGGTCCAATTTTTGTAATTTTCTAATGACTGATCTATTTTCTAGAATTAATATGAGGTTAAAACATCTAATTCCATTCTAATATCAGAAGACATGATATTTGGACATTTCATTAATATCAAAGGTTGTATTTAGTATCCAAACGATATTAGTGTTCAAGAGTAATATTTCCAGGTTTTATGGCCACTATATGCTAATTATACTATTTAAATAATCTTAGAAGAAGCATCATCTTATAAATGGAAAATCACAATAATATTGCTTCAAAGGTCTGATCTAAGGGTCATATAATAAAGTTGGCATTTTTCTAAGAATTTCAGTCTGAGCTAATTCCTATGAATTATTCATTAACTGAGCATTTCTGGTTATATTTACCTTTTTCAGCCTATCTGGGACTGCCACATGTCCACTAAGAGGCGTAGCTCCTTCTTCCCTAGTCTGCACTGATCCTGTAACATCCCTGACCTGGGTTATGAGTTGACCCTAGGTGTTTTGCCTAATTATGTAATTAAGATACTGGTGATTATCTTTCTGCATGTAATTAAGTTCCTCAGAAACATATATTTCAATTTTTCTCCTTTATATATAAAGTTGTAGCATTGTTTTGTAATACAGGGACCTATGTGCAATTTACCCAGTTAGAAGGGTTAATTTGCAATTTGCACATGTTGAGATGTTCCCCTGATGTTGAGACATCATAAGAATGATTATGGTAAAGTTTGATGGATTTCCCAAGCTTGAGCACCAAGGTGCAGCTGTGGAAGCAATCCCTGTGCTTGAAACCCTAAATTGGAGTAAAGTGCAATTTACCCAATTTGAAGGGTGCAACTTGTAAAATACACCATCTAAAATATCTTGTAAGACTCTTGTCATCATTTAGAGAAGAAATGATGAATAAGTCACTTCAATTGAACAATCATATAATGAAAAACACCTTTGTGACTGAATAATCAAGGTGTAAGTACTATAGCCCTTTTATGTGTGTGCTTTAGTAATAAGTTGATCTTCTTGCCTTAATTTCTTGACCTTAGAAGAAGGTTGTCTTTAGAAATAAGAGGTAGGGGCGAGCAAAGAAGAAAGGGAGGACTTAGATGAGAAAATGAGGAAAACCTATGTACTTATGTTGAAATTCCACCCAAGTATATAAGCCCTTTTCCTCACTTAGCAAAGGAAAGTTTCTTTCATTTCCTTCACTGTTCCCCCTTGCTCAACCGACTAAGGAGAGCTTTGGAGCTCAGGAAGACGACCAGGGGAGTGCAAGGTAGGTTTGGATCCTTCCTTTTACTTAAATTCTTGGATGAAACTCGAATTCAAGGTCAAATTCATGGCTAGCTCACTTAGCTCTATCTTTCTAGCCATCTCTTCTCAACTTTCCTCAGAGGATTCACCTTGGCCGACCTGTGGAACTTCTAGGACGCCATTAAAGGCTTGGAACTCGAAAGCTTGGAGCTCAAGGAGCAAGCTTTAGGCGGGTTTTATAACTCTAAACCTATGCTTTGTTATATACATCTTTTCTATGCTTTTAGTTGCTAGTTCTTCTTCTTCCCTATCTCCCTTGCTTCCTTGCAAGCAAATCCGTGAGGAACTGTTGCTGTTCTTGAGGAAGAAGATGAGGGCGTTATTTCCTATTCTTATCCACAGTTTTCCACTTTGCCATACGACCTCAACCAAGTGCCCATACGGTTTGCAAAACCGTTTGATGGGCAAACGGTTTCAAGGTCGTATGAAGGCATACGGTCTCAAGACCGTATGGATGCGTTGACCAAGCATGGAACGTATGATAATACTGTTTATAATTATGTAGGTTAGTCACCCACAAAATTTTAGAGGTTAACTTCAAAGGAATCGTGAGATATAGGCAAAACAATTAGCAAATTCAATTGAATTTAGTTCTGATTTTCAATCTGCTTAATTTGCCCTTTTTGGGCAAACGGTCTCAAGACCATATAAGATGGTTGGCTAAGCGTTGACCGTATGAGATTACTGTTCATAATGATGTTAATTAATGACTCACCAAATTTGATGGACTAATTCCAAACGAGTTAAGAGTTGAAGGTTGATTACTAGGGCAAACCCTAATTGAAATCAGTGCTGAAATCTCAATGAGTTACTTAGTGTTTTTGGGTTGATTAGCCCAAACGGTCTCAAGACCGTTTGGGGAATCATCCAAACGGTCTCAAGACCGTTTTGGGATCAACCAAGACCGTATGAAGGTCTGGGGTCAAGTATAGTTGACCAATTGAAGGTACAAAGGTACCAAATCACATTTCAATCAAGTATTGATGTAATGATCAACTCAATAAGTCAAACCTTGATGAATTTTCACTAGAGTCCAAAGGATGGATGGGCAAACGGTCTCAAGACCGTTTGGAACTCATCCAAACGGTCTCAAGACCGTTTGGTGACAACCCAAGACCTTTTGGAGGTCTAGGGTTAAGGTAATTTGATCAATTGAGGGCCCAATTACAATGGGTTATTGAAATAATCAAATTGCTGTTTTGTGACTTAATTAAGGTTCAACCCCTATCAAATCAACTTAGATTTTGATGAATTCTTGGGCAAACGGTCTCAAGACCGTTTGGAGGATATCCAAATGATCCCAAGACCGTTTGGGCCAAGTTTTAGCCCAATTGGAGGTCAATTGATGGGTTCAACTTCGATTTGATTCACATTGTTGAGTGTTGATGGATTGAACGTTTATAGACCTTAATTGAATCAACTCCAACCCTAATTGGATATCAATTGAGAGTCAATTGAGTAACCAACTGGTTAAGACTAACCCTAATTGTCTCAATTGATAAGTGGTTAGCAAGCTTGAGACCAATTGAAGGCTTCAACATAGGAAACCCTAATTGAATCTACCCTTTGAACCACCTTGGAGGTCCATACGATCTTGAGCTTTTGAGGGCATTCGACCTCAAGACCGTATGAGGTCATTCGACCTCAAGACCGTATGAGGTCATTTGACCTCAAGACCGTATGAGGGCTTTCGACCTCAAGACCGTATGAGGGCTTTCGACCTCAAGACCGAATGAGATCATTCGACCTCAAGACCGAATGAGTCCATTCGATCTCAAGACCGAATGAGACCATTTGACCTCAAGACCGAATGAGACCATTCGACCTCAAGACCGAATGAGGGTAAACGGTCTTGAGTGTTATACGGTCTTGAAGTCAACCAAACCTTAAATGGTCTACAAAGCTTAAACTGTCTACAACCTTATACGATCTCAGGATCGTTTGAAGGTTGAAGGTGTGAAACCTATTGGAGACTTTTGAAGTTAAGTCTGCCTAATGCCTTGAAGGCTTAAATGGTTTAATAGTTGTTCAACCTAAACCCTAATGTTACCAAAAGACATTAAGGGTCAAGTGGTTAGTAAATTAAACCATGATGATGATCAATGTGTAATTTACCATAATACCCTTGAAAGGTTCAATTGAGTGAAACCTTGTTTTAATCAAACCCTAATCACTCAATAGTGGTGATTTGGTCTATGTTAATCAAAGTGGACTTAAACCAACCTGATCTAGATTGGTGTTATCACCATCTACAAGTATGGGGAGAGAGAAAGTATCTTAAGAAAGATAAAGTACCCTTTTATGATGGAAATTCAAGTAAAGTACCTTCAATACACATGAATGTGCATGATTAGGGTATGATCCACCTATGCGAGATCATGGAACCCTAATTATGATAAATGATGAATCTTAAGCTAATCTGAGAGCATCAATGATGATGTTCCTCATACATGACAATGTTATGAGTTCAACTCACCATAATGTGAATAGTAAACCCTAATTCAAGGGTAATGACATGTAATGTGAATAGTAAACCCTAATTCAAGGGTGATGACATGTAATGTGAATAGTAAACCCTAATTCAAGGGTGATGACATGTAATGTGAATAGTAAACCCTAATTCAAGGGTGATGACATGTAATGTGAATAGTAAACCCTAATTCAAGGGTGATGACATGTAATGTGAATAGTAAACCCTAATTCAAGGGTGATGACATGTAATGAGAATAGTAAATCCTAATTCAAGAGTGATGACATGCAATATGAGTAGTAAACTCTAATTGATGAGAATCAGAGAACTTAGCTCTTATGACAAGAGTGGAAAGTATATTCTTGTTTTGAACTACCTTTATCAGTTGAATTAACCATGCAGGTTCTGATATGAAGGTGATCATATCCAGGTATGAGTGATGATACTATATTCATTGAAATCATGTTGTTAGCTTTATGAATAGTAAAATATCTTGATGCCTTGTCAGTGGCATCCTATGTTTTAATGGGCTGTAAGAGCCATGAATACCATCAAGGTCATGCTTTAGAGATGACTTGTGATGAGTATACTGAGAAATGATGATTGATGTGAGTTAGGTTTGTTACATTTAGTATTCTACTTTCATAGCTGTTATGCTACTGTTATTGTTTGAAGAACAATGTATGATGTAAAAGAATACTGAATGCACCTAACTAATCAAGTGTAATGTAGAGCCCTGATCATAGATCCATCATTGTCAGAGATCAAATGATGGTGAAATAGGTTTTCCTAAGGGAACTCCTGGATCACATACTGTTGAGTATGTGGGGTATATGGATGTGTAGAACCTTACATCCTAGTGTAGGAACTTGATGTAGATATGTAATCTGTCAATCCTTCACTACAAATCCATACCGCATCAGTAGAAGGTAAACACGAAATCTCCTGATGACGAAGAAAGCACATATACCGCATCAGTAGAAGGTAAACATGAAATCTCCTGATGACGAAGAGAGTACAGAACGCCACTGTAACTCTAAAATAGCGAAGGACCAGATTACCCTGGTGAGCTATAATAGTAGAGACACAAGATGTCCTACAAGTAATCCTCTTACTGACTGAGGAAGGTGAAGGTCATGAGAATCTGGCTCTTTCGATGACCTAGTATGATACTAAGGCACTTAACAGTGTTTGGTTGGGGTATGAGTGGTAAACCTCATCTCCACAGGGCATAATAATAAGAATGTTTGAAAAACATAATCTATAGCGTAGTATACCTGTTAAAGGTAACTATGAGCTAATTGATTGATGTTACACTGTATAGTGCATATGTTCTTTATGCTTTATAAATGTTGAGCTCTTGTTTACAACTGCAATTGCTATTGAATACTTTGAAAGTTTTTACTGCTTAAGTTATTCTTTGATGTTATAATAAAGCTTCTGGCGGAGAGTTATAACTCTCGCTGGGACAATTATGTAAAATTGTCTCACCCCATAGATTTCAACTTTTTAGGTGGACGTCGGAGACGGAGGAACAGGTCTACAGGTGACCAGTCCCAACAGCAGCAGCACCAGGAGCAGCAGTAAATCTCAGGTGGAGATTTAGCCTGCCATGTGGTGTAGTTAGAGTCAGTCCTATGTGTCCTCTGTACTCTCAGGTCTTGAAGTCTTTTGGTTATGAGTTCTTGAGATTTTGTATCTCGTTGTATATAATTACTCAAGAAGTAATTATCATGAGATGTAAATAATTTATCTCCTTTTATGAATGAAGCTTTATGAATTCAAGCTCTTGTCTCGAAAAGTTTTAAATTTCCCGTGATTTTTGTCTTCCGCTGTTAATCGAATCACTTCCGCTAAGTTTAAATCATGTTTGTAACGTGGTTTGGAGATCAGAGCCCACAATTAGTGGTATCAGAGCTCTAGGTCCGTTGAGTCTACAGAGGCATAAGACTTAGGATGTCGAGTCTATCTTTAGTACTCGTTCCTTATCTAATAGAATCTTCTGCTCCTCAGGAGAAGAAGATACATAAGGATGACAGAGCCACATGATGAGTACGTGGCAGAGAGTAGTGCTAGTGCACCTCGAGGCGGTGCAAGGGTTCCAGAAATAGAACAGCCTGCACCTGAGCCACCCCAGTTTGACCCAGCTGACATGGGTAATCCAGTAGTACAGACGATGTTTGGGCAGTTTATGACTACCATGACACACATAACCGACAGGATGCCCATGCCTGCACCTAGGGCACCTGCCCAACCTGAAGGACAAGGTATCGGTAAGACGTTCGAGTGACTTCGTCGTGTCGGAGCTACCGAGTACTTTGGGACTGCCGACCCCACAGATGCTGACCTATGGTTAACAGAGTTGGAGAAGGCTTTCAGGATTCTTATTATCCCGGAGGCTGAGAAGGTTAGACATGCTGTCTATCTTCTCAAAGGCAGTGCTGGTCAATGGTGGAACATGGAAGAGCAGAAGAGACCTGGAATAGAGTTCTCGTGGGAAGAGTTTCGTCGGGAATTTATCAATAGATATTTTCCAAAGACCTTCTTAGATGAGAAGATCTCTCAGTTTGAGAGATTGAGGTAGGGCATGATGAACATTAGTGAGTATGAAGCTAAGTTCATGGAATTTCTACGGTTCTGTCCGCACATGGCTGCCACAGATGAGGAAAGAATCAAGAGATTCGAGAAGGGTTTGAATGCCGATATGTCAACCCCTGTGTCTACCTTAGAAAACCGAGAGAGATTCTCTACCTTCGTTGAGTCAGTCCGAAGGATAGAGAGATCTGTGGTTGAGAAGAGGCAAACCCAGAAAAGATATCCACAGTTCCAGGGTTCTTCATCTAGGGATTTCAAGAAACCTAGATTCTCTGCACCTAACCCTCCACCACCCAGATCGAGTTCTCAAACTCAGTGGTCACCAAGAAGAGGCAGGGGACGAAGCCTACCTCAACAAGGGACTCACAGTGTTGCATCAATATCAGTCACTGGACCACCCAGACCACAACAACTGGAGAGAAGTTGCTACAACTGTGGTAATGTGGGACACTTGATGAAGGACTGCCGATCTAAGCCTGTCAGTGTGACACAGCCTCTGAGATAGAATCAACAAGGATCTTAGAGAATGCAATCTCAAGGAGCAGCTCGAGGATGTGGACAAGCGTCTCAAGCTGGATCATCAGCACCACCTCAACACCAGGCGACAACGAGGTTCTATGCTATGAACCCACCAGATGCAGTGGTCAATCCACAGGTAGTGGCAGGTCAGATGGAACTTTTATATCCTGATATGTCTACATCCTGTGTTGTATCTGTTCATATTGACCCGGGTGCTACGCACTCTTTCATCACTCATAGAGTGATTCATAACTGCAATGTGACTGTTAGTCATAGGGCAGATAGTTTGTTTTTGGAGACTCCGTTGGGTGGGTCTACCATTTTGCAGGAGGTATGCTCTCCCTGCATCCTCTTCTTTTCTAATCATCGCATTCAAGTGGATCTTATACCACTTGATATGCAAGGATTTGATATAATCCTCGGGATGGATACCTTAGAGAGGTATAGAGTTGTCTTGGATTGTGAGTCCAAGTTGGCTGTGTTTGCTGATGAAAGCAGCACATGGATCTTTCAAGGTGAAAGAAAGATTCTGCCCACCTGTCTTGTATCGGCTATGGTTGCTGATAAGCTGATGAGGCAAGGATGTTATGCATTCTTGGCCCATGTGGTAGATGTTACCAAGGAAAGTTCCAATCCTACCGAAGTTCCCATAGTCAGGGAATTCGAGGATGTGTTTCCTGAAGAACTTCCTGGTATACCACCACCTCGGGAGATTGATTTTGAAATCAATCTGATTCCAGATACGAAACCCATAGCCCAGACTCCATATAGGATGGCGCCTGCCGAAATGGCAGAACTCAAGAAACAACTTCAAGAGTTACTTGAGAAGGGTTTTATCCGACCGAGTACTTCACCTTGGGGTGCTCCGGTCTTGTTTGTTAAAAAGAAAGATGGGTCAATGCGGTTGTGCATCGACTACAGACAACTTAATAAAGTAACTATAAAGAATAAGTACCCTCTGCCGAGGATTGATGATCTCTTTGACCAGTTGCGTGGTGCTACAATCTTTTCAAAGATAGACTTGAGGTATGGATATCATCAAATTCGTATTAAGGATAGTGACATATCCAAGTCTGCCTTTAGGACATGGTATGGTCACTATGAGTTCACGGTTATGTCGTTTGGACTAACCAATGCACCAGCTGCATTTATGGAACTCATGAATAGAGTTTTCCGACCTTTCCTTGATCAGTGTGTTGTCGTCTTCATAGATGACATTCTGATCTATAGTAAGAATGCTCAGCAGCATCAGCAACATCTTCGCCAAGCTTTGACCTTGCTAAGAAAAAACAAGCTGTATGCTAAGTTTAGCAAGTGTGAGTTCTGGCTTCCGGAGGTATCTTTTCTAGGACATGTGATATCTGCCTCGGGAATTCGTGTTGACCCTACAAAGGTAGAATCTGTTCTACAATGGGAACAAACGAAGACACCGATGGAGATTCGAAGTTTCTTGGGGTTAGCTGGTTACTATCGAAGGTTCATTAAGAACTTTAGTTCTATAGCCTTACCTTTAACCAAGTTGACCCGAAAAGATGTTCCTTTTTCTTGGAGTGATAAGTGTCAACAGTCTTTTCAGTTGTTGAAGGAGAGGTTGACAAGTGCACCTGTGCTTGTGCTACCTGAACAAGAAAAAGGATATGTAGTCTTCTTTGATGCCTCCAAGAATGGACTTGGATGTGTGTTGATGCAGGATAAACAAGTGATTTCTTTTGCTTCCCGACAGCTTAAGAAACACGAGGAGAATTATCCGACACACGATCTGGAGTTAGCTGCTGTGGTTCATGCTTTGAAGATCTGGAGACATTATCTCTACGGAGAGACATTCCAGATTTTCACAGATCACAAGAACCTTAAGTATATCTTCTCTCAGAATGAGCTTAACATGAGGCAACGTCGCTGGATGGAGTTAATCAAGGACTATGATTGTACAATTGATTACCATCCGGGCAAGGCCAATGTTGTTGCAGATGCCTTGAGTAGGAAATCAGCAACATCAACCATGGATAGAGCACAACTAAACTCTTTAGTATGCTCTAGGAGAGATATGCTTATCTCTTTAAGGCAAGACAATGTACAGTTGAAGGTGTCATTGTTAGCCGGGTTGTTGGCTGAGATGCATTTTAAACCTACCCTAAGAGAGAAGATTAAGGAAGCACAACAAGATGATGCTGCAGTTCAGAAGATCAGATCAGAGTATGGAAATGAGAAGCAAGATGGTTTCCATGATTCAGATGATCATGTAGCATGTTATCATGGGAGGATGATAGTGCCAGATGTGGATAACTTAAGGAAGTTAGTCCTGGAAGAAGCTCATTCTTCGATGTATGCTGTGCATCCAGGGAGCACAAAGATGTATCGAAATTTAAAGGAACTGTATTGGTGGCCTAGAATGAAGAAGGATGTTGCAGAGTTTGTTCTGAGGTGTCCTGTGTGTCAGCAAGTTAAAGCTAAACACCAGAAGCCTATAGGAACAATGCAACCTTTACCCATACCACAGTGGAAGTGGGATCATGTTACCATGGACTTTGTTGTTGGCCTACCCAGGACAAACAAAGGACATGATTCCATTTGGGTAGTTGTAGATAGGTTGACTAAGACAGCACATTTCTTACCTGTCAAAACAACCTATTCTGCTGAAAGGTTATCACAGTTATATGTGCAAGAGATAGTGCGTTTGCACCGAGTTCCTGTCACAATAGTTTCTGACAGAGGTCCTCAGTTTACAAGTCGTTTTTGGGAACAGTTACACAGAGCCTTAGGCACCAAGCTAAGGTTTAGTACGACCTTTCATCCACAGACTGATGGACAGTCGGAAAGGACCATACATACCTTAGAAGACCTGTTGAGAGCATGTGTTCTCCAGTTTACCGGAAGTTGGGATCTACACCTAAGCTTGATAGAGTTTGCCTATAACAATAGCTATCAACATAGTATTGATATGGCACCTTATGAAGCCTTGTATGGTAGACGTTGTAGATCACCTTTGTGCTGGTATGAGACTGGTGAGAATCAGTTATTAGGACCTGATCTTGTGCAGCAAACTACAGAAAAGATTAAGGTAATACAACAACAGATTAAGACTGCACAGGATAGGAAGAAATCTTATGCTGACAAGCGTCGTAGACCCTTAGAGTTCCAGGTTGGAGACAAAGTGTATCTCAAGGTCTCGCCTTGGAAAGGAGTCCTTCGTTTTGGAAGGAAAGGGAAGTTAGCTCCTAGATTTATGGGGCCTTATCCAATCATTGAACGGATTGGAAAAGTAGCCTATAAACTAGAGCTGCCACCAGAGTTACAGAGGTTACATCCTGTGTTTCACATTTCTATGCTAAAGAAATTTCACCCTGATACTGAGTCAATTCTACAACCTATGGAGGTAGAATTGAATGATGATATATCTTATGAGGAAGGACCGGTGTCAATCCTTGATAACAAAATTTAAAAGTTAAAGAAGAAAGATATAAGCCTTGTGAAAGTTCTCTGGAACCACCGTGGTGTTGAAGAAGCCACTTGGGAACTAGAGGATGAGATGAGAAGGAAGTATCCTGCCCTTTTCTCTTAATATGTTTTATCGATTTCGGGGACGAAATCCTTGTAAGGGGTGGATAATTTGTAACATCCCTGACCTGGGTTATGAGTTAACCCTAGGTGTTTTGCCTAATTATGTAATTAAGATACTGGTGATTATCTTTCTGCATGTAATTAAGTTCCTCAGAAACATATATTTCAATTTTTCTCCTTTATATATAAAGTTGTAGCATTGTTTTGTAATACAGGGACCTATGTGCAATTTACCCAGTTAGAAGGGTTAACTTGCAATTTGCACATTTTGAGATGTTCCCCTGATGTTGAGACATCATAAGAATGATTATGGTAAAGTTTGAGGGATTTCCCAAGCTTGAGCACCAAGGTGCAGCTGTGGAAGCAATCCCTGTGCTTGAAACCCTAAATTGGAGTAAAGTGCAATTTACCCAATTTGAAGGGTGCAACTTGTAAAATACACCATATAAAATATCTTGTAAGACTCTTTTCATCATTTAGAAAAGAAATGATGAAGAAGTCACTTCAATTGAATAATCATATAATGAAAAACACCTTTGTGACTGAATAATCAAGGTGTAAGTACTATAGCCCTTTTATGTGTGTGCTTTAGTAATAAGTTGATTTTCTTGCCTTCATTTCTTGACCTTAGAAGAAGGTTGTCCTTATAAATAAGAGGTAGGGGCAAGAAAAGAAGAAAGGGAGGACTTAGATGAGAAAATGAGGAAAACCTATGTACTTATGTTGAAATTCCACCCAAGTATATAAGCCCTTTTCCTCACTTAGCAAAGGAATGTTTCTTTCGTTTCATTCACTGTTCCCCCTTGCTCAACCTACTAAGGAGAGCTCTGGATCTCAGGAGGACGACCATGGGAGTGCAAGGTAGGTTTGAATCCTTCCTTTTGCTTAAATTCTTGGATGAAACTCGAATTCAAGGTCAAATTCATGGCTAGCTCACTTAGCTCTATCTTTCTAGCCATCTCTTCTCAACTTTCCTTGGAGGATTCACCTTGGCCAACCTGTGGAACTTCTAGGACGCCATTAAAGGCTTGGAGATCGAAAGCTTGGAGCTCAAGGAGCAAGCTTTAGGCGGGTTTTATAACTCTAAACCTATGCTTTGTTATATACATCTTTTCTATGCTTTTAGTTGCTAGTTCTTCTTCTTCCCTATCTCCCTTGCTTCCTTGCAAGCAAATCCGTGAGTAACTGTTGCTGTTCTTGAGGAAGAAGATGAGGGCGTTATTTCCTATGGTTATCCATGGTTTTCCACTTTGCCATACGACCTCAACCAAGTGCCCATACGGTTTGCAAAACCGTTTGATGGGCAAACGGTTTCAAGGTCGTATGAAGGCATACGGTCTCAAGACCGTATGGCTGCGTTGACCAAGCGTGGACCGTATGCGAATACTGTTCATAATTATTTAGGTTAATAACCCACAAAATTTGAGAGGTTAACTCCAAAGGAATCGTGAGATATAGGAAAAACAATTAGCAAATTCAATTGAATTTAGTTCTGATTTTCAATCTGCTTAATTTGCCCTTTTTGGGCAAACGGTCTCAAGACCGTATAAGATGGTTGACTAAGCATTGACCGTATGATATTACTGTTCATAATGATGTTAATTAATGACTCACCAAATTTTATGGACTAATTCCAAACGAGTTAAGAGTTGAAGGTTGATTACTAGGGCAAACCCTAATTGAAATCAGTGCTGAAATCTCAATGAGTTACTTAGTGTTTTTGGGTTGATTAGCCCAAATGGTCTCAAGACCATTTGGGGAATCATCCAAACGGTCTCAAGACCGTTTGGGGATCACCCAAGACCGTATGAAGGTCTGGGGTCAAGTATAGTTGACCAATTGAAGGTACAAAGGTACCAAATGACATTTCAATCAAGTATTGATGTAATGATCAACTCAATAAGTCAAACCTTGATGAATTTTCACTAGAGTCCAAAGGATGGATGGGAAAACTGTCTCAAGACCGTTTGGAACTCATCCAAACGGTCTCAAGACCGTTTGGTGACAACCCAAGACCGTTTGGAGGTCTATGGTTAAGGTAATTTGATCAATTGAGGGCCCAATTACAATGGGTTATTGAAATAATCAAATTGCTGTTTTGTGACTTAATTAAGGTTCAACCCCTATCAAATCAACTTAGATTTTGATGAATTCTTGGGCAAACAGTCTCAATACCGTTTGGAGGATATCTAAACGATACCAAGACCGTTTGGGCCAAGTTTGAGCCCAATTGGAGGTCAATTGATGGGTTCAACGTCGATTTGATTCACATTGTTGAGTGTTGATGGATTGAACGTTTATAGACCTTAATTGAATCAACTCCAACCCTAATTGGATATCAATTGAGTAACCAATTGGTTAAGACTAACCCTAATTGTCTCAATTGATAAGTGGTTTGCAAGCTTGAGACCAATTGAAGGCTTCAACATAGGAAACCCTAATTGAATCTACCCTTTGAACCACCTTGCAGGTCCATACGATCTTGAGCTTTTGAGGGCATTCGACCTCAAGACCGTATGAGGTCATTCAACCTCAAGACCGTATGAGGTCATTCGAACTCAAGATCGTATGAGGGCTTTCGACCTCAAGGCCGTATGAGGGCTTTCGACCTCAAGACCGAATGAGATCATTCGACCTCAAGACCGAATGAGTCCATTCGATCTCAAAACCGAATGAGACCATTCGACCTCAAGACCGAATGAGACCATTCGACCTCAAGACCGAATGAGGGTAAACGGTCTTGAGTGTTATATGTTCTTGAAGTCAACCAAACCTTAAACGGTCTACAAAGCTTAAACGGTCTACAACCTTATACGATCTCAGGATCGTTTGAAGGTTGAAGGTGTGAAACCTATTGGAGACTTTTGAAGTTAAGTCTGCCTAATGCCTTGAAGGCTTAAATGGTTTAATAGTTGTTCAACCTAAACCCTAATGATACCAAAATACATTAAGGGTCAAGTGGTTAGTAAATTAAACCATGATGATGATCAATGTGTAATTTACCATAATACCCTTGAAAGGTTCAATTGAGTGAAACCTTGTTTTAATCAAACCCTAATCACTCAATAGTGGTGATTTGGTCTATGTTAATCAAAGTGGACTTAAACCAACCTGATCTAGATTGGTGTTATCACCATCTACAAGTATGGGGAGAGAGAAAGTATCTTAAGAAAGAGAAAGTACCCTTTTATGATGGAAATTCAAGTAAAGTACCTTCAATACACATGAATGTGCATGATTAGGGTATGATCCACCTATGCGAGATCATGGAACCCTAATTATGATAAATGATGAATCTTAAGCTAATCTGAGAGCATCAATGATGATGTTCCTCATACATGACAATGTTATGAGTTCAACTCACCATAATGTGAATAGTAAACCCTAATTCAAGGGTAATGACATGTAATGTGAATAGTAAACCCTAATTCAAGGGTGATGACATGTAATGTGAATAGTAAACCCTAATTCAAGGGTGATGACATGTAATGTGAATAGTAAACCCTAATTCAAGGGTGATGACATGTAATGTGAATAGTAAACCCTAATTCAAGGGTGATGACATGTAATGTGAATAGTAAACCCTAATTCAAGGGTGATGACATGTAATGAGAATAGTAAATCCTAATTCAAGAGTGATGACATGCAATATGAGTAGTAAACTCTAATTGATGAGAATCAGAGAACTTAGCTCTTATGGCAAGAGTGGAAAGTATATTCTTGTTTTGAACTACCTTTATCAGTTGAATTAACCATGCAGGTTCTGATATGAAGGTGATCATATCCAGGTATGAGTGATGATACTATATTCATTGAAATCATGTTGTTAGCTTTATGAATAGTAAAATATCTTGATGCCTTGTCAGTGGCATCCTATGTTTTAATGGGCTGTAAGAGCCATGAATACCATCAAGGTCATGCTTTAGAGATGACTTGTGATGAGTATACTGAGAAATGATGATTGATGTGAGTTAGGTTTGTTACATTTAGTATTCTACTTTCATAGCTATTATGCTACTGTTATTGTTTGAAGAACAATGTATGATGTAAAAGAATACTGAATGCACCTAACTAATCAAGTGTAATGTAGAGCCCTGATCATAGATCCATCATTGTCAGAGATCAAATGATGGTGAAATAGGTTTTCCTAAGGGAACTCCTGGATCACATACTGTTGAGTATGTGGGGTATATGGATGTGTAGAGCCTTACATCCTAGTGTAGGAACTTGATGTAGATATGTAATCCGTCAATCCTTCACTACAAATCCATACCACATCTGTAGAAGGTAAACACGAAATCTCTTGATGACGAAGAAAGCACAGATACTGCATCAGTAGAAGGTAAACATGAAATATCCTAATGACGAAGAGAGTACAGAATGCCACTGTAACTCTAAAATAGCGAAGGACCAGATTACCCTGGTGAGCTATAATAGTAGAGACACAAGATGTCCTACAAGTGATCCTCTTACTGACTGAGGAAGGTGAAGGTCATGAGAATCCGGCTCTTTCGATGACCTAGTATGATACTAAGGCACTTAACAGTGTTTGGTTGGGGTATGAGTGGTAAACCTCATCTCCACAGGGCATAATAATAAGAATGTTTGAAAAACATAATCTACAACGTAGTATACCTGTTAAAGGTAACTATGAGCTAATTGATTGATGTTACACTGTATAGTGCATATGTTCTTTATGCTTTATAAATGTTGAGCTCTTGTTTACAACTGCAATTGCTATTGAATACTTTGAAAGTTTTTACTGCTTAAGTTATTCTTTGATGTTATAATAAAGCTTCTGGTGGAGAGTTATAACTCTCGCTGGGACAATTATGTAAAATTGTCTCACCCCGTAGATTTCAACTTTTTAGGTGGACGTCGGAGACGGAGGAACAGGTCTACAGGTGACCAGTCCCAGCAGCAGCAGCACCAGGAGCAACAGTAAATCTCAGGTGGAGATTTAGCCTGCCGTGTGGTGTAGTTAGAGTCAGTCCTATGTGTCCTCTGTACTCTCAGGTCTTGAAGTCTTTTGGTTATGAGTTATTGAGATTTTGTATCTCGTTGTATATAATTACTCAAGAAGTAATTATCATGAGATGTAAACAGTTTATCTCCTTTTATGAATGAAGCTTTATGAATTCAAGCTCTTGTCTCGAAAAGTTTTAAATTTCCCGTGATTTTTGTCTTCCGCTGTTAATCGAATCGCTTCCGCTATGTTTAAATCGTGTTTGTAACGTGGTTTGGAGATCAGAGCCCACAAATCCGGGTTCTGCTGGGTTTTTCTTGGTTCAGCTAGGCTGGTCCGATTCAAGGGATTTGGCTGGTTCAGGGTTTCTCCCCTAGCCCTTCTCCTTTCTTACGATCCACGCAAAGAGGCACCCTCTGCTCGTTCTCTGTAAGACGGGTATGTGCCACCCTGTCTCACCTCCATACTGCGGTACTTCGGTGAGAAGAAAACCCACACTTCTGTGCTATTTCTCCCTGCAGCCCTTCTCAGTGTTTCAGGACTCTGGACTCATCCGCGGAGCTCCTCCATTTCCGCAGGTCTCTCTCTCACACAATGCCACTGTAGGGCTCCTCCGTTCTGCTCGTTGTTGGGTCGGGTGGTCTGACCTCTCTCTCTCCCTTTCTCACGTGCCATGAGACCTTGTTCTTCAGGGTGCAAGCCGCTGGTCTTGGGGCTTGATTCCAGTGCCACTGGTGGCTGGATCTCCAACAAGGAATCATGGAAGCTCCTCCTCGCTCCATAGTTTCTCCTCTACTTCTCTCAAGCTCCGTGACCGGGAGCTGTTTGTAATGGATGCCGATGTTGCAAGGAACCAAGAAGGGGGAAACGGGGTTTATCTTCCCTTTTTCAGATTTAGAGTGGTAGGCCTACGCCTGCTCTCTGTGACCAAAGGTAACTTGGAACTCACAGGGTGAAGGGCCGACGCCGAACAGCTGGTGATGATGGATGAAAAATCAGACTAAGCTCGCCTCTCCAATGATTTTGTTTCCATCTTCTCTAAACCCTTTGATGCCGATTGGAGACAGTAGACGATTCCCTCCATATCTAGGGTTCGCTGCTGTTGGAAGCAATGGGGAAAAGGAGGAGGAGGTCCAAGATAATGTCTCTCTCACCTCCCCTTCATATCTCGCAAGATGGGGTTTGTTTTGTGAGTCACATATCTGGTAATCATCCCAGCTTCATTGGATATAGGGGGACACCTCAATGGCATGTTGTTCCTCCATTTTCGGATGGTGAGGATGACCAGGAAGCATTGGACCCAACAATAAGGTGCCACGCAGCCCGCCAAGGAAATTGGGTGTGTGATAGGGTAATTGGATCAAACTATGCCCTTATAACTATATGCTACAATGATCATTCAAATGAAATTTCACAACTTCACACTCTTGTATCTTCTGGAACAAAAATCCAATTCATCTAAAATTTGAACCATGGTTTCATCATCACCTAAACCCTCTTATTAACAAGTTTAAAAACTAGAAATATACCATGTGGTTATATAATTTAATTCCTCAAATAACCTCATAAATAAGTGTATAGACCTTAAAGAAAGTTCAATTAATCCTCAAATCTTGATCAATAAACCTCAAAATACTTTGTACCATCCTCATAACCGTAGGGTGCATCAATTGACCCCTCAAACTCATTGCGACTACTCAATGGACCTCTTGGTCTTGTAAGTACAGAAATCATTTAAGCAAACCCATTCATCATGTTTGAACATGATTAATGTTCTAATAATCAATTCAGTATCTGGTTACTTCTTTTGTTTTTAGTGAAAATAAACAATAATTGAAAATCAATTCCCCTATTTGGTATCCATCCTCCAAATGGTACATATGATCTTAAAATTCTATATTAGTTATCAAAACCCTTAAACCTGGGTTATCACACTAAATTTCTTAATTTGGTGAGTCATTATATTTTTTAGGTTGTTATAGACTTTTCACATGAATTATCCTTCATTGGGTTGAAACCCTATTTTTTCATTTTGGAATTCAATTCTTTTTTACGTACTATATTGATGTTTACATTATACATCATGTATATTTCTTCCACATACATGTCTGACTGGATCAATTGTTCTATGTATTAAATGGCAAACATGAACTAATTTTCCAATTGATATCTATCATGACAAGAAAATTTGTGCGTGACTTTCGTAGTTTAAAGGCTTGATACTAAGAAGTTATTCACCCCAACGTTATGGCAGTAGGAAGAGCTTCAAATGTTCTGCCTAAACATGATAGGTGGAAGCAAGTTATCCTAGAATTATGACAATATAGAGTTGTTTCACCTATCATCTCTTAAACTCAATAGTAAGGATATGATTCACCTTCCACTATGTATTTAGGAAGAGTTTGAGATATTACTCCATGTAGTTGATTATTAAAAGTAATTTTCCTCCAATATGATAGCAAGAAGAACTTCACTCTCATTACTTAAATATAGTAGTGCAACTATTCACCGAACATTCTAGTTCTAGTTTGGTATCACATATTACTCAGAGATAATATATATCACTTATTTGTTATTCTAAGTTGATGATCATTATGTTATTAAAAGTTTTTGTTATGGTGAAAGTTTTGATACCTAAAACTCTCCCTTGATGTGCATGGCCCACAAATTCTGTATTTGTATTTATACAATCATGTACCTTGCATTTGACATCATTTATCTTGGTGATGATTTAAAATATTTCAGATGCTAGATATATATGAAATCTTAAATGTATTGCATTTTTCTCAAAAAATCTTAATGACTTACATAATAACATGATAAAGGTTGTCCAATTAAATAGAAGAGAAGAAATATAGTGGTATACTAATTTCTTGTTGCGTTTTATAAGTAAGGTTATGGCCCTAAAATTTCATATTATTGCAACAAATTGATGAAGAATGTGGTGTAGGGAAATATGGCTATAGAGAAGGAAGCGGAATTTAGAATTTTATCTACCATATTCCCCATAATCAATATATCGTGTTAATAACTACAATGTATGAAGGATGGTTTATGGGATATACCTGGTCCTAGAGCAAGTCCAATGACAATCCTCATCATTGTAGATGCACAACTCTGAATCCTAGTTGCATCAGAACACATCTGACTACTTTGCCTCCTGGTTTGCACCACAGACTGTAGCCATAAACTTTGTCTTCTTCATCAGCTCCTCTTATCACAGACTAATATTGGTTGGCATTGTCCTCTGAGTAGAAAATGATGACTTCCCAACTCTATGGTAGTCCACACGGACTGTCTAGAACACCTGTTGTCCTGCTAGAACAATCAGGAAGGAATCATACCTCTCTGTCAGTGTACTAGTCACTGACTTGCTCTCCCATGATAATATCTCAATTGCCCTTTCCCTTATTGTTCCTCCCTAGTCAGGTAGAACTTGCTCGGGCTCTCGTGGTTACCACAACCAGAGAGGACAATGTTTGTTAGATCAACTATTTTTCAATTGTCTATGTTGTGCTCTAGGAAGCCCTCATACCCCCTCTATTTATAGGTGGGGTTTGGGTCCAGGTTCCCAGTCTATGAGGGAGTGGAAGGGACTGTAAGAACTCAAATTTTCATAACAATTATAGAAACTTTACAGCCTGTGGCATCTAAAACGATCATCTCACAAGTGATATGGTCATATCGTACCGTGAGATGGTCATTTTATAGTTTCCCAGTTATACACAAATTTGGCAAATTAATTCGTGTCAATGTTAGACATTGGTTTCTGTATACAACAAGTATTTCTCAAGAGAAATGAATAGGGAAACATCTAGATCCTTCCCTAACTGAACTGAATCATCTATCCCATGTGAGATGGCTGTCTTGGTCACCCAGACGGTCATCTGGTGACTTGAGTCAAGCTGATTTGGTTGGGTCAGTTTGTTCCTTTGCCAAATTCAACTCACAACAGATCTGACACCTAGACACTCGTCTCAACTCTTGAGACGGCCATTTGGCACTTCCAAAGGTCTCAACACTTGATATGGGTGTTTGACATTATTGTTAGCCTATTTGTTTCATGAATTAAATGCTTGAACACTTTAGCACTTAATTCGAATGTCATTCGAGATCTGAACTCCTCTTCTAGGTTGATACCTATGTGTGTGACCCCATAGATCCCATATCACATTGGCAGTTAATCTCCATAACAACTTATGACATCACAAGTAAGGAGTGGTTCCTAGTCACACATCAATGCTACCCAAGTGAATGGAAAGTTGGAGAACAACTTCAACCTACAATCTATGTATAGTGTTGTAGTGTTTGTTTAGTTCCTTTTTCATTGATGTCCATATTGAACTAGAGGCATGGAGCAATCACCCTCATTATTATTCAATCTTATTTCTTGAACCGAGAGAAGATTGTTTGGGATATATGTAAGCTCAATATCACATATTGACTCACATGCGCATGGCCATGCTTTTCTCAGTCTCGCTAATCAAGAGGCCTATGACATCACACTCCATTTGGAAGGACAAATCCCATACTATCACTCACACTCAATCCCCATGTGTTAAAGTCACCCAATCATCACCGTTATAACAACCCATGTTTTAGGAATGCGTTTGATGATTTCAAATTGTACCCAATGACGTGTTGAGTGTAGGGATTTCAAGTCTAAGAACCACAATCACCACCATCACTGTGAGACCTGATTATGACTTCCATAAATATGTCTTCCATGTGTTAGTCTCACAGTGGGTTTATCTAATACACTGTTCTCTAACATGTATCTATGTGCTTGGTTTGATATCGCCATATCATGACTAATGAGATTTAGTCATCAACCAACTCACACTCTGATCTTATGTGTCATTGTTGTCTGTCAACCTTCCATAATAACAGCAACTGATCAGGGACATAATGAGAATATGCATATATACTCTTAACATCCATATGATCTCATCCACAAGGGTAGTAACTTGATTACATACGTCATTGAGTAATATAATTCTCTAGACATTTATAATTTTACAACATTGTCTCATAACTGAATTAAGTAGAATAAATTTGAGCACTGATGCGATCTGGGTTCCTTAGCTTGTACAATAGCTCCATTGTTGTCACAATATAGCTCGATTGCCTCACTGATGCTTGGAACCACCCCAAGTTCTGTGTCTTGATCCATGCAACCTCCTTTGCTGCATTTAATGCAACAATATACTCAGTCTCTATTGTAGAATCAGTAATTGTTTCTTTCTTGGAACTCTTCCAGCTCATAGCTCCATTGTTGAGGCAGAACATGAATCCTGATTGTGATTTGTAATAATCTTGATCAGTCTGGAAGCTTGCATCGATGTAACCTTTTACCACCAACTCTTCCTCTCCGCCATAGACCAAGAACTGATCCTTAGTTCTTCTCAAGTAATTGAGGATGTTCTTCACAGCTATCCAGTGAGAATCACGTGGATCTGACTGATATCTGCTCATCATGCTCAAGGCATACGAGACGTCTGGATGGGTACATAACATTACATACATGATTGACCAATTTCTGAGGCATATGAAATCACACTCATAAGTTCCCTTTCTTCATAAGAACTGGGACATTGAGCTCTAGAGATAGGGACACCATGGCATGCATGAATGTTTCCTCTCTTTGAGTTCTCCATGTTGAAACGATTTAACACTTTATCAATGTATGTGCTCTGACTTAGTCCAAGAAGCCTTCTGGATCTATCTCTATAGATCTTTATCCCCAAGATGTAGGATGTTTTTCCCAAGTCTTTCATAGAGAATGTATTTCCAAGTCATGTATTTAGCTTTTATAAAGTAGGGATGTCATTCCCCATAAATAGTATGTCATCTACATAATATATGAGGAATGTCACTATGCTCCCACTAACCTTCTTGTACACACAAGGTTCATCTTCATTTTGAACAAAGCCAAACCCTTTGAGTGTCTCATCAAAATGAAGTTTCCAACTCTGAGATGCTTGCTTCTGAACATAGATTGAACTTTGTAGATTACAAACTTTATTTGCAAACTTTGGATCTATAAACCCCTCATGCTGTATCAAATACACATCCTCAAAAAGATTCCCATTAAGGAATGTGATTTTGATATCCATTTTCCAAATCTCATAGTCATCGTAAGCTGCAATAGCAGGCATGATCCTGATGGAATTAACCATGGCCACTAGAGAAAAGGTTTCATCATAGTCAGCACATTGAACTTGTTTGAAACCCTTTTTTACCAATCTTCCCTTATAGGTTTGTACTTTTCCATCCATTTCGGTCTTCTTCTTGAAGATTCACTTACACCCTATGGGTTTTACCCCTTCAGGTGGATCCACCAAAGTCCATACTTTATTGGTATACATGGTTTCCATCTCGGATCTCATGGACTCTAGATGCTTCTTAGACTCTGGTCCTTCTATAACATCTTTATAGGAAATTGGTTCATCATCTATGACCAATTCACTGGCTTCCTCAATTACAATATATACAAGTCTTTTAGGATCAAGGTGTGTCCTATTAGATCTATGAGGTTCATGTGTTACTTTAGGAACTTGAGATTCTATAACACTTTGTGAATCACTAGGTTTCTATTATACATCTAATGGTTCAATGTTTTTTTGTTGGTCTCGAACCTCTTCGAGTTCCACTTTTATCCCACTGATCCCTTTGGAAATAAATTCCTTTTCTAGGAATACAACATCTCTGACAACAAACACTTTTCTATCAGATATGGAATAAAAGTAATATCCTTTGGTTTCCTTAGGATATCCAACAAAATAACATTTATCAGATTTAGGATCAAGCTTTTCAAGAAGCATCTTGCTAACATAAGCTTCACATCCCCAAATCCTCATAAAAGACATATTGGGACGCTTCCCAGTGCATATCTCATACGGTGTCTTTTGAACCGATTTAGATGGTACTCAATTTAGTGTAAACACGGTGGTTTCTAGAACATACCCCCAGTAGGTAGTTGGAAGCTTAGCTAAACTCATCACCGATCGCACTATATCCAACTATGTGTGATTCCTTCTTTCTGATACACCATTATGCTGAGGTGTTCCAGGCGGAGTCTATTGGGATACAAACCCATTGGCTCTAAGAAGGTCCGCAAACTCTTGGTTTAAGTATTCCCCACCTTAGTTAGAGCGAAGTGACTTAATACTTTTACCAAGTTGGTTATATACTTCATTTATAAACTCGAACTTTTCAGGAGTTTCTGACTTATTTTTCATTGAATAAACATAGCCATACCTACTAAAGTCATCAACGAAGGTAATGAAGTACTGATACCCACCTCTAGCGGTTGTTCTAAATGTAACACCCCTAACCTGGGTTATGGCTTAACCCTAGAAGTTTTGCTTAAATAAGATAATTATAAACTTGTTCTAATCCTTTAAAAAACAATTAAGACTCTTTGAGAAGTTTATTTCCCAGCTTAAGTTTATTTGCAAACTATGTGTGCATTATATGACAATCTAAGAGAAAAGTGTAATTTGCCCAAGATGGGGGGCTACATTGCAAAATGTTACATGTTGAATGTGTACTAAGTGTTTTCATATCATAAGAGAGAGAATTATGCTAAGTGGTGTCTTGAGGAAAGCCTAAATTTCAAGTATTAAGCATGTTTAAACAATGCTAGTGCCTTTTTCACTAATTTTGATACAAATTGTAATTTATTTAAAATATAGGGTCAATATGAAAATGATCAACTCTAGTGTGTCCCTACTCCCTTTAGGTGTCATTTAGAGGAGAGATAAAGAAGGGGGCGCCATAATTGAACCACTTTTAAGGGATGGTACTCTTAGTGATGAAAAGACCAAGAAAGAAATGAAGGAGAAGCCCTTACTTGAGCTATATCAAGTTGTAGACTTAGAATGTGAATCCCTATCAGCCAAGGGGATATGAAGAGGGTCTCCTATCAGTTTTTATTAGTCTTAAGTTTGGCTCATGATGGGCAAGGCACTTCAAAGAAGTGATAAGCATCAATTTACAACTTGTAATGGAAAAGATGGAATTGAATATAATATTATAGTAAGTGGAAGAAGACTTGCCTTAGAAGCTAACTCAAGAGCCAACCCTTATCGTCTATATTATCCTTGAGTTTTATTTTTGCATGGAAAGATAAATAATGGGATGCATGCAAATGTGTGTATTGACTATGCATGGCTAGGTGGCACTTAGTAGCCTAAGCTAATGACACCTCTGACACTCTTTTCCAAAAACCTCCAGTATAAATACCTTTCCCTTCACTTGTTAGTAAGATTTTCAAATCTTTTTAGTAACCTTCCATCTTGTATCGTGCATATGCTCTTGTGTCGTGCATGGTAAGGAGAGTTGAGTGATAAGAGCTTGATATCGGCCAAAGATACGAGATATCAGCCAAATAGATCATAGAAGGTGATATCGGCCATTTGGGATTGGAGATATCGTGCAAACGCTAAGGAGCTCAGGACTTGGATTGTTGAGAGGTTCATCTTCAACCTTTTAACGTTAGGAGTTGAAGCTTGAAGCTTGGAAGTTGTTAATAAGGCAGGTTTTATAACTTGAACCCATCTATATTATTATCTTTTCTTCAATATTATTCAACTTGTTGATTTCTTTTAAAAATGAATTTCCTTTGATCAATTGAAATATCTATGAGTTCCAATAAGTAGTTAGGACTATTATCCATGGTTTTGAATAATTAGATAAGGACCTTGAGGTTGATGATGATGACATCATCATTGAACAAACCGATATGGGTTGAAGACTCTTGAAACCCGATATGGAACCCGATATAGAGCCTTACCCGATATGAAGGTAGGTCATATTTTATAAAACATGTCTTATGAATGATATGGAAGATACTGGTCCATATTTTATATTTGATACAAGGTAAGAGTAATACCCTATGCACGATAGGAGATCAAGCATGTACTCTAACCCGATATAGTAAACCCTAGAGGATGAGCAATCTGATATGTTGATGTCCACCCACTACAAGTATGACATAGTGAGAAGTGAATATTTCATGGGAAATATTAGTAAGTACTTATACACCCCTTGATCATGATATAGGGCCATATACTCACCTTATCCACAATATCATGTTAGGTCTATATCCTAACCAGATTTGAGTGAAAAACCCTAGATGGTAATGAGAAATCTGATATGAAACTCAATATGAAAAGTAACCTGATATAGTGGTGAGTGATACTTTATACTTGATAAGAGACATGTCTTGTAAATGAGATGGGAGTTACCTACTAGCACCTTATACACTATACAATGGTAAAGCAATAACTTTGCATGATATGAGCAAACCTTAGATGAAGACATAGGAGCCCGATATGTTTTGGAATTTATACTCCTTTGAAAACTTGATATACCCCATTACTTTGTGATGGGTAGAAGAACAAATTAGAATCCATCTTGTCGTGTACTTATAAGAAAAGAACTGAACCTTAAAAAGATTATGAGTTCAAGGTTCTATCTATTCAAGTAAACTGATATGGTGAATCCATGAGGAAAATCGATATGATGTTCAAAGGTGTAACCCAATATGATATCTAAGATAGGTAAACCGATATGATAGTCAACATGGGATCACGATATGGAAAATTAAATATGGGGACACGATATGGTAACCCAAGATGAAATCTGATATGAAAATCCAAGAGGAAGACCGATATGATGGAAAACTAATATGGAAAGTTTAAAATGAAAAACCGATATGACCGACTAATGTAAATAACTAATATAATATTATCTTGAAAGATATATGGAAAAGCCATAATGTATGCCCGATATGGTGTACTCTTGTACACAATATGAGAACCCCATAAACCTCTATACCCGATATGAGGATAATGGTCTAACCTATACATGATATGAGGTTGACTTAAGATGAGAAAAGTTAAAGTGATACTTAACTCAACAAGACTACATGATATTGTGTTATGGGATATGCCCTAAACCCGATATGATGGTGTGGATGCAACACATGACTAATAATGATACTTTTTATAATGATATATGCATCTTCAAACATAATAGCATAACATTATCCATCATGCTACCTGATATATAAGACATGTTTTTATTTATTAAACTTGTCTAAGTGATGTATGCTTTGTGATTAATATTGATACATAATGAGTTTGATTTAATTTAATAATATTAAGCTAATAGACCTTAAGAGGTGAATTAAGTAAGATGCAATCAATATCCTAATAAGGATAAGAGAGAGAGACTTTAACATGGGTGATAAACATGTTAATAAGTATGTATTGATACTCCTACAATGAGTGGAATATGAATTAGGGTTTGATTCTAGAGATTATGATCTTAAATCCTTAATTGTTAATAAAGGGAAAATCTAACCCTAAGGTAGAGCGATGATATGATTTTACAATTGTAATCGGTTAGATTGAGATAATCCTAACACTAATAATGGGAAGGATATACTTTCTTATATCACTGAGTGATGATGTAGATCATCCTAACCCTAATCATAGGAAGGATGCATTTCTCTTAAATTGAATAATGATGTTATATGTTAATAAGAATCATTCATCATAGAGTGCACACTATACTTGAATCATGAAATGATGAGCTTAGCAAGATATGAGCTATGATGTGCTATATCAATAGACTTAAATAAGTCTTGTAAGCTGTGTGAAATATTTGTATAATGATTATATAGTCTGATATATTAAAAAATAAGTTGTTTCCTAGTAAGAGGTGACAAGATGTTTAATGAACTATGTGAGCTATGTGAAATACTTATACAATAAGTAAGATGAATACCTTGGTCAAAGAACCTAGAGGTAATAATTACCTGTTACAGAGGTAACAATGTTATGTGGGGATCTAAGGGTTTGAATACCCAGATCCAGTGATCATGATGATGATGATATGAAGGGATGAGAATTCCCAGTGATGTGATAAGGGACTATGATCCCGAGTGATATACTTTTAAGAATGTTCCAAAGATCTTAAAAATTTCTATCCTTTCTTTAAAAGCATCAATTGCAATTCATGTTTGAAACTTGGTTGATGCTAAAAGAATACTGTAAGGTACCTAATTAATCAAGTTAAATCTTATCATGTAGTGCCCTGACCATAGATCCATTCAGTGTCAGAAATTGCTGATGGTGAAATGAGTTTAACTCAGAAGTCCATATTTTTCAATATGCGGGGTAAAGGACGAAATGTATCCAAACATCCCAATGAAGAGTCGGTGTCACACCTTTCTTATTTATCCCAGGATGATGTAAGACTCCCGACCAAATAAGAAATTGATGTGTAAATCCTCCTTCATTCCTAAGTGATGTCAGGATTGAGAAATAAAATCTCCCGACCAGGAAAGGAATTGATGTTGATCTTCCTTATCCTTATATTATAATCTGGGAAATCTATGTGGACTTCTCCCGAAGAGAGCACATGCTACAACAATAACTCTATAGAGAAGATGCTGCTATACCCTAGCATGCTAAAAGCAGATGACATAAGATGTCCTGCCAGCAGCTGACACAAGATGTCTTGCTGAATCCTAAGTGGTCTCGTACTGATCGAGACATGTGAGGTCTTGACAGCCAACTCTGCCATTGACTTTGTATGGTAACAATTTTGACTTAATAGTGTTCGGTTGGATTATGAAAGGTATATTTCATCTCCTCAGGGCATAAGTGTGACTGTAATACATAATCAGTTTTGTAGTGTATTTGCTTAAGGATCAAATACGGAAAGACATTGGTTGATGTACACTCCTTTTATACATCTTAGTTGAATATATGTTATTCATATTTCTTCATATCCCTTTGAATAGTGAATAGATGATTTATTACTCTACCATAGATAAATGCATTATTTTAAGAAGAATGACTACTCTATTATTCTTATAATAGTGATTAATCCTTCTCATTTATAAAAAAAAAACCTCTGCTCAGTTTTTATATTGCTTAATCTTGATAATAATATAGTCGGTGAAGAGTTATATCTCTCGCTGGGACAATTGTCTCACCCCGTGGGATCTACAATTTTTATGTGGACGTGTACGAGGAGGTAGAGACCTTTCTACAGAAGGAGAACAACAACCAGGACAGAGTGATAGCTCAGGTTGATGTATTGTCTGTCATGTCTTATAGATATAAGTCCTATGTGTCGTCTATATACTCTCAGGTCCGTGGGAGATAGTTCTTAGTGGTTTTTATGAACGACTTGAGATTTTGGTTGTTTACCTTGAGATTTTTATGTTGCTATTATACATGTCAAAGTAAAGCAACTGACACTTATTGTCCTCGAGATGAGACGGTATAATGTATGTACGATATGAACCACATGTATATATAGTTTTGGTTCTTTTTGTAAGAATTTCCTGAAAAAAGATCTATGTGAAAAATTGTTTTAATTCTTAGTGATTTTCGTTAAATTCTTCTGATTATGGTTATTTCACGATTATTACTGGTGATGGCTTGATTTGTAATTGGGTCCTCATAAAGTTTTGGTATCAGAGCCTAAGGTTTGCTGAGTCTACAGAGACATAGGACTAAGGTGTTGAGTCTATTCTAGTATCCTTCAGTATGTCTTATAGTGACTTCTGCTTATGTAAAAGATAAAGTAAAGCTTAAAGATGTCTAGAGAACACAAGGAGCACGTTGCTGAAAGCAATGTAGTTGCACCAGGAGAAGGTGCAAGGGATCAGGAGAGAGAAGAACGATTGCTTAAGAATCCTCAAGATGATCCAACTATGATAGAGAACCCTACCTCTAATACCTTCACTAGACTGGTTATGACAACATTAAGGCATATCAAGGATCAGATACAAGCAATACAACCTAGATTACTAGTCCCCAATGACGAAATTTTGGGCTCTAGAAGGATTTCAGATCCATGTAGTTGTAATATAACAATGGAAAATGTCGAAGGAATTAGGTTACGACACAGAAACAAAGTTTGCTACAGGTGTAGGAAACCAGGACATTTTATAAAGGACTGTTCATACAAGGACAATGAGGAAGGAATTAGGAGAAGATCTACCCAAGTTCAAGAACATATGCAAAATAGTTCTAAAAAGGTGAAATTTTTGGTGCCACCAATGCAACAAACGTCTAATGCACCAGGGAAGTGGTTACCAAGAAGGGGTAAAGTACCTAATGTTCCACCAGTTAGGACTTCTGAGGTAACCCCTACATCGGTAACAAGGCCGATAAGACCAGGGGATGTGTATAGGACATGTTTTAGTTGTGGACAGATTGGGCATGTTAGACCCTCTTGTCTGAGAAGAAGGAAGGGAATGACCCAACCACTGAGGCAGAGTCAACAAGACTCTCAAAGGAAATGGCTTAGTAGTGGCATGTGAGGACGTGGACAGGCATCTCGAGCAGATCTATCTGCATTAAAATAGAGCACGATGTTGGAATCAAGCAAAGACGAGATTCAACACAATGAATCATCCTGAAACAATAATCAATCCACAAACCAAGACAGGTCAGATAAAATTGTGTCATTGATATGCCATTTTATAATTTTATCTGTTAAGTATGATGAGAAATTACACTCTGCTCAAAATTCTTTATAAATTCTTACTATCTACGTGAAAGAGGATGAGGTGTAGAAATGATATCTGGAGAAAATCCAGGGATGCTAATTTCTATATTTTGATGTTATGGAAAGTAAGATATATGATATTAAAACAACGTGCATACTACCCTATCTCAGTACTTGTATACCCTGGCTAGGTATTCAATTATTGAAGACAAGGTAAGTATGGAACTCTTAGATTGTTATCTTTCTGATTACTCTGATCAAGTAGTCATTTTGAGACAATCTAGTGAGTATAAAAAACTAGGAATATGACATGGATATTTTTATCACATTTTAAGTGTAATGAAATGGAATCTGAAATGATCTTAGATCAATCTATTTGTATAAGGAAGTAAAAAGTATAATCCTCATGATAAGAGAAAAGGAACAAGGGAGATGATCCCTGTTCAATAAATACTATGTGAATAATAGATATCTTTTTTAAATGTGAAAATGAGAAATGTGATAAAATCAGAAAATGTTCATCAACATGTTAGGCAATAACAAGGGAAGGATTACTGATATGTAATCATCCTTAAAATTCCTATGCTGATGGCAAAGAACCTAGGATAGAACAAGAGTAAATGACTCTTGAACAGATGAAAGATTATGTTATAATTAGAGGGGATGATAATCTCTTCTCTTTGATAAACAACCCTGGGTGATAATGGGGTGATGAGAGGAATGTGTTTCCATATGTTCTTTTCTTATAGGAACATGATAATTAAGTAAGTCTTATGACACTTGATGTGCATGAATTAGAAGTGTTCTTTTAATGGATACTTAGAAGAGTATCAGTTTGTCCTAGATTCTGGTTCCAAGATAAAGTTATATATGATAATATTCCAAAATAAAACAAAGATTTTTTATATGTTTTCGGTAAATATAATAATAGGGAAAGGGATATGATTAAGACGTAATGTGATTTTGGTACATATAATGGATACTAAAGTAAGGAATCCCAGTATCCCAGAATTTTCAATGGTATGAGAAAATAACAACATGATACCTGATGAGATGAATCATATTCGTTTACTTAGAAGGGCCATCTTTGAGATAATTATAGTATGGATATCATATGTTAGGGGTTTATGCTCTGCATAAACATAACATCACTAAGGACGTATCAATTGAAGGAACAATTATAGGATTATTTTGGGGAAAAAGCTTATCAGGATAAAAATAAATTCTTTAGAATATCCATATCTAGATCTGTTGAGGTAGTTCATACATGACATCTAGAAATACCTTTGAGATAAGTTCTTTTTGATAAGTAGCCTCTTATTATGACAAAAGAATAAAACAATTAAGATAAGTAATAAGGAAGTTAGTATTGTATCAGCAGTAGCACAACAAAAGTATGATAAGGTTTGTAGTTTCGAATGAATGAAAGAACAAAACTTTAAATCCTTCCTTAGAAGAGGATAGATAAACCAAGTAAGGAATATGGAAGACTCCTAAGGATTTAGAATCTTATTACATAAGAAGATGTAAGTACAGAAAGTGATAAATCAATGAGGATTGATACTTGAATCATTCGAAGTATGAATAGTACTGCTCTAAATTAGAAAGTGTTACCTAACACAAAATGGATACTATAATCCTTAATGGAAAGGACAGTTGAGTATGTATCTGAGGAAGAAGTTTGTACTGGTCCAATGACAAATTATATGTTATGGGAAAACTTGATGATATAATGTATGGATAATGATTGTCTTCTTTAATCCAGGATTTTGGGGACGAAATCCTTATTAGGGGTTTATAATTGTAACACCCCTGACCTGGGTTATGGTTTAACCCTAGAAGTTTTGCTTAAACAATATAATTATAAACTTGTTCTAATCCTTTGAAAAATAATTAAGACTCTTTGAGAATTGTATTTCCAAGTTTAAGCTTATTTGCAAACTATGTGTGCATTATATGACAATCTAAGTGAAAAGTGCAATTTGCCCATGATGAGGGGCTACATTTGAAAATGTTACATGTTGAATGTGTCCTAAGTGTTTTAATATCATAAGAGAGAGAATTATTCTAAGTGGTGGCTTGAGGAAATCCTAAATTTCAAGTATTGAGCCTGTTTAAATAATGCTAGTGCCTTTTTCACTAATTTTGATACAAATTGTAATTTATCCAAAATATAGGGTCGATATGAAAATTATCACCTCTAGTGTGTCCCTACTCCCTTTAGGTATCATTTAGAGGATAGAAAAACAAGGGGGTGCCATAATTAACCACTTTTAAGGGATGGTACTCTTAGTGATGAAAAGACCAAGAAAGAAATGAAGGAGAAGCCCTTACTTGAGCTATATCAAGTTGTAGACTTAGAATGGGAATCCCTATCAGCCCAGAGGCCATGAAGAGGGTCTCCTATCGGTTTTTATGAGTCTTAAATTTGGACCATGATGGGCAAGGCACTTCAAAGAAGTGATAAGCATCGATTTACAACTTGTGATGGAAAAGATGGAATTGAATATAATAATATAGTGAGTGGAAGAAGACTTGCCTTAGAAGCTAACTCAAGAGCTGACCCTTATCCTCTACATTATCCTTGAGTTTTATTTTTGCATGGAAAGATAAATAATGGTATGCATGCAAATGTATGTATCGACTATGCATGGCTAGGTGTCACTTAGTAGCCTAAGCTAATGACACCTCTTAGACTCTTTTCCATAAACCTCTAGTATAAATACCTTGCCTTTCAATTGTTAGTAAGATTTTCAAATCTTATTAGTAACCTTCCCTCTTGTATCATGCATATCCTCTTGTGTCATGCATGGTGAGGAGAGTTGAGTGATAATAGCTTGATATCAGCCAAGGATAAGAGATATCAGCCAAATAGGTCATAGAAGGTGTCCATGAAGTTTGGAAGGAGAGGAATGGTAGAATTTTTGACGATAGATGTGGCAATTTTGATACAGTCTGGAACAATGTAAAGATAGGGATAGAAACTTTTACTTAGTTTTTTTGTTGCTTTTTCCTTATGTACATATCTACTATTTGTACGGTTACCTTCTCTTATTAGTAATGGAGCAGCAAGCTTTGATGGATAAAAAAAAGGTCATAGAAGGTGATATCAGCCATTTGGGATTGGAGATATCATGCAAAAGCTAAGGAGCTCAAGTCTTGTATTGTTGAGAGGTTCATCTTCAACATTGGAATGTGAGGAGTTGAAGCTTGAATCTTGTAAGTTTTTCATAAGGCGGGTTATATAATTTGAACCCATCTATATTATTATCTTTTCTTCAATATTATTCAACTTGTTGATTTCTTTCAAAATTGGATTTTATTTGATCAATTGAAATATCTATGAGTTCCAATAAGTAGTTTGGAATGTTATCCATGGTTTTGAATAATTAGATAAGGACCTTGAGGTTGATGATGATGACATCATCATGGAACAAACCGATATGGGTTGAAGACTTTTGAAACCTGATATAGAGCCTTACCCGATATGAAAGTAGGTCATATTTTATAAAATAGGTCTTATGAATGATATGGAAGATACCAATCCATATTTTATATTTGATACAAGGTAAGAGTAATACCCTATGCACGATAGGAGATCAATAATGTACTCTAACCCGATATAGTAAACACTAGAGGATGAGCAATCTGATATGTTGATGTCCACCCACTACAAGTATGACATAGTGAGAAGTGAATATTTCATGGGAAATATTAGTAAGTACTTATACACCCCTTGATCATGATATAGGGCCATATACTCACCTTATCCACAATATCATGTTAGGTCTATATCCTAACCAGATTTGAGTGAAAAACCCTAGATGGTAATGAGAAATCTGATATGAAACTCAATATGAAAAGTAACCTGATATAGTGGTGAGTGATACTTTATACTTGATAAGAGACATGTCTTGTAAATGAGATGGGAGTTACCTACTAGCACCTTATACACTATACAATGGTAAAGCAATAACTTTGCATGATATGAGCAAACCTTAGATGAAGACATAGGAGCCCGATATGTTTTGGAATTTATACTCCTTTGAAAACTTGATATACCCCATTACTTTGTGATGGGTAGAAGAACAAATTAGAATCCATCTTGTCGTGTACTTATAAGAAAATAATTTAACCTTAAAAATATTATGAGTTCAAGGTTCTATCTATTCAAGTAAACTAATATGGTGAATCCATGAGGAAAATCGATATGATGTTCAAAGGTGTAACCCGATATGATATCTAAGATAGTTAAACTGATATGAAAGTCAATATGGGATCATGATATGGAAAATTCAATATGGGGACACGATATGGTAACCCAAGATGAAATCCGATATGAAAATCCAAGAGGAAGACCGATATGATGGAAAACTGATATGGAAAGTTGAAAATGAAAAGTTGATATGACCAACTAAGGTAAATAACTAATATAATATGATATTGAAAGATATATGGAAAATCCATAATGGTATGGCCGATATGGTGTACTCTTGTACCCGATATGAGAACCCCATAAACCTCTATACCCAATATGAGGATAATGGTCTAACCTATACATGATATGAGGTTGACTGATGATGAGAAAAGTTAAAGTGATACTTAACTCAACATGACTACACGATATGGTGTTAAGGGATATGACCTAAACCTAATATGATGGTGTGGATGCATCACATGACTAATAATGATACTTTTATAATGATATATGCATCTTCAAGCATAATAGCATAACATTATCCATCATGCTACCCGATATGGTAGACATGTTTCTATTTATTAAACTTGTCTGAGTGATGTATGATCTGTGATTAATATTGAGACATAATGAGTTTAATTTAATTTAATTTAATAATGTTAAGCTAATAAACCTTAAGAGGTGAATTAAGTAAGATGCAATCAATATCCTAACAAGGATAAGAGAGAGAGACTTTAACATGAGTGATAAACATGTTAATAAGTATGTATTGATACTCCTACAATGAGTAGAGTATGAATTTGGGTTTGATTCTAGACATTATGATCTTAAATCCTTAATTGTTAATAAAGGGAAAATATAACTCTAAGGTAGGGTTATGATATGCTTTTACAATTGTAATCGGTTAGATTGAGATAATCCTAACACTAATAATGGGAAGGATGTACTTTCTTATATCACAGAGTGATGATGTAGATAATCCTAACCCTAATCATGGGAAGGATGCATTTCTCTTAAATTGAATAATGATGTTATATGTTAATAAGAATATTTCATCATAGAGTGCACACTATACCTGAATCATGAAATGATGAGCCTAGCAGGATATGAGCTATGATGTTCTATATCAATAGACTTAAATAAGTCTTGTAAGCTATGTGGAATATTTGTATAATGATTATACAATCTGATATCTTAAAGGATAAGTTGTTGCCTAGTAAGAGGTGACAAGATGTTTAATGAACTATGTGAGCTATATGAAATACTTATACAATAAGTAAGATGAATACCTTGGTCAAAGAACCTAGAGGTAATAGTTACCTGTTACAGAGGTAACAATGATATGTGGGGATCTAAGGGTTTGAATACCCAGATCCAGTGATCATGATGATGATGATATGAAGGGATGAGAATTCTCAGTGATGTGATAAGGGACTGAGATCCTGAGTGATATACTTTCAAGAATGTTCCAAAGATCTTAAAATTTCTACCCAAGTGGATCATGCATGGGTCAAACATAGTTTCTCTTTCAATCAAGTTTTTCTCTTCTGAATACAGTCCACCTTTATATGACTTATTCATTCATTAAACTACACCTATGTTCTTTGCTTAGAAACTAGTTTGTTGTTCTAGTCTTATGAATTACATGTTCATACGATCCTTTTTACTTTTATGGACCTATTGAAAGCTCACTCTATTCTTCTACTTAGCCTTTGCTTTAGAGTTCATAAAAGCATTATACGCTATTATATGATTCATTCTTCATGATTGATTCTTGTTATCTTGAACCATACATACATACATTTCACATATCTTTTCTATATTTCATATGTATAGTTCATGCAAAATTAACCAATAAACTGATTATGAGCTTCATATCATGTTCTATTATTTCCAATTAAGGGTTTCACATTTGAGACCCCAAAGTTGAACCTCAGATATCAGTTTCAACTAATTCTTAGTTGTTCTGATCTTGCCCATCTGTTTCAACATCTTACCGTATGTACATTCTTACTCTGATGTGGGTCTAATTATTCCAATTCTGTTCTTATTATGCTATTGATAGGATTCATTAGATCCTAATAACGCATCCTGCCAACCGGACCATACCAAACCTAAAATCCTGAAGCCAAGAACTACAAAGGATCACATTCTTCCTGAACATCCACTCACAGCTCAGAAACTCGGCCGATTGGTCAGAAACTCGGCCGATTGCTTCACAACTCGGCCGATCCGCTTGAAACTCGGCCGATCAACTTGCCGCTTAATTTCCTGAAAAAGGAAACTCGACCGAATTACATACAACTCGGCCGATCAGTTTGCTGTTCGATTGCCTATTAAGGAAACTCGACTGAATCACATACAACTCGGCCGAATCGCGTACAGACTGAAAACCTAAACAGACCTGCTGATGTCAATTTCACTCGAATCAGCGGGCAAAACTATAGAAACAAAATCCCATTCAAAGGTCAATTCTAGTCTACTTGTTACAAAGAATAAAATCAATAAATGCTACAATTGCATAGTGTACAACAGATATTAAAGACCCATATTTCAAAGTATTCAATATTTCAATTCAAACATATAAGAGCATTTCTATACATTTCCAACAAAAAACAACATTATGAAATGTAAGTTCTATCTCCTTTTACATTTATGCTCTTAATTCTTGTTTCAATTCTCATTTTCTAACCCTAACATTTTTTGGGTTCATCTCTAGCCCATTCTTCCACTGTATACCTGGCCAGGGTATACGTGAGAGAATAGACAGAGTAGCTTGTACTGGTTGATCCAAGTACTCAGATATCGGGCCAGGATATCCAAATACTCAAATCCCCAAAGCTAACATCAAACATCTCCTATCTGCCACACATAGGACTCTAACTTACTAACTTAATGGTCCTTGACAACTCACCCTAAGCTCTGATACCAAGCTGTTACACCCCGATCTCACAATTTCCTCAAATCATGAGATTAGGGCATAAGATGGGATTTGTATGCAACACAAAGAACACCCTTAACTTTTTCTTTTCTTTTCTTTTCTTTAAAACTCTTGTTTCCCCGCATTGAACCACATATCATCTTAACAAAGGAATCTGAACATTTCTTTTACTAATCATACTTTAATAGTAAAGATACATGTATAAGCATTCACGATGTCTTTCACACATTATGCACATTAAACTTGCTAATTAGCATACATATCAAAGAGGAACAATATTACACATTGTAATTCCAACTCTCTCTCTAAACTCTTACTGAGGACCTAGAGTGACAAGGACCTACTGACTCAACTAATCTCGTACTTGACTCCTGTGGCAGGTCTACACTGAAGCTCTGACTATCTCTAAGTCCACGCCGTTAACCCTAAAAATGTTTGAGTAGAGGGGTGAGCCTACTCGCTCAGTGAATGAGTACTTCATGGAAACAGACTAATGCACTAATGTGATTACAGATATAATTTGAGTAAATGATATGAGATTTAACAACAATAAATACTACACTGAGCAGTTCTAAAACATTATAATTGAAATAACAAAGAATGTAAATATTGCATCCAAAGAATAACTACTAGAAGACTATGCTCTAGTCTTCCTTGACTCTATGATTTATAAAGAACTCTGTGAACCTATATGATCATATTTTAGATTATGCCCTGATCTATGCAGTGTACTCTGCATAGAGACTCACAGTGCACTACGACCACACCGTACAAGACTTAGCGACACACTCGGGAAATGCTAAGTCTGACTGCCAGCCCTGTTCTGCTACAGGACCCCAGGCTCTCCGGCCTGACTCATAGGCTCTACGGCCTCAATGCACTACTCTGAGTGCTCTAGACTCCTCCTCTAACCTGAGTACACAGGCACAGGGAGTCAACACTGGGTTACCACCAGAATTAATCAACCGGTTGGTGTTGGATAACCCTATCCCAGTGCCACCAAAATTACTCAATCGGTTGGTGTTGGACACTGTCTATCAACCCTCGTGCCACCAGAATTACTCAACCGATTGATGTTGGACACGAGTTTCACCCCTAAGGCGCAGACCTCCCAAAGGGGTTCTACGGTGTTCAGGGCACCTAAGTCTAACATTAACATTTTAGATACATGTAAACAAAAATCATAACTCATTTTACATTTCTCACAAGTCTCACACAGCCTGCCATATCATATCATAGGAAACATCATAATTCATGTATTCAACATACATCATGTCTCAGTAACATCCCTTTCTAGGGTATGTCATATCTCATCACCTGCAATTTATGAGATAAGTATTCAAAATAAGAAGCCATGCAGTATGTAGATATCATCTCAGAGAGAACAAGCATATAAAGTTAAATGCACTAGAAACATATAATTCAACAATTTAGCATCAGCACATCTTATATCGAGACCTTTCATATTATCATAACATGATTCATTGAACACCCTATCCTTAGGGTTTCATTCGCCTTATTCATTCATCACATGCCAACACCCTACTCTTAGGGTTTCATTTGCCTCATTCACCTTTTCATTTACCTCATTCACTTGTCACATGGCTCTTATCATGATCTCATAAGATATAAGCATTCACTAAATAAAGACTGTTTCCAACAAATCATATACAATCAATATAGATATGAAATCATGGAAACTTAACTAAATTTAGATTTTCCATATCATTTACTGAGATATCATGTATCAAGAATAAAATTTAATTAAGATAACCCATGAGATACATCCTAACCACTTATATGATTACTAGTCCTTTTCAATAAGGTTGAAACACTAGTGATGTCTCAATTAGGTTAAACCCTAATTACATCATTTGATATAAATCTGAAAAGCATTCTCACTAGGAAGTGTTGTATACGTTTCTGATATGAATCTTCCATTTAGGAATCATTCAAACAGAGAAGGAATCCACATCATATCAATTTGTAACAATCTTAAATCAAACGGACATTTCAGGATTTAGAATTATATGCTAAGCATTTAGGGATTTAGGTGCTATAATCAAATTCGTGCATTACACTGTTTGAAGGAAGATCCCACTCACCCTAAGGTGTGAAAACACCTTACAACTGCAGCTCAACTCAGGGAATCTCGAATTCCTATCAAATCCCTAGCAAATCTCCCAATTCTTCTTCCATTCAACTCGGGAACCTTGAAAAATAGGGATTATGAAAAAAGGGTGAGAAAAGAGGGAATTTCGACATCCTCTTGGATCAAATCAGAGCATGGACGGAATCTTGACATGAGAGATAAGATTCACCATAAAAGTCTATGCAAAGGATCCAAACTTACTTGATTTCACCCTTCCTGGAATCGCAAAACCCTAATTCAGCAATTCCCCCACTTTCTCCACTCAAGCCCTAATTCTCCCTCTCTCTCTAGGAGCTCGTTTCTCTGGAATGAAATGACGAAGAATGAGAGTTTTGTGTGTGTGTGGTCGATCATATAAGATAATTTGAGCTGCTTGGGTCAATTGCAAATTGACCCTACACTCAACTTTAATTATATTGGCTGAATATTCAGTTATACAAAAGTTACTGTAATTTGTTTATTTCAGAGATCAAACATTCTCCAACAATTATGGGAATTTAGCAAGTTATTTATAATTTATCTATAAAGCTTCAGTTAAAATTTGAGATCATTTCTAATTACCAATAATTAATTAAAAATCAAACAGTGCACTGCTGTATTGCAGTCTGCAGAATATTCGGCCGAGTTTGTCCTGCACAAAACTCGATCGACACCCTTACTGTAGAGATCAAAAAGTCATCCAAAAATTATTCCAATTTAACAGAGTGTCTAAAACTGTGTTTTTCAATCACAGTTAAAATTTGAGATCAATTGGATATACCAATAAAAAGATAAAATTCAATTACCACACTGCTGTATAAATCTGGAAATATGATCGGCCGAGTTTGAAACTCGACCGATAAAAAGGTCAGAGAATTCTTCAAAAATTCTGATATTTTTCAATGTTGTTCACATTTTATATATCCAAATTATATACAAATTTGAAGTAAATCAGAGTTACACATAAAATACTAAAAATCATTTAGTGAGACATTCTACTTATCAAATTCTGTATTCATGTATCATCAAAACCCTATATTGGGCCGATTAGGGTTTATGTTTCTCAAACCCTAATTACAAGACAAAAGAACATTTAGACTTCTTATCATAATTAAAACATCTAATTGTGTTATCGTCATTAATTAGATTTCAAGAATGATTATTCCAATTAATCTTTGCAATTGTCTAGGTAAACCCTAGTTTACCAATTAAGCTCAGATGGGGTCGTAACAACTCTCCCCCCCTTAGAATGTTTCATCCTCGAAATATGAACCTACAAGAAAAATACATTCAAGGTTATTCTAAACTTCTAAATCCTTCCATGCCATTATATTCTTGTATTTCATACCTGAATGTAGTTTTCAACATTAGATCTTTTAATTCTTTACTAAATCACAACATATTTCAAATAGTTCTCAATGATATCAAGCAAATTCTTTATGCCACAGTCAAACATAGAATGCAAAGATAAACCACCACGCTTTCACTGCGCAACTCTGATACTCTGATACAACTATCTCAACTTACGCTGTTCAGAGAGTTCTATTGTTTTGTATCATCTTTAAGTGACAAAAGCAAGTTCACCATGTTGTTTTAAACTTTAATAACATGTTGCTCAGATAGCAAAACGATCTTGAATTAAAAGACTAGATTCAACAATCAATTGCACAATACTACTCTTGGCATCCCCATTGGGTCATGGATGCATGAGGTGAAGCATTACCACCTCATTCCATGCTATCTTGTTTCGATCATGGGACCTGTGGGTTATGGGCCCACACACAATTCAAAGTGTAACCATCACATTATATCATTTTAGGATTTCAACAACAGTAATAAGGTAATCCACAATTGTATCAGTCATTCAAGCATTAATCATATTCAATTACCATCACTCAGTTATATTAGAGCTAGGTATAACAAGCTACACCTCATTAGGGTTACTTGTCCAAACAATCTGATTATCAACCCTTTCTATTAATATGAGTGAATAAGTATGACTACCTTGTTCAGGGTATCTCTCCATGTGTTCTGACGTCATCCAAACCGTATCACCATATCACAAATACACAATACTAGGATGCATATCTGGTATGAATTACTACTACTATCATACACCTTTAATTTAACATATAGCTTGCACAAATACACCGAAATCATATGTAGAACCAACTTCATATCTTAATATGCCTTCAACAAATCATACATGTAAAAACAAATTCACATATTACACAAAGCTAGTGCTTTCCCATATCTTTCTGCTCATTCATTACTTCTTTACTTTTTGCTACCTATCCTTTTCATATGATTATATACAATAAACAGCATTAGCATTGAATCATTTAAGATAGGAATGGATTATTCATCATTTTTGCTATCACACAAGAATTTATTTCTTATCGCACTTCATCATACTGTATGTCACTATTACATTCACTAGATGACCCCACCAAGGTAGTTATGCACCATATATGATTCATTTTCTCTTATCATTTCATTCCCACCTTGCTCTTATTAAGGAATATATGAAAGAGAAGATGATTTTAAGACTTGGAATACTTGTATTCAAACATTCCCTTAATACATTCTCGTATGTAGATTTACTTAGTTATCAACAGAGATATTTGATTAATTAGCACTTGCTTGAATCTCACAACCTCTTTATTTTATAACTTCTCCATCATATTTCAAACCCTTTCTTACGTTTCATAGTCCTCTTACTATATACTATTCTTTAACCCGTCATCTTTAATTCTAAATTTTTCTCTTATGACCATGTTGCTTATTCATATGTATGGTCATGTATACCATGTTGCACATATTTCCACCTTTATATTTATACTATTGTGAAGTTAACATTCTAAATTAATAGTCCTTCTATTAGTTTTTACTCATGTTGAATACATTACATATTCTTCATTTTTACATCAAGTGGATCATGCATGGGTCAAACATAGTTTCTCTTTCAATCAAGTTTTTCTCTTCTGAATACAGTCTACCTTTATATGACTTATTCATTCATTAAACTACACCTATGTTCTTTGCTTAGAAACTAGTTTGTTGTTCTAGTCTTATGAATTACATGTTCATACGATCCTTTTTACTTTTATGGACCTATTGAAAGCTCACTCTATTCTTCTACTTAGCCTTTGCTTTAGAGTTCATAAAAGCATTATACGCTATTATATGATTCATTCTTCATGATTGATTCTTGTTATCTTGAACCATACATACATACATTTCACATATCTTTTCTATATTTCATATGTATAGTTCATGCAAAATTAACCAATAAACTGATTATGAGCTTCATATCATGTTCTATTATTTCCAATTAAGGGTTTCACATTTGAGACCCCAAAGTTGAACCTCAGATATCAGTTTCAACTAATTCTTAGTTGTTCTGATCTTGCCCATCTGTTTCAACATCTTACCGTATGTACATTCTTACTCTGATGTGGGTCTAATTATTCCAATTCTATTCTTATTATGCTATTGATAGGATTCATTAGATCCTAATAACGCATCCTGCCAACCGGACCAGGCCAAACCTAAAATCCTGAAGCCAAGAACTACAAAGGATCACATTCTTCCTAAACTTCCACTCACAGCTCAGAAACTCGGCCGATTGGTCAGAAACTCGGCCGATTGCTTCACAACTCGGCCGATCCGCTTGAAACTCGGCCGATCAACTTGCCGTTTGATTTCCTGAAAAAGGAAACTCGGCCGAATTACATACAACTCGGCCGATCAGTTTGCTGTTCGATTGCCTATTAAGGAAACACGGCCGAATCACATACAACTCGGCCGAATCGCATACAGACTGAAAACCCATTCAAAGGTCAATTCTATAGAAACAAAATCCCATTCAAAGGTCAATTCTAGTCTACTTGTTACAAAGAATAAAATCAATAAATGCTACAATTGCATAGTGTACAACAGATATTAAAGACCCATATTTCAAAGTATTGAATATTTCAATTCAAACATATAAGAGCATTTCTATACATTTCCAACAAAAAACAACATTATGAAATGTAAGTTCTATCTCCTTTTACATTTATGCTCTTAATTCTTGTTTCTTTTCTCATTTTCTAACCCTAACATTTTTAGGGTTCATCTCTAGCCCATTCTTCCACTGTATACCTGGCCAGGGTATACGTGAGAGAATAGACAGAGTAGCTTGTACTGGTTGATCCAAGTACTCAGATATCGGGCTAGGATATCCAAATACTCAAATCCCCAAAGATAACATCAAACATCTCCTATCTGCCACACATAGGACTCTAACTTACTAACTTAATGGTCCTTGACAACTCACCCTAAGCTCTGATACCAAGCTGTTACACCCCGATCTCACAATTTCCTCAAATCATGAGATTAGGGCATAAGATGGGATTTGTATGCAACACAAAGAACACCCTTAACTTTTTCTTTTCTTTTCTTTTCTTTAAAACTCTTGTTTCCCCGCATTGAACCACATATCATCTTAACAAAGGAATCTGAACATTTCTTTTACTAATCAGACTTCAATAGTAAAGATACATGTATAAGCATTCACGATGTCTTTCACACATTATGCACATTAAACTTGCTAATTAGCATACATATCAAAGAGGAACAATATTACACATTGTAATTACAACTCTCTCTATAAACTCTTACTGAGGACCTAGAGTGACAAGGACCGAATGACTCAACTAATCTCGTACTTGACTCCTGTGGCAGGTCTACACTGAAGCTCTGACTATCTCCAAGTCCACGCGGTTAACCCTAAAAATGTTTGAGTAGAGGGGTGAGCCTACTCGCTCAGTGAATGAGTACTTCATGGAAACAGACTAATGCACTAATGTGATTACAGATATAATTTGAGTAAATGATATGAGATTTAACAACAATAAATACTACACTGAGCAGTTCTAAAACATTATAATTGAAATAACAAAGAATGTAAATATTGCATCCAAAGAATAACTACTAGAAGACTATGCTCTAGTCTTCCTTGACTCTATCATTTATAAAGAACTCTGTGAACCTATATGATCATATTTTAGATTATGCCCTGATCTATGCAGTGTACTCTGCATAGAGACTCACAGTGCACTACGACCACACCGTACAAGACTTAGCGACACACCCGGGAAATGCTAAGTCTGACTGCCAGCCCTGTTCTGCTACAGGACCCCAGGCTCTCCGGCCTGACTCATAGGCTCTACGGCCTCAATGCACTACTCTGAGTGCTCTAGACTCCTCCTCTAACCTGAGTACACAGGCGCATGGAGTCAACACTGGGTTACCACCAGAATTACTCAACCGGTTGGTGTTGGATAACCCTATCCCCAGTGCCACCGAAATTACTCAATCGCTTGGTGTTGGACACTGTCTATCAACCCTTGTGCCACCAGAATTACTCAACCGGTTGATGTTGGACACGAGTTTCACCCCTAAGGCGCAAACCTCCCAAAGGGGTTCTACGGTGTTCAGGGCACCTAAGTCTAACATTAACATTTTAGATAAATGTAAACAGAAATCATAACTCATTTTACATTTCTCACAAGGCTCACACAGCCTGCCATATCATATCATAAGAAACATCATAATTCATGTATTCAACATACATCATGTCTCAGTAACATCCCTTTCTAGGGTATGTCATATCTCATCACCTGCAATTTATGAGATAGGTATTGAAAATAAGAAGCCCTGCAGTATGTAGATATCATCTCAGAGAGAACAAGCATATAAAGTTAAATGCACTAGAAACATATAATTCAACAATTTAGCATCAGCACATCTCATATCGAGACCTTTCATATTATCATAACATGATTCATTGAACACCCTATCCTTAGGGTTTCATTCGCCTTATTCATTCATCACATGCCAACACCCTACTCTTAGGGTTTCATTTGCCTCATTCACCTTTTCATTTACCTCATTCACTTGTCACATGGCTCTTATCATGATCTCATAAGATATAAGCATTCACTAAATAAAGACTGTTTCCAACAAATCATATACAATCAATATAGATATGAAATCATGTAAACTTAACTAAATTTAGATTTTGCATATCATTTACTGAGATATCATGTATCAAGAATAAAATTCCATTAAGATAACCCATGAGATACATCCTAACCACTTATATGATTACTAGTCCTTTTCAATAAGGTTGAAACACTAGTGATGTCTCAATTAGGTTAAACCCTAATTACATCATTTGATATAAATCTGAAAAGCATTCTCACTAGGAAGTGTTGTATACGTTTCTGATATGAATCTTCCATTTAGGAATCATTCAAACAGAGAAGGAATCCACATCATATCAATTTGTAACAATCTTAAATCAAACGGACATTTCAGGATTTAGAATTATATGCTAAGCATTTAGGGATTTAGGTGCTATAATCAAATTCGTGCATTACACTGTTTGAAGGAAGATCCCACTCACCCTAAGGTGTGAAAACACCTTACAACTGCAGCTCAACTCAGGGAATCTCGAATTCCTATCAAATCCCTAGCAAATCTCCCAATTCTTCTTCCATTCAACTCGGGAACCTTGAAAAAGAGGGATTATGAAGAAAGGGTGAGAAAAGAGGGAATTTCGACATCCTCTTGGATCAAATCAGAGCATGGACGGAATCTTGACATGAGAGAGAAGATTCACCATAAAAGTCTATGCAAAGGATCCAAACTTACTTGATTTCACCCTTCCTGGAATCACAAAACCCTAATTCAGCAATTCCCCCACTTTCTCCACTCAAGCCCTAATTCTCCCTCTCTCTCTAGGAGCTCGTTTCTCTGGAATGAAATGACGAAGAATGAGAGCTGTGTGTGTGTGTGGTCGATCATATAAGCTAATTTGAGCTGCTTGGGTCAATTGCAAATTGACCCTACACTCAACTTTAATTATATTGGCTGAATATTCAGTTATACAAAAGTTACTGTAATTCATTTATTTCAGAGATCAAACATTCTCCAAAAATTATGGGAATTTAGCACGTTATTTATAATTGATCTATAAAGCTTCAGTTAAAATTTGAGATCATTTCTAGTTACCAATAATTAATTAAAAATCAAACAGTGCACTGCTGTATTGCAGTCTGCAGAATATTCGGCCGAGTTTGTCCTGCACAAAACTCGACCGACACCCTTACTGTAGAGATCAAAAAGTCATCCAAAAATTATGCCAATTTAACAGAGTGTCTAAAACTGTGTTTGTCAAGCACATTTAAAATTTGAGATCAATTGGATATACCAATAAAAAGATAAAATTCAATTACCACACTGCTGTATAAATCTGGAAATATGATCGGCCGAGTTTGAAACTCGACCAATAAACAGGTCAGAGCATTCTTCAAAAATTTTGATATTTTTCAATGTTGTTCACATTTTATATATCCAAATCATATACAAATTTGAAGTAAATAAGAGTTACACATAAAATACTAAAAATCATTTAGTGAGACATTCTACTTATCAAATTCTGTATTCATGTATCATCAAAACCCTATATTGGGCCGATTAGGGTTTATGTTTCTCAAACCCTAATTACAAGACAAAAGAACATTTAGACTTCTTATCATAATTAAAACATCTAATTGTGTTATCGTCATTAATTAGATTTCAAGAATGATTATTCCAATTAATCTTTGCAATTATCTAGGTAAACCCAAGTTTACCAATTAAGCTCAGATGGGGTCGTAACAAAGATGTTCCTCTGATGATGAGATATCATATGAGTGGATATGATGAGGTAAGATGGATTTCCCAAGCTTGGGCATCAAGATGCAGCTTGTGGAATGATCTTTATGCTTAAAAACCCTAATTTGGATTAAAGTGCAATTTACCCAAATGTGGGGTGCAACTTATAAAGTACACCATCTAGAACATCTTTTATGACTCTTGAAATCATTTAGAGTAAAAATGATGAAAGGGACACATGAATGAGTGATCAGATAAGAAAAATGATCTTTGTGCATAAAATTCACTAAGTATGAGGATGGAGACTTGTCATATATGAACTCTAGTTGAAAGTTGGTTTTCTTTACCCTTAAATCTAGAGTTTTGATGAGCTTTACATAAGTTTCATAGCTTGGGCGTGCCTTAGAAACAAGGAGGGACTTAGATGAGAATTCCATGATTTAGAGGTCCTTATGGTGGAAAATAGCCTGAAGTATATAAGCCTTCACCCTTGCAAACCAAGTGAACGTATCCTTTATCCTCTTCATTTCTCATCTTTCTCAAAACGGCCAAGGCAAAGCTCTGGACCTCAGGGAGATGACCAACTAGTGCTAAGGTGAGTAGGAACCATCTTCAAGCTCGAATTCATGGAGGAATTCTTCTTAAAAGGTTGGTTCTATGGTTAACTCACTTAGATTCTTTGTCTTAGCCGACCATTCCCATCTTTTCCTTGAAGAAACAACCTTGGATGACCTATGGAGATCAAGACGCCATTAAAGGATTGAATCTTGGAAGCTTGGAGCTCTAGGAACCACGTTTAAGGCGGGTTTTATAACTCTAAACTCCTAGCTTTATTATGCATATCTTTGTTCTTACTTTTAGTGCTTAGTTCTTATTCTACCTCCCTTCTTCCTTGCACTTTTGCAAGAAAAACGGTGGTGTAACCGACCTGAACAGAGGTTGAGGATGATGGGCGGGGATTCCTAGGTAACTTTATCAAATGACCTTGGACCCTTTTGGTCCAAACGGTTGCAAACCGTTTAAGGTCAAATGGGTTCAACCCGTTTGATCTCAAACGATCTTGCAAGATCGTTTGGATCAAAACGGTCTCAAGACCGTTTGATAGGGTTGACCAAGGTACGACCGTTTGAGGGTCTGTTGATAATATATTGAATTTCATTTCTACAAAGAATTATAAACTAATTCCTAACCAATTGAGAGTTGAAGGCACTTCAACACCCTAACCCTAATCTGGTTGAAATTGCTGATTTCAAGTATTGATCTTGTTGAGTTTTGGGTTGAAGGACCCAAACGGGTTCAAAACCATTTGGGGGTTCATCCAAACGGTCTCACACTCGTTTAGTGACACCCCAATATCATTTGGAGGTCTAGGGTTAAGGAAATTTGATGGTTTGAGGGTCCAATTTCAATAGGTTGATGAATTGATAAAATTGCTGATTTTTAGATCTATTTAGGGTTCAACCCTTATCCAACCGACTTGGTTTTTGGTCAAACTTTGTGTAAACGGGTTCACACTCGCTTAAGGCCAAATGGGTTCACACTCGTTTAAGGTCAAATGGGTTCACACCCGTTTAAGGTCAAGTGGTTCCACACTCGTTTAAGGCTCAAATGGGTTCAAAGTCATTTGAGATTAAACGAGTTCAAGGTCGTTTAAAACCTAAATGGGTTGAAGGTTGAAGGTTAAACCCTAAACCAATTGGAGACTTTCAAGTTTATGTATACTTAATCACTTGAAGGTGTAAATGGTTCAATGATGATCTAATCTAAACTCTAATGGTAACTTTAGACATTAAGGGACTAATGAATTGACCCATGATGACGATCAATGGGTAAATTACCAAAATGCCCTTGAGGGGTTAATTTGAATGATACCTTGTTCTAATCAAACCCTAATCACTTGATAGTGATGATTTGGTTTATGTTAATCAATGATGACTTGACCCAACCTATCTAGAGTGGTGTAATCACCATCTACTAGTGAGAGGAGAGAGAAAATACCATTTATGTTCAAAACTCAAGTAAAATACCTTCAAACTACTCGAATATGCAAGATTAGGTATGATCCACTTATGTGAGATCATGGAAACCCTAAATATGATAATTGGTGAATCTTAATCTTATCTGAGGGCTTTAATGATGACGTTCCTCATACATGGTGATATTATGAGATCAATTCACCATGAGGTGAATAGCAAACCCTAATTCTAGGATGATGACATGTAATGTGAATAGTAAACCCTAATTGGTGAAAATCAGGGAACCTAACCGGTACAACTTCTGATATGAATTGCTTACTATTATCAGTTGAATTAACCATTCAGGCTCTTATACATGATGATGATCATATCCAGGTAAGGATTATGATTTCATATTCATTGAAAGCATGTTATTAGCTTTATGAATAATGACATATGCTGATGCCTAGTAAGGGGCATCTTATGAGAATGATAGGCTGTGAGAGCCATGAGTATCATCAAGGTCATGCTTGTCAGATGACTTGTGATGAGATGATTGAGAAATGATAATTGATGAGAGTTAGACTTGATACATTTAGTATTCTACTTTCATAGCTGCTGTTCTAATGATTAATGTTTGAGAACATGTATGATGATAAAAAGAATACTGAAATGTACCTAACTAATCAAGTATAATCATACCATGTAGAGCCCTGATCATAGATCCATCATTGTCAGGAGTTAAATGATGGTGAAACAGGTTTTCCTAAGGGAACTCCTGGATCACATACTTTTGAGTATGTGGGGGAATATGGATGTGAATACCCTTACATCCTAGTGTAGGAATTGATGTAGATGTATCTTAATCTATCAATCCTTCACTATGTGTTTATGCCGGGGTGATATAACACTAATCTCCCGAGGAATTATTTTGTACTGCATTGATGAGAGATAAACAAGAAATCTTTCGATGGCGAAGAGAGTACAGAATGCCACTGTGACTCTAATAGCGAAGTACCAGAATACCCTAGTAAGCTATAGTAGCAGAGACACTAGATGTCCTGCATGTTGATCCTCATACCGACTGAGGAATATGAGGTCATAAGAATCCGACTCTTTTGATGACCTATGTATGATACCGATGCGACTTAATAGTGATCGGTTGGAGAATGAGCGGTATACCTCATCTCCGTAGGGCATAATAATGTTTGTAAATCATAATCAACCGCGTAGCATATCTGCTTAGGTTGAACTACGAGATACAATGATTGATGGTTACACTATTTAGTATACATGTTCTTCATATTCCTTAAATGTTGTTGTTCTACTTGATAACAATCTGCTGTTGATTACCTTAAAGCTTTATTGCTTATGTTGATCTGTGATTGCTATAATAAAGCTTCTGGCGGAGAGTTATAACTCTCGCTGGGACAATTATTTAAAATTGTCTCACCCTGTAGATTTCAACTTTTTAGGTGGTCACCAAGGACGAAGGAACCAGTCTGCAGGTGATCAGTATCAGCAGCAAGAGCACCAGGGGCAGCAGTGAATCTCAGGTGGAGATACTGAGTGCTAAGTCATGTAGTTAGATAGTCTTATGTCGTCTCTGTACTCTCAGGTCCTTGGAGTTTGTTAATCTGAGATTTTGTATTTTGTTGTATGTAATCACTTGAGAAGTGGTTTAACAGAGATGTAAATTGTTACCTTGCTTTTATGAAAGAAGTTTCATGTCTTCAAGATCTTGTCTCGAAAAGTTTTAATTTTTCGTGAATTTTTGTATTCCGTTGTTAATCCAATGCTTCCGCTGAGTTTATATCATGGTTTATGAATCGTGTCGTTTCAGAGTGGTAACAGAGCTCTAGGTTTGCTGAGTCTATAGAGACATAGGACTTAGGATGTCGAGTCTATCCTTAGTGTTTCTTTTACATCTAATAGAGTCTTCTACTCCTCAGGAGAAGAAGATAATTAAGGATGTCTGAACCCCATGAGGAGTACATAGCAGAAAGTAGTATCGCTGCACCCCAAGGAGGTGTAAGGAACCCAAAGATAGAACAACCTGTACCTGAGCAACCCAGAGAGCCACCTCAGTTTGACCCAGCTGACATGGGAAACCCAGCTGTTCAAACCATGTTCGGGCAGTTTATGACTGCCATGACACACATCACCGATAGGATGCCCATGCCTGCACCTAGGGCACCTGCCCAACCTGGAGGACAAGGTATCAGTAAGACGTTCGAGCGACTTCGTCGTGTCGGAGCAACCGAATACTTTGGAACAGCTGACCCTGCAGATGCCAATCTGTGGTTAACTGAGTTGGAGAAAGCTTTCAGAATCCTTAACATCCCCGAAGGTGAGAAGGTTAGACATGCTGTCTATCTTCTCAAAGGTAGTGCTGGTCACTGGTGGACCATGGAAGAGCAGAAGAGGTCTGGAATAGAGATCTTGTGGGAAGACTTTCGTCGGGAATTTGTCCACAGATACTTTCCAAAGACATTCTTGGATGAGAAGATCTCTCAATTTGAGAGATTGAGACAAAGCATGATGAACATTAGTGAGTACGAAGCTAAGTTCATGGAGTTGCTACGATTCTGTACGCACATGGCTACCACAGAAGAAGAGAGGATTAGAAGGTTTGAGAAGGGTTTAAATGCTGATTTGACTACTCCCGTGTCTGCCCTAGAGAACCAGGAGAGGTTTGCTACCTTCGTTGAGTCAGTCTGGAGGATAGAGAAATCCGTAGTCAAGAAGAGACAAACCCATAAGAGATATCCACAGTTCCAGGGTTCTTCATATAGAGACTTTAAGAAGCCTAGATTCTATGCACCTACACCTCCACCACCCAGATCTAGTGCTCAGACACAATGGACACCAAGTAGAGACAGGGGACGAAGCCTACCACTACAAGAGACTCGCAGTTCAGCATCAATGTCAGTCACAGGACCACCAAGACCACAACAACTGGAAAGAAGTTGTTATAACTGTGGGAAGGTGGGACATCTGATGAAGGACTGTAGGTCTAGGCCTGTCAGTATGACACAGCCTCAGAGGCAGAATCAACAGGGATCACAGAGAAGGCAGTCTCAAGGAGCAGCTAGAGGACGTGGGCAAGCGTCTCAGGCTGGATCGTCAGCACCAACTCAACCTCAGGCGACAACGAGGTTCTATGCTATGAACCCACCAGAAGAAGTGGTCAATCCACGGGTTGTGGCAGGTCAGATGGAACTTTTATATTCTGATATGTCTAAATCCTGTGTTGTATCTGTTTTGATTGACCCGGGTGCTACGCACTCTTTTATCACTCGAAGAGTGATTCGTAACTGCAATATGACAGTCAGTCATAGGGTAGATAGCTTGTTGCTAGAGACTCCGTTGAGAGGGTCTGCTGTGTTGCAAGAGGTATGCTCTCCCTACATCCTCTTCTTTTCTGATCATCGCATTCAAGTGGATCTTATACCACTTGAGATGCAAGGATTTGATATAATCCTTGGGATTGATACCTAAGAAAGGTATAGAGTTGTCTTAGGTTGTGAATCCAAGTAGGCTGTGTTTGCTTATGAGAGCAACACATGGATCTTTCAAGGAAAGAGAAAGATTCTACCCACCTGTCTTGTGTCTGCTATGGTTGCTGATAAGCTGATGAGGCAAGGATGTTATGCATTCTTGGCCCATGTGATAGATACCACCATGAAAAGTCCTAACCTTGCTGAAGTTCCTATAGTCAGGGAATTTGAAGATGTATTTCCTGAAGAACTTCCAGGTATGCCACTGCCTCGGGAAATTGATTTTGAGATCAATTTGATCCCAGATACCCAACCTATAGCCCAGACACCGTATAGGATGACACCTGCTGAGATGGCAGAACTCAAGAAGCAGCTTCAAGAGTTGCTTGAGAAGGGTTTCATCCGACCGAGCACTTCACCCTGGGGTGCTCCAGTTTTGTTTGTTAAAAAGAAAGACGGGTCAATGCGGTTGTGCATTGATTACAGACAATTAAATAAAGTAACAATAAAGAATAAGTACCCTCTGCCGAGGATTGATGATCTCTTTGACAGTTGCGTGGTGCAACCGTCTTCTCAAAGATAGATTTGAGGTCTGGATATCATCAACTTCGTATTAAGGACAGTGACATACCCAAGTCTGCTTTCAGAACAAGGTATGGTCACTATGAGTTCACAGTTATGTCGTTTGGACTAACTTATGCACCGGCTACATTTATGGAACTCATGAATAGAATCTTCCGACCTTTCCTCGATCAGTGTGTTGTTGTCTTTATAGATGACATTCTGATCTATAGTAGATATGCTCAACAACATGAACAACATCTTCATCAGGCTCTAACTTTGCTAAGACAACATGAGTTATACGCTAAGTTTAGCAAGTGTGAGTTCTGGTTGTCGGAGGTATCTTTTCTTGGACATGTGGTATCTGCCTCGAGAATTCGTCTTGACCCTAAAAAGGTAGAGTCTGTTCTACAATGGGAACAACTGAAGACACTGACGGAGATTCGTAGTTTCTTAGGGTTGGCTGGCTATTATCGAAGGTTCATTAAGAACTTCAGTTCTATAGCCCCACCCTTGACGAAGTTGACCCGGAAAGATGTTTCTTTTACTTGGAGTGACAAGTGTCAGCAGTCCTTTCAGTTGCTGAAGGAGAGGTTGACAAGTGCACCTGTACTTGTGTTACCGGAGCAAGGCAACATATACATAGTTTTCTGTGATGCCTCCAAGAATGGACTCAGATGTGTGTTGATGCAGGATAAACAAGTGATTTCTTTTGCTTCCCGACAGCTTAAGAAACACGAAGAGAATTATCCGACACACGATTTGGAGTTAGCTGCGGTGGTTCATGCCTTGAAGATCTGGAGACATTATCTCTACGGAGAGACATTCCAGATTTTCACAGATCACAAGAACCTAAAGTATATCTTTTCTCAGCATGAACTTAACATGAGACAACGTCGCTGGATGGAGTTAATCAAGGACTACGATTGTACAATTGATTACCATCCAGGGAAGGCCAATGTGGTTGCAGATGCCTTGGGTAGGAAATCAGCAACATCATCCATGGATAGAGCACAACTAAACTCTTTAGTATGCTCTAAGAGAGATATGCTTATCTCTTTAAGGCAAGACAATGTACAATTGAAGGTGTCATTGTTAGCCGGGTTGTTGGCTGAGATGCATATCAAACCTACCCTTAGAGAGCAGATCAAAGAGGCACAACAGGTTGATACTGCAGTTCAGCAGATTAGGTCAGAGTATGGTGATGAGAAGTGAGATAGTTTCCATGACTCAGATGATCAAGTAGCATGTTATCATGGGAGGATGATAGTGCCAGATAAAGACAACTTGAGGAAATTAGTCCTGGAAGAAGCTCATTCTTCAATGTATGCTATGCATCCAGGAAGCACCAAGATGTATCGGAACTTGAAGGATATGTATTGGTGGCCCGGGATGAAGAAGGATGTTGCGAAGTTTGTGATGAGGTGTCCTGTGTGTCAGCAAGTTAAAGCTGAACACCAGAAGCCTGCAGGGATAATGCAACCTTTACCCATACCACAGTGGAAGTGGGACCATGTGACCATGGACTTTGTTGTTGGCCTACCTAGGACAAGCAAAGGACATGATTCCATCTGGGTAATAGTTGATAGGTTGACAAAGACAGCTCATTTCTTACCTGTCAAAACAACCTATTCTGCTGAAAGGTTATCCCAGTTATATGTTCAAGAGATAGTGTGTTTGCACGGAGTTCCTGTCACTATAGTTTCTGACAGAGGTCCCCAGTTCACAAGTCATTTTTGGGAACAGTTGCACAGAGCTTTAGGCACCCAGTTAAGGTTTAGTACAGCCTTTCATCCATAGACTGATGGACAGTCGGAAAGGACTATACAGACCTTGGAAGACCTGTTGAGAGCATGTGTTCTCCAGTTTACCGGGAGTTTAGATCTACACCTAAGCCTAATAGAGTTTGCCTATAACAATAGCTATCAACAAAGTATTGATATGGCACCTTATGAAGCTTTGTATGGTAGATGTTGTAGATCACCCTTGTGTTGGTATGAGACTGGCGAGCATCGGTTGTTAGGTCCTGATCTTGTACAGCAGACCACAAAGAAGATTAAAGTGATACAACAACAGATTAAGACCGCACAGGATAGGCAAAAATCTTATGCTGATAAGCGTCGTAGACCGTTAGAATTCCAGGTTGGAGACAGAGTGTATCTCAAGGTCTCGCCTTGGAGAGGAGTCCTTCGCTTTGGAAGGAAAGGAAAGTTAGCTCCTAGATTTATGGGGCCTTATCCAATCATTGAACGGGTTGGAAAGGTAGCCTATAGACTAGAGTTACCACTTGAGTTGCAGAGATTACACCCTGTGTTTCACATTTCTATGTTAAGGAAATGTCATCCTGATATCGAGTCAGTTCTACAACCTATGGAAATAGAATTGAATGAAGATATAACTTATGAGGAAGGACCAGTGTCAATCCTTGATAACAGAATTAAAAAGCTAAAGAAGAAAGATATAAGCCTTGTGAAAGTCCTCTGGAACCACCGTGGTGTTGAAGAAGCCACTTGGGAACTAGAGGATGAGATGAGAAGGAAATACCCTGCTCTTTTCTCTTAATACATTTTATCGATTTCGGGGACAAAATCCTTGTAAGGGGTGGATAATTTGTAACATCCCTGACCTAGGTTATAAACTAACCCTAGGTGTTTTGCCTAAATATGTAATTAAACTCTTGTGATTATCTTTTGGCATGTAATTAAGTTCCTAAGGAACATACATTTTCATTTCTATCCCTTTTAAACAATGATTGTAGTATTGTGTGGTAATACATGGACCTCTGTGCAAATTATCCAGTTAAGGGGTTTAACTTGCAAATTTCACAAGTTAAGATGTTCCTCTAATGATGAGATATCATATGAGTGGATATGATGAGGTAAGATGTATTTCCCAAGCTTGGGCATCAAGATGCAGCTTGTGGAATGATCTTTATGCTTAAAAACCCTAATTTGGATTAAAGTGCAATTTACCCAAATGTGGGGTGCAACTTATAAAATACACCATCCAGAACATCTTTTATGACTCTTGACATCATTTAGAGTAAAAATGATGAAAGGGACACATGAATGAGTGATCAGATAAGAAAAATGATCTTTGTGCATAAAATTCACTAAGTATGAGGATGGAGACTTGTCATATATGAACTCTAGTTGAAAGTTGGTTTTCTTTACCCTTAAATCTAGAGTTTTGATGAGATTGACATAAGTTTCATAGCTTGGGCGTGCCTTAGAAACAAGGAGGGACTTAGATGAGAATTCCATGATTTAGAGGTCCTTATGGTGGAAAATAGCCTAAAGTATATAAGCCTTCACCCTTGCAAACCAAGTGAACGTATCCTTTATCCTCTTCATTTCTCATCTTTCTCAAAACGGCTAAGGCAGAGCTATGGACCTCAGGGAGACGACCAACTAGTGCTAAGGTGAGTAGGAACCATCTTCAAGCTCGAATTCATGGAGGGATTCTTCTTAAAAGGTTGGTTCTATGGTTAACTCACTTAGATTCTTTGTCTTAGTCGACCATTCCCATCTTTTCCTTGAAGAAACAACCTTGGATGACCTGTGGAACTCAAGACGCCATTAAAGCTTGAAGCTTGGAAGCTTGGAGCTCTAGGAACCACGTTTAAGGCGGGTTTTATAACTCTAAACTCCTAGCTTTATTATGCATATCTTTGTTTTGACTTTTAGTGCTTAGTTCTTCTTCTACCTCCCTTCTTCCTTGCACTTTTGCAAGCAAAACGGTGGTGTAACCGACCTGAACAGAGGTTGAGGATGATGGGCGGGGATTCCTAGGTAACTTTATCAAACGACCTTGGACCCTTTTGGTCCAAACGGTTGCAAACCGTTTAAGGTCAAACGGGTTCAACCCGTTTGATCTCAAACGATCTTGCAAGATCGTTTGGATCAAAACGGTCTCAAGACCGTTTGATAGGGTTGACCAAGGGACGACCGTTTGAGGGTCTGTTGATAATATATTGAATTTCATTTCTACAAAGAATTATAAACTAATTCCTAACCAATTGAGAGTTGAAGGCAGTTCAACACCCTAACCCTAATGGGGTTGAAATTGCTGATTTCAAGTATTGATCTTGTTGAGTTTTGGGTTGAAGGACCCAAACGGGTTCAAAACCATTTGGGGGTTCATCCAAACGGTCTCACACTCGTTTAGTGACACCCCAATATCATTTGGAGGTCTAGGGTTAAGGAAATTTGATGGTTTGAGGGTCCAATTTCAATAGGTTGATGAATTGATAAAATTTCTGATTTTTAGATCTATTTAGGGTTCAACCCTTATCCAACCGACTTGGTTTTTGGTCAAACTTTGTGTAAACGGGTTCACACTCGTTTAAGGCCAAACAGGTTCACACTCGTTTAAGGTCAAATGGGTTCACACCCGTTTAAGGTCAAGTGGGTCCACACTCGTTTAAGGCTCAAATGGGTTCAAAGTCATTTGAGATTAAACGAGTTCAAGGTCGTTTAAAACCTAAATGGGTTGAAGGTTAAACCCTAAACCAATTGGAGACTTTCAAGTTTATGTATACTTAATCACTTGAAGGTGTAAATGGTTCAATGATGATCTAATCTAAACTCTAATGGTAACTTAAGACATTAAGGGACTAAGTGACTAATGAATTGACCCATGATGATGATCAATGGGTAAATTACCAAAATGCCCTTGAGGGGTTAATTTGAATGATACCTTATTCTAATCAAACCCTAATCACTTGATAGTGATGATTTGGTTTATGTTAATCAAGGATGACTTGACCCAACCAATCTAGAGTGGTGTAATCACCATATACTAGTGAGAGGAGAGAGAAAATACCGTTTATGTTCAAAACTCAAGTAAAATACCTTCAATGTACCCGAATATGCAAGATTAGCTATGATCCACTTATGTGAGATCATGGAAACCCTAAATATGATAATTGGTGAATCTTAATCTTATCTAAGGGCTTTAATGATGACGTTCCTCATACATGGTGATATTATGAGATCAATTCACCATGAGGTGAGTAGTAAACCCTAATTCTAGGATGATGACATGTAATGTGAATAGTAAACCCTAATTGGTGAAAATCAGGGAACCTAACCGGTACAACTTCTGATATGAATTGCTTACTATTATCTATTGAATTAACCATGCAGGTTCTTATACATGATGATGATCATATCCAGGTAAGGATTATGATTTCATATTCATTGAAAGTATGTTATTAGCTTTATGAATAATAACATATGCTGATGCCTAGTAAGTGGCATCTTATGAGAATGATAGGTTGTGAGAGCCAAGAGTATCATCAAGGTCATGCTTGTCAGATGACTTGTGATGAGATGATTGAGAAATGATAATTGATGAGAATTAGGCCAGATACATTTAGTATTCTACTTTCATAGCTGATTTTCTAATGATTAATGTTTGAGAACATGTATGATGATAAAAAGAATACTAAAATGTACCTAACTAATCAAGTATAATCATACCATGTAGAGCCCTGATCATAGATCCATCATTGTCAGGAGTTAAATGATGGTGAAACAGGTTTTCCTAAGGGAACTCCTGGATCACATACTTTTGAGTATGTGGGGGAATATGGATGTGAATACCCTTACATCCTAGTGTAGGAATTGATGTAGATGTATCTTAATCTATCAATCCTTCACTATGTGTTTATGCCGGGGTGATATAACACTAATCTCCCAAGGAATTCTTTTGTACCGCATCGATGAGAGATAAACAAGAAATCTTAAGATGGAGAAGAGAGTACAGAATGCCACTGTGACTCTAAAGCGAAGTACCAGAATACCCTGGTAAGCTATAGTAGCAGAGACACTAGATGTCCTGCATGTTGATCCTCATACCGACTGAGGAAGATGAGATCATAAGAATCCGGCTCTTTTGATGACCTATGTATGATACCGATGCGACTTAATAGTGATCGGTTGGAGTATGAGCGATATACCTCATCTCCGCAGGGCATAATAATGTTTGTAAAACATAATCAACCGCGTAGCATATCTGCTTAGGTTGAACTATGAGATACAATGATTGATGGTTACACTATTTAGTATACATGTTCTTCATATTCCTTAAATGTTGTTGTTCTACTTGATAACAATCTGCTGTTGATTACCTTAAAGCTTTATCGCTTATGTTGATCTGTGATTGCTATAATAAAGCTTCTGGCGGAGAGTTATAACTCTCGCTGGGACAATTATTTAAAATTGTCTCACCCCGTAGATTTCAAATTTTTAGGTGGTCGCCAAGGACGAAGGAACCAGTCTGCAGGTGATCAGTATCAACAGCAAGAGCACCAGGGGCAGCATTGAATCTCAGGTAGAGATACTGACTGCTAAGTCATGTAGTTAGATAGTCTTATGTCGTCTCTGTACTCTCAGGTCCTTGGAGTTTGTTAATCTGAGATTTTGTATTTTGTTGTATGTAATCACTTGAGAAGTGGTTTAACAGAGATGTAAACTGTTACCTTGCTTTTATGAAAGAAGTTTCATGTCTTCAAGATCTTGTCTCGAAAAGTTTTAATTTTTTGTGAATTTTCGTATTCCGCTGTTAATCGAATGCTTCCGGTGAGTTTATATCGTGGTTTATGAATCGTGTCGTTTCAATGTAAGACTCCCGACCAAATAAGAAATTGAAGTATAAATCCTCCTTCATTCCTAAGTGATGTCAAGATTTAAAAATAAAATCTCCCGACTAGGAAAGGAATTGATGTTGATCTTCCTTATCCTTATATTATAATCTGGGAAAGCTATGTGGACTTCTCCTGAAGAGAGTACATGCTACGACAATAACTCTATAGTGAATATGCCTCTATACCTCGACATGCTAAAAGCAGATGACACAAGATGTCCTGCCAGTAGCTGACACAAGATGTCATGCTGAATCCTAAGTGGTCTCGTACTGACTGAGACAGGTGAGATCTTGACAACCGGCTCTGCCATTGACCTTGTATGGTACCGATTTCTACTTACTAGTGGTCGGTTGGAGAATGAAAGATATATTTCATCTCCTCAGGGCATAAGTGTGACTGTAATACGTAATAAGATGTGTAGTGTATTTGCTTAAGGATCAAATATGAAAATACATTGGTTGATGTACACTCCTTTTATACATCTTAGTTGAATAGTTGTTATTCATATTTCTTCATATTCCTTTGTGTAGTGAATAGATGATTTATTGCTCTACCATAGATGTATGCATTATTTTAATAAGAATGACTACTCTGTTATGTTTATAATAGTGATTAATCCTGCTCATTTATATAAAAGAACCTCTGCTCAATTTTTATACTACTTAATATTGATAATAATATAGTCGGCAGAGAGTTATATCTCTTACTGGGACAATTGTCTCACCCCATGGGATCCACAATTTTTAGGTGGACGTGTACGAGGAGGTAGAGACCTTTCTGAAGAAGGAGAACAACAATCGAGATAGAGTGATAGATCAGGTTGATGTACTGTCTATCATGTCTTATAGATAGAAGTCATATGTGTTATCATCCTACTCTCAGGTCCTTGGGAGGTAGTTCTTAGTGGTTTTTATGAACGACTTGAGATTTTGGTTGTTTACCTTGAGATTTTTACGTTGCTATTATACATGTTAAAGTAAAGCAACTGACACTTATTGTCCTCGAGATGAGATAGTACAATGTATGTATGATATGAACCACACATATATAAAATTTTGGTTCTTTTTGTAAGAATTTCTTGAAACATGATCTATGTGCAAAATGGTTTTAATTCTTAGTGATTTTTGTTAAATTCTACTAATTATGGTTATTCCGCGATTATTACTGGTGATGGCTTGATTTGTAATCAGGTCATCACACTAAAAGGTCCACATACATCAATATGTATGAGTCCTAATAGATCACTAGCCCTGTCATTGTTACCAGTGAAAGGGGTCTTAGCCATCTTGCCCATAAAAAAAGATTCACATGTCTCTATTGATTCAAAATCAGAAGAGTCCTGATAACCATCTTTGTGGAGTCTAGATATGTGATTCTCATTTATGTGCTCTAGCCAACAATGCCAAAGGTATGTTTTGTTTGAGTTGTCAAGTTTTAGTCTTTTGGTATTAACATCACTGTTCGGAAAATCCCCCGCTTAGGCCGAATAATCAGCCGAATATTCCTTTTTGGGGGTCTACCGAACCGATTATCAATAATCGGCCGATTAATCGGCGATTTTCAAAATCAAATGCTAGTAATAATTTTTTTTTACATTAATTTTTTCTAATACTACTATTGGTCATTACAATTACATTCTCTTCTTCCAACTTACATATTTGGTCTTCTGCTCATGTTTTCTCTATAAGTTTATAGTTAGTGTTTATTGAACTGATCCTTACTATTGACATTTTCTCTATAAGTTTATAGTTAGTCTATTACTTATAAATGTTTCTAATTACTTATCATTGTCATTATTATATGGTCAATATATAATTTACATATCTTTATGATTAATATTAAAAAAAATCAAAACCGATTAAAACTGAATATTCTCCCGCTTATACTCCCGCATACCGTATATACTCTATTCGGTACCCTCTCCGCCCGTACACCGATTACCGCTTTTCAGAACACTGATTAACATTATATACATTTTTCTTAAGATCTAACAAGTAAAGACCATAAGACATAGGGGCATTGCCATAAAAGATCCCATCTTTTGAAATCAAACATCGACCACTTTTCGTATGGAATTCAAATGCATCCTTGTCTAAACAAGTTATAGAAATCATGTTTCGATTTATAGCAGGTACATAATATAAGTTCTTTAACTCTATTAAAATCCCCATGGGCATAGATATAGTATAGGTTCCAACTACGTTGGCCGCAACTCTTGCGCCATTAGCAACTCAAACGTCCACCTCACCTTTTCCCAAAAGCTCACTTCCTTTCAGATTGTACATATGAGAACATATGTAAGATCCACATCTGATATCTAATTCCCAAGATGAGGAACTAGATATATTTATCTCAATAACATATATACCTAAAGTGAAGATCACCATCCCCATCTTCAGCTCCCTAACAACCTACAAGTACAAAGGATGAGTTCCTATTGTACTTTTCTTTCTCCTTATCTTGACTCTTGAAGAATTAGACTTAGGCTTGACAATATAACTCTTCTCAATCTTGATTTGATCCTTGGACTCATACCCTCTGATCACCATCACGGGCTTGTCCTTCTTCACCTTTGGTTCAGTATGAATGAACATGGCAATCAATTGTGACATCTTTCCAGCCGAATTACTCACATGATAACTTGCAATAAAATGGCTACATGATTCATACATAGTCTTTAACATCATATCAGTGGCCAACTCTTGGCTAAAAGTAAATCCCAGTTCTTCAAGATGATACACATGTCCAATCATATTGAGAACATGTTCTTCTACTGAGGTTTCCTCTGCCAACTTTGACTCAAGTAGCACCTCTAAGATAGCGTCCCTTTCTTGCTTGTCACGAACAAGTGTTACCTTCTTAAGATGGGTTACCATCTCAAGAACACTCATGTCCTCACATTGCTCATGCAACTCATAGTTCATGTAACTATGCATAAGGTACTTTATCTCTAAGGCATCATTGGCATGCTTCCAGTAAGCATCCACTTGTGCCGTAGGTGCATCAAGAGGAGGTATTTTAGGCACTGGTTTGTCAAGGATAAGAGTTTGCACTCTTCATTGAGAACTCTTATCTCAAAGTCCAAAACTAGTCGTAGACATTTCTCCAGTCAAGTTTGTCCTTCTTTAGGACCAATCACAAATCAGATTTGTTCATCATTGATTCTACAAGAGAAATTTGCATTTGTCAAAAACCATTTTTGCTTTGATTTGAAAATTTTGACGATATTAATTAGATATTTAATTATTATAACTCCCACTATTTTATTCAAAGTGATATCTCTCAATATCAATTTGGAATATTTTAGCATACAATATTCTAGTGGTCCAAGATCCCTATTTCATCAAGTCATGAGTCATCTTGGCTGATCGCCCACAACTTGACTATTTAGGTAGGCCATCATGCCAATTGCATCATATCAAATCTTGTATAGATGATATGTGCAACTCCTTGCCATAATCAACTACATGCTTCTGGGCTTAGATGCTCTAAGAATCATCAGTTAAGCCCGACCCAAAAATTGACATGATTACAATGTACCCTGCTTTGGCGACACCTACATCATTACCATCACACTTCCATGAGATAGATGATGTACCATGCTTTGGCTTCACCTACACTTCGTTGATCAAGATTTTCACATTTTCTATTTTATGAAAGCACCGAAGACTTAATATTTTAATTGAGGGAGTTTGTATTTATAAGTATATACATATACTTTATCGAATCACCACACATATAATACGTATCATATACATTCTATATCCTGCAATGAAACATGTAATAAAGAAAAGAGATAGTTATGACCATCCAAATGTTATCCCTTGGAGTTACAAGGAATTATGGTCATCTAGGTGTTACACCCTGATCTCACAATTACCACTAATCATGAGATTAGGACATAAAATTGAGGATTTATCGTAATACAAAGATCACCCTTAACTTTTTTTCTTCAAACTCTTTGTTTTCTCGCATTGAATCACATAAACAAACTTTACAAGAGAATTAAACCTTGATTATTCTAATATTATTTCAACATTAATGATACACATCCATACATTCATTCTATTTCTCACACTTCCATGTGCATACGCCATGATAATCAAATGCATTCTCTCTTATTAAGGAAAAGAAGATACAAACATCATTTACAACACTCTCACATATATACAAGGACCTAGAGTGACGAGGACCGACTGAACTTAACTATACTCAGACTTAACTCTTGTGGCAGATCTACTCTGATGCAGTGACCTTCTTCAAGTCCATGTGATATCCCTAAAAAACGTGAGTCGAGTGGTGAGCCTACTCGCTCAGTGAATGAGTACTTCAAAGAAATAGTCTAAAACACTAATATAATTATAGATATACTTTTGAGCAACTGATATAAATTATAACAGCAGTAAGCTTTAAAGAGGTTGATCATTGACAATCATAAATATGGCAGGATACTCTAGATATCAAAAAGAGAAAATCAATATATGAGCATGCTTGATTAATTTCAAAGAGAACTAATAATTTAGAAACATACAAAGAATAATTGCTGGGAAACTGTACTTGAATCTTTCTTAGCCTTTCTTACTTATAAGAAACTCTTTAAACCTATATGAACATATTTTAGCTTATACCCTAATCAAATGCAGTGTACTCTACATATGAAGACTCATAGCAAACTATGATCTCACCGTACAAGACTTAGCTGACACACCCGGGAATGCTAAGCCTGACTACGTCGCTGGTCTGCAATAGGAAAATGGCTCTCTGGCCTCGGTACACCTTATATGCCATAAAAAAACTGGACTCGTCCTCTAACCTGAGAACACATGTGGAGAGTCAAGCCACCTATTGGCTTTTCTGTACTGTAGTGCCACCAGGACCTCTGGTTGATGTTGAACACTACATGATGTATATTAAGGAGACTTACACTAGGGCTTCGTCCCCCATACCACATGTTAGTACATTCTGTCCCCCACATACTGGACACTAGCATGGTTATGTAGTTTCATCCCTACGGTGCAGACCTCTCATAGGTAATCTATGGTGTTCAGTGCTCTTAAGTGTATTATTTTATTATTCTTGGAAAGCTCTTTCTATATTGTATCTTTTCCCTTAATTATACTTGACTTTGGTATCTCTATGGTACTGTGTCTTTTTATTTGAAGTTTATAACACAACATGTATATCATTCTAAACTTGGCAGAGAAATATACTAAAAAAACTGTAATATACTGAGAAATCAACATTTTATACCTGCAGGCAGACTAAAATTCTTTAATAATAGAATACATGTCCACTTGATACTTTATACACTAGAATCATGCAATTGAATTTCTTAATACACTAATAAGAGTTAATTACTTGACATACGAGTAATCGTCATTTGCACCTATAAATTATTTGTACTTTCTTGGAAAATGTGCACCTCAACCCAAATCTTGAGTTGTGCATCACATTACATATCTTAGTTTAGCTCTGTAAACCATTCGTTTCATAGACCATCTGATAACATTTACCACAACTGAACTGTTAGACATCATGAAATCTCATACTGAGAACATTGATATCAAAATACTTGATTCATTGAACATCCTATCCTTAGGGTTTCATTTACCCCATTCACTTATCACATGTCTCTATAAGGATTTCATGTGACATAAACATTCACTGAATAAAGACTATTACAACAAATCATATAAAATCAATATATGTATGAAACCTTGGAACTGAGTTGAATTTGGGTTTCCATGCCATTCACTGAGATAACATGCATCAATAATAAAATTGAATAAATATAGTCTATCATGTCAAGAAAATCCGTTCAAATGGATTTCACGATATCTATTCGCAAATATCCAACTTTCCTCATATCTAGGGTTTCACCCTCTTTACTGAGATATAAAACAAACACTATTCACCTTAAATGAAATCCAAGATAGTATCTGACATATATGAACTATGAATTCAGATAAACAATCATTCATAACCAAGGGAATCCAGATAAACAAATTTCTCTATTTAATTATACAACAATTTCAGTCATAGACAAATTCCCTATATTTCAGTTTACTCTTATAACCTCTGTGAATAGTTAGGGAATTCTCATTAGGATGTATTGTATACATTTATAATATGATTTTATTATCTGAAATTCATCCAAATAGAGGAAGAATCTGTTTCATATCATTTTGCAACAACTTAGATCAAACACACAATTCAGGGTTTGTAGTCGCATACTAAGCAATTAAAGATTATGTATGATTTAACCAATTTTCATGCAATATACTATTTAAAGGAAGTTCCCATTCATCTAAGGTGTGAAAACACCTTAAAAATGCAGCTCATACCTGAAAATATCGATCTCATATCAAATCCCTAGCAATTCACCCGATTCTTCTTCCTTTCTACTCAGAAACCCTAAAAATGAGGGATTATAAAGAAAGAGTGAGAAAAGGGGAAGTTTTGACACCATTTTGGATCAAATCAGAGCAGGGACGGAATCTTGACATGTGAGAGAAGATTCACCATTAAAGTCTATGCAAAGAAGCTAAACTTACATGATTTCATCATTCCTCAGACCGCAAAACCCTAGGTCAGCATCTCCATCACTTTCTCCTCTCAAACCCTAACTCTCCCTTTCTCTCTAGGATTTTGTTTATCTGGATTGAATAAAAAATTATGAGAGCTCCTTATGTTAGGTTGACCATATAAAACAATTGAGCTACTTGGGTCAATTGTACATTGACCCCTCACTATACTTTCTCTTTTTTTAGCTAAATTTTCTATCATAAAAATATTACTATAATTCATCTACTGATAAGGTCTAAACGCATCCAAAAATTATGAAAATTTTACATGTTGTTTATGATTGAGTTTTAGATCTCCAGTTAAAATTTCAAATCATTTGGAGTTACCAATAAATAAATGAAAATATGACACTACATTGATGAAAAACACTCTGCCAGCATTTTGGTCGAAGTATAGTTCGACCGAGAACCACATTCAAAGAACACTCAAATATTCTAAAATTTTTCTCCAATATGCATGATTGAGTTATCCATATCATATCCAAAACTCAATTAAATAATTTTATTTTATAAAATATGAAAAATCATTTACCTCACTGCTATCTTGATCAAATTCCATATTCATATACTATCAAAACCCTAATTTTTCGGATTAGGGTTTACATTTCTCAAACCCCAATTCTTCAAACTAAAATCATAGTTAGAGTTTCTTCTTAGGTTTGAAACATCACAATTGATCTACTATCATTAATCAAGTCTAAATAATGTTCAATCTAATCAAGCATGTAATCATTTAGGTAAACCCTAGTTTACCAATTAAGCACAAATGTGGTCATTACAATTATCACCCCCTTAAAAAGTTTCGTCCCTGAAACACAAAGACGCAAACAAAGTATATTCAAAGTTTATTTTAAGCTTCTAAAATCTTACATGTCATTACATTCTTGTATTTTATACTTGAATTTAGTTTTCAACATTAAGTCCTTTATTTCTTTTATAATCACAACATGTCTAAAACAGTTCCCAATGATATCCAATGAATTCTCTATGCCACAATCAATCATAGGATAGAGAGAGAAACAACCATTTCAATATTTTCATTCTCTTGAGGTGTTACCTCATCATTGATAACCCGATCCAACTATCTCAATTCATACGACTCAATATGTACTATTGTTATGTATTGCCTCTAAGCCACAAAAAGAGAGTTCACCATGTTCTTTTGAATTTTACTATTATGCTACTCAAATAGCAAAGCAACCTTGTGTTGGAAGACTAGATTCAACAGAAATTTCACAATACTACTCACGACATCTCCATTGTATCATGGATGCATAAGGTGAAGCATTACCATCACATTCCATACTATTCTCAAGTATGAACCCACACATAATTCAAGGTGTAACCATTAAGTTATATCATACTAGGGTTTCAACAATAGTAACAAAGTACTCCATGATTGTATTAGTCATTCAAGGACTATTCACACCCAATTACCATCACTTAGTTATATTAAATCTAGGTATAACAAGCTATACCTCATTAGGGTTACATATCAATAAAATATGGTTATCATCCCTTCTATTCATACGAGTGAATAGGTAAGACTACCTTATTCAGGGTAACCCTCCATTTGTTTTATCATTATTTGATCCATATCACCATACCACAATTGTACAATACTAAGATGGATTATTGGTATGAATGACTACAACTATCACACACCTTTAATTAACATATTGCTTGCACATGTACACTAAAATCATACATCGAACTAATTTACATCCCTCATTATACCTTCAACAAATTATACTTCTAAAAACAAATTCACATATTACTAAAAGCCATTGTTTTCTCTTATCTCTCTCCTCATTCATTACTACTTACTTTTTGCTACTTATCCTTCTCATTTTAATCATGTAGATTAAACATTCCTAAAATTGAAACATATAAGGTACAAATAGATTATTCATCATTCTTTCTATCACTTCAAGAATTTATCTCATATCACACTTCACTCATATTGTATTTCTCCTTTTGTTCAAAACACACTAGTTACATTTCAAATTTATATCATACTCTTTACTCCGAATCATTTCCATATTATTTATCTACCTTTTAAATTAGCTATCTTTAAACCCTGGATTACAATCAGTGCTAGTTTACTTTTCATAGTGCAAATCTCATGATCTTATTTTATAGAGATGCTAGTATTCAAGGTCAAATCACTAGTGATATCCCTTGAATTACTACAACTCTAAACATTCTAGGGTTTGGTCCTTATCAGTAGCATGACGTTATTGTGATGTGACTTTGCTCCCTTAATTTGAAATTCAAACTTTGGATCTCACAAATTTTACTAAAGTCTTCCTTATCTTATCAATTGAATTTCCTTTATCTTACTTGGCCATTCAGATAGATTACATTCTCAATTTACCCTGCTAGGGTTTCATCATCATATTGTATGTCATTATTACATTCACTAGATGTCTCTACCACGGTGGTTATGCATCATATATGATTCATTTTCTTATCACTTCATTCCCACATTGCTCTCATTAAGGAAGATATGAAATAGAAGATGATTTTGAGACTTAGAATTCTTATCTTCAAACATTCATTAATAGATTTATCATATGTAGGTTTAATTAATTATCAATAGGGATACTTGACTAATTAGCACTTTCTTGAATCTCGCAACCTCTTTCTTTTATAATCTATATTACTCCATTATGTTTTAAACCCTTCTTTACTTTCCATAATCCCCTTACCATATACTACTATTCCACATGTCATCTTTAACTTCTAATTTTCTCTTATGATCATGTTGCTTCTTTTATGTGTATGATCATGTATACCATGTTGCATATATTTCCTTTTTGTTGTTTGGATGTTTGGATGCACTCTTAAAGTACATGCTATATTCTACATGGTTTTTGTAATGGAATAAGGTATGTGGTTAGTCTTATGAATACGTGTATCGAATTCTGAGTTTTCCGAGGTTTCTTGATGAGATTGAACGAAAGATAAACTGCTTGCTTGTTTATTTACTTCTTGCAAATTATAAAGTTCCTCTGAGTATCATGTAAAGTAAATAACAAATTTCGAACCCTGGGTTAGACTGATCTTAAGGGTAATGCACACGAGCGCCAGAGGGACAGTGATTACACCTGAGGTAGTAGACCAGATATGGGTTAAAATATGAAATGCAAGATAAATATGTTTGCTTATATGTGTACTTGTGATTATTGTTGTGAAGTTGAAATTCTAAATCAATAATATCTCTACTAGTACCACCTCATGTTTAATACATTACATATCCTTCATTTTAAATCAAACAGCTCATGCATGGGTGAAACATAGTTTCTCTTTCAATCAAGTTTTTTTCCTTCCTGAATATAGTCTATCTTTGTATGACTTATTCATTTATTTAGCTACACTTTTGTTCTTCTTTTAGAAACTAGTTTTTTGTTCTATAGGGAGTTAGAATCCAAAGGCAGTAAGGATGAATGTATTAAACTTATTAATAAAGGTATACATTCCATGCTCTCAATTATATCATAACCCTCATTCCTTAATCAAGATCATTATTTCCAACATATGTCTTTGTTTCAACTAAGTTTCTTATCCTAGTTTTATGATTTACATGCTCATCTAGTTCTCTACACTTTAACTCTTCTGAAGACTCTTCACTTCTATGTACTTATTGTATACTTAGCTCTTTTCTTCTATTTTCCCTTTGCTTTGGAGTACATAAAAACATTGTACTCAGTTATATAATCCATTTCTCATGATTGATTCTTACTATATTGGCCCCTTACATACTTTTCTCATATCTTTTCCATATTTCATATTTAGAGTTCATATAATACTAATAATTAAACTTAATCTGAACCTTATGTCATGTTCCTTTATTTCCAATTAAGGGTTTCTCATATGAGGACCCAAAGTTGGATCTCAGATATCAGTTCCAACCGATTCTTAGTTATCCCAGTCTTTCCCTTATACTACAAAATCTTAGAGTATATACATTCATACTAGAATTTGGATCTAATATATCCAAAATTTACTCTTGTTATGTTACTAATAGGAGTCATTAGATCACAGTAATGCATCCTTCCAGTTGGACCAGGCCAAACCTGCAGTCCTGAAGCCAAGAGCTACTCAGGATTACTCAACTCCTATTCATCTCAAATGTGTGGAAGAAAAATTATCCACTTAGAAAAGCTCATTCAAGATCATTTCTAGTATACTTGATACAAAGAATGTAATCAATAAATGCTACAACTGCATAGTGTACAACAAATCTTAGACCCATATATATTTCAAAATACTGAATATCTGAATTCAAACATATAAGAGCTTTTCTATTCATATCCAATAAAACAACAATATGAAATGAAAGTTCTATCTCATTTTATATTTATATTCTTAATTCATGTTACTTATCTTATTTCTAACCCTAATATTTCTAGGGTTCCTCTCTAGACCATCCTTCCACTGTATACCAGGCCAGGGTATATATGAAAGAATAGACAGAGTAGCTTGATATTGGTTGATCCAAGTACTCAGATACCGGGTCAGGATATCCAAATACTCGAATCCCCAGAGCTAACATCATAACATCTCCTATCTTCCACACTTACGACTCAAACTTACTAACTTAATGGTCCCTGGAAACTCAGCCTAAGCTCTGATACCAAGTTGTTACACCCCAATCTCACAATTACCACTAATCATGAGATTATGACATAAAATTGAAGATTTATCGTAATACAAAGATCACCCTTAACTTTTTCTTATTTTTAAAACTCTTTGCTTTCTTGCATTGAATCACATAAACAAACTTTACAAGAGAATTAAACCTTGATTATTCTAATATGATCTCAACATTAATGATACACATCCATACATTCATTATGTTTCTCACACTTCCATGTACATACGACAAGATAATCAAATGCATTCTCTCTTATTAAGGAAACAAAGATACAAACATGATTTACAACTCTCTCACATATATACAAGGACCTAGAGTGACAGGGATCGACTGAACTTAACTATACTCAGACTTAACTCTTGTGGCAGATCTACTCTGATGCAATGACCTTCTTCAAGTCCATGTGATATCCCTAAAAATTGTGAGTAGAGGGGTGAGCCTACTTGCTTTGTGAATGAGTACTTCAAAGAAATAGTCTACAACACTGATATAATTACAAATATACTTTTGAGCAACTGATATCAATTATAACAGTAGTAAGCTTTAAAGAGATTGATCATTGACAATCATAAATATGGCAGGATACTCTAGATATCAAAAAGAGAAAATCAATATATGAGCATGCTTGATTAATTTCAAAGAGAACTAATAATTTAGAAACATACAAAGAATAATTGCTGGGAAACTGTACTCAAATCTTTCTTAGCCTTTCTTACTTATAAGAAACTCTTTAAACCTATATGAACATATTTTAGCTTATTCCCTGATCATATGTAGTGTACTCTACATATGAAGACTCATAGTGAACTACGATCGCACCGTACAAGACTTAGCTGACACACCCGGGAAAGCGAAGCCTGACTACGTTACTGGTCTACAATAGGAAAATGGCTCTCTGGCCTCAGCACACCTATTATACCATAAAAAATTAGACTCCTCCTATAACCTGAGCACACAGGAGGAGAGTCAAGCCACCTATTGTCTTTTCTGTACTCTAGTGCCACCAGGACCTTTGGTTGATGTTGGACACTACATGTTGTATATTAAAGAGACTTCCACTTGAGCTTTGTCCCCTGTACCACCTCTTAGTACGTTCCGACCCCCGTATACTGGACATTACTAGGGTTAGGTCATTTCATCCCTATGACGCAGACCTCTCATAGGGAATCTATGATGTTCAAGGCTCTTATGTCTATTATTTTATTATTCTTGGAAATCTCTTACTATATTGTATCTTTTCCCTTACTTATACCTAACTCTGGTATCTCTATGGTACCATGTCTATTTATTTGAAGTTTATAACACAACATGTATATCATTCTAAACTTGGCAGAGCAATATACTCAAAACACTATAATATATTGAGAAATCAACATTTTATACCCGCCGGAAGACTAAAATTCTTAAATAATAGAATACATGTCCACTTGATACTTTATACAGTAGAATCATGCAATTGAATTTCTTAATACACTGATAAGAGTTAATTACTTGACATATGAGTAATCGTCATTTGCACCTGAAAATTATTTGTACTTTCTTGGAAAATGTGCACTTCAACCCAAATGTTGAGTTGTGCATCACATTACATATCATAGTTTAGCTCTGTAAACCATTCGTTTCATAGACCATCTGATAACATTTACCACAACTGAATTGTTAAACATCACCACATCTCATACTGAGAACATTGATATTAAAATACTTGATTCATTGAACATCCTATCCTTAGGGTTTCATTTACCCCATTCACTTATCACATGACTCTCATAAGGATTTCATGCGACATAAATATTCACTGAATAAAGACTACTATCAACAATTCATATAAAATCAATATATGTATGAAACCTTGGAACTGTGCTAAATTTGGGTTTCCATGCCATTCACTGAGATAACATGCATCAATAATAAAATTGAATAAAGAAAGTCTATCATGTCAAGAAAATCCGTTCAAATGGATTTCACGATATCTATTCACAAATATCAAACTTTCCTCGCATCTAGGGTTTCACCCTCTTTACTGAGATATCAAACAAACACTATTCACCTTAAATGAAATCCAAGATAGTATCTAACATATATGTACTATGAATTCAGATAAACAATCATCCATAACCAAGGGAATCTAGATAAACAAATTTCTCTATTTAATTATACAACAATTTCAGTCATAAACAAATTCCCTATATTTCAGTTTACTCTTATAACCTCTATGAATACTTAGGGAATTCTCATTAGGATGTATTGCATAAATTTATAATATTATTTTATCATCTGAAATTCATCCAAACAAAGGAAGAATCCATTTCATATCATTTTGCAACAACTTAGATCAAACACACAATTCAGGGTTTGTAGTCGCATACTAAGCAATTAAAGATTATGGATGATTTAACCAATTTTCTTGCAATATACTATTTAAAGCAAGTTCCCACTCACCTAAGGTGTGAAAACCCCTAAAAAAGGCATCTCATCCCTGAAAATCTCGATCTCATATCAAATCCCTAACAATTCACCTAATTCTTCTTCCTTTCGACTCAGAAACCCTAAAAATGAGGGATTATGAAGAAAGAGTGATAAAATGGGAAGTTTTGACACAATTTCAGATCAAATAGAGGAGGTAAGGAATCTTGACATGTGAGAGAAGATTCACCATTAATGTCTATGCAAGGAAGATAAACTTACATGATTTTATCATTCCTCAGACCGCAAAACCCTAGGTCAGCATCTCCATCACTTTCTCCTCTCAAACCCTAATTCTCCCTCTCTCTCTAGGATTTCATTTCTCTGGATTGAATCACGAATTATAAGAGCTCCTTGTGTGTTAGGTTGACCATATAGAGAAATTGAGCTACTTGGGTCAATTGCACATTGACCCCTCACTATACTTTCTCTTATTTCAGCTGAATTTTCAGTCAAAAAAATATTACTGTAATTCGTCTACTGATAAGGTCTAAAAACATCCAAAAATTATGAAAATTTTACATGTTTAATGATGGAGTTTCAAATATCCAGTTAAAATTTTAGATCATTTGGAGTTACCAATAAATAACTAAAAATAAAACACTACACTACTGAAAAGCACTATGTCAACATTTTGGTCGAAGTATAGTTCAACCGAGAACCACATTCAAAGAACACTCAAATATTCTGAATTTTTTCTCCAATATGAATGATGGAGTTATCCATATCATATCCAAAATTCAATTAAATACAAAATTTTTGAAAATACAAAAAATTATTTACCACACTTCTATAATGATCAAATTCCATTTTCATGTACTATCAAAACCCTAATTTTTGCCGATTAGGGTTTACATTTATCAAACCCTAATTCTTCAAACTAAAATCATAGTTAGAGTTTCTTCTTAGGTTTGAAACATCACAATTGATCTAATATCATTAATCAAGTCTAAATGATGTTCAATCTAATCAAGCATGTAATCATTCAGGTAAACCCTGGTTTACCAATTAAGCACAAATGTGGTCATTACACTAGGTCTACTCACATATAGAAATCTATTGTTGATGAAGATCTGTGCTTGTGAATAAGGGTTGATCAGTTCAACCCTTGAATTGATTGGCTAGCCTATTGGCCGATTGTTAGGCCATCTCACAAGTCATCTGGCTCTTCTATCCATCATCGACTGGCTCCTCTAGTGGATCAGTCAGGTCCACCAGGTGATCGGTCTGGCTTGTCCACCATTTCCTCCAAGGTCCTTCACTCAATCAACTCATCTTTAGAATGTCTTCATATTTGCCATAACACAAAGTAAACTATCCTACTTTTACATGATAATAGTGAAACCTTGAGTTACATTCGAGGGGAGCAAAGGTAGAAGAGAATTAACTTTACATTGGGAATATAAGATAGAGGCTCGGTACACAAACCAAGATGAAAGGATAAATCAACCACATACAACCATGCACATATAGGGGTTATTGGCCATAACCAAACTACACATCCACCATCAAAACCTCTTTTAGGGTGACACGTGTAAATTTCACACACACACACACACTCATATATATATATATATATATATATATATATATATATATATATATATATATATATATATATATATATATATATATATATATATATATAATGTTTGGGATTATCGTGGAGTTTGGATTTGACAAGATATTATTCACATTGCATGCAATAATAGAACAACAAAACCAAAATCTGATCATATTGATTATCCTATAATATAGTAAATTGACGTTGGCTCTGATACCATTGTAGGAAAATATGGCTATAGAGCAGGAAGTGGAATTTAAAATTTTATCTAGCATATTCCCCATAATAAGTAGATCAAGTCAATAAATATAATGTAGGAAGGATGCTTTACGAGATATACCTGGTCCTCGAGCAAGTCCGGTGATAATCTTTGTCATTTTATATGTGCAACTTTGAATCTTAGTTGCACTGAGACACATATGACTGTTGTGCCTCCTAGTCTACACCACAGACCGCATCCATGAACGTCGTCTTCTTCAACAACTCCTCTTATCACTGACTATTGGCTGATGTTATCCTTCGAGTGACAAACAATGACTTCCCGCATCTATGGTAGTCCACATGGAGTACCTAGAACTCATCTCGTCCTGCTAGAATGATCAGGAAGGAGCCATCACTCTCTGTCACTGTACTAGTCACAAACTTGCTCTCCCACGATAATGATCTCAATTGCTCTTTCTCTTGCTATTCCTCCCTAGTCGGGTGGAACTTTCTCAAGCTCTCATGATTACAACAATCAGAGAGGACAATGTTTATCAGAGTAACTATTCTCAATTATATGCATTGTGCTCTGAGAAGCCCCATCACCCCCTCTATTTATAGGTGGGGTTTGGGTCCAAGTTCCCAATATATGAGGGAGCGGAAGGGACCAAAAGAACTCAAATTTTTACAAAAATTCTAAAAAATTTGCTACATGCAGCAGTCAAAATAGTCATCTCACAAGTGAGACAGTTGTTTCACAGTTTCCCAAATGTACATGAATTCGGAAAATCAATTTCCATCAATGTTAGACATTGATTTCCTTGTGCAACATGTATTTCTCAAGAAAACCGCATAGGGAAACATCTAGAACCTTTCCCGACCAAATTGAATCATCTCACCCATGCGATATGGCCATCTCGGTCACCCAAAAAGTCATCTGGTGACATGAGTCGAGCCAGTTTGGTTGGGTCAGTTTGTTCCTTAGACAAATTCAACTCACAACAGACTTGACACCCAAACCCTATCTCAACTCTTGAGATGGTCGTTTGGCAATTGTTGACGACCGTCTTAACACTTAAGATGGGCTTTTGGTAGTGGTGCCATCCTGTTTGTTGCATGAATCAAATTCCTAAACACTTTAGCACTTAATTTAAATGTCATTTGAGATTTAAACTCCTCTTCTAGGTCAAGACCTATGTGTGTGACCCTATAGGTCCCATATCACGTTGGCAGTGAATGTCCATAACAACTTATGACATCACAAGCAAGGAGTGGTTCCCAGTTGAAAACTACCAGGGGGGTGAATAGAGTTTTAAAGATAATTTTAACAATTACTGAAACTCAAACAACCAAACACAAAATATTGGACAAGGGGACAAGGATTTAGAGTGGTTCCAACTTTAGCAAATACTAAAGTTGTCAGTCCACTACCCGGTTGCTTACCCAACCAGGATTTGGAAAGAATTTAATTTTATTACCTCGCAAGGACTTTACATAAAATTACAATTCTCTCCCTAAACCCTTCAAGCAGCCTTCACCTAGAAGTAATCGCCCAACCTTGAAGCAGCCTTCACCTAGAAGTAATTGCACCACCTTGAAGCAACCTTCCTCCTGAAGTAGCTTCCCGTTGCAATAGCCTTCTTGAAGTAGCTTCCCGTGCGATAGCCTTCTTGAAGTAGCTTGAAGTCCACCTTCTCCTCCGAGAAGAACCTTCTCCAATCAGCAACCTCCAACCCTAGGAGTAGCAAGGAGAATACAAAGGATAAAAGGAACAAGAAGGAAAATAGAAATTACAACTTATCCTTTGAAGCACAAGGCTTGATTTTCCTATATCAAGCGTATCGATCTCCTAACCAATGAGTGTAGAAGTGTAAGTGTTGTGGTAAGGAGATGCTAGCCTATAGGACACGAAATAGGAGCAATGGGAATGAATAGCAAATGTAGGAATTGCTCTATTGCTCAAAACAGTATTGCCAATGTGTATTCAAGCTCAAGTATAGCACAAGTGTAGCTTAGATGTATTTAGGTGTCCTAAGGCATGTCCTATTTGTAGGAATGGCCTATGGATGCTTAAGGACGTTCTAGACAACTTCTAGGGGTTTCTAAGTGCTTAACTAGCCGTTAGGAATAAGTTAGGTGCATTAGTAACGGCTAGTTACTTTATTCTGCAGTTGCTGTCAGAGACCATCTCGGTCGACAAATTGTCGACCGAGATACCTACTCGGTCGAAGTTTTGTCGACCGATAGGCTCTCTGGATCAACGTTCATTTGCAACTGCCAACTACTTTGTCAGATGTGTCTAACGGCTACTTGGGTCATTCTCGGTCGAGAAGTTTGTCGACCGAGAGTGTCTCGGTCGAGGAGTTTGGTCGACCGAGATTGACCCTGTTTCAATCTTTCAATTTAGGCATTAAGTAAATGTATGAGTGTGCATATGTGATCCTATTTGAAAGGGATGATCTATCTAAGTGTGGTGATTGGCTAGGGAGGATCTAACGCTTGATTTACATGAGATCTAAGTACTTGTACATTATATATTTGTACAAGTTTACAATTGATTACGTTGTATGACTTTTACAATCATTCAAGCGTATAGTTTCCTTAGAGCTTTGTCATCCACTTTATTCCTGCAACACTCAAGTAGCACGTTAGATCAACAAGAATGAAATGTTTGTCATCATCAAAACAAAGGGATTTATTATAATGTCCAATTTATCCAACAATCTCCCCCTTTTTTAAGATGACAAACATTTCCTAAATATGAAATAAGGAAATATAAAGCATGTGAGTTTCATACCTGAAGATTACCTTTTGTAGCCATTCTAGTTTTGCAAGTGAGTGCTGGCCATCAAGATGAAACTCATTTATATTTTAGATTTTATATTCTTTCTCCCCCTTTGTCATTTCAAAAAGATATCCAGTTTGAATATTTTATTTTTCTTCTCCCCCTTAATTTTATATTATGCTCCCCCTTAAATAGATATCCTATTAGGAACATGGATTTAATATCATTCTTGTCTAATTTATCCACAATTTGTTTCTCAATCATTTGCAAAGGATCTTAAGCCTTGAAATGATATGAGATTCCCTTAAGCTTATGATGAATGTATATTGATTTCCCATCTATCAAGGGATATTAAGCCCTAAATTAAATGAGATTCCTTTAACCTTAGAGTACATAAAAATGTCTCCAACCAAATGCAAGGGATGTTAAGCCCTGATTTGTTTAGAGAGTTCCTTTAAGTACAAGATATATCATTTTCATAGATTTCTTCATAAAAAGTACTAAAGTCGTAACAAGCTCCAAATGATGTTTACAGTATTTTTGTAAGCTTCTTAGTCAAATTTGTTTTTATGAGCTCCCCCTTAATCTTACAATTTAAAGCAATTTAAGGCTTCTAAGGTCATAAATGATTTTAAATTTTGATTTTGACCTGTATCAAAAATATACTAAGATTAAGTACAATAAAATGATGTCCAAATAAGCATTTTGTCAAAGCTTATTTTAGGTCACCCTTGACTACGACCATAGCGCCCCTTGGTCAATTTTAATTTCAACCAAGAGGCAAATTCTGCAGATTTCCAATTTAAACATTGATATGTGAAGTATAATTTCTGCAGATAGCTTTAAATAAATATCTATTTGAAGCATATTAAGATATACCTATTATGAAGACTTAATATGGGCATCATAGTGAAGTCTTTGTCCTTGATTTTTCTAGAACGCATGTTTTACATTCATTGTGAATGATGTTTTCATAAGCTTTGCTATGGGTACATATTAAATCACATTTCTTCTTATACCCTTATTTTCATATTAATCATAAGATTCTTTAGAGACATATATTTTGAAAGCAAGATTAATATCTTAAAGTCAAGATTTTTGCTTTTGATTTCTTAGAACAAACAAATAGATAAAAACATTAATATTTTTGTTTTAAGAGGCACCGTTTGGCTTGTCATAGCAACATCATTATTTTATCACAAGCTATGTCCACAATCATTGTTTATTATGTCAAGATGCTTTTATGCTAATGGCATTTTCAATTTATCTGAATCACAATGATCAAGAATAATATCCATTCATGGTTTGTATATATGAATCAAAGATTATTTTAGACAAACCAATGAAACATAATGATCATGATGAAGCATATCCATGGTGTAATGATAGAACAATTGAAGCATATACAATGATCAACATATAAATGCAATAATTATGATCATTTAAAACAAATTTCAATACACACATGGTTCATGTATAGATATTCCAAGGGTTACCATGAAAACAGTAATTTTCCCTTAACTTAAATCAAATATGATTCATAGATAAAAATGATCTAATATAAGTGTTCCAAAGATGATTTCCATAATTTGTGCATGTAAAACAATTATTAACAGCAAATAGATAGCACATTGATCCTTTGTAGAATTATTCAGCAGACTTATTTCAAACTGACATCAGTAACCTGCTCGGTCGATGATTTCTCGACCGACTGACTGCTCGGTCGAAGATTTCTCGACCGACTGACTGCTCAGTCGAAGATTTCTCGACCGATCAGGTTTCTGTATTGTTTTCATAACTATTTTCAGTAATTGTTTATAAGTAAATCATGAATAGTTATTTACTCAATTAAACAATTTTAAGACTCAGTTTAGTTGAGATAGACTTTATGAACATCAAAGGAACTTTTAGATCAAGTCCCAACTAATTGTATCCAAATCTTTATTAACAATTTAGCTATGAGTAAGGCAAAATTTTATTTTTGCAATTTGAAAGATTTTGTATATATCCAAGTTAGATGTTTAAAAACTTGAATTAATTTATTATCCCATTATGTTGAGTTGAGATAGACATAGAAATATGCAACTAAGGTCCTTGGTCATATCTCAACTTAATTCCGTTCATTTAGTTTGGAGGTTTTGGAACCCATACTAACTCAACATCCTTTTTCTTGTATGGGCATGAAAAGGAGTAATGTCCAAGACGTAAGCAATAATGGCAACATATAGAATCAACCTCAAGTCTCTTTCTATGTTTTTGTTCTAGGTTGTTCTTTGGTACATTTGTATATTTGCCTCTAGGTACATACATGGATTGACTCTCTAGTGCTTGTGTCCTTCTCCAACTAGGTTTTTGATGAGATTTTCCTTTAGGCTTATAACCTAGTCCTCTCTTTCCAATTTGACGATAAGGATCACTTAAGATTTTATCGAGAATATCATTGTTACTCAAGCTACTGATTTCTTGTTGTAACTTAACAATTTTATCCATTCTCTTCTTGATATCCATCTTCGCTTGATCTAGATTAGATAATAAAGAATCTCTTTCTTTCACAATAATATCATAATCTAGATGTGTACATAAAATAGGTTGTTTTTGAAGATCATTTACTTGAGTTTGCAAATTTAACTTTTATAGGGAAAGAAGATTGCAATTTGCTTCTACAGATTTTAGCTTAATATCATGATCTTCAATAACCTTTTTGAGATCTTCATTTTCAGATGTAAGAGCAAGAAGTCTAGCATTCAACTCATCATTTGTTTTATTACATTTCTTTAATTTCTTCTTGCACTCAATATACTTATTATGTGTTTCTTCAAGACTAGAAATTAGCTCTTCTTTTGATAAATCAAGAAGGCTTACCTCTTCTTCTTCTTCATTGGTTGTAGCAATGAGACAATTTTTGTGGACCTCTTTCTTATTTTCTCTCCAAGGACAACCGATTGTTGTGTGGCTTGTTCCTAAACACCAATTGCAACTTGTTGAAGGTTGGTCCAAGTTGCTCCTTTGCTTGCGGTTGTAGTCACCACCACCATTCATTCTTCAAGACCTGGTTAGGGTTCCTTGAAGCCTGCTCTGATACCAATTGAAAACTACCAGGGGGGTGAATAGAGTTTTAAAGATAATTTTAACAATTACTGAAACTCAAACAACCAACCACAAAATATTGGACAAGGGGACAAGGATTTAGAGTGGTTCCAACTTTAGCAAATACTAAAGTTGTCAGTCCACTACCCGGTTGCTTACCCAACCGGGATTTGGAAAGAATTTAATTTTATTACCTCGCAAGGACTTTACATAAAATTACAATTCTCTGCCTAAACCCTTCAAGCAGCCTTCACCTAGAAGTAATCGCCCAACCTTGAAGTAGCCTTCACCTAGAAGTAATTGCACCACCTTGAAGCAGCCTTCCTCCTGAAGTAGCTTCCCGTTGCAATAGCCTTCTTGAAGTAGCTTCCCGTGCGATAGCCTTCTTGAAGTAGCTTGAAGTCCACCTTCTCCTCTGAGAAGAACCTTCTCCAATCAGCAACCTCCAACCCTAGGAGTAGCAAGGAGAATACAAAGGATAAAAGGAACAAGAAGGAAAATAGAAATTACAACTATCCTTTGAAGCACAAGGCTTGATTTTCCTATATCAAGCGTATCGATCTCCTAACCAATGAGTGTAGAAGTGTAAGTGCTGTGGTAAGGAGATGCTAGCCTATAGGACACGAAATAGGAGCAATGGGAATGAATAGCAAATGTAGGAATTGCTCTATTGCTCAAAACAGTATTGCCAATGTGTATTCAAGCTCAAGTATAGCTTAGATGTATTTAGGTGTCCTAAGGCATGTCCTATTTGTAGGAATGGCCTATGGATGCTTAAGGACGTTCTAGACAACTTCTAGGGGTTTCTAAGTGCTTAACTAGCCGTTAGGAATAAGTTAGGTGCATTAGTAACGGCTAGTTACTTTATTCTGCAGTTGCTGTCAGAGACCATCTCGGTCGACAAATTGTCGACCGAGATACCTACTCGGTCAAAGTTTTGTCGACCGATAGGCTCTCTGGATCAACGTTCATTTGCAACTGCCAACTACTTTGTCAGATGTGTCTAACGGCTACTTGGGTCATTCTCGGTCGAGAAGTTTGTCGACCGAGAGTGTCTCGGTCGAGGAGTTTGGTCGACCGAGATTGACCCTGTTTCAATCTTTCAATTTAGGCATTAAGTAAATGTATGAGTGTGCATATGTGATCCTATTTGAAAGGGATGATCTATCTAAGTGTGGTGATTGGCTAGGGAGGATCTAACGCTTGATTTACATGAGATCTAAGTACTTGTACATTATATATTTGTACAAGTTTACAATTGATTACGTTGTATGACTTTTACAATCATTCAAGCGTATAGTTTCCTTAGAGCTTTGTCATCCACTTTATTCCTGCAACACTCAAGTAGCACGTTAGATCAACAAGAATGAAATGTTTGTCATCATCAAAACAAAGGGATTTATTATAATGTCCAATTTATCCAACACCAGTCACAAATCAATGCTACCCAAGTGAATGGAAAGTTGGGGAACAACTTCAACCTACAATCTATGTATGGTATTATAGTGTTTGTATAGTTCCTTTGTCATTGATGTCTAGATTGAACTAGAGGCATGGAGTAGTAACCCTCATTATTATTCAATCTTATTTCTTGAACCAAGAGCAGAATGTGTAATATATATGTAAGCTCAATATCACATATTAACTCAAATGTGCTTTTCTTAGTCTCGCTAATCAAGAGGCCTAGGACATCACACTCCAATGGAGAGACAAATCTCATATCTATCACTCACAATCAATCCCCAAGTGTCAAAGTCACCCAATCATCACCATTATAACAACTCATTTTTTAGGACTGCATTTGATGATGTCAAAGTGTACACACAATGACATGTATTGAGTGCAATGATTTGAGGTCTAAGAACCACAATCACCACCATCATTGTGAGACACCCTGAGACCTGACTATGACTTCAATAAAGATGGCTTCCATGTGTCAGTCTCATGGTGGGTCTGTCTGATACACTATTCTCTAACATGTATCTGTGTGCTTGGTTTGATATCTCCATATCATGACTAATGAGATTTAGTCATCAACCAACTCACAGTCTAATCTTATGTGTCATTGTTGTCCATCAACCTTCCACAATAACAACCGATCAGGGACATAATGAGAATATGCATATATACTCTTAACATCTGTATGATCTCATCCACAAGGGTAGTAACTTGATTATTGTTAACCTCCCATTTTGTGATGTTATCTTAATAGTTTTCCTCAGTTTTCCATACTCTTTCTCAGATAAATTAGATAGAATCCTTAACTTTCCTCCTTTATTGCAAATATACCATTAGATTAACTTTTCTCCTTTTTATGCTTACAGAAAAATACAAAAAAATCACAAAAGTTCCAAATGGTCCCAAGACCGTTTGGAGACTACCCGGTCCCGAGACCGCATGGAGTCACACGGTCCCAAGACCGCATGGAGTCACACGGTCCCAAGACCGCATGGAGTCATACGATACCGAGATCGCATGAAGCTACACGGTCCCGAGACTGCATGAGGCCAAACGGTCCCAAGACCGTGCAAGGCTAAACGGTCCCAAGACCGTGCAAGGCCAAATGGTCCCAAGACCACACGAGGCCAAATGGTCTCGAGACCGTACGAATCCAAACAGTCTCAAAACCCAAACGGTCCAAAACTTCCCAAACCGTTTGGACTTCACTCAAAGCCTATAAATAAGACCCAAACGGTCCTCACAAGGTATAAAGTTTTCAGACGTCCAAAGGCTTCCTCTGCTGCTCCAGAGCTATTCCATCCTGCATCCACTGCCCCGAGGCTGCCGGTCTGAGATCCACACTCCATCCAGAAGTTGCTTTCTCTCTCATCACCAAAGAAGATGGGAAGAGGAAGATTCATCATCGAGCAACCTACAAAGTGTGAAGATCGTTTCTCTCTCTCTCCAAGGGGTTGACCTTCCTCCCTCTTTCATGGAGATGATGTTTTCTCTCTCTCTTCTCGCCTCCTTCTTTGTCCTTGTCATGAGCGAGTATTCTTATACACTAGGGTGCGGGGAGTAACCCCACTACCTATGTTTTCATTTCATGCAATGTAATCCATAGTTTTCCATAGAGATATACTTTCTTTTCAGTTCAATATCAATCACTTAGTGAATGCTTGTTGCTTGATCACCAACTTATGTTATCTTTTATCTTTTAGTATGAATTGTCTACGTTTGTACTATTAGATTCGAATCTCAATGAATGTTGGTTCTTGATGCATGTATCCACCATGCATCTGTTTCGGTATCTAGGAGTGTTTTTCAAGAGGTGGAGTAAACTCACTTCCATCGTTGTACTTTCATACTATGAAATGGAATTAGTTGACGTATGAAAGTACAGCCTTGAAAGTCGAGGAACACACTTTACGAAGGGAATGATGTAAAGTAAGTAACCGTTCGTTCAGAGATGGCTGGCATTGCAACATTCCCACACTTCTCGTAGTTAGTTCTCCGAAAGGAGACTAAGTCTACAAAGATACTAACTGCTTAGACTCTTATTGCAGGTCATGTTTTTTTATGTTGCGTGTTTTGATCCATGCGTAGTGGTGGTGAAAGCCGATCACATCCTAGTGGTTTCTTAACATTGTTTACAATATAAAATTTACTTTCTTGCTTTGTTTTATTCGCACTTAGTTTAAAACAACCAAACCAACTCTTTGATCTAGATACCAACTGTTAAGGAGTTAAGTGAAATTATATCATTTTCTATCTTGTCACTCCCGACAAGACTGTTGTCCTGTGGATTTGACCCTTAACTATACTACAATAAGACTTCCACGTATCCTAGTATACGTAGGTGGAGTTCTCAATCTAGTATAAGCAAGGCTAAACCTAAAGACTTATCATCTTTAGGATTTTTTGTGGTGCATGCAATTCCACGCGAGTGGAAGCTCCATCAATTACATACGTCACTGAATAATATAATTCTCTAGACATTTATAATTTTACATCATTGTCTCATAACTGAATCAAATAGAATAAATTGGAAGCTTGCCTTTTATTAATAATCAAATCATTTTTATATTATATGCCATTACAATCATCACATGATTTGATCTATGGGCATACATAACCAACATGTGGGTGGTAGTTAAACTCTATAACCTCTGATCTTTTTTATTAGTAATTATGATTTTGTGAGGGATTCATAGAACATCGTACAAGGATGATGAAATACTTGTTTTTATACAAAGAAAATAGTTGTTTGATGCTTGCATTAGAAGCTACTCTAGTTAAGAGGCAAGGAGGTTTTGGTGGAGTCATGAAAGAGTGGGAAGGAGACATATGGCATGTGAATGGGTAATAGAAAATAAGTGTGTTGATAAGACATATAGAAAGAGAGGTGATATTTTTGCACAAAAAGAATATGAATTTCATAATCAAAATTACTATCTACAACAAATCTAGCATGGTGGAACATAGAGATGAAAACACATAAAACTATCTAAAGAATAGGCAGAAAACATGGTATGGAGTGAGTCGAGAGTAGTCTTAGGCATGGGCATATCCACATTAGCAGGCAAAGTATATAATTTCCTAGAAACATGTGGGTGTAAGATAACAATATTGCTTGTCCAATGGTGGTTGGAATGATCTTCCAAATGAATGCTTCATGTTATATTTGGGTAGAACCATTTTTTTCATGGATGAGATATTGATATCATGTCATTGTGGATGCATGTATGCAAATATATCTAAAATATTCATGTAGGGAAATATGGTAGACAAAGTGGGGGAGATGGATACTAAAGTAAGACCCAGAGTGAATATGTTTACTACAGAGCTGAAAATCAAATGTATGTATTGTGTCCAAACTAGTTGAATGAATACACAATTAAGTTATACATGTTTGTAAGTCATAACTTGCAAATGTATGTTTTGGGGAAGTACATGAAGGTTTACAACTGATCGGTAAAAGGTAATATTTATTTTGGGTATGAAACTGGATGATAGGAGGATAAAGATATTTTAGTTTGTAATAGATGGGGGGGGGGAGGAAATCAATGTGGTGGGTGTCCTCAATGATAGATTATGGGAATAATGATGTGTACATATAAGACTCATGTATCAATGGTGAGCGATGTTAACTATAAGACCTCAATCTCTGCTTAACCCAAAAATCATTCTTTTATCTTAATTGCATGCTTAATTTTACCTAATCCTGTTGGTTAACCCTAATAAGATGATAATGATATGAGTATGATTGCTCTATCTTGTAATATAGATGAGACATCAAGGGTACTTTCTCTTGTAATAAAGATGTAATATCATATTTTTTCATCCTTATCACATGTATATATGGGTTTATGTTTGGTTGTTTCTCAATGGATCAGGGTTCCAAATTTTGTTTTCTATTGAGGTTTTTGGTGTTCTTTAAGTAGCTAGATTCATTTGAATATAAGAAGGATTGCTGGGCCTTGTGCTTAACCTAGGACCACTACATATATTTTGGTTTACTTAGTCTTGTTGGTGGAGTTGAAGTGATGTAGGTTGTTTGAGTCATGAACCCAATCAAGTTCATGTGAACTGATTACCGGTTTCATGGGGATGTTGACCTTGATTAAATTACAGGGGTGGGAGAGGTTGGATGATTGGAATCTAGCCGAGTTGATGTGAATTGGGTCAAGTTCATGAACTAGATGAACTAAGGTTTGTATTTTGATTGAGATGTCGCTTTGCATGATGTATGGCCGTTTTGTATAGGGTTGGCTATGAAATTGGGAGGGTTTAGTGAGCTCGGGTCAGATATAATGGGAGTTAGTTTCTGGTTGATGCTTGCTAACCCAGGTCGGGCTGTCCACATCAGACAACCTTGGATAAAGATCGGTGCACTAGTTGTTCACCACTATTTTTAGGCCTAACTTTAACCTCCTTCTATAAAAAGAGAACTCCTCGACCTAACTTCAACCCATTTTCATGTTGAGAGGGTCAAACTACTATTAGAAAGAGAGGAGAGACTCCCAAGAGTAGACCTTGAGTTGGCACTTTCATCTGGATGTTTTAACTTGAATTTTGGAGATCTAGAAAAGGATCTTCTTCCCAAAGCTTTCTTGACCTGTTTCATATAAATATAAGCCTTTTTCTCATAGTTTTTCTTGATGATATACCTTAACTTAGCTTCTTTGGTCATGGTTTTTGAAAAAATATCATGAAATACCTTCTCCTACGCAAGAGATTTTTCATTTGACCTTCTTTGGCCTAGGCCACTCTAGATCTTGGTAGGAGGAACATTGGAAGGACTTTTAACAGGTTGTTCAACATGTTTGGAGGTGGTTTGTGGTTTCTTCTTATGGGAGCTCATGATCTTCACAGAGGTGGGTGATATGATGGTTTCTTTGCATTCTTTGTTTGAAAATCCTTCTTGTAATCCACAATAAAGATAAAATTTTTCTTGTATTCCTTGAAAATGTAATCTTATAGCTTGTTATGATTGTCAGATGAGGAAATCCAAGCTTTCCTACCTTCCTTTCTCTTGCATGTCAATTTGAAGTGGAAAATGTTAGATTTATTTATATTATAAGGTTGGATACTTTGTTAGATGTGTGGTTTTGTTCTAAAAGTGGTATACTTGTGGGTTGTTTACCATGCATGTAATGAAAATCCAATACTATTACCTCCCCTTTTATATTATGAAGATCTTGGAGTAAACTTAAACTTTTCTAGCCCTAACAGTACTAAAATTCCATGTAATATATGATTTTTCTTTTAAAATGTCATTTTTACACCTTCATTTACCTCTTGTTGTATCTCTCTCATGCTAAAATTCTTATGCATGAGTTTTGGAATAATTTTGTTATGAAAATAAGGACTATATATCTTTTTATTTAAAAGTGAATATTTGAGGATGTATTTTTGTGTGCATGTCATATTGAAATATATGGCAGTACTGACTTGGACGATCGTGAATCTGGTTTGGGCTTTCTAAAACTGGATGGGTTCAAGTTTCCTATGTATGTTTGGGAGTTTCCAGAACTATAATGGGTATAAAAGTCAATCGCAATCAGGGGTTTAGATTTATGGAATAAGCTATTCTATTAAAAACATGTTTGAAAATTTATATTATTGAATTTATGTAGTTGGTTTCTACTATTTTCTATTTTATGGCTTTGATATACATAAAAGACAAGTGAAATTTAAAGAAGTCAGTACCAATGACTCAAGTCAATATCACCAACATCAAAGTAGAAAAACTCCATTGTAGACTTGTCTCATCGGGACCTTACTACAAAAATGGTCTTTAACTACAAAAAACCTCCATAATTTGAAGTTGATTCTACTCAAAGGACATGGCACAATAAAATTGCCAACTTCTTGGCTAGTTGGAGAGTACCAAGAACATGGAATAGGGAATAAAGTAGAAGATTGTTTGTTTTGGTAAAAAATTATGTGGTATCAATCACATCTCTTAAAGTATCTCTCCTATCAATGTATTAGAAGATGCATTCCAAAAAGTGAAAAACAAGATGCCATGTTCCACTCTAGTAAATGTGGAGGACATTTTGGTGGAAATAGGATCGATTATCAATGTTCTTCAATATGGCATATTTTGGCCAGCTTTGTTCAATGATTCTTATGACTATTGCAAAGTTTGCTTGAAATGCCAAAAAGTGGGTACAATCTCAAAGAGGGGCATGACGCCTCTATCTCCTATTCTAGTTGTAGGGGTGTTCCATGCGTGTGGTATTGACTTCATGGGCCCTTTTCCCCTTTCTTTTGAGTTTACATACTTCTTGGTGGTTTTATATTATCTCTCAAAATGTTTTGAAGACATGACTACATGAACCTACGACCATAAGGTGGTGTGTGATTTTGTGAAGCCCAACTTCTTTCAGCCGGTTTGGTGTGCCAAGGGAAAAGATTATTTATGGTGAAAGTAACTTTCTTCATAGAAAATTTGAAAATTTGTCAAAGTGGCATGGTGTTAATCATCATGTGGCTATTCCTTACCACCCTCAAACTAGGCATCAAGTTGAGTTGGCTAATTGAGAGATAAGGCTTACTCTTGAGAAAGCGGTGAAACTGGACTGTAAGGTTTGGTCTCTACGAACCAATGAATCTTTACAAGCTTATAAACATGTCTTTCAAGGCTCTAATTTTCACAACACTGTTCAAACTCATGTACGAGAAGAGTTTCCACTTGATGATAGAGTTGAAACACAAGGCTTTGTGGGGTTTTGAAATCTATTGATATGTATAAGGAAACCACCAAAGTGAGAAGAAAGCTACAACTTGATGAACTAGAGAAATGAGGCATGAAGCCTATGATTTGTCCAACAGATACAAATAAAGAGTCAGATTATTGCTTGACAAGTTAACCAGGAAGAAGTCTTTTGACCAGCCAATGATTATAGATGTACAATAGGATGAAATTTATTTCCTACAAAGCTTAAGTCAAGAAGGGAAGGACCATACTAAGTCAAGCACATATATCCCTTAAGAGATATTGTGATCAAGGAGAAGGAAGGTGCCGAAGAGTTTATGGTCAAAAACCAAAGATTGAAAGTTTTTCTTGCTATTGGGACAAATAAGGCCAATGAAAGTATTGAACTTGTTATGTTGGTTGAGGAAATTCCTACTGCTGAAGAATTGTGCTTGAATGCACATGAAAGAAATTTATTGTGGTGGTGATGCATTGAGGTTTTCTATAGGTTAAATTATTGAAGGCATAAAAAATAGCACTAGTTGGATGCAACCCACCTAAGTTTGGGAACTTTTGCACCAACCTTCACTTTTTGATACAATTTTTTAATTTCTCACACATTCTAAGAAAGACAGACATACTTTTCCTTACTAATTTTTGTTTTAAGTTTTAAATTATGATTGGTAAATTGGTGAGAGATTAAGAAAAGGGCTCAAGTAAGGAAAAATGAGTAGATAATATTGTGTGTGGATCAACAAAATTGATTGAGATATGAATGATTATGAGATTTGAGAAGTATTGAAAATTTTAGAACTACTTGTGAGAATAATTTTAAAGTTGAGAAACTAGATATTGGGGCCGGAGAACACGGTCGTATTGTCCCAACCCCACCACTTAAGTGGTCATTCTATTTCCATGACACCACGACCAGTGCTCATTCCCTCTACTCCAGAATGGATGTTTCACGAAGGAGGCAACCTAGGGTGACCACATCCACCCCTAATCCCTCTAAGATTCACTTCTAATATCTATTGAAGCTTTGTCAGGCTCTCAAAGGTCTAAACCCTACCTCAAACTCCCCTTTCTAACCCTTCTCCACCTACATTTCTCCTCATTCAAATAAAATACGCCCATCCCTAGTTTTACGTCATCCACCTCCATTTTCCACCAAAAATCCATGCAAGATGAAGAAGGTGAGAAAGACATTGAACAAAAGGGTACAAAGTGGCATTCAGTCTATCAGTGGTACCAGGGCCCACACATAAAGAGCTTCAAATGTCACTCCACCTTCCCACAGTCCTATTCCATCACCATCAAACTACATTTCCCACTAACTTCTGCGTTCGGATTCAATGAGTGACTCTCAGCTCCGGTCCTCCTCTAGACTCAACACTATAGATTCGACCTTCATCCAACAAGGAGAATAGAAGCTCCACCAGATCATGAGATGGAAAATGTTTTTGACTCCATTGATCTTGAGGGTTTTGCATAAGAAAGAAGAAGAAAATGAGTTATTGTCACCTTGTCCTCATGCCCGCCTCGACGACATACTCCAGTGAGACATATGAATTCCTCAGTGCAACCACATGCCACACAACAGCTCATGAGAAGTAGGTTGTTAACTAAAGAAGAAGAGGAAGATGACATGCCTATTAAGATAGTTCCCCTTAACTTAGACAAATGTTCAGGCCACATGATTATCAAGAAAAAGAAGGTGAATGCACTGAAAGCAAAGAGGTGAAAGAGGAACCAGTTGACATGATTTCAAGATTGGAAGCAGAGTGGATGAATATCTTGGGGAAACATCTTGAAGGAGCCACTTTTAGTAGGTAAGCGCCAAGGAAAGTGTTTTTGAAGCCTCTCCACCCTGAGTGAACTAAAAGTAAGGTGATTCCTATGAAATATGTGTTTATGTCCATGAGGCAAGCTCTACAGATAAAAATTTCTTCAAGAACTATGCCAATAAATATGTTGTTTGAACTATTCACCAAGGTCCAAGATACCTACATTGAAATCACCCATGAATTTTTTGGGTCACTAGAGAAGGTGAAGTATAAAGGTGAAGATGCCATTTGATTTAGTCTCAATGATTCTCCACGTGTCTTGACAACCTCCTAGATCAACAAAATTTTTGCGCCAATACCTAAATGACAAAGAATTTTGATGAGGGAATATTTGACAAGGGCGGAAGACACAACTACTCAATGATGTGGAATGACATCACTGGCTAGGAAAGTTTTTCCTGAAGGAAGTCCAAGACAAGTATACTACATAACCCCGCCATAAGGTATATCTAAAATGTACAAGCAAATATAATTTTTTTCCAATATTATAATCAAAGTCGTTACTTTTGAAAAGATGTATTTGTAATGAAATGATAAATGAATGATAAATATGACAACTTGGGGGCAATGATGATTGATCATTTGAAGACAATCCCCTCCAAGAGAAAGAATCCATTCATAATGGGCATGATAATTACTAACATTGCTCTAGCCCTAGTTTGTGATCTAATAGGTCTCACAAAATCTGAAGGGACCAAGTGTACCTACCATTAACAATCACAAATGATCTCCGTATACAGTGAAAAGACCATTCATCACATAAACCTGGGGTACCATGGAATAACTTTAGAGTCCCACTATCATTCCAATTCTCTTCTTGATAGTGAGTGGATAATGGATGAATTCATAGAAGTTCTTACCAGGTGGGAAAGTCAAAATCCCTGAGAAGTATATAGGACTCCATCATTTGACCTACACAACACAGAAGGGGAGACACATATTATAGAGTAGAAACATCTTCTTGAGAACCATTCTGCACAAGAGTAACATGAGATGACTTTGATGCACAATCACCTCTAGCAAATGCCTATGACATGTCTATTGTTCATGCACGATGGAGGGGATTCAGCATACACAATAGATCATGTGTTTGGACCAGAAATAGATGCATCACCAAATCAACCATATGTATCACTTGCAGTATGCACAAGTTCAGTGAAACCCCCAATGGGGGGAGGACTTTTGGGTGCACTGTCAATTTACCATGAGATATATCCACCTTTGTAGGTGGAATATTGGGAGAGCTACTACCAACATCCTCCACCATATGGGAGACCACCACAAGATCCACTGCCACAACAGTGACATCTACCCTATCATTCTAGGATTTAGTTTCATTCTAAGGACAACATGATTTAAAAGTTTGGGATAGTAGGGTGGTATGTGCCATCTTTTCAATGTTCCATTCTATTATGCATGTTTCACCTTGCTTTTGATGACTGATGAATGCACCACCTTTTCCAGATTAGTTTTTACTTTCTTTGCATACTCACATATAAATATTTTATTTTACTACATTTTTCTATAACATTTCATTTTTTTTCTTTTCATGTCATTCCATGCCATCTATTACATTTCATATAGGCTTTTGTAATTTTTGTGTGATTTTAGCTAGGATTTTCTATTTTATGTTTGTTGCTTTCTAATGTAGGTTAATATGTGATTGAAGGTGATCTAGCACCATTTTGACCTTTTCACAAGCTTGAATGTACTTGCCTAATATTGTGTTTCAACTAAATCTCTACTGATTTTTATGTGATTGGTTATAATTAAGATAATGCAACCCATTGATGATTATTTTGGCTAAATGAGTCATATGATGAAATTTTGCATGTGCTCCAAGCCTCTTGCAAGTAATGGATTGTTTTCATAAAAATGTGACCCTTGCAAGCCTTAAATGCTTGGGATTATTCATTCAATGTAGAAAGATTCTAACATAGAATTTTGATTATTTTATCCATGGTTTGTCTTTTGGTGAGTTTTACATGGATTATCTTGCTTGAATGTAATCATACATTGATATTTATCACCTATGACCCCTCTTTAACCTGACATTTCTACTACCATCTTCTTGCCTCTTTGCCTCATGAAAGGATGCCAAAAGTGCACATACTAGCCTTAGAAACCTTCTAAAAGTTTGGGGTGCCATGTCTATATCCCCCACTTCACTCTTATCACCATATTCCCTCCTTACATATGGGTTAGAGAAAAGAAAAGAAATAAGAGATGGTTCTATGTAATAGCCTCTCATGAAAAGAAAAGAAAAGAAAAAGAAGCATGTGTGCGCCTATGTAATAACACTTACCATATGCCCTCCTTACATATGGGTTAGAGAAAAGAAAAGAAAAGAAATAAGAGATGGTTCTATGTAATATCCTCTCATTAAAAGAAAAGAAAAGAAAAAGAAAAAGAAGGATATGTGTGCTGATGGATCTTCCACTTGCGTGGAGTTGCGTGCACCACTAAAAATCCTAAAGATAGTAAGTCTTTAGGTTTAGCCTTGATTATACTAGATTAAAAACTCCACCCACGTATGCTAGGATATGTGGAAGTCTTATCATAGTATAGTTAAGGGTTGAATCCACAGGACAACGGTCTTGTTAAGATCAACAAGATAGAAAATGTTAGAATTTCATTTAACTCCTTAACAGTTGGCATTTAGATCAAAGAGTTGGTTTGGTTGTTTAAACTAAGTGAAAGTAAAGTAAAAGCAAGAAAGTAAATTTAAGGTTGTAAACAATGTTAAGAAACCACTAGGATGTGATCGGCTTTCACCACCACTACACATGGATCAAAACATGCAACATAGTAACATAGCCTGCAATAAGAGTCTAAACAGTTAGTATCTTTGTAGATTTAGTTTCCTTTCGAAGAACGAACTACGAGAAGTGTGGGAATGTTGCAAAGCCAGCCATCCCCAAATGAATGGTCACTTACTTTGCATCTGTCACGGAACCGGAATCCCAGTCCCATGAACCAAACGTATACCAAAGGCAAAATGCGGAAGCGTAAAGCTTAGCACACATGAACAGATAACAAGATACAAGCACCAACATAAACTCAACAATCAACAATATATATATTAAGCAACATCATTATATTACATGATTTGAATTACATATTCGAGAGTCACTGTGTACAAGTCTGCTCATGTATACTATATCTGGATCTTACAACAAGTACACCTAGCATAGCTCACCAAGCCCATCCACCTTCTAGCCATCTCTGAACCTAAAAACAACATACGAGAAATGGGTCAACACACGAGGTGTTGAGTATGGGGCCGAAAGATACACATATATATAAGCTTTGCATAATTTTGAAATGATTTTAAGACTAAACGAACAAGAATAAACAAGTTAATTATTTAACAAATGTGAAACCATATTTTATGTCATTTCACTCCATTATACCAACAATATCAATATCAAACATGTTTAAGGCCTTTGACCATCTTCCCGTCGGAAGGGTCCGTAAGGGTGCTCAAGCTTAGCTAACCCTTTTATACGAGAGGGACCTCAAGGTCGTAACCAAGAGCCCTTTATCAACAATATTATAATGGAGTTTCATATATATATGTGTTCAAGTTATAAAACTGACGAAGCAAACATCGAGTATGACATAGCAATACTACATGGCAATATTTGATAAAATAGACAAACAAGCATACAATATATGTCTTTTCAAGCAAGAAAGTGGTATTCATATAACTAGATAAGGCCCATATCTGATTCAGAGATTCATAACTTAACACGTCCATTACCATCTAGATCATATGCCAACCTGATTAAGAACAAGATCACATATATACATTAGATTCTCACCATTAACCATGATTATCTTTATTTGATGGTTTTGGCCAAGTTGGTTTCAAGGTTGGTTATTAGTACATTAGATGATCTCATAATGATCTAGGGTCCATCATAAGAGTGTGGTTCAAGTTCCATGTTATTATTACTTTCTATGCACTTTCTATGATCATCTCAATGTTTGAGGTATTTACATGTATTCTAGGGTCAAAAGACTCACAATAGGGCACCCTAGATCATGATTCATTGAGTCAAGAGGTCTAGATCTAAAAGATGATTTAGATCAGCAACATTAGGTCATTAGAAACATATAACAATATTAGGTGTATGTCCATTAGAAGAGAGATTAGCAAACTAGGCAACGTTCAACATTATAGTCCAAAGTGGGCACAGATGTGCAAAGGAGGTCATTCATGAACAAAGGGTCGATTAGGGCCCTCATTAGGGTCACAAGAGCAAAAGAACTACTTATTTGATGCTTGGGAGGCTATAAGTACATCAAAGATTCAAACTTCATCATAAACATGCATTAAAGTCCATGAACAAACTACAACATGCATTAGGGACAACCATGGATCAATAGGGGATATTAAGAGCTCATCTTGGTTCAAGGTGAATAAATATTACTGATTTCATGATTAGGAGATTGAATAGACACTAAAGATGAAAGATTGATCATAACAATGAATAAATGTTTTCAAAGATGACCAATGTTAGTATTTTCAAGAAATCAGGGAACAAATATTTGATTTAGAGTCTGAGACTAGGCCCAAAGTGTAGGTCTCGTTGAGTTGATCGATTTGATATATTGGTTTGTATATTTTGGATAAAGGAACTAGGAGATATGTATTTTTGAGTATTTGCACTAGAATCATAGGAAACCGACTTAGGGTGTTACCTGCATATTTGTTGATCGATCTGGGCCATTGGCCTGAGATCGGATGCACACATCCCAGGCTCCAACTAGTGCTAGCTGCCCGTATGTATCCTTCATTGATTTTAGGACCATCATGGTCCTCTCTTGGATCTTGCGGTCGAGATTGGGTCATCTTGGCCGTCCGTGATGTGCCGCCCATCTGACGCTCCTGCTCGACTCCCCCTCCTCTTGCGCCCTTCGGTCCGTGATTCCTCTGTTCCGCTCCATGGAACAGAGGAGGAACAGGGGCTCCGCACCCCCGCTCAACAACCATGGCTGCTGCGGTCGCTTAGCCTGGGGAAGAAGCGACAGAGCTTCTGGAGGTTCGGGGCACGCCGACCGCTCGGAGTCCTGCCATGAGTGCCACTGAGGTGGCGCGCGAGGGGGATTAGATGGCTTCCGTAGCCGTCGACTTCGACTAGCTCACAGCCTAGAAACGGCGGCGCAAGGAAGAATGAGAAAGGAGAAAAAGAAGCACTGACACTAGGGTTAGATGGGGGCGGGATATATAGAACTTATGGATGCTAGGGTTTAGATCCCAGCAATCCCGAGCATCCTTCAGAGCATTTACTGCTATTTGTTGCTTTCCTGAAGGGGAAAGGGGGAGACGATGACTCTCTGATCAAGCGTTCCCTTCTATTTCAGGAAGGAAGACAACAAGGTAAATGGGCCAAGCGTCTGGTATTGGGCCCAAGAAGAGTTGAAGAATAAGTAAAACATGTACTAAAAGAGTCCATTTTCAAATACCCATATCTTGGGCTAGGATGGTCCAAATGAGGTCATTTTTGTACCGTTGGAAAGATGAATGAACACTCTATATTTTGAAACATATTATAGAGCAAGGTGATCATACTAATGAGGTTCAAGATTATTTACAAACTAGTGAATCATTAAATAATGAAAATTAGATCAAGAGAGCAAATCAAATGTACACATTGTGAACTTGATCATTATAGTGGGCAAATTAGAAATGCTCAACCCTCCAATTATGAAATTGACATCCAACTCAGTAATGGGCCACTTTATGAGAGAGGAACCTATCATTTGAGGAGAGAGAAAAGGTCACGTTATCACATCCTTCCCTCCTTAAAAGAAATTTCGTCCTCGAAATTTATCCAGGATCATAAACAAGAGTCAGGGTAAAAGCCATCAGGTCTAGGTATTCCACCATGATTTTCAAGGTATTGCACACAATGGGATGCACACTAGGCAGTCATCATCAAGGGTGCACTCATATAGATCATATATGGGTTACTTCATGTTTTATCACATAATGACATCATTATGGCATTAGAGTTTTCCATCACCTAGTCTCCATACCTTAGGATTTTTGGTTCATATCTTCATGCATGATTTTGTTTTCCCCAAAATTTCTACCAAATCCAATCATTTATATTCTTTTTTTTTAATCTAAAATTAGACAGTTTATCATCATGTTTATTCAAGCTGAGATCTCTAGACATTATCATATCAAGTTCATGATTCCCACTCTACAAATTTTATGTATGGTATGATTTCGTGTTAGGTCTAGCTTATGTGAGTGACTCATCTATCATATATCAGTTTTTTTTTAAACATAAGTGAGATATTCCATGTATCAAGCATCATTCGAGGAACAACATTATCATCAATATCGAGGTTTTATAACTTTCTCACTTGTATCTAGAAAGAGCTTCACAATCTCAAGCCACTCAATCTAAGACATATATGTGTCCAACAAGACATGTTAACCACAAACTTCTACCTATAATAAAATTACTATCCATCTTTTGAGAAATAAGGGTAACCGCTAGACTCCTTTATATACAATTACTAACCTGAGTATGAGGCTCATCATGGATATCATACATCATATACATCATCTTAGGTCTTGGGACATCGCCCTCACCTATATATCAAGCATCAATTATTCAATCGCCTCTTTCTCTAGGGTTATATATTTTCATAGGACATCTAGGGTTCAACATTTTCAAGGAAACCGTCCACTAGGTCACTCAACCCATATACTTAGAAGTATTCTAGCTAGGGACTCATCATCCAGTATTTCATCATTCATATTATTCAACATTTCAAATATTTTGGAGTTTAGGTACTCTAACCTTTTCCCGGTACGGGTCAACTCATATCAACATGTCACCCTATTCATATGTCCCATGCTAGAGGTCTTCCTTTGTAAAGAGATTGAGGCCCGTGTTGGTCTCGAACCATATATCATATTTCCACACATACAAGACTAGGTACAAGCAAGCATGTCCACCCACCAGCTACGTTTAGCACATCAACCAAGTGGTATGTATCATACAAGGTGCTAGGTTTAGCTAGGGTTGCATGGTCCAACTCATTCCATATCGTCAAACATACTTAATCTTCCTCAAACATCTTGGGTCCTATAAAACATCAACATCATCATCAATATCATAATCATCATCTTAGGTTTCTAGGTTGTTCACTTGCCTAACCTATATCATGGCACTAGACAACTCTATCATCTAAACACTCATCTAGACTTGATGTTACATCTCTTTCTCTTAGGTTACATAGACACTCACTGCCTTTCTGGGTGTGGTAACATTTTTATAGGTTCATATACTAGTATTTGAAATAGTTTTTCTCCAATGTTGAAACATTCGATAAAAACCACCATACTCCATTCGAATAAAACCAAAACCAAAACGAGTTACCACACTCATTAGGCAGTCTAGTATCATGACACCTAGAGAACTAGCAAGAACATGGTGCACACTTGTGTAGACATCCTAAGCACATGTCGCGAATCATGTCTAGGGAGGTAACTTACACAAGTCTACACCTAGTTCTAGAACATCTAGGTTCTAACCTAGAGGCTAAGTCAACCTAGTCCACAAAGGACATATTATTAAGTTTCTAGGGTTGAGATGTAAGGTGAGTTTAGTTTGTGTTTCATGTGAGCAATGTTTGGTGTAGTTATTGTTCATGCTCTGATACCATCTGTCACGGAACCGGAATCCCAGTCCCATGAACCAAACGTATACCAAAGGCGAAATGCGGAAGCGTAAAGCTTAGCACACATGAACAGATAACAAGATACAAGCACCAACATAAACTCAACAATCAACAATATATATATTAAGCAACATCATTATATTACATGATTTGAATTACATATTCGAGAGTCACTGTGTACAAGTCTGCTCATGTATACTATATCTGGATCTTACAACAAGTACACCTAGCATAGCTCACCAAGCCCATCCACCTTCTAGCCATCTCTGAACCTAAAAACAACATACGAGAAATGGGTCAACACACGAGGTAGTCATATAACTAGATGTGGGCACAGATGTGCAAAGGAGGTCATTCATGAACAAAGGGTCGATTAGGGCCCTCATTAGGGTCACAAGAGCAAAAGAACTACTTATTTGATGCTTGGGAGGCTATAAGTACATCAAAGATTCAAACTTCATCATAAACATGCATTAAAGTCCATGAACAAACTACAACACGCATTAGGGACAACCATGGATCAAGAGGGGATATTAAGAGCTCATCTTGGTTCAAGGTGAATAAATATTACTGATTTCATGATTAGGAGATTGAATAGACACTAAAGATGAAAGATTGATCATAACAATGAATAAATGTTTTCAAAGATGACTAATGTTAGTATTTTCAAGAAATCAGGGAACAAATATTTGATTTAGAGTCTGAGACTAGGCCCAAAGTGTAGGTCTCGTCGCGTTGATCGATTTGATATATTGGTTTGTATATTTTGGATAAAGGAACTAGGAGATATGTATTTTTGAGTATTTGCACTAGAATCATAGGAAACCGACTTAGGGTGTTACCTGCATATTTGTTGATCGATCTGGGCCATTGGCCTGAGATCGGATGCACACATCCCAGGCTCCAACTAGTGCTAGCTGCCCGTATGTATCCTTCATTGATTTTAGGACCATCATGGTCCTCTCTTGGATCTTGCGGTCGAGATTGGGTCATCTTGGCCGTCCGTGATGTGCCGCCGATCTGACGCTCCTGCTCGACTCCCCCTCCTCTTGCGCCCTTTGGTCCGCGATTCCTCTGTTCCGCTCCATGGAACAGAGGAGGAACAGGGGCTCCGCACCCCCACTCAACAACCATGGCTGCTGCGGTCGCTTAGCCTGGGGAAGAAGCGGCAGAGCTTCTGGAGGTTCGGGGCACGCCGACCGCTTGGAGTCCTTCCATGAGTGCCACTGAGGTGGCGCGCGAGGGGGACTAGATGGCTTCCGTAGCCGTCGACTTTGACTAGCTCACAGCCTAGAAACGGCGGCGCAAGGAAGAATGAGAAAGGAGAAAAAGAAGCACCGACACTAGGGTTAGATGGGGGCGAGATATATAGAACTTATGGATGCTAGGGTTTAGATCCCAGCAATCCCGAGCATCCTTCAGAGCATTTACTGCTATTTGTTGCTTTCCTGAAGGGGAAAGGGGGAGACGATGACTCTCTGATCAAGCATTCCCTTCTATTTCAGGAAGGAAGACAACAAGGTAAATGGGCCAAGCGTCTGGTATTGGGCCCAAGAAGAGTTGAAGAATAAGTAAAACATGTACTAAAAGAGTCCATTTTCAAATACCCATATCTTGGGCTAGGATGGTCCAAATGAGGTCATTTTTGTACCGTTGGAAAGATGAATGAACACTCTATATTTTGAAACATGTTATAGAGCAAGGTGATCATACTAATGAGGTTCAAGATTATTTACAAACTAGTGAATCATTAAATAATGAAAATTAGATCAAGAGAGCAAATCAAATGTACACATTGTGAACTTGATCATTATAGTGGCCAAATTAGAAATGCTCAACCCTCCAATTATGAAATTGACATCCAACTCAGTAATGGGCCACTTTATGAGAGAGGAACCTATCATTTGAGGAGAGAGAAAAGGTCAGGTTATCACAGCATCATTCCCTTCACAAAGTGTGTTCCTCGACTTATCAAGGTTGTACTTTTATACGTCAACTGATTCCATTTCATAGTATGAAAGTACAATGATGGAAGTGATTTTACTCCACTCCTTGAAAAAACACTCCTAGATACCAAAATAGATGTAGGGTGACTACATACATCAAGAACCAACATTCAATCGAGATTCGAATCTAATAGTACAAACGTAGACAATTCATAGTAATAGATAATAAGTAACACAAGTTGGTGATCAAGCAACAAGCATTCATTAAATGATTGACATTAAACTGAAAAGAAAGTATATCTCTATTGCAAACTCATGAAGTACATTGCATGAAATGAAAACATGGGTAGCAGGGCTACTCCCTGCACCCTAGTGTATGATACTACTCACTCATGGCAAGAACAAAGAAGGGGGCGAGAAGAGAGAGAGTGTCATCTCCACGAAGGAGGGAGGAAGGTCGATCCCTTGGAAGAGAGAGAGCAACGATCTTCACACTTTTTAGATTGCTTGATGATGAATCCTCCGCTTCCCACCTTCTTTGTCAATGAGAGAGAAAGTAGCTTGGAGATGGAGTATGGATCTCAGACCGGTAGCCTCGGGGCAGTGGGTGAAGGATGGAATGGCTATGTAACAATAGAGGCAACCTGTGGACGTCTAAGACTTGATGATTTGTAAGGACCCCTTTGGTTTCTATTTATAGGATTTTGAGTGAGCCTTAAACGGTTTGGGGTATGTGGGTCCAAACAGTCTTGGAGACCATTTGGATTTTCACATGGTTTGGAGACCATTTGGACTCTCTCGGTTTGGAGACCGTTTGAGTCCTCTTGGTCTAAAACCGTTTGCTTTCATTCGATCGTGGGGTCGTGTGGCTTCATACGGTCTCAGGACCGGTTGATCTCCATTCGGTCTTGGGTCCGTTTGGCTTCATACGGTCTCGGGACCATTTGGCATCACACGGTCTTGGGATCGTTTGACCTTTATTCGGTCTTGGGACCGTGTGGCTTCATACGGTCTCAGGACCGTTTGGCTTCACACGGTCTTGGGACTATTTGACCTTTATTCGGTCTTGGGACCGTATGGCTTCATACGGTCTCAGAACCGGTTGATCTCTATTCGGTCTTGGGACCGTTTGGCTTCATAATGTCTCGGGACCCTTTGGCTTCACACGGTCTTGGGACCGTTTGATCTTTATTCGGTCATGGGACCGTTCGGCTTCCATTCGGTTTTGGGACTATTTGGCTTCCATTCGGTCTTGGGACCGTTTGGGGGTTTTTTAATTTTTTTTTCTTTTCTGTAAGAAGTGAAAAGGAGAAGTTAATCTATTGGTATATTTACAAAAAGGTGGAAAGTTAAAGATTCTATCTAATTTATCTAAGAAAGAGTATGGAAAACTGAGGAAAACTAGTAAGATAACATCGCAAAATGGGAGGTTATCACCTCCCCCCTAACTTAGAGTCTAGCTTGTCCTCAAGCTAGATAGAGCTAAGGCATGTAGTGGCGAGGCGATTTCATTTAGTGAAGATTTCCATACTCTCGCTTCAATTCTAAACCAGAGATCTCTTAGAGTTTTATCGAGCTTCTGCTCACACTAACTCTTTCAGGTATTGGGAGTTGCGTGGATCTCAGATTTCTTCCGTATCGCGTAGCTCGCATTGGGACCACCTTTTCCTCGATCGCATTTTGTGCATGTTTTCAACTCCAATCAGTTTTATACTTGTTTGAAAAACCTACTGGAAACTAAGATAGGGATGAGGGTTGGCTAAAGGTTGATGTGTAACTCCCCCTTTTAGTGGGGGAGGGTTTATCTAAACTTTTAGGATCTCACTACCGGGCTCGACACATCTGCCTTTGTGAGGGCAGCTAACTGTACCGGTCGGGCGAGTCCTTTATCAACTTTTTCATATATTCAGAGACCTTAGGATCTCATTACTGTGCGCGACACCTCTGCCTTTTTGAGGGCAGCTGAATGTACCAGCCGAGTGAGACCTTTATTGATCCTTCATATAGGTCCTTAGGCGTGGCACAACTCTCATGTTTTTATTCAACACTCTGGCTTTTATTCTTATACTCACAGGCTTAGGAGTTGGATATTTAGGGATTTTGTTTGGGTTGCCAGGCCTCTTTTTTTTTGAAAAGAAGAAAACTGTTCCTGGGGTCTCCTGACATGTACTTATTTCAGTTTCATACTTGGTGGTCCACTTGCGAGGTTCCTTGATTTGGATTTCACCTGGTTCCCTCCCGTCCTTGAGAGAGTTTTGGCTGGCTTTGGCTATGATGTTAACTTGTGGAGAGTCTGGAGCAGAGTTGAAGCAAAAACATGGAAATCGAGTGTGAAAGTAATTTATTAATTCACCATTACATGCCTAAATGCTTTTTCTGTTATTTCTTTTTTAGGACTACTTTGATTTTAAATTTAGCTAGGGGTGAACTTTTCCAAGAGTGATGTTATACTTATGTACCAGAATTATTCTATCAAAGAAATTATTGAAAAAGTCTAAATGTGAAAAGAAAGATAAAAAAACAATGCATAGAAAAACAGGAGTGAATAAAAAGAGAAGAGGGAGAAAGGTTGAAAAATGATACCTCACCCTTGTCCAGTGTACCTCCCCCCCTAACTTATCACTCACTCTGTCCTTGGAGTGTCAAAGTGATAGGTTGAGAAGTACATTGACAAGGGCATTAGGCTTCTGTTAGTCCATTGTTAGCTCCATGCATTCGAAGAAGATTAGCTATGAACTTTCCACGTAGAGCGTGGTAATCCACGTCCATCATGTCCTCTACTGGTCTTCCAAGAACAACGAGGGTGTACATCCAGTAGAGGATGTGGAAATCATAGTCGTTTGATTCTCAGAGCTGCTGGGGGCATATGTGGCTGAAGGTCGGGTGATGAAAGTGTTCTTTGTCATATGCCCTTGTGTGCTTTCTTAAAAGATTGTGTAGTTTGTCAGCACATTCCTTTGCCACCTCCTCCGTGGGCGTGTTAGCTGTCACATCATATTGATTCTAGTTAGGATCAAATTGGCTGTCAGAACTGTTATAGATGATTGTTGTTCCTTCAGGAAGGTTTGTCGCCAGTAACATCCAGTGCTCTAAGTGAAGGAAAGGAAGCATAATGAACTTCGAAGTTGTATGATGGAGGTAAAAGATAAGTACCTCTGTGGTTCCAAAGTTCTTTAACTTTAGTAGGACGTCCTTCATGTAAGATGATGCCATGTAAACTATAGGATAGTTCCGTCTGAGGAGATATTGATAAGCATTCATCAGGCTCACAGATAGAAATCCTCTTAATTATACAGTTTCACATAGGGTATCTGCCATGACTAGAATATCTCTGGCTAGAAAAACAAACTCATCTTTCTCAGCATATAGCCTAGACATGATGAGTCAGAGTTCATTTTCAGAAAGACTCTTGCAAGCTGCAAGGTCGAAGTTAGGAAATGTCAGTTCTATGGCAGGTAGAGGCACCATTTGTGTGGAAGGTCTATTGATGGTGGCCCCTGATATCAAGTCGATGTCCCCTGTGTCTTCTGCCAAATCAAAAGTGTAAGGGTCCCATTGTATTTTTTCAGGGACCATGGCAGGTTGTTGTTCTTTCTCCAACTCCGTTAATGTTTGTCAGAAAGGTCACCTTTGTGGACGTTAGATGGCCGAGAAAAGATAGCGAGGGACTTTGTATGGCACCATAGTCGGGTCCTTGAAGAACCTTCTGTCACATATGAGCTCCATGGCATAACACCCTCGTAGCGAGTGGAAATCTTCTGTGGCTAGCTTGGTGAAGGGGGTTTGTTGATTAAGCACTTGTATGTAGTGTATAGTGCAGAAAGCCCATTCCCCAGATCCGTCAGTGGTTTGGACTGGTGGAGCGATGATTTGGAACCAAGGTTGGTTCCAACCATTCTTGAGAGAAGGGCAGGCAGCCCAAATTAGTTTGAGAAGCCGGAAGGGGATGCATCTTGATTCTCCGACTTCTTCTCCAACAAAGTTGATTGTTCCGACCTTTAGTTCACTGGCACAAAAGTTATACACCTTGGAATCGCGGGCCACGGTTTCAACGATCATGAGTAGCTAGTTTCTAGAAACTTGAAAGGGGACCGTGAAATATCACACCTTTCGAGTGATCCAACGCGCATCCGCTCTATAGACTTATTGTGTTTGGAACCAAATGATTTGGAGGACCGTTTGGATCCAAACGGTTTTGAGACCGTTTGGTTTCAAAGGGTTTTGCAAAACTGTTTGGTTTGCTTAATAGAAGAAATTGTGAAGGTGAAAACCATTTGGGTTTAAACGGTTTGAAGACCGTTTGGGTCCAAACGATTTTAGGACCATTTGGGTCCAAACGGTCCCGAGCTCAAACAATTTTAGGACCGTTTGGCACCAAACGATTTTAGGACCGTTTGGCACCAAACGGTTTTAGGACCATTTGGGTCCAAACAGTCTCAAGCTCAAACAGTTTCAGGACTGTTTGGCACCAAACGGTTTTAGGATGATTTGAGCTGAGATCATTAGGAAGGCAAAGCGTCTAGACGGTTGAAAATGGGCGGAAGTAGCGGACGACGACGGAGGCGCGTGTGTCGGCGGAGAAGATGTCACTGACGAAAGAAGAACTCATATTTAGCATTAGAATGGACAACTTTGGCTGGTTCTACCTTGCTGCTGCGGACAAAGAAGACGACGGTGCTGAGGGTGAAGGTGACGACACCGCCAATGAAGTGACGAACGACGATAACGACAGAGATGAAGTCACGAAGGCACGCGAAGATATGGTGGCGTTGTAAGCGACGTCGGCGTTGGTCATAGAACGAACAAGAGTAAGGAGCAGAAAAATGGAATGGAATAGGGTTCACGTGAGGGTTTAGAGAAATTGAGAATCTAGGGAAAGAAAATGATGGGTGGGTTATATTTATAGAAAACATTGGGTGTCGCTAAAAATTCCCAAGGGCAAACGGTCTTGAGACTATTTGGGGTCCAAATAGTTTTGAGACCGTTTGGGTTCCAAATGGTTTTAGGACCGAAAGGACCGAACAATTTCCAGATCAAAAGGACCAATTGGTTTCGAGACCGTTTGAGTCCAAACGGTTTCAAAACCGTTAGGTTAAGATTTAATTAGATTTTTGGATTTTATATTTTTATGTTTGTTTTGGTTACTTATGTGAATTTTTATATTTTCAAATTAAAGATGATAAGTCTAAATCAAACGAAGAGATTAGAAAATTAGCAAAACTAGGAAAAATAAAATGATGGTACTCAGATCTTGGGTTGCCTCCCAAGTAGCGCCTGGGTTTTACGTCGCTGGATCGACAAAAATCCGATTTGGTTATGTCGATGCTGAGGGATCATGGATCTTGATAGTTTGTCTTGGTATTTTATCTGCTGGTGTGTAATATCTCTTCAATTTGTGGCCATTAATGGTCCGTTCTCCCCCTTTATTATCAAGGATGATGACTGCTCTGGTGGGGTAGATGTGTTTAATTTTGAAAGGTCCAGACCATTTCATGTGGAGCTTTCCAAGAAACATCTTAAGTATGGAATTGAAGAGGAGGACCTTATCTCCGACAATGATGTCTTTTCTTTTGAGGTGGCCATCATGCCACATCTTTGTTTGTTCTTTATAGATTCTGGCACTTTGGTAAGCTGTCATTCTAAGCTCCTCAAGTTCTTGTAGTTGAAGTTGTCTATATTCACCAGCACTTTTGAGATCAAAGTTTAGCTGTTTGATGGCCCACCAAGCTTTATGTTCTAGTTCAACCCATAGATGACATGACTTTCCATACACCAAACAAAATGGGGTTGTTCCTATCGGTGTTTTGTAAGCTGTGCAGTATGCCCAAAGGGCATCAGGGAGCTTGGTAGACTAATCAATACGATGTCTATTGACTATTTTTTCTAAGATAGCTTTCAATTGTCTATTTGAAACTTCAACTTGGCCACTTTTTTTTGGATGGTAAGGTGTGGTGACCTTATGGTTGAACCCATATTTTCTCAGGAGGGATTCGAAGCTTCTTTCCAAAAAATGGGTTCCTCCGTCTGATATGATAGTTCGGGGGACTCCGAATCTGGGGAAGATGATATCTTTGAACATCTTGATGACTGGCTTGGAATCGTAGGATATAGTGGGTATAGCTTCTACCCATTTCGAAACATAATCAACAACGACCAATATGTAAGAGAATCCATAAGATGAGGGGAAGGGACCCATGTAGTCTATTCCCCAAACATCAAAAAGTTTAATTTCTTGCCACAAAGTGAGAGGCATTTCATTCCGTTTAGTTATACTGCCAGAAAGCTGACATTTATTGCAGGATCTTACAAAATCATAGGAATCTCTTGCTATTGTTGGCCAAAAGAAACCCGATTGTAGAACTTTGAGAGAGGTCTTCTTTGAACTCATGTGCCCCCCACTGGGGCCAGATTGATAGTTCTCTAAGACAAGGGTAATTTCCTCTTCTAGTAGGCAGCGACAGAAAAGTTCGTCTGCACATAGAAGAAAACGATAGGGTTCATCCCAGAAGTATTGCTTAACATCATGGAGAAATTTCTTTTTATTGTGGTGAGAGGTGGAAGGGTGCATGATTCCTGTAGCTAGATAGTTCACTATGTCAGCGTACCAGGGAAATCCAGTGGTAATTTTCATAAGTTGGTCGTCAGGGAGGGAGTCTCGGATAGGTACATTGTCATCCTCTTGACACTCGATGTGACTTAGGTGGTCAGCGACGACATTTTCCACTCTGCTCTTGTCTTTTATTTCAAGATAAAATTCTTGTAGTATCAATACCCAGCGGATGAGTCTGGGTTTTGCATCCTGTTTCTGAATAAGATATTTGATGGCGGAGTGGTCTGTATATACTATGACCTTTGATCCAATTAGATAAGAATGAAATTTTTTGATGGCATAGATGACGGCTAAGAATTCCTTTTCAGTAGTCGTATAATTCTTTTGCACCTCATCTAACGTCTTGGATGTGTAGTATATTACATATGGATTTTTGTCTATTCTCTGCCCCAACACCGTCCCTATAGAATAGTCGCTAGCATCACACATTATTTCAAAAGGTTGTGACCGGTCAGGCGCTCTCAGAATGGGTGCAGAGATTAGAGCATTCTTCAAGGTTGTAAAGCTATGCAGACATTTATGGTCAAAGTTGAAATCAGCATCCTTGGTCAATAGGTAAGTCATAGGTTTTACTATTTTCGAGAAGTCTTTGATAAATATCTGGTAGAACCCATCATGACCCAATAAAGATCGCACTCCCCTTATGTCTTTAGGTGGTGACAACTTTGAGACGACATTGATTTTTGCCTTGTCTACCTCAATTCCTCTTTCGCTCACTCGATGTCCGAGGACAACACCTTCGGTCACCATAAAATGACATTTTCCCCAGTTTAGGATAAGGTTTGTTTCCTCACATCTCTATAAGACTTTACTTAGATTGAGCAGACAGTTGTCAAAAGAGTCTCCGTATACTGAAAAATAGTCCATGAACACCTCCATAATGGTTTTAGTTAATCCCGCGAAGATAGCAGTCATGCACCTTTGGAAGGTTGTGGGTGCGTTGCATAGCCCAAAGGGCATCCTTTTGAAGGCGTATGTTCCAAAAGGACAAGTAAATGTCATTTTTTCTTGGTCTTCAGGGTGAATTGGGATTTGGTAAAATCCAGAATATCCGTCGAGGTAACAAATTTTTTTTTGGTGGGCTAGCCGTTCAAGGACTTCGTCAAGGAAGGGTAAGGGAAAATGGCCTTTCCTTGTTGATTTGTTCAGTTTTCTATAATCAATGCACATTCTCTAACTAGTAACGGTCCTTGTAGGTACTAGTTCATTCTTATCATTTAAGACAACAATGGTTCCCCCCTTTTTAGGGACCACTTGGACAGGACTAACCCACTGAGAGTCAGAAATTGGATAGATAATACCCGCTTTCAAGAGTTTAAGAACCTCGAGGTGAACTACCTCTTTCAGATTTGGGTTCAGTTTTCTCTGGTGCTTCCTTGAGGGTTTGAACTCTTCTATCATAGGTAGTTCATGCATGCATAGAGCTGGGTTTATGCCTGTTAGGTCAGTCATCTTGTACCCAATTGCTTTCTTATGCTTCCTTAGTTCAGTGAGAAGCCTTTCTTCCTGATCGTCAACCAGAGAGGAGCTAATGATAAATGGACATAATTTTTCTTCATCTAGGAAGACATGTTTGAGCCCAGTTGGTAGAGTTTTCAATTCCGGGGCTTTGGGTACTTCTATTGTCTCTAATATGGTGACAAATTTCAGTTCTTCAAAATTAGCTTCTGGGGCTTTTTCAGCCTGTTCCAAGTATTGCTGGCATTGCTGAACTAACTCGTTGGTTGAAAATTCAGCTTCCGAATTTATTAGAGCATCCTCTAGGGCATCTGCTGGTTCTGTATTTGCTTTCTTGAGTTGAGACATTTTATCAATTTCTTCAAGCCAAAAAACCTCTTCATGGATACTAGGGCTCTTCAGGATGTTGAAAACCCTGAATTGAGCGGTTTCTTTACCCATCCTCAAGGTAATTGCGCTAGCCTTGACATCAATTAATGCTCTAGCTATGGCGAGGAAGGGTCTATCAAATATTATCGGGTACCTTAGGTCTTCTTTTATATCCATAATGACGAAATCACAAGGGACATAAGAGTCCATCCCCACTCTTACTGGAATATCTTCAATGATTCCCAGGGGTGCAGTAATGGTGGAATCAGCGAGTTGGATGGTCATTGCTATAGGCAACAAGTCAGTGAACCCCAATCTTTTGTACATGGAAAATGGCACAATTTATATGCTGGCTCCCAAGTCAGCCAATCCCTTTTTACAAGAAGTGTTCCAAATAGAGCATTGTATGCTAAAGGAGCCAGGGTCCTTCTATTTTTTTGGCATTTTATTCAAAATGATATCAGAAGTGGTTTGGGCTAGCTTGATAGTTTCATGATCCTCTGTCATATATTTCTTTGACAGCAAGGTCTTCAGATATTTGGACCAGGCTGGGATTTCAGATAAGGTGTCAAGAAAGGGAATATCAACATAAAGTTTCTTCATTTCCTCTTTGAATTTCTGGAATCTAGAGTCTAGTCTAGTTTCCTTTAACCTACCATGATAGGGTATCCTTGGCTTATATTGTGGAACCTCTGGTTATTTGGGACATTGTTCCTTTTCTTTCCTTTCTTCAGCTTCTTGACCTGATTCTTCTGTTGGGATGATTTCAGTTATATCCTTGTCTTCTTGATTAACTGAGATGGCTTTAGTGAGAGCACGACCATACCTTGTTGTAACATCATTTAATTGTTCTGGTCTATGTTGATCGTGTCTTGGATTTTCTTCTAGCTGGCCAACGAAAGTGCCCACTGGAGGTTTTAGCTGAGCTACTATCTGTGCTAATTGGGTTTCCACAAATTTTTGTTGGGCTTGATGGTTAGACAACATGGTTTGCTGTGATTGCAGCATCTACCTTATCAAGGGAAGTTCCTCAGTATGCTGTGGTGGGGCATTCTTCTGTTGAAATTGAGTGCCCTTGAGGTGGTTGTTGTTGAGGTGTTGGCAACTGAGGTTGCTACGACTGTTGCAGCTGAGTTTGTTGTAATTGCGGGTGCAGAGGAGGGTGAGTATATTGGTAGTATGCAGAGGGATTTCTTGGGTAGTTGGATTTTTGGAAATTGTTTCTAAAATTCCCTTGATTTTAGTTGTAGTTGTTTTGAAATCCTGGTGGTAGTCTGTTGGAAGATCCACCTTGTGTTTGATGTTGCGGGTTAGCAGTCCCCGCAAGATTTCCATATTGAAACCCGAGATGGTTTCTCAGTTGATTTGGATTGTAGTAATCCTATCCTGGTATGGAATGGATGGAATTTACTTGTTCTGGCATCTGATCCTCAGGGTGTTTGATGATTGGCTCATACTATGGTTGAGGTGGTTGCAAATCCATCATTACATTGTATAGGAGACCACATGACAATGTAGGATGATTAGATGCATGACAGGCCTCACAAGTTCCTATAACTGCTTTAGCTTGTTGGGGGTTCTTCTTTCTGTCATACTCCCCAAATGATGCTTCGAGGGCTTGTTGTTTGTTGTCTATGGTTTTCAAAGCTTCGGCTATGGCTTTCATTTCCATAGATTCTTCAGCTTTACAAACATTTAGAACTCCTGCTATGGTCACCCTCCCCTATAATTTCAGCACTTACTCCCCAATAAAAAGTTTCTATGAGCTAATTTTGTGAGATTCCATGGTGAGGGCATTTCCTCAAGAGTTCCTTGAACCTTTCCCATGAGTCAGCCAATGACTCTCCTGGTAGTTGAAGGAATTGGTTGATTTGTCCTCTGATTTGGTAGGTTAGTGAAGGGGGAAAGAATTTCTCCAAGAACTTCTCTTCCAAGGGAGCCCAGGTGGTGATTGGCTCCCCATCCAAAGAATTGTACCAGCTTAGTGCTCTTCCAGACAAGGTGAAGTTGAAGATTTTGAGCATGACTGCATCCATGGTTGTTCCAACTTGTGCTACCAGCCTGCAAAGAGATTTGAACCTCTTCAAATGGTCCATGCAATCATCTGCAGTGCTTCTAGAGAATGTGATGCCCTGCATTATTTGGATCCATTGTGTCCTAATCTCAAAATAAGGAGTGTTGATGAGTGGTGGTTGGACTGGATGGTTATCTTTGTAGTTCTTGGGAACAACATAATCCTGTAATTGCTTGCTTCTTACCAACAGTTGAGCAGCAGCCGTGGCTGCTTCATTCTCATCACGGATGTGGGCTTGCTCTTCAGCCTATACTTCATTCTAAACTTGGGCGCGTGTGTCGGCAATGAGTTGCACTCGTTGGGCTGCTATGACAGTGTTGACCCTTTCCATCACTAGTGCAGCTTGGCATTGATCTTCGGCCATTTGTCTGGCTCTTTGACGATTAAGTCTAATGCGGTGGTGGAAGCTTCTCTCTACCTCAGAGTCATACTCTGGATCAGGGGAGAATCTGAGATTATGTGATGGTTGCATATACGCCTTCTACCTGAGTAGAGGAAGAAACACACTTTTCAGATGATGCAGGAGATATGATGAAATCAAGAGAATATGGGGTAATGTTTAAATAAAAAGTGTAAAACCATAACCAACTAGCAAGATGATAAATGAAATTAAAACGTTCCGTTGTCCCCGGCAACGACGCCAATTTTTTGATGGAGCTTCCACTTGTGTGGAGTTGCGTACACCACTAAAAATCCTAAAGATAGTAAGTATTTAGGTTCAACCTTGCTTATACTAGATTAAAAACTCCACCCACATATGCTAGGATACGTGGAAGTCGTATCATAGTATATCCATAGGACAACGGTCTTGTTAAGATCAACAAGATAGAAAATGTTAGAATTTCATTTAACTCCTTAACAGTTGGTATTTAGATCAAAGAGTTGGTTTGGTTGTTTAAACTAAGTGCAAGTAAAGTACAAGCAAGAAAGTAAATTTAAGGTTGTAAACAATGTTAAGAAACCACTAGGATGTGATCGGCTTTCACCACCACTACACATAGATCAAAACATGCAACATAGTAACATAGCGTACAATAAGAGTCTAAGCAGTTAGTATCTTTGTAGATTTAGTTTCCTACTAGAGAACGAACTACGAGAAGTGTGGGAATGTTGCAAAGCCAACCATCCCCAAACGAATGGTCACTTACTTTGCATCATTCCCTTCGTAAAGTGTGTTCCTTGACTTATCAATGTTGTACTTTTATACGTCAACTGATTCCATTTCATAGTATGAAAGTACAATGATGGAAGTGATTTTACTCCACTCCTTGAAAAAACACTCCTAGATACCAAAACAGATGCATGGTGACTACATACATCAAGAACCAACATTCAATCGAGATTCAAATCTAATAGTACAAACTTAGACAATTCATAGTAATAGATAATAAGTAACACAAGTTGGTGATCAAGCAACAAGCACTCATTAAACGATTGACGTTGAACTGAAAAGAAAGTATATCTCTGTTGCAAACTCATGAATTACATTGCATGAAATGAAAACATGGGTAGCAGGGCTACTCCCCACACCCTAGTGTATGAGACTACTCACTCATGGCAAGAACAAAGAAGGGGGCGAGAAGAGAGAGAGAGAGTCATCTCCACGAAGGAGGGAGGAAGGTCGACCCCTTGGAAGAGAGAGAGAGCAACGATCTTCACACTTCGTAGATTGCTTGATGATGAATCCTCCTCTTCCCACCTTATTTGTCGATGAGAGAGAAAGTAGCTTGGAGATGGAGTATGGATCTTAGATCGGTAGCCTCGGGGCAGTGGGTGAAGGATGGAATGGCTATGTAACAATAGAGGTAGCCTTTGGACGTCTAAGACTTGATGATTTGTGAGGACCCCTTTGGGTTCTATTTATAGGATTTTGAGTGTGCCTTAAATGGTTTGGGGTATGTGGGTCCAAACACTCTTGGAGACCGTTTGGATTTTCACATGGTTTGGAGACCGTTTGGACTCTCTCAGTCTGGAGACCGTTTGAGTCCTCTTGGTCTAAAACCGTTTGCTTTCATTCGATCTTGGGGTCGTGTGGCTTCATACGGTCTCAGGACCGGTTGATCCCCATTCAGTCTTGGGACCATTTGGCTTCATACGGTCTTGGGACCATTTGGCTTCACACGGTCTTGGGACCGTTTGACCTTTATTCGGTCTTGGGACCGTGTGGCTTCATACGGTCTTGGGACCGTTTGGCTTCACACGTTCTTGGGACCATTTGACCTCTATTCGGTCTTGGGACCGTGTGGCTTCATACGGTCTCAGAACCGGTTGATCTCCATTCGGTCTTGGGACCGTTTGGCTTCATATGGTCTCAGGACTGTTTGGCTTCACACGGTCTTGGGACCTTTTGATCTTTATTCGGTCCTGGGACCGTTCAGCTTACATTCAGTCTTGGGACCGTTTGGTCTCCATTCGGTCTTGGGACCGTTTGGCTTCCATTCGGTCTTGGGACCATTTGGGGGTTTTGTAATTTTGTTGTGCTTTTTTGTAAGAAGTGAAAAGGAGAAGTCAATCTAATGGTATATTTACAAAAAGGTGGAAAGTTAAAGATTCTATCTAATTTATCTAAGAAAGAGTATGGAAAACTGAGGAAAACTAGTAAGATAACATCGCAAAATGGGAGGTTATCATGCGCCTATGTAATAACACTCCACTCCCTTCCATAACATTTTCTTCTCTTTTTATACCTACTAGAGCTAGTGTAAATCAACTCTGGCCCTCACACCCCTACAAAATCCAAGTGGATCGTGAGAGGTGAAGTGAATTGTTTGATGGAGTCCTGACAAGTGAAGCAATAACTATAACCATTTTATATATGTTGTGCATGATATGGCTTAAATAGATCTTTAAGAAAATTGCATCACTTATATGTGTGATGGATTTGAAGTTCTTGTGATCTGTGCTTGAATCACATTGAAAAATACAAAAATGAATAGGAAGTAGTGGATTGAATTCCGAATTTCAAAGTGAACTTACTTTATCCAATGAGCATCATTATGATTGCATTCTCCCATGTTCTTCTTGAGTGAAGTGAAAATGAGATTGAGTTGGAGCATACTTGAGGACAAATATGTTTTAAGTTTGGGGTGGTGATGAAAATCTACTTGAAGAGTCATCATGATGCAAAGGATCTTTGTTGATGGAACAACGCCGCCACCCCAGGAAAGCTGATGCAATTGCCTAGGAGATGGCCAGAGTAGATAGGACAGGTGCTATAGAAAATATTTCTCTCTCCTTCCAACAAATCAATTAGGAAATATACCAATTGATGAGATTATCCCTAATTAAACCCTATATTAGCTTTATTGTCACCATATTTGAAGGAAGAAGAACCTAATAATCCTTCGTGATGATGACAATCCAAAAGACTAGTGTGACATCTTCAACATGAAGAATGCACAAAAGGATGCCCCTCTTCTGCAAAACTTAGATTTGTGTAAAGAATGACAAAATCATCTACCCAAGTCTGAATCTATCAAGGATGCTTCTAAATGAAAACATTGCTTGGTAGGATATGTTGTGGATTTCTCTCCAAATTTGTACTTGTTACATCAATATCTTTCTCAACTATGTAATCTGATAGTATAATTTGATATTATCGACAAGGAGAATGATATGTGTATAGTTCATTTTTGTAATATCATTAATATGACTTTTTCAATGGACAATGGTCCTTGGTTTGTCAAGAGAATGACTCTAGTACTTATGATATAGAGTCCTAGAATCGTGATGATGAAACTTGGGCTAAAATCATTTCCCATTTGGGTTTGTGTTTTTGACCTTCTGCTAGAGAGGTGGGACTCTCGAATGCTAGAAAGAATAGTATCCGTCTTGGGCACGCCTCTTTATATTGAGAGATCTATAAATGATTCCTATCAACTAGAGTATGCTAGAATGCAAATTCTCATGGGTGCCGAATCTCCTTTCCCAACCTCTGTGGAGATACAAAGTAATGCAGGGGATTCCTAGAAATTGTTTTTTTGAGTATGAATGGGTTTTGATTTCATGCATTAGATGCAATTTATTTGGTGACGAGTCTCATTTATATTCAATGCAGGGGAAAGCTTTGAATGCTTCTTCTTCTACTATAGTCTTTTTTCTAGAAGATAGATCTATCCCCTCAACTCCTTTGCAGGTGTTTGATGAAATACCTGATAAGAGATTTGATGATCCAATAAGGTCTCCTCCCCATGTTATATTCAAAGTGATCTTAAGTATCTCACACCACATATTTAATTCACTTTTATCTCATGTTAATAAGAAAAATGAATTAGGTGTTAAATATGAAGATGTTGAGGCCACCAACTCAATAACTCAAGTGTCTAAATGAATTCTATTCCTCTATCTATTTCCTCCTAGAATGTTAGGGGGCTCTGTAATAAAATAAAAGGGGTCCAAGAGGAGTCACAGATATTTGGAAGGGATATCATTATTCTAAATGAAATGAAAATTAGTAAAAAAAATTAGCTAACTTTATGTTTTGGCACTTTCTTGATTTTGAATTCATCTCTAATCATGGTTATCATCCTTTGGTTTGCATCATTATCTTGTAGAATAGTTCAAATTGCAACATTCAAGTTCTTGTAGAGTCCGATCAATCTTTGCTTGTTAAAGTAATTACTGATGACAAAGTTTTTTGTATTACTACTGTATATGGGCAAAACTATGACAATGTTAGATTTGCTCTATGGAGCTCCATTCAGAACAACATCAATTGAGTTGACTATTTGTGGATGTTAGTGGGTGATTTTAATGCTGACAGAAGCTTCCACCTGCAAAAAAATCAATGGAGGAATTTAATGAGTGTATCTCCATTTGTGGACTTTTTGAGCTTGGACTTAAAGGCACATTTTTCACTTGGGACAATCACCAAGAAGGAGGAAATTTTATTTCTTCAAAAAAATACAAAGTTCTTTATAATTCATATTTCTTGGATTACATTCCCAAGTTTTGCAGGTTGTCTATTTTCAACACTGTAAGCGATCCTAGGATTATCTCTATTAATTTGGGAGATACAAGGTTGGTATGTATGCCATAGAGCCAATCGTATGATGATTGTAATGGCATAACTTGTTAATGATTTGATTAATAACAAAGGCAATCTTCTAGTTTATTTTGTTTCATTTAGTTATGATATAATGATGTAACATAATAAATGTCTAAAGAATGATATTACTCAATGATATATGTCTTTGTGTTGATGACCTAAAAATGAGATCATACGAATGCTAAGAGTATATATATTCTTGTTATGTCCCTCATTAGATGTTATTGTGGAAGGCTGATAGATAGAAATAACACATAGGACTAGAGTGTGAGTTGGTTGATGATAGAATCTCATTAGTCATGATATGTGATATCAAACCTAACACAAAGATACTTGTTAGTGACTAGTGTATTTTATGAGATATTCCCATCAGTAGAGTGATACATGGAAACCATTACATGGTAGTTAGAGTCATCTCTCATAGTGTTGGTGGTGATTGTGGTTCTTAGTCCTGAAATCACTAAACTCATCACATGTCATTCAGTGTACGTTGACATCATCCACTGTCTTTGAATAAGGGCTTCCGTAAAGTCGATGATTGGATGCATTGTGACACATGGGCATGGATGTGAGTGATGTAAATGTGATTTATCCCTCCTACAAGAGTATGCTATCCTGGACACTTAATAAGAAAGACTGAGAAATACATGGCCATGCACATGTGAGTCAATATGTGATATTGAGCTTAAATGCATCTCAGTCAGTCAACTCTAGTTCAAGGAACAAATATTGAATGTTGAGGAGGATGACTATTCCATGCCTCGAGTTCAATATGGATGTCAATGACAAAGGAACTATACAAACACTGTAACACCAATCACAAATTGTAGGATGAAGTTGTTATTCAACATTCCATTTACCTGGGTAGCAATAATTTGTTGCTAGATACCACTATTTTCTTGTGATGTCATAAAATGGTTATGGACATTCACTACCAATGTAATATGGAACATTTAGGGTCACACACATAGGATACATCTAGAATAGTATTTTTTTCATGAATAATGTTAATTTTATTACTAAAGTATTTAGGTATTCAATTTAAGCCAAATTGACTGAATAGATTCTGAACCGACTGGTTCAAGTGTTGAGCCAATCAGTTGGAGTGTTAGGTTGATTGGAAATTGCATTGGTTGAATTCTAGATGAACTACAACATGAATTGACTAGTTCACAGAGTGAACCGATTGGGTCAAGGTTGTCAAACGATTGATTCATGGATCAATTCAGTTGCATCAAAGATTAGTGTCAATGCCATGTTGTGCATTAATTGAATTATAAATGCCAATACAATTACCCTTGGGAAACATGACAAAATGATCAATTCAAGGATTGAACCAATCAGATCGCATGCCAATCGATTGATTCACCTATACTGGTCATTTGTCACTTATAGGTTGTGAAAATTCATGAAATCCAGGTCCCTTCCACTCCCACACAGATTAGGAACCCTAACCTCCCTTAAATAGAGCGATATTGGGGGCTTTCTAGAGACACAACTCAATTTCCTTTGACAGTTGTTGTCTTTTCTTATTGTGGTAAGTGAGAGAATCTAAGCAAGTCATACCTGATAAAGGGAGGGATAGCAAGGGAGAACAAATGTGGGAGAGAAAGTTGGAGCTAGTACACCAACGTGAAGGGAGAACTCCTTCCTGTCTATTCTTATAGAATAATAAGAGTTCCAGGTGGTTCGTGTGAACTACTCTAGAAGCGAGGAGCTTTTCTTACTAGGAGGACAACGTCAAGTTATCGTACGTGGTGTTCAACGAAGAGCTGTTACTGACGTTGTTTGAGTGTGACTTGAAGAAAGGTACTTACTATGATGAGGAGATTGTCGATGGACTTGCACTAGGATAGGTATATTCTCAAAACCATCCTTCTTTTTACATAGTTGTTGATGCCATCCTTGTTATAAGGAGAACACGACAGTTAAATTTTTGTTTCTACTGCCTGCTCTGTCACCATATTTCCCTACAATGGTATCATAGCTGCTCCAACTTACAATGTTATGGGATAACCGACAAGATTAGATTTTTGTTTTTCATTTATTTATTACATATGATGTGAATACTGATTAGTATGCATATCCTATTAATGACTACATACTATCCTAAACTAATATATATGTGATATATATGAAATTTACATGAATCGCCCTAAAAGCTAGTTTTAAAGGTGGATGTGTAGGGTGGTTATGGCCAATAACCCTAAATATCCATGCATGGTGGTTGTGTTTGTTTATTTCTATTTCATCTTGGTTTGCATACCAAGCCTCTACCTTATCTTCCAATTGTAAAAGTATTATTCTCTCCTACTTTTCATCCCCTCAAATGTAACTCGAGGTTTCTTTATTATCATGTGATATTAGGATAGTTTAATTCTTGTTACATTGAAGAAGACTAGCCACTTCATGAGCCGACCGATTGAAGAGCCAAGGAGGATAAAAGATAGGAGTCAAACTGATCATTTAGAGGCCCAACCAAACCCACTAGAGGATCTAAAATGTGGTGGGCCAAAGACCATGTGACCAAGGAGATGACCAACCGACTGGCCATCTAAAGAGTCGATCAGTTCAAGGGTTAAACCGATCAACCCAGATTGGCAAGAACATATCTTCAAAAACAATAGGTTTCTACATGAGATGTAGACCCTAGGTGGTGGTAATTCCTTGTGGCTCCAAGGAATTACAGTAGAATGTCCATGACCCTAGCTTATATTTCATTATATGATTTGATTTGTGGGATATAGTATGTATATCATACAAACTATATTTATGTGGTGATTGAATATGTATATGTATTTATAAATACAAACAACCTCAATAAAATATTAAGTCTAATATGCCTTCCATAAGAAACACACATGAAAAGCTTGATCGTATATGAGTGGGCATGCCAAGAGTGGTGTGTTGTCCATCTCTTGGAAGTGTGATGGTAGTAATGTGGGCCTACCAAGTGGGGTGCATTACTATTGTGTTGGCTATTGGGTCATGCTTAACTGGGTGTCCTTAATGAGATTAAGCACCTAGAAGCCTGTGTATGACTATGACAAAGAGTTGCACATATCATCTATCCAAGAATTGCAAAAGATGCAATTGGAAAATGTTGCCTACCTTAATAATTGATTATGGACGATGGTGTTTGCCGAGTAATAATTGAATTACTTTGGATCTTGGATCACTTGAAGGTTGTACACAACAATCTTCTAAATTGGTATATGAGGCTATCAACTAGAGTAAAATAGTGGGTATGATAATTAATTAAAGGCCTAATTAAATATATCAAATATGATTCAAATCAAATCAAATCATAAGTGTTTTGACAAAATGCAAATTTTCTCTTGTAGAATCAAATGACAATCAAATCATTGATGCACTTAGTCCTAAGGAAGGACAAACTTAATGAGACAAGTTTCCACATCTGGTTTTAGACTTTGAGAAGGGTTCTCAATGATGAGCATAATCTTTATGTTTGAAAATCACCAGTGCCAGAAATATCTCCTCTCAATGCACCGAGGGCTGAAGTGGATGCTTACTGGAAGCATGCCAATGATGCCTTTGACACAAATCACCTTATAATAAACTACAAGAACCATGAGTTGCATGAGCAGTGTGAAGACATGGGGATACTTGAGATGGTAACATATCGTAAGGACATTGTAACACCCCAATCTTAATTATGCAAAATTTCCAAATTTATTTTAGTCCTTGCATGCTCTTTTCTAATTTAGATAATTGTTGAGGACTCAAATGCAATTTTTTTTCCCATATTTAGTTTTGCAAAATCACTTATTGTGTTCAATTACCCTATTATACTTGTTTTATTTAAAGAAAATGTCTTCATGTATATCTATGCCCTTTTTGAAGAAAATGAGGATAAAGGCTTTTATGTCATATTTTCTCTCTCATCTGATAATTAGTGATTTCCTTGTGTAATTATTTGCTTAATGGCCCCCATCTTGTCATATGAGAGGAAATAATGTTTAGGGCACGTTTTTGTGTTTATAATTTTTATTTGAAAAATTAATGGCTTTATTTGCTTTTATCATGGTCATTTAAGTATACATGAGGATTTTTCTACTTTAAGCCTAAAACGTGTACAAGCAGTAACTCTAACCCCATAGGAATATTCTAGACATCCTAATGTACTTATGGTTCAAATTTGAACCCATTTTGACCTTGTTTGACCCCCAATTAAATTGGAAAAGATTTGAATGTGTTTTGTTTAATTAGGAGTGATGGTGGGTTAAAAGACAAAATTAACTGATTAATTGTGTTTTAATGCACCTATTTAACCTATGGGTGAAGTTTGAGGTCATTTGGAGTTCAAATGACCCTCCAAATGTTAATTATACGTTTTATATGGTTTATGGTATACCAATCAATGTGTTATTTGTCACATTTATTCGATTTCCACTGTTACGCATGTAATTCGTCCGTTTTATTTTGTGCGCGTGTCGGCGACCATTGGATCAAGATCCAACGGTGATCGCTTGTCTTCTTCCTCCGTTTCTCCCCGCGCGCAAGACCGTTTCACAGTGATTTTTCGTCGACCTCGTTCTCCCTCCTCAATGAATCTTTTCCCTTAATTCCTTCACCCCTGGGTTCGGCTCTCTTCCCCGAACCTATTGACCCCTAGAAGACCCTCCCCCTTGCCCTATATACAAAACGCCCAATATAGGGCTCTCCGCAGGTGTTCACCTCATGGTTACAGACCGTGCTACGATCCATTCCTTGCCTATTTAAGGCATTGTAGAGCACCTCTAGGCGGCAGGCACTCCTCCTCCTTCTTCAATTTTGCCGTTGGCAACCTTGTAAGCCCTGACCTACTCGGTTTTAGTCTCCGACTACCCTGGCCTGGTGCACGCCGCCCCGGTCACCTTGGTTCGATCAGATCCACAGTGAGCATCCTCGACCTCCGCCCCGCATTTCCATGTCATCTTTTTAACTCGCCGAGCCCCCAGCCTTTGTACCCTGTAAGAACTCCGTGGAGGTCGGCGCCGGCGCTAGTCATGGCAGCGCCTCAGGGCTCCTCCCACCTAGGGGACAATGCCCCGAGCTTGGTTTGACCGCGGCAAATGTTTCTCGACCCTCGACGGATGGTTTTCACCATGGCCTCTATGATTTCTGAGCTCCGAGCTTGCTTCCCCTGTTTCCAGCATTGCGGAGGAGCGTTCTCGAGCTCCTGGTCATCACAGAGCCCACGCTTGGGCTTGGTGAGTTCGGTAGGGGAAGCTGATGGATTTGCTATTATCGGTTTTCAATAAAACGCATTGATTCACGATCTGGATCCCTGGAGTCAGGACTGGCTGCTCGTCGAGCGCCATGGCTTGGGTGAGGAGCAATCCAGGTCACGAAATGACCATGGTGCCCCCACGAGCACAATCAGTTAAACTGATCGCCCAAGGGTACAATCAGTACTTCGACCTTTGGATTTGTTTCATCAGCTACGAGTGTTTTTGCACACCCAAATGACAATTTTACCCCCCACTCGCCTGATTCATGTGTCACGCGTGCCTTGGGCATTATTGGCATTTCATATTTCATTTATATCAGCTTTAATCGAGTTTTCTAATTTCTGATTGGTCCAGAGTGCAAAATTCATATCTTTTGCATACGACCTCAGAAAAATATAAATAAATATGTTTTGGAAAGGATTTTCCATGAGGAATCCGATTTTCAGGTTTTTATCAACTGATTTTGCTGTTTCAACACCTCAATATTTATATGAGCAAGTTAGGGTTTAAATTGAATGACAAATGATAATTATGTTAATTTCAGGTATTTAAAGGAATCCAATTGGTCAAACCGGGTTTGACCTAGGTGTTTTAGTTCAAGGTAAGCGGGCCATGCCCTTGGCATAGATAACTCTTGGTTTATTGAATGTTTATGAATATTGTTAAGCACTTTATGTTAATATCATTGTTAATGCATGTTTTCTTCAAGTATATGATTATTGAATGTTGTTTGTTATAATCTAAGTCTAAGAGTAGAAATCCCATTAAGATTATGGTTTATGATTAAGATATAAGAAATTAAGATTAAGAGGGAATAAGTTTCCCAATCATGCTTAAGAGGGAGAAATCCCATTATGGTCATGGGGAGAAATCCCAACCATGTTCAAGAGGGAGAAATCCCAATTAAGATTAAGTTTAAGGTATTAAGAAGATAAGTGAAGTTTAAGAAAGATCATGAATAATGGAAATTTATTCAGATTTATATGCACCTTGTTATGGGCTATCCGAGCAATTATGGGCTTTCCGAGCATTCATGGGCTCCTTATGGGGCATTAAGAGAGGAGCATATTTTTCTAGTAAATTTCTTTATGTAAAAGACAATAAGAAATTATTCATGTTAAATGCATGTTCATGATTATGTTAAGTCACTTGTATATTTATTTTTATGTCTTATAATATGCCAATGCCGCTTACTTACTATGTTTGTTGTCCTTTGCATGGCTGGGGACGAGATGTCCGTAGGAGTTGGAGCCAAGGAGAAGGAAACATCTTGAGAGTACCAAGGTCCCAGAGATCCAAGGAGTTGTTGCCTGGTGGGACGTCCATCTATGGAGATCCTATCATTATCTAGTTTATGTTTAGTGTATCTTTGGAAAACTGATGTAGCCTTTATTCCAAGAACTTATGTATGAATCTATGTTTTAATAAAGCCAAGTGTTATTTGTTTCTTGTTATGAGATCATGTATGTAACATTTCCTCCCAAATATGCCAAGTACCCCACATTATGGATAATGTTGGGGATTAGGCTGTGCTTCCTCTGGTTACGTAAGAAACCCTAGGGAGGGGTGTTACATTAATGGTATCAGAGCAAGGAATAGATGGCCACTAAGGCAACATTAGAGATTCATATTATGTTCTAATATCATGTTATGTTTACCCTTTCAGATGGCCCCTAAGAAGAAGGAGAAGGTTGGTGAGTCAAGGCACTCACACGGATCCTCTAGTGGTGATAAGACTGAAGACATGAACCACGTCCCTCCACCAATCACCCTAGATGCCCTAGTAGCAGCCTTGACCAATGCCCTCCAACCTAGAGCTCTACCTAGAGCACATGAGATCTCCCTCATAGACTTCTTGAAGATTAAACCCGATGCTTTCCAGGGTGAAGATGAGGGTGATGTAGTAACCAAGGCTGAGGAGTGGCTGAGCAACATGGAACATTGCTTTAGAGACCTAGAGTGTCCCCCACGTAGTAGGGTTAGATTTGCCACCCACATGCTCAAGGGTGCAGCCCGTACTTGGTGGGAAAATCTCTTAGCCTCTAGGGAAGATGATGACCCTCCTTTCTCTTGGGATGAGTTTGTAGAAGTCTTCAATGACCATTATGTATCCGAAGCCATGTTAGAAAGGAAGGAGGATGAGTTTGTTAACCTTAAGCAAGTGGGTGACATGACTGTCACTGAGTATGCCATGAAGTTCCGTAAGCTCCAAAAGTATGGTCCTGAGTACACTGAGCTAAAGAGAGCTAAGAAGTTCATCAGAGGACTTAAACCCGACCTAAGTTTTGCCTTGTCTGGTAGAGGACACCGGACCATGCAATCGGCCTTGGATGCAGCCCTAGAATTGGAGGAGCATCCTGGGAGGAATCATAAGAAAGAGGTACCCCAACACAATCGTCACCATCAGCCCCATCAACCACCTCCACCCTCCAACAACAAGAGAAAAGCCCCTGAGCCTTCCCCTGAGAATGGGAGAACCCCATGCCCCAAGTGTAAAAGAAACCATGGTGGTCCTTGTAGGTTTGGGACTTCTGTTTGCTACTATTGTGGTGAGGAAGGGCATATCAAGCCTAATTGTCCTAAGCTTGCAAAGAAGGATCCCAACCACAACCAAGCTAGGAACCCTAACCCTCCACCCAAGGTCAAACCAAGGCTCTTCACCATGCAAATGTCTGATGGAGAAGAGGAAAGTGATCAAGGTAAGGGTAGTTGAGTAATTTATGTTTAATCATAATGCTTTGTTTATGTATTCTCCTTTTATAATAAAAATTGTATGGAAAGATTTGTATGCTTGTGTGAAACCCTTAAGGTGGGTAGAAACCCTAGGAAATTTCGAGGACGAAATTTATTTAAGGTGGGTAGTATTGTAACACCCCAATCTTAATTATGCAAAATTTCCAAATTTATTTTAGTCCTTGCATGCTCTTTTCTAATTTAGATAATTGTTGAGGACTCAAATGCAATTTTTTTTTCCATATTTAGTTTTGCAAAATCACTTATTGTGTTCAATTGCCCTATTATACTTGTTTTATTTAAAGAAAATGTCTTCATGTATATCTATGCCCTTTTTGAAGAAAATGAGGATAAAGGCTTTTATGTCATATTTTCTCTCTCATCTGATAATTAGCGATTTCCTTGTGTAATTATTTGCTTAATGGCCCCCATCTTGTCATATGAGAGGAAATAATGTTTAGGGCACGTTTTTGTGTTTATAATTTTTATTTGAAAAATTAATGGCTTTATTTGCTTTTATCATGGTCATTTAAGTATACATGAGGATTTTTCTACTTTAAGCCTAAAACGTGTACAAGCAATAACTCTAACCCCATAGGAATATTCTAGACATCCTAATGTACTTATGGTTCAAATTTGAACCCATTTTGACCTTGTTTGACCCCCAATTAAATTGGAAAAGATTTGAATGTGTTTTGTTTAATTAGGAGTGATGGTGGGTTAAAAGACAAAATTAACTGATTAATTGTGTTTTAATGCACCTATTTAACCTATGGGTGAAGTTTGAAGTCATTTGGAGTTCAAATGACCCTCCAAATGTTAATTATACGTTTTATATGGTTTATGGTATACCAATCAATGTGTTATTTGTCACATTTATTCGATTTCCACTGTTACGCATGTAATTCATCCGTTTTATTTTGTGCGCGTGTCGGCGACCGTTGGATCAAGATCCAACGGTGATCGCTTGTCTTCTTCCTCCGTTTCTCCCCGCGCGCAAGACCGTTTCACAGTGATTTTTCGTCGACCTCGTTCTCCCTCCTCAATGAATCTTTTCCCTTAATTCCTTCACCCCTGGGTTCGGCTCTCTTCCCCGAACCTATTGACCCCTAGAAGACCCTCCCCCTTGCCCTATATACAAAACGCCCAATATAGGGCTCTCCGCAGGTGTTCACCTCATGGTTACAGACCGTGCTACGATCCATTCCTTGCCTATTTAAGGCATTGTAGAGCACCTCTAGGCGGCAGGCACTCCTCCTCCTTCTTCAATTTTGCCGTTGGCAACCTTGTAAGCCCTGACCTACTCGGTTTTAGTCTCCAACTACCCTGGCCTGGTGCACGCCGCCCCGGTCACCTTGGTTCGATCAGATCCACAGTGAGCATCCTCGACCTCCGCCCCGCATTTCCATGTCATCTTTTTAACTCGCCGAGCCCCCAGCCTTTGTACCCTGTAAGAACTCCGTGGAGGTCGGCGCCGGCGCTAGTCATGGCAGCGCCTCAGGGCTCCTCCCACCTAGGGGACAATGCCCCAAGCTTGGTTTGACCGCGGCAAATGTTTCTCGACCCTCGACGGATGGTTTTCACCATGGCCTCTATGATTTCTGAGCTCCGAGCTTGCTTCCCCTGTTTCCAGCATTGCGGAGGAGCGTTCTCGAGCTCCTGGTCATCGCAGAGCCCACGCTTGGGCTTGGTGAGTTCGGTAGGGGAAGCTGATGGATTTGCTATTATCGGTTTTCAATAAAACGCATTGATTCACGATCTGGATCCCTGGAGTCAGGACTGGCTGCTCGTCGAGCGCCATGGCTTGGGTGAGGAGCAATCCAGGTCACGAAATGACCATGGTGCCCCCACGAGCACAATCAGTTAAACTGATCGCCCAAGGGTACAATCGGTACTTCGACCTTTGGATTTGTTTCATCAGCTGCGAGTGTTTTTGCACGCCCAAATGACAATTTTACCCCCCACTCGCCTGATTCATGTGTCACGCGTGCCTTGGGCATTATTGGCATTTCATATTTCATTTATATTAGCTTTAATCGAGTTTTCTAATTTCTGATTGGTCCAGAGTGCAAAATTCATATCTTTTGCATACGACCTCAGAAAAATATAAATAAATATGTTTTGGAAAGGATTTTCCATGAGGAATCCGATTTTCAGGTTTTTATCAACTGATTTTGCTGTTTCAACACCTCAATATTTATATGAGCAAGTTAGGGTTTAAATTGAATGACAAATGATAATTATGTTAATTTCAGGTATTTAAAGGAATCCAATTGGTCAAACCGGGTTTGACCTAGGTGTTTTAGTTCAAGGTAAGCGGGCCATGCCCTTGGCATAGATAACTCTTGGTTTATTGAATGTTTATGAATATTGTTAAGCACTTTATGTTAATATCATTGTTAATGCATGTTTTCTTCAAGTATATGATTATTGAATGTTGTTTGTTATAATCTAAGTCTAAGAGTAGAAATCCCATTAAGATTATGGTTTATGATTAAGATATAAGAAATTAAGATTAAGAGGGAATAAGTTTCCCAATCATGCTTAAGAGGGAGAAATCCCATTATGGTCATGGGGAGAAATCCCAACCATGTTCAAGAGGGAGAAATCCCAATTAAGATTAAGTTTAAGGTATTAAGAAGATAAGTGAAGTTTAAGAAAGATCATGAATAATGGAAATTTATTCAGATTTATATGCACCTTGTTATGGGCTATCCGAGCAATTATGGGCTTTCCGAGCATTCATGGGCTCCTTATGGGGCATTAAGAGAGGAGCATATTTTTCTAGTAAATTTCTTTATGTAAAATACAATAAGAAATTATTCATGTTAAATGCATGTTCATGATTATGTTAAGTCACTTGTATATTTATTTTTATGTCTTATAATATGCCAATGCCGCTTACTTACTATGTTTGTTGTCCTTTGCATGGCTGGGGACGAGATGTCCGCAGGAGTTGGAGCCAAGGAGAAGGAAACATCTTGAGAGTACCAAGGTCCCAGAGATCCAAGGAGTTGTTGCCTGGTGGGACGTCCATCTATGGAGATCCTATCATTATCTAGTTTATGTTTAGTGTATCTTTGGAAAACTGATGTAGCCTTTATTCCAAGAACTTATGTATGAATCTATGTTTTAATAAAGCCAAGTGTTATTTGTTTCTTGTTATGAGATCATGTATGTAACATTTCCTCCCAAATATGCCAAGTACCCCACATTATGGATAATGTTGGGGATTAGGCTGTGCTTCCTCTGGTTACGTAAGAAACCCTAGGGAGGGGTGTTACAGACATGAACCATAATCATTCAAAGAAAGAAAGGTACAATGTCTCAAAGGCACTCTTTGAGAGTCAGATGAAAGAGGGAGACTCAATGGAGACCCATGTGCTCAATATGATTGGACATGTGGATCATCTAGAAGAAATGTGATTCTCTTCGAGCCAAGATTTGGCCACAAATATGATCCTGTAATCATTTCCTAAATCATATAGCCATTTTATCGTGTGTTACCACTTGAATAATATGGCCAGACCATTGTCAAATTTTCTTGGCATGCTGATGAATGGCGATGAAAGAATGAAGAAGGAAAAATCCATGATGATGATCAGCATAATGGAGTCCAAGGATGAAAGCAAGGTCATGAAGAGTTCTGAGGCTAAGCATAAAACTAGATCTTTAGTAGTTAAGATAAGGAGAAAGAAAAGTACAAAAGGAATTTGTCCTTTGTACTTGATGGCATTTAGGAAGAAGAAGATGGGGATAGAGATATCCACTTCACGTTAATGCGTCATTGAGATAAACTTATCTACTTCTTTTTCTTGAGTACTAGATACTGGATGTGGATCTCACATATGCTCAAATATCAAGGATGAAAAGAAGTAGGCCATTTAAGAAAGGGTGAGGCTGAACTGTCACTAGTAAAGATAACACATTTAGCGTCGGTTAAGTAAGACATTTGTTGTCGGTTTTGAAGTGACACTAAAGTTAGACTCCTTCAGCATCAGTTACATAATCGACGATAGAAAGCCATTCTCGATTATAATTTAACCCAAAAATTCCAGCATTTAGACCGTAGGCGTCAGTTTTTAGCAAACAACTGACATAATTAAGCATTCATTGTCAGTTTTTGCTATTTAACTGACACTGATGTTTTTTTTTATTATCAGCTCCTAGGCCTACTGTCTGGCTGGTCAGCAGGATGTAGAACCTGCAGTTCAGTTATGAACTACAAGTTTACAACATCCCTTTGATTTCAACCAACAATAGGCCAAAAACCTATAAATATTGACATGATGTATACAATTATATATTTTATATGGATCAGGTGATTCACACACATGTATAATAAGCACATTTAATTTCAAATATGATTCATCACACACATGTAGAAACCTATAGTTCCATTTCATTCCTCTATTTCATATTCACACACATTTAGCAACCTGCAGTTCCATTCATTTCATTCTCTTTTCACATTCACACACTCAGAAACATTCATTCATTCCATCTTCACAAACACATGTATATAGATAAGAAAATTCTAAAAAATTCATTCAGACATCATCTTTCAAAGTTGAACATGTTATCAAAATACTAATTATGACAACAAAGTTTAGAAAATAACATGACAATAGCTAATTAAACAAGGGGGCTTGTTGTACCCCTAAACATGTGCATATACAAGAAAGTAAATTTGTCTCTACCATGGACCTACTTTGTTGATGTTGCTATGTCGCAGAGCTCATTGTTGTTAGACAAATCTGAACTGATGGTGATAGGGAAATGGACAGTGCCAACAATAGGAATAGAAGGGAAATCGAGTGTGCTCTCCTCATCGAATGAGTCCAAATATGTGATATCCCCCGTCGAGTACTCAAATCAGACCAGATGATTGAGTGTCTCATTGTTGATGTTGGCTATCTAAACCTTGATGGTATTATGGCCAACCGGTCAAAGAAAAAGCTTATCACTATGGCCCAATAGCATATTCCCAACCCACTCACACCAACTGGATGTGGATACAATATTTCTATCAACATCATACTTAACCTTGATAACAAATGTTGAAGTTCTAAAATTTAGGGTCACTTCATCAACCGTGTAGCGTCTTCCATTTAGATAATGCCAATGTTTAGGTATAGTGAGATGTGCTAATGAACGATCATCTAGAATGATGTCTAGCTATTCTTCAATAGGCAATAGTAACATTGGGGTAGAGGCCCAAGACATTATGCCTACAACAATGTAAAATGTTGAGAAAACGTAATATAAATGTAAGTACTAACAACACAAAAAAACATGGGTTATTTCATATTCATGACAGAGAAATAATTGACGATGATGAGGATGAGGATGATGATGAGGGATGATGATGAGGATGAGGATGATGATTGATGATGATGATCATAATCATTGTCATCATCATCCTCCTCCTCATCATCCCACATCATCATCATCACATGATGATGGATGATGATGACGATGATATGATGATGATGATGATGATGATGATGATGAAAATGATGATGAGGATCATATCATCGTCATCATCATCATCATCAATCATCATCCATCGTCATCATCATACCACATCATCATCATCACATGATGATGATGATGATGATGATGATGATGATGATGATGACGACGACGATGATGATAATGACGATGATGATGATGATGATGATGATGATGATTATGATTGATGATGACAATGATGATCATCATTATCATCATCATCCACAATATCATCATAATCATCATCATCGTCATCTTCATCATCATCCCACATCATCATCTTGATAATGACGATGATTGATAATGACGATGATGATTGATGACGATAATGATGAGGATGATGATGATGATGACGATGAGGATCAACATCAGTCATCGTCATCATCATCATCATCCTAACCATCATCGTGATCAATCATCCTCATTATCATCATCCCACATCATCATCATGATAATGATGATGGTGATGATGATGATCATTATGATAATGATGATGACGATGACGATGGATCATCATCATCATCGTCATCATTACCATGATGATGATGTGGGATGATGACGATGAGGATGATGATGATGAGATGAAAATGATGATGAGGATGATGATGATAATGATGATTGATGATGATGATGATGATGATCATGATCATCCTCCTCCTCCTCCTCCTCCTCATCATCATCATCATCGTCATCATCATCATCATCATCATCATCATCATGTGATGATGATGATGGATGACGATGATGATGATGAGGATGATGATGAGGATGATGATGATAATGATGATGATGTGATGATGATGATCATCATCATCATCACCATAATCATCATTATCATCCTCAACATCATCGTGATCATCATGATCGTCATCATCATCCTCATCTATCATCCCACATCATCATTATCACATGATCACGACGACGATGATGATGATGATGACGACGATGATAATGATGATGATGATGATGATAATGATCATCATCATCGTCATCATCCCACAACATCATCATCACATGATGATGATGACATCATCCTAATCAATTAATTCAATTCATTCTTCCATTTTGTGTTTATTCATTCATTATTAAACCCTAATTCAATATTAATCAACTACACAATCGTGGCATTATTAACCCTAAGTTCAAATCTAGTACTAATTAAACAACTCACCGCACTGGTGGATCGAACTACTGGCCGTAGTGGCGGTGCTCGGAAGTAGAGGTGGCTGGTCGGGCTCGAGGTGAAGGTGGCCGACGCTGGTGCTGTAGGCAGTGGCCGGTGGCTGTGACTAGAGCAAATCAAGGAGGCTAGAAGAAGGCTCCTTGATCCTCCTGGAGTAAGTGGTGGCGGAGATAGGAGCAGCTGGTAGTGGCGGCCGGCAAATAGACAACAACAACAGCTCTGGTGTGAGAAACTTCAAGCTCGTCGTGGCGGCGTGCGGAGGTGGTGAGCAGAGAAGGGAGGCTGCAAAAAAATCACCAAACCTAGCTATGGGGGGAGAAGATCAGGAACTAAACAGTGAAGGGGAAGAGTTTGGCTCGCGCGCTGCTCATAAGTTAACTATCAACGTCGATTATTCTACTAAAACTGATGATAAATAAGGGAATGGATTTTTGCCTCACGAAGTATATTTAATCGTCAGTTCTTTAAAAAAAATCGACGACATATGAGGGGATAAAAAATTTCGTGGGGCTTGGCGTGGAACATGTGTCGTCAGATTTTGCACAACCGACGCCGAATTTAATATTTTTTGAAGCAATTTTTTTTTGCTGAAAATTTGTATTTTGTGGGTGATTTTGGACATCGATTTGGTTTATTAACAATAGATGTTAAACGAAAGCGATACCTGTGTCTTTTGTAAATCATCCAATCTTCACATATACATGTCAGTTGTGTTTATATGCCGACGTCATAGACTATTGGTGTTGGTTTTTCTGCAACAACCGACGACATCAAATGTGATGTTATACGACATTTCTGTACTAGTGTGTGAGTTACAAATGGAGCAAGAGTTGCTACCACTACAATTGGAACCTATAGTTTATCTCAGCCCATAAGGATTGTAATAGAGTTAATGAACTACTATTATGTACCTGCCATAAATAGAAACATCATTTTTGTATCTTGTATGGGCAAGGATGCATATGCATTTCATATTAAGAATGGTCGATGTTCTATTTGAAAAGATGGGATCTTTTATGGAAGTTCCTTAGTGTATTATGGTCTTTATTTTCTAGATCTAAAGATAGATATTTATAATGTAAATACCAAAAGTCTGAAACTCAATGACTTAAGTAAAATATATCTTTGGCATTGTTATCTAGGGAACATAAATGAGAATTGCATATCTGGACTCCGCAACAATGGTTATCTAGACTCTTTTGATTCCAAATCAATATATACATGGAAATCTTGTTTTTTGGGCAAGATGACCAAAACTCGTTTCACTGGTAACAATGAGAGGGCTAGTGATCTATCATGACTCATACATACTGATGTATGTGACCCTTTTAGAACAAGTGCTAGAGGTGGGTATCTATACTTCATTACCTTCATTGATGACTTCAATAGTTATGGTTATGTTTACCTAATGAAACATAACTCAAAAACCCTTGAACGGTTCAAGGTTTTCAATAATGAAGTACATATACAACTTGGGAAAAGTATTAAGGCACTTCATTTCGATTGAGGTGGAGAATACTTAAGCCAAGAGTTTGAGGACCTTCTATAAGACTGTGGTATTCTATCACAATGGATTCCACCTAGAACACCTCAGCATAATGGTGTATCAAAAAGAAGGAATCACACATTGCTAGACATGGTGCAGTCAATGATGAGTTTAGCTAAACTTCCGACTACCTTCTGATTTTTGTATCTTGAAACCATCACATTTACACTAAACTAAGTATCATCTAAATCAGTTCAAAAGACACCATATGAGATATGGTATGGGAAGCATCTTATTATGTATTTTATGAAGATTTTTGGTTGTGAAGCTTCTATGAGAAAGTAGTTTCCCAAATAGCTTTGAGCCAAATCTGATAAATTTTATTTTGTTGGGTATCCTAAAGAAACAAAAGGATATTACTTTTATTCCCTATCTAAAAACAAAGTGCTTTTTGCTAGAGATGTTGCATTCCTAGAAAATGAATTTATTTCCAAAAGAGATAAATGGGAGGAAAGTAGAACTCAAAGAGGTTCAATACCAACAAGAAAATATAGACCAATAGATGCACAAGAGGAACAAGTAGAATCACAAGTCATTGGGAGTTTCAAATTCCTCAAGTAATACAAGAACCGTGTAGATGTAGTACGACACGCCTTAAGCCTAAATGATTTGGTTATCTTATAAATCAGGAAGGTGGTGAGTTGGTCACGAATGGTAAGCCAACTACCTATCTAGAAGCTGCAAAGGAACTAGAGTCTGAGAATGGATACAAGCCATGAGATGTGAGATGAAATCCATGTATACCAACAAGTCATGGACCTTGGTAGATCCACTTGAAGCGGTAAAACCCATAGGGTGCAAATGGGTCTTCAAGAAGAAAATCAAAATGAATGGTAAAGTATAAACCTATAAGGGCAAATTGGTTACAAAGGGTTTTAGACAAGTTCAAGGTGTTGACTATGATGAAACCTTTTCTCTAGTTGCCATGGTTAAATCCATTAGGATCATGCTTGCCATTGTAGCTTATCATGACTATGAGATTTGGTAGATGGATGTTAAAACCACATTCCTTAATGAGAATCTTCTTGAGGATCTATACATGAGATGACTTGAGGGTTTATAAATCCAATTGTTGCAAACAAAGTCTATAAGATACAAAGGTCAATCTATGGATTGAAGCAAGCATCTTGGAGCTGGAATCTTCAATTTGAAAAAATAGTCAAAGAGTTTGTCTTTTATCAAAATGAATATGAACCTTGTGTGTACAAGAAGGTTAGTGGGAGCATGAAAATATTCCTCATATTGCATGTAGATGACATACTATTGATGGGGAATGACATCCCTAGTTTAAAGATGATAAATACGTGACTTGGGAATGCATTCTGAAGGAAGGACTTGGGTGAAGCATCCTATATCTTATAAATCAAGATGTATAGAGATAGATCTATAAGGCTTCTTGGACTAAGTCAGAGTACATACATTAACAAAGTGTTTAAGAGGTTCAAGATGGAAGACTCAAAGAGATGAAATATGTCGATGTCTCATGGAATTTCCATCTCTAGATATTAGTGCCCTTGTTCATGTGAAGAAAGGGAACACATGAGTAGGATTCCATATGCATTTGCAATTGGATCCATCATGAACACAATGTTATGTACTCATCCCGATCTCATATTCCTTGAGCATGACGAGCATATATCAGTCAGATCTAGGTGATTCTCAGTGGACAGCTGCGAATAACACCCTTAAGTACTTGAGAATAAGTAGAAAACCCTTAAGTACTTGAGAATGACTAAGGATCAGTTCCTTGTCTATGGGGATGAGAAAGAGTTGGTGGTAAAGGGTTACAACGATGAAGGATTCCATACTGACAAAGATAATTATCAATCACAATCAGGATTTGTGTTTTGCCTAAAAAATAGAGCTATGCGCTGGAAGAGTTCCAACAAAGTGGTAGTTGCAGATTCTATAATAGAGGCCAAGTATATTTCTACATTGGATGGATCAAAGGAGTCTGTTTGGATCAAGAAGTTCATCTTAGAACTTGGGGTGTATCCAAGCATCAGCGATGCAATTGAGCTATAATGTGACAATAATGGAGTTATTGTACAAGCTAAGGAACCCATTTCACATCAACATTCCAAGCATATACTTAGGTGTTTCCATCTTACATGAGATCTCATACAATGAGGAGATGTGAAGATTTGTAGAGTACCCAACCGAGAGCAATGTAGTTGACCCCTTGATAAAAGCACTTTTGCAGTAGAAGCATGATGGTCTTGTTAGACCACTTGGGATTAAATTCATGGATGATTGCCTCTAAGTGCAAGTGGGAGTCTATTGGTATGTATTCCTAGAGAGCCAATCATATAGTGATTTTAATGGCATAACTTGTAAATGATTTTATTAACAATAAAGACAATCTTCTAATTTATTCTGTTTTATTTAGTTATGAGATAATGATGTAACATAATAAATGTCTAAAGAATGATATTACTCAATGATGTATTTATTTAGGTTGGTGACCTAAACAATGAGATCATACAATGTTAAGAGTATATATATTCTTGATATGTCCCTAGTTGGATGCTATTGTGGAAGGCTGATAGAAAAAAATAACACATAAGACAAGTGGGTGCATGTTGGTTAATGATAGAATCTCATCAATCATGATATGTGATATCAAACCAAAGACATAGATACTTGTTAGAGAATAGTGTATCAGATAGACCCACCATGAGAGTGATACATGGAAACCATTACATTGTAGTAAGAGTCATCTCTCATAGTATTGGTGGTGATTGTGGTTCTTAGATGTGAAATCACTACACTCATCACAGTTGTTCAATGTACTTTGACATGATCCACCATGACCTTGAATAAGGGTGCCATAAAGTTGATGATCAGATGCACTGTGACACATGGGAATGACTGTGAGTGATGTAGATGGGGTTTTCCCCTCCTAAAGGAGTATGTTATCCTGGACACTTAATAAGTAAGATTGAGAAATGCACGGGCATGCACATGTGAGTCAATATGTGATATTGAGCCTACATATATCTCAGACAACCTGCTCTAGTTCAAGAAACAAAGATTGAATGTTGAAGAGGATGACTATTCCATGCCTCGAGTTCAATCTGGATATCAGTGACAAAGGAATTATCCAAACACTATAACACCAATGATAGATTGTAGGTTGAAGTTGTTGTCCAACTTTCCATTTACTTGGGTAGCAATGATGTGTTGCTATTTATATACCACTCTTTGCTTGTGATGTCATAAACTAGTTATGGACGTTCACTGCCAGTGTAATATGAAGCCTATAGGGTTACACACATAAGATACACTTGGAATAGCAGTTTTTTCATGAATAATGTTTAATTTGATTATTAAATTGTTTAGGTATTCAATTTAAACAGCATTTGATAGAATGGATTTTGAACTGATTGGTTCAAGTGTTGAACCAATCAGTTGAAGTGTCAGGTTGATTGAAAATTGTGTTGGCAGAATTCTGGATGAATCAAGGCATGACCTGTCTAGTTAACAAAGTGAACCGATTGGCTCAAGATCATCAAACAACCAGTTCATATGATGAACCATCTGGTTCATGGATCAATTCCATTTCATCAAACATTAGTGTTTACGCCATGTCATGCTTTAATCAAATTTAATTTCCAATACAATTGCAATTGGGAAACATGACAAAATGATCGGTTCAAGGGGTGAACCGATCGTCTCACATGGAAACTGATAAGTTCACCTATGAACCAATCATTTTGCCTCTCACAGGTTGCAAAAATTTGTGAAACTCTGGTCCCTTCCACTCCCACACAAACTGGGAACCCTGAACCTAACCCTCCTATAAATAGAGGGGTATTGGGGGCTTCTGATAGACACAGCTCAATTTCCTCTGAGAATTGTTGTCTTCTTTGGTTGTGGTAACCAAGAGTACCCGAGCATGTCCTACCCAATAAAGGGAGGGATTGCAAAGGAGAACAATTGTGGGAGAGCAAGTTGGTGCTAGTACACCAATGTGAAGGGACAACTCCTTCCTGTCTATTCTTCTAGAAAAATAGGATTTCCAGGTGGTCCATGTGGACTACTCTAGAGGTGAGGAGCTTTTCCCACTAGGAGGACAACATCAAGCTGCCATCCATGGTGATCAACTAAGAGCTGCTGCAGACATTGTTTGAGTGCAAATTGAAGAAAGGCACATGATAATTTGAGGAGATTGTCGATGGATTTGCTCCATGACCATGTATATCCTTGAAACCATCCTTCCTGTTATATAGATGTTGATGCAATCTAATATTATAAGGGGAATATGGCAGTTAAATTTTTGTTTCTACTGCCTGTTCTACCACCATATTTCCCTACACAAGGAGGTCAAGTCCCCCTTTTTTCATTAATGCTTGACCTACTCGTGAAGACCTTCTGTACATTTTAAGTTTGATGCGGATATACAGGTTGATGTCTTTTCTATGTTTAAAGTTTATAAGAAGTTGGAAAATTTTAATATGTAGTTGAAGTTGTGGAACCGTAATGTCTTAGGTAATGTTTTTAGTAGTACAAAAATTGTTAAATTTAAAGCTCTCGATGCCCATGAGCTAGTTGACAATGAACCCTTGAATACAATATTTCAATGTGATGCTATTTTTTAAGGAAAGAATTAATAGTAGATGAGTTGAATGAAGAATAATTGTTGAACCAAAAATCTAGAGTCCAATGGTTGCGAGAAGGGGATAGTAACTCAAGAAATTTTTATATCCTTTCTCAAAACAAGAAGATATAGGAATCATACCAATAAGTTAATTGATGACTATCATGTTGTTACTGATCTGAATTATTTGAAGAACTACATTCTATCTTATTACAATAGGCTTTTCAAGAAACCAGGCAAGTTTATTGGCCTAGCTGATTTCAAATGGAGGGATCCAATTTTTGATGTATGTCAAAAACTAAATTGTACTGCCCCAATTTCCGAATTTGAGAGTGAGAATGTGGTCAAAGAGATGAAGCATGAGAAGGCCCAATGATCTAGAAATTTCAACACTTTTTTCATTAAGAAAACTTGGCATATTATATGCCAAGACATCAGTGAGGTTCTGAAGAAATTTTTCAAAAATGGGAAGATGCTCAATGAAGCTAATAATACTTTTCTGACTCTAATTCCCAAAGGGGAAAACTCAGATGAGATAAAAAATTGGCACCCTATTTCTTTATGTATTGATCTTTACAAACTCATTTTTAAAATTATGGCTAACAGGTTGAAGCTTATTCTTCCCTCTATCAGTAATACTAATCAATGTGCTTTTTTGAGTGGAAGAAGTATTAAGGATTCCAATCCTCTCTCAAATGAGATTATCCATGATTTTAGTAGAGAAAATGCTAGTAGCAAGATGTGTATCAAGATATATATTTCAAAATGATTCAGTTAAATGAGACTTCCTTTTTGCTATTCTCTTGAGAATGGGGTTTTGTAATGTTTGAATTGGCTGGAACGGTGAATGGTTCAATTCTACCTCTTACCAGGTAATGGTGAAGGGTGAACCCACTATTTCCTTTAGTGTTCAAATAGCATTAGGCAAGGGGACCATATTGCCCCTTACCACTTTTTAATTGTTAGGTAGGGGTTCTTAGTCTTATGGAAGAAGATATTGAAAATAATGAGATCTATAGAATTGTTGCGGCAAAGCACTTCAAACTAATTCCCACTTAATCTTTACATACAACCTAATGGTATTTTCTGAGGTAGATGAAAAAATTTCTAGAAATATTGCTTCTCTTTGTGATACTTTTGGTAAACACTCTGGTTTGGGAGTGAATGTAGAGAAAAGTGAAATTTTCTTTAGTAAATTACCCCCAAACTTGATTTCTTTTATATATTTGGTTTCAAAGAAGGGCACCTTCCATAAAAATACTTGGGGTGCCTTTATTTGTTGGCAAAATGTTGAAATATTATTATGAACCCCCTATGGATAGGATAAGACATAAGCTTGATGGATGGAAATCTAAAACACTCTCTCTTCCTACTCGTGATGAGCTGATCATATCAACACTCTTTCTTACACACCTATATTAGATGGGATCCTTTCCCCTTTAAGATTCCATAAAAAATGTTATTGACATAATCTGTAGAGACTTTCTTTGAGAGAGAGAGGAAAATCAAAACCATCTTCATTTGGTTAAGTGGGACAAAGTTACTGACCTACCTCTGAAGGGGGTCTGAATTTAAAGAAGATTAACGATTCTTCATTGTCTAGTGTCTTTCTAAATGCATGGAATTTGGCGTGGAAAAATGATTCATTGTGGGTCAAATGGGTCCACGAGAAGTACTTTTGTAAAGACCCGATAATTATGATCAAATATTTACAAAATATTTATAAAAAAATATAAACAATCTTATCATTCATACAATTTTCTCGAGTACATGCTTTTTTGTACATATACACTTGATATTAAAACTTAGTAAATCTAATCTTCATCTAGTAATAGAGGGATATCTTGTGCAATCTCTTATACATATTCTCTGGTGACCTACCCATGAGTTCCCAGAAGGAACAGAAACCACACATGGGCCCCAATAAAGGGAAATTGGGGTCAACAAAGCTGGTACAAATCCAATATTTGGAATAAAACAATATGAACCTATCTATAAAGATCTTGATGATAAAATGCAAGGATTAAGCACTATAGGAAACTATCAATAGGTAGTAATGGGTTTTCAAATTCAACAATATTCAATAACTAAATTTTGAAACTAGTAATTCAATTTTCAATAGCACAAGCCAATGTCTAGTTGTTGGGAAAGCCATGTGTTCTCTCCTACAGAGAACAACAACACACCAACTGAATTTTCTAGTATACTGAGGGACCCTATGTTTGTTAACTCTAAACAGAGGCGTGGAAGTGTAATTACACTAAACTAGAGGCACTAACCTATCCTTTTTCAACGTTTAAACAATGTGCTACTATTTTATAGGGATAAGTGTTGGCAGCCTTTCAAAGAGGTAGGCTAAGGTATAAAATCAATTTTAATCAACTAATCTATCTAGTCATGCATGTAATCAACGAGGGAAATAAATTTCTAAATATAAATAGAAATTTTGTGCCTTTGGGTCAAAATATGCAACATTTAGAATTCCAAATCTTCATCTCCAGGAGATTAATTAAAAATAGAGACATCTAGGGTTGCTTTAACATGATCAAGGTGGACTTATTTCCTGCACTTGTGCCTCTTGAAAACTAGGAGGAGGCACAACAGTCAGATGTGTGTCTAGGCCATCGTGGGAACTAATTCCCTTTCAGGTACCCTTGGCACACCTACAGGTGGTTGTGATGCACTAGATTGCAGGTCGGAAATCATGATCAAGTAGTACAGGTCGATCAATGTGGGAATAGACGATTGAGGGGTACCAGGCAAAGGCACTAGTGGTGGCTACTATTCCAAGTCAGAGTTGGAGACAATGACAAAATCATGTTTGTGGAGAGATGGCACTACGGATTGACTACACACAGAAAGAGACAACCTATAATGGAAATAATGATGTTTTCTGGCAAGGAGGAGGGCATCTTGGTGACTTCAAGTCTAAAATGGTGTTGAGTGAGTAGATTGGTGGCTAGGAGATCTGGGCCACGAGGGCGATGCTTGCCATGGATGGCATGCATTTTGTTACTCATTTTTGTTGTGTAGGTCTATATAGAAGATCCGTTGAGGGCTAGTGAGGTGAAGGGAAATAGGGAGGCTGGGTGAGAAGAGACCCTATTGATTGCAGGATTACAGTGGGTGTCTGTAGCGGTGGTAGGTGGAAGATATAATGTAGAATTATAGAGTTTTGAGGGTTGCAATGCCATTAGATCTGAATCGTATATGGCCCTCATATAGTGTGATGACCGAGATGGTTTAGGGTTTGCAAAGGGGAGTTGTAGGTTGCCTTATATGCAACTGTGGACAGTTGGCAACCTTTGATGTTGGCAAGGGAAGCTAGTGGAAATGGTGGAGGAGCTGAGATCAATTGATGATGGAGTACAAGGATGTTTCCATCGAATGACTTGTAGGTATTATAGTTTCCAGTTGTGATGATTACCCCGTTGTAGGGGTCTGCTGCAGTCCATTGGTTTGTGGAAATTCCAGGGTCGTTCATGGTGGATTCTGCCACTTTGGAGATTTGGAGAAGATGGATCCGTGGAGGAGTCCATCTAGGGTTTAGGAGGGTGGTCGTTATGATCGTTGTGGAGAGGAGTTCTAATGGTGAGGTTAGATGGGAGTCTCTAATCCATGGTAGGAGTTGAAGGTAGATAAAGAGGGTCAATGATCTCCTATAACTGTTGTCACTAGAGGGGTTACGTGAAGGGAAGCGTGAGAGTTCGTGTGAAGGTGATGAATATGCGTTACTTTTATACAAATATGTTAAGATAATAGCATAGTTAAATAGTTAGTGTTATATTTGACAGTTCCTCCTAAATCTTATAGGGTTTAAATGGAAATATTATTTGTTTCAAGAATTTTACGATGAGTTCGTATGCCTTAGCAATAACCTTAATAATTTCTAGATTCCTTATCTATTAACTTGTATTAACTAATTTTATCATTCTCATCATAGCTAAATTTAATATAAATACATTTTAAATATGATTAATATTCGACATTGATTCCAAAATGATAGTAAAATTGATAGTACTAGTTGGCTTGATTTTTAATCAAGTAGTTATACCCAAACACATCAAATTAGGCTCTTAGTGTATCTTATTTGTTGGTCTATGTATATCCCAATAAATGAGTGAATGATACTTGGATTTGTTGCAACTAATTGTCTATGTTCTAAGTGTACTAATTTTAACCCTAATTTTCATGATACATGCATGAGTGCCAATGATTTATAGGATCCAATACCATGTTGTAAAGATTTGATCTTTACGATCAAATATTTACAAAATATGCATCAAAAAATATAAACTATCTTTTAATTCATACAATTTTCTCAATTACACCATCTTTTTTGTACATATACACTAGATGATAAAAATTAGTAAATCTAATCTTCATATACTAACACATGGATATCTCCTGCGGTCTCTTTTACATCTACTCTGGTCACCTACCCATGAGTTCCCAGAAGGAACAAATACCACACATGGGCCCCAATAAAGGGAAATTGGGGTCAACAAAGCTGGTACAAAATCAATATTTAAAAAGCAAAACAATATGAACCTATCTATAAAGATTTTCATGATAAAATGCAAGGATTAAGCAATATATGCAACTATCAATAGGTAGCAATGGGTTTTCAAATTCAGCAACATTCAATAACTAAACTTTAAAACTAGTAATTCAATTCTCAATAGTTAGCATATGTCAATGTCTAGTTGTTGGGGAAGCCATGTGTTCTCACCTACAGAGAATGACAAAACATCAACCCTATGTACTTTAAGTCTACGTAGAGGTGTGGAAGCATAATTACACTAAACTAAGGGAACTAACCTGCTCTTTTTTGACATTTAAATAATGTGCTACTATTTTCCAGGAATAAGTGTTGGTGGCCTTTTAAAGAAGTAGGCTAAGGTATAAAATCAATTTCAGTCAACCAACCTATCTAGTCATGCATGTAATCAATGAGGGAAATAACTTTTTAAATATAAATAGAAATTTTGTACCTTTGGATCAAAATATGTAAATTAAAAATTTCAAATGTTCATCTCTGAGAGGTTAATTCAAAATAGAGACATCTAGGATCGCTTTCTGTGATCAAGGTGGACATATTTGATGTACTTGTGACTCTTGGAATCTAGGAGGAGACAAAATAGTTTTATGTGTGCCTAGGCCATCGTGGGAACTAATTCCCTTTTAGGTGCCCTTGGCACACCTGTAGGTGGTTGTGATGCACTAGATTGTAGGTCTACAATCACAATCAAGGAGTGCATGTCGATCGGAGTGGGACCAGAAGATTGATGGACACCAGATAGAGATGATGGTGGTGGCTGATGTTGCATGTTAGAGTTGGAGATGATGATGGAATCATGTTTGTGGAGAGATGGAACTACCTATCTACTACACAGCGAGTGTCAACCTGTAATGGAAATAATGATGTTTCCTGGAAAGGAGGAGGGCATCATGGTGACTCCAGGTCTATAATGGTGTCGAGTGAATAGATTGGTGGTTAGGAGATATGGGCCAGGCGGACGATGCATGCCATGGATGGCCTGTATTGTGTTACTCATCTTTGTCATGTAGGTCTATATAGAAGATCCATCGAGGGCTGGTGAGGTGAAGGGAAATAAGGAGGCTAGGTAAGAATAGACCCCACCGATTGTAGGGTTGCAGTGGGCATCTACGATGGTGGTAGGAGGAAGATACAATGCTCAATTGTAGAGTTGTGAGGGTTGCAGTGCCTTTAGATCTGAATCATAGATGGTTCTCATATAGTGTGATGACAGGGGTGGTCTAGGGTTTGCATAGGGAAGTTGTAGGTTGCCTTTATTGCTGGAGAGGGTAGTTGACAGACTTTGATGTTGGCAAGGGAATTTGGTAGAAAAAGTGGTGGAGTTGAGATCAATTTCTATCGAATGACTTACATGTCACGAATTGCTGGTTGTGATGATTACTCCATTATAGGGTCTTCTACCATCTATTAGTTCATGGACATTTTAGGATCATTCATGGCAGCTTCTGTCACTTTGGCAATTGTGAGAAGATGGATGGATCCCTAGAGGAGTCCCTCTAGGGCTTAGGAGGGCAACCACTATTATTACAACCCCAATTTTTGGGTACTTTTGGTGAGAAATGTAATTTCTCCTATTAAATATATTTGAACAAATAATGATATAATTTATTTTTAATAAATGGATTTCGTTTACAATAGCCTTGTTGATTGTTTTGTGGGCTTTATTAGCTATTAGGCCCAATAACAAGGAAAAGACAAAAGAAACTCCATTATTAATAAGAAATGGAGAAAGGAAAGATGTAGAAACCTCTATAAGGCAAAAGAATATAATCCAAAGGTGGATTTCGTGCCTCTTGGGTTCCTTGGGTTCCAAGGAGTCCAAAGTTGCAAAGATAATGCAACAGAAAAGAAAATATCAATTACATATTTCTTTAATAAGAAAGAAATTGAAAACAATGATAAAATGTGGAAAATAAGTGGAAAGAGGTATAATTGAGTTATCCTTGGTGGATTTTTGTATCCATGATGTTTCTAATATTAGAAGGAATTCCAATAAGGAAAATAAAAAGAGAGATAAAGAGAAATCCTCAAAATAGATATTTTAATAAAGAAATAAAAAGGATTATAAGAAATAATGGATATAGATGTATTTAGAAGGATAATAAGTATCCACTAAAAGGATTTCGAAATATTAGAGTTTCTTGGGGTACAAGGAGCCCCAATGGAGAAAAAGAAAGAGAAAATACCAATAAATACAAATAAGAGGATAATGTGATACATAATTAATGAATTTTGTGGCATTGTTAAAAAGGAGGTATTTTTTTACTAAAAGGAAATATAAATTCGTGCCAATATATAGATTAAAAGCCAAGCATAAGAAGATGAAAGAAATAAATTTCAAATTCCTTAATAACCAAGGATCATGGATAACCAAGGAATTATTAAAAATAGAGAATTTTTCTCAATTATGGAAAGTAAGTTTCCTAATGAGGAAAGACTTTGTTTTCTTCATGGGTAAGCACGTTAGGGCATGGATGTCCTCCCCTATATAAGGGTTGGACCCTAAGACTCGAGTCCAGGAGGATCTCGGGCACCCCACTCTCTTCTTCCTCTAGCATCCGCACTAACCCTAACCAAGGGAAGTAGTGCAACCTCGTAGCAACAAGGAGTCATGGACTGGAGTATAATGGAAGCACAATGCTCCCACAACACCACAGAGGAATGCGACCATCGTCCCCGAGCCCTGGTTCTTACGCGACGGCCGCAGGAGGGCAACTGGTCGTCTGCATTTTGTAGAGAAAGGGAGCTTGAACCGGCCATCTTGGCCATGAACCAACGACATCCTTGCATGCGTAGAGGCACGGCGGAGGCAGGGGAACGACTCCGGAGGCCGACGAGGTTCGGGGAGGGGCGGCACGGTCGCACCTACTCCTTGCTGTTGCGGCAGCGCTTGGGCACATAGGAGGAAGGAGACGGAGTGTCGTTGGACCGAAATGCCCCTCCATGGGCTGATACACCAGCAACTTACATGAGGGTAAAATGGACTTTTTGTTATGTTTCCAAAATGAGCCGCATTGCATGGATGGAGTGACGTGGCGCTCAACGATTGGTCAAGTAAGTGAAATAATGCAAAAATCGTATCTTTTTATTCGTAGCTTGGATGAATGCATATAAAATATGAAAGTTGCTCAGAAAAATGAGAGGAATCCAATAAAAAAATTTTTAGAAGTAATTCCTCTTTCAATTCGAAAAGTAGTGGAATTATCAACTTTAATGTATTAATGATTAAGAAACCCTATTTTGAGATGATTAATGTATTTAGAAGGGTTTTATGGATGATTAAAGTTGATATTAATATGTTAATTATAAAAAGGTACATTAAGAACAAAAAGGATGAACTTTGCACATAATTGGTTTAAGTTAGAATTCCATGTTCATAAACAAGCTTTAATGGACCTTGAAACCCTAATGTTATTAATTATAACTCTTAATGGATTTAATTATTCAAATTCATGAATAAAGCTGAGATATGATGGTTCAAAGCCATTTTGAGTATAAAGTTCCTAATTGTGGATAAATACCCTTAATATGGTAATTAGGGTTTTCTAATGGATAAAGGTGGAATTAATGATAAATAAAGTTCATATGTGAATTAGATCATAATGAACTATGAAATGTTAATCCGGAAGGAACCAAAGATGATAATTCGGACTAATGATCTTGTCATGAATTAAAAGGATAAAAATGGTAGTTTTAATGTAAAAGAGCATAATGATCTTAATTGATGGTTAAGTATGCCTTTAATCCGAAATTAAGGTTATATGTTGTTAAAAGGGTAACCTTAATATATTTCATGAAGAATAGATGAGATAATTAGGGTTTGTGAGTAATTGTAGAAAATTAGGGTTTAAAAGAGTAAAAATGAAGAGGAACCCTAATTGCAATAGAAACCTAAAAGTGGACTAGAAACTGTAGGAAGCGAGCTAGGTTTAATAGATATTGATGGCATGAACAATGATAGGAAATTGTATGCATATTTTAGGATCTCTTTGTGTGCTTGCTTGCCTATTGGATTTCTTGCATTGATTGGATTAATTCTATCTCAAATCAGCCTGACAAGTATTTGGTTAATTATGGTTAATTGCATTAGTTTCCCGAAGAGTTTCCCAGATGATTCATCGCTTTTAATGCAACTTATCAGTCTAGATGTTCATACTTACAAATCATAAAGTCACTATGATTATCACCATAATAATAGAAGTGTGTATTCTCGCACCTACATGCCACTCTGATGGATGATGCCAAAAGGTAAAACCCATGAGGGAAGACCAATGGGCATCATGAGTGGTGACCCCAGACACCAAGCTCAGGATTGAGAAGGTGGACTTTATATAATTACTAATGGGCACTATGAGAGGTGACCCCATGCACCAAGCTTGGGATTGAGAAGGTGGCCTTCAATCATTGGCAAAAGAGAAACCCTAAGGTGGGTATGCCAGGGTTAGGGAAAAATCGGTGGAGAATGTCAGATTGAAAATGTAATTTGTCTTGTTAATTAACTTGATTGTGATATTTCGATTGGTAGCCATATTTGTGAAATTTTGGTTGTCCCCACATACCAACATATTCCTATATGCTGACTGACGTTTTGTTTGTCGGCGTTTTAGGTACATATTGAAACGGACAAATAGTAAAGTGGCATATTGTGAAATTATGAAATAAAAAGCAAGGAGGATTAGTTAGAATAGAGTCCAGATGTGGATAGAATTTAGATATCCAAGTTTTTGAAAAAGGTATGCAAAGTTTTATTTTATTCCATCTTTCAGTTTAGTTTGGTAGAATTTTATAATTATTACTAATTATTTGTCAAACCTTTGATCCTATTAATTGGGATAACGACTCTGACCTTTGGGTCTCCCTTAATTGGGGGTTACTGGGAGGCAGGGTTGTTACAGATATGGTCATTGTGGAGTGGAGTTTTAATGGTGATGATACAGGGGAGTCTCTGGTCCATGGTAGGAGTTGAAAGCAGACAAAGAGGGTCTATGATATCCTGTAACAACCATCACCAGAGGGGTTACACGAAGGAAATAATGAGGGTTCACGTAAAGGTGATGAATACAAGTTACTTTGATTACTAATATGTTAAATTAATACCATATTAAATAGTTAATCCTATTTTTGATAATTCCTCCTAAAACTTATAGCTTTTAAATGAAAATGTTATTCATTTCTATAATTTTACCATGAGTCTATTTTCCTTAGAGATAACCTTATAAGTTCTAGAGCCATTATTTATTCATTTGTATTGACTAATTCCATCACTCTTCTCATAACTAACTTTAATATAAAGACATTTTTAATATGATTAACATTCTCCATCGATTCCAAATCAATGATAGTCAAATTGAGGATACTAGATGGCTTGAGTTTTAATCAAGTAGTTAGGCCCAAACACATCAAATTAGAAATATGAAAAATGATATTGATTGAGGGACTGCTTTGTAGATATTTCCAAATCTAGGATAATGAATGTGAGAAACTATAAAGGGAGTTTAATTTTTATTGAGGAACATGAAAATAAATAAAAATGATCACATAGTGATCGAAAGGAAGGATTGGATTGTAATTTAACTATTATTTAAGAGAATTTGTGAATTATAGATCAAAATAGTCTTGGGACCCAAAATCTAGTATGTTACAACATAACTAATAAATCCTTCTGGGCAGTTAAAGAGACTTCTAATATGTCTTGGGCCTTCAAAAATATTTTGAGATGTAGAGATACTCTTGAAAACTATATTAGATAAAAAGTGGGTAATGTAGATTATTTTTTCTATGGGGTGATATGTAGTTTAATGATGGTTTCCTTGATGATTCCATAGGAAATAATAGTATTATGAAGATGGGTGTTTCTGTCAATTGCAAAATTAGTAGCATTATTTGAGATGTGTGCTAGAATGTTCCTTCTAATTGCAATAATACAAAGCTAATGCCTATTCTTGGAAGAATCCCAATATCATCAGGAGTGAAGACATGATTCTTTTCCAAGGTGTTGAGAATCTAAAACTCAATTTGATTTAGAATGCAGTTAGGAAAGATGAAGTTTCTTTTCTTGAGTTTAGTTGGATCTAGAAAGGTATGGCTTCTAAAAGATACCAAATTAATATGTGGAAAATCATGCATGATAAGCTTCCCACGGTGGATTATATCAGAAGGATTGACATTAGTTTGGTGACTAGAAGCTATCCTTGTAAACCTGATTATGAGGACACTACACATATTAGCTTTAACTGTAGTTATGCATTAGAGGTCTGGTTATTAGCTAACAAAGCTTTTTCTTTCTCAACTGAAGTCCCTACTTGATATGGTAGCCAAGGATGACCATGATTGGACTATTTTCTATTTGAGTATTTTTTTTCTTCCTATGGGAAGAGAGGAACCTCTAGTGCTTTGAAGATCAAGAAAGATCAACTACTATTCTTTGGAACCTTGTCTTGGGAACTATTATGGCTTTCAAATGATTCTTGGACCTAGTAACCTTTGGACAAGATAGATATCTATTGAGGATATATCATAGTCTTTACTTCTTTGTATATCATAGTTTTACATTCTTTTCTTCTTGTGTCAACAAATAGATACTTCCATCTATCTCTCATTCCCCAATCTCTATATGTTTCTTTTTCTTTGGACAAATACAACAAAAAGCAAAATATCTTTGATTGACCAAAAAAGATTGGGGTGGCGATGCAACCCTATTTTAGGGATTCATCATGTGCCTTTTTGAATTTTAATTACTTTTAAATGTGTTAGAATGCATATATTTCCCTTAATCAATGGTTTACTATCAAATGCACTTATGTATGTTTTTTACAAGTTTATTTAGGTACTTGGACCATTCTTTGGATGGAAGGGAGAGATAAGAGGATGATCCTAGTGTTCTTTCACCATTAGAGGAGTCTATAGAGGGTTCAATAGCTTCCCCAATATACCACTAGTGTCCAAGAGTCAAACCAAAGAAAGGATTTCCAAGGATGGCAAAGTTGAAGATCAAAGGGAAAGAAAAAGCTCCTAGCACATATGTAGTGCCATGGAATGGTCATTTTTCCAAATGACAAAATGATAGTTAAATCACAGACTTAGAGCTCCCATGATAAGTTTAGCAGCATGACTATGTTGGCCCTAACTATCTTGCCAAGAAGACCCCAATACGACTGTAGTATCCAGAACAACTATTATTCCCAAAGTCACAATGCTTGTTCTCAGAAAATGACATCATCTCAAGTCACCCACTATGTCTGTACTACCCAGCATGACCATGCCACCTAACAACCACCATATTCATGCTTACAAACATGGTCATGCTTCGAAGCACATTCGTGCTACCATCCCCCAAACCCAATATTGTATTGTAAATTTTCCTCCATCAACAACTCATTCCCTCCTAGCACGAAAGTCTACCCTTGCCCCCACCAAATTTGTTCTTTCTAGAATGGTCTTGCTACCATTCACTATTTTCCCCATTCCCTCCACTTAACCCTAAGCTTCTGTAGCTCCTATATATACATGGGTGGCAGGTAGCAGTAAAGAATTAACACTTATTGCCACCTACTTGAGCATTCATTGATCTCCCACCCACTCCAACCTACTCCCACTTAATTTCCACCTTATTCCACCTAAAAACTCTAGCGTTCTAGGGTTTTGGCTACTTTCATCCACCATTCTGTGTTATCCAACCACCATGGGGGAGGAGTATGAGATTCAACTACTAGGAGGTGAAGAACGAGGATTCATCACAAAGATTCCATGACTATTCACTTCTCTGCTCTTTCTTCTTTCTTCTTCTATTTTGTTATGAGTACCTGAGTTCCTTAGGTGAGCTTTTTGGTGTTAAAATGTGGTTTTGGTACTTTTTTGGGGAACAATAACTTCTAAACTTCGTAATTTTGTTTTATATTATTTGTATTCTACTTCTATCTCATTTTCCATGAATTATCATGTGGCTTGTGATTGATAACTTGGAATATTTTGTGAGTTGTGCTTGAAACCACCTAGGTTCTAGGAGAAATTAACTAATGTGAGGTTATTTTGGGACAAGTCCATCCCTATCTAGCAGCTCATCTACCCATATTATATATATATATATATATATATATATATATATATATATATATATATATATATGCATGTATATCATTCGTTGCCTGCATGGGTTATTAGGATTTTTTTTATCCATGTACTCCAGAAGAGTAACTATTTGGTCCAAAAAGTAACTATCTGGACAAAAAAATAACTAAGTTGTCAATGAGGTAACCATTTGACTAAAATATTAAAATGGGAAAAATACACAGTTTAAATTCTGGAATAAATATGTAACTTTACATCTATTACAACTATAACTACTATTCATGTAATGTAGCTATTTGGAAGGTAATGTGTGTACACATGGAAAGTAAAAAATATAGAAAAAGTGACTATTGTATAGTGGGTAGCTTCCGACAAAGATTTATAAAGATAATCCCTATATATGTATATATATGTATATATATCCCTTCTCTTACTCCCATGTGTTAGATAAAAGTAGCTAATTTAGAAGGACTTAGTCCGATTGTATTGGACATATCTAAAGGGTTGATGGAAGGTGAAGTGAGGTGAAATACCCTCATTCAACCCTCTATTACTACACTTGTCCCCCAATTGTTCGAAGAGCTTCTATCCTATAAATATAGACTTGATTAGATCCTGGTAGAATTTCACCTAAACCCTAATTCAAATGATCCTCATAAGATTGGATAGGGTGTGCTTGGGGTCGTTCCCCTTCACGCACCCTATTCTATGAATGGCCATTTAGTAGTTTAGGGTAATTATCAAGCATCTATCTTGTTGCTTGGTTTAACAATCTAAATGAATGAGTATGGTAGCATGTTATAATCCCCAACCTAGGTTCGAGTCACATTACCCCAAATAGCCCATACTTCCCATTTATTACTAAAACCCTAATTGCTCCCTTGCAAGTTAATGTTGTCTTAGAAAGTTACTTACTTTCTTCTTTAGTTTATTGTCTCATTCTCGATATTTAGGTCTTGCTAGTGTAGTTGGTGTTATTTTTTGCTTACTTGTGCTTGCTCTAGATTGCTAGTTGCTAATCCAATGTAGTTTCTTACTTGGATTAATTATTTCCCATCTCTGGTTTACTTATTAGGATTTTTTTGCTAGTCTGGTGTTAGTGTTAGTTCTTGACTTGCTTGCCTTAGTCTAAATTTCTCTTTTCTTGCTTAGATTGTCTTCTTTGTCAATTCAAACTAAACTATTTAGGGTTAAAGTTGGTTTTGTTATTGCTTTCCTTTGATTTATTGTTCAACCACCCTTAGTTTAATCAACCGAAACCAAGATAAACCCTTGAATTCTAGACTTTACATTAGGAACCTATCTTTAATGAACATAAATCTAGTGCCCTTTATCTCCCTTGGGTTTGACCCAAACTTACACTCCTATGATACTGTAGAGCATGTGAGCTTGTGGATTTGTTTAAGAGCATGTCCATTCGATCCTATAAATTTGAAAGACCTTGTTGTATGCCCCCAATGCACATACAATCAAAATTAAATTGGTTGGGTGAACTTGTGGCAGACACATCAATGTTGAAGTTACTACTTAATGCCTAATATATCTAGGTTTAGCTATTACAATAGGCTTGTATGCTTAGAATACCTTACACATGTTATATATAACATAGGGACATGGACCTTAGTTTCGTGGTTCTATGCATATTTTTGGATTCTCAAACTTATTCCCATGGTTTTAGTATTAAGGAGCCTCCCTTGGACGGTGTTTCATATTACAATGTATCTATCACTCTGCCTTTTGGCTTGAATTCCTTGTATATATGCCCATCTCATAAAATTTAGTGTATGTATATTTTGTATAAATTGGTTGTGACAGAGTTCACACATGATACACAATATACACTTACATGTTGATAATGAGATCTTGGACCTATTTTATTTAGTTAAATGTGGACTTGTGGTAAAAAATTATATTATGTGTTTCTTGCAATCTATTTGTGATGTTAATAGGGTTGCCTGATGTTTTTTTTGGACTCATCTCACTTTATATGCCATCCTAACGTTGAGGTGTCCATGTCTTGCCTCTAACCAATACAGTTTTGTACAGAAGCACTAATTCCATGGAGGTTGCACAACTAAGTAAGACTACTGAGGGGCATTATCATAGGTACTTTTTTACTTACAATAATATGCACATGGAAATGAATATGATTGTGCATATTATATTTGGAACCACACTTTCATGTTGATAGGTGTTTTCTAGTTGTAGATAAACCACTCCTTGTATTACTGGTGTTCATAGGTAATATTATTACGGTTTGGCATATTCCAATTTTGTTGTGGATATCGTCTACCATACTCTAACATTGATCTTTATGAGAGCTATGAGGCTCAATTATATAGATTATTACCATTGTGAGGACATGTTTTGGGAGAATGAGACTTTTCATTAATCATTGAGTGAATAAATTAAGTCATGCTCCCCTTTCTTCCTATAATAAAGGATCATTGTAGGTGTTTACACATAGCTTACATCAAGTAACCCAATCTAGTATCCTTTCATTTCAACAATATTTGAGTATAATACTACTGTATTAGCACAAGTAGTGATCAAACTCCCATTCACTCAGTCCCTGACTAAATGATTGTATCAAAATGTGGGTCCAAAGTACAACTATAATAGATTGATTATGATGGATCAAACTTTATATTTGTATCCTGACTCTAAGAGATGCCCACGATGATATAATGAGCATGTTTTACCAAAAGGGGTCAAAAACAGAGATAAGGGTGCCAATTCATTTGGATCTTATGCCTTATCTTAGGTAAGTCTATCTAAAAGCTAGGTTTAGGTGGTCCAAAAGGAACCAATCATCAAACAAAAATAGAAAACAAAAGGATCTAGTTAATAAAGCTAATAAAAATTGGTATTTATTTTTTATTAAGATACACTATGGGGGAATTTGGATTAGGTTTTACCTACCAAAAATGCTCACCAAGCATGCAAACATTCAAACCTATTTCATACCCTTAACATAGTTCACAAATAGTCAACATTGCTTTCTATCCCTTTTCTTTTTCTAGTTTAGGTAGGATTTACAAATAGAAATTAGTTTTTTCATGAGATGGAAAACAAATAACAAAAAGAATGAAAGCATATGACCTTCACTTTAATGATCTGGAACTTTGGTGGATTCATAGTACCCCATACTACATGTTTCACCAAACAATTATATCCCAAGGCTGCTCAGAATACAACATCAATAAATGTTAGTTAAGTATGCAATTATAAAGTAAAAATAGAGTATTAGGATAACATACCATATATATAAATGGATTTGAACATATTTACATGGTTTGGAGATCCTAGGGACTACTCCTGCCCATTATTAAAGTAAAAGCCACTCATGTTGTGATTCACAAATGCACCCCAATGTGATTACTCAAATAAAAATGACAAATTACATTCATATTGTTAGTCAATAGATTAAAGAAGTACAAAAACACTTCCAAGAGATTGCATATAAATGCCAAACATTTTTTTCATTCTTAAAGGGAACTCTACCAGATCTAGTTTTGTCACTGCTATCACAATTTGTATACAAGAAGTACATAACTAACATAGTAACAACAAGTGCATATATAAGGCATGCAAGTCAAAACATGAGTCTAAGACACATCCAATCAAATCCAACCTGCCAGGACCTAAGAGTACGTGGAGGAATCTATGAACCACCAAAAAATTTCACCACTAACCTCCAAGATACTATGGACCCAAGTCTCCTCTCCACTAAAGTTGTAGTTTTATTGTCGGTCACCTAAATGATTTGGATAATCATGAGGGAAAGACCCATGTCCCAATGGCATGATATAACAACTTGTAACATCCTTATGCTTAAAATATACTATTAACATAGTAATAAAAGAAGAACAAGAAGATGATAGTAATCTTCACATGATATTTGATAGCAATAAATGAAAAATAAGTTTGGAAAGCATGATATAACAATAGTAAAAATCTTTTCTTAAAGTATACTATTAACATATTAAAAAATAAAAAATAAAAGATAATAGTTATATTCACAAGATATAAGGCAGCAGTAAATGCAAAATAAGAATGGAAAGAAATACTTTGCAAGAGTAAAAAATTAGCATTACAACTTGAAATGTCGTGTAACCCTAAATGATATGTGACATGACTAAATTATGTTTTTACTAATAATACATTGGTTATTTGCATTGTACTGGTCAAATCACTATCCAGTGAATGAGAACTGCCCCAGTTAACCATGTAAGGTGTTATGAACACCATCCTCTAAAATACCATGCACACATCAATTGATGTGGGCCTAAAAATAATAATGTGCTCAAAAGTCAGACTACTCATGGAATGCTTGAAGGCTGATCCACAAAAAACTAGGTCCATTCTAGGTACTTAGGTCATGGAACCTATCATTAGGCTATAGATCCCATATCATCATATCACAATGACGTGTCATTAGAGATATGACCTCAACTTCACTTAAACACATCTCATATGAGGACCATGGTGGAATCAAGCATCAATCATCACATATACCCAAGATTATATGAATTCGATCCCTTTTCATGAGCATTGGGTTTCTATAAGGATACCCACTTTGCTATTCTATGTTCCAAACACTGGAGTAGCTCCTATAATTGTAGGGCACTATATGATTAGGGCAACACTTGACTCCATTAGGTGAATATCTCATTTTTCATGACTCAACCAAGATTAAAACAAGATATGCTGGTGTATTATAACCTAATTTAGACACTAATTAGTCCAAAAGTTATAATATATATCTTATCATATGTTAAGTTACTCAATCATGGAGAAATTTATAGTTTCTGACCATGTCAAGGCCCAATTCACCAATTTAGTCCACATCAAGGCCAAACCTACATAACGATTCCACATTCACCCATGTCTCTTCACATGGAGGAAACATAAAACCATGAATAAGTTTCATATTAAAATGCAAAAGTATTAGGAAGTTGCATTTAGTGCAAGTTTAGGAATGAAAAGTCTATTTTCAATCATAAAGAGCTACTTCTTATAAACCAAATCAAATTCTAGTGAAATTTTAGCAGCATGACATGTAGTAAATCATTCTAATTTCATTTTAGAATGACATCCAAATAGTAAGGGATGTTGTGTATTTTCTTTTCCACCAACATGGTCTTAATACACCATAAAAAGAGCTTATATCTTTTGGACCTATTAAAGCTTATATCTTGAAATTTTAGTCCATATACAATCTAGAGGGCCTATTAAAGCTACCATGCCAATCATTATAACAATTCATTTTCATAGAACATAGTAGAAAAATAATCCATTAAAACTTCATATTTAGCCATAATTTAGGAAAAATTAGGGTGTGCATACAACAATGTAGGCAAAAAAATCTAATAATGGTTATATCACTCACCTTACATGATGGAAGTTGGAAATATAAGAACTTTACAAAATAGCCTCTTATAAACTTCCAAATAGACCACAAGATATCCAAAGAAACACCTCCAAAGAAGATCTATGACAAACTAGAACAAAAGAGAGATGAAGCATATTCCACCATAGAGCTTCATGGAACTCAAACAAAGGAAGAAGAAGAGAGGGAGATCAATAGTAAATAGAGTAATAAATATTACATGTTTGGTGAAGCACTAAATTTGATCTACTTTACACATGCTATTTTTCCATGTCTTTCATGCATAATTTCTCATTTTGAAATCATTTATGCATTCTTTATCATATTAGCCTATGAAGTATTATTGCATCAAATATTAAATATTTTTTTAATTATACCAATTTTCCATATTTTATTCGAGCTTATGTTGGTTTTTCTACATTTCAGGAAATTGTAGTACTTATAAGACAACTTGGTGCTATCAACCCCAATATCAGTGGTACTGACTTAAGGCAAAAATCCAACAGGTTGATTAAGGTAATCTTAGTGCTACTGAGTGGATATCCAAGACACCAAATTGACAAGTCAGTGCTACCGACTTATGATTCACAAATCATCAGGATTGAGTTTATCAACTTGGTGCTACCAACTACCTAGTCTCTAGTACCAACATTTATCAAAAAGAGAATTCAGGAACCACAAAATAGAAACTCAGTTTTACCAACCTGCTAGTTGGTAGTACCAACATTCAACAAGGGTTTTGAGTTAGTCAGGTGCTCGATGCCACTGACTTCATGTCAGTGGTACCGAATCATTGTGGTCAGTGCACATTTCAGATTACACTAGATCCTACGATCAAAACTTATTGACGAACAAAGTCCCACTTATGACCTAAGGGGAGTTCAACCAAAGAGAGATGTCACATTTGAGTCTATTCCAACCAAGCACATAAAGAAGAGAGGAGATGGTGAAGGAGGTGATCACATCCCAGGAAATTCAGGCACTTCCAAAGAGTGGATTTGTAGCTGGAACACTATAGATCAAGACGCTAGCTAGAAGGGATCATCTAGATGGGTTTCTCTAGGGGTTACATTAGTTTCATCATGTTTCCTACATTTTTTTTCTTTCTTTCCATGGATATGATGATAGAAATCATGTAGGGATAATCCCCTTTGTTCCTTAGCACTCGAGAATAACTTGGTTTTGCATTGTAATTGACTTTAATGAATCAATACATATTTTCCTAAATTTGGGCCTAATTCTATGATAGTTTATTGAATTACAAGTGCTTGATCACCACAATCAATTTCTTAGACCATTGATTGCTTTGTAATAAGGATTAAGAGTTGGATAAATTTTATAATTACATAGTCATGAGAGGGCCTACAACTGTGAAGGGAATAGCTGAGAGATATTGTTAATGTGCCTATCTAACCCTTCAATTGCTAGGAGAGTAGGATTTGCTTTATCATAGGTAGGGTATTTCACTATGTGACCAGGTAACATTTTCCACAGGTCCCTTGGTCCATGATTTAGGAAAAACAGTATTATTAGATTGTAGTAAGTTGGAGTGTAATTTGTGATGAAACTGAATTCCTAAGGAATCCATATAATTTGTGATCACAACCCACTTAATCTAGTTTTCAATTATCATAATTAGTTTAATCAACAATCAATCACTTTTTTACAAGGTATAGATGATCAAGTTGTAGTTACTAGTAGTTTCCAGATTAAAGTTTCCCTGAGTTTGACATTTGGGCCTCATAGGCCTATATTACTCATATGTGTACACTTGTGTTTTGCAAGGATAGTTTAAGTGTGTCAAGTTTTTGGTGTCATTGTAGGGAAAATGGTAACTCCAACACTACAAGTGATGTGACTGGCCATTCTAGGCCACAATTTTGCTTTCTTTTAACCATTTTTCAAATTCATTTTTCCTCAATATTTACTAGTATGTAGTTTTCTTATTTCTTATTATGTTTAGGTACTAGTGTAAGGTTCAGACCAGTTTCACAAACTATGGAGAATCAACTCCACATGGTATAGGCCCAGAAGAACTTTGTCGCAAGGCAAAGGAGTTCAGTAGCTAAGTAGAAATATTTCTCCATACTCCACCACCAAAAGTAGAGAAAATAATGGAAGAAAGATGAGATCCTAATGCTGAGGAGCATGTTGGTTCTGAACTTGAGGAGGAAACCATCTAGGAGAAAATCAAGGCATCATTGACTACAACACAGCTTCGGTCAGTTGTAAAGTAGGCAGTCAACATCGGTAGATTCAAAATAGATCCAAGGTTGGTGGCACTCATTAAAACTCAAACATCCCATGGTCACACCATGGAGGACCCAATGGCTCACTTTAAAAATTATGAAGAGTTGTGATATGTTAAAATTTGATAGGGTACCAATCATTGTTATATATATGAAGTTATTCTTGTAATTCATAGTTAGATAAGGAAAAGGAATGGTTCTTAAGCCTTTTTTTCAGAATACATATCAACCTGGGATGAAGTGGTAGACACATTTTTTGAAAGGTATTTCCCTCCAAAGAAGATGCAAGAACTAGTTGGGCAAATCTACAAGTTTAAGCAGCATGCAAAGGAGTCTTATTCAGAGGCTAGGGAGAGATTCCATAATATGCTGAGGAAGGTCCCTCATTATGGGATTGACCTCTATGGCCAAGCAAAGACATTCTATTACATGCTGCATAAGGGGGAGAGAACCACCTTGACAGTGAAGGGGCATGATTCTTTCTCAATAACTACGCATCCATGTGTCACAAAATCTTAAATAATATGGCCAAAAATCAGTCTGGGGGTGGAGAGAGAACTTCCAACAACCATTAAAAGGGATAGAGGGTCCAATGAGATCACAATGCTAAAAGATAATATGGACATCCTTGCATGGAAATTAGATCACAAGGCTAGTACCTCATCTAGAGGTGAAGAAGAAGAGTGCATGAATGTGCGTTAGCATAACTACATGGACAAAAATGAATATGCATAGAGGAAGGATCCTAAAATCTTATGGAAGGATCTTAATTTTTTTTCAATAGGACCAAGTACAAGAACAACAGCCCAAGCCACAATAGGGCAGTGCACAACAATAGTAATATCAATAGGACAAGGGACCTAGCAAGATAGATGGTATAGAAGACATGTGGGGCAAGTTGGTCAGTCATATTGAGATAGTACTAGGCTCGACACAGAGAGAATCATAATCAAGGGGCACAAATCTGCATCATAGAAAACTAGATTTCTCAGCTAGAAGTGGAAGTTGCATCCCTAAAGAAGCTGATTGAAATAGGATTTCTAGGGAATACTTGTAACGTCCCCGTATTTTCACCTTCTCAAAACCCCATGGAGATGAGAAGACAAAATCTGAACACGTTAGGAAAATGTTTCAGAGAGTGATGCGGAAGCAATTTGCGCATACATGAACATTAAACCATAACATACACCATAAAAATTTCTCAACATTCAACATGTATATATTACCAAGTGAGTTATTACAACACGATTTATAATTACATATTGAATGAAAATTATACAGTCTAAGAACATGTATGCTAAACTAGGATCTACACAATAGGTACAACCTGTGCAACTTGCTCACATCCTGTTCTTTTATCCCATGCTAGCTCTAAACCTAAAACATACATGAAATAATAAATCAACACACAAGGTGTTGTGTACATGGGAAAAAAGACACATATATTTATGGCTTTCATAATTTTGAAAAAGATTTGCAGAAGGAAAGAAAATCATAGAAAACACTTCATTATTAAGCAAAATATGCCAATTTAAGTCATTTTCCTAGATGAATTGCATTATCAAGGTGGACTAGTACCAAAACATAAATATTGGGCCCATCCCCGTGTACCAAGTACTCTAGGGAAACTCCACATACACCGTGTGCTCTAGGGAGGTGTACTAGACAACATTAATCGATTCCCTCGTAAGGGGGATAATGAACACCTTAAATAACTACAAAGCATCTACTTATCATTTATGTTTACAAGTGATAAAACATCGAGTACTATATAATGCTACTACATCCAATATTTGCAAATAGAAGAGAGCATACATACATATCATGATTGCAAGCAAGAAAACCATATTCATATACTTAAATAAAACCCACGTTCCTGAGTTCAGAGATTCCTTATACATCCAATTTCATCTAGACCATTGTTCATCACCTGATTAATAGAAATTAACCATCATTAATACAAGGTTCACTGGTATTAATGATATTTAGGTCCATATTAGGGTTTAGGCCAAACCTAGATTCAAACTGACCAAAACTTGTCTCTAATATTTTGATACTGATCTAGAGGTCATAAGTCATGTCTGGTACAAATTTCATATTTTTATGATGCTTGAAGTATTTTCTAGAATTAATATGAGGTTAAAACATGTAACTAATCATTAATGAAGAAAGACATATTATTTGAGAATAATAATCAGATCAGAGCCCATATTTGGTTTCCAAGTAGTATTAGGGTTCAAGAGTATTTTTCTCATATTTTATATTCATTATTGGCTAATTATACACATAATATGATCTAAAAAAGAAGCATTATCATCTACATTAAATATCATCATTATTTGTTCATCAAAGGTCTGATCTAAGGGTCCAGTATTGTAGAGGACATTTTTCCAAGTCTGGGGGTATTTTTGGAGCATTTATTGGTTAAGGGAACTATTTATAATCAATTATATAAGATCTGGCCAATCAGATAATTTCTAACAAAATAAATGAAAAAAAAGAAATGCAAGCTCTGCTTCATGGATCAGGTGAGGGATCTGACTAATCAGATCCTCCCGCTGACCCATGAGCAGACGCTTGTCTGAAGAGAAGGTCAGGTGGGTGAAAGGTCAGGATTGCACATGGGTTTTCAATTGGATCCATTTGTCGGGTATGGGCAAGGTGGAGAAAACACCCCTTCGATTGTTCTCCACTCATGCCATGGTTGCAGTGAGGGAATAGGGGATGGTGGATCGAGGTGAGGGTGAAGTTCCAGGGGGTGTTGGACGTTGTCGATGGGTTCGTTGAGCTCATAGGCTCTCAACGGTTGTGAGGAGGTCGAGTTCGTAGGCAATGGTGATCTAGGCGCAAATCTCTGACCAAAGTAGGTAGTGAACAGAGGAATGGCGTTTAGGGGATTTACCTATCCTCTGGTTGGATTGAGGGTCCTACGATGATCCAGGATCCTTCCTAGAGTCCCACGCGGTGCCCGAGTGCAACGTAGCTATGATGGATTGACCGTTCGAACTGGTTGGAGCTTAGTCCGGTGACGTCGACGGCTGCGCTAGTCGATACCAGCCTCTGGACCAGCGCACTCTTCCATGAGTGTTGGGATGTCTCTACCTCGGTGCAAGGATGATCTAGGAAGAACTAATAGGAGTGAGGATCCTTGAGGTGTGAGCAGGTTGCAATAGTTTAGGCCGGCATAGATGGAGTTGGGTGGAGAAGAGGGGGAGTGATGTCAAGAAATTGAGGGCTCTTTGTAGCTAAAGGAAGGGTTGCGGAGCTACTGAGATCCTTAAATAGGCACCACGAGGCCTAGCATTGCGTCCCCTAATGTGGTCGATGGGTCCATGGCACCGACATTTGGGCATTTTCTAATCCTTGATTGTTAGGGATATTTCTTGGGCTTGTTGGAAAGAGGAGGTCAAGCCGGATCTGAGGAACCAACTTTAACGAGGTTTGAGCAAGATATGAGAGAGAGATGTGAATTTGAAAAATAGGCACTACATTTAGGCTGTGCATTCGTGAGAAGCGGGTGAGGAGGATGCCTCAGTCGTCTCTCCCATCAGATCCGGATTCAGGTCAGGATCCAATTAGGGTTAAAAGGCCATTATGTACATTGAATTAATTTTCTTATATCTCTCAATTAGATAATCCAATTTTAATGAAAATTTAGGAGTAGCTTTATAATGTGGCCATGTAGCCATGGTATAAGTTTGGGGTTCAAATTTGAAAGTTAAACATGTTTATTGACTAATATGTATTAACTCTTAAAGTTCACCTTCATGTGACACTTAGGCTTTTACATTATGTGAAATTGATGGGCCATTTAGTCAAGGTTGACACCAGAACTCTAACATTGGTTCATACGTACATAATTCCTCAAAAGAAATTATTTCACTACTCACTAGATCACTAAATGAATGATTGGTCTCATGAGAGCTTAATAAATTAGTAAGGGTATTAATTCACAATTGAATTCAATTAGGCATCATAGCCCTTTATCATATCTCAAAACTCCTAATTTGGGTGAAGGAATCCATGAGTGTATTACCAATTCCTCAATTTGGTATTTGTCCTCTACATAGAATGCTTGTCTCTCAAATATTGTATTAGTTATTCAAACTCAAAAATCTAGGTTATCACATTCACCCCACCTTATTTGGAATTTCATCCTCGAAATTCAACTAATCTCATTCTTAAAGGCTATTTAGGAGTTCAACTTCATATACATCATCATTGCTTAGGTTCTAAGACCACCATAGTTGCATGCATTCTAAGTTGTCAGCTTAGGGTCTAGAGATTCTTGGGTGTTTCCACCCCACCTTATATATGTGGAAGCATCACTTAATGTCTTAGCCATAACATGACATTATGATATCTTAGGACTACATCACCCCTAAGGGTACATGTTTTGTTCATACTTTTAAAGTTCAAGAGGAATTCATTTATATGCCATGGTATTCAGATCGTTCAAATCTAACATCATTAACATCTTACAATGATTTTAGCATTAGAGGAGATTTATCTTCATCCTTGATATTATGATTTTTCTACATAAGATGGGCTTACGTAACATGCTTGACCATTAGGGTTTCACCCTATGGTGTGATATTCGTACCCAACTTAGAAACATACATTGATAAGGATCAAAGTTATGAACTATATTTCTAATCATATATCCTATGATCCAAAAATATCTTTATATCAAGTTCATGAGTTCAACTTTTTATGTCTTGCATAAATTATGTGAAGGAAAAAAAAGGAATATACTAAGTTTATCCCATGATCTCAGCATCATATCCTTCATGTTTCATATGAAGGGGAAGAGAATATTTTAAAGTCAAACTTATCATTATTTCAATCTTGGGTACTACATGTATGGTATAGGGGGAAAATATAGAATAGGTCAAGCCTATATGAGTGACTCCTCATATATAAAACATCTATATACCTTAAGTGAGGTTTCTATCATTGTATATTAAGGAAGAGAAGAAGAAGGGAGAACATGTATTTTGAGTATCTTTTGCACAAAGCATCATACTCTCATAACTAGAGTTCATATATTACCTCACTTGCAACTAATGATGAGATTCACAAAATATATCACTCCGGCTAGGACATAACTCAGCCAAAGGATTGACTTTATCATATAGGTCATCTACCCATCCTTTTCTTTTACCCGATTCTCACATATAGGATTGAATCATGCAAAAAGGGCTCAACTCGTCTACTCAGGAGTAACCCAGCTTAGGACACATCATTTCATATATACAACTCATATTTTTCATATATTGGGGGTAGGTCCTATGACCCTCTCCCTGTGGGTCTCACTCTCTCGAGTTCACCATGTATCTTGTCCTAACACTGGAGGTCCTCCTTTGTAAAGAGCTTGAGGCTCATGCATATTCAACCTTATCTAAATTTAGATTATCTTAAGTAAGAAAAGAGTATGTACTTTCATTACCTAGACTTGTCTTAAATTATTCAAAACTAGATTCAGACCTCATATACAACTTAGATATTTATAAAAAAACTTATACCTCAGGGATCAACCTAAGATACAATCATCCATACTTATATCAACTACAATTTTGTCATCTACTCTACATATCACATATCTTGGTATGGTTCTAGACATCTAATCTAGATGTAGTCTCTCTTCTAGGCTAATGTCACTCCCTTTCACTTAGGTTGCATGAACACTAACTATTCTCTAGTGTGAGGGACACATTTTTATATTTACATATATATAATAAAATATTATATAGTTTCTCTCCAAGAAAGTAGACGTTAGAGAAAACTATCGTGGCTCGAGCCGATTGGAAAACAAAGCCAAATCAGCAAAATTGAGTGTCCCACACAAAGTAGCTAGTCTAGTGTCATGTAACCTAGTAAAATGGTGAGAACATGATGTAGACTAGTGTAGCTACCCAATACATATGAGCTATATATGGAAAGGGTTTCAGACACTTGTCTAAACCTAGTTCTCAAACATCTAGGTTCTAACCTAGAGGCTAAGTCAAACCTTATTCCTATATAACAACTTACTAAGTTTCTAAGGTTTCAAGTTAAAGGTTCAATTTATTTTTATGTTTCATGGTGAGAAATTGTTAGGTGTAGATATTGTTCATGCTCTGATACCAACTGTAATGTCCCCAGATTTTCACCTTCTCAAAACCCCATGGAGATGAGAAGACAAAATCCGAACACGTTAGGCAATTATTTCAGACAGCGATGCGGAAGCAATTTGTGCATACATGAACATTAAACCATAACATACACCATAAAAAATTCTCAACATTCAAAATGTATATATTACTAAGTGAGTTATTATAACACGATTTACAATTACATATTGAATGAAAATTCTACAGTCTAAGAACATGTATGCTAAACTAGGATCTACACAATAGGTACAACCTGTGCAACTTGCTCACATCCTGTTCTTTTATTCCATGATATCTCTGAACCTAAAACATACATGAAACAACAAATCAACACACAAGGTGTTGTGTACATGGGCAAAAAGATACATATATTTATGGCTTTCATAATTTTGAAAAAGATTTGCAGAAGGAAAGAAAATCATAGAAAACATTTCTTTATTAATTGAAATATGCCAATTTAAGTCATTTTCCTAGATGAATTGCATTATCAAGGTGGACTAGTACCAAAACATAAATATTGGGCCCATCCCTGTGTACCAAGTACTCTAGGGAAACTCCCCATACATTGTGTGCTCTAGGAAGGTGTACTAGCCAACATTAATCCATTCCCTCATAAGGGGGATAATGAACACCTTAAATAACTACAAAGCATCTACTTATCATTTATGTTTACAAGTGATAAAACATCGAGTACTATATAGTGCTACTACATCCAATATTTGCAAATAGAAGAGAGCATACATACATATCATGATTGCAAGTAGCAAAACCAAAGTCATATACTTAAATAAAACCCACATACCTGAGTTCAGAGATTCCTTATACATCCAAGTCCATCTAGAGCACTATTCACCACCTGATTAATAGAAATTAACCATCATGAATATAAGGTTCACTGTTATTAATGATATTTAGGTCCATATTAGGGTTTAGGCCAAACCTAGATTCAAACTGACCAAAACTTGTCTCTAATATTTTTATACTGATCTAGAGGTCATAAGTCAAGTCTGGTACAAATTCATATTTTTGTGATGCTTGAACTATTTTCTAGAATTAATATGAGGTTAAAACATGTAACTAATCATTAATGAAGAAATACCTATTATTTCAGCATAATAACCAGATCAGAGCCCATATTTGGTTTCCAAGTAGTATTAGGGTTCAAGAGTATTTTTCTCATATTTAATATTCATTATTGGTTAATTATACACATAATATGATATAAAAAAAAGCATTATCATCTACATTAAATATCATCATTATTTGTTCATCAAAGGTCTGATCTAAGGGTCCAGTAATGTAGAGGACGTTTTTCCAAGTATGGGGGTATTTTTGGAGCATTTATTGGTTAAGGGAGCTATTTATAATCAATTATACAAGATCTGGCCAATCAGATAATTTCTAACAAAATAAATGAAAAATAAAAAAAGAAATGCAAGCTCTACTTCATGGATCATGTGAGGGATCCAACTAATGAGATCCTCCCACTGACCCACGAGCAGACGTTTGTCTGAAGAGAAGGTCAGGCGGGTGAAAGGTCAGGATTGCCCATGGGCTTTCAATTGGATCCATTTGTCGGGTATGGGCAAGGTGGAGAAAACACCCCTTCGATTGTGCTCCTCTCACACCATGGTTGCAACGAGGGAATAGGGGATGGTGGATCGAGGTGAGGGTGAAGTTACAGGGAGTGTTGGACGTTATCGATGGGTTTGTTGAGCTCACGGGCTCTCGACGGTTGTGAGGAGGTTGGGTTCATAGGCAATGGTGATCTGAGCACAAATCTCCGACCAAAGTAGGTAGTGAATAGAGGAATGGCGTTTAGGGGATTTACCTACCCTCTGGTTGTATTGAGGGTCACGTGATGATTCAGGATCCTTCCTGGAGTCGCGCCCGGTGCCCGAGTGCAGCACATCTGTGATGGACGGTCCGTTTGAACTGGTTGGAGCTTAGTCCGGTGACGTCGGCGGCTGCACTAGTCGATACCAGCCTCTAGACCAGCGCACTCTTCCATGAGTGCTGGGATGTCTGCACCTCAGTGCAAGAATGCTATAGGAAGAACTAATTGGAGTGAGGATCCTTGAGGTGTGGGCAGGTTGCAACAGTTTAGGCCGGCGTAGATGGAGTTGGGTGGAGAAGAGGGGGAGTGATGTCGAGAAATTGAGGGCTCTTTGTAGCTGAAGGAAGGGTTTCGGAGCTAATGATATCCTTAAATAGGCACCATGAGGCCTAGCATTTCCTCTCCTAATGTGGCCTACGGGTACATGACATCGACATTTGGGTGTTTTCTAATCCCTGATTGTTAGGGATATTTCTAGGGCTTGTTGGAAAGAGGAGGTCATGCCGGATCTGAGGAACCAACTTTGACGAGGTTTGAGCAAGATATCAGAGAGAGATGTGAATTTGAAAAATAGGCACTACATTTAGTTGTGCATTCATGAGAAGCGGGTGAGGAGGATGACTCAGTCGTCTCTCCCATCATATCTGGATTCAGGTCAGGATCCAATTAGGGATAAAAGGCAATTATGTACATTGAATTAATTTGCTTATATCTCTTAATTATATAATCCAATTTCAAGGAAAATTTAGGAGTAGCTTTATAATGTCGCCATGTAGCCATGGTATAAATTTGGGGTTGAAATTTGAAATTTAAACATGTTTATTGACTAATATGTATTAACTCTTAAAGTTCACCTTCATGTGACACTTAGGCTTTTACATTATGTGAAATTGATGGGCCATTTAGTCAAGGTTGACACCAGAACTCTAACATTGGTTCATGCGTACATAATTCCTCAAAAGAAATTATTTCACTACTCACTAGATCACTAAATGAATGATTGGTCTCATGAGAGCTTAATCAATTAGTAAGGGTAATAATTCACAATTGAATTCAATTAGGCATCATAGCCCTCTATCATATCTCAAAATACCTAATTTGGGTGAAGGAATCCATGAGTGTATTACCAATTCCTCAATTTGGTATTTGTCCTCTACATAGAATGCTTGTCTCTCAAATATTGTATTAGTTATTCAAACTCAAAAATCTAGGTTATCACATTCACCCCACCTTATTTGTAATTTTGTCCTCGAAATTCAACTAATCTCATTCTTAAAGGTTATTTAGGAGTTCAACTTCATATACATCATCATTGCTTAGGTTCTAAGACCACCATAGTTGCATGAACTCTAAGTTGTCAGCTTAGGGTCTAGAGATTCTTGGGTGTGTCCACCCCACCTTATATATGTGGAAGCATCACTTAATGTCTTAGCCATAACATGACAATATGATATCTTAGGATTACATCACCCCTAAGGGTACATGTTTTGTTCATACTTTTAAAGTTCAAGAGGAATTCATTTATATGCCATGGTATTCAGATCGTTCAAATCTAACATGATTAACATCTTACAATGATTTTAGGATTAGAGGAGATTTATCTTCATCCTTGATATTAGGATTTTTCTACATAAGAAGGGCTTATGTAACATGCTTGACCATTAGGGTTTCACCCTATGGTGTGATATTCATACCCAACTTAGAGGCATACATTGAGAAGGATCAAGATTATGAACTATATTTCTAATCATATATCCTATGATCCAAAAATATCTTTATATCAAGTTCATGAGTTCAACTTTTTATGTCTTGCATGAATTATGTGAAGGAAAAAAAAAGAATATACTAAGTTTATCCCATGATCTCAACATCATATCTTTCATGTTTCATATGAAGGGGAAGAGAATATTTTAAAGTCAAACTTATCATGCTTTCAATCTTGGGTACTAAATGTATGATATAGGGGGAAAATATAGAATAGGTCAAGCCTATATGAGTGACTCCTCATATATAAGTCGTCCATATAGCTCAAGTGAGGTTTCTATCATCATATATTAAGAAAGAGAAGAAGAAGGGAGAACATGTATTTTGAGTATCTTTTGAACAAAGCTTCATACTCTCATAACTAGAGTTCATATATTACCTCACTTGCAACTAATGATGAGATTCACAAAATATGTCACTCCGGCTAGGACCTAACTCAGCCAAAGGATTGACTTTATCATATGGGTTATCTACCCATCCTTTTCTTTTACCCAATTATCACATATAGGATTGAATCATGCAAAAAGGGCTCAACTTGTCTACTCAGGAGTAACCCAGCTTAGGATACATCATTTCATATATACAACTCATATTTTTCATATATTGGGGGTAGGTTCTATGACCCTCTCCCTGTGGGTCTCACTCTCTCTCGAGTTCACCACGTATCTTGTCCTAACACTGGAGGTCCTCCTTTGTAAAGAGCTTGAGGCTCATGCATATTCAACATTATCTAAATTTATCTTATCTTAAGTAAGAAAAGAGTATGTACTTTCATCACCTAGACTTGTCTTAGATTATTCAAAACTAGATTTAGACCTCATATACAACTTAGATATTTATAAAGAAACTTATACCTCATGGATTGACCTAGGATACAACCATCCATACTTATATCAACTATAATTCTATCATCTACTCTACATATCACATATCTTGTTAAGGTTCTAGACATCTAATCTAGATGTAGTCTCTATTCTAGACTGATGTCACTCCCTTTCACTTAGGTTGCATGAACACTAACTACTCTCCAGTGTGAGGGACACATTTTTATATTTACATATATATAATAAAATATTACAAGGCAAGCATCAATTTGATGTTGTTCACTGCATTCAAGAAATTAGGACTCAAAGAATCTAGCAAAGCAGCTTGACTATTCAAATGGAAGATAACTAGGTGTGAGACCCATTGGCATCAATGAAAATGTAACTAGAGAAGGTTGACAAGTTCATATTTATAGTAAGTTTTTTTTTGTCATGGAGATGTAGGATGATTATGGGAATGACTTACTTTAGGGTAGGCCATTCCAAGCCACATCAGACACCATCTTATAGATGGGAAGAGGAAGTAAGACATTGAAAATATAGATGACCGGTTTGAGATCAAGCAACCAGACTATAAACTGCTAGATAAGGAAGGAGAATGATGCCACATGATGCATCATTTGAGAAATCTAGTGTCACTATTTTTAGGAAAAACATTTCTAGATATGGCTCACGTCATGAAAAAATGGCAAAGGGTAATCTTTTTGTTGACATAATGGAGCATACAAAGTAGATTTCTTTGGAAAAAACTATGAAGTAGCATGATGATTAAGAATAAGAGGAACACCCGATGACAGTTTTAGATGTGGTGTCTTCTATAGTATAACAAGAATACTCACAATTGCCTCTAGAATCATATCTCATGAATTATCACTCACTAGAGGAGTGTGCACTTTTTTCTAGGACCTTACACTATTTCTACACCAGATATTATAAAGACCTTAGAGCGTCACCGCCACCATTGGTTGCATCTCTAAAATGTCCTCCTAAGCTAGAATTGAAGCCATTACCACTGCATCTGAAGTATATATTCTGAGTAGTGGACAAGAAACTTCCAATGATAATTTTAGCATCACTGAGCATTAAGGAGGAGGATCAGCTACTCATTGTGTTGAAGAATCATAGGGCTACATTTGGCTGGTCCATTGTAGACATAAAGGGGATCTCCATTAGTTTATGTCAACACATGATTTAGAATGAAGAAGGAGAAAAACACATTGCACAGCCTCATTGACATTTAAACTCAATCATGATAGAGGTGATGAAGAAAACGGTAGTTAAACTTCTATATGAACGTATAATTTATGGAATCTCTGATTCCAAATTCATTAGTCCTACAAAGGTTGTTCCTAAGAAAGGGGGCATCATGGTCACTACTAATGCTTCTAGTGACTTGGTGTCTACTAGTCTAGTGACTTATTGGTAATTGTGTATTGATTATCATAATTTAAATGCCACCACATTGGAAAACCATTTCCCTATTTCCATTTAATGATCAAATTCTAGATAGACTCTTTGAATGCTTGCATTTTTGTTTTCTGGAGATGTATTTTGACAATAATCAGATATCTATCAAACCAAATGATCAAGAGAAGTGCACCTTCAATATCCCTTTTGGCACTTTTACATATCTTCAGATTCCCTTTGGTTTGTGTAATGTGCCGACAATGTTTCAAATATGCATGCTTGCAATTTTTCTTGACATGGTGGAACATTATGTTGAGTTTTTTATGGATGATTTTTTAATATATGGAGAACCTTTTGAGGACTTCCTTTCTAATATAGACCAAGTTTTATAGAGATGTGAAGACACTCACCTTGTTTTGAATTGGAAAAAATGTCACATTATGGTGAGCGAGGGGATTGTTTCGGGACATTAGGTGTCCAACAAAGGAATAGAGGTCGATCTAGTAAAGATAGAGGTGATATAAAAACAACCTCCACCATCATCGGTGAAGGGTGTTAGGAGTTTTTTTGGGACATGTCGCTATTGACATTTTACTAAAGATTTTTCAAAAATTGCCAAGCCGCTTTCTGAGCTTTTAGAAAAAGACCAAGAATTTAAGTTTGATGAATGTTGCTTGAAGTCCTTTGAAGTTTTGAAAGAAAAGCTTATTTCTACACCCGTGGTGGTGGCTCCAGATTGGGGCCAACCATTTGAGTTGATTTGTGATGCATCAAATTTTGTTGTAGGGTTATTCTAAGACAACGTAAGGATCGAGTATGTAGCTAGAACCGTTAATGAGGCATAATTATATAACACAACTATGAAAAAAAACTCCTAGTTGTGGTTTTTGACTTTGATACATTTAGATAATATTTGATTGGGGCAAGAGTGATAGTATGGACTGCTCATGCAGCTATTAGGTATCTTTTGTAGAAAAAGGATACTAAACCTAGTCTAACAAGGTGGATTTTACTTCTACAAGAATTTGACATAGAAATCAAGGGCAGGTGGGAGTCGAGAATGTAGTAGCATATCGTTTATCTAGGTTAGAGAGAATGGATGAAACTAGATTGGATGTACATATTGTTGAGGTGTTCCCTTATGATCAACTTGTTTCCATCTAGGACAAGGATCCTTAGTCCACAAACATAGTGAACTACCTATAATGTCAAGAATTACCATAGGAATGGGGATATCAAGAGATGAAATGATTCTTTCATTCTATGAGATTTTATGTATGGGATGATCCAATCTTACTTAAATAGTGTAGGGATGGCATCTTGAGGAATTCTTTACTAGAATGTGAGTTTGAGAGCATACTTGCTCATTGTCACTCTTTTCCAACTGGGGGACATCATACGAGTTCTAGAACAATAGATAAGGTTCTAGAAAGAAGATTTTATTGTATGAAACTTTTCAAGGATGCATATGATTATACGAGGAGGTGTGACGCATGCCAACGTGTAGGTAAAATTTTCAAGAGACTTGAAATACCACTTAATATTTTCAGGAAGTAGAAGTCTTTGATCTTTGGGGAATCAACTTTATGGGTCCTTTTGTGTTTTGTAACTCCAATTTATACATTTACTTGCGATTGATTATTTGTCAAAATGGGTGGAAGAAATTCCTACCCGCACCAATGGTGCCAAAATCGCATGTAAGGTTTGTCAAAGATCACACATTTTGCAGGTTTGGAGTGCCACGAATGATAATCAGTGATGGGGGATCCCACTTCACTAATAGGAAATTTGGGTCTTTATTGGGGAAATATGGATTTAAGAACAAGGTCAGAACCCCATGTCACACCCGAACACAAGGCCAAGTTGAGGTTTCAAATTGGAAAATGAAAATGATCTTAGAGAAGACAACCACAATCAATAGGACTAATTGGAGCATGCAACTGAATGATGGTCTATGGGCTTGTAGGATGGCATTTAAGAAACTCATAAGCACTACACCCTACATGCCTTTTTATGGACGAGCATGTCATTTACTTATGAAATTAGAGCATAGGGCCAAATGGTCATTAAAAAACTAAATTTTGATTTTTCTAATACAGGGAAGAAGCATAGGTTGGAACTCAATGAGCTTGATGAAATTAGGCTAGATGCATATGAGAGTTCTACAATATACAATGATAGGAGAAAGAAAATGCATGATCACCACATCCTACACAGAGTCATTTCAATGATACAATGGGTGTTATTGTTCAATTCTAGGATGAAATTGCATCATGGGAAATTGAGGTCCCGTTGGAGTGGACCCTATGTGGTGATTGAGGCATTCCATCATGGAGATATTTAGATTACTAATTGAGCAAGAAAATTCTTAATGAATTGACAATGCCTCAAGCATTATTTTGGAGGGGAGGTGATCCATGAGGAGGAAGAATTGAAGCTCATTGAGATTTCTTGATATTTGAGCATAAAATATTGTGAGCCTAGGACGTAAAATGAGGGCACTTATGGGACGCAAACCATAGTTTAATTTTCTATTACTTAGTTTTCATTTAAGATTTCCTAGAAGTAGTTTTTGTATTTGTAATTATAATTTCTCTTTGGATGTTAAAAAGGTACATTGATAATTCTTGTTGGGTGTGCATGCATAGGAAAATCAGTACCATTGACACATCATTCGGTGGCATCGAGTTGTGGATGAAAATCAATAGGGAAGCATGAAACTTTTTCGTACCACCGACAGGTAGGTCAGTGGCACTAACATCTTATTAGATAGTGATTGCATTTACTACATAAAGTTGGTACTACCGAAAACTCTATCAGTATCACTATAACAACCTCACTTTTCAGTAACCCCTGATCCCCTAATTAAGGAAGGACAAAATGATGAGAGACATTACCTAAATTTTTCTTAAGGATCCATAATTTAATAAAAAATAAAGAATAACAAACAATTTTATTAATTCAAATATATTATTTGCAGATGTTCCTCTAGAACTTACATAACTTTCCATAATCAAAATTGTACATATGAGAACTATATGAGAAGAAGTATCTATCTAATACTCCTTACAAGTTAAGTTTAATGTCTTCAAGTAATTTCACCATGTCCATGATATCTTGATATCATCTTATCTAGCATTTAGACCTTAAACACCATGAAACAAAAGAACAAATCATCATATCAAAATATAATGTGTACATGGGGTGCATGCAAAAGTGTGCAAGTACATAACAACATATATTCAACAATTACTTGCAAATAAGAACTGTCATTTTCTTCACATAAACTTCCTTTATCTGATACTCATAGTGACATTATAATTGAATAGAACTAAGTAAACATCCAATAATTTAGTTTTTCAATCTTCAAGAAACACTTAGCAAACATTTATAAACTAATTTGGGTAGTCATAAGTGTAACCACATACATCAATGTAGAACAATGCAAATTATGCAACATAAACTTTAAGTATATCCAATCAATCCAATCAACATATCCAAGCAATTGAACAGTTAATCTTCATGCATGTAAATCCTAAAGTGTCACCATTACATTAATCACATTTGTCACATTAAACCCTACTCAGTCCTAATCTAGGATTTAGGGGTTCCCTTTGATCATGTTGTCATTAGGGTTATGTTTGATACCCCTATTCCCATGTTGTAACATACTGAAACTTGAACATATTCTCTTTTTGGCCCTTTTCCAAAATTTTCCTTTCCTTTCTATCTTTTTTGGCCTTGATGTTTAAATTATGGAATTTATAGAGGTTTGGTGAACATTTGTTCAATAATTATACCAATGAAAGAGCTTATGCACAAATACCTCAGTGAAATCTTATTTAAGGATCTAAAATGCAAAATTCCCACTTAAGTGGAACAATGGTAAATAAATTCATGCTAGAAGTGTAAGGCCACAAACCTTGCTAATGTATTGAACAAGCTTAATTACAATAATAAAGTACTATAAACCTTCACCTAACTTTTTATGTGTTTTGAAATCATAAAATGAGCCCATGTTTCAAATTTGGTTCCATTTGGATGTTGTTTGTGCAAGTTATGCAATTTTAGGTACATTATGCAATTTACCAAATTGGGAGGTTTCCTTTGCAAAATATCACATTCATTATAATCCTTAGATATTCCTTTACCATTCTCAAAATTTTAAACCATGGGGCACCTAGTTGCACCTTTGTTTGATGGTGTTTCTCTCCAAGGACATTTTAGGGATTACCCTTCATATAAATGAGCTTATCTTTAAAAGATATCAACCAATGGGGTTATTTCTTTGATTGAAGGACGGTGGGGATGGCCTAGAAGTCTCCATGGGATTTTAGAATCGACATTTGATATACAAGAAGTCTTCATGAGCTATCCTCTTGCATGTCCATGAAGCCCTAGGCTAAGCACACATGGAAAGTCCCATAGACACCTCATGCTTGCCCCCTTCTTTATAAAGCCATATCTACCCCTTCTCACCTCCCAATTTGAAAAATATTCCTCTCCTTTTCTTGAATCAAACTTATAGCATTGTTCCTACTATATTTGTCTACAAAGGTGTTGTCCCAATGTAAAAGAGGGTGCCTACCTTGGTGAGGAAGACTCTTAGGGTTTCAAATTTGCTCTATTTACAGTTTCTAAAGCCCCTTCTTGGTGATTTTGACCAAAACTAGTAAGTTTCCTCCTTTCCTTACCTATTTTGATGTTGTTCATCTTCATCCCACCTTCTTATAGGTCAAAACCATGGCATTCCATGGTGAAACCCCACCTACATCCCCTAAACACCTTATCTCCATGTTCTTTTGCTAGGGTTTTTCACCTCTAAAGTGGAGAAGGTACTTCTTGCTTGAGATAGGGGCTTTGTTGGAGAAACTAGCCTCTCTAGCTTGGCAATTGTTTTGCTTGAACCTGTCCACCTTTCCTAGAGGTGAGTTTATAACCCCCTTGTCATATATGGCTTACTACATGCTTAAAACTCATGCTTCTATGTTTAAAATCGATGATCTCCATCTCTATTTACCATGTTCTTCTAAGGTTTTGGTTTCTTGTTGTTTTACCTTCTCTAGACAATCTAGTTTGGTTACCTATGCATATCCAACCCTGATCTAAGGTCAAATGGTGTTTTCTCCCTCTCTCTCTCTTCGCTTATTTTGATTAGTTTGATGATGTGGCAATTTCCTATTGGTCAGTTTTGAGAAATTCATAACTATTTATTCCCTTGTCAAAAAATAAAACGAAAATATTTTTTGAACTCAAAAAATGTTCTATTTATATTAAAAATAATTGCAAGGTTTGGTTTTGTGTTTTTTCGAAAAGTGTTTTTAGAAAATGAATTAGAAACCTAAAAACCACCTAAAATACACTTTAACCTTCATAGCTCCAAAATATGCAAAACTATATGTTTTCTTAATCATAAGAACCTAACTAGATCAGTGGTGATGTTTTCAAGGTCTAAATTAGAGTTTTGTGCAAAAAATCCAAAAATTAGTGTTTCTTTACTTTAATACATATGTACAACCATAATACATGGTTATGTATTGAAAATAGGGGAAGTGGACCCTGAACTCAACTAAAGTATTAGAAAGTGGTTGATTGGGATCTAAGTAGGAGGTATATACATTCCTACACCCTATGTTGGGATAATTGCAGCCAAACCTTATATTTCCCTAATGAGCCTTAAATGAACCCTAAATCTTCTATTTTTGAATCCTTTTTTATATATGCCTCTAAATCAGTATTGTTTCTCTTTGTTTGGGTCTTGTACCCCACTGCCATGTTCTAATTGATATGATGCTTTTACTTACAATGATTTATTTTCTAGCATGTTGATTTTATGGACAAGTTAGCTATAGTAGTGGTACTTATGTACAATCACCCAATTGTAGGGCATGTAGTAATTTGCCCTGGGGAATGTCTTATTTTCTCTCATAAAAATATGTGTAGGTGACTGGGAATGTATTAATTCTCCTCACCTATAGGTTGAGGTCCGGTAGGTTCGTCAACCCTACATAGTTAAGGTAGTCATAATTATCATGCATGAAACCCTTTCATTATATTTTGTTTATGGCAAGCATCTATTTAAAAATAGCCTCATATTCTTGAAATCTTCATCTTATGAAGAAAAATAGCCTTTATTCACATGCTTTCTATTCCTTGATATCCTATTCATATTTGTTGACACATACTTTGTTTTCCTTTCCCTTTTTCTATGTGTTTCCCCAACCACCTAGGTTTAGATCGAGGTGTTGAACATGACCAAGGAGAAAATCACTTCAAACATGGACCTAGCTCTTAGAGATGTTGCATGGAGATATATTTGAAGTAGTTTACACTTCCCTCTACTTAGATCCTTATGTTGTATCATACATGTAAACCCTTATGGTATATTATGATGTACTTTTGTAATCTTTTGTGAAAATTAAATATAGTCATTTGTTTGATTCCGCTGCTACACTTTGGTTGTTTTGAATACCATTTATTGAAACTTGACAATTTTACACCTATTCCAATGTACCTTTGAGTGTGTTTGGAATGGATGTTTTATTCTTAATATTTTTAGTAGGGAATGGATCCCCTCTCGAGTCCCACTCCTTACATATGTTCATTGATTTCATGGTTTAATAACCCTAATTCATATCAAGTGTGTCCATGATCATAAAATCTTCCATATCCTTTTATTGTATTATGAACACTAGATTTGATTATTTTCATTAATAACATAGTTAGTTAGGATCTTTCACCGTAATTCTTCATATGCATGCTTATTCATATTAAAAACCATAATTATCATCAATATGGTCATAATCATCTTGATTATAACCATACACAACAAGCTCAACATAAAAGAAGCATTTTTAACACATGCGACATTCTAATATTCAAAACTAGGGCTTTCATGCACTAATCACCACTTAACCCATATTTGCACTACTTTTGGAATTAGAAGAATAATTAGACTCCAATACTATTTTTTTAAGATTTCTCTCATTTTCTTGATCAAATTTTGTATATAACTTCTATTAATCAGAGTTACAGATAATAACTACGAATTTCACAAGATATATCATTATTGGCCAATCAGAGGTTGACACATCAGCATATAAATATCTTGAAAAATAATCTGACAACCTCTTTACTAAAGGGGGAAAGACTCTAGTACCACCATACTTATCGTATATAGGCTGAGGCACTTTAGTCATTTTATTCTAATGCATCCCTAACATTGTGTCACTGGCCAACTGCCGCCCTAGCGAGGCCAGTGCACGTGATTCTTGTGGACTCCCAAACCACGATGCTCAAGAGGAGACCAGACGGACCTCACTTAACCCCCCCATGATCCCATGTGGCTGCTTCTTGTGGATGGAGATGGCCAGAGTGAGAGGAAACTGGATTCCTTTTGTCGAGGGTTGTAGTAGGTCAATAGATCAAGAACAAGGTTTTGGCCCTTACCTAGGTGCAGTATGCACAATTCTGGTGTAGATCAACTTTATCGAAGCCCTTTGCACTCTCTGGGGTATGTGTGATGGTTTGTGTAAGTTGCTTCCTTATCATGAGGGTGGGTGGTCCATGGCTTGAAGCTCTAGGTTGCCTCCTGGTCGTTGGAATGACCAGGGACTAGTCTGGCAACTAGCGGCAGAGGCGTCCATCATCATTAGTGGGAGGAGGAAGGAAGCACGCCACCCTAATGCACCTATTTAGGGCCAGGGAACCTCCTATTGGGTATGGTTAAGGAGTGCCACACATCCTATTGTCCATTCATCGTAAGAAGTAACCGGGGACCATGTAGTGTCTCTTCGTGGGGTGCAAAGGCTCGGAATTGAGATCTGGATGTAGGAAAGAGTTCCTTTGATCCCCCACACAAATTTTTGGAGGAACCATAAATGAAGGAGGAGGAATATGATGAGAAGAGGAGATGGATTGCCTCCTAAGAAAAGTAGAACCCAGCTATATATATACATTGTTCTCACAGAATTCTCCCACATGACTCACTGTTCTTAGGATTCGGTCCCATCCTCACATTAAAGTCTTTCAAAATCCTAATTTTCCTTCTATAATATCCATGGCACGGTTTACCAAAAGTGTGCTTCTATTTCATTAGTCCTCTCTTTATGGCACCATTATGAAAAGCATATATGGAAAGAGTATTTAGTAGGTTTCCAATTTTTGATGTGCATATACCCTCACTTATTTTCCAGTATGTGGCACTATATTGGATAATAATCTCTCTCTCTCTTATGGTTATGACAAGTCATATTCTTATATGTAATTATTTTGGATAATTGATCATTAAGTTATTTGTCAACTCCCTATCTCTTTGATATATTTCTTAAATTGATTATGGGAACTCCTTAATATTTTTTCCAAGTAATATTAGTAATTGGGATGGCCTTCCCTTACTAAAATTGCTCCTTTTAACCATTATTTTAAAAAGTACCATTATCTCATGGAATATTCTCTATCTCCCAAAATCTAGAATTCTCTTTCTTTCCTCACTATTTTCAAGTATACCAATGATTACATCAAAATAATACTTATTGATGTCCCAAAACATGTGTTGCCAAACTTACTAGATAATTACTGTTTCAATTATCTAAAGCACCATGTATTTTATTTCCAACTTTGGAAACTTGATAGTTATTTAATTTACCATATTAAAAGCCATTATTATTTATTCATGCATGAATTCCTTCTGTTTATTCGACCTTTTCCACAAGCACCAATGCCACAAAGATGATCAACCTTATTATTCTATACCAATCATACCATTGTAGAAAATTATTTATCAAAACATGCTTTATATTTGTATCATTCAATTTTCAACAAATTGAGGATATAACATTCACCCCTCCTTAAAAGGAAAATTTTCATCAAAATTGAAACCTAGTAAGCTTTAAGGTTATTAAGAACTCAACTTGATTTCACAAATTAGGGTTAACAATCCTATTTAGTATCTTTTATGAATATGTAAATTCCTTACATCATTACTAGGATTGGTAATTGAATTTAATTAAAGGTATATCCACATCCTTAGTAAATACATAATACCATCTCTTAATGATTACATTTTCACTTGTGATTTCAATTTTACTTGGTTCATTTTTTCACCTAGGTTTCCAACCTATTATTCATTTATCATCACATAAAGGTGAGGTAACACCTCAAATATGAGGTCAAGTCATTAAGTTCAACTTAAGGTATTCATTCACATATGTCAATTTCTAAAATATAACATGTGTCTACCCAATCTTTTTCACTCACAACGAGATGAAATAAGCACTTGACTACATGACAAATACCAAGTTCATCCTATTCAAGAGCATATATGGTGCACCCACATATTATCTAGAAATTTCACATTTTAGGTTGAATGATTCTCACCATGACTATAAATGATACATAATTTTAATTCCACAACTTTCTTATATTTCATTAAGTCAAAAGCCTTTTCCATTCTTGAGTTGGTACACAACTCCTTTCCTTATTACACGACTTCTTGTATCTTTTATATTTACAACTCATGTATTATGAGCCTTAGCAACTTCCTTGAGGTCTCTAGGGGTACACATACTTTTTGAGTGATCTCATCCTTATGCATCTATGGAGTGCCTATCACATTCACAGATTGGGCCACATGAACTCATGAAGGTGGCCAATATCTTGAGACATGGGCCTTAGACAAACATAGTTGTTACCTACCAACCAGATGATCTTGTGCATTCATGGAACAATAAACTCCTAATCCCATTGGTCCCATGTACCTTTAATACTCCCTACTTGACCTTAGGATTGACTTAGGGCTCTACCCTTCCCAAGGATTTATTGAGGTCACATTATTTTCATATGTAATTCTTTAAACCAGATTTCCTCCATCTCTTATGATGCTCATTATTCACTTTATGTCCCCTCCTGGGACTCATGGCAACATTTCTCTTACGGGCTTGGTCTCATACTATCAACCACTTCCAAAGTGACTTTTCCTCATGTCCCTAAGAGAAGGTATACTTGAATCATACTCGATATGTGTGCTCTCATATTTTGTATACTTAATTCTCTACATTTTAGGTGACATTTAAGTTTACCTCAATCAATAAATTGATTTATCAAGGGAAGGTCCTAACCTAGGGTGCCTTCTTGGCTCACGGGAGGAAGTTAGGATCTTTAGCCACAACCTAACCCTAGTGTCTAAGTTTTTTCCTAGGTATTTTTCCCACTCTTGGGTTCACCCATCCCAGGTCGGGACACCAATCCTAAAAGTCAAATATTCATTTATTTATGCAACCTTATAATGCATTTTCTAATATCTGACTTCTCTACATGTATTCTTTTTTTTCTCTCATGGTGATCCCTCTCTTTAGGGGAGACACTTTATGGGGAACCCTCTCCTTAGGGTTTTAGTCCCGGTGGACATTCATCCCATCCCATCCGGTCTTGGTATTTCTCTAGTCTTCCCATCTAGGCTAAAACCTCATATGACCATCCCATCTGGGCTTGGTGTATCTTTGGTCTTCCCATCTGGGCTAGACACCTCATATGACCATCCTATCTGGTCTTGGTTTTTATTTGGTCTTCCTATCCAAGCTTGGAATTTCTTTGGTCTTCCCATCCGAGCTAGACACCTCATATGACCATCCCATCGGGGCTTGTCCCCTTAGCAACCTTCCCATCCGGACTAGGTTCAAAGTAATTTTTAGAGTGACTTTATTTCACCCCATGCTCTTCAACTCACCAAGCATATTTTATTTAGGGTCCAAGAAATTTGTATCCATATTTTCATTATTCGTAGGTTGCTTATGTTCTTAACACATTTTGCATTAATGCCTTATTCCAAATGCACATATGCATGAAAAAATGAGCCACCAAACTCATTCACATTTATCTTTTTCAAGGTTCATATGGGTAGTGTTCTATATCACCACACTATTCTCATTTCCCATAATTAGGGTTTTGGGTTCAAGATAGAAACTACACCCTACCTCTTAGGGTTTCTATGTCCCTTGAACCCCTAGGGTTCTTCTAAACCAACTCTAGCCCCATTTAGAGTTTACCCTTATAACTCATAAAACCATTTTTTTACTTTATCATTATTTCTGCATTGAATATACATTATTATTTCCATATTACATGTGCATTAATTGGAAGAGGATGACTTAATCCTACTTCTTCTCAAAAACCCTAACTTGATATGAGGAGGGAAGTTCCTTTTTAGAGTTTATTAAGCAAGATGATGAGAAGAAAATGAATCAAGATGAGAAGAAAACCTAAAGGTATTCTACGTTGGGCAAAATTATCTAACTTTGTCTAGGCAGGATGCACAAACCCAAGAGTCCTCGCAAGCTGCCTAGCAGTCTACATGAATGTTTTTCCAGCCTTCAAGTCATGGTCCCTACTAGACACCATCATCTTTAGGGAATGCCCAAATAATTCCCTCATATTTCTATATCTTACTTGAAATTATATATATTAAATATTATTTGAAAAATATGGGGTCCGATACCAAATGTAACAGCCTCACTTTTCAACAACCCCCAATTAAGGAAGATCAAACATATGAAATCCATTACCTACATTTTTCACAAGGATCCCGATTTTAACAAATAATAAATAATAGTAAACAGTTTCATTAATTCAAATATATTGTTTACAAATTGTTCCACTAGAACTTACATAACTTCCCATCATCATAATTGTACATATGAGAACTATATGAGAAGAAGTATCTATCTAATCCTCGTTACAAGTTAAGTTTAATTCCTTCAAGTAATTTGACCTATCCATCTTATCTTGATATCATATTATCTATCACGTACCTAAAATGCCATGAAACAAAAGCATTGATCAGCATATTGAAATATATTATGTACGTGGGGTGCATGTAAAAATGTGCAAGTACATAACAACATATATTCAACTATTACTTGCAAATAAGAATTTTCATTTTCTTCACATAATCTTCATCTATGATACTCATAGTGGCATTACATTTGAACAAAACTAAGTAAACATCTAAAAGTTTAGTTGTTCAATCTTCAAGGAACACTCGACAAACACAGGAAAACTAATGTGGGTAGTCATAAGCATAACAACATACCTCAATGTAGAACCATGTAGATTAGGAAACATATACTTTAATTATATTCAATCAATCCAATCAATAGATCCAAGCAATTCAACAGTTAATCTACATGTATGTAATCCTAACGTGTCACCATAATATTAATCACATTAATCATATTAAACCCTACTCGGTCCTAATATAGGGTATAGGGTTTCCCTTTCATCAAGTTATCATTAGGGATATGCTTGATACCCATATTCCCATATTCATTTATTTAATGATTTAATAATTGCAATCATATCAAGTGTAGCCATGATCATAAAATCTACCATATCCTTTTATTGAATTATGAACACTAGATTTGATTGTTTTCATTAATAACATAGTAAGTTAGAATCTTTCACCCTAATTCTTCATATGCATGATTATTCATATGAAAAACCTTAATTATCATCAATATGGTCATAATCATCTTGATTATCATCATACACAACAAGCTCAGCATAAAAGAAGTGTTTTTAACACATTCGACATGTTAATATTCAAAACTAGGGTTTTCATGCACTAATCACGAATTAAACCCATATTTTCACTACTTTTGGAGTTGTAAGAATAATTAAACTCTAAAACTATTTTACTTAGATTCCTTTCATTTTTCTGATCGAATTTTGTATATAACTTGTATTAATCTGAGTTATTGATAATTAAATACAAAATTTATAAGATATCTCATTATTGGCCAATAAGAGATTGACACGTTCGCATATTAATATCTCAAAAAATACTCTAGTGGCCTCTTTACTCAGCAGAGAAAAGACTTTGGTACCCTCATACATCACGTATATAGGCTGGGGCACTTTAGTTATTTCAGCCAAATGCATCCCTAACCTTGTTTCACCGGCAAACTATCGCCATGTTAGGCCGGTGTGTGTGATCCTTGTGGACTCCCAGGCCATGAAGCCCCAAAGGAGACCGAAAGGACCTCGCCTAACCCCCTTATTCCAGGTAGGTGCTTCTCAGGGTTGGAGATGGCCAGAGGGAGAGGAAACTAGATCCCTTTAATCCTGGGTTGTAGTAGGTCAACATATCAAGAACAAGGGTTGTGGGCATTACGTAGGTGAAATATGCACAACTCTAGTGTACAGAAACTCTACTAGATCCCTTTGCTCTCTCTGGGGTCCGTGTGATGGTTCTTGAAAGTTTCTTCCTTATCATTTGGGTGGGGGTCCAGGGCTTGAAGCTTTGGGTTGCGTTATAGTCATTGGAACGACTTGAGACTCATCTGGCAATTGGCAATAGAGGTGCCCATTGACATTGGAGGGAGGAGGAAGGAAGCATGCTGCCCTAATGCACCTCATTAGGGTCAGGGAACCTCCCGACATGTATAGTTAAGGAGTGCCTCACAACCTACTGTCAATTCTTTGCTAGAAGGAATTGGGGATTGCGTAGTGTCTCTTCATTGGGTGTAGAGGCTAGGAGCTGAATTCTATGAGGAGGAGAGAGTTACGCGACCCGCCCAAAAATTTGGGGCACACTCCTAAACTAAGGAGGAGGAAGATGATGAAAAGAGGAGAGGGAGTGAATCTTGAGAAAAGTAGAACCCACCCCCCCCCCCCCCCCACACACACACACACATATATATATATATATATATATATATATATATATATATATATATATATATATATATATATATATATATATATATATATATATATATATATATATATATATAGAACCCACCCCCCCACACACACACATATATATATATATATGTATATATATATATATATAGTGAAGACACGTGCTCATGTACCTGTCTCCTGATAGATATATAATCATTACTAAATAATTTTAATAATTACTTTATCGTATCTTTTCTTTATGCTATTTATATATAAAAAATCTATAGTTATATTACATAAATAGGATCACACAATTATAATTAAATATTTTATTTAGTTCTGGTATTATATCTGCTCTCCATTGCAATTCATATATTTTAGTATGGCATATAGTGTTGTTTTGTTTAAGAAAACAAAATTATTTTGAAATTGAGTAACTTAATATGGTGTAGAGGCTAGAAGTAATTATTTTGAATAAGAGCCATGTGAGCCTGGTGGGCAGATATAACATATACGAATTAGATCTTAATCATTTTGCAGTTTAGTTATCCTGCAGGAGAGACTACGAAATGGCCATGGTTGGTGGACCATGGAAAATCTTCGGATGTCACTTGGTGGTATGGGATTGGTACTCAACCTTTATCCCATCTAATGATTTTCCACGCCACATAGTCTATTGGTTGCGAGTCCTCAACCTCCCGTTGCATCTATATGTCTGAACCATGTTCATTAGCATAGACAAAGCTGTTGGAAAGATGGTGAAGGTTGATGAACATATGGTAAAGAGGATGAGGAGCAAGTTTGCTAGACTTTCTATTGAGATAGACACACACAAAGACTTAATACCTTTGATCCAAATAAATGGCATAGACAATGAAATAGAATATGAGGGCTTTCCTTTTGCACGTGCGACCTGTGGTAAAGAGGGTCACATGTCCAAGGATTGTCGAAGGGAAGATGATCACGGTGTTGAGGCACAAGAGGTTAGCGAGGCTACACGTTCTGTAAACAAAGAAGGAAGAGAAAAGGAAAGATGGCAGACTTAAAGAAGGAGACATACTTACCAAACAAGAGCACATAAATAGGATAAACCACCTGATATCCTGTCAACACTGAAGAACCAATTTGAGGTATTAGGGGAGGATTATGGTGAGGCGACAGAGTGGATGGAAGGTGAACTAAACTATCAAGTCACGTAGGGGAACACTAATCTCTATTCAAGACCTAAAGTTTGGAGGAAGAAGAAGGTGAACAATTTTACTGAGAAGATCTCACAAAGAGAGGAAGTAATGAAGGACATTACCAATACAATGCAAAACCAGTCAGGTCAGAAGGAAATGAGAGGATATTGTGCTAGCAAGGAGGGACACACCGTGGTGAATCTAGCTATCAATGAAGTCATAGAACTTATAGTAGACTCAGACGAGAGATTGGACACAAGCATATCAAGCCCTAGAACTGAAGAAATATCTATAGACCCGACATTGGTGTCTATTGGAGAGAATGCATCTATACCAAGGGCAGTAACTTCTAGCAAGGTTATTAAAGGAAGTGGTACAAAAATGAAAAGGTAGGGCAACTCCAAATGGATACACTCGACAGAGGGGAGGAGAAAGAGACCCCACCTCTGAAGTGTGCACACCAAAGAAGCCATTATAGAAGCATTGAATGGGGTGGCCAACAAGGAGAACATTATTCCAGAGGCTTGATTACCAGTGGTTGGTTTCTGTCCTAAATTCCTTTTTATAGAGACCTTTATGTTGAGCTTCTTGTGTTGGAATATCCGGGGCATAGGCAACAAAGATACTTGTAGAGTCTTACGAGACTACATTTCTATGTACAAACTGCTGATCACCATTATCTTGGAACTAAGAATCAGTGCTGATAGGGCCAGGGATACAATCAGATGCCTTGGTTTCTCTAACTCTCATAGATCGAAAGCAAGAGGTTTCTCTGGAGGTATATGGGTATGTTGGAATGCAAATCAAGTTATGTTGGACGTTATTAATACCATCGTCAGTTTGTGTCATGTAAAATTAACAATTCCTTCTATGCTACGTTCATCCTTGCTAATACTCACAGCCAAATTAGAAGTTTACTCTGGAAACATATCATTTCTTTAGGAAAGCTCTTCAAGGAGCCATGGATTGTGGCTGGGGATTTCAATGTTGTTATATCACCTACGGAGACCTTGGGTTATCAATTGTTTAATAACCAGGAAGCCATTACTTTTTCTAAAATGATCCTTGAGGCGGGACTCTATGACCTGGGTTTTTCAAGTTAGAAGTATATGTATCGCCATGGTCTGAAGCAGAGTCAGTTGGATTGTGCTCTAGCTAACGAAGCCTTCATGATGGAATTTCCAAATGTAACTGTTACTCATCTTCCTCAAATAGAATCTGATCATTGCCCTCTGTTGGTTAGAATCATGGAAAGGAATAGACAACCCAAAAGGTTCTCCACCAAAGCATCATGGAATTCAGACAGTACCTTCTCACCTATGTTGAAGGATTGTTGGAATAACAACCTCAATTCTACATGCGCTATCAGGAATGCTCAAAATCAGATAAAAGTGTGGGATGCTGAGCGATATAAGAATAAGAAGGCTCATAAAGATCGTCTTCACCACAACATAAACCTACTTCAAAGGAACCTGGCTATCAGGTATGAAAATATTACTAATAAATTAATTATTGACATACAGGCAGAGTTATCTCAAATCCTTAAGGAGGAGGAGGAAGACCGGAAGGAACAGAGCCATGTGAATTGGCTCAAAGGAGGGGACAACAATACCTGCTTCTACCAAGCCTATGTTAACCAAAGGAAACGGGAAAATTAGACAAGTGCCATAAAACATCCTCAAGGAGGATGGGCAACAGAAGACAAAGAGATCTTTAGCATTGTGTCAAAGTACTTCATTGAATTATTTACAACCCCCAGCAGGATTCATCATGATCTATTCGATAGCATCCCAGCATGGTTCACTGCTATACCTCAAGAGGCACATGTACAATCAGCAAGAGTGGTTGAGAAAACTGAAATTGAAGATATTTTGAAAAAAAATGGATCCATTCAAAGCAGTTGGGCCCGATGGCACCACCACTCATTTTATTAAATCCAAATGGAACATTCTCAGAAAGTCTGTGGTAAGGTCTGTAAATGAAGCTGTCACCTTCTCGATTATGGAAGATAGGATGTGCGATTCCACTATAATCCTCATCCCTAAAACCCCTAAGCCTGAGTCGAGCTGTCAGTTCCGGTCTATATCCCTGGACAACACTATCCTTAAGATATGTTCTAAGGTAGCAGTGGAATGCTTAAAAGACTGGCTTCCAAAGTGGATAAATCCCGCTCAAAGTGCTTTCGTTCCAGGTCGTAGAATCTCAGATAACATAGTGGTAGCCTAGGAACTCATTCATTCGATGAGGAAGAAGACTTCTACTAAAACTATGGCTTTTAAAATTGACTTAACTAAAGCTTATGATATGATGGATTGGAGATTCATAGACGATACACTAAAGAAAATTAGAATTCATGATAACATCTGATTGTACATGATGAATTTGATCACAAGGGGTCAAACAGCCATTGCCTGGAATGGGGAAATGTCAGACTATTTTAAAGATGCTAAGGATCTGAGGCAAGGAGATCCTTAGAGCCCCTATATTTTTGTACTATGTATCGAAAGGTTGAGCCAGTTGATTGAAGATGCAGTCCTTAAAAAATACTAGAATCCACTAAAGTTGAGTCAGAGCGGGCCACAGATAGCACACTTGTATATTACTGATGATATACTTCTCTTCGCTAAGGCTAATGTAACTAATATCAACACCATTTTGAAGTGCTTCAGGAAGTTTGAGCAAGTGTCAGGTCAAGCTATTTCTATGAACAAAATGAGAATTTATTTCTCAAGAAGAGTCACCAGAGTGGAAGTCGATGGCATATGTGAGATAAGCGGCTTGATGAGGACTCAGGATCTGGGAAAATACCTAGGAGTCCCGCAATTACATACAAACGTGAACAAGAATACATATAGTGAAGTATTAGAGAAGGTGAATGGAAGAATGAACTCTTGGGCGGCCCGCAACCTTTCCATGGAAGGGAGGGTATGCTTGGCTAAGAGTACACTCACAACAATCCTATCTTATGTCATGAAGACAGCCAAACTTCCCCTTCAGTTGTGTGATAGGATTGACAGAGCTATTTGGAAATTTATTTGGAGTGGAGGCCGGAGCAAGAGGGGGACACACCTCATTTCCTAGGAAATAGTGGTGAGCAGAAAATCAAACGGTGGTTTCGATATTAAGTCCATGAGGGACTGGAACAATGCCTTAATTATGAAACATACCAGGGATGTTTTGAGTAGAGGACAAACTGTATGGAGAAAAGCCATGGCAGCCAGACTAAAAGAAAGTCCAAATATGACTAATGCACAACTGTCTGGTTTAGCTCATTCTATTATACTTAATAAGGACTTTGTTGAATCCAATTCCTACATGAATCCGATCAATGGTAATTCTATCAATGTTTGGAGAGACATATGGTTTCCAAGCGGGAAATTATTGAAAGATTTTGTGAAACATCAAATACCTATCGATATTGAGGACTTGTAGGTCAGTAGTTTAATTAACCTGGACGAAATGTGGGATATGGGGTTTCTGGATAGCTGGTTCCCAGAGGAAATCATCACTGAGATCAAGTCCACACCTTTGCCTACTTCCCAGGGAGGTGACGATACTAGAGTATGGAGACCAGACCCGAGAGGAAGGTTTTCAGTATCTACTGCCTACAAAGCTGTGAGAGCTAGCAAAGAGATCAAACGAGATGGTCACTGTAGTATTATATGGAAGTCCAGAGTAGCGGTTCGGGTGAAAATGTTCTTTTGGCTAGTTGAAAACAACGCCATACTTACCAATAAAAATAGACAAAGAGGACATTTGGCATCTGACGCCATGTGTAGTAGATGCAACTCAAGTGAGGAAGATATACTACACGCCCTAAGAGATTGTAGGAATGTTCGACCTATCTGGATGGGATTCCTTGCTACTAATATCCCTCCTAATTTCTAGGAAGAGGATAACCACAGCCGATGGGTAAATCTGAAACTGAAACTTACAGATGAACATAGAGTCAAATTCATTATAACATGTTGGTATATTTGGAAATAAAGGAATTTGTAGTTTTTTGAGAAGAAAGAGCATAATGTGCAACACCAAATATATTCCATCACAACTGAAGTACACTTGACTATCCAAGATTGGGAGGTTATGAGAAAACAAGTTACTGGAAGCAACCAGGCGTACTGGAAGAAACCAACTCAGGGTTTTTTGAAAATCAACATCGACACTGCATACAAAGGAAGAAGAACTGTTATTGTTGTTGTTATCAGGGATCATAATGGTGATTGGATGGGAGGTATAGGACAATCCATTAAAGCAGGTTCCCCCTAGAAGTGGAGCTGCAAGCTTTGGTACTGGCTTACAAAGTTTGTACCATCTGCGATCTCAAGAACACAATGATCAAAACTGACTGTCAGCAGGCAGTGATCATGATCAAAGAAGACTATAGGAAGAATCCCAAGTATGCGAGTCAAATATGGGAAATGCAAAAGAATAGACGCCTGTCCAATTGGTTAGAGTTCGGCAAGAGAGAAGGCAACACTCTTGCATATTCACTGGCCAAGTACCATCTTCAAAATAAAAAGGGTAATTGTGTTTACCATAAGTTTGCAGATAGAATTCGTTGTAACATGGAAGAAGATTTATGTAATGGTAGTAGTACTACCATATTTAATTCCCTGCAATTTACTAAAATTTGTAATTCAAGTTTGAATCGGCTTGCACGAGGTGGGCAAGTTGAATAAAATCGCCACCTAACTTACCCAAAAAATTAATATGGTAAGTCACTTTTTTTGCAAATGTTATATTTATGAAGATGTATTTCATTCTAATAATGACTATTTGTTGAAAATTTTGCTATCCAATTTTTAAATCAATTTATGGTAGTTTTCTTAAACTTAAATATCATTTATATTAATATTTATTGATTTGAAAGGAAATTACATTAGCCAATTGTTTTAAAATCCCTTATATATCTAGTACAATGATTATCCAAGTGAGAAGTTGTTGACCAACAATAATAAATATGAAAAATCAGCATTCAACTTTGTGTAGGATTTAATCAAGTTATGTCATTCATTAGTGTAACAAATATGTAACATGAGACTCATAAAAAGAATTGTATTATACAAAATTTGAAAAATTAAACAAGTATTAATGAAAAGGGAGAGATGATGGAGGGTGAGGGCCAAAGGATAGGCTTCAATTGTTCTTTTATGATTGTGATCAATTAATTACAAAGACCATAAAAGTATGTTTCACATAAATCCTATTCAATTGGTTAAGATTATTTGAGGTGATTCAATTGTTTCACAATCTGTAAAGTCATCAATTAAATACAAAGATGATAAAAGTACATTAAATATGCTATAACTGAACATATTAAAAGATTGTAAAACATATTTACTTTATTTAATTCCAACCGATCATTTGATTTATATATTCTTGTGAATCATTTTTTTTTAAATTGATCATCGATAATGATGTTCACATTTCATTCAATCTATGAAGATTAATTTTAATGAGTTATCATATTAAATATTGCAATCAAATATTGATTTTTTTAATCTAACAACTATTTTTAGTTTTTTCTTTTCCCGAATTCAATAATTAGATGACAATTTATGTTGATGTGATATCATCAATGCTAGAGTTAGTTTTCTCCATATAAATTTCCCTAACAATCTATACATTAAGTCTTTATATTAAATTTATCATGCATATGCATGTCAATGGTTTCCTAGTCTTGTATTAAAAAAACAATTTAAGTTATTTCCATACCGAAAGATTAATTAGTGATTGTAGGAGTATTAAAGTGATAAGTTCTCAAATTTCAAAAAAATATGAAATTGTGAGCATATCATTAAATAAACAAAATTGTATTATAATAGACGTCATATTATCAAATTCTTCAAAATCCAACAAACCTAACCAGAATTTAGTGACAACGGTTATATAATAGGGATACACTATGACATCCATTTTAAGAGAATAAGAAAAGCCCCAAAATGGCAACCGTCATATACCAACCAAATGCCAATCTCGAAAGTAGTTTACTACTAAACGTTAGAAGTACAAAATATATTCATTCTAGGATTAAGACTTTAGTATGTGATGGGTATGAACTACTTTAGAAAAAGATAAAAATATATCACAGATGAAAATTGTTACTTTGTTGTACACAAACTCACAATAGTGCGTAATACAAAAGAGATGATTTATGAGCTTGAAAAAATTCAAGGTGGTGTTGCGAAAATATTACTAATGTTGAATGTTACCATTGGGGTAACTGTAAACACCAAAGGCACATGAGCATGGAGCAAATTTCTTGAGTAGGAGTTTCATAGTACAATGGGTGATCTTGTTCTACGTATCTCATTAACATTTCCATGGGCAATGTAATACAACTATACAATGGCAAACTAACAATTTTAGAAGTTTTCTAATTATTCCTAATTATCCTCACTTGATAGATATATTATCATAATTCATGTATTCCCTGCTAGTGGATAATCGGACATCGTGTGATAATATCAACCCCTGCATTTTCCAGATGTTTATTGTTACAAAAACAATTTTAAATATTGGAATATAACATATAATTACGTATATAATGTGTCCTCGCCTAATTCCAAGATCACGCTGAATCTCCCATAGTATTAGGGTCAAGGGTGGGTGAGGGCCGACGGATAGGATGACGGAATTTGAATATTTCAAATGACAGACATCTTCCGTTAAAGTTCTGATAATCATGTTGTCTAAAAGACGTCTGAGGAATAACAACATTCAAAAATATCTTCATAAGTTTCTATTCAGAACAAAAATGATTCAAAAACAAATAACTCGCATTTGTAGAACATATACGGAGAAAAATGTTATGTATCAATTACCATTAGCCATGTTTTGGAGAATGAGAATCTCAACGTAGAATTGTGGGTCCATGGAACTTATATATCTACAGATGAGTTTCTCAGTTGCAATATACTCATACAATATGTTGGCACCATGTTCGAGCAAAGAACTATTACTCCCAAGAAAGAGTGTCAAATATACCGAAGGGGTGGCATGACTTTGAGCATAGGGGCTGGCACGACTGTTGTCCTAAAATTTGGATGCCTTACCAGATCATAAATCGAAGTCCTAGCACAAAAGGGTGCAGATATTAGTATCTTCATTGTCCTGAATAGTATCTTCATTGTTGCTAGAGAGAAATCAAACCAAGAGATCAAATATGGAGGCTCTTTGAGAGATTTCTGTCAGTCCAGCGAGTGATGGTGTGCACTAAATTTTCTGCACACATAACCTTGTTAGTGTTCACTTAAACATTATCAAAAGGAAATAAACAATATTTAGAAGGGCGGAAGTTGGGGATAGATAATAAAGATGGAGATCTTGGTGGAGACGAAATGGCGGTGGTTGGAAATGGGAATACTAAGGGACGTATTGAAGGAGATGATGGGATAGGGAACGTAGTGAAAGTGGGAAGATAGGTAACGTGGTGAAAGTGGGAAGATGATACTAATGAAATAATGAATTTGGTGGGATCGGTTGACTTGCACCCTCATTTTTGTAATGTGTTGAGAAAAACGTGGGATTTGTTGGGTTTGGAGTGAGAAGACAAAGAGAGTGGTGGAGAGAACAGCGGTAGCATAATTTGTTGAGAAAATCATGGGATTGGTTTGGTTTGGAGTGAGTAGACGGAGAGAGTGGTGGAGAGAATTAAGAGTGATTTGAAATAGAGTAACAATTAGTTTTACATTTTTTAAATGAACAAATTAAAGGGGGAACTATGGAAATGGTTACTAATATGAAGAGAATGGATGGTTTTTTAAGACTTGAATATGGAAAGTCCTATATAAAAGTTGACTGAGTTTTAA